>OY728137.1:1755801162-1758301162 GCA_963277665.1 Viscum album
TTAATGTATTTTTTTGAAATTATTTACCTCTATTAAACTAGTTATTCTCTCTCCTTTATCTATAATTTCATATTTAGTGTCTTCTGTGAAGGAGTCTTTTTCATTCTAATTTCATCAAGTAGTGTCTTAGGGTGACCCCTTTCTTCTTCGATGAGCTCTTTATAGATCCAAAATCATAAGGATTAGATCTATTCCTCTCCTATCACTGATCATGGTGGAGATGAGGTCTTAACTGTCCTTGAGGTAGGTGTCTCTATCCTACGGTATATCCCTTGACATGATTATGCTCTTGCAATTATCTTTTTGTTATAAATAATGAAATTTATTTTTTTCAAATCCATGAGAGGAAATGTGATATTTAATAGATATAATTTCTTTTTCAAAAGTGATTTGATTTGAAAACGGATTTTAAAATGGTTAATCTAGATTTAATGAAATGAATCAAAGAATTATTTGAATTGAAAATGGTGTTCAATAAAATGTGGTATTGGTTTTTAAAGAACGTAATGATGATATATAAATTATTAGTAGACATTAGTGAATAGATAAATCCTAAAAATAAGAATTCAAAAGGGGAGTAAGTTATAAATATACTAGTTTCTCATGATTCAATGGTTTATATTAGGTTTCAATACTAGGGTATTGAGGTTCCTGGATATTAGGATTCACTTATACAATCTAGTGTTCCTTAGTGTGTCTTAGCTTTGTACACCCTCATGTCAGGGATTTCCCCTAGGCTATTTATGGAAACATTATGTGCATGTTAATTTGATTTTATTATTTTCACACTTTTTATGGATGTTTATGAAATAATCCTAGTTTATTCATCTGTTTTTTTCATGGATATATGTTATGTAATATTGATTTTCTAGTTAAAATATGGGATGATTTTACTAACAAATCCAAAGGATGATTTAACATAGTAAATAAATTATTTGTCTTGAAATTTATTAGAAAACTATTTTATAGAAGGACTAAAAAATTATTATGGATATAAATTTTACAAATTCATTGTTGGTATCAAAATGAGAGTCAGTTATTGCACCCTAATTTTACCTTTGGGAATTTTTAGACCTAGTTTTGAAGGACACATGTAAAGGGAATAGTTTCATGTTAAAGATGACAATTCTAGATTGTGTTTATTTATGGATGGTTTGGATGGTGATGATATATGGTCATGAGGAGATGGACACATGGATTGCTTCATTTTCCATATGCATAGTCCTTCAGATTGTTTGCCCAGAACTTGTTATATTGTTATTGAGTGTTACATTTATGGTTTTCTTATCATTAAATGTGATTTTTTATTGATTTATTTTATAAATATCTGATTGTTTCTTTCATATAACATGTCTGTTAGTAGAGGAAATTGTTACTGGGTTTCTATTTATAAAGCTTAGGTTTTTGTCTTCAAACTGTGGTGATCAAGAATGTTTTATGAGCCTTGTGGTGGGACAAGTCTGGTAAAATTATGGTTTATCTGAGTTCGGTCTACTATATCACAATAGTAAGACAACCAAGATAAAGAACAATATAAAACTATAATATAATGGAATCCATGTGTCATCATGAAACTCATGCACCCAAAAATAATTCTCATACTAGATAGATTGTATACATATTATGAACATTGAATGAAATAATAAATAATAGATTCATTGAAACCAATCCTTTATGTCAAGATCACCCCCACTAGTACCCCTCTTAGGCTAGAAGAGAATATTAGTGTCCCCTTGAAGCTCACCTCTAATATGACACAAGTTTGTGAAAAGCACTATGGGAAATGAATATGATCATATGGGATGAATTACACTCAAATTCATAGGAATAAATTGAAAATACAATAATTAACGCAATAAATAGAAAAAACCCAACCCCAATAAATGTAATATCATAGAAATCAAGACTAAAAGGTGAATAATAACCCAATAAACAAGGAATAAATCAATAATAATCAACAAAAAACCTCTTAAAAACTCCCTGAGATAGTAACATCCCGCCCAATCACGACCTACCTCCTACAATACGGATAAACAAATGTATATATATATATATGGATGATAATAAAGGTATTCTAAATAGGATCTCATAAAATCATATGAAAATATGGAATAATCATACTAAATCATCATGGAATAAATAGAGAAGTCAACTCATTACATCAATTTTTCCATCTACATTCACAACTTCACTAATGTTTAATCACTAAAATAGCACAAAAAAGATGGTGACATATCATTGTATATATATATATATACATATATAAATAAAGGTGATTCATTACTACATTCACACTAAACTACTTTCTATAAAGCCCAACATCATGTGTCTTGTAAATTGCATCCCCTATATAAGTCATATTTCATATTCATTTAAACTCTTCATAGAAAAATCTATATAATTAGAAGAAAAACCACACATCACTACCATATTACTCTCACATACCCATATTTACATAGTATAATGGAGTGCCATTATAACCCATGTAGTTACACGCTACACCTTAAGTATTTACAACATATATTTATATACACTTTTAATAAAAATAAGATATTTTAGTTAGGATAATAGTATACACTTTAACTTTATGTTTTAACAGATTGAATATGCATGTATGTCACAACTGTGAGCCAATAAAACATGTATGAGTAC
Organism: Viscum album; assembly: GCA_963277665.1. Taxonomy (NCBI): domain Eukaryota; kingdom Viridiplantae; phylum Streptophyta; class Magnoliopsida; order Santalales; family Viscaceae; genus Viscum; species Viscum album. The sequence goes on from OY728137.1 coordinate 1,755,803,815, forward strand.
ACATACTACCACCAAAATCCATTATAACTCTGATATGTCCACATTCCATACTACATATAGAAGAGAGAGTGGGGTAGGGGTGTAGTTATTCATATGTATCCTAAACAACCTAAATATTGGAAAAACACCAAAAATACATGGCCATGTATGGGTGTTAGTTTCATTATCCATCCTGGATGGTGGATCATAATAAATATCTAAACATAATAAATGGATAATAGTATAGAACCTTCTTATTGAAACTATCCAACCTATGACTCTAACTATAACCAACATCCCACATTCCAACCCAACTACCAATAATAAAAACTAAAATTCCAATATTCTAATAGGAACGCAACAAACATCACAATTAACACCTATAATTTTCTATAAATTCATTAATAATTGGTACTCAAAATATATTTACTAAATTTGAGTTAAAATTACCATTATTAATCTAATTCAAAAAAAATTCATCAATCATTATATAATAACATAATATAATAAGATTCATTTTTTATTAAGTTAATTTAATTACCTTTAAACCCACCATTGTCATGAACTATGGTTACCACATCCTATTTATTAACATTCCTTTATACCCATCAATAATCAGTATTTTTTCTTAGCCATTATATTGTTGTTATATATTTGTAGATGCTGAAAAAGTATGTAACTCCCAGAGGAAGTTTCAAAATGACGAAGCGAAGTCATATTCAGAATCAGAGGCCCGATCTGGAGGCCCGAGAAGTGGTGCGCGAAATAAATAAGGATCTGCGCGAAATATTATTGTGCGCGCAAAGCATCCCCAGGATTCTCGTAATCGAGTCGCTGGTACGCGCAATTTTTCGCGCCCCGGTTCCGCGCGGTGAAGCTTTGCGCACCAACGGTTCCCGTCTCAGAAACTTTCACGCGCCGCCTAGATTCCGAGTCGCTCGATGCCTATAAATAGAAGGCGACCCCAAGCGGTTTGGGGGTTGCAGAATTCGGATCGGCTCTCGTGCACGCAATTCGACTCCCCCTACGCGCAATATGACTTCCAGGTAATCCCTCTTTTCGCGCAACCTTGCCCCGGGGTTCGCCTTTGTACGCAACTCCACTGGCTCAAGTGAATTTTTCCCCTCCTCCGGGTTCCTTCCTTGCGCGCAATTCATGTCTCGTGCGCGCAATCCCCTTCTGTGCGCGCAATACCAGGCACGCAATCCCCTTTCCATGCGCAATTCTCTGCCCCTATTGCGCGTCATCCCAGTGTTTTGGGTGAAAAACTTCATTTTCCATGCAACATCGAGGACCCCTTTACCTTGACTCCCCTTGGCTGCCTTTCCGCGCCGGCACCTGATGTCTTCCCTGCCGGCCATGCGCGCCATGCATTGTTTTCCCGTACAGCCTTCCAGGCTCGTACCAAGTAACCTCAAGGACCCTTGGGCGGTGTTTCCCATTTCATTGCTTTGCCTTATTCTTCTCCTCATACGCACACTAACGGCTATTTCTTCTTCGCATAGCCATGCTAACGTGGACCCCCTAATGGTTCACCCTGCATTCCCCCTTCACTACGGCCTTGCCGATGCCTTCCCTCCCACAAGGGGTAGAGGGAATTGGGAATGTAAGCACTAGGTGTGTGGAGAGAACCCACCTCGTCCAAGCTGCAGGATGTTAAACCGCTAAGCACCTCGTCCTTAACGCATGACGTTAAATTGTGGTCTGACCCCGTGCTTCGCACGCAGGGTCCCCTCCAGCTCAGACATTTTTTACGCCTCTCGTCTCCACAGGAATGGACTCTTCCTCACATGGAATGAGATCCTCCTTGTCGTAGTGGCGTTTTTTCATGGGGGAAGGGATGCCTTAGATCATAAACCCCTAGCCTCTCTTACGGAAGGTTTCACCCATGCATCTTCGTACTTCCCCCTGCCAAGGCCAGTGGAGTCCCTTTCCCACTGTGCTTTGTCGCACCACGGGCCTCCACCCTAGAGTAAGCCCCGGCACCCAGGGCCGCTAACCACGCGTAAGCCCCATTCCGCTTCTCACGGATGCACCCTTTGCAACGTGATCGTCTGGTCCATGATGCCTCTTGTTTCTCACACCGAGCATGAATCACGTGGTCTTAGAGCACGCATTGACCATGACATCCTCCTATGGGCCCCCTCAGAGCGTAATCCCCATCCCAGCGAACTACGTGGACTTTGACCATGCTAACGAATGGTACGTAGGAAGCCTCCACGAGGTTCAAGCCCACCACCCGGTCATTCCGACCTCTCTACGTCGGTTCCCCATATCCACCATGGGCTGCCCTAGAGCGTATGCCCCATATCCAACATGGTCCGCCTCAGAGCGTAAGCCCCATCCCAGTGAACTACGTGGACTTTGATCCATGCTAACGCATGGTACGTAGGAAGCCTCCACGAGGTTCAAGCCCACCACCTGGTCGTTCCGACCTCTCCACGTCAGTTCCCCATATCCACCATGGGCCGCCTCAGATCATAAGCACCATATCCAACATGGACCACCTCAGAGCGTAAGCCCCATACCCACTTGGGGCCGCCTCAGAGCGTAAGCCCCAAATTTCTCATCCTGCATGATGTTAAACTGTATGCCCTCGTCCTATATGACGTTAAACTGTATCTCGTCCTGCATGACGTTAAACTGTATTCCCCCTCTTGGGCCGTCTCAAAGCATAATCCCTATGACTCACATCCACATCTCATCCTGACTTCCCCCTCAAGCCCACGTTCCTTGGGAAGCCCATGCCCTAGCCCGGAGATCTTACTTCCTCCAGGCTCCAATCCATGCATCCATTCTCACGGGTCACCTTTTCAGTTGTCCCACCGTATCACCGAACTACGCAGACTTTGATTCCTTGCCATGGGGATACGTAGGAAACCTCCACAAGGTTCAAGCCCTTCACTCCATCATCCATCCTGATCCTTACCCGGGCCGCCACATCCCGGTGAGATCATTCCACTCCACCCCACTCCATAGTATCCGGGAATCCGCCCACGTGCTGGCCCCAACATCGGTGTTCCCCCTAGGGGGTCCTTCAATCTGATCCACTCTTAGTGTTTCGATCAGTCTGATCCATCATTGCAAGATGTTAAACTCGCGGCATACCCCGTGTTAAACATGGGAAGCTGAGGAACACCTCAGATGATACATATTCCCCGCGTTCGATGTGGGATTCCTTGGGATTTCGTGCCCTCGAGAATCCCTATGATAAGGGACAGAAGACATACATGATGATCCCCAGCATCAAGACATGCCAAAGACACCCCAACGTGACCGTTCTCTTCACCGATGGTTGTTTCCCCGACAAGACCTCTTGGAGCGTCTCGACGGAAGAAGTGCAATTAACTGGCGTACATGCAGATATGGCGCCGGGAACGAGCTTCATGAACCCGTCTTAAATCTATGAGGGAGAACCGGATTAGGTGAAGAGCTCCAAGGAGGAATCTACGGAAGGAAGAATTAACATCCCATCATCCCGGTTTCGATCAAGGAGCATACATCCCTGAATAAGGAACGGATGTCGCTCGCCTTTGGAAAGCGGGAATGAAATGCGATCCGCGCGTCCTCCCACACGTGACGGACACGCGTGCTCACCCCGGTGTAAAAGTTTCGGAAACAGAAAATGGTGAACCTGATATGAATCTCTTCTCCTCAATATGGGGACAGGTACCGTTCGGGATGTCGGAAGATCAGCATGTCACCAGGTCCGGGTACCTATCAACGGGACGTGAAACCCGCCAGGGGTTGAGGCAGTCAGGATGTTGTGCACTCCGTTCTGCGACGTCGTCAGCATGGATCCCTCTCACCGACCACGGAAGACGGGATGACGCTAGGCTATTGGTTGTTGATTTCTTTTTCTGTTAGTACTAATGGGTTCATCTCCCTGCTTCCAGGAATCAGATCACTGCATCCGAAGCTCAATCGCCACCTTCCCACCGGTGCAGGGGCAGGGGCAGTACCGACGCGGCTACCCCGCGCGGTCCCGAATTTTCCACACTCACTCCAGCTCCGATTTCCACGACTATCGGGCGCTCATGCCCCCTCTCCCTGTCAGAAATCATCTAGTGAAGGGTGATCAATGACCTGGTTCTCAGGTACGATGAGGAAGGGATCCTCCCCACTAGGGGCCTGGCCCGTCTGGATCTAGAGGCGGTTGCGCCCCACTATCGTCACCGCCCCTGAGGGCTGCGCAGGGAGTTGCCTCTCCCCACTCCGATGTTCAACCGCTTCGGGAGCCTATCCCCGGAGCGCCTTGACACATCCGTCCCCTACGCCAATGAGGTGGGGGATGTCCGGGTCCGCCCGATCGGAGACCCATCCCAGAGGTTAATAGCAAGAACCCCCACCAGGCTGCATCAACGTCATCGCCCGGCTCCCCAAGCTGAGGACCAGGCAATCTTTGTGCCCGCACCACCAGCTCCAACCCATCTGACCCAACTCCAGCATTGGGCGTGAGCAGAAGAGAGTGCCCGTCCTGGGGCACCAACCTCAGCAGCCACTGTGGCCCGAGCCACTGTTGACGCCTGCTACCAGATCCCCTCACATGTTGAGCAGGGGCAATCACATGCCCGACTAGGGTCGAGGCCCCGACCGCCCTACAGGCAATGGCCACCGTGGACCAATACTCGGTAGTGCCACCCATCATGAAGGCTCATTCCATGCCACCGATCTAGGAAGCCGAAGGCTTCTTCGCGGCAGCCACGCTCCGGGTATGACTCCTTCCATCGCCCACTGCACTGGGTATGAGGTCACTCCCCCTACCGCTGGCCGTGAGTATGGATTCATTTCATATCTAGTCGCTCACTCACATGGAGGTCCTCCCCATGTCCCTTTCGACATCTGTCCTAGTGCTTCCCACACCCCGGCCTTCAGTCCCCTCTGCCCCAGCACTATTGCGGCTAGGGGACTCCTTGACGGAAATCATCCTTACCCTGAGGAGCCACCCAGGGGCAGAAAGGAGGGGTGTCGTCACCGTAGGAGGAATGTTAGGGGAGTCTGCACAGAAATTAGACCGGTCCGTTTCTCGAACTCTGAGGCGGAGTACGACTCGACGGCGGAACCTTCCCCCCGACAATATGAGTCGAGGGCAGGGATGGGGACGCGACGCATTAGTCTTGTACTCCCCGAATGCGAGATCCGTATGATTACCTCCTCCCTCCGAAGGTATCTCCAGGAGGATGAGGACTTGGCATACCCCCAGGGGTCATACCCGCAGTTACCACTGGCCTCCCCGGAAGCACATTCCACCTTAGTCAGGGAGGGTGGGGAACTTTTCTGGGGACCGACGGAAGAGTCACAAGGCGACACACCCTCGGCGAGCACCGACACTGTGATAGGAGGCCCATTCGCTGGCCCATCCTATCACGACGTGGCAGCCAGGGCACTGAAGCCCTTGGAGGACGACTCAGGGATCGGGGGCCAATTGGCATGTTTGCTGTATTCCCCGCCGGCCAGCCCACCGGCCCGGCGACCTGCCTCAGCGCCGTTGCTAGCTCCCCGGCCATTCTCGGTTGATGAGTAGGGGCAGCAAGGTCCGGACCCCAAACCAGAGTCATGGAGCTTCTGGACCATCCTCGCAGCGGGCCACTTCCATGAGAAGTTTTGACCAGTCGCAGGGTCGAATTTTGATATGCCAGAGGCGCTAATCCCGGGAGAGTTTGAATGTTTCCTCTAGACTCTTCGGTTGACTCACTCACGTATTTTCCATCAGCTAACACCTTATCCTGGGATTCAAGCACATCTTGAGGATATCGGTGAGCAGTGTCATCGGGTCGACCTGGCAGCGCTCCCTACGGTTCGGCACCCCGAGTCGCCTGGCCACCGCAGGGCCCTCCAGCAACAATGCGTTCAGAGTTTTCAAGTACTCCACAAGGTTATCGAGGAAGCCACCCCCCACGCGCACGTCCACGGATGGGGGCAGTACGCTGCTCTTATTTTCTGTGCAATCCGCCAACAACCCGATTCACCGGGCGACCCTGAGGGAATGTCGCCAAAGGTAGTGGCGGTCAACATGGATGATCATTCAGACGAGGGAAACGGTGTGGAGCTCCTCGATGGGGACTCACCCCCTGAGGACAAGACACCACTGGAACCTTCTGGGAGGATTACATGCCAACAGAGGAGCCTCCTAGGTCTCCCCACACCCACTGAGGTACTGACACTGAGCCGAAACATCGGCAAGGGTAAAGAGCATGTCGGGGCTGTCAATCTTTCCAACCCATCTACCTCGGTGCAGAATGCAGAGGAAGACTCTGAAAAGGCCATGCTACGCCAGCAGCTTGCTGAGCAAAAGAGACTGGTTGATGAGCTCTTGGCCGAACGCATCGCAGAGCTACGACCTGACTACGGTAATCCCAGGTCAGGACAGCAGGGGCAGTAGCACCTACCCCTTGCCGAGATTCCCTCGGGAAACCGCAACCATGTCACGTTCGCAGAAAGGGGAGAGGCCAGTGCCCATGGCAAGAGGGCGCGATACGTCTCGCCGAACCCTCCCGAGCAGTGGGAGCACCTGGGGGACTATGCTCAGTTTCCTCCCGCTGCCCTGAGAGTCACTCCGCCAGCCGCCCTGCGAGCTGCTGAGCTTGACTACTAGATTGGAGAGCCCGGAAATGCGCTTGTGGTTAGAGATCCCCGTCAGGACAAAAATCCGTGTCTGAACGATCTGATGGAAGTGATCATTACCCGCTTGGAGGCCCTGGAAACTCGGCAGGTGGCAATCCCACCAGATGGCAAGCCATACCCAGCATGGGTGGATGATATGCCGGCCCCGCCGGGATTTGGGAACCCCACTTTCGCCCCCTTTAACGGGATAGGAGACCCGCCACAACACCTGGCCCACTTCAACTTGAGGTGCAGGCCTATGTTAGGGACTCCGGTGCAGCAGCAGGCTACCAAGCTCCATTGCTTCGTTTAGACGCTGGAAGGACCAGCCTTCGTCTGGTACAACCAACTCCCTGTTGGATCTGTGACTAGTTGGGAGGACCTTCTCCGGCAATTCCTCAACCAGTTAAGTTCCACAACCCGGAAGAAAAAAATTGTAGACCTCTTCAGCTGCAAACAAAGGCCCGATGAGCGAGTTGCGGACTTCGTCGCCCGGTGGAAGGGGCTCACGTACTCCCTTTACATGCCACTAACTCACGAGCACTTACTGAAAATGTGTGTAGGGAACATCAAGGAAGAGCTGGTTCCTTCTCCGATCACTCAGAATTACCCTGGAGGGTTCCGGGATTTCTCGGACAAGGCTCAGCGCCTTGAAGAATCCCTACAACAGGCCAGTCAGGCATGCTCGCTGCCTCCTGTAATCCATGCAAGGAGAGCATCCAGAGCAGAGCCCGCTGTTGTAGCCCAGATAGAGGCTCCCAGATAGCTAGAGTTTCTACCAGTAAGGCCAGATCAGCATCCCCATAGGGGCCCACCCCCACGGGCATAGCCTCCGGCCCAGCAGCGACCGCCTCAAAATCGGCAGGCGCCTCCGGGTAATGCACCGCTACCACCCAGGCATGATAATCAGGATCCTCCTCCTTGGCATGCTCCTCCAGCCCCTGGTCAAGGTTATCCTCCAAGAGCCCCCTTTCCAGACTAAAGGAATCGGACTTACTCGTTTGATGAGGCCCAGGTCCCCGGTTATTTCCATAGCGCCTTGGAGCAGAGAATCGTGCAGCTGCCTGAGTGCCGGAAGCCAGAAGAGGAACGTCTCAATGATCACCCTAACTACTGCCCTTATCACAGGATCCTGGGGCACACAATCCAGCAATGCAATTTGTTCAAGGACTGGATCCAATACTAGATTTAAAACAACATAATCAAGTTGGGCCCAGCCCCGGCACAGGTGGCAGGTGTCTTCGTGAGATCCTATGGCAGCAGTGACAATGGGGATGAGTGGCAGCAGGTTTCCGACCATGGGTCCCAGAAGTATAATGACTGGATGGCCCACAGGACAGTTTACCATGCCCATGGCATCATCTGTGCCCTCCTCAATCAGCCGGAGCCCTCAGAATCTGCGAGCGCCACTTTGGCATCGTCGTCCCAGCCTACCTCCTCCCAGAAGAGAAAGCGGAGATGCAAGAAGAAAGAACGCGCCCTGCCAGTGCGGTCATCTTCTTGCACCCTTGGCGATTTTATGCCCCCAGAGATGGGGATCCCTCCGAGACTCCGTCCAGTAGCGGATGACTCCTCGAGTGAAAGCCCGGGGTACGCTTCGGTTAACACCGTAGGGTTGGTAAATCCCTTTTTGGCTCCCGATGATGAGGAACGCCAGGTGGACTTCCCCAATGTCCCGAGCCGTCGCCAACGTCGGCGGAGCCGTGGCTACGTGAATAGCCAGGGCACGGAAGTCTTCACCTCTAGCCAAGTCGTGCACGCTACTGAGACCAGGAAGCAGGCCCGATACAGAGATCAGCGCACGCGGTCCCCTCACCCGATGTCGACAGGTCCGCCTCCACCACCGTTTGTGTTGCTGGATCAGGCGGGACCACCTCATCTGTGTCGCAGCCAGCCCTGCCCTACCACCGGCCGACTATAGCCTTCCGGTCCTAACGCGGCAGCCACCTCCCGGGCTTCGACTAGTGAACAGCGAGACGTGCCTAGTACCAGTCAGTCACCGGTCCCGCCAACAGGGCCCGTTATGCCTCCAATCGCAGAGCGGCCTCCTGTAAGAAGAAGCTCGCGTTTGGATCGAAAGTATGATGTTCTGAAGCACCTGGCCGACATTCCAGTAAGGCTTTCTATCCTTGAGGCCCTTCTCCTGTCGTCTGAAATGCGTGAGGCACTCGTCGAGGCTCTATGGAGCCCCCTCCAGTTCGAGACGGAGGTGAGGGCCGCAGAAGCCTTCCACACTGAGGCGATTGAGGACACCGAATGTCAGGCGGTTATCTCATTTTCCGGTGAAGATGAAGACCCTCCCATACAAGGGCACATTTGCCCACTGTACATCCCCGGCCAGTTCAATGGCGTGGAAGTTCTCCGCTATCTTGTTGACACGGCTTCCGGGATTAACCTCATCCCAACTCGAACACTATAGAAACTAGGGTTTTCTGAGGATGATTTAACTCCCTCTGACCTTAGGATCCATGGATATGATAGGACCGAGCAAACTCCACTCGGCAAGATTCATCTGAAGACCAAGTTCGGCGGCATAATTTCTAATACTGAATTCATGGTTGTCTCTCAGGACACTGCATACAACGCATTGATGGGCAGGACATGGCTCCAACTTCAGGAAGCGGTCCCCTCCTCATATCACTTGTGCCTCAAAAACTCTCTTAAGGGTTGAGTGGGAGTGCTCCAAGGAGATGCGTCTCCTTTTGCCTCTTGTGAAGCCCGTTATCTGGACGCTGGTTATTACAAGAGCAAGGACAAGCAGATCCCGGCAGCTGAGGTCGAGCCCACCACTGTCGCAAGTGGTCCCTGGGCAGGATTGGATGACGCATATGTCTTCCCAATCCATCGGTTGGAGGCCACGACCCCCGACATGGGGCAGTGCTTTGTTGTTTCGGGTACCAGAGGAAGGCATATTTCCGGGTCCAAGTGACGGTGGGAAATCACCTTGTACTCTTACACCAGCCAGGCTCAGGTGATCCCCGAGCCTCCTACCCCTGTACGATATTGGGATGTTGGGCTCATGGCAACGACAGTACTTCATACGTGTCTGTTTCGCCGGGCCGGAATCGATCGGCTCAAGCCAACGCACCACCACTGCTTTGATGGAATAAAGCGTGGCCCCTTGGGCCGAAGGCCAGATGGGATTGGATCAACCGCCTTTGTTGTCATGGTCTCCGCAGTGCATGGGTCCACTGACGTGGCGACCTCTGCCGCCCAAGCACGCACCAGCTTCCCATCAGGGTCTGGTAGCCCCGAGACGGATCCCCCCATGGATGATCCTTCCAAAAGCGGAGAGGAGGACATGGAAGATGCTCCCCCTGCCTTTGAGGAGGGCGTCTCCACCACGGTTCACGTGTTAGTGCTGGTGAACCTCGATAGCGATGCAGACCCGAGACCCACATTGGTCAGCGCCGCTATTCCCCCCGAGGAACGGTAACGGTACGTAGACTTCCTTAGACGGCACCGTGATGTGTTCTCATGGAGTTATGATGATATGCCGGGACTAGATCCCCAGGTAGTCGTCCACCACCTTGGCCTTCCAGCAAACCATCGCGGGTTCAAGAAGCCTCCCAGAAAGATGCACCCCTCTCACAGTGCCATGGTTGAGGCCGAAGTTGATAAGCTCATCAAGGCCAACTTCATCAAAGAAGTACAGTACCCCCGGTGGCTAGCCAACATTGTGCCATTCAGGAAGAAGAACGGGCATATTAGTGTCTGTATCGACTTCTGTGATCTCAATCACCACTGTCTGAAGGATGATTTTCCCCTTCCCGTGACAGAGTTGTTGATCGATGCCACGGCCGGGTTCCAAGCCCTTTCCTTCATGGATGGGTACTCCGGGTACAACCATATTCGGATGGCCCCCAAGGATTAAGAGTTCACTGCCTTCAGGGCCCCCCAGGGTACTTTCTGCTACCAGGTTATGCCCTTCGGCCTGAAAAATGAAAGTTCCACCTATCAACAGGCCATGCAACGCATATTCAAGCCGATTCTCAGGACGCTGGTGGAGTGTTACGTGGATGACCTGGTGGTTAAGTCTCGTCAGTTCCAGGACCATCTCAAAGACCTTGAGAAAGTGTTCTGCTTCCTCCGTTCTCGCCACTTGAAGATGAACCCGATGAAGTGTGCCTTCGGGGTCACCTCCAGAAAGTTTCTCGGCTTCATTGTTAGGTATCGAGGCATCGAGATCGACCCAGACAAGATCAAGGCCATCAGTCAGATTCCTCCCCCGAGTAATATTCAAGAGCTGAGAGGTCTTCAAGGCCACTTAGCCTATATATTCTGATTCATTGCGAATCTGGCAGGTAAGTGTAAGCCCTTTTCCCGGCTCAGGAAGAAGGGCGCCACCTTCGAATGGGACGAGGAGTGTCAGGTCGCTTTTGAGGAAATCAAGCAGTATCTGCTTCAACCTCCGGTCTTGATGCCACCCATTTCCGGAAAGCTGTTGTTCCTTAACGTGACCACCCTAGAGCAATCCCTCGGCGCACTTCTCGCCTAGAAGAACAATGAGGGAACAGATAATAGCCTCTACTACCTCAGCTGCATGCTCCTCGACGCGGAGATTAAATATTCCCCAATCAAGAAGAGCTTCCTGGCGCTCGTATTTTCCATGCAGAAATTGTGGCACTACTTACAGTACCACGAGGTACAACTGGTCTCTCGGGTAGACCCGTTGAAATACATCCTGAACTGACCTATGTTGACCAGCCGATTGGCACGCTGGGTGGTGATCCTCCAGTAGTTCGACATCAGGTTTGTATCTCAGAAGGTCGTCAAAGGGCAGGCATTGGCAGACTTCTTAGCTACCCACCCAACCTCTGCAGACCAGCCACTGGATCTAGGCTTTCCTGATGAGGCAATCCTCTCAGTTGATCACGCCATCCCATGTTGGCATATGCACTTTGACGGTGCCTCCCGGAGCCCCACCGGTAGAAGGCTCAACGATCCTAGGCTTAACAGAGTGGGTCTGGGTATCGTCTTCATCACCCCGGAGCAAGCCATTCTTCTGTATTCATTTCTGTTTTCATATGGATGCACCAACAATGAGGCAGAGTATCATTCCCTCGTTACTGGCCTTGAGGTGGCTCTCGAGATTGACGTACACCATCTGTATGTAAAGGGGGAATCCGAGCTGGTCATCAAACAGGTCAATGGTGACTACGCTGTCAGAAAGCCAGAACTCATGCCATTGTTGGAGTGCACCCTCCGTCTAATAGCTAATTTCCCCTCCTGGCCAGAGGTCGTTCACATTCCCCAGTCATGGAACAGTCGAGCAGATGCTTTGGCCAGCCTGGCCGCATCACTAGCGGAGCCCGAAGAGGATGACCTAATCGTCCACGTGGCACACTGGAGAGTCATTGATCCTGTTATTCCGGAAGGCGATCGTGGCCCGCGAGTGAACCATCTCACCGCTGGTGCCCCTACGTCAGGATCCCCGGGGGCTTCAGGCGCGGTAATCAGGACAGTTCCTGACTGGACGACGCCCTTGGTTGAATATCTCCAGCACAGAAATCGTCCGCCGGACCGAGCCGAGCGAGAACGAATCCGACATCGCGCGCTACAGTTCACCCTTCAGAGTGGTCCTAGCCTTGAGCATCTCCTTTACAAGCACGGATTTGATGGTGTTCTCTTTCATTTCCTTCAAAGAGTCGAGATCCCACAGGTCATGCAAGAAGTGCACGCTGGTTCCTGTGGTGCCGACCAGGCCGGGTCGAAGTTGTCCCACCAGATTCGGAGACTGGGATACTTCTGGCCCTCTATGATCTACGACTACATCGAGTATTCCAAGAGGTGTCATGCGTGCCAAGTTCATGCTAACTTTGTGCATCGGCCACCAGAGCCTCTCCATACTACCAAGTATTCTTGGCCCTTTGCAGTCTGGGGGTTGGATGTCGTGGGGCCTTACCCGCCGGCGATGTCCTGCCAGTGCCGGTTCATCATAACCACTACGGATTTCTTCTCGAATTGGGCGGAGGCAATCCCGCTTAGGGAAGTCAAGGCTTGTTCTATTGATGACTTCGTGAGCTTAAATATCATATATCGGTTTAGAGTACCTCACGCTATCCTCGCGGATAACAGAACCAAATTCCGAGCAGTCGAGCTGAAGAAGTTGTACGCCAAGTACAACATTCACTCTAACCACGCCTCCTGCTATCATGCGCAGACGAATGGATAGATTGAGGCATTTAACAAAACCCTCTCTAACATTATGCAAAAGATGGTTGGTCAGAACAAGAAAAGTTGGCCAGACAAGATCCCCAACGCCCTCTGGGCTTATAGGAAAATGACTCGTAACTCCACCCAGGTGACTCTGTATTCCCTGGAATATGGAGCTGAGGACATCCTGCCCATCGAGATCCAGTTTCCCTCATTACGTACGGCGGTCTACGACCAGCAAGCACCGGATAGAATTGCTGAAATCCGTCTAGCCGAATTGGAATCGTTGGATGAAAGTAGGCTTCGCGCTTTACATAACATGGAAAGGCATCAGAGAAGGATGGCTCGAGATTTCAATAAGAAGGTTTGCCTCCGCTTCTTCTTACAAGGTGACCTGGTGCTGGCTCTCAGAGCCCCAATGATTCCCGGCAGTAAACCACCCAAGTTAGAGCCTAAATGGGAGGAGCCTTTTATTGTCCATAAGGTCTACCCCAATGGTACGTATTCCCTGGTGACTATGGATGGTGAGAACATAACTCCTCCCACCAACGCCAGGTTCCTCAAATAGTTCTTTGCCTAAGCCTACTGCGGGTCCAGAAAGACCTTAAACTGTATGGTCCTGCATGACCTTAAACTGTGCGGTCCCGCATGACCATAAACTGCACCCAGTCCAGCATGACCTTGAACTACACTCTGCCCTACATCTGGGATCCATGGTCTGGATTCTAAGACCTAAAACTAAGATCCATATTTCTTCCAACATGATGTTAAACTGTTCTTCTAGAACTACGTATGGCTTGATTCTCATCCTAATGAGATACGTAGGAATGCCCAGACATTTCATCTCGGGTCCAGCCCCAGGAGCACCCAGATCTTCCGTCTTTGGGTCCAACTCGAGGTCCGCTAATGCATCATGCCTGGCTCGCCTTTGGGACCTTGACCACAGGATCATGTGTTGTGGTATGGGATTATGTCCTCATTCACTTCGGGTTTGCAATAGATGCACCACGCGCGCCCTATTCCCAGGATTAGACCTCCTATGTCGTGTTCTCCATGATATTAAAAGGCGTCGTCTAGAACTATGTATGTCTTGATTCCCATCTTTATGGGATACGTAGGACCGCCTAAACACTTAAATTTCAGATCCATCCCCGTCTCTTAGGAGATCCCACGATCTCCCGGTTGCCTCTGTCTTTTGGCCTGCCCTTCCCTCGGGAATCCGCCATCTTTTGGCCGCTCTTATACTGAGCCCTTCAACCCTTTCCAGTGGTCTGCTAATGTGTTCAGAGTACTATGGTCTAGGACCTAGAGTGTCAGATTTGACTTAGACAAGTTTTTATCCACTTTTCAAGCTTCGTGTTCCCCTTCATTCAGGCCCCACCATCCTTCACACCCGGAGGGACCCCCAAGAACGGCCTGGATACAACGCCTAAGGGATCTCCTACCGTCACAGGCCAACACCCACGAGGTTTTTGGGCAACAAATTGATACAAATCTCGTGTTGAAAATATGGTCAGCGGTTGATACTCATTTGTTTGCCCCTACCTCTATGCTAACGCGACAAGATGCTGTGTTGCGAACATGGTCAGCAGTAATCCTCAGTCGTCACTCCGGCTTCCTCGGGCCTTGAATGTTGGTTGCATGATTCACATTGTGTTCCACCCCCATCGTGTCAAGGTGGAATCTCGACACTCCTTGTACTAACCCTCAGTACACCCCCACACATCAGACAGACCAAGCTTCATAACGGTGTCTCTCGGGGCTCCCGCGATCTGAGCGCTAGAGTATGTGCTTGTGTCTCTTCTCTACAGGTTGTGTGCAGCTTGACCCTCATCCCCATGGGGAATGAGGAGTCGCCCAGACATTGTGTTTTGGGCCCAACATAGCTGGGAGCTAGCATCTCCTGCCCCCCTGATTGTTGAACCCTTTTAGGCCCCTTTGGCCTGAGGCTCCTCTCTCAGAACCGCGCGTGGTGATGGTATCCGATTACGTCCTCACCCGCATCAGGTATGCTTTATCGCATCGTGCATGCTCCTGTTAGTCCAAACCATACAACCTTAAACTGTGCTGTTGGTCAAAACCTTACGACCTTAAACTGTGCTGTTGGTCCAAACCTTATGACCTTAAACTGTGCTTTTGGTCCAAACCATACGACCTTAAACTGGGTTGTTGGTCCAAACCTTATGACTTTAAACTGGGCTGTTGGTCCAAACCATACGACCTTAAACTATGTTGTTGGTCCAAACCTTACGACCTTAAACTATGCTATTGGTCCGAACCATATGACCTTAAACTGTGTTGTTGGTCCAAACCATACGACCATAAACTGTGATGATATCGTCCTGGCCACACGACAAAAAATGGCACCGCATTGTAATGACCTCCCCATGGGGGACATCACGCCAGGTATTGGTCAATTACCATGCCGCTTGTCAATGCCTGCTATGGATTGATTATTGTGGAGACGCCAGGAATTTCTACCCTAGGCCAGTCTCCCCACACAAAAAACCATCTACCTTCATGAACAAACAAGACATATCAAATGCTGCTTCTTTTGGTGCGAGGGCTAGACCCGCACGACTCCTTCATCCTTTGCGAAGGCGCCATATCGCGCCATGTTTCCTTTCAAGAACTACGTACGGCTTGATTCTCATCCTTATGAGATATGTAGGAGCACCTGGGAACTTCCCAACAGGCCCATCCAAACTTTTCGTGTTCGGTCTCTCGGCCTAAACGCGTCCCCAGAAGCACATAGTAAGGAGGGTTTTTCCCCACACTCACGTTGGGTCTTGCAGCCGCTTCACCGTGTGTCTCCCATTCCCCCTCTCCTTTGGTCCAAGTTATAACACCTAAAACTGGGATCCTTTTCTTGGCTTTCCGCGACTCGGTCTCTCTTGTGGGATTGTACGGCGTGGTGAGGGATCATGTCCTCATTCACGTCGGGTTACCCGCCGTGTCGTGCCTATCCCCAGATTAGATGTTTCCCCCATCCCACACGAAGTCAAACTGTATTTCGTCCAGCATGATGTTAAACTGCCTCTCTAGAACTACATGTGGCTTGATTCTCATCCTAATGAGATACGTAGGAACTCCCGGACATTTCGTCTTGGGTCCAGCCCCAGGGATTACCAAACCCCATCCCTCCTTATTGTCGGCCCCTCGGCCTAACTTCGCGGGAAGTGGGGTAATCATGACATCCACCCCGAATAAGTTCGGGATGCCCCATAGTGGTAATGGGAAGTGGTAGTTATCTCGCCAGAGAGGTCCTGCCTGAAAATTGGGAGGACCCATGACCAGGTTGGTACATCTGCCTGATGCGCCTTCGCCTCAGTGGCGCAATTTCAGGAGTGTCGGACTCTGTTCGAACAAACCACCACTCCACCTTCCACGCTTTTCGTTCCCCTTTATTCGGATCCTCATTCTATTTCATGTCTGACGGGACCCCCTAACAGTATAAATGACAGACCTACGGTCCGCCTACTGTCCTGGACCAACGTTCTGGAGGACTGGTCATGTTTGACGGGACCCCCTAACAGTATGGGTGATAGACTTTGGTCCGCCTAATTCCACAATATGGATGAAAGACCTTTGGTCTGCCTATTGTAGCAACATGGATGATAGACCTATAGTCCTCCTCCTGTCCTGGGCCAACGTTCCGGGAAACTGACCGACAATATTTGAGTTAGGCCCCGTGTTGCGAACATGGTCAGCGGTCAGCCCTCATTTATTGTCCCCACTCCAAGCCAACACGATATGGATGATGTGTTTCCATCATTATTAACAGTTATCCTACATCGTCATGCCACACAGTGTTCCGAATTCGCGTAGCGTGATTCACCTTTTGGCGCCATAAACCTCCTCATTTTCCGCAATCTCGCTCCTACGAGCGGCGACTTCCCCCTCATCAACTCGGTTTGCGGCCATCTCGAATTTTTCGAGAGTTGCGTGAAATCAGGATGCAGTGCGCGGAATCAGAGAGTGTTGCGCGAAATCTGAAGTAGTTGCATGAAATCTGGGTGTATTGCGCTCAATCGGCACGTCAGGCACAGAATATCCCAAGTAGGCGCTCTAAGATGGCCAAAATTTGGAAGGAATTCCACGCTGCCAGAGCGTTTTTACGCGCAGCCGCGGGAGAAATTTCACGCACGACAGCGATAAGCCTGTCGCGTGGAAAATCTTGGGTACAGATTTGCGACCCCACACCCCTTTTTAAAGGCGAGCCAAGGGTCCCACACCGCGCGAAAAGAGGATTCCACGCGAGTCCGTCGTTTTGCATGCCCCGTTGGAATTTTGCGCGCAAAGTGCCCAGGAGACCCAACACATCGGCGTTTAGGCGTTACACTCGGAATCCGATCGTTGCGACCTCTCTCCGATCCAATTCTGAGGAGGCATTTGTAGATGCCGAAAAAGTGTGTAACTCCGAGAGGAAGTTTTGAAATGAAGAATCGAATTCATATTCAGAATCATAGGGCCGATCCGGAGGCCCGGGAAGTGGTGTGCGAAATAAAGAAGGATCCATGTGAAATATTGTTGTGCGCGCAAAGCATCCCCGGGATTCACATAATCAAGCCGTTGGTGCGTGCAATTTTGTGCGCCCCGGTTCCGCGTGGTGAAGCTTGGCGCGCCAACAGTTCCCATCGCGGAAACTTTTGTGCGCCTCCTGGATTCCGCACCGGTCGATGCCTATAAATAGAAGGAGACCCCAAGCGGTTTGGGGGTTTCAGAATTCAGATCGTCTCTCGTGTGCACAATTCGACTCCCCCCGCACGCAATATGACTTCCAGATAATCCCTCTTTTCGCGCAACCTTGCCCCGGGGTTCAGCTTTGCGCGCAACTCCACTGGCTCAAGTGAATTTTCCCCCTCCTCCAGGTTCCTTCCTTGTGTGCAATCTGTGTCCCGTGCGCGCAATCCCCTTCCATGCGCGCAATACCGTGCGCGCAATCCCCTTTCCGTGCACAATTCTCTGGCCCTATTGCACGCCATCCCGGTGTTTTGTACGCAAACCTTCCTTTTGCGCGCAACACCAAGGACCCCTTTACCTTGACGCCGCTTGGGTGCCTTTCCAAGCCAGCACCTGATGTCTTCCCTGCCGGCCATGCACGCCATGCGTTGTTTTTCCGTACGGCCTTCCAGGCTCGTACAAAGTAACCTCAAGGTCCCTTGGGAGGTGTTTCCCGTTGCGTTGCTTTGCCTTATGCTTCTCTGCATCGTCACGCTAACGACTATTGCTTCTTCGCATAGCCACGCTAACATGGACCCCCCAGTGGTTCGCCCTGCGGCCCCCCTTCACTACGGCCTTGCTGATGCCTTCCCTCCCACAAGGGGTAGAGGGAATTGGGCATGTAAGCCCTAGGGGTGTGGAGCGAACCCACCTCGTACAAGATGCCGGACGTTAAACTACTAATCACCTCATCCTTGACACATGACGTTAAACTGTGGTCCGACCCCGTGCTTCGCACGGAGGGTCCCCCCCATCTCGGACATTTTTTACGTCTCTCGTCTCCATAGGAATGGACTCTACCTCGCATGGAATGAGATCCTCCTTGTCAGAGTGGTGTTTGTCCACGGGGGAAGGGCTGGCTCAGAGCATAAGCCTCTAGCCTATCTTAAGAAAGGTTGCACCCATGCATCTCCATACTTCCCCCCAGCCAAGGCCAGTGGAGTCCCTTTCCCACTGTGCTTTGTCGCACCACGGGCCTCCACCCTAGATTAAGCCCCGGAACCCAGGGCCGCTAACCACACGTAAGCCCATGTTTCCTCTTCGGGCCGCTAACCACGCGTAATCCCATGTTTCTTCTTTGGGCCGCTAACCACGCGTAAGCCCCATTCCGCTTCTCACGGACGCACCCTTCGTGATGTGATCGTCTGGTCCCTATTGCCTCTTGTTTCTCACAACGAGCATGACTCACGTGGGCTTAGAGTGCGCATCGACCATGAAATCCTCCTATGGGCTGCCTCAGAGCGTAAGCCCCATCCCAGTGAACTACGTGGACTTTGATCCATTCTAACGCATGGTACGTAGGAAGCCTCCATGAGGTTCAATCCCACCACCCGGTCATTCCGACCTCTCCACGTCGGTTCCCCATATCCACCATGGGCTGCCTCAGAGCATAAGTCCCATATCAAACATGGTCCGCCTCAAAGCGTAAGCCCCATCCCAGTGAACTACGTGGACTTTGATCCATTCTAAAGCATGGTACGTAGGAAGCCTCCATGAGGTTCAAGCCCACCACCCGGTCGTTCCGACCTCTCCACGTCGGTTCCCCATATCCACCATGGGCCGCCTCAGAGCATAAGCCCCATATCCAACATGGGCCGCCTCAGAGCGTAAGCCCCATACCCACTTTGGGCCGTCTCAGAGCGTAAGCCCCAAATTCCTCATCCTGCATGACGTTAAACTGTATGCCCTTGTCCCGCATGACGTTAAACTATATCTCATCCCGCATGACGTTAAACTGCACTCTCCCTCTTGGGTCGTCTCAAAGCATAAGCCCCATGCCTCACATCCACATCTCATCCTGACTTCCCCCTCAAGCCCACGTGCCTTGGGAAGCACATGCCCTAGCCCGGAGATCTTACTTCCTACAGGATCCAATCCATGCGTCCATTCTCAAGGGTCGCCTTTTCAGGTGTCCCACCGTATCACCGAACTACGCAGACTTTGATTCCCTGCCATGGGGATATGTAGGAAGCCTCCACGAGGTTCAAGCCCATCACTCCATCATCCATCCTGATCCTTACCCAGGCCACCACATCCCGGTGAGATCATGCCACTCCACCCCACTCCATAGTATCCGAGAAGCCGCCAACGTGTTGGCCGAAACATCGGTGTTCCCCCTAGGGGGTCCTTCAATCTGATCCACTCTCAGTGTTTTGATCAGTCTGATCCATCTCCGCAAGACGTTAAACTCGCGACATACCCTGTGTTAAACATGGGAAGCTGAGGAAAACCTCAAATGATACATATTCCCCGCGTTCGATGTGGGATGCCTCGGGCTTCTACGCCATCGAGAAGCCCTGTGATAAGGGACAGAAGATAGACATGATGATCCCCAGCGTCAAGACATGCCAACGAAACCCCAACGCGACTGTTCTCCTCACCGAAGGTTGTTGGCCCGACAAGACCCCTTAGAGCGTCTCGATGGAAGCAGTGTAATTGACTGGCGTCCATGCAGATATGGCACCGGGAAAGAGCTTCACGAACCCATCTTAAATCTATTAGGGAGACTCGGATTAGGTGACGAGCTCCAAGGAGGAATCCATAGAAGGAAGAACCAACATCCCATCATCCTAGTTTCGATCAAGGAGCAGACGTCCCTGAATAAGGAACAGATGTCGCCCGCCTTTGGAAAGCGGGAATGCGGGGCTGCGAGCTGCGCATCCTCCCATACGTGAAGGACACGCGCGCGCGCCCCAGCGTAAAAGCATCGGAAACAATATTTCAATTAAATGATCTTGACCCATTAATGAAAATCAATACATTAATAAATTTCAATTTCATTATTATGGTCACCAAGATATATCTATATCTATTTGAAGGAAAGTAAATCTCTCAAATTATGTAAGAAATTAGTAGAGGGTTAATAAAGAAAAATATGTTTAAACGATATATATTTAGTGGATGTGGAATATGTATAAATCAAACCAACAACCACAAAATCATATTTGACACCTTTCCATACCAACCATACCATCCCAAACCAAACTGATACCAAAACAATACCAGACGGTTCCTCTATTGACATATCAATAAACAACACTATGTTTCCATTTAAATCATAATTGAAACTATGTTAATAAAAAATAATTAACTTCTATAAATACCACATGTGGCTTCCACCTTGAAAAAATATCTTAGAGTAAGCAATAATAGGCATATAAAACCTCAAACATTAACGCCATTATTCAACATATTCCATTAAAATATTAATAATTTTATTAATTATGATAAGGTTTCAAAAAAATGAAATATTATAAAAAATATATATTTAAATAAATATTAAATAAATGTGTTTAATTAATGATTTACCATATTAAGAAATTATATAGAAGAACAAAAAAATTGATGAATACCTCATCCAATTCTCATTTTAATACTATCTAAGAGTGTTTAAAAAGTTTCATGGGTGACAAATATGTGAGGAGATCATCAAAAGTCATGGAATAAAGATATCACACTACTTAAAAATATCATTTTCGAATAATATGATTAAAAGTGTAGTTGAATAGGAAGCACAACTCTCCTTTGATTCTATTAATTTCAAATTACAATCTCCTTATGGTAAATATTAATTATTTACCTATTAAAATAAAAAACATGTTGATCCCACATTTACAAAAACATAAAATAGAATAATTTTTTAACCCCTACCTTGGTGTAAAGAATAAATTATCCCCAAACAAGGTAGAATGATGGTTGATGAATACCAATAAAGAACCACATGATAAACCCACAAACCCTAAATACAACATCTATCTTGAAAATTAGGTCAATGATAAATTAATAATCTATATAAATTGGGATAATGTGTATTTACATGTTCTAATAAGAAGGAGTGATAGAATAATCAAGATAAAGAAATAATAAAAAGAGATACCTTTGATCAATGGCAGCCATTGCATAAGGAAAAGACCTAAGGATCAATCACTAAGGAAAATTTCCACCCAAAATGCTTTTATAGATACCTAGGGTACAAAAGAATAAGCTATAAATATAATTTATTAAAGAGGAACCAAAAATTTAATGGAAATTCCTAGAAAAATATTATCATAGAAAGACAAGGATTCTCCACACTATTACTAGCCTAGATCCAAATAGTTTACAATGATATGCCCAAAAAAATCCCCCATTCCCTCAAAATAATAACCATTTATTTGTGAAGAATATTAAATAATTCAATACCAATAGTTGAGTGAATGTTGTTATTATATTAAAAATAAACCAAGGTTAAGTGATTCACACAAAAAACTCAAAACATTAGAATTCTTGTGCATAATATGTCTTCAAAATTCTAGATAGTTTAGTCTATCAAGGAAACCATATAAATATGTAAAGTTATTTTTAGGATATATGAGATCCAAAAGCATTCTTGAGAAATTTCCACACTTGGAAGGTAAAACTAGGATAATGATCAGAGATAATCATCCTTGGAAACCCTTAGATCCTTATAATATCTAATAAATAAAACCTCCATAGAGTAACCATTATGATAAAATACTTAATATTCATGTATTTAGTTGAATTAATAAAATGATCCACAATCACATAGATAACATCATATCAACATTGAGTTCAAGGTAAACATGTCAAAATATCCATAAAAGTGTCCTTACACTTCCACTAAGAGACATATATTAATTGAAGAAACACATCATGGATATGATTTTTATCCATCACCTTCTGGAAAATCAAACAGTTGGATAAAAACTCTATGATGGGATTTCTCACCCATGGAAATAACAACTAACTTTTCAAGGAATGAAAAACATTATCCACACTAGGTGGTATTACCAAGTTAATTCATTTAAGGTCTTGATAAACCATATCAAGCATCTCAATATAAATAAATATCAATTTTAAAAAATACATAATGATAATAATTTCCAAACATTTCTTCATCTTCATCCCCATAAAAAACATTACCCTACCAAAATCCACCTCGGAATCTCCCAATTGATATTATTCCACCTACCACACAAAAGATGATAGTACTACCATTTTTTTGAGAACCCCTTTATAATAAAATTCCTCGATATCAAGAAAAATTTCTGCAAGTTCCCCAATAACTCGCCATACATCCATAGACTCTGGAACAACATCCACGAGTGAATTACTGCTCTGTGCATCATTTCTAAAATTCCATTTCCAATTTATAGGAAATATCAATGTATTAATCTAGTAGGAATTAAAACCACTTCCACTGCCTCAATTTCTAATAACACTAGGTCAATATATATTTAAAAATATTTCGATCCATGAAAAACATAACGTGTATGCTAATGAGGATTTGTTTCAAATAATTCAAAGAAAAAAACTATATAAATCTTGAGATCATTGTTAATAGAGTAACATTATAGGGTTCATAACTATCAAGACCAATAATATATGACTAATATATACTACCTCAAAAATGTAACCAAAGGAGAATCATAGAGCATTGAAAAAAACATTAAAAATAACTCCTCCTTCTATTACACGATGAATATGATCACTAACTGGATTCTACTATATGTACTCAATGTAATACTAACACTGATTTAGTAAAGAAAAAAATTATTTTTTTGGGTCAAGGATATCATAGGATTCATAATCTAGGAAACATTAAGCACAAACCTACTTTAAAAACTTTAGAGAGTAATGAAACTATAGGAATTGGTAATATTCTTCAGTGATACCTATGAAAGAACTACCTAATAAATATAAGAATATATAGATACATCCCACTCAGATAAGGAACTTTCCAAGAAATATACTTGCAACCAATAGAATTTAGATATTCCCTCAATCATGGTGTAATATTAAAGCGATATTTATATCCTCTAACCATTCCTTGGTCTCCTAATCAGAAATAGATCATGTATAATTTTACAGGCTCTAATGCTAGAACTAACAAAGTATCTACATCAATGAATCATCTTCATCAACCTAAAATATCTACTGATATTTTTGTAGATTTTGTTTTACATCACCAGCATAATCCAACTGGGGATTTCAAGTAGGATCAATTCTAGAAAAACCATAAAATGGTAGGGACTTCCTAAACTCAATATATCAAACCATTTGAACTATTTAATTAAAATTATTCTCAATCCACATCATCTAAAAAATTCAATCAGAAGGTAAAAATGATCATGTGTGATCATTATATAGATCTATACCATACAATAAGAATCATATCACTTAGTTCATCAAGTAAACTTATAGTCATTACATCTTATTATAGGATTATAAAATCAAATGTGTCTAAGTTGGTCCAATTTTCCGACTTCACATACTATGTTCAATTGATATTGTTAAAATACTAACCCATGAAATCCTCTCAAGTGAATATCCCCAATCTCTATCCTACCCTAATCCAAAATCATTTATACCAATTTATCACATCCCTCCCCCATGGTTACTGATCATGGGATGATATAGAAGATGGGTGTGACCCCTAAATCCCCCACCCCTAAAATAGGCCTTGTGTAACTGAATATCACCAAGCTTATAGAATACACACATATGAGAGGAATTACACTTAAATTCAAAGGAAAATATAAATAATCCACTAATAAATTTCTTAAATAGAGTAAACCAATCCTAATATAAGTAATTTAATAAAAAGAAATACTATAATATGAAAAATAATGTGAGAAAATCCTAAGGTAGAAATACAAGATCAATAGAAACCTTATTAATAATTCACCCACTAGTTATGTAGTTTTCAATGGATTTCGAATAATGTGATTTTTTTTTTCATATTAGACCTTCTTTTCAATAAGAAGTGGTCACTATAAACTTTCCAATAGTTCTTTGGAATAAGAAATGATCGAGAGAATTAGATTCCAAGATCATACCACACTTATATAGGGAATTATTTCATACTCTTATACCCTATTGATGATTTAATATATTTCTAGGAATACTTCCATGTAGTAGTAGTAACACCACTGATTAACCTTAATAAATTTATTAACTAAAAACTTGAACTTAAGATGAAATTGGGCATTGGAAATTTGTTCTGTATTATTTTATCCATATTTCAAATAACTCTATATTTTAGATCTATGTAGGTTAGAACTCTAGTGTTTAATTCCATTAGGGAGGAATTTTTCTCATGTAAAAATAGTTAAGAAATATTGTGGAGTTGGAATCAAGATCATGAAAAGTACTTCTTATGTATCACTATGAAGATACTCAAAATGAATATAGTTCGGTTTCACATAATGGGGAATGTTGTGCCTTTTAAGGTTATATGGGAAGACCATAGTATTTCCTTTTAATTGAATGTGACCATGAATAAGTTATGTCTCGTATATGATCTTGAATCTAGGTTCTATTTCAATAATTTTAATGTATTTCAAAATAGACTTATGGGTCAATGATTCTTATAAATGGTGGGTGTGGAACTTACACATGAGCAAGACATCTCCCCCCTATTTGTAACTGAATAAGGAAGGGAGAAAGTAAATTTGATACATACACCAAAATGGATGCCCTTATATATTTCTCTACCCACCTGTCTATTGGTTGGTATATAAGGAAGGAAAATTATTTGGTCATGGATTACACCTGGTAGAAGGCCAATGATTCATAAGATGTTATAAGGATTGAACCTCAAAGAGGCATCTTATATATCCAAGTTAACAAGAATAAAATACCATATAGTTAAAGTTTCATAGTTTAAGGTAATATTTCAAGACTATTAAATGTTGTTTAGAATCATGTTATAATAAAATTGTCAATTGGTTTTATGTAATTTGAGAAGGATGTTTGATTCAAGAATAGAATATTGGCTTATGTATCTCTTAAGGGGATTATGAATTAGTGATTCTATTTACATTTCATCATGTTTTTTGGTATATAAATAGAATAAAAATGATATGGTAATAAACCTTGTTGGTGTCCCAATATTTATCCCTAATTCATTAGGTAGAACAAAGGGGTCACTATGTGATTGGATCCATACAAACCAATTAAATGGAATAGGTTTAAGATATGATATTAAATAAATCATAATTACCAACATTTATGTTAATTTGAAAAGTATCAAGTTATGAAGAAAATACTTCGCAAACCATATACATTAAGGAGAGTCCCAAAATAGACTAGGAAACCCCCATTTTACATACAATTAATATTCTACATGATAAATTTATTAGTTATTTTAGGGAATGGGTAAATTTTAGATCATAAAAAGTTTTATGTGAACTACCTCCATAAATTATGTTCATATGAGTTCTTTTTTAAGTGGCCTCATGATAATTCTTCTCAATTTATCCTCACGAGTATACTCTTGAAGAGGCCTTATAGGACTGAATCACAAATTGGACTCATGTATATGATTTTTAAAGGTCCACATAGGAGTTATTGATGATATTGACTCATGATCATGATTCATGAAGTTGGATTATGGGAATAGTTCACAAAGTTTCCTCACTAGATTTCTATGTGGCATGGCCTCATGGGGGTGATTTGTGAAGTGGCCTCAGGAGCCTGCTTCAAAAAAGTTTTTTTTTGGGAATTCATTAGGATGTTTCCCAATGGGAATTTTTCAAAAACATTCTTTACATGATGTATTGACAAAGAACACCTACTCTTATCTTATTAATCGTGGGTATTACCTGAAAGGTCTCACACAAAGTATGTTATTCTCTAATAGATATACCCGAGAGAGTCCATATCCCTTGAAATGTCTATCGATATTTATTGATATTGCAGAATAATTACCATCTAAATTGGGAAACAAAAAAAAGCGTATATGGTCATATAAAAAAATGTAAAATGATGAAGGATAAAAAATGGACTATGTGGAGTGTACAAAATCACCACTTCGGAGTGGTGAATGATGAAATCTCCATGATTTAGTTGTGATGAACCCAAAGGGCACTATATAATCACCAAAAATGGTATTAATTTTCCAATTTTATTCTTTATGATTGGACAAGGTGCTTTAAAAATTTTATGGTTCTTTATAAATAGTGGGTCTATGAACAATGGGGTAATTTATTAAGAATTGGATTGTGTTGTGGTAATACCCCCTTTTCTATTTTATAGAAATGATACCCAACTTAAAATAGCCATAACTTCTTATATGTAAGACTATTTTTTCTTAAGGACTACTCAAGTTCAATCATGTTAAATGAGATATACAAGTGGCTTCCAATTATCCTAATATAAGGTTCTTTTTTAGGCCAAAACGTGTCATAAACACCCTCAAGAATAGGTTCTACAGTTTTGAAACCCTTTTCACATATCAAGGGTGAAATATGTAGCCTAATTCCTATGATAAACTCTCACCAACATGCCATGGAATTGAGAAATGTATTTATTAATGTTAATTCCTTGGTGACTATGAAATCACACTCCATATAGAGATCCCAATTTCTTCATCTCTTGGTGAGGAGAAAACTTTCTCTACATATTGGACTTGTATCATCAATGTGAGGACACTATCATGAATTTCCTATCAAATTTCCAGGCACACACATTTCTATACCAACATACAGCCATCCAAATCACAATATTTCTCCTAGAAACCTTAATAATTAATGTATACATATAGGATTGAGAATAAAGGTAACATATAAGGACCCTCCCAGAACCCTCTCTTGAAAAAAATGGAGGGGTAAAATATTCATTGGAGAACAAATAAAAAAATAAAATTGTTACCAAAATTAGGCTATCTATGTTACCATCCTTAGTAGGATTCACTCACTAAATATTTCATATAAAAAGGAAGAAAATCATTTGAGATAAATATAAAATGTTAGGTAATCTTCTCCCATTTTCTGACTAAACAAGTCAACCTAAACCACAAGTTCAAACATCCTGTTGCTCTCATCACCCACATAGGTAATACTACATGTACATGTAATATTTTAACAATCAGGTTCACATAATCAAAACCACTATTTCACATCACAATCGTATCACTATCATATCTCTATAATCACATAGTATAATTAAGGTCAATTACATCCCATGTAGATATTACTATTGTTGTTTATAAATTTTATTTTTAGGAAAACCACTTTAAGGGGTTTAGTATAAACCTACACAATAACAAAAATAAACAAAAACTTCCAAAAAATTAGAAAAATAAATCTAAAATAAACAAAACCAGTATACCTTCACACAAACAGTTATACTACCACACCATTAAGTAGTCCCAAAACAACATTACTAGGACTCCAAATCAATTTTGTAACATAGTACACCCCATGAAAATTACCCAATAGAAGTGAACCGTCACCTTCCATTACAAGTGATCAATACTACAATGAACCAATATTTCAATTTCCAATTTTTGTAATCATGGGTTGAATGGATTCATATAATTCCTTCAATGGGTCTAATAAAATCTACAACCAAAAAAATCATCAAAATAATGCCAAATATATCCATGAAGATGTTTTTGAGATGTTAATATTACCAAATAATGATTTTAACTTTTAATCCCACATAGATACACACTACACATTAATCCATTACAACTCGTGTGCATGTATACTTGTAGTGACTATGATCCACTAAAAGTTTTATTTGTACACATCCTATAGTTGTCTATTATATCCTCGATATGCCATCATTCCATACTAAATTTTTAATATAAAATAGGGTAAAGGAATAAGTCAGTCATCTACATCAATAGAATCATAAATTTTCAAAAAAACCTGAATGAAAAGTCCATATATTGGGATTTTTTACTCTCTCCTACTATGGTGGTTGAGCCTAATAAGTAACAGAACAGAATGAATTGGTAATGAAACATAACCATTGTAGGGGTATTTATATAACTTAAAACTCAAGTAATAACCAAAATCCTTCACACTAACCCAGTTACCAATAGTGAGAAACACGTAATGGATATTCCCTTTGGCACACAACAAGAATCTAGATTAATTCCTAGAATTTCCAATTAATCCTTGACCAAATATTACATAACATCCTATTAATAAATTTGATTTAAAATTCACGTTAATAAATAATAACAATATGTTTCTATTTATGAAATACAATACCAGTTATAATTATTAGATTTTTTACTTTTTATATTAATTCCATTACATTTAATACTATTATTCTTTCAAACCATGGTAAAAAATTCAATTTATTGATGTTCCCTTACACCCATCCTTAACCAATTTTATTCTCTTAACCACTATTTGATAAATATATATTTATAGTAAATCATAATAAAAACATCCCATTAAACAATGAATTAATTAATTATCATTCTCGGACACTATGTTGCAACTATATGAACATCATGTAAATATCATACACCAAACAAAATAACAACTCAATAAGGTATTGAAATAGAAAAAAAATAGATGAATGGTTAATATTTTTTTCTTAATTAATAAATCAATCTCAAATAAAATGAAAAAACATCATCTTATACATTCTTCCAAACCATCCCTACCATCCTTCTACTATTCACACGGAGCAATTACCACAAAAATAATTGATAGCTCCACCCATTCCATATCATCCAAGCATAATATTTTTAAATTTAAATCATAGGAAGGTTTCTAAGAAAACTGAAACTGTGATAGTAAAAAATAATTACAAAAAAACATAAATATCACATATGGATTTAGCCTTGGAAAAAATTATTAGAGAAATAAATACAACACTCAGACAACCCCAAACATTATTTTTGACATTCAAAAAATTTCTTTATAATTATAATTAATTTATTCATTATGACATTGTTATAGAAATCAAAAGGAACTAATATAAAAGAAACTAATAGATGAAATAAACATCAAATAAAAATTTTCAAAAAATTATTTATTATGTTATGAAATTTTAAATAATAAAGATAACTTCATTGAATTACTCATCCAATTATTATTTTTATTATAGTATTTAAGTTGTTTAAAAATTTTGATACTTGATAAATAATTAAGTAAAGAGTTAAAACCAGACAATTATGATATCACACTAACTATAAAATACTATGAGAAATCAATTGTAACATAAGAACAATCATATATGAAACAAAAATACCTTCAAATTCCTTTGATTCTAAATTATTATCTTCTCTAGATTAATTATCATTATTTACCCATTAAAAGTCAAATCATGATAATCCATAATTTGTGAAAATATAAAATATGATAAGATTTTAATCCCATATATTAATGTGAAGCTCTAACTATCACCGAACAACATGATATAGTAGATGATTAACAAAAACATATATCCCCAAGATAAACCCATAAACCCTAAGGAAACATATATTATTATACTCCCATCAATAATTGATGAGGAATACATAGATTTAAGAATAATAGGTACTAACATGAACTGAATGGAAGAATTTATTTTTGAATAAAGAGAAGTAATAACAAAAAATATATTCCCTAGATTAAGACTACTCATCTCACAATGAAAGGGACAAAGGTCAGTCATTAAGGAAAAAGTTCTTCCAAAATTATCATATAAAAAGATAGGGGTTTAGAGAATAAATAATAAATATTATGAATTGGAGAGTAAATTTATAGAAAAATATATAGGACACTATGTGATGGCATAAAAAATCATTGTAATTCCACAAATAGCTCATATTTGAAGATCATACTGTGATCTACCCACGTCACTACCCAATTTCCTCACCTTTAATGTCAGTTTCATCGAATAAAATACAGAGGTTAACGATGCAGATATAGGAGTTATATCAGTGTGTCAAAATCCCTAAAAATCCTGATTGAAATTATCATCCTTATCCACCAAACTGATCAACCCCAGATGATGCTCACAATATGCCCCCTTCTATAACACTCTATGATTTTCTGATATATTTATTTCCAAATAAATTTAATTTCTTCCATAGCTTATGATACATGAAACCCCAAGTATAAATGAATAGTAATATAGTATAACATTATAACATAGTTGTTAAATAGGATAATATGAATAAAATTGAATAGAAATGATAAATTCTAACACTTTCTAACCTAATTTTTAAAATAACAATAAATTTCAATAAAAATTTATATTTTAAAAACTTTTATAATTCCAAATTTCAAATATATTTTTAATGAATTTTTTTAACAGAAAATGAAATATTTTTCATCAGATGGAATTATTTTCAATACTCAGAATAACATATATGATATACATCATAAAAATGATAACTCACTGAATCAGATATAGGTTTATTAAATTATAGTAGATAAAGTATAATATATTAAATCATAGAAAGTTATATCAAGACCATATGAAAGATCCACGCATGGTTTCCTTATAAACAATTATTAAATCCATCAGATCAATAAATTTCATTTCATGGAATGAACAATTTTTATTCTACCAGACGAAATATAGATATACATTAATGGAGTAAATAATTATGAGAATCGAATGAACATGCTAAACTAAATATTTTCAGTATAAGAAGTATTTTTTCTAAATACATTGATAAAAAATTTGAATAATTCATAATATAACCCTTGGAGAAATTCCAATAAATAGATTCATTATTCTAGGTGGGGGAGATTTTGAAACATTAACTACCTAAAGTTGTTTTGAAATTTTTTTAACATCATTTTACATTAAGTGAACAACAATTTAATCTTTATAGTGGTTTTTTATTAATTCATCCATATATTATTTATTATAAATACCTTAATAAAATATATGATTATAATATTTTTGTGCCTGAAATTTGTGATTTAGGGCTCTTAAGGTTTTGAGTGATAGGGTTTTGTATGATCTTGATGATCGAAGGATCCCAAAGACAGGGAAAAAGAATTTGTTTCTAATATGTTCATCAATGAATTCATTGTACTCAAGGGAAAACCAAAAATATATTGATATATCATACATATCTTTATTTTTATTAGAACTCCCTTTATATAGAAGGTTAATTTGTGAAAATTAATTTTATAATTATTATATATGTTTTCTTAAGATCTTTATAAAAAATTATATCTTATTTTCAAGTAACATATTTCCATTGTTCATGTATAAGGAATGTTTCATATTTTAATTATAAACATATAATAAACTATAATATTATAAAGTATCAGTTCGAACAAAAATTGGATTAATTTTCCATATATCAAATAAATATTTGTCTAAATTATCATTTTAAGATGATAGTGAAGTTAGTTAATTTTATTTTATAAACTAAAATTCACTCCATCGACCCTATTAGAGTACACTTATTCCTCTTACAATTATACATTTTGTATTATAGAAGGCCTATACTATTATATTTTATTATAAACTATGGAATTTTATATCATACTAGAATTTTAAATGTTAAATATTGTTACACTGATGTGTATTTTATAAAAGAGTATCTAGTTTTATAATATGGAAGGTTTGCTCATTGAGACATAAGAAAATTTCCATCCTATCAAACCATAAATTTATTATATTATTGACTATGAATACTATAAATATATAATAAATACTTTTTTATCAAAAATAGAGTTTATAACTTCTTCAAGAAATAGTGATTATCATCAAAAAGTTATTATATTTTATAATGGTATTCTTAATACAAGTGAAAGCTGCAAGGACAACTCATATTCTAAATCCCTTACCAATTTAACATGAAATAAAAATTACCTTGATTCTGATGATGGATGCAATTAAACTTCTTTTTTAGATGGAAATGGTAATTAATCTGGATATGAGGATATTTTACCAACCATTGAAGAAGATTCTAAATTTTATTAATTAATAGGAAAAAATAAAAAAGTTTTTTGAAAAATGAAAATTCTAACATCTAACAATCCAATGAAAATTAAATAATTTGTTACTTACATTTGATATTTAAAATATAACATTTGATTTAGAAGAGAAATATTATTCTAATATAAATAATGAAGAATAGAAGTTAGTTAAAAATTAATTTTCAAATCATTAGTTTAATGAAACTTTTATCAAACATTAAATCTAGGGAAAAAAATTGGACAAAAATTATAGTCAAATAAATCCAAGAATAAATACCTCGTAGATAAGTTTTACTCAAAAAATCCCTCTATTTCAAATAAAATATTTTTCCCCAAAAATGAACCCTTCTATACAAAATATAAAATATATGGACATTGAAAGAATAAATTTTCTTTAAATAATTTAAATAATTTAATTTTTTAGATATAATATTTTTCTAAAAAATTGTTGGTTTTATACAATAGAAAAATAATACATATGAGGATTCCAACATTTTTATTTAATAAGAATACTAGACCCAAGAAAGTATGGGTGCAAAAAATCTATCATTTCTATTTTTATGAAAACAATAAAAGATATAATAGAAATAATATTTGGTATATGAATTGTGGGTTTTCTAATCATATAAATATAAAAAAAATATTTTAGAAATTTATGTAGATGAAAGGTGGAAAAGTCACTTTTGGTGATAATTCTCATAGAGAAATGTATGCTTTATATAATATTTTTTTCTTCATTAACCTTTAACTCCAAATGGTTTATTTATTTTAGGAATTAATCAATACCTATTAATCATAATCTAATTATTTTGTGAAGGGTAGCATGTTAACTTAGGAAATGATAAATGTATTATTAAAATTTTCTAAGGTAAATATATTATTTCTGCTGATAGGCATGAGAATTATATAAAAACTAAATAAATAAGAATTAAGAATCCAATATCTACCATAAATTTGTAAAATTTAATCTCAATATTGGATGTTTTATTGAATTTTAGGGAACTATAATGTTATAACCTTATCCAAACTCTCTAAAAAAGGACTGGTTAGGGATTTATCAGAGCTTAAGATTAATTCTCTTAAATTCTATGATCCTTGTCAATTTTGAGAGAATAAGAAGTTTAGTTTTCAATATATTAGTGAAGTTTTATCTATTAATTCTTTATATTTATTGTACATGGATTTATGTGGTCCATAACAGACCAGATGTATTGCTGTAAAATATTACGCATATGATTTAGTTTATGAATATACTAGATATACCTAAGTCTATTTTCTAGATAAAAATTGAGAATCCTTTTTATATATTAAAAAAAATTAGCTCATTTTTGAAAATGATAAAAATGTACCCTTTGAGACTATTAATAGTGATAATGGTGAAGAATTTGTAATTTTTAAATTTGAAAAAAAAAATATAGTACGAAAATTTAAAATATATAACTTCTTAGACTTTAGAATGCCTCATAAAGTTGGTGTAGTTAAAATAATAAATATATTTATTTAAGAGATTATTTAAACAATATTGATTGAATAATCAATTTATAAACATTTTTGGGTAGAATTAGTTAGTAATTTATACAGTTATATAAATTTATTTTTACTTAAAACAATTCTTATTACAGTTATTTATGAGTTGTGGATAAGAAGATAACCAAATCATTCTTACTATAGAGTTTTTTTATGATATTTATTCATTTTAAATACTAAATAAAATTTACATAAAGTTGTTCCAAAATCTGATGAAGTATTTTTTCTTAGTTATTCTAAAAAAATTAAGGTTTATAGAGTTTTTTATAAAAATAAAAGTACTATTTAGGAAACAATTCATGTAATATTTGATGAAACTAATCATTTTGTATTCAAACAACCCAAAACCACATCTTCAGATGATTTTTCAAAAACTAATTTTCAACCTATGTTTAAAAATTATTCTCATGAGATAAAAACTGCATAAAATATTTATAAAGTTATAATTATAGAATAAGTTCAAACTATTATTAAATAATAGTTTTCAAAATACCCAAGAAATCATAAAATCCTCAGGGACCATCCTAGTGATAATATCATTTGTGATGTTGGTCAACCTATCAAAAATAGAAGTTCATTGAGAAATGAATGTGAACATGGTGAATTTTTTTCTAAATTTAAACCAAAGACTCCTTATGAGGATTTTGGAGATGAATAATAGATAAATTCAATTCAAGAGAACTCAATGAATCAAATTAAGTAATAATTAGAAATAAAAAGATTTTTTATAATAAATTTGAGGAAAATGGGGTAATAGTTAATAAATTTAGACATATTTTAAAGGGTTATAATCAACATGAAGGAATAGAATATAAAGAAACTTATTTCACCAATGACTATACATGAAGTTTTTCATATACTTATATAATATACAAAACTTCTAAATTTCACTCTTTTTCAAAGGGGTGTGAAGTGTTATTTTCTTAATGGATATGTTCAAGAGGATTTTTATGTAGAATAACCACCTAGATTTGAAAATAGAAAATTTCCAAATCATGATTTTTGACTTATTAAGGAACTCTATAGACTCAAACAATCCCTGAGAGCATGCTATGATAAATTAACATAATTTTTGTTACAAATTTTTTTAGGAAGTTACAGATCCAACACTTTTATAAAACAAATTCAAACATACCATTGTAACATCCCGGTTTTGGGTGTTGTCTAAAGATACCTCGAACCTAGTTGGTCACATGACCTCATGCATACTTCCCCAAATCCCAGAGGCTGCCGATTAGCAGTGAGGGCCATGGTGTGATACTAGGGAAACTATTCCCTCATTGGTAGAGTATACACAGTGGAAAGAAAATAGTAAACAATAATGAAAGAAGTAATACCATACAACAAAAGTAAACAATGGAAGACTGATAGTAATAAACAACTGGAGTATATAAAAATGATGCATGTCACGTGTGTTTAGGAAATCACCCAAACAAGTTACAATTTGGGAAATAAAATACTAAAACCAAAGTATATAAAAACAATAAACTCCAACAGTACTACAAGCCTCATATTAGTCCCATGCTCCCAAATCCAATAGCAATCAAGTACCTGATGAAAAAGGGTGCTTCCCCTTATCTATATATGCAACCATATAATCTATTTGGGTCAAAAAAACATGACCCAAACAGGGTGTAAGATGAATCCTAATAGGCAAATACCAAAATATCTCTTCCTAACTATCAGTGAATATATATAGCAGGTAATATGCATAAATGAAGAAATATACTAATAAATACTGAAAATTAAATAATTTTATAGTTTTCAATTACATTAATTTACATTTATTATTAAATCATTTGAATCATGAAATCTTTGGATCTAGCCTAAGCTTTATATCCCCATGTGTAATAATAACAAGATGATGTCTTAGAAGACCATCTAAACAATCAAGTAATACTGAGTCCAGGTTTGTGATTTAGCTTGCAATACTCTTCATACTCATTCAATTATTCAATAATGACCCTTTTGGGAAATTTCTCACACTCTAATCCCCCTAGTCTAGCATAACAAAAATTCATTTAGTAACAACCCTTTGGGTATCGCTCATGGTCTAACCCCTTTGGACTAATCATAGCACTAATAATTTACAAAAAAAAACACCTAGGAAGATCACATGGTCAACACCCCTTGGTCGACATAGCATCAATAAATTATAAACGACCACCTGGAAGCTCTCACGGTCAATACCCCTTGGTAAAAATAACAAAAATTCATTCAATAACAACCTTATGAGTAGCTCTCACAGTCTAACCCCTCTGGTCTAACATAACAACAATTCATACATAAATTAACCTACCTCTAGAAGTTCTCACAACCAAATTCCCCTTGGTCAAAATTCCACAATACATATCATAGTCATTTCATATAATCAATCAAACTCCATCCTAATCAAACAGGGCATGGAAACAAGGTATGCCTCAAGAAACCTAGACCCAACAGCCAAATCTGTCAATCAAGGAAACACACCCATGGGGTGTCCCGAAACAAGGTCTCTAACCTTACACATAAGAAACTACTATTATCAATTAGTTAAACCATATTAGTTATTAAACAGTGTTAAATTCCAAAACACACAGTACCCTAAACATGGTTATGCATCACTTTTTGCATATTTAATCCAAATACAAACAACTAAAGGCACAAACCAGCTACCATGATGTCGTAAAATAAATACTCTTGAATATCGGCCATTAAATCGGCCTGGAAAGGCGTAGATCTAAAAAAGGAGAAAAAAAATTCAACCTTGAATAACTCATGAGAAAGGAGGAATCAAGAAGAAAGTCTTAGAAGAAATTGAGAACTCACTGGTGGGATTCCAATGAAATCGATGATGTCTCAATTAGAGGTTGGATAGAGAATCGGGAGGGGTTCAGAGTTCGACGGCCCTTCTGTCACTCTCGTGTATGAAGCAAGGGAAGAAGAAGACGTTTCCAAGGATGATACATGACCCAGCTCTTGTTTATCGAATAAAACAGAAAACTACATGGTGTGTTCATTAAATGTAAACACTGTGTATTAGCTATAACCATCCCCCACCTTAAGTTGTCTACCATGTCACCTACATGAAAATGAACTCGGTCACTACACGGCTAGTACGCGGCTACAAATAGTACCCTGGTACATGGTGTGTACTAATAATTACATGGTGTGTAGGTAGAAAATTCTCATGTCTTCCTTTCTCCTCAAAAACAACCCGAAATAAAGATACATACATGAAAGGAAGATTCGGTTTCTGGAAAACTTCCCCCCTTAAAGTAGTTTGTCTTTGAATTTCCCTTCCAAGGGAGGTGAAGAAGAAGCCTCAAAAAACTCTGGCCACTGTGATCATACATTAGTCTCCCTCTCCCAAGTCTCATCATTTACTTCTATTTGCCACCATAGCATCCGTATCGGAGAAACAAACCGGCCATAGAGAACCTTCGTGATGTGATGCATAATCTGAATATGGTGCTCCTTGAAAGATTCATCCACCTCTAACTCAACCTCCTTGGGATGAAAAACAAGATACGAGTCTAAAAAGTAATTTTCTATCTGAGAAACATGAAATACATCACGCATATCCCGATAGCTCTAAGGTAACAAAAACTGATAGGCAACCGACCCAACTCTCTTCAAAACCTCAAATGGCCTGACGTATCTCGGTGAAAGTTTCTCATGTCTCTTAATCCTCCTATGTTCTAAACTTGATGTGGCACATAGGAAAACCTGATCTCCAACCTTGAACTCTAAAGGTCATCTATGTTGACCATCATAATATTTATATTGAGACTATGCAATATCCATCCTCTTCTGAATCAACTCCACCTGCTCAGTGGTCTCCTGGACAAGACGAGGCCCAACATAGCTGCCTCCAGCCTACATAAGATTGATCGACATGGCCTACCAAACAAATCCTCATAAGGTTCTATCTGAATTGTTTCCTGAATACTTTTATTGTCAAAAACTATACTAGGGATATGTGTCGCTCCCAAGAGCCCCTGAAATCTGAGATTCATACTTGAAGAATTTCCTCTAAAACATGAATCATGCACTCCGACTAGTAATCTATATAGGTATGGTAAGTTGTAATCAAAATTACTTGTGTACACAAAACCCTCTGTAGTCCCGGCTAGACACGAGAAGTAAACTGGTCATCCCTATCTAATATGATAGAGTGTGGGACCCCATGAAAACATATAATCTATCAGATGTAAAACCTCACAATCTCATCAACCCTAAAGGTTTCCTTAATCGGAAGGAAGTGTTCAACCATCATGAGCCTGTTGATAACAACCCAAAATGCATCATTCCATCAAGGTGACCTTGGTAAACTGATCATAAAATATATCACAACATCATTCCACTTCAACTTGGGAATGGTTAACTGTTGTAAAATCCCCACAAGTCACTGATGTTCTTCCTTCACCTGCTGAAAGGTGGAACATCTTGTAACAAAACTAGAAACATATCTCTTTATTCCTAGACACCAATACTGATGATATAGATCTCGATACATCTTGGTGACACCAGGATGAACTACCCATACTGTTGAATGAAAATCTCACAACAGCTCCTCACGTATGTCTACTTACACCCATACATGCCCATGAAAATGCAAGACCTCATCCTCATCTATAGTTCATCTAGGATTTGTGTCCTTTTCTGACACACTCTTCCTCGGGAATAGGCCTTCGTAATATGATAGATACCTAATTTACACTTGATCCATTAGACTAGAGGTAACAACTATAGATGAAAGAAATGTGTTCCCTTGTCTATAATGCATCTCTAAATGCATCTTAGAGAATAGATCCATAAGCTTTTATTCACTACTAGCCTTCTGAATTTCCTATATTTGAGTCCTCCTACTCAATGCATCAGCCACTAAGTTACCTTTTCTAGGGATATAGGCAATCTCAATGCCAAAATATTGAAGGTTTTTTCCCACCTTCACTGTCTTAAATTCAGATCTAACTGA
Organism: Viscum album; assembly: GCA_963277665.1. Taxonomy (NCBI): domain Eukaryota; kingdom Viridiplantae; phylum Streptophyta; class Magnoliopsida; order Santalales; family Viscaceae; genus Viscum; species Viscum album. The sequence goes on from OY728137.1 coordinate 1,755,842,440, forward strand.
GTAAAGATATACTTGAGACTTTTGTAGATAGTGTATACCACAAAATTATCTCCCAAAATATAATTTCTCAAACACTGTAAAGCATGAAAAACTATAGATAACTCGAGATCATGCGTCATGTAATTCCTCTCATGTGGTCCCAATTGGTGAGACCCATATGCAAAGACCCATTCCCCCTGTATAAGCACTACTCCCACCCTGATGCCTGACTCATCACAGTAAATGATGTAACTCTTTCTAGACTCTAATAAAATCAGTATCAGTGCTAATGTCAACCTCCCTTTTATCCCCAGAATGGAATAATCACATAAATCTATCCACAATTACTTCACACCCTTCTTAGTCAGCCCTGTTAGTAGTGCCACTGAGCATGAGAATTCCTACATAAAATGCATGAAGTAACCAATAATCCCTATAAAACTTCGTACTTAAAAGACATTCTTTGGATGCTCCCTGTAAACTACTACTATCACATTCTTTGGGTCTACTGATACTTCTGTCTCTGAGATAACATGACCCAAGAAGTGAATTTGGTCCATCTAAAAGTGTCACTTTGATATATTATCATATAACTGATGCTCTCTTAGTGTACACAATACAATCTCAAGATATATGGTATGGTCATGTCGTGTGTGAGAGTACACCAAGATACATTCCATTAATACTATCACAAATTAATCCAATTGAGGATGGAGCACTTGGTCCATCAGTTCCATGAAAAAAGTTGGCATGTTCGTGAGGCCGAATGGAATAACCAAGTACTCAAATAGTCTATACGTTCTCTAAATATTTTTAAGAGGTATATCATATGGTCTAACAAGAAACTGATGATAACTGAATCTATGGTCAATATTAAAGAATACTCTGGCTCTCCAAAGATGATCAAAGAGATCATCATTCCTCGGCAAGGTAAATTATCTCTTGATCGACGACTAGTTCATCTTCCAATAAACTACACAAATTCAGAGGGTACCATTAGCCTTCTTCACAAAACAGAAAAGATAACCCCAATGAGAAGTATTATGTCGCATTAAAATCTTTTCCTGCAACTCCTCTAACTGCTTCTAGAGATCCTATAACTCTGGTGTAACCAACTTATAAGGAGGAATGTACACTAGTGCTTCCCTAAGAACAATATTGATAGAGAAATATACCTCTCTCTCCAAAGGTAAACCTAAAAATTCATTTAGGAATAAATCTCTGAAAAAATTCACCACTGGAGGAAAATCCATATGTGAAGTCCCCTAGTCATAGAGATATAAACTAGCAATATGGGATGTAATTCCTACCAACCCATGATGTTCGGGTCCATCTCTGCTTGCATGGACATCCCATTGACCCCTTTGCATAAAAGACCCACCCTGTGGTGATGTGAAACTCACCTTATGGCGACATCAGTCAACAAAGAGATCAATTAGTCTATTATGAGAATGACATCGAAATCTACCATATCTAGGATGTAGATGTCCTATAAGAAGTGACACCTACCAAAATCAAGATGGCACTCCATGCACTAACGTACACTAGCCATACTGATCCCCAACAGAGTGTATAGAAATTACAACTTCCCCATAAGTAAGGATACTGAACCCAAGGATCTCCACAATGACAAATGATATAAAACTATGGGAATAACCTATATAAAAAAGTGCATAATCTAAAACTGAGTCAACTAGAATTTTACCTTTAACTGTAGAGGGTCTGGGATCCTACTTCTGTTGGGTCTGATCCACTACAAAATTCTGACTAGTACCATATCCCTATGACACTGCCTGATTACCCCGAGCTGATCCACCCTAATGTCGCTAAAAGAATGTCATATGGCTACCACACCCACAACCATCTCCTCGGCTTAAACGACCTGACGAACTCCAGTTCCCTTACTAATGAGAAACTGTTGGTTCTTCCCTTTAACATGGAGTCATAACAGATCCCCTCTCACACACTACTAGTGATAACATATGGAAAAAATGATAAATATGTCCCATATTTCCGTAAGATCGGAACTCGACTTGGTCCTTTGCGTAATGTGGTCTCATATTCCAACTCTTCCCACAATACTATCATACCACCTAGATAACTAAAGAAACATCACATGAATGCTCCCTGTGGCGGTTCCTACTATTTGTCGAAGGAGTACCAACCCTTGATGTTGAACCACCCTCGCTCGAAGCTCATAACTCCCTCATATTGTGCTTGGTAATAAGTTCCTCATTTACTATATCAATCATTGAATTCATCCTGAAAACATTCACCTAATATTGGATGTCATACCTAATACCATCCTTAAATCACCTAGCTAAATATAACTTGTCACCTCCCAAAATAGGTGTGAAGCATTGAAGTTCTGTGAAGCGAGAAGAATAATTCATCACTGAAAGAGCGCCATGATCTAAGTGTATTAACTCTTGGGCTCGGTCATCCCTCAATGTCTCGGGGTAGAATAAGTCATAGAAGGTCCTTTGAAACTCTTCCCAAGCCATGAAATACAACATTAATAGCTGTTTGTGGTGGGTTTTTAGCGGTGATTTACTGAACCATCGCTAAATTTTTTATTAATGATTTAGCAGCGGTTTTTAAAAAACCACTGCTAAAACTTTATTTTAGCCTTGACACTCCCCCCCCCCCCCATGACCCTTCTTCCCTCCCCGACCCCTGTAAGACCCCCCCCCCCCCCCCGGTGACCCCAGAAACCCTCGCCTCCTTGTCGTGCCTCGCCACCCTACAACCTCGTCGAGCCTCACCCATTTCAGAAGTAGTTTATCAAATTGTTTCTAAAAATTACCATATTTGATCTTAGGTAGTATTTTACTAGTGCACACTTGTTACTTCCCATGATAAATCTAGATCCTTTTTTGGATATTATTTAGGGAACCATGATTTACTTCTCATAAAATAATTTATAACTAGTATAATTGGGAGTTAGAGTAGCATGAAGATAATGTATCCTTATAACCTGATTTATGTTTGGAATGATATTTTTATACCAATTTGGATTCCATAAAATAATATTCATTAATTATTCATGTTTTATGTTGTGATCATGTGTGACATCGAATTATGTTTTATTGATATTATAGTTAATGTATCATATTCAAACATTTTTACCTTTTTTTGTTGAGCATTAGATTCTTTATAATGGAATTATTTCTTTAGAATGACTATTACTTTACTATGTTGAGCTTGTTTTTACTTTTTTATACCAATCATGTTGATTAGTATAAATAATAATGCTACCTTGATCATAGATATTGTTTTGATAAATAATGAGTATGTTAGAAGGGGTATTTCTCTATTGTATAACTTCTGTGTTGGTATGTATTATATAGAGAATGATGAATGGGATGGGATCAAAATGACTTGAATTTTGTATACCACTTTCACCTATCCCTAAATTCATGTGATTATAGTTCCTTGATTCTTGTATACAACTTCCTCTTTCAAAAATACAAGGATTTTCCCATGACTCAACCATTAGAAGTATTACTATGATCTCAGTTTCATGGGAATGGCATCATGGTTTCCTTGACCTGATGTCTCATATCCAAGTCTAGGATCAAAAAAATGTTAGGTACAGACCCTCCCATTATAGAGATTTATTATTTATAATTGATTCTATTTTTTGTTGTTTTCCATTATCTGATCCTTCCATGTTTTTATTGATAACCATTTGTAAAGTCATTTTTATATAAATATATATAAATGTTTATATTGATATAAGGAAAATATGTAAGTATATTCCATATAAGTTGGAAACTAGGTGGTTTATTACTAGGTATTATATAATCACACCCATCATATACACTTAGGGGGGACATGAAATTTCATGGTCTATTTTTCAGGTACCTATAGGTATAAGTACATGTTAGGATGAACTGTTTTTTCTAAGAATGGTTGATTTTTGTATGACTCGTGTTCAATTTAGTGTTGTAAATGGAGAAGGGAGATTGATTTTTTATTTAGCCTTAGGTTTCATGTATCATTTTATACTATTGACGTTTATATGATTTGTAAATATTTATCATACAAAATTCACTCTATTTGGATCATGTTAGTTTTCTTGAATTTTAGTTTGTTAATAAAATTGCGTAAACCAAATCCCACTAGTCTTATTTGAACCCTTATGCTATTCTCAACCCTTTGGTGATCGAGAGGAGAAAATGAGGTCATTTAGTGCTTTATCCAAGTACTATTTAGGTATCTCAGTCACCATCACTACACCACAAGTAATTTTTTTCTTACATAAGATCTAGAATCATGGTGGTGGTTTTTTCTAGTCGTACCTTTATCTATTATATCCCTTTGTTTAAGATCCTTACATATTACTCCATATCAACCATTTATAGTAATTACTTGTGGTTTTTTAATTTAAATCATTGATATAAAGGATTTAAATATAGATAGTTCTATTTGTGGTTATTTTCCCATCTATAATAGTTTATCAAATTACTCTATCCAAATTAGTTTGTATGTGTGATTATGTTGAATACTATAAGATTATAGATTAATTTTTGAGACTTTATAATAGATTGGATGTGAGTGATGAGTTTTGTATTTTCTTGTATCTTTTACAATGAAAATGTTTTTAGTATTCTCCTATATATGTATGGAGTTATCTGAACCACATAAATATTTATTTTCTATTTGGTTTTATTTTGTGCGGAGTGTGTTAATAGATTTTTTGTAGTAATTTGGCAATATCACTTCTTAGTTCCAGTGCATAGACTCTACGGAGGCAATTATCAGACAAACCTCTATTCAATAGGATTATATAACTTTCTACTATATAGGATAAGGTTCATCATACAAATTTATATCCATTGTATATCATATATTTTATGGAGATTTCCACCCATTTCTTATGATGTTTTGTTTGGATCTTTCAATTTTATTAGATGTTCTATTCCTCTATCTGATTATTTCTACCTGATAACCACCATGGGCTACTGGGAAAAAGTGTCTTTGAGGGATTTTTGTTCTAATACACGACTTTTTTCAAATCTTTAACATATTTATATAATATTTCAAATAGTATATATGAATTTTTTTCCTTATTTATTAATATTTATGGGTTTTAATTTTTTTTAATATTGTGTATGGAATGAAGCATCCCGAACAGAAGTGTGGTTGAATGTTCAACAAAAATTTGATGAAGTTTTGTTAATGAGCCTACCAAAGAAGTTAGGGTATGAACTCATTTTTTATTATAATAACTTATTATAAGTTGTTATTATGTTATTATATATTGCTTCTAATATGACTGCTATTTGATTTATAGGTAAAAATTAAAGAACTATGGGATGTCAATCCTGCACAGTCATACTCAGTCTCCCAGGATGACCTATTTGCTAAAGTCCTTGGGAAGGGGCATCCTGGTAGAGTGTGATGGATGGGTTTGGGACCCATACAATCTTAGGTCTTTGACAAGACACCGAGGATAGTAGCTGCATCTACTCCGAGTTATAGTCAGTCCATACCATGAGAGACTCAGAGAGAGATTGTTTCTCTATTAAACATAGTTCACGACCAGGGGGCTCAAATATCCACCTTCAAAAAGTGTTGATTGATTTATATTAAAAGAAGACTGCATATGCTCCCAGTGGTATTGCATTGACTAGTGGTGAGCAATTAAATCACAAAAATTCAAAATCATTTAGTTTGCAAACATTTATTTATTTTAAGTTTAAATATAAATATACAAAAATATTTAATTTTCAATACAATTTTCTTTCAGTTGGTAGCAGGAAGTAAAGACGGAGGTGGAGAGAGTGACAAGTTTTGTTTATCATCAGACCATGATTAGTTATTTTGTTAATATATTGGACAAATATAGTAACATTCGATTTGTATATGTATCATGTGTGGCACATAGTTTCCACCAAAAATTTTCATGACCTAGCATTTTCTTGATTTCTCATGTTTTATTTTATGTATTTTATTGATTTTTGATGTTTTATTTTATGTCTTGATTTCTTGAGTGTGGTATGCACCATATATGTCAATTATTTTTTATCATGAATCATGTTTTATGATTCATTTTTCCTAAATTTATTACGTTTATTACCCAAGGATGAACGATAAAAAATATTTCCTATAGTAACAGGAATTAATCCATTCATATTTCTTGGAAAAGGTCCTATATAAAAAATTTTCTCACGTATATTAGGATATGGATGAGATGTATGGGAATAATTATGTGAGAAAGAAATAAACAAATTCATGTGAATGAAGAAGGGTCTTGCCTTTAGGGTATAACTAGTGTGATTATAATTTTCACTAAGGTCTATTATTGGAGATCCCAACATCATTACATACATTGAAACATCATGAATCAATTCACATATAGTTTTTATATAATACCACTATACATATTAGTCTCTTTCCTAGGGTAAGAGACATTTTTTTCATAACATAGGTTTATGGATAAAGAACCACATGCTAAGGATCCTTATGTATATTTGGATAATATGTAGAAGAATATAGGTTTTACTAGGTAGACTACTCTATGAAGTTTCATGTCTTAAAAGATGGACCATGCATCACGTAGATTAACATCATGTGAAAATGACTAAAATAATCTATATTTTAAGATCATGTGAAAAATACCTTATTATACGAGGTTTAATGTATTTTAAACTGATGTTTAAAATGAAATGAAATTGTCTTGATTCCAACCCTATGGATGGAGAACCAATGTGAATGAAGAAACCCAGTCACTAAGATAAAGTGGGGGATTTGATATTGGTTTTTTGGTTGGGTTTAAGATAGGATATCTAGGAATAACTATGTATCCCATGAAAATAGCAATCAATCCACACATAGTTCTTATAATTTTGGGAAAAAATGATCACCTTGACATAGAATTGAGAAATAATAGGGAAAAAATAAATAGAATGAGTGTAATGGTACATACCGTTTATGAACTTCTTTTTGGTCATTATCAAGTATTAGGGATGTTTAAGAAGATTTTTGTGGTGATTTTGAGGTTTGAGGTGGTGTTTTATCCTTTTGAAGGCCACCATGACTTGTACAATGACTTATCTCGATATGAAGGAGGTTGTTTTATGTTGGGCGTGCTCTTGTGTAAAATGGGACATATAACCATGACATGGGGATGACATGGTGTTATGCATGTTGTCCAAGTGGTTTTCCTATGCACCATGAGAATCTTGAAATGCCCTTGGGTGGGCATGGAATATCGAAGGACCACCTGTCCAAAATATGAAACCCATGCTCACCACATTGTATCCTTGGGCATGGTGTGGGTAAAATGGCTGGGAAATGGGAACTAGGTCATGAATTATATACATGGTAGAATATATAAGAACCATTATAGCTTATACAACTCCATGTTCACAGATTTTTGGGAGGCCAAATTTCATTTTAAAATGGAAAAAAAGATAAAATGACAATGAGGGTTCTTGATCACACTTTTACTAAACCCACCACATGATTTTGGGATATTAACCATGTTTTGGTAGATTCCAGTGTGATTCACTTATAAATAGGAGTTTTATTACCTCCTTATTTTGAATTTTAGACTTTCCCTCATTTCTTAATTGACCCTTACTTATCCTCCCCTTCCCCAGTCACCTCCCTTGGTGTTCTAAACCACTTGGATCATATTGGATCATTTTTATTGAAGTTATTTGATTCATGGAAGCCCTACCGTTCCCCATAACTCCTTCATTATCTTTTTATTATATTCAAGAGTTCATTATGGTGGTAATTCTTCTCTTTTTTTGGGTGTTTTTTGATTGAGTCTTATTGTTCATTGGATTCAACAGTGATTCACTTGATATCAATGGTGGTTTATCCTTGGTTCCTGTTCATTCCTACTTGATGATTCAGTCAATGTTCGGGATCCTTCATATCCCCTTCTTTATATGTACATTTGGGTGGTTTTTACTTATTCTTGTTATTTATTCTTATATGGCTACACTAACATGGTTTTCTAATTATGACTTATTTTAAGATAGTGTGTTGTTTTTGTTTTTATAAAACTTTCTATGTATGTTTTTATAAACTCACTACATATGAAAACGAATAAGAATAAATATCAAACTAGTAAATTGGTTTCCCATGGAATATTGTATTTTTTGTGAATACCCTTCATAATAATTTAGTAATTGTGATAAAATTCAACATTGAAACTAAGTCATGCGTGGTGGTGGTGATATGAGGTGTTTGTGATGTGGGGTGGTTGCGATGTGTTGTGGTCATGAAGTTTTATATGTTATATCTATTGGAATGGTTTTTTTCAGGGCATTGGTAATGGGAATGTTGTATTGGATGCATTTTTTGTAAATCTCTCTTTAGTGGTGATTTAAAACTCTACAAAATAAATATAATATATTTAGTGGCCGTTTTAACTTCAACTATAATTAAGGTATTGTTTTATCCGTGGTGGTTAAAACTGCCCCTACAGAAAAAAATTTAGTGGCAATTAATACCACAGCTAAACGGTTTTCGTATTCCTTTATTATATCATGGTGGTTTTAATGGTTTTAGTGGTGGTTTTACCTGGTGAAACTGATATTTTTTAGTGATTTTTTAACCACTAATAAATAGGTTTCATATTCCTTTATTATATTGGGGTGGTTTTAATTGTTTTACTAGCGGTTTCCCCTGGGCGAAACTGGTTTTCTTTCACGGCGGTTATAACTGCCTCGAAAAAAACCAGTTTCGCCGGGGGGAACCCCTGCTAAAACCATTAAAATCATGGAAATATGCACCAACTAAAATGGTTACCATAAACCAATACTACATATAATAATCTGCCACCTATTTTATGCCTACACATACTTTAGCGGCAGTGTCCAAAAACTGCCGCAGAACCATATGGCGGCGGTTTAAATCGATACAATTTCCAAACAAACCGCCAGGAAATAGTCTTTTTTCTATAGTGATATACCGATGACATATTTCTTGTGAGATAATATCTCAACATATCTTGGAGTAATAATGTAGAATTTACATTTCGAGCTTCAACCTACTCAAGGAGGTAAATTTAGTTGCTCGAAGATAGAAAGTATGGACTCCAACCACAACTCTGTGGCAAGTGGTCCTTCATCCCCAAAAAGAGTGGGAGGATCCTGCTACTAGAACACCCTCATCAACTCCACCATAGTTGGGGTAGGATGTTGTTCACCCTAAAAAGTTTGTATCATCCTCAAAAATCCTTCACAAAACTATGAATTAGCACCAGCATTTGGTATAATAGTTGGTTCCAAGATGGGAATGATGGGAGGATTTGTGGTAGTCCCGAATCTACTATTTCCGGTGTTTGATCATCTCCATGTACCTAGCTTACAATCGGAGGACATCTTGGTGGAATGAATCTGAAAGGTCAAGCACACACCTCAGTTAAATAATATCAAGGACTGCAACATAGAATTTCAGGAATGGAACAAGATTAGGAAACCATTCAAGTTACAAAAGAAAATTCCATGGCGTGTAGAACCGCTACACGGTGTGTTCCTTTAAGTTTTGACATGGGCATGTACCTCTTCCAAACTATTAATCTAATACCCCATACACACAGTGTGTTCATCCTTTGATATAGTGTGTAATTGAATTTTCCCTCCTTCCCAAGTACTTCTACACAGGTAGGACTACATTGTTCTGGTGGTGTAATAATACACGGAGTGTTCACCCTGGACACAATGTGTACTACTAAAGTTCTATCTACCCATGTCATTAGTCACATAGATGTATAAACGGTCATTTACCACATGACATGTACATGATAGACATTTTATGTACAACCTATGTTTCATCCACCCATGTATTTAGTCACATGGCTAGATACATGGTCTCTAACATCACGGGGTGTACTCTATATACACGGCGTGTTCTACCAAAAACTTTACCAACCCTGTGTCTCTTATCACACTGTCAGTCACATGGTCTACCACTACACTGCATGTACATACGATACATAGATTGTATATAATAAAAGTTGTTTCTTCCATAATAGAAGAACACATGGTTTGTGTTCCTAACATCACACACAGTGTTGCCAGGGTTTTCGGATAGTAAGCCTCTAAAACTTCTCCAGAACACCAAAAATATTTAAATTTTGGCCAATTCATACCAAATTCCAATCCATGAGAGCCCATACTCCCCATGAATCAATTTTTGGCATCATTACTCATATCATGCCTTAACAGAATTTAATTAAAATTTAAACATGATCTACTGAATTTTGATCTGAGAGGGACCATAACATCTCTAGGACCAGATCTAGGCATCCACCCAAATAAAAATTTAAATATACCAATACCCTATCAAAATAGAAGGTATAATATCAAAGAATATATCACAATAACATTCATATCTATCACAACATCCATCACAATAGCATACAATTAGTAACACATCCTAAAAGAATGACAAGAATACATGACATGTGATATCTAACAAGTACCTATATGATGCATGAGATGGAATACCCTCATCTCATCAGGTTGCAACATAAATAAAACCATAATGATATAAATCATAAGATCACAAACCAAGTTAATCACCCAACGGTGAAATCAAATCAACTGTAACAATTTCAAAACTAGAAAAATGGCAATATCTGAGGTAACTTGGCATTTCCTTGTACATAGGCTAACTACTCCTAGGCATAGATTTTTACCAACTACCTGTTTCATCCTATCCCAATATATTGGCTCAAAACAATAAGGCAAAGCAGACAAGAACCACCTATGATACCACTTTGTAATGTCTCGGTTCCAAGTGCCGCCCAAAGGTTCCCCGAACCCAGTTGGGCACATGACCTTAAGTGCATTTTCCCAAACGCTAGAGGTTGTCGACTAGAAGCAACGTACACGATGTTATAATGGGTAAAATATGCCCTAATTGGAAGATTATACATAGTAGATAGAAAATAGTAAACAATAGAAGAAGTGGTAATACCAAACAACAAAAGTAAACAATGGAAGACTTATAATAATAAACAACTAGAGCATATAAAAATGATGCATCTCAAATGTGTCTAGGAATGCAGCCAAAAACGTAAAAATGCTAGAAATATGATATTAAAACCAAAGTACAAAAAAATAGTAAGCTAAAATGACATCGCATGCCTCATCTTGGTCCCATTATCTCTATATCCAACAGTAATCAAGTACCTGATGATGATAGGAGCTTTCCATAATCTAAACATACAACCATATAATCTTTTTTGGGTCCAAAAACATGACCCAAACAGTGTGTGAGATGAATCTTAATAAGAAACCACCAAAATATCTATGCCTAAATATCAGTGAAAATATATAGTAGGTAACATGTAGAAATGAAGTAATAAACTAGGAAATACTCAAATTAGACAATCCTACAGTTTTCAATTACATTTATTTACATTTATTATCCAATAATTTGTATCATGAAAACTCAGGATCTAGCCTAAGCTCTATATCCCCCGCATAATAATAACAAGCTGATGTCTCAGAATACCATCTAAACAATCAAGTAAGAGAGATTGCAAGCTTGTGCTTTAGCTTGGCATCCTTATCACAATCATTTAATTTTTCAATAATTACCCTTTTGGGAATGTTCTCATAGTCTAATCTCCCTAATCTAAGCTAAAACAAATTCATTTAGTAACGACCCTCTAGGTAGATCTCATGGTCTAACCCATATGGTCTAATCATATCACTGGGAATTTATAAATGACCACCTAGGTAGCTCACACAGTCAATACCCCTTGGTCAACATAGCATCAATAAATTACAAACGACCATATCACAGCTCTCACAATTAATATCCATTGCTCAACATAACACAATTTAGTTAATAATGACCCTCTGGGTATCTCTAATGTTTTAACCCCTCTGGTCTAACATAATAATATTTCAAACATAAAAGAATCTACCTCAGAAATCTCTCAGAGTAAAATTCCCATTGGTCAAACTTCCACAATGCATATCACACGCATTTCATACAATCAATCAAAATCCATCCTAATCAAACATGGCATGTAAACAAGGTATGCCTCAAGAAACCAAGACCCAATGACCATAACTATCAATCAAAAGAACTCACCCATGTGGTCTCCCAAAACAAGGTCTTTAACCTTATGCATAAACAACTACTTATTATAAATCAATCAAACCATAGCATGTATTAAATAGGGTAAAATTACAAAAAAATAAATACCCCAAACGTGGGTATGTGACACATTTAGCATATATAATCCAAATACAAACAATAAAATTTACAAGCCACCAACCTTGATGTCATAAAATCAATACTCTTGAATTCTGTCCCTTGAATCGAATTAGAATGGTGTAGTTCTACAAAAAAAGGTGAAACGAATTCAACCTTGAATAACTCATGAGAAAGGAGGAATCATGAAAACATATCTAGAGGTATTGAGAACTCAAAAGTGGGATTCAATTTCACTTGACAAAATCTCAATTGGAAATTGGATAGAGAATCGGGAGGGGTTCAGAGTTCGTCGGCACTCTGGTCGCTCTCCTGTACAAACCAGGGAAAGAGGACATTTATGAGGATGAGATGTGACCCCACTCCAATTTATTGAAAAAAATTAAACTACATGGTGTGTTCATTAAATGTACATGTCGTGTAGTAGCCTTAACTAGACCCCGCCTTACGCGGTATGTCAGGTCACCTACACGGTCATGTACTCAGCCATTATACGGCCAGTACATGGCTGTATGCAATACCCAGGTAAAGGGCATGTCTTATAAGTACACGATGTGTACATAGAATATTAACAGATCTTCATTTTTCCTAAAAAACAACCAAAAAATATCAATACCTGAAATGAAGATATGGATTCTGAAAACCATCATGGTTTATATTTATGTTGATGACATTATGATTTTCTCAACACAAAAATATCTACCAGATTAATTTGGAGAAATTATGAAATTTGAGTTTGGAATGAGTATGATGGGTGAACTAACCTTTTCCCTTGGTTTTTATATTTCTCAAAAACCATAAAAACTTTTATATCTCAACAAAATTATATAAAATTTATTAATAAAAAATTTAGAAGCAAAAATAGTAAAAATATTAGTACTCCTTTCAGGACTTAAAAACTATTGATATTTATTAATCTAGGAAACTATATGATCAAAAACCTTTTAGATGAATTATTTCTAGTCAACTATATCTCACATAAAGTTGATTGTATTTAGTATTTACTATATACCTATAGGTGAGATATTTTGAAAATACAAAAGAATCTCAAATTAAAACTATAAAAAAGAATTTATTATATTAAGGAAATAGCGGATCTTTATATATTTCATACTTTTTTAAACTTATTTTATTTTAAAAGTGTTTTCTAGTTTTGATATCACTAGATGTAAAAAGAATATAAAAATTACATATGTAACTTTTAATTTCTTATTATAAGTCTTAGTTTCACTATATTATAAGAAAAATCACATTATAGAAGTTTCCAATGATAAATATAAATATGTGGTTTCTATAAGTTGTTGTGCTTAGGTGTTTTGGATAAAACACACACTCACTAACATTTTATTGAGTTTTAGTAAAACTCCAATTTTTTGTGGCAACACAAGTGCCATAAATTTAAGAAAAATGTAGTCATATCACTTAGGATAAAATCACACATATATAAGACACGATTTTCTTTGAGATCATACACTAAAATGATATATAATTTTAAAATTTATTGAAATTCAAGAAAAACATATTGGTATTTTTATATAACCCCACAATTTTCACATATTTGAATACATTAAATGTAATATTAGAATGGTTAATATAAAATGATCATTCAATCTATTTCTTATTTAACAATCACATAACATAAGTAAACTCTTTAAAAGGGGGAGTACATTTTCCTTATTTTTTGAAAATAAATGTTTTACTTAACAAATAGTTCTTAATTTTATGTTAAAAAAATATTCAAACACAATTTTTGTTGGAAATGTTTTAGAAAAACATTTTAGAACATTTTCAAAAAAACATATTATTATAAAAGTTTTGTAAAAACTATTAGAAATTTTCTGGATAAATATTTTATTTAAAAAGCTTAGTGAAAATTTTTTACTTAAAAAATTTTCAGAGAAAGATTTATAAAAAAAATTGGAAATATTTTTGAAAATTTTAATAAAATTGTTTAATTTATAAAATTTTATCCAAAATATAATAAGTTCATATTATTAAATAAAATTTTTATGAATATTTCATAAATAATTCTCCTATAGGAAAATTTTAAATATTTTGTTTAATTATATCTTATGTTGTAATTTTTTTATATTATAATAATATTTAAAAAAAATTAAAAAAAACGTTTCTATCAGACTAAATCATTGACCAATAAGAACTATATCAAAAAAATTTAAAAAGATATTTGAATTTTTTTTTATTCATCATTCAAGGAATTTTTTGAACCATTGATCGTAATAAGTGTTATAATCTAAGTCATTAGATTTAAGGAAGAATAATAACTTCTTTCTTCTACCTATATAAAGCGTAGTGGTCCACCTCTATTTATTTACCACCTAGAGTTGTCAAGGGATCCCAACACTCTAATTCTCTTCTATTTTTTATTTTCTAATTCATCTTATTTATTCAGTTTTTTTTATCCGAAAAATAAGGACTCTTCCCAAATTTTCTAAAACAAGGATTTAGTCAAGGATTTATTGATGGAAAGTTCATTTTTTGAAAAAATATGATCATTTTCCAAAGTATTTGATATTATTGTTGGGATGAGAATCATTATGTGTAAAAAAATAATAGTTTGATTTACATAATCATGAAATAGTAAAATAATTTTATTCTTCTATCTAGTTTAGTGAGTTTGATGGTATAAGGTCTATAGTTTTTACCCTATTTCGAAATTATTACAAGTTTTATATTCAATGGGATTTTTACCTTGTTAAGATTAATTTTAAATGAGATGGGAATCTTACTATACATAAATTACCTGATAAGTTAGTGGAATTTGAGAAATAAAAGGATGAAATTTCCTTCTTTCCCTTATATGAAAAAATTTGTAAGGTCTATAATGTTCATATATTCTCTTGAATAATATCTATTTGTATGAAAATATTCATTATATCATAAAAAGGGGACAAATATTCCCTTTAATTTCAATATAGAAATGTTTTGGATTTCTAATGAAATATGAGAAAAAACAATTTCATCATGATTGAGTTCAATGTTTTTAAATGAGTTAAAGATGGGATGATAAACCTAAGTATCCTTCTTTATCCAATTTTATAAATATTTTTTTGGTGAATTTAATGAAATTGTGAAGCATCAAAAATAAATTAACTATATTATGGAAAAAATTAACCTGTATTGGTGAGGAGACAATAAGAAAGATAAGGTTGGTTTATGATCCTAGATTGAATAAATTCATTAAAAATTTGGAAAAAGCAGAATCCAAAGATAATATTCAAAAACATAAATAAAATGTTGATATTAGAAAAGATATTGTAAAATCTTCATCAATGCTAAGAAAAATTCAAATCAAATGTCTAATGAATATTTATTTGTCTTCATGGAAAAGAAGGAAAAGAATAAACCCAGTGATCTATATTTTAGGTTAGATATGGTTGAGACCTTGTCACTTAATGACCAAAATTATTAAAATCTTATCGAATAAGAAAATAAAAAGAGACAAGATGAAACTGCAAGGTAATAAAAGTTTGATAAATATTTTCTCAAAATATTTGATAAAATAAATACAAGGGTTAAAATTGAAACCAAAGTTGATCCTTCTTCATCCAAAAAACT
Source organism: Viscum album (assembly GCA_963277665.1). Classification (NCBI taxonomy): domain Eukaryota; kingdom Viridiplantae; phylum Streptophyta; class Magnoliopsida; order Santalales; family Viscaceae; genus Viscum; species Viscum album. The sequence continues at coordinate 1,755,858,193 of OY728137.1, forward strand.
GGAAAATACTTTATTCAAAAAAACAAAAAGAAAATATGTTCCTATTTGATTTGAAACTCTCAAAGTTGATAAGAGAAAAAACGGAATTTTTGGCAGAGGTTGTGCATGATGAAGTTTAAAAACTAGTTGAAAAAGAAAAGTAAGGACAATTTAATATTTACATTTGAAATAATTTACTCATGTTATATGAAAGATGTTGTTAAAGAATAAATCTAAATTAGTATAATAGGTCATAGAGCAATTGGATTTTGAAGAAATATCATAATCATACTCAATATCAATGTTTATTTAATATATAAAGGATATTTCATTGAGAAATATAGAAGAATAACAATCATCATAAGAAGAAAACAAGCAATAGTAAAAATCCTAGATAACGGAAAAAACTTTGTAAAATGATGGTGATAATAATTTCCATGTATATTTTTAGGATCGATCTAATGGAAAAGATGAAGTATCACCTTCAAGGACACCAGGGTATTCAGTTCCAAGTGTTTCTTCAAACCCTAAAAATTCTCCACCAATAAATAGTTAAAACTGGATATAAATGAAAATAAGTTACCTCTATAAATAAATTCATCATCTGAATAGAATTGTGTAAATTTTCCATGACATTCAGTAATTTTGTAATTATATTCATGGGAATAATGATATATTAGAAAATTCAAGTTCCATGAAGTACCATGTCAATATTTTACTTTAAAATGAGGAAGGATTCAAATATTTCGATGGTACATTTGAATAAGCTTCAAGGAAGTTGAAATAAATTATTCCCTAAATCAATCACAATTAAGGTGATTTGAAATTATATGAAGAAAAATTAAATGGAATTGTAAAAATAAAAAAATAAGTGAAAAAGTTTGCAAGGAGTATGATTAAGGATATCTATTACACTATAATGGAAGTAGATAAAAACATCATTATTATGAATCAAGATAATGAATCTAAAAAACAATTAAATTAAATTGGATATTTTCATGATGAAATTAAAAATTTGAAGAAAAAAATAGTGGTTTTCCCAGAAGTGAATCAATGAGAAATCCACAAAGTTAGAGTTCTCTATGAATAAGTTTTAAATCTAAAGACAATAGTATCTATTTTACAGGAGAACCAAACTAAATGTTTAAAAGTTCAAGTATAATAGGAATATTTCTTGAACCTAAAGAATGAAAACAATAAGTGAAAAATCTTTTAAAAAAAATATGGAAATATTAAGTATGTTTTATTATTCAAACAGGTCCTAAGAAGATTTCAAAAAGATGAATATGATTATCAACAATTTCTCAAATAATGATTGACACTTTTTCCAAAATCTTGAAAAAAAAATGTAATAGCTCAATTAAAATTGTATGGTTATATTTTTGGTGGGATGTTACTCCTAACATTTTTTAATGGATATTTTTTATTTCATTGGTCAAAATTCATTCTAATACTTGTTGTTTTATTTCCTTATTATATTTTTATTTATGATTGTATATATTTTGTTTCTTATTTAATTTTTTTCCCTTAACAATTTTGTAATACATTATACATCCATTAAATCCTTATTTTGAAAAATCACAAATGGGGGAAAGATTTAGATCTTTGGGATAGAAAGTTTAATATTTTTTTAATAGAGGTTCAAAAACAAGTTTCTAAACTCTAAAAAAGGGGGAGAAAGAAACAAAGCGATTATAGATAAAGTGGGAGATTATATGGGATAAGGGAAGTAATTTTTTACCTCATCCTTTTGATTTAAAAGTTCTAATTTTTAAATTTCAAAAAAAGGATATTATTTAGTGGAATTGATAAGTTTCAAAAATTTCAAACCTTAATTTTAAAATCAAAATACATTTCCTTAAAATTTTATATTTTATTGACTTTATGCTTTCAATGTTCTAATTATGTTTTAATAGAAATTTTGTTTTACAAGATGAAGAAATATTTTTCATCGTGCAGAATTATTTTCAAAAATAATATGAAAATGTGTATTTTACATCGGATGAATGACTACTTACTTTATTAGAAATTTATTTAAAAAATTACATAATTCAAAGTATAATGAATTCCATTGTAAAAACTTAGGTTAATACATAATAAAACTTCATCAGATGGAGGGATACATTCTTGCCGGATAAAAATTTATTAAATACACTTAAAGAATAAATTTTTATTTATTTGATAAGCAATTTTTATCCTATAGGATAGAATCAATATACTTTAATGGGGTAGATTATTATAACCATCAGATGAACATCCTAAAAAAATCCTTTTTAGAGAACAAGGATTCTATCTAAAGGCATCGCAATTAACATCAACAAATATAAAATATCAAAATTGGATAAAAACCTATAAATTAAATAAATTTTTGTGGTAGGAGATATTTTTCATTATACACTATCTAATTTTTATAGGAATTTTTTGTAACATATTGCTACATGGAGAGATCTTTATCGTAATATTTAGATATTTTTTATTCTTAAGGAATTTTTTTGATGATATATTGTAAATTTATTAAGAAATTATAAGATTATAATAGTTTTTTCCGGATTATTGTGATTGAGGTCTATCAAATTTTGAGACATAATGTTTCATCTGATCTTTCTGTTCAAGGATTCCTGGGGATATAGAAATTTTTTTGCCTAATCTATTAATCAAGGTCTTCTTTTGTAGAAGAAAGACCAAATGTTAATGTGAAATATCATAGATATATAGAGTATGATTAAAACTCACTTTATAAAAAACGTTAATGTGTGTATATTTCTTTTATAACATTTTTTATGTTTTCTTATGAATATTATAAAAAAACTTATATATTGTTTTTATAAACTATCTATATCGAAGGTTCGTTCTTATGAAAATTGTAATACATTAATTATAAAAATTTCATAAACACTGATATTATAATTTATCATTACAAAAGTTTTTTTGATTAATTTCCTATATATCGGACAATTTTTTTCCAAATTATCATCTTAAGAGGAAATTGAAGTTAGTTAGTTTTATTTTATAAACTAAAATTCAATCCACCTCTTATAGTAAACTACTTACTCTTAAAATATTAAAAATAGGAATAATTAAATTATGAAATATGTATTTTTGACATATTTATAAATGAATTAACTAGATACCATTAATTATAAATTAAAATAAAAGTCTTCTAAAAATAAATGTTATGTTTTTTGGGAAAATGTTTTTATGTGTGGAATTAGTTTTTATACTAATAAATTAAATTAATCACAATTAGTGAATAATTTTAATAAAATTTATATATTTTATATTAAATAAAATTTTTTCATATTAATTTAATATATTTTCTAGGAAATATATAAGAATAGATATCCAGTTTATGCAACAAAAAATTTTATTTTCTAAAAAACATTTTTCATCGTGTTTTTTGAACTTATTTTAAAATGAATTTCAATCACATGTAGTAATTTAATGTTAAAAATGTATTCCATATTTAGAATCCTGAGGATAAAATTTGATAAATAGGGCCCTTTTACTTTAGACTAATATAAATAGTAATCAAAGTAATTTTTAATCACCTTTGTAAGGGTAAAAGATGTAAAATAGGGTTAAAACTATTGGATAATGATTTAAAATTTATCAAAAGCTTGAGTTTATATTATTATATGAGTATATTTTTGTCACTATTTTCAATTCTTGAATATATGTCCACTTAGTTCCATATATCTTTCAATATAACCATTACTCTAATTTAAGAAATGTATAAATACAAAATATCAATTTATTGAATTTAATGTCACTAAAATTTTGACATAGGGATCAAAATAGGATATGATTGGATATAAATGTTTATTTCTAAGATAAATTACTTTTTAAAAATATTTATTTATTTCTTATTTTTTGTGATTTAATAATTACCTTAATTTCTTATGAAATGCCCAAATAATATTTATTTAGTTAATAAAAAAATAAAAAAATGACTTAAAAATTATTAAAAGTAATATGATTTGGGTGAGTTATATTGTTCCCCAAATTTTATAGGTGAATATAAAATATTATTTTCATGTCAATGGATTATATTTCAATTCAATCCTATCTTGGTGTCCTTAAAGTCAAATTAAATGAATACGGTCAAAAATAAAATTAATGATAATTTAAGAAAACAAAATATTTTTACATAATTTAAAAATTATAAAAATCATGAAACGTCACATAAACCTAAAATATTTTATTTTATATATAATTTCAACAAAATTATACCTTATCTTTAAATATCTAAACATTTTTAAGAATTTTTTTATAGAATGTACCTTTTTATATTTTAATCTTTTAAGAAATTTGAAAAGTGACCCACCCCTCACTTATAAAAGAGAACCCTCCTTTATACTCATTAAACCACATTAAGCCATATGTTGAGTCAATAAGGTTTCTTTATGACTTTTATAATATTCTATGTTTTGAAAATCACAAACACTCTATCTTAAGGTAATTTATATTTTCCCTAAGAACTATCATAATATGGAAAATTTTCCTTTCCTAAGGAAATTTTATCCTTACCTTTGTTATCATTATTTATTTTATAGTTTTTCTAAATCTAACACTTTTCCTTTCTTAAGTATAAAATTTGATTTAACATCTAAAACCTCTGTATTCTATAAACACTTAGTTATAGAGTATTCTATTTTCATATTCTAAATTCAGACTCTGAATTCTCTGAAATTCAGACTCCAAATTCTCTGAAATTCAGACTCTGAATTCTATAAAAATCGGACTCTAAGTTATATAAAATTTACGCATCGAATTCTCTAAAATTTATACTCTGAATTCCTCAAAATTCAGACTTCTAATTCCTCATAATTAAAAATCCAAAATTCCTCATAATTTTGACTCTGAATTCCTCAGAATTCAGACTCCAAATTCAACAAAATTCAGACTCCAAATTACTCTGAATTCGGACTCAGAATTCCTCAGAATTCTGACTCTAAATTCCTTATAATTCAAACTCTTAATTCATTGGAATTAAGACTTTTAAAACTATAGAATTCAGGTTCCAAATTCTTTGGAAAACAGAATCCGAATATCCATGATTTATAGTATCCAAATGATTATTTGGTTAGAATCTGAACTTTATTTTTTTCTTAGACACCGAAAAAACAATATTTGGTTAAGAAACCTTATTTTTCTTATACTTGTTATAGTCATGAAATGATGTTATACATTCTATTTATAACTAACTATTGTTTGAGTGACACGTGTACATGTCCCACTAAAATTCATGGAAAATATGATCATTAGAGGAGGGAGCCAACATTTGGAGAAGTTCCTATAAATAGGAGCTCATTTGAATGAGATCAATATAATTCCATCACTCTATATATTGAATTTTGTTGAAGTGAAAACTAGAGAGAGACTCTCATGCTTTGTGCTTATTGAAAATCTTTTTTAGCTTGCTTCTTTTGACTCTGATTGTTGTTATGTACAATCGAGGACTTCTGGGGATAGGACGAAAGACGTTCCAACTACCTTAAATTTTGAGGGCTTGTGGGGATAGCAAGATAGATTTTGATACTCCTATAGGTGTATTACCCTGGTTTTGGTAAGACAGACTTTCTTGAATGTATAAATCAAGGGACCTGTATCCAAGGTTTTTGGATACCCTGCTCTTTGGGTTAAAATATTTCATACTTGTTACTTGTTTTTTTCATGTTTATTTACGTTGTATTTTGATAAAGGAAGAAAGTATAACCTTCTTATACATTCTTATTCTTTTGTATACTCTGATAAGTAAGATTCAATATGCCTTAATATAGAATCTTTTCCTTTTAAACTTTCCTTAAGTTATATTTCTGAAACAAAATTTTTGGAACATAGCAAGTTTGTAGAAATAAAAGAGGTTTTGTGAATTTACCTTGTTTAACCTTGTTGAACATAGTTTTCCATAAGGTGAAAAATGAAAGTTTTTAAACTTACAATTCACCCCCCCCCTCTTGTAATTGAGATTCTACATTTATATTTTTATCCTACAATTGGTATCAAAGGAGTTTTCTAAAATACTTATACTCACATATACGTTTTCTTGCTCAAGTTTTCATTGTTCAAAATATTTTCCTTACTTAGGGATTTTTATTCTTGTTTACAATCTTTTTCTATTAACAAGTTTCTATGGAAAGATTTTTTTTAAGATGAAAGGATTGAATGTTGGTTCGATTGATAATCTAAATCCTACTAGACCGCCTATATTTCATGGGAATGACTATGAATATTAGAGTTATTGTATGAAGACTTTTTTATTAATAATAGAGTGGAAAATTTTTTATGATTACTGGAGATTACAAGATTCCTAATAAGAAATTCAGGACTTTCACCAATCAAGAAAAGTCAGAATATCAACTAAACTAAAAGGTAAGCAATACTTTGATGTGTTCCATGACCATGAATATATATAGACTGATTTATTCTTATGAAGCTGCTAACTATATCTGTAAGAAATGGGAGGTTACTCATTTTGGTACATCCAAAGTAATAGAAACTAGAAGACCTATGATTAGTGCAGAATATCATGGATTTCTATTTCCTTATGAAGATCCAGTATGCAATGTACAACAAAGGTTTATGACAATTGTTACCAGTCTATAATATATGGGTGAGAAAGGTTTAGATGATGAAGCTCCTGTAGACAAGATTATAAACATCATGCCTAATGAGTGGTAATCTAAGAGAACAGTTATTGATGAGAATAGGAAAGTATCTCAAATTACTCTTGATGAGATATTTGGAACTCTTATTTAATATGAGATAAGAATGAAAAGAGATGATGATATAAATAAGAAGAAAAATGGCAATGGAATTATAGCCTTTATTACTACTAAATACAAGAATCCTGAAAAGGTTACAAGATCTAAGCCTAATAAAGTCATTGTTTTATCTGAATCAAGTGAAAATGAACATAGTGAGAATGAAAAAGCTAATCTTTCTCGAAGGATGAAAAGGTTAGTTGTAAAGAAAGACTTTTAGTATAGATATAAAAATAAATAAATACAAGAGAAGAAATACTCAGAAGTCACTTGTTATGAATGCAAAATAGCAGGGCATATCAGGTTAGATTTTCCGATGCTTAATAAAAAGGATAGAAAGGAAAATAATTCTAAGAGGGATAGAAATAAGTATTACAAAGATAAATCTATGAATTTTTTGAAATCCAATGACACCAAGAGTTCCACTGGTGGTGAATCTTCTGATGAATACTCAGAATATGAATCTTCAGATCAGAAGAATCTTGGTTTACTAGATAGACTACCCATTGAAAATCATTGTCTAATGGATAAGGTACATAATGCCGAATCAATTAAAGATGTTTCCTTGAATGAAAATTATACAGATAAAAAATACTCTTAGTCTTCAGAGAAATAATCTTCTTCTGAGAAGATAATATATTACCTACTTATGAATAAGTATCTAGGTTTTCTAAACTTCTTAATAATAAAAATTCTAAACTTAAGAAAAAACTTGATAAGGTAAATTCTAGAATTTCTATTTTAACTAAAGAAGCGTCAGATCTTTCTATAGATCTTTATAAAAAAATTTGATTTTAAAAGTATTTCCAAAAACCTTGAGGAAGTCAATTCTAAGAAGGATAAACTTCCTAAGGATCTTGAAAATTTAATTTCTAAGAAAACTATTTTAAATAATAACTCTAGTTTTAGAAATATTCTTTTTGAGTATAAAAGCTCAGTTATTAAACGAAAGTCAAAAATATTTTCCTTGAGTAAGTTTTTTTCAAACATTACCTATGGCAAAGAAAACTTTGACAAGATTTATTACCAAATTCGACCTCTATGGAATAGTTTTGGATTTGGTTATACTCATTCTAAACCAGTTTTTAGTAATAACTATTTTGTTCCTCAAAGTTCTCCATTATGTACTAAATGTCAGTGTGGTGTAAATTGGAAAAAAATTGTTCTTTAAATAAAACCCAGTATTTGGGTTTTCATAAAGCTTATTTTTCTACGAAAATATGGATTCCTAAAATCTTGATTTCAAAAATTCCCTGATCCAAGAAAATTTGGATACCAAAAGTCTAACACTCATATTTTCAAGAAAATAAGGAAAGTACTAATAGTAATATATGGTACATGGATATTAGATGTTCCCAGCATATTATTTGTAACAAAAACTTCTTTTGAAAAGATTATCAAGATGAAAGGAGGAAAATAAACTTTTGGAGATAATACTTAGATTGAAATTATTGGTATCAGTAACATTGTTCTTCTTGAAAAAACTCTAATTTCAAATGTTTTACATGTTAATTGTCTTAAGCACAACCAAATTAGAATAAGTTAATTATGTGGTAAAGGTTACCTTGTGAATTTTAGGAATGATAAGTGTTTAGTACACAATTCCAAGGAAGAGTTTATTCTTTCCACCCATAGGCAAGAGAATTTATACACACTAATCTCAGAAAACCATAGGAGCCAAGACCTACCTTTAAATAGTGCAATGGAAGATAAATATTGGTTATGTCATAGAAGGTTAGGACATTGTAACCTTAGGAACCAATGTAAACTCTCTAAGAAAAGACTTGTTAAGGATCTATTGGAGCTTAGAAATGATTCTTCAAAAGTTTTTGATCCTTGTAAATATGGTAAGAAACATAAATCAAGTTTTAAATCAATTGGTGAAGTCTCAACTACTGATTCATTACAGTTGGTGAAAATGGATATTTTTGGTCCAACACAAAATGGAATCATTGGAGCCAAATATTTTGTATTTTTCTTAGTTGGTGATTACACTAGATTCACATGGGATTATTTTCTAGCAAATAAATATGAATCCTACTCTTATTTCAAAATCTTTAGAGATCAAGTTAAAAATTAGAAAAACCTTCCATTGATAACTACTCATAGTGATCATTGAGGAGAATTTCAAAATTCTGATTTTAAAACTTTTTATAGTAAAAAATGCATTACTCATAACTTTTGAGCACCAAGAACTCCTCAACAAAATGGTGTTGTTGAAAGAAGAAATTGAATTTTTAAAGAAATAACTAGAACCATGTTGAGTGAATATTTGATAGCTAAACACTTTTGGGATGAAGCTGTAAGTACTAATTTTTATACTATAAATCGATTTTTGATTAGAACTTTTCTTAAAAAAACCCCTTACGAACTATGGAATGGTAGAAAACCTAGACATTTCTACTTCAAAGTATTTGGTTGAAAGTATTAATTTTTAATACTAAAGATAATCTATATAAATTCACACACAAATCTGATGAAGTAATTTTCATATGCTATTCCAAAACTTCTAAAGCTTATAGATTTTTTTAATAAAAATATGTGTACTATTGAAGAAATGGTACATGTTAAATTTGATAAAACTTATCCTTTTGTTTTTAAATAGCCTCAACCTACATCCTTGGATGTGTTTTCAAAAACTGATTATCAACCCTTGTTAGAAGATCCTTTTGATAAGGAAAATGTTCAAGAGAATGGTTCTGAAGCATTTACCCCAGAATATTTCCTACCATATGTTGATGAACAGGTTTTACAAAACCCAAATAAGTTGTTTCATAAGAATCATTCTATTGATAGTATCATTTGAGATGTAAATCAACATGTAAGGACTAGAAGTTTCCTAAGAAATGAATTATAACCGCTAGCATTCCTTTCCCAATTAGAACCAAAAAGCATTGATGAAACTTTAGGTGATGATGATTAGATAAAACCCATACAGGATGATCTCAATGAATTCGAAAGTAATAAAGTATGAAACTTGGTTTAAATACCTAATGAAACATCTACTATTGGAGTAAAATGGGTCTTCATAAATAAGTGTGATGAAAATGGAATCATAGTAAGAAATAAGGCAATATTAGTTACTAAAGGCTATAATCAACAAGAAGGAATAGACTATGAAAAAATCAATGCTCTAGTAGCAAGACTTGAATCTATCTGTATTCTAATTTCCTTTATAGCATTATTCAACTTTAATAATTTTCAAATGGATGTTAAATTTTCTTTCCTAAATGGATATGTTTGAGAGGAATTTTTTGTTGAACAACCTTCTGGTTTTGAACACATAAAACATCCTGAACATGTTTTCAAACTTACCAAAGAATTATATGGACTTAAACAATCCCCTAGAGCTTGGTATGATAGACATAGATGATTTTTTTTACAAAAAAAATATAATAACGGAAATCGTGATCTAACCTTCTTTATAAATAAACACAAGAAAAATATTTTGATTGTTCAATTTTATGTTGATGACATTATATTTGGTTTAACTCAACAATCTTTAACTGATTCATTTTCAAATCTAATTAAATATGAGTTTGAAATGAGTATGATGGGTTTGTTAACATTTTTTCTAGGTTTTAAAATTTCTCAAAACCTAAAAGGAACTTATATATCTCAACATAAGTATATTAAGGATATTCTTAAAAAGTATGGATATGACAACACTAAGAGAATTAGTACTCCCATTGGTACCTTAAATTATCTTGATCTTGATGAAGTTGGGAAACCAGTAGATCAAACATCATTTAGAGGTATGATAGGAAATTTAATATACTTGACAGCTACTTGTCCATACTTAATGTTTTCAGTATGATTATATACAATATATCAATTAAATCTTAAGGAATGTCATTTAAAGGCTGTGAGAATAATTTTTCGCTATTTAAAGGGAACGATGGATTTTGGACTCTTTTATACTTCTAGAAATGATTTTGTTTTAAAAAAAATTTGGATGCTGATTCCAGTGGATGTAGAATGGATAGAAAAAGAACATTTGGGAATTTCCATTTCTTGGGTGATTCATTAGTTTCTTGGTCATGAAAAATAAATACTCAACAGCACTTTCCACTGTTGAAGCTGAATATGTAGTAGCTGGAAGTTGTTCTGCCCAAGGGTTGTGGATGCAACACACACACACAGACTATGGTATGATTTTTACCAAAACTCAAATATTTTGTGATAATACTAGAGTCATTTCCTTATGTAAAAACCTTAAACATCACTCTCATTAAAAACACATAGATATTAGACATCACTTTCTTAGGGATCACACACAAAAAGGAGATATCATTCTTCAATTTATCATAACACAAGATCAACTTGCTGATATTTTCACAAAATATTTACCCTCCAAAAGATTTGAATACATTAAACAAAAGTTAGGAATGATAACTATAAGTTAATATTCCATATTAACTTCTTGTTTAAACCTATCTTTTTATAGTAAGAAACTTCTTTTCATAGGGGGGGGGGTACATTTTCTTGTCAATCAGAATTTTCAAAATCATTATATTTGTAATCAATATTTTCGTTATCAAGATTTCATTAATCAAGATTATCCTAATCAAGATTTTTGTAATCAAGATTTTCGAGTCAAAATTTTTTGTAATCAAAATTTTTGTAATCAAAATTTTCGTAATCAAAATTTTCGCAGTCAGAGTTTTTCTAATTAAATTTTTTTGTAATCAAGATTTTCGTAATCAAAATTTTATTAATCAAAATTTTCGTAATCAAAATTTTCATAATCAAAATTTTCGTAATCAAAATTTTCTTAATCAAATTTTTCTTAATTATTTTAAATTTTTCGAAGTCTAAAGTTCTTCAAAAATAATTTTCTTCATTACGGATAATATTCCTTGAAATCTGGAATGTATGTTTCCTTTCTTAAATTTTTTGTAATAATTTTTTTACATGTTGGTATTTTCATTTTGTTTAAAAAATTTCGGATTCACCTTTTCTTAAATCCTATTTTTTTATCTTAAAAACCTCAAAATATCGGAACCTACCAATTTTCTTCTTCGGATATCATCTCTACCGTCAGATCCGATCAAGAGTATTTAAACCATTCGATCAATCAAGGAATATAAATTGTCACCTAAAACACCTATATATAAACCCCCCCCCCCCCCCCCGATGGTTGTCCCACATTGATCTTCAAAGCTCTAGCCAGCTGACTCCCTAATTCTCTACTTAAGGTTGTTCTGAATCTTCAAGTTTTCCTCAATTCTGAATGTCTTTTCAATATTCTCCTTAGAAAAAAATGTCGTCGGTAATGGAAATATCTGAATGGTAGGTAAATAGTGAAAGGTTAGCTGATCTAAAATTCTTTACTAATTATGATTCTATTATTTCAAAGAATATTAAGCTGAATGGCTGGAAGAGCCTATGTGTATCTAAAACGAAGGCACAGGATCCGGTTTATCAGGAGTTGTTGATTGAATTATACGAATCATTAAGTTTCTTTAACGAATGAGGGAGAGAAAAGTTTTCTTTCAATATCTATGAAAAGACCTACACACTTTTCTATAGTAAGGGTGCCAGTAAGATTGGATTTCCAAATAAGGGAGAAGAAGAGTTATGTAACCACAAACTATCAGATGTAGCAGGATATTTTGATACAGAGAAAGCTATAGAATTTCTTGGTATTTCAGCGGTGAAGACTTAGAAGATTATTCATCAATATAAAAACCGTTGGATTCTTGAATTATGGGTTCAAGGTTTTATTATTCTGAGAACAGGGGATAAGGATTCCCTGGAAAAGAGTGACATCTATATTCTGGATTTCTTGGTGAACCTAAGGAAGATAAACTTGGTCAAGTATATCTTGGTTACAATTGAGAATATCAATAATGGATCTCTGAAATCTCAAATCATCATGTATCTAGCTATTCTCTCAAATGTTATAGTTCTTTGTCTTGAGTCATTCAAAATCTTTTGTAGTTCTAAGCCAATGAATTTCAAAGTAATTTTTTTATGTGATGATACTCTAAGGAGAATGAAGTTTTCTATTTCTAGTGAATCGGATGAATTTTATGATTTGTCTGAAGCTAAAATCGAAGATATATTAAAGAAACTAGAAGTGGTTGAAACCTCTAAGAAGGGTGGAAAGAAGGGAAAGAAGAAGGAACTGGAAGTGGAAAAAAATATTTTATTGTTTAGGAAACTCAATCCGCACCTCCAAACCCAAAGATGAAAAAGACTTATCCTGATGATGTGGTTACTAAATAGAGAGAATAAAAAATGAATAATAAAAAAGGGGAGCCTAGTTTTGACTTGGACCCTGCTAAGGAAAAAGCCTTGAAGTTGAAGGTTGATGAAGATCTTGAGAAGCCAAAAAAAGAAATGAAGCAGAAAAATAAGATATCAGAATCCAAGTAGTTCAATCCCTTCTCAAGGCTACCAAAAAATCCTCTCGACAAATTCAATTACCGGAATCTTTTTTGAAAGAATCACCCTGAGTGACTCTAGGAAAGAAGATAGTGATTACAAAACTAGAACAAGAGGAAGAAATAGTTTAAGAGGAAGAAGTGGAAGAAGAATAAGAATACGAAGAAGAAATTGGTGATACAGATGAAATGATAAGGACAGTAGAGGAATATCATGAGAAGGAGAGTCCTTATGAGAAACTATCAATCCAAACTTCTGAAGTGGAATCTTCAAAACTTACTACACCGGGAAAAGAAGAAAAGGGTAAAGAAAAAGTGAATAAACTATCTGAATAAGAGAGTAGAAATCATTCCTTTATTTAGACAGAAGATCTTGTGGCAGGTGTTGAGAAAGAAAAACTTAAGGAAGACAAGATTGTTCTGTTATCATATCATGAGCATGAATCACCCAAAGCAGAAGAGATCATTCTGAGAGCTAATTAGGGAAAGTATGTCTTAGTTCATAAAACTTGGAAATCTATAGAGAAAAAGTAATATGTTGTTGGTTTGTCAAAAATGAAAGATGAAGAGATAGAAAAACAATCCTCACCAACCAAACAGTCTGATTTAAAATCATCCCCTCTTGGACATGATTTTTTTACAGTCTTTGAGAAAGCTGGTTGATACCATTCCCTTATTTCTGAGTACAGTCTCAAGGTTCCAGATGCCTCAACATTCATTTAATCAGATATCAGATTCACTTACCATGATTATGGATATGTTTTTCAGGCTTGAGGCTAATTTTAAAACTTTTTTCATTGGATGTGAATCTCATAAAAGATCGTGCAAGGAAATCACTAAATGTTCAAGGAAAACAATATAAGAGATGAGAATCCTTGATGATTTCCAAGAAAGTTTAAAGGATTCCTTTGACACCAAAGATGGTAAGTTTAATGATCTTACTAAATGTTTTGAGGAAAATCTAACTCTTGAGCAAACAAATCAGAAGCAGTAAGTCAAAGATCTGAATGAGAAGCTTAATTCAGTGGCTATGAATTGGAATAGGGAAAGGGATCTCAAAATAGATTTTCAAGAAAATCTTGCTAAGAAATAATAATTTTTGAAGGCTCATGAAGATATTCTTAAGGCTCATGAAGAAAATATCAAAGCCTTAGAGAAGAAAAATGAAGATCATGATCAACTGCTCAAACCTGTGAAAGAAGATTAGAAAGAGATAAATAAGTAGAAGACCATCATAAAAAAGTTAATTTTGAAGGAGAAATAAGTATAATTATTCCACAATCCTATCTTTTGTTGTATTTCCTTCTTTATAGAAATTTTTCCCATCTTAATGAAATTTTGGTTGTTCATCATGCATTTTTTTGGATAGTACAAATTTTTTTGGTACCATATTTTCTCTATTCTCTTTATTCCTTTGTGAAAATCATAAAGGGGGATAAAGGAATGATAAAAAGAATACTAAGAAAAGAAGTGAATTCCCTAAGGGGGAGTCTATCTAAGGGGGAGTTTCATCAAAGAATATTTTCTTATTCAGGAAAAAGAAATGACTTTTTAATGAATTCAAGAATATCATCCTTAGGGATTTCAAAACCTAAGGGGGATTTAGTCATATTCACCATGATTCATATATAAAGGGAGATAATTTTTCATGTCTATAAAGAAAATTTCTAAGTCCTTATATTATTTTTCATAAGGATGTTTGTGCTTTCCAAAAAGAGAGAGATTGCTGAGTCAATAAAGTATTCCTCACGAATTTTCTATTCCTCAATGTTTTTAAAATCACAAACAATCTATCTTAATGAAAATTATCTTTTCCCGAAAAACTATCTTAATAAAGAAATTTTTTCTTTCCCAAGGAAATTTTATCCTTATATTTTTTTTCATTGTTCATTTTATAGTTTTTCTAAATCTAACTCTTTTTATTTATTATGTCTAAAAATTGGTTTCAAATATAAAACCCTGGAATTCTATAAATATTTAGATATAGATTATTTTGTTCTCAGGTTCTGAATTCAGACTCCAAATTCTATGAAATTTACATTCTAAATTCTCTAAAATTCAGACTCCAAATTCTCTAAAATTTAAACTTCAAATTCTCTAAAATTCGGAATCCAAATTCTCCGAAATTTGAACTCATAATTCCTCATAATTCAGACTAGATTCCTCAAAATTCAGACTCCGAATTCATTGGAATTCAGACTTCATAAACTATAGAATTCAGGTTCTGGATTCTTTGGAAAATAGAATCCAAATATCGATGATTTATAGTCTCTAAATGATTATTTGGTTAGAATCCTAACTTTATTTTTCCTTAGACTCCAGAAAATTATATTTGGTTATGAAAACTTATTTTTCTTACACTTTTTATTGTTATGAAATGATGTCATTCATTCTTTTTCAAACTAACCATTGTTTCAGTGACACGTGTATAGGTCCCTCCGAAATTCAAGGAAAAATATGACCATCAAAGGATAGAGTCGACCATTGGAGAATTTCCTATAAATATGAGCTCATTTGAATGAGCTTAGTATAGTTCCATCACTCTAGATATTTCATTCTATTGAAGTTATTTCTAGAGAGAGGGACTCTCATGCTTTGTGTGTACTGAACATCTTATTCAGCTTGCTTCGTGTGACTCTGATTTTTTTGTACAATCGAGGAATTATGTGGATAGAAAGATAAAGGCTTTGAATAACTTAAATTTGGAGGTATTGTGGGGATATCAATACATATTCTGATACTCTTATGGAGGGCTTACCCTAGGGTGGGTAAGACAGACTTTATAGAAAGTATAAATCAAGGAAACGTTATCCAAGTTTGTTGGATACCCTACTCTTCGGGTTAAAAGATTTCATACTTGTTACTTGTCTTGTTTCAAGTTTATTTCCATTTTATTTTGATAAAGGAATAAAGTATAACCTTATTATACTTTGGTGTTCTTTTGTATACTCTGATAAGTAAGATTTTATACACTGTAATATAAAATCTTTTCCTTATAAACTTTCCTTAAGTTACATTTCCGAAACCACATTTCTGGAACCTAGCTTGTTTGTAGAACTAAAATAGGTCTTGTAAATTTACATTCTTTAACCTTGTTAAACGTACTTTTACTTAAGATTAAAAATGAATGTTTTTAAACTTACAATTTAGCCCCATGTAAAGACCCAGAAATTCTATGTAATTTCTTTTAATTATAAGGAAATTTTTATGAGTTTGGAGAAATTAACGGTGCATGATTCTGAGACCCGGAGTGCCCATAATGAATTTATGAACTTTTTTCTAGGTACGTTCAGTAAACGTACAAGCAGGTTTTTCTAACTTTTGAACCGGTTCTCTAAATTGAAATATGAGGACATTGTTGAACTCACAGCACCGATATTCTCTTAAGGAGACATTGACCTCGATGACAGATGGTCGAGGGTGAAAGTTAATATTTGGGTATTTTGTGAAATAATAAAATAAAATAAAATTTGGGTAACATTTTATTTTATTTTATTTTGAAACTCCCATGTGAATGTTTCACATGTGGGGGCCACCTGAACTAATCCATCTTTGAGAGGTTATGGTGGTGGGGACCACCCGAGTATAAACCACCTTGAACTCCCCTTTAATGGGAGAAACCCTCAAACTTCCAATTAAATGTGGGGGAGCCTCTTCAACTCATCCAACCACTATTATACCTGCTTAGTTAATTAATTAATCCTTTTTGAATTTATTCCAACAAATTAAATAGACAACTTAATCTATTATGTTTGCTACATGGCATTTTGGTGGAATTAGGAAGAAGAAGCCTTGGGAGAAAGCTCTCCAATGAAGAACTCCAACTTCGACTCCGACTTCTTCCATGGGACATTCGTTAACAAGGAACATCTTCAATGTCAATGAAATGACGTTCGAGGAAATGTCGACGTCACCAACATCTGTCTATTCCCAAAGACATTGTCTCCATCCCTGCGGGAAATCTTCAAAGAATCAAATGAAGGAGGTAGGGGTTTACTTCCATATGATTATCACCTCCCATTTCCCCCTTCTAATTCTTTTGCGGGAATGGGAAGAGTGATTCATGAGGTAGGGAGGGTGTTTGAATTATTTCCCTTACTCATTCTTGATATTCTTGTTCTTGTTAAGCCGCTTGCTACCGCTCTAACGCAGAGGGTGCTAGCCAAGCAAACATGGCCCGACCCCTCCGTCGTTCTTCATGAATGGTGTATCCTTCGTGATGAAAGAACGAGACTTTGGAGATGGAGACCAGTGTCGGTGGTTGGAACCGTTGGAACTCGAGAACCCCCGACAAAGGCACGATGTCGCGCCGCCCTGCATCCTCCGTGCCTTACGGTGCTCCGCCATCTGTGGCCATCTCCGCCCCGCGGCCTCGCCCCACTACACCGCGGCCTCGTCGCGCCACCCCGTGGTGCCTGTGGCATCCGCCCTCTCGGCCGAGCCACCTCGTCAGACCCACCCCGCGGCCTTTCCCCTCCCGTCTAAGACGCCTTGTGGCCTCGCACCCTCGGCACACCCCTACGGCCGAGCTACTCCGCGCCCTCACGGCACCCCCGTGGACAAGACTCCTTGTGGCCTCACGCCCTCGAGACACCCTAGTGGATGAGCCACTATGATCCCCCATGGCACCCCCACGGCTGAGATGCCTCGCGCCCCCATGGCACCACCGTGGCCTCGCGACCCTCGCGGCCTGTCGGGCCCTCGAGACACAAAGGCTAATAACTCACAGACCGGGTGTCTGAATGACGGGCCGTCTATTGTGTTGAGACCCCTATGACATGGAGGTCCTTTGAAATACTTCTTAGTGGGACTTAGTGGTAGTTGGAGTATAGATTAGTTGATTTTTTAGTGGATCCTCCTGGAGACGAGCAAGCATAGTGTGGGAACCCAGTAGCTGGCTGTGATGTGAAGAATGAAGAGCGATCCAATGTGGGTCAGCAACTTTCGATTCTGTGTGGGTTAGTACCAAGAGATCATGTGTGGGTCAGCACCTTGTGATCCTATGTTGGTCAGCCCCTTGCGATTCTGTGGGGGTTAGCACCTAGCAATCATGTGTGGGTTAGCACCGAGCGATTATGTGTGGGTCTTCCTCTTAATAGAGTAAGATGATTCGGTAGTTACATCTAATCATCTCTACTACTGTACTTAAGTTATACCTGGTGTGAGCTGAGTTCGTACCTTTGGGGTACTTACCTTTGTGGTTTTTCTTCCTTTGTGGAATAGTTGAGCCTGGGGGTTTGGATTTGGGCTCTGTGTTTTCCTCATGATTGAGATGGGTTTACATTATAACTTAGGTATATATATGGGAATATACCTTAGTTGGCTTATCAGTTGTTTACTTCATTTGTGGTTTATTCTTCATGGATTTTTTGAGAACATGAGGGTCTCGAGGTCGCTACTGAGTATCGTTATACTCACCCATGCACGAGCTATGCCCGCACTTCATTGTGTTTGGTGAAGTCAACGGACAGCGCTGACTGAGGATGTGAGTACCAGGACAGGAGGTAGCTCAAAGGTGGACCTTAGACGAGGCGTACCGCAGAGATGACCGATCGAGAGCGGTACTTGCGCTTCAGGTAGGATCCTTGGAAGGTGTTCACAAGAGCTGTTATAGTTTACTTGTAATTCAGTTTACTTGTATTTCAGTTTACTTGAACTTCCAGTTTACTTGTACTTTTAGTTTCTTGTACTTTCCAGTTGGGCTTGTATTTTGGCCCCATTTTACTTACTGCACTCACTCTGTTTACTATTAAATTTACTTGAGTTTGTATCTTTATGTGTGCTTGGTTGTGTGTGTTATAGGTTATAAAGGTAATGTCTTCCCGGTTCTAGGGAATACGCCTTCAGTGCTAGTCACCAGCCCCTAGCCATGGAAGGCGGGCTTAGGGTACTCACGACACTTGCCCTGGGGGGTAGGTCATGACAAATTGGTATCAGAGGAGTCGGTTCTACCGTAGAACATAGGACTTTGATCTTTACTTTAACGGAAATAGTGTTAAGTGTAGTGAGTGTGGTTATCAGTTTAGGGAAACCGGTGTTGGTGTGGCGGTTGACGTATCCATACACCGGGACCCTGAATTCAAATTTCTGACTCAGTGCATGGAGACACTTATTGCATGTGTGTTTTCAGGAGTATTATTTGTGAAATTTTTGAGTCATCTCACCAGGTATAACTTATTGACCATGGCACACCTGTTTCTTTTCAGGATGCCTCCACGAAAACAGCCACCTAGAGTTCCGAGAGTAATACGCACTGATAGCCCACTGAGCGATGAGGCCTTGGTGTAGGTCCATATTCTAGTAGAGGGACCAGCAGAGGCACCAGCAGTACCGTTACCCATTGTCCCACCACTGCCGATAGCTCCAGTAGCAGAGAGTGCATGCCGCTTGAGGGCGTTGCACGAGTTCCATCACCAGAGGCCACTCAGGTTCAGGGGAGAGACAGACACACATGCAGCAGAGGATTGGTTAGAGGCTGTAGTGAGAGTCTTCTGACTGGTAGGGACACCAGCCGATCTCATGGTGATCCTTGCTGCCAGCCTTCTACAGGAAGCATCAGGCAGATGGTGGAGCTTGATGCTCCAGGTTCATGAAGAGATGAAGCTTCTCTGGGCAGAATTCGAGAGCCTGTTTCGGGCAGATTTTATTCCAGCGACTCTTCGTGCAGTGCGCATTCAGGAGAAACTTCATATGCATTAGGGCAGCATGATCGTGGCTCATTACTCAGCGAGGTTCACTGACCTCTCACGCTAATCCACAGATATGGTGTGGGACCCATTCTTTAGGTCAAGGACCTTCGATCAGGGGATCAGGTGAGAGATCAGGGCTTCGATGATCTCACTCAGCATCCCGACCCAAGTAGGGGTGTTAGAGCAAGCCCTATTTTTAGAGAGTTTTCTTGCTGAGCAGTAACCAAAATCGAGACCCATCCCCAGTCACCACGTAGCAGAGTCTTCTGCAGCTGACAGCAGATAGAGGACGCAGAGGTCCAAGAGGACCAGTCCTGCAGGTGGACAACTGCATGACTCAACATCAGTTGTGTGGGGAAGCCGAGGTGCAGCCAGTCATACCAGGAGCAGGCAGTGTTATGCTTGCGGTGGGAAGGGTCACATGGATTGTGACTATCTGACCCGCTGTACAGATGATCAGAATATGGTCAAAGGACCATCCAGGAAGAGACATAGGTTCGACTGTGGAGGTCCGTATGGAGTAGGCGGACGTGGCAGATGAGCTGGTCGTGTAGTTGGTGGTGGCCGACGATTCAATATTTTACTGTCACCACCACCAGGAGGTCCACCCCGACCTCAAGGAGCAGGTGGACAGGAGAAAACTCAGCTCCAGGCAGCTGAGGCCTATGGTCACGATGCTCTGGAGATGATACGAGGTACAATATCTGTCTATTCTAACTTAGATGTAGTACTTATAGACATATGTTCTTGTCATTCTTTATTTCCACTTCCCTCGTTTGGAGCTCGGAGATTCTGACGGAGTCGTTGGCTCGATCCTTACGGCTAGAGACTCCTATGGGAGTGGATTCGACGATTACACACTGGTGTTGGCAGTGCGAGATTACTCTAGGAGGCAAGATATTCGGCTAGGATCTTCTAGTTGTAGCGTCGAGGCCTTACGATGTCATCTTGGGTATGGACTGGTTGTCTACATTCCATGATCAGATTGACTGTATTAGGCGCAAATTTCGGTGTGTCTGCATAGAAGGGACCAGGTCTACCTTCACCGGAGAGAAGGGAGCCTTTGTAGCACATGATGGAGGTACGGAGTTTCCTGGGTTTGGAGAGATACTAACGGAGGTTTATTCTAGATTTCTCTAGAGTTGCAGCACCTCTATCAGCATTGATGAAGAAGGGGCAACCCTTCATGTGGTCGAAGAGATTCCAGCATATTTTTCAAGAGCTGAGGCAAAGGCTGACTAGTGCCCCCATCTTGAGGCTTCCAGAGGAGGGTGTACGGTACGTAGTCTACTACGACGCATCAGGGATCAGGCTTGGATGTGTCCTGATTCAATAGTGAGAAGTGATCACATATGGTTCTTGACAGCTAAGACAGAATTAGAATAACTACGCTACCTATGACCTGGAGTTAGTAGTAGTGGTCTTCACCTTGAAGATTTCATAGCACTATTTGATGGGAGAATGTTTTACAGTCTACTTGGATCAAAAGAGTCTCAGGTATATCTTCTCTCAGAAGGACCAGAACTTGTGATAGCGACGTTGGCCTGAGTTTCTCCAGGACTATGACTTTGAGATAGTCTATACTCCTAAGAATGGGAATGTTGTAGTATATGCACTCAGCATGAGGTATGGTATACATCTGTTAGGCGAGGCGATGGAGCAACTGGCCGATTTGCAGATATCCTTTGTTGATAGAGATGGAGCAGCTTTTCTTTAGTTTCTTATAGTCACTCCCCCACTTCTTCATCAAGTTAGGGAGCCGCAGCGTGGGGACGCTGACTATGAGACACGACGTGCTCAGATATCCACAGGATAGGCACCTGGTGTAATTTTTTAAGGTGGGGAGCACATTATCCTCTTCAGAGGATGTACCATGGTACCAGTGTCACTTCAGGAGGAAGTGTTGACAGAGTTCCACACATCCCCTCTAGCGGTACATCCAGGAGGGGTGAAGATGTACCAGGATCTCCGACGACAGCACTGGTGTCCAGGAATGAAAAAAATTAGAAGCATAGTTTGCTTCGCGATGCCTCACTTTTCTACAAGTGAAGGTGGAGCATCATGTACCATCATGCTTGGTTCAGCCTTTAGAGGTCCCAGAGTGGAAGTGGGATGGGATATCCATTGACTTCGTGATAGGACTTCCACGTACATCAAGGGGATATGATTCTATCTGGGTGATCATCGATCGACTCTCCAAGTCAGCTCACTTCCTACCGATCAGAGAACAGGGGTCAGTAGAGAGCTTGGGATGTCTCTATATACAAGATATTGTGTAGCTACATGGAGTAACCTCGAAAATTGTCTCCAATCATGATGCGTGTTTTCCTTCCCGACTATGGAAGGGGTTTCAGGAGGCTTTCAGGACATAGATTCATTTGAGCACCACCTTCCATCCTCAAATAGATGGACAGACTGAGCGGACCATTCAGACCCTCGAGGACATTATGCGTGCATGTGTCCCCGACTTCGGTCGCAGCTGGGAGTATCACTTGCCTTTGGTGGAGTTTTTATACAATAACAGTTATCCCTCCACCATTGGGATGGCACCTTTCGAGGCATTGTATGGGCGACCTTTCAGATCACCTTTCTGCTGGACTGATCCAAGGGAGTTAGCACTAGTGGGACCAGAGATGGTACGAGCTACCATAGAGAAGGTACTGATCATCCAAGAGCAGATAAAGACTGCACAGAGCAGGTATAAGTCTTATGTCTATAGGAGACGGAGACCTATAGAGTCCAAGGATGGCGACCACGTCTTTCTATGGGTTCACCCTAACAAGGTATACAGACATTTGGCCGAGGAAAAAAGTTATCTCCGAGATTCATTTGACCTTTTCAAGTCCACAGCAAAGTTGACTATGTGGCGTATTGCTTAGCTCTTCCACCTCAGTTGCACTGGTTGCATGACGTCTTCCACGTATCCCACTTGAGGAGATACGTGCACGACCCTTCCCACGTCATTGACCATGGAGAGCTGGACATCGATGATGGGGCATCTTTTAAGAAGGTTCTAGTTGATATTGAGGATCGTCATGAGCAGGTCCTTCATGGATGGTCGATACCTTTGGTGTGCGTTACCTGGAAGCACAGGAACCTCTAGGAGGGCACATGGGAGCGGGAGGCTCAGATGCATGCTCAGTACCCCTACTTGTCTTCTAAGTTTGATTTGTGGCTTACGAGTACGTAAAGCTCTGAGGTAGGGAGCATATAAAGACCCAAAAATTCCATGTAATTTTTTTAATTTTATTGGAATTTTTACGAGTCTGTGAAAATTAACGACGCGTGATTCCGAGGCCCAAAGTGCCAAAAATTAATTTCTGAACTTTTTTTTGGGTACGTTAAGTAAATGTGTGATCAGTTTTCTATAACTTTTGAACTAGTGCTCGGAATTGAAATATAAGGACACCATTAAACTCACAGTGCCGATATTCTCTTAAGGATACTTTCACCTCGACGGTAGTTCGTATATGGTGAAAGTTAATTTTTGGGTTTTTTTGTGAAAGAATAAAATAAAATAAAAATTTTGTAACATTTTATTTTATTTTATTTTGAAACTCTCAGGTGGATGTTTCCCAGGTGGGGGCCACCAGAACTAAACCTTCCTTGAGAGGTTATGGTGGTGGGGACTACTTGAGTATAAACCCCCTTGAACTCCCCTTTAATGGGAGAAACCCTAAAACTTCTTATTAAATGTGGGGGAAATTATTCAACTCCTCCAAAATTTATTAGGCCAACTCATTTTATTAATTAATAAATTTTGAATTTATGCCAACGAAATAAAAAGACCACATAATCTATTATGTTGGCCACTTGGAATTTTTGGTGGAATTGGGAGGAAGGAGCATTGGGAGAATGCTCTCCAACAAAGAAGGCCGACTTCGACTCTGACTTCTTCCACGGGACGTTCGTTGGCAAAGAACGTATTCAATATTAATAAATGACATTCGAGGAAATGCAGATGTCACCAATGTCCATCTATACCCAACGACATTGTCCCCTTCCCTGCGGGAAATCTTCAACGAGTCAAACAAATGAGGTAGGGGTTTACTTCTATATGATTATCACTTCTCATGTTCTCCCCTTATAATTATTTTTTAGGATTAGGAATAGTGATTCACAAGGTAGGGAGGGTGTTTGAATTATTTCCTTTACACGTTCTTGATATTCTTGTTCTTGTTGAGTCGCTTGTTGCCGCTCTAACGCCGAGGGTGTGGGCCAAACAAACATGGACCGACCCCTCCGATGTTATTCTTGAATGGTGTATCCTTCATAATGAAAGAAGGTGACTTCGGTGATGGTGACCAGTGCCAGTGGTTGGCACCGGTGGAACTCAAGAACCGTTGACGAAGGTACGACGCCCTACCGCACCGTGGCCTCCGTGCCCCGCAGCGCTCCACCATCTGTGGCCATCGATGCCCCGCAACCTTGCCCCACCACCCTTCAGCCTCCATCCACCACGACGCTCCACCATCCACGGCACTCATCGCCCCGTGGCCTCATCGCATCGCCCCGGCCGAGCCACCATGCTATACCCATGGCCTCCGCCCTCCCGGGTGAGCCACCCCGTTCGAGCCGCCCCATGGACTCCGCCCTCCTAGACGAGCCCCTCTGGACGAGCAACCCCATGGAATCATGCCCTCACGGCACCCCCGTGGCTGAGTCGCTTCACGCCCTCGCGACACCCCCACAGTCGAGCCGCCTCGCGACCCCGAGGTACCCCCACAGCCTTGCGGCCCTCACAGCCTGCTGGGCCGAGCCCAGTAGGCCGGGTCGCCCAGGTCAGGTCGGTCTGACCGAGTCAGACAGGACCCGGACCAGTTACGACCCTATACTTTACATGGGTCATAACTTTGGCACCGTACATTTTTTTGACAAACCATCAGCGGCGTCGGAGACCCTGGATCGAGACTGATGCTTTGGTATACATCAATAGAGATTTGGATAAATTTGGGGAATGATCAGGTTGGATCGAGCATGAATCCAACTGGGCCCTTGGGACAAAAGCTAATAACTCGCAGACTGGGTGTCTGAGTGACGCATCGTCTATGGAATTGAGACCCCTATGATGTAGCAGCCTTTTGAGATACTTCTTTGTTGGACTATGTGGTAGTTAGAGTATTGACCAGTGGCTTGTGGATCAGATCCTCCCAGAGATAAGTGAGCATAATTCAGGAACCCACTAGCTGGCTGTGACGTGAAAAATTAAGAGCGATCATGTGTGGGTCAGCACCTTGTGATCTTGTGTGGGTCAGCACCTAGAGATCATGTGTGGGTCAGCACCTTGAGATCTTGTGTGGGTCAGAACCTTGCAATCCTATGTGGGTCTAGACCAATCGATCCTTTGTGGGTCAGCACCGAGCAATCCTGTGTGGGTCTTCCTCTTAACAGAGAAAGATGATTCAGTAGTTACATCTAATCATCTCTACTATTGTACTTAAGTTATACCTTGTGTGAGATGAGTTTGTACCTGTGTGGTACTTACCTTTGTGGTTTTTCTTCCTTTGTGGAATAGTTGAGCTTGGGGATTTGGAGTTTGACTCTGTGTTTTAATCATGATTGAGTTGGGTTTACTTGATAAGTTAGGTATATGTATGGGCATATACCTAAGTGGGGTTATCATTTGTTTCCTTCTTTTGTGGTTTATCCTTTATGGATTTTGTGAGACCTTGAGGGTCTTGGGGTCCCTAATGAGTATCATTATACTCACCCATACACGGGCTATGCCCGCACTTCGTTGTGTTTTTTGCAGACGATGGACAGCGCTGACTGAGGACGTTAGTACTAGGATTGGAGGTAGTTTGAAGGACGACCTTAGATTAGGCGTACTGCGGAGATGACTGATCGAGAGATGTACCTACCCTTCAGGTAGGATCCTTGGTAAGTGTTCACAGTATTTGTTCTAGTTTACTTGTACTTTCAGTTTACTTGTACTTCCAGTTTACTTGTACTTTCAGTTTCTTGTACTTTCCAGTTGGGCTTGTATTCTGTCCCCTTTTTACTTACTGCACTCACTCTATTTACTATTCAGTTTACTTGATTTTGTATCTTACTGTGTGCTTGGTTGTGTGTGTTACAGGTTATAAAGGCAACGCCTTCCCAGTTCTAGGGAATATGCTCTCAGTGTTAGTCGCCATCCCCTGGCCTATGGAAGGCGGGCATGGGGTAGTCACGACACAGGCCCCGGGGGACGGGTCATGACACCCCTCTTGTAATTGAGCATCTAAATTCATATTTCTATCCTCCACCTTATATATAGACCACACCAGAAAAAATTATCTTCTCAACATCTGTATCAACATTATATATGTTTTTTTATTCCCATAATACCAACCTGAGGGTCCTTAAGATGAGATCTAAAGAAGGTATTTCAAATAAGTGGTAATCACCATAGTCAATCACTTTCATTTTTTTACTTCTGATTTTCCCATATAAATTCATAATTTTTATCATAAATTAATAAATTTAGTACACTAAATATACTAAATTTTTATTATTATTAAGAAACCATCAATATCCACCCTTTTACCATCAATTGGTAAGTGAGAGTATAGATCATGTGTGCGTTTTACTTTTTATCTCCAAGTAGCAATACATTTCATTTACCATCACCATATTTTATGGATGGGTATTATAATGGGTTTAATGTTTATATATTATATATTTTCAATAATTAGACTTATTTAATTATAATAACATGTCTAACTTATTATATCCATCCAATGCATTGGGTAAAAATAAACATCTCAAGAAAAAAATAAGACTGGAATAGGGAGTAAACCCCATTTAATACAGGTCGGTATACACTTTTATAATCTAGGAAGTGAGCCTTGAATACTATGATTGAATGGTGAGGGAACCTAATGCACTATGATAGTTTTGGAAGTCATCCTAGAA
The DNA here is from genome assembly GCA_963277665.1 of Viscum album. Taxonomy (NCBI): domain Eukaryota; kingdom Viridiplantae; phylum Streptophyta; class Magnoliopsida; order Santalales; family Viscaceae; genus Viscum; species Viscum album. The sequence continues at coordinate 1,755,884,911 of OY728137.1, forward strand.
TTCTAAGTAAATTTTTTTCTATTCTTACATATATTCCATAAACTTATGTATGATGAAAATTTTATGCTCTAATAGCTAATTATTTTGATTACTTTATGATTCGTTACATATAAACTACAAATATTTATTCCATGACTCAAGATTATGACCTATGATATTCATGGTATGGTTTTTAAATGTTATACTCATGTTATTATACCCTTATGATCATGTTATGTTTAATTTATCATTGATATCTCCCTTATTTACCATTACTAAGCATCTAAGCTCACCATTTCTTATGTTTACATTCAATAGGTTGTGAAGAAAATTATTAAGTATGGTATTTCTAATAAGGGTTCTAGTTATGAAGAACATAGTGAGAGATAATGTGGTTCACTTATGAACCAGTTATTTATGTAAATAGGTTTCCAAACATATTAGATCTATATTATTCTGGAAAAGATCATTATTTTATATAATGAATATTCAAATAATAATATGTAAGATCTAAGTATGAAAATTATATGTTTCTATAAATCTTATATAGGGTAATTTATCCTATAGATACATACGAATGGAACTCATCCTCTTGGATTTCATGGGGTAGCACATATAACCATGATGTAATAGATTCATAATGTTCTATATAGGAGATATTTTTTTATAATGAGCACAAAAAAATGGTCACTTTTGTGATAGAGGGTTGATACAAAAAGGTTTATCACATAAGGGATACTATATTACCATGTGATATGTAAGGGTTACTTAAGTAAGGGTTACCCATTAACAGGGATCATATGATATTATTACTCATATAAGAGTTAGTCTAGTCTTTTCAAAAAAACACTATACTTAAAAGGAACCTTGTTCTAAGTAATTTTTGAAGGATAAACACTTATATACATTCTATGACCAACACCCCTACCACGAAAACCAAAACAATCACATTTTAACTAATAAATATCCAAATAGATAGCAAAATTTCAAATATTCATAACTTATTTTTCAGTCCATGAAACAAATATCTATGATATGAGAAAATCCCTCATTTGAAAATTAAATACTCATGATGTGACAAGTTATTAATATATAAAAAATCTTTCCATAACCATCAAGAATACCACATGACATCCCTAAACTACATTTATACCAAAAATCAACAATGTAATGGCTCAAGAATATTTGGGACCATACACTTAATCTTTCCATGAAACCATCTCCATATCACTACTAAGATACTCAATCATTCTTGCATATTCTAGGTATTTTTAACTAACATGTATTCCAATCATTAAGTTTGCACATCCATTGATTGTTCCATGCAATTTGTGAGAAAAAACTCTTTTAGACACCACCAATGAGATCCTAATGTAAACATAAATATATTTTTATACTTGTATAATATCAAATAAAAGTTATAACATGTATCTTATATCAATATATCGAGACTTCATGGGAATAAAAATCTTCCAAAAACCATAACGTTATATGTGTCTTCAAAAGAAACTATTTTGTGATGGTAATTTCCAAATTAAAGTTATAATGAAATTTTATATAGCCCTTTAATGGATATCCCAAAATTAAAGCAAGACAACAATATTGGTAATATATATTCAACAACATCTTGATGGTATTCCCATGATAGAATCATTCCATCCCCATGAATTGGAGAATCAAAAATCCTAGAATTACTCCCACAACCATAAGGGAGAAGAGTGTGATAAAATAAAATAATCACTCAAACATAATATATAGTATATCCTAATTAAACATTCTCACTCAATTATAGGGGATAATATCACCCTAATTTTTCCAGTCCAGTTATATGGAGTAGTGAACCCCACTTTATCATTTCATCTGAGGCTAATAAATTAAGTTGAGTGCTAAAATATTATTGGATAACAAGGTTATTGGATTCAAACTATAATATATTTCAGTACAAAAATTCTTATCTCATTTTTTCTCACATTAAATAAATAGATAATAAAATAGGCTTTAGAAAATCATTATTTTTTTGATTCTAGGAATGAGGAGTTAGATTAAATCTGGAAGAATGAAACAAGGAAGTTAGTACTGAAACCAAACAAATATAGTTTTATTTGAACAAATTGAGTTTTTCATAACAATATTAATGAAAGCTGTGACATAGAGAGTGAAAAATAAATACTTGTGCACAAAGGGTTTTCAGGGGAAATAATTTATTTTCTTGAGACTTTTTCACTAGTTTCAGGGATTGAGACCACTATGATATTTCTTTTTATTATTTAAAAAAGGACACAAAAGATCATTCAAATGGGTGTCAAGTGATTCTTCCTCAAGGGAGAGTTTGAAAGAGGAATTTTAAATTGTGAAAATATATTGTTTCATTATTGGTGAATATGAAGGATATGTTTTCAGAAAAAATAAGGCATTTTATGTGTCAAAAAATCCCCAAAAGAATTTTATTATAAGGTAGACACTTTATTAGAGATACCTAAATTCTAGAAAAGTGGAGTGGAAAAAAATAACTACACCAATAAATATGAAGACATATCATTTATTATTATTCTACACAAGGTTGATTTCAATTTTTCTATAAATTAAGAAAGTGTTTGTGATGAATTTTATTTTGAAATAAAGAAGCTATTTAAGATGTCTCTGCATGATGAGTTAAGGTAATTTTTTGGTATAAAATTTTCTCAAAAGTAAGATCATATATTAATTTCTCAAGAGAACAGTGACTGAGAAAATATAAAGAAGTTTTAAATTAAAAAATTTAAGTAGGATTCTAAACTAATTTAACCAGGGACCAAGCATTAAAAATAGAAAAATGGAAATGCAGTTAATTAAAGGTTATTTAAGAAAAATATTGTTAGTTTTTTATAATTGATAGATTCAAGACTATATATAGTGTATGTTTCTACATTATGTGATAAAAATAAAATTTTACTAAAAAAAATATCATTTTATTTAATATAATCCTTTGTTATATTAAAGGTAGAGTAGACTATGTAATAAAATACAATGATTATATAAATCCTGAACTATTTGAATATATAAATGAATATTATGATAAAAAAATTATATGATCAAATACCCACATTCCTTGGAGTTTTATTTTAGGCATAAAGGCGTATATATTTGAACATAAAGAAAAAAATCTTGGTTACCTTGAGTACTACTCAATATGAATATTTCAATGTAACAAAATCTAGAAACTAGTTAATGTGGATGATGGTTCAATTTGAAGATATAAAGGTGGTAGTGAACATTTCAATACTTGCTGGATATGATAAAAAAATGTTGGTAAAACCCCATAAAGTTATCATTGAAGCATTTTTTGAGGTTATTGTGTTTGGTGACAAAGCGGGCCTCTCTATTGTGTTTGTTGAAAAGTAGATTACGATGTACAAATTTGTTGAAAAACGGGGTTTACATGGTGATTTGTCAAGTTCAAGGGATGTTTTCAACAATAAATGATTGATTTAAGATCCTTAACAAATGAATGGATGATCTGGAGGCAGTACCAAAAGAGCAGATACAAGGTGGTGTCATTTTCTAGTGTTCTCCAAATTTTTGGGCCTCAAAATCAAAAAATGAAGAAAAGTGTTTTTGGAAAAGGGACTTGTGCACCGGTGTCTTGGAGGCTCGGAAACTTGCACGCCCTATATTTTTCTAAATCATAATATCAAAATATGGAAAAGTAAATAGGGGCAACCAAGTTTTAGTTTTGGTGAGCAAGGTGACTAGGGCGACAGACACTAGGGCGACTGGACTTGTGCACTGAGAGGATACTTGTGCACTGAGAGGATACTTGTTCATAGCGCTTAGGGTGGTCAAAGTGCCAATAAATTGAGGTCCACTGCTCCTTATTTTAGAGAAATCTCAACACTTATAAAAAATTAGAGCTCCAGTCGCACAGGTGGTTTGGGCGCGCAAGTTTTGGTGTGGGCGCACAAGTATAAGGTTTTTCAGAAGTTGTGCGCCAGTTGATAGTTGTGTGGAAATATTGGTTTGGGTGTAAAAGTGTGTGAGTTTCCCAAGTTCTAAGTTTTAAAAGGGAGTGTTGATCAAGTGGTTAGGTGACAGTTGCACACCTGGCTTGGAGAAGCATTCCAAAGTATAGAGAAGTGCACCAAGCATTAGAGAAATGTGACAAGCATAGAGAAGCTCTCCAGTCACTCTAGGGCAATGTGGAAGTTGGATAATTGCCTACTACCTTCAGTGCAATGTGGGATTCATCTGTGGGTGAAAGTTAGATGTCAACAGAGAATATACATACATAGAAAGATGCTTTCATTTGTGATAATTAAGGGAATGAAACTGTGAGTGGATCTTTTGAAGAATCAGTGATCACACTTCAGTTGAGAGAGTAGTGAGCTTTCATTTCGTGAGTGGTTGTAAACCAGGAGGGAGAGTGAGTCTGCTCCTAAATTTGTAAATAGAAATGTACTTATAGTGGATTTGGTACATCATCGGTGTATGCTCCTTGGACGTATCCCAGTGAGGGTGAACCAAGTAAAATTGATGTGTCATGTGAATGCTTTAATTTTTTTTCATACTATGCACTGGAAAGGAGAGAGAAGAGAGTTTTTTTCAATAACAAAACAAGATCAAAGGGGCATTTTTTTAATCTGTCATACCCTGATTCACCCCCCCCCCCCATCTCAGACTATCTAGCCTAGTGGACCTAATAAACAAAGAACTATAAATTTATCTATAAATATGGTTCATAATTCTTGATCAAAGAAAATTGATATAAAATATCACTCCATCTTGGATATTGTTGAGAAAAATGTGTTCAAATTAGAATTTATCACATCAAATAATAAAATATCATATATATTCACCAATATAATTTTGAAAGAGACATTTCAAATAATAAAGATACTGATGGGATTTCAACCTCATTCATCTCAAGAAAATTGTATGGTGAATTCTTCCCCTATATCACGTTTTTATTGGACCATTTTTTGTCAAAGGGCGTGAAAGAAAACATAAATATCTTTTTTATGTTGATTACTTAATATGTTTACAAATTATTAGAAACATTAATATTTAAGTAAATCCAAAAATATAGTTTTAAAATAATTTAGGGAGATCTATTGTTTAAATATATCATGTATTTATTGGGAGTTTTTAAATGTGATAATCTATAAATTCTGCATCTTTGTATGTCATTTTTGTGACTTTTGAACTATTTTGACAAGGTTGGTGAGTATATTTTCAAAAAAAAATATAAAAAGGTTTATGGAATAGTTTTTATAAGTGTATTAAAATTTTGAGTTGTTTATAAATTTTTTTCAAATATAATAAGATCGGTGAAGATGTAAATATATGTCTCCCTTTTTAGAAAGCATGATATTATTGTTTAATATTCTTCTTTACCATGAAAAATTTTATCATGTAAGCTCATAATTATTGAATAATGATTCATTGATATGTGTGATGAGTTTTAAATTCATTTACATTTCTTTATTGATAAACAAATATAAAATTTGAAATTTTTTAGACTAAGTGATCTTTAAGATAAATATTGAAATATTATGTTTTTGTGTCAATGATAAGGGTAATATTATATAGGGACTATTTGAAAAAATTAATATTTATTGAATAATCCCTTCAATATATATTTGTAAATGGTAAGAAAGGATGTAAAAATATTTAGTGGATGTTGTTATGTGTAGTCTTGTATTGTTAAGATATAAATCATAATCAAATTCATATAAAATAATATGTATTATATGAGGTGATGGTTTTTTTGAAGTTTGGAGGAATTTAAAATATGTATATTGTTTATTGGAAGTATTCTATATGATTTTTGGTTTAATAAAATTCAATATCAAAATGAACTATGTCCCTTACATAAAAGTGACCTTGTGCTGAATACATAAGGCTCTCTTTATTGGGGTAGAAAATTTTGTAAATAAAATTTTCATTTGATGGAATAGATAATTATCTAAGTTCTTAATACTTGGAGATCATTTGTTTAAATTTAAATATTTATTTGAATTCATAAGTAATGGTCACTCAATAGCAGATCTGCGGATGTATAAATATTTCTGAAGTTACTAATGTGTAAAAGTTACATTACTGATGTGTAAAGGTTAATCTAAGGAAAACATAATTCCTAAAAGTTATTTTTCTGTCACGTAAAGGTATTTTATATAAAACATAAAATTCATATAATATTTTCAATTAATATATAAGGGTTATGTTATTAATATGTTTGGGTCAACTAAATATTTCTTTATGTATGTAAGGATTATTCCAGGATAAATAAGAGTCACTCCTATGAATATTTAATGGTTCTAAACATGGTAAAAATAGGAGTCTTTGTATGATAATAAGATAATATTTGGAAGTTAAGAGGAGGCTAACACTGAATTTTCAAAAATTAAAAGGGATTTTTTGGAATAATTATTTCCAAAAGTTATAATCAATATAGAATTTTAATATCAAGATATTGAACCTATTCTTGTCTTGATTTAATATCAAGATGACACGTCATGTTACAAGATATTGGAGAAGAATGGTATTTTTGGGATGATGATTAAAATGTTGTGATGTAATACATAGATGAATAAAATACTATAGATGCATAAGTATTGTTTTATATTGTCTTGCTAGGATCAATGTATCAATGGGAGGGGGAGAGGATGAATTAATGATATATTTATCTTTTAAGTTTTATTTACTTTTAAACAAACTTCACCACATGTTAAATATTTATAACTTTGCTAAAAATAAAACACTCACACATCCATAGGAACATAAATTTTTACAATGTTCACTACTCAACAATAGTATCAACATCCTTGGTAGGGTTCAGAAATAATAAAATACCACACAATATACTAGAAAAAAATCACTTTTTAAGGATACAACCAAGTGTGATATACGCTTAAACCTATGCAGCACTATGACCAATACAAAAATGCATGTTTATATTCTATCACAAATAATGTAATTCATGTTTTTGTAACAAGTTAATAAAATTTCAAAATTTTCTTACAACCATGTTTTTGTGCTGCCTAATCAACTTTAATTTTTTGATAACCTACAAAACAATTGTTCAATTTACTACCCATTAGAAAGTAAAAAACTTCTCTAGATTTCATAATGATACTAAATCTAATTACTCAATCCAATTTTATAGCCAGGAAATATAATTATTTCATAATAAAAGGGAAAAAATTATAAACTACCTCTGCCTCCGTTCAAAAAATGTTGGTATGATTTCCCAGTCTGATAACCAAGTCCAGACTAATAACCACTTAATATGATCTTTCTTTATTCTTCTTCTATCTAGAATACTTCCTCCGGAATGCTCTATCCAAAATCCTCTTCTCTCTAGAACTTTAGAATATCTATCCCTTTATTTACACATGAACATTGTTCTGATCTATTAGAATGTGCAATGTACTCTCTAGAACTTCAGTTTGATGTTTCAGCACCACATATTGTTTGTTGACTCTTGACCCAACTGACAACATTTCAGAGTCCTTCTTTTATTCTTGAACCAATTGTAGACATCTGACATTTTATTTAAGAAAACGTTTAACTACATTGTTAATATTCATATGATTGATTGTTATTCGATATCATCCAGTTCTTTGGTCCCAAAATCTTCCACTAAAAATAATTTTACCTCCTATATATTGCATACACACCACATCTGATGGACCGATATAATCAACTTTAACTTCAATAACTTATTTACTTTTCTGATTACTTTACAAAACAACTTTCACTACTAACCAACTTATTTCTCCAAATATTTGAATCTTATGGATTATTGGTCTGACTAAAAACCAACATCTTCACCTTATCACATTTCAAAAAAAACTTTCCAGGTTCAAAAAATTCTTCATCCAGTGATCTCACACGGATAAATTGAGATTAGAAAACTTTCACTTAATAAAATTCTTCTTCTATAAATCCTTCTTGTAGTTATGAATTCTTCATGACTTTGAGAACAATTAAGATCAGTATATCATGGTTGAGTTATAATGTAAATTATTATGACTTCTCATCCTTCTAACATCATATTTCTTTTTAATAAAGACACAAAACAATTGAAAGAACTTGTTCTCCCCCTTTCTTTTCTGAGGTTAGCATCAGAATTTTTCAAAACAAATTATGATTTATGAAAACTCTAGGTTTATAAAATCATCATCATATTTTTTATTGAGAATTTCAAACTCAAATAAAATTTATCATTAGGATTAAAAAATCTATTTTAGGCCTAAGGTGGGTCTGGTGAACCTTTTCTTCTAGAAAACTTATTCAAAAAATGATGGTCTTTCTTGGGAATTTTTCATCTGATCTTATGATTATCATGAAAATTATCATCATTTTGTTCTGATCATCAAATCTTACAAAGTTAATTGATTTATTTTCCTTGAAAATAAAATTTAATACTTTCCGTCATAAAGTTATTCTAGATTCCAAAAACAACTTCTTTCCAAATTTCTCCCAACAATTTCCAACTTTGGATTTTCTTGTCAACTAAAGTTCATAAATCAATAAACTTTATAACCTCAATCTATGGATTACTTATCAATAAATTCTATGCCTATGTGAGTTAACTCATTGTACGAAAAGAAAGAATCATTGATAGCAAAACTATACTTTCAAGAAGTAGTGACTCATGAAACTTCTTTACCTTTTCTTCACATCTTTCTTCACTTCCTAAACATAATTGAAAACAAAAGTTTCCTATAACCACTCTAAAAACCTATTAGTATAGTTCTCACACTTACATGTTGATTTTTCAGCTTACCCCCAACTCCCCCTATATACATGCTTCCTAAAATATTCATAACATATAAATTGATATATTTATGAAAAATTATCCCCCTTGACAACACTATCCAAATACTATATGAGATAGAGGACAGAAACACATACCATAACCTTATTGAGAAAGAGGTTGGATAATAGTGAAAAATATCAGTTTAAAAAATATTCCTTCCATAAAGATTTAGTGAATATTTCAGAAACTTGTTCCGATGTAAAAACATACTAAAGATTTAATTCATTCTTACCCACATGATTTTATCTAAAACGATATTTGATATAAATATGTTTTGAATGAGAATGTTTCATTGGTTTTTTTGTAAAGTTTATGGCACTCTGATTATCCCAACCCAAGATAAAGGGTAAATTTAATTCAAAAATTATTTCAACTAAGTCATCATCCAAAAAATTTGGGTAGCAGCTTGAGTGTAAGAAACATACTCAACTTCATACATGATAAGAGTAAATGAATTTTTTTTCTTGTTATTTCAACTAACCCAACATTTTCCCTAAAAGAAAACTCCACCTGATGTGGATCAACTATCATCAACACTCCATACCCAATATACATCATTATATACAAAACAAAATCTATACATTCAGACCAAGCATACTTGATTTTATGATCAATTATTCCATTGATATATCTGAGATTTATTTTTCCAACATATAGATGTGATTATTTTAGGTGTAACACCCCGAGCATCCATGATACGCTTCTCTTTCAATAATGTAATAGCTTGCATTGTACACAAGTTCGAGATTCTAACACACCGCGACCAATCAAAATTGCCATTATGAATAGTAATACCCACTTTTTGAAATTATATATATTTTATATTTCAAAATGGACTTCATTTTTGGATTCAGAATATCGAAATTAGCCTATGTTGAATTTTTGGTATTTTTCTGAGAACTTCCAATTTTTTATGAATAGTGAAAAATACTTAAAAACAACTTTTTTAATCAAAATAATTTATAGTGATAAATTATACTATTGAGTGGTTTTAAATTGTAATTAGAATATATTTTTACCATTTTATCCAATGGTGGTCATTAGAATTAATTTCACTTTGAAATTGGACATAAACAATTGTCAATCTTTTGATATATATTGTTTCTTAAAAACACGCTATTTGTTGTGACAACAGGAATTAATTATAAAATTAATTAATGAAACTTATATGTTTGGAATTTTTTAAAATAGACATCATTTTTGAATTCTGAATATCAATTATATCTTAGGGTGAAATTTTGGCATTGTTCTGAAAAACATCAATTTTTGATGAATAGTGAAACCACTAAGTGATAGTTAAAAATTGATTTTTCGTTTAAATGAAACATTACCACTTCTGTGATTTGATTTTCAAAAATCCGACATACATGTTTTTCATAAGGAAGTAAAATGTGTTTCAATGGGATTAAAATAATTTTTGGTGAATAGTAACTTTTAAGTTTAATTAATCGCGATTAAAGGTAATTAGTGAAATTTAAGGTAAAAATGATATTATAAAAATATGAAAATACTTTTACACTTGTCCTACCCCTATTGGATGTTTCATGGAAGACCAAGAAAATCCATAGGTAAACTTGGGGACCCCATGGAGCCACTTTGGTAGGAAAATGACATAAATAACTTTTTATTTAATGTTAAAATAAAAATGTCACAAACATGAGTTGTTTTACTAAAACAATTTTTAAATGGGGTTATACAAGTCATATTTTTAACTATAAATATTCATTAGAAAGATAAAAAGATTTACTACATCATGATATTTGTTTTATAATTTTTAGACATTAAATAAATTAAATGTTTTATGACAGCATGATGATGCAGCGATTACCTCATTAATTAACGATTTAAATAAAATGAAAAGATAATGTAAAATCTAAGAATTAAACATGTCAAAAACATATTGGATGAGTATATTTAGAACCCTTATCAACTTATCCTAGAAATATATAAGTGTGGGACCTTTAAAATCCGAAACGCATTATATAATAAAGTAACATTTCATGACTTTCCAAGAGTGCCCCTCCTCTCCTCTTATAAAAGGGCCCCACCACTACCACCTTACTCACACCTTCAAAGACTTTTCTCTCAGCCAAACTCTACCCAAATAATCTCTCAACTTCCCTATATTACTCCTAAAAGCCTCACTTTGGGAATAAGTATTCCCAAGGAATCCTTTGGCTCAAATCAAAAAGAGTTACCCGATTTAAAGGTAATGTCTTCTCTTATGTTATTTTGTTTTATTTTGATTATCCAACCCCCTAAACTCTTTTTATTATTTTCTATTGTAACAAAAACAGTATAATAAATATACTAGGATGTTTTTATAATAAGTATTATATCTACACTTACACACACCTACATCTAATGGTTAAAGAACATACTATTTCTGTGGATGGCGAATTTCTGCCTCACGAAACGATGATTGTTCAACACTCATATAACACCTTCACAGGAAGACATTGAGATGTCACTATATTTATATATGATATATAATATGTTTATGTTTTACTTAAGATTCTGAATTTTTCATTTATTGCATACCTTTATGGTTTCCATTATGGGTAAATGCGATATTCTCATTTTAGGAAGTGCGGACTACCGCCCCCTCAAAGTGATTTGAATCGTTAATGCCATATGTGGGATGTATAAAGGATGGAGTAAATCGTATTATACATTATATTATACTTTAATTATAATATACATTTATATAATTATGATTTCATTCCATTAAATATTAAATAGAAATGAATGTAGCGTTCAATGCGTACGTACGGCTTACCGTCTCAATGAACGGTGCATTTCATTTATTACCTCTAAATGTTACTTAATATTATGAATGAATGTATATACTGGATATATATGATATATTTGATATCTACATAATGAATATAATTCTGGAGATAATGGATATTCTACCACATAAACAACTTGTAATTATAAGAAGTTTCTTGTTGACTCAAGTACCAAATATCGACAAAACGACCGTTATTAACTTAAATAATTACATAGTGTTCATAACATGGTAATAAGTGATATATAAGGAATAATTAACTTGAAAAAGGATCTTAATCAAGTAGAGATTAACTCTAGTTTATTATTCATTAGGTTAAAGAACATTCGAGTCAAGTCGGACACAAGGTAAGGGAACTTCTTAACCCAATTTTCATTCTTTGGGTTAACCTCCTACTTTCAAATTATGTCATGATATTATTATGTCCTAAATTGTATTTTTACTTTATTTATGTATACTTATAGTGAATACACATAATATATCTATTTTATTTTAAAAATTATCTTTTTAAGGACTTCGTCTCAATCTCCTTTCATTGAGGCATATTTGGTTTTATACACAACTTTCATTTATACGGTGTATAAACCCCTTTGACTTTTACTTTTATTCAAAAGGAATATTTTTATAAGAAGCATTTTTACTAAACGACAAAAGGAATGTTTTTTCGTATGTATGCGGTGACAATGACTTCTCCACCTCCGTGACTATTATTTGATTTTTGTCTTCCTCTGTAAGCCATAACTTTTTTTAAAAGAAAAATAAATACCATGTTTTACTATTCTTTAATTTTGGTATTGAAAATGGTTTTGAAAGTGTTTTTATTATATCAATATGTTGTATTGATATCTCGTGATTGAAATGTAGAAATGTTATGTTTCCTTTATGCATGTTTTATGTGCTACGATTATGTTATGGTTTATGATATGTTTAAACCTGTTCATATGAGGAATGCATTGGACTTAATAAGTGACGGGTGGAGCCCGGTATAGCTCCTCGATGCATCGGTAGATCTCATGAGACAAACTAGTGTCTTGGAACGAGGCCTTGACAAAATCTTATTTGTAGTCTTGGCACAAGGCTTTGTCTACGTAGTTATGATAGTCTGGAATTATTCATTCCATAATTATGAAAGTGGTTATTGATATTGCATGTGATTATTCGACTAGTAGAATATCCATGTGAATAAGTAAATGGAATTATTTCATTTTATTTTTTCCATATTATGCTGAAGTTCAAGTTTAAAAGGCTTTTGTTTTAGTTATACATTGCCTTAAATGTTAATGTTTATTTATGAAAGCTCCCGCTATATTGGTAGCCTTACTGAGCATCTGAGCTCACCCCTTTCAATGTTTTAATATTTTCCAAGATGTGAAGAAGTATTTTATGAATGACCTGCAAGGATAGTCAGAAGAGGATATGAGTGTGGACTATGGAGACTTTGTTATTTTAGTTTTTCACTTTATAATGTAATGTAAAATTTATGAATGTATCTAGTGTTTCTAAGGCTACTAAACTAATCGATCTTTTGATACTTGATCTTTTGTGATCATGCCAATGTTACGCAATAATGCACCGACTCCGGGTAACTGGGGTCGGGGTGTTACATTAGGGCACTTTGAAATCTTTAACACAAGGTAAAAAAATAAAAATGGTATGGTATTGAGCCATTCAAATACAAAAAACTTCCAATTGGATTCTAAAACTCTTTATAGTTAACTTCCTCGCCTTATCCATATTTAGTCAACTTGGTTCCCATTAAATTGGTGTAGAAACTAATTTTTAATATTCCATTACAAACTTATTAATAATTTAATTAGAATACTTTTATTGGGAAAGAAATATATGTTTTATATTTTTTTATATTTGTTACCCAAAAAAATATTTCATTTCACCCATCATGAACATATTGAACAACATTTTTATCTCTTCAGAAAATATTTCACAACTTATTTCATCATTCTTAAAAAAATATAGTTTTATAAACATAAAAAATTACAATGAGGGAAAATTAATAACATTATTTGATGTACAGATTATTAACAACCCTTCCTTTCTTAATAATCATATTTCTTAAGTAGTTATCCAATTTGGAATACCATGACCTTAGAGGTAGTTTTATTTGATACAATGATTTCTTAAATATACACTCATAACTTTCATATTTCTCAATAAAAAATTCACTTGCATATTTACTTTAAAGTTCCTCATCAATACCACTATTCAAGAATAATGATTTTGCATCCATCTAAAAAAATTAACTTCACTGTGCAACAATAGTAATAAAGATTCTAATTATTTTTAACATTGCCACTGGAGAAAAATTCTCATCAAAATAAATTCTTTCAATATGTTATTAAAATTTGCACACTAATCTTGATTTGTTTCTTATAACATCACCATCTTCATTCAACTTGTTCAGAAACACCCACTTTGTACCAATAACATTTTTTCACTTGGTTTATGTACAATTTTCAAAGTATCATTATTTTAAATCTAAAATAACTCTTCATTCATTTCCTAAATCTGTTTCAGATGCTCTGAATATTCATTCACATCTTTCAAATTGGCTTTTGAATACAAATAAGTATGTGTAATAACTTTTTATATTCTTCCTATCAGAACCTTTAGATGTTGATCACTAATTATGTTTTGAGCTTCCATGTTCCTCCTCATCCTAGGATGAGATTTTTGAGATTATTCCTCATCACCAGAGGTATTTGAGTTTAATTCTTCTTCTTGATATGGATTATAATTTTTTTCATCCTTATCATAAATCTTAACAAAAAATGATCGTGTTCATCTTCCTTATCTTCATGAGTTTGTTTAGAATCTTCCACATATTTTCCAAAAACTTTCACATCAATAGAGTCAACTAATCTTCATGTCTCTATGTTGAAACATTTATATCCCTTTTCTTTTGGATAACATCCAAAAAATATATATATTCACCACCCTCATTGAATTTTCAAAGGTTTCCACCTTTTTTCTTTAGGATGCATGGACACCCAAAAACTCTAAAGTTTTTTAAACTTGGAGTTTTCTTGTAAAACATTTCATATAGAGTCATATATGAGCTCCTCATATAGAAAAAAAACAATTTTGAATATAAAAATTAGTGTCCATGGATTACCTGAAAAAGTAATGAGAGATACCACGATCAATTAATATATTTAACCCCATTTTAACCAAAATTTTATTTTTTATTTCAGCAGTACCATTTTGTTCGGAAGTGTATAGAGTACTGAACTCATAGTGAATTTCATACTTCTCAAGATAAAATTCAAACTCGTTATTTTTTTTATTCACCAACATTGTCTTTTCTCAACTTCTTCATAGAATACTCACATTCCTTCCTATATTTTCACCTAAAATTATTAAATATTTTTAGAGTATTTTACTTTTGTTTCACATACATAGCACAGGTAGTGAAATAAAAGTCATCAATGAAACTAATGATGTACTTATCTCCATGAGTTTATTATATACTCATTCTCTCAAAAATATATGAATGAATAAGTTCTATGTTATGTTTTGAACAAATGAAAACTTTCATATTCCAAGATTTTTTAATATTTCCTTTTGTAAAAACTGGGCAACACCAATCTCTTCTTCTTCACATATCATAAATTCCATAAAAAAATATCTCTCTTTGATAAATTGATAATGTTTCTATGACACATTTTTTCTAACATTTTATTGAACAACTAATGATATTCCATAATATTTAAGTAACATTATTTTTTTAACTCACCAATATAGAATAAGTTTCAATTTGTACATAGTATTGTTTTAATTTTATTTTCATCTACCTCTCTTTTCACAATAAACCCATTGTTTCGGTAAATAAGATTTTTTCTGTAATCAAAATGTTACGAAACATTTAAAAAAATTTCATCAAAACACAAAAAAATAATGTACTTTATCTTTTCTTCTCTAATAATAGCTAATCCAACACCTTTTATTCTCAGGGATTCATAATTTAAAAATTTTTCTATTCCTTCTTTGAAGTCTTTCAAATTCATTAAGAATTTTAATTATACTATCTTAGGAGAATAATAATAACTATCCATGATCAAATTTTATTATCCTTTTGTAGCTTCAATATTATTTTTTATAACAAGATATTTTTCTTTCCCTTTACCTTTTAATCACATCCTGCTTCTGATAAATACAAACCTTTTTTGTTCCATTAGTAAAACAAGACATCCTTTTGAAAGATTTCTAGGTTGTTCAGATTTTTCAAAAATATTTTCCAATGGTTGGAATCTATTTTCAACTTTCACACCATTATTCTCATGTTTCGATAAAACATATTACTTAGAATTATTCCTAAAAAAGGATTGACTCACTACCAACATTTTCCTTTAGTAATTTTTGGAATATTTATAATGTTGTTGATTAAACCGATATATATTTTCCATATGCCCGAATCCACCATAATAAAAGTAGTACCCATAAAAAATACTTACCTATTTAACTTTAATATTATCCATAGTTGTGAGAATGTTTCTCAGTAACCTTATTTTTTCTAAAATTTCAAATTTGTTTAGTTAAAAACATTATTTTCTCATCCAAGGACATCATCTTTAACTTAGTTTTATTTTTAGTGTTATCGAAACCATAAGTTTCAGGAATTTTTTAGGACTCTAAATTTTTAAAAACTTCTGACTTCTCCACTTTGTTGATTTTTTCAACATATAAAACTTTACAAGATTTCTTCTTCTCGAAAACAATTTTAACTTTCTTCTTAAACATTAAAGGTAACTTTTTGTCCTTCTTATGCTCACCATTTCAAGAACTTCCACCAAATTTAGAGATAGAGTTCTTGAAAATTGTAACCCTATGTTTTGATACAGAAAGTTTTTGTTCAATAAGTTCTAATTCTTCTTTTATTACTTTCAACTTAACTTCCATATGTTCATTCTGATTGTTTTATTTTTGAATATATTTTTTCAAGTTGTAAATATCTTCTAGAAGATTAATTTTATAATTAGTATACCATTGTTGACTATTTTTTAGGAAAATTAATTTTTCAATTTCCAAATTTATTTCTCAACCATTCCAATATTTCTCATACATTCTTTCAATTGTTCTATCAAACAAACTTCAAAATGGGGTTTATTCTTCTTCAAAAAGGATGATTTAAAACCCATTATTGTTAAATATTGCAATTAAATTATTCTCTCCAGCATTCTCAAGGCCCGTTTTTGTGCACCAGTTCCAGTTCGAGTCTAGCTCAAAATGGTGTTTTCAGATTTTACCCCTAGGTACATATGTGCCAGAGCCACCTCTACCAGCTCGTATCCAGACAGGGATGTATTGCATGGAATACTCACAAAATCTCTACCTTACCAAAATTCTAGTAATTTCTTCTATACTAATCCTCGAAGTCTATCTTAGCGTAGTGTTCTCTAATCAGAGTTTATCTAAATCTATTTCAAAGGTTGTTGTTAAACTTCCTCTGATACCAACTGTAATGCCCCGACCCTAGATTCCTAGAGTCGGTGCATTATTTTAATAATTTTTCATGATTACAAGGAATAAAGTCCCAAAAGACTGATCAATTTAGCAGTTTTGGAAAATAGATTACATACATGAATGTTACATTACACTATATAACATACAACAAAAAATAATCTTTAAAAATTCCATTGTTACCATTTTCTTAACCCTGCTTCTCAAACATAAAACACTTCTTGGGATACTAGGAAAATAAAACATAAGAAAGGGGTGATCTCAGATGATCAGTAAGAGTAAATAATTTATTATAAGATAACATAAAAAATAGGCATGGAGAATAATTGAAAACACATGCCTTTAAAAATAATAAACATGAACAATTTATAGAATAAATATGATCTGAGTAAATAATGTCATAATAAAACATAGTCATTGGTATTCTACCAGTAAAATTACCACATGAACCATCAATATTATTTTCATAATGAGGGAATGTATAATGCCAGATATTATGAAACATTTTGTCAAGGCCTCGGCAAAGACGTATATAAATGATTAAGGCCTTGGCCAAAACCATATATCAAATTGGGAAAGTCCTCAGCCAATTCCATGTCTAATGGTCTCATGAAACCTACTGATACATAGAGGAGCTATAGCAGGCTCCACCCATCACTTACTATGTCCAATAAATTCCTCATATGAAAATTTTGAAACATAACATAAACATTCATATTAGAACTAGCATACGAAATGTCAACACTTTAACCATAAAGCATGAATGGTATAAAAATAACACATCTACAGTCAAACATATCACAAAACCTTCAATACAATATGGAATATTTGTATCATAATAAATCATATTCAAACAAGTTTAAAATCAATCAAAGGATGTTGACATAGATGAAAATTATTTGTAAAACTCTTTGAGAGAAATATCCCTTTTTCATGAAAACATTTAAAAGTAAAAAAATTTAGAAAGGAAGACATTTAAAGACATTTTTTTAATCAAGGTGTACCATACCACTTTGAAACTTTTTAATGGAATTAACATTTTTAAAAAATTCATGTCCATATAAATAAATCCTTAAAACCCATTTTAAAAACATGGATATTAATGAGAATGATTTAGAAGAATAAATATTTAAAACATTTAAAATGATGCTTTAGTAAAAAGTCCCTTAAAAATGATCCCTTTGAAAACTATTTTATGAAACATGTACACGGATAATAAATATGTCCTAGTAGAAACTTACGTAAAAACAACCTCGGATAATAATGAGATTGTGAAATTAACCCTTACCTTGCACTTTCCTTGGGTAGAGGGTACGTTTAACCTCTTGTATAATGACCATAGTCTATTATTAAATTATGAAAAAACCATATTCATATTTATTATATCATACATGATTCATTTATGACTTTATACTAGTCATTTAATAATTATTTCCATGTTAAATTAACATTTTGGGTAATACTCACTTTCTTTATCGTATGTGTTTTAACTAGTTATTCTTGATCGTATAATTTAGATCATGATTTAAATGATTCTAAAATATACACCTTCATTTATACATCATATATATTTAGAAAATAGATATTTATAATAGATGTATATATTAAATGGAGGGCACCGTTTATGGAGACGGTAGGTCGTACGTACGGATAAACGTTGTTTCTGTTTTCATATCGTATTGAACGGAAGTAAGTGAATAAGATATATGTAAGTACATAAATAGGTACATACATATATATATATCTAGTATCATTATTATTTCATATATTACATACTTATTAATAATATATATTTTTATAATCATCGTTGAATGGTGAACATGGAAATGAATCTCATCGTGTCGTGGAGACAGTAATTTGTACATACGCACGAGCGACAATATCATTCTTTTGATATTAAAACCATATATAATTGGATGGTATATCATATATAAAGAATCATTATCATGTTATATTTATTATCTAAATCAATTATACATCATTATTATACCCATCCAAATAATAATGTATTAAATAACAACTACACCACGACATAGAGACGGTAAGTCGTACGTATGCGCGTATGGTGACATGTCATTCAAAGGATGGATAGAATAATGAATATGGTTGTACCATATTTATAATAACATCACAGTATATAGAATATACTAGATTTATTATTTTATAATGGAAACAACAAAAGTAAAGAAGAATTGGAAGAAGAAAAAACTTGAAAGAGGTGATGAAACATTTACCTCTTCTTCAGGTTCTTTCTTTTGATTTCATGAAAAGGGATCTTCAGGTTATATTTTTGACCAAAGTAAGTCCTCTAGGATGAATGTAGGATAGTTAAGAGGATATTTTGACAGGGTTTGGCCGAGCCGAATGGCTTTGAAGGTGTGAATTTGAGAGAAGGGGGAGTGCCCTTTTATAAGAGGGGTGAGGGGTACCTTAGGAAAAGATTGACACATTATTTTATAATAAAATAATATTCAGTTTATAATGGATAAAAATGATTTATTTCAAATATAAAGTGGGGATGGTTCGAAATCCTCTAAAACAATAGGTTTTAGACAAGTTTAGGTTACCATTTTAACCTTATATTTTATATTTAACTCTAAGTAAAATAATTTAACTTTTACAGTGTCTTCTGGTATTCTTATACTATATGGTTAATAAACTTATTATAATCTTACAAGAGATACTCAAGTGGTTCATTAATGACATATATAATATTATTTAATCCCTTTGTCCTAAATTTATATTTTAGGAATATTATATCAACCAATAATATAGTATTTGTTTTAAAAATTAATTTATGTCAATTTTGACACTATTTGGTATTTTGTTTTTGTAAAAGTCATAAAAACATTATCACTTTGAACAAAATTTATCTAATCAACCCCAACATGTAATATTAACCTATAAAATTAGTTTAATTCATAAAAATTATCAAATTAAATTTATTTGGATATTTATAATATCAATTATTTTAATCTTTCATTAATAAGGTAATTACTGAATCATCATTATTTAATGTCTCAAAATTATAAATAAAATTCCATTATGTAGGAAATGTTTTTTATATTTCTAAAGAATATTTATAGTCAAATTTATCTTATGAATAACAATATATAAAAATGTTTTAGTTGTGAAAACTTGAATTTACCACTTTTTACTCTTCTTTAAATTAATTAATAATAAAAGTCCTAATTTAATCCAAGTGGACCTAAAGGATCATATGTTATTCCTAATGTTGTTTTTATTTGAATTACACTTATCAAATAGAATTAGGAGATGTGTTAAAAAAATTGAAGTATCATTTTTACCCTTAATTACCCTATTTACTTTTAACTTAGGTAAATAAAAGTCAAAAGTTACTATTCACCAAAACTTATTTTCATCTTATTGAACCCCATTTTACTTACTGAGGTTAACTGTTTCTCTTTGATTTTTTAAATTCAACTCATAGAAGCGGTAAAATTAAGTTTTATACAAATTTTCAAATGCTCCTAGAAGGTGGGTAAAAGACGTAAAAAAGTTCAATAAAGTCTTATACATCTAATTTTATTACAAAACATACTCCAATGAATTACATTGAACTAATATTTTTATTATGTATCGATTTTTGATTAAAATAAATTTAAATAAAATAATTAATTATTTAAATAAAAAGTGGGTTTTAAACAAAAATGCAGTGTTTTTCATTATTCATCAAAAATTGATAGTTTTCAGAAAAATACAAAAAATTTACCCTAAGATAATTTTGATATTCCAAGTTCAAAAATGAATTTTATTTTACCAATTTAAAAACATATAATTTTCACTAATTAATTTTAAATTAATTCCCGTTGTCAAAACCAAAAAATGTATTTTTAAGAAATAATAACTATCAAAAGATTGACACTTATTTATGCCCAATTTCAAAGTGAAATTACATACAATGACCAGAATTGGATTAAATCGTAAAAATATAATCTAATTACAAATCCAAACCATTAAAATTTATAACTTAACACTATATATTATTTTAACTAAAAAAGTTGTTTTCAGTTAAAATATAGTATTTTTCACTATTCACCAAAATATGAAAGTTATCAGAAAAACACCAAAAATTTGTTGAAACTAAATTATTATATACCAATTCTAAAGAATATGTTAATTTTTTCAAATAGAATATATAAAAGTTTCAAATATTGTATTTAAAAAGGGTTCGCCATTAAAAGGTGGTAAAATTGCATTTTTTAAAAATACTAATTTTATCTGAAAAAAAAAAGAATTTATTAATACATTATGTCTAAGAAACTCATAATATGGGTTCTAAAATTATAAGGATTATAAAAAGTTTAAAATTCAGTTAATACTATTCATAACCGCTTTTGAACATCTAGTTTGCTAAGTCGTGGTGCGCTTGAACTCAGTGTTGCGTGTATTGCAAGTTATTGAATTACTTTGAGTAAATAACATACTATGAAATCTTGGGGTGTAACATTATTCCCTCCTTTAATAAATTGTGTCCTCGCAATTTGAAACTGTTCTTCAAAAATAAAAAATACCTTTTTGGGAAAACCCAAATCAGAAATCGGTTTAATGAAATTTAGTCTTAATAAGAGGAAAAGGGAAGAGAAATGGTTACCACCAAATTATGATCTCAATTAGGAGAACATTGGTGGAAATTAGATACTCATAATTGGATGAAAATGTAAATATTTATAGGTAGTTATTGAGATCATCAATCATAATATATCATTTAGATATATTAACATAACAAATCCATTATCAAAACCATTTTCAATACCAAAATACGTAAAAAGAGTATATGGTATTTATTTTATTTTTAAAAAAAATAGTCATGTTAAGAAAGCCAAAGATCAAAAAAAACTTGTGATGGAAGAAAGGTCATTTTAACCACTTATGTTAAAAAACATTCCTTTTTTTCATTTAGTAAAACGCTTTGTAGAAAAAAGATTCCCCTTGAAATGAAAAGTCAAAGGGTTTTATACACCGTATAAAAGAAAGTCGTTTAGAAATAAAAGGATGCCTCAATGAAAGAAGATTGAAATGAATTCCCTTAATTAAAGTTTAAGAATTATTTTATTCATATAATAAGAGGTAAAATATATATATATATATATATACATAAATATATATACTTGACAAGTATAGTTACATCCTTTAACTAGTTCCTACCACAAACTCATCTTTCACACCAAAAGATTTAAAAAAATATTCTATTTATTCTAATCTTATAGGGTTCCAAAAATAATGAATTTATAATTCACCTATCAGACCTTTTATAAAAGAAACTACATTATATAATCCAATACATCACGTAGGCCAATGGTAGGTGATGCACCCTTGTCACCCTTCAGTTGCGGGTTCAAGTCCCACGGCCTTGCCGGATGCGACTAGTGGTCTCCCAACCTCTGGGTTGTCCTTTTTATGATAATCAAAAAATAACCTTAACAATTGTATCTAATTTCAAACTTAATCCATTCCAACCTTTAAACTTATCTAAAATACTTCTATCCAAACTCACAGTCCAAAATTTATAAGGAAGTTAAACACAATGAAGATCCTTTTTGGCACATAATAACATTTGAACACCTTCAACATGTATTATTTTAAAACATGGTAACACCCTGAATTACCATAAAACCTTATTGATTACATTCATGATCCCTTATTCATTATATAATAATGGATATATTCCTTATATTCAAAAATTTTGAATATTCCAACGATGATGAAATAAACAAACTACTAATCAGTTCCAAGGAAGTCAATAATATCCAATACAATTTATCCTAATCAACCATCTCTTGTTCCAAAATCACTACCTCGTTATCAGAACCATATTAAGGATTACCTTTCCTACAACCATGTATGTTCCAAAAATTTTAGCTCACTATTAATCCACTTTTCTTGGTTCCACACAATCTCAAGTTCTTAATGAAATAGTATTGCATTACAATCCTTATTTATCTCCATAATTCATATAACCAGTATATTATTGATACAACACTCAAATTAAATAATTCTATAATAATAACATAAGAACACTAGTCATTCCTCTTCATATGAGGTAGTATTACAACTTGATTATTATCCAATAGCATCATTTACGGTATAATCTGATGACTGGGACATTGATTCGTGTAGTGTCCCAACGCCTTGTAAATGAATCATTTTACATTTGAAACCTTTTTCGTACCCTTGTAATCACGTACTTGGTGTCCTTTTTCTCCACACTTATAACAAACTCCAATTCCCTTCAAGCATTTACCAAGGTGTTTATTTCCATATTTATCACATATGGGAAAATCCTTTTATCCCCTCTTCCCTTTATCTATCTTTCTCTCTACCATCCTTTGCTTCTCTTACATCCCTTCAAAGAAATAGGACTCAGAGAATTATTTACTTATATTATTAACACATGATATTATTTCTTCATATGTTGAGAATACATGAGAGATTATTTCCCTTCTAAATGTTTCCTTAATACCATGGAAGATATGATTCTTCTTACTCTTTGGATCATATGTATTGCTAGAGTTCTCATTCCTTCTACTGGGCGCCATTTCTAAACAATGGCATACACTAGGTCAGTTTATGAATCACAATGAATTATGCCAAACTTGAAAAATACCTAACGTAAATTGAATAGTTTATAGATATAATCCATAATAATAAATATATTTTCTTCGAATAAGTATTTACTCCTAAATCCTTCATAATGGATTGTAATGAAAATGTGAATTATCTTATGCATATCCCCTGGAGTGTTGTAACCAAGAGTCCAGCAAGGCTCGTTTTCATGCACCAGTTCTCATTCGAGTCTAGATCAAAGTGTTGTTTTTGGGTTTTACCCCTAGGTACATCTATGCCAGAGCCGCCTCTACCTGCTCGTATCCAGACAGGGATGTATTGCATGGAAAATTCAAAAAATCTCTACCTTAGTAAGTTCTTCTATACTAATCCTCAAAGTCTATCTTAGGGTAGTGTTCTCTAATCAGAGTTTATCTAAATCTATTTCCAAGGTTGTTTCTAAACTTCCTATGATACCA
Organism: Viscum album; assembly: GCA_963277665.1. Classification (NCBI taxonomy): domain Eukaryota; kingdom Viridiplantae; phylum Streptophyta; class Magnoliopsida; order Santalales; family Viscaceae; genus Viscum; species Viscum album. Next base: position 1,755,909,002 of record OY728137.1, read on the forward strand.
ACTGTAATGCCCCAACCCTAGATTCCTAGACTCAGTGCATTATTTTAATACATTGGCTTGATTACAAAGAATCATGTCCTGAAAGACTGATCAATTTAGCAATCTTGGAAAATATATTACATACATGAACATTACATTACACTTTCTAACATACAAAAAAATAATCCTTTGATAATTCCATTGTTCCCTTAGCTTAACCCTACATCTCAAACATAAAACACTTATTGGGATCCTAGTAAAATAAAACATAAGAACGGGGTGAGCTCAGATACTCAGTTAGGGAAAATAATTTAGCGGAAGATAACATAAACAATAGGAATTGTGAATAATTGAAAACACATGCCTTTACAAATAATAAACATGAACACTTTATGACAGAAATATGAGTTGATTAAATAGTTCTATAATAAAACACAGTCATCGGTATTCTACTAGTTGAATTACCACATGAAGCATCAATATTATTTTCATAATGAGGGAATGTATAATCCCAGAAATTCTGAAACATTTTGTCAAGGCCTCAGAAAAGACATCTAAAAATGATTAAGGCCTCGTCCAGAACCATATATCAAATTGGGAAAGGCCTTAGCCAATTCCACATCCAATTATCTCATGAGACCTATAGATGCATCGAGGAGATATAGCGGGCTCCATACATCACTTACTATGTCCAATACAATCCTCATATGTAAAGTTTCAAATATAACATAAACATTTTTATTAGAACTAGCATACGAAATGTCAACACTTTAACCATAAACCATGAATGGTATAAAAATAACACATCTACCATCAAACATATCACAAAACCTTCAATACAATATGGAATATTTGTATCATAATAAATCAACTTCAAACAAGTTTAAAATCCATCAAAGGATGTTGACATAGATGAAAATGATTTGTAAAACTCTTTGAGAGAAATATCCCTTTTTCATGAAAAAATTTAAAAGTCACACTACTTAAAAAGGAAGACATTTAAAAAAAATTAATCAAAGTGTCCCATACCACTTTGAAACTTTTTAATGGAATTAACATTTTTAAAACATTCATGTCCATATATATAAATGCTTAAAAACCATTTTGAAAACATGGACATTAATGATAATGATTTAGAAGAATAAATATTTAAAACATTTATAATGATGTTTTAGTAAAAAGTACCTTAAAAATAATCCCTTTGAAAACTATTTTATGAAACATGGACATGGATAATAAATATGTCCCTGTGCATACTTACCTAAAAACAATGTCAGATAATAATGAGATTGTGAAATTAACCCCTACCTTGCACTTTCCTTCGGTCAAGGGTATGTTTAACCTCATTTATAATTACCATAGTATGTTATTAAATTATACCATAACCATATTCATATTTATTATATCATACATTATTAATTTATGACTTTATACTACTCATTTAATAATGATTTCCATGTTAAATTAACATTTTGGGTAACACTCGCTTTCTTTATCGTATGTGTTTTAACTTGTTATTATTGATTGTATCATTTAGATATTGATTTAAATGATTCCAGAATATAAAACTTGATTTATACATCATATATATTTATAATATAAATATTTATAATAGAAGTATATATGAAATGGAAGGCACCGTTTATGGATATGGTAGGGCGTACGTACGCATAAACGTTGTTTCTGTTTTCATATCGTATTGAACGGAAGTAAGTGAATAAGATATATGTAAGTACATAAATATATACATACATAAATATATATATATATATATATCTCTCCAGCATCATTACTATGTCATATATTACATACTTATTAATAATATATATTTTTATAATCTTCTTTGAATGGTGAACATGGAAATGAATCTCATCGTGTCGTGGAGACGGTAATACGTACGTACACACGAGTGACAATATCATTATTTTGATATTAAAATAGTATATAATTAGATGGTATATCATATATAAAGAATCATTATCATGTTATATTTATTATTTACATCAATTATACATCATTATTATACCCATCCAAATAATAATGTATTGAATAACAACTACACCACAACGTGGAGACGGTAAGTCGTACATATGCACGTAAGGATGGATAGAATATTGAAAATGATTCTACCATATTTATAATAACATCGCATTATATATAATATACTAGAGTTTTTATTTTTAGAATGTAAACAACAAGTAAATAAGAAGTGAAAGAAGAAAAAACTTGAAAGAGGTGATGAAATATTTACCTCTTCTTCAGGTTCTTCCTTTTGATTTGATAAAAAGGGCTTCATAGGATAGATTTATGACCAAATTAAGGCCTCTAGGATTAAGGTAGGATAGTTGAGAGGATATTTGGGTAGGTTTTGGCCGAGCCAAATGGCTTTGAAGGTTTGAATGTGAGAGAATGGGGAGTTCCTTTTTATAAGAGGGGTGAGGGGCACCTTAGAAAAATATTGAAATATTGTTTTAAAATAAAATCATATTTGGTTTATAATGGATCTAAATTGATTTATTTCGAAGCTAAAGTGGTTATGGGTCTAAATACTCTCAACCAATATGTTTTAGACAAGTTTAGGTTACCATTTTAACCTTATCTTTTAGATTTAACTCTAAGTTAAATAATTTAACTTTAATCGTGTCTTATTATATTCATACACTATATGGTTAATAAACTTACTATAAAAATTCAAGAGAACCTAAAGTGGTTAATTAATGACATATATAACATTATTTAAGACCTTTGGAAAAACCTTATATTTTTACGACTATTATATCAACCAATAGTATAGTATTTGTTTTAAAAAGTTAATTTATGTCAATTTTGATACTATTTGGTATATTGTTTTTGTGAAAGTCATAACAACCTTATCACTTCAAAAATAAATTATCTAATCAACCCCAACATGTAATATTAACCTATAAAATTAGTGTAATTCATCAAAAGTCTCAAATTACATTTATTTTAATATTTATAATATCAATTATTTTAATATTTCATTAATAAGGTAATTACTACATCATCATTGTGTCATAAATAAATTAAATCATTTAATGTCTAAAAATTATAAATAAAATACCATTATGCAGAAAATATTTTTTATATTACTAATGAATATTTATAGTCTAATTTATCTTATGTATAACCCCATATTAAAATGTTTTAGTTATGAAAACTTGAATTTAACACTTTTAACTCTTCTTTAAATTAAATAATAATAAATGTCCTAATTTAATAAAAGTGGACCTAAAGGGACATATTTCATTCCTAAGGTTGTTTTTGGTCGAATTAGACTTATCCAATAGAATTAGGACATGTTTTAAGGTAATTATAATATCATTTTACCCTAAATTAACTTATTACTTTTAATTGTGGTAAATAAAAGTCAAAAGTTACTATTCACCAAAAATTATTTTCATTTTATTGAACCACATTTTACTTACTGAGGTTAACTGTGTCTCTCGGATTTTTGAAATTCAACTTGCAGAAGCGGTAAAATTAAGTTTTATACAAATTTTCTAATGCTTATAGAAGGTGGGTAAAAGACGGTAAAAAGTTCAATAAAATTTTATACATCTAATTTTGTTATAAAAAAGACTCCAATGAATTACATTAAACTAATGTTGTTATTTTGTATCTATTTTTATGTAAAATAAATTTAAATAAAATAATTAATTATTTAAATAAAATGTGGTTTTAAAACAATAACGTAGTGTTTTCACTATTCATCAAAAATTGAAAGTTTTTAGAAAAATACGAAAAATTCACCCTAAGATAATTTTGATATTATGAATTCAACAATGAATTCTATTTTACCAATTTCAAAACATATAAGTTTCATTAATTAATTTAAAATTAATTCCCATTGTCAAAATGAAAAGGCGTTTTTTTATGAAATAATAACTATCAAAAGATTGACACTTATTTATGTCCAATTTCAATGTGAAATTACCTATAATGACCAGAATTTGATGAAATGGTAAAAATATAATCTAATTACACTTCTAAACCATTAAAATGTATAATTTAACACTATAAATTATTTTGATTAAAAAAGTTGTTTTCGGTTAAAATATAGTATTTTTTACTATTCACTCAAATATGAAAGTTATTAGAAAAACACCAAAAATGTATTGAATATAAATTATTATGTTCTGATTCTAAAGAGGAAGTTTATTTTATCAAATTTAATATATAAAAGTTTCAAATATTGTATTTAAAAAAAGTTCTCCATTGAAAGGCGGTAAAATTGCATTTTTTGAAAAATACTAATTTTATCTAAAAAAATGAATTTGTTATTACATTATTTCTAAGAAACACATAATATGGATTCTAAAATTATAAGTATTATATAAAGCTTAAATTTCAGTTAATATTATTCATAATCGCTTTTGAACGTTTAGTTTGGTAAGTCGTGGTGTGCTTGAACTCGGTGTTGCATGTGGTGAAAGTTATTGAATTACTTTGAAAAAATAATGTACTATGAAATATTTGGGTGTTACAAATATTTACCCAATGAATTGTAGGAAGCTATAGGTCTCAACCTTCTCATTATTAAATCATTCTTATGTGTGCCACAAAAACATAAGACATTCATCATAACGTAACCCAAGGAATAAAATGGGTTTCCAAAACATCATTCCATCATAATCCATATAAAACAAATGAATTTCATAAATAAAATTTCATCATAAACATAATCAACCCTAAGAATAATAAGGAAACTATACTTAAAACATATCTTAAATCTTATATGGAAAATTATTTTCATAAAACACTTGAAATTAATTCTTGAGGAAAATATTCCTTCTTCTTCAAAAACATTTTCTTTTCTCAAAATGACATGCTATATTAAAAGAAAAGTATTTAATTGAAAATAAACATGAAATCCAGTGAATTAATCTCCATGTAAATAAGTAATTGTGAAATCGCAAAAATCTATTCATGCCATATAAGTTAAAAAACATTCTCCTCATACTTTTGCCGGAAAAATCCAAAAGTACCTCGAATAGAATAATGAAAAAATATTCCTTTCTTAATGTTGAATAAAAATTTACCAAAGGGTAAAATTAACTTTAAAAAATTGGAGAATAATACAAATAATATTACATACCTAGGAAATATGGTCGTGGATGATAAACATACCCCATTAAATACTTACATATAAACAATCTCAGATAATAATGAGATTGCAAAATTATCCCTCACATTGGGTCTGATATCCTTCATATATATATGAACCACCAATATATTGATTTAATTAATGATATTTACATATTAAACAATCATAGTAATTTTTATGATATCTTTTAAAATTATATTATCATCCATTTGTTAATAACATTTGATTGTGACTCATTATTCTAATATTAACTTCTTTATGTTTCTATGCAATTTTTGTCAAATAAGTTCATGTTTCACTTCTTAGGTTATGGGTATGTCATTTATAGAATGACATAATTATAATATATATCATATTTATTCATTCCATTCATATATATAATTATGGTTTAATGCAGATCATGCAAAATAAATCACATCGCATCGTGGAGATGGTAGGTCGTACATATGCACGAGCGATGATATTATTCCCATAATTGCTGAACGGTATTGAAGTGCATGGTGTATAATATTTCGGAATTAGTATAATATAATAAAAATCATATATAGTAATTATTTCCATAATAATACTCATATATTTAAGGTGATGGTGAAAAACATATTACACCACGGCGTGGAGACAGTAAATCGTACGTACGCACATGTCGTGATTTCATTCTTCATAGGATAGATAAGAGGTGGAATGTGGATGTTTTATAATTATTATAAAATATCATTATATGAGTGATATTTATTTTATTACTTTATAATGAAACAACTAATGAATAAGAAGTAGAATAAGAAAGAAGTTTGAAAGAATCGGTAGAAGAGATTACCTCTTCCTCGACGTGCTTCCCCTAAATCTCTTTATAGACCAATAGAGTTCGTCTCAGAAGATGACTAGAACCTCTAGAATGAAAATATGTAAGTTTATAAGGAAACAATTTAGGGTATTACTACACTTTAAGGCTCAAAATAACGTGAAGATGTGAGGGGGGAGGTGCCCATTTATAATTGAGGTGATGGGTACTTTTGGAAACTCCATAAATAATAATTTAGAATAAACTCAAACCCTATGTAAAAACATCCAAAACTTTCCAATTTAAAATGTTACATGAGATAGGGTTTCAATATCATCAAACAATAAATTTTGGACAAGTATTTATTTCAATTTAAACCTTATTTGTTTTATTAATACTTAGTTATTCTATTTAATTTTAAACTAGGGTAACAAATAATTGAATATTAAAAGGATAAAATATTTACTTATTTGATGTAAAATAGACAATAAATAAATAAATTAGTTCAGTTTATACCATATAATAGTTATAATATATTTTTTAAAAATTCTTGATGATTTTTATATAATTTTATAAAACATTATTTTGATAAACAATCAATAGTACCATTTTGACACTGTTCAATTCAATGATTTAGAAATATTAATATAATAATATAAATTACAAAAAACATTTTTATTTTATTTATAGGAGGTCAAGGTCATCTATAAAATTAATTAGACATGTTAATTAGTCCAGATTATATTTACTTTAATATTTTTAATAACCTTTATTTGATATTTCTCTTAATAAAATAATAACGAGAACAGTTTTGTGTAATTATTTAATATGCTTATTTGTTGACGAAAAATTAAAAATAAAGCACTATGATTAAGATATTTATAATAGATTATATAATAATACATTTATTTTAATTTATCTTCTAGAAAATACAATATTTAAAATGTTATACATATTAAATTATGAAGTTGACAACTTCAACACCACTTTAAATAAAATAATATAAGTGTCATAATCCCTTATATAAGGCTTAAAATGGTCCATAACAAGACCCTTGAATGATTATGGTTGATATAATCATTAAAAATAGGATTTGGTCAAGTGTTTGGATCTTTTAATGGGTATTATTGTTTTAATATTAACTATATTATTGATTTTCATCAATTAAATAATTTATACATCATTAATGTATAAGCTATTAAGGTAATTTTTTATTTTCTAAAAAATTACAAATAAATTACCAAGATAAAGGAAAATATTTTATATTTCAAATTATTATTTATAATCTAATTTATCTTCTGTATAACCTTATTGAAAATGATTTAGTTAATAAAATTTGAGTAAGACAATTTTATCTTTTATTTAAATAAAAAATGAATTGTCCTAATCTCATCCAAGTGGATTCAAAGGGATACCATTTATACCTAAGGATTATTTAGGTCTAAATAAAATCCTCTATTTATATTAATACAAGTTTCAGGGTAATTTTATAATACTATTCTTGCCATTAATTACTTGGTTTACCCTTTTAACGTATTAATAAAAAATACTAAAGTTACTATTCAGAATGACTAAAAATAAAATAAATATATTTTCATAATTTAGACCTACTAATTCAAAATATAAATTCCATTTTTCAAAATTCAAAAAATATAAGTTGTAGTAATTAATTTCAAATTAATCTCGTTGTCGGAAAGGGAGAATGGGTTTTAAAAGCTAAAAGATTGCAAAAGATTGAAAGGTTTTTACATCTGAATTAAATGTAAAATTAATGATATAGACATAAATTATATTAAATCATAAAAATTTATTCTATTTATACTTTAAAATAGTTCCATATTATAATTTAACCATATAAATTATTTTGATGAAAAGAGTTGTTTTCACATATAATTTACTGTATTTTTACTATTCATAAAAACATGAAAGTAATCAGAAAAATATCAGAGAATCATCCAAAGTAATTTTTTATATCTCGCTTCAAAAAAAACATCTTATTTTTTTATATAAAAATTATTAATGTGTAAAAATCTTAATTTAAAAGGGGTTCGCTGCTCAAAGCATAAAAATACCCTTTTAAAAAAATATAGGTTTTATACATCAAATAGAGATTATTAATACCCTATGACTAAAATATTCATTTAATAAATATCAAAAATATTTTATTATGTATATAAAATATATATCTCATTAATTTCATTACCAATATTAATTTACTTAAAAATACATATATTCAATTGATTTATATTTTTCATAAATAATAGATACCCAGTAAATTCATAATGCATTTTCATAAGTTTGTTATACTTATTCCTGCAAACCTAAAAAATAGGTTATAAAGGTAATTTTTTTTCATATCACGGTCTATTTAAACTTAATGATTGTGTTCAATGAAAGCAACTAAAAAATTAAAATTATTTAAAGAAAATATTTCATAAAATCATTTGGGTGTTATATTCTACCCCCCTTAAACTAAATTTTTCCCTCAAAATTCATCACTTGGAAACAAACATATGAGGATACCTCTCCCTAATCATATACTCTAGTGGTATGAATTCATAGTTTAGAATATGTGAAGGATAAGGCATGTACTTTCTCATGAGAGATACATAGAACACATCATGAACTTGAGAGAGATTCGGTGGAAGCGTCAACTGGTTAGCTACCTTCCCAAAACAATCCAGAATGTCAAAAGGAATGATATACCTAGGTATTAGCTTTCCCTTATATCCAAATCTCATTACTCCCTTCCAGGGAGATATTCATAGAAACACATTATCACCCACTTCAAACTCTAGGTCTTTTCTTTAGTTGTCATCATAACGTTTTCGTCGACTCTAAACTTATCTTATGTGTTGTTGAATAGATATGACCTTTTATACCATTTCATCAACAATATCAGGTCCTAATAGATTGATTTCCCTATCTTCATCCCATAAAGTTGGAGTTCTATACGTTTTTAGAGAGGGCTTCATAACGAGCCATCTGAATATTGGAGTGAAAGCTATTGTTGTAATAAAATTTATCCAAAGGTAGGTCTTGGTCCCAACCAATTTTTAAATCCATAGATAAATCTCCTAATATGTCTTATAGAGTTTTAATTTTCATCTCAGATAGACCATCTATCTGAGGATGATAATCAGTGCTGAAATTTAATTCTGTAACCAGATCATGCGGAATACTTTTCCAAAACTTCAAGTTAAACCTTGGATCCTAATCATATATAATGGTAAGTGGTACTCCATGAAATATTACCACTTACATATATCCTAGAAAGTTGATCAATATAAAAATCCACTCTAATAGCAGTGAAGTGTGTCGACATCGTAAGGCAGTCAACTATAACCCAGATAGCATTATTCCCTTTTCATGTTTTGGGATGTATGATGACAAAATTCATAGTGATGTTTTCCCATTTCCATTATAGTATGGGTAATGGTTGTAATATCCACTTATAATTCTGTCTCTCAGCCTTAACTTTCTAAAAAACAAAGCATGGAGAGACATATTTGGAAACATCATTTTTCATGTCATCCCACTAGAAATACTCTTTCAGGTCCTTGTAAATCTTTGTACTTCTAGGGTGAATAGATATTGAAGAGCTCTAAGTCTCATTAAATAGATCCTTTTATAATTCTGGTATGGGAGGAATAAAAACCTGATTCTTGAACCTCATTATTTCATCACAATCAAGGTTGAATTCAGGAACATTCCTCGCTTTCTTTTATAGATTTAATTCTTTATTACGTTCCTCCTTAATCTTCACTTGTATAGATGGTTTAATATTCATTTAAGAATGATAACATTTCTCCCCTTCCTTTCAAATTTTAAGATCCACCCTTTGAAAATCCATAAATATTGGATATTTTTTTATCCTCGTCACAGATAGGCTAGCAAGGTCTTATCAACTCAAAGAATCTTCCACCTTATTCACTTTCCAAGGGTGGTAATGTATTCAGCAGTCATAATCTTTTATCAACTCTAACTATCTTATTTGGTGAATATTCAGTTATTTTTGAGTGAAAATATACTTTAAACTTTTATGATTAGTATAAATATCACACCTTTCACCATAAAGATAATTCTTTTATATCTTTAATGAAAAGATACAGCAACTAACTCAAAATCATGATTTGGGTAATTTCACTCATGTATTTTCAACTATCGTGAGGCATAAGCTATCACCATATAATTTTTCAGTAGAACACATCCCAAATCCGTATTGGGTGTATCACTGTAGATCACAAACCTTTCTCCACTATAAGGAAGTGTGGCCAAATGTTCACTGGATAAGCTTCTTTTTATCTCTTTCAAATTCTCTTAATATTCCTCTATCCATATGAACTTAACTCCATTTCGAGTCAACTATGTGATTGGATTAGATAACCATGAAAATACTATACAAAACTTCGATAATATTCATCCAAACCAAGAAAAATTCATATCTCAGTTACTATTTTTAGTCTTAGCCAACTTTCAATCACTTTTATTTTTGATATATCCACAGTTATGCCCTCTCTTGAAATTATGTGACCCAAAAATGAATCTTTCTAAAACCAAATTACAAACATGGTAAATTTTTCATTAAGCCTCTCTTTTCTTGGTGTATTTAGTAAAATTATCAAGTGGTATTAATGTTATTCCTTTCTCTTTTAATAGTCAAGAATATCATGTCTAAGGACTACCACAAAATGATAAAGATAATCTCTAAAGACTCTATTCATTAGATCCTTGAAGATAGCGAGGGAATTAGTAAGAAAAAAAGGAATCACTATAAATTCATAGTGCCCATACCTTATATGGAATGTTGTATTTGTTATATCCTTCTTCTTGACCCTTAATTGATGATATCCTGAATGAAGATCAATTTTATAAAAGTATTCATCTCTGTGTAGTTGGTCGAATAAGTCATCAATGCAGGGAAGAGAATATTTATTATTGATAGTGATTTTGTAAAGTTCTCATTAATCTATACAGAGTCTCATTGATCTATCTTTCTTCTTATCAAATGGAACAGGTGCTCACTAAAGTGAAATAATAGGGTGTATGAATCCCTTATCAAGATTCTCTTAGAGTTACTTCTCTAATTCCTACAACTCAATTGGGGACATTCTATAATGTTTCTTTGAAATAGGCCTAGCACACGGTATGAGTTCTATTGAAAACTCAACTTCAATATTTAGTGGAAGACTTGGAAATTCCTCTAGAAATAAATAATCAAACTCTCATAAAATGGGTGTATTCTTAATAATATATTTCTCCCCATCCATTTGATATAAATAACCTTCATTAATAGGAATCAAGACCCATAATATGGAAGAAATTTCTATTAGAAGCTTATATTCATCCTTGCGTTGATAGATGGTCATAAATTGAACTAGAATATGAAATGTGACTTCCCTTACATGGAAATTAATATGAGATCCATATAGATAAATCCAATCCATGCTAATAATCACATCAAATTCCACTATAGTAAGGATCACAAGATTTGCAGGAAGTGCATTCCCAAAAAATTCAACTGGATAAGAATTATAAACTTTGGATGCGATCTTTGTTCCATTAAAAGTTATCCTAGAAATTATTATTGGATAATTTTATTTTGACCATGAGTCGTCTTATCTTTGACTTTAATTATTTTTGGACCTTTAGAAATTGAAAATCATTATATAATAAAATAATATTTTCACATGTTCCTAAAGAGCCCCTCCTCCCCTTATAAAAAGCTCTCACATCTAACCCATTCCTCACACTTCTAAAGACCCTTGGATCATAAAAAACATGCCCAAATTAGCTCTCAAAATCCCTATCTTACACCTAAAAGACTTAATTTAAGAAAAAGTCACTTCAAGAAGTCATTTTGGTTCAAACCAAAGGGAGTTACCCAAATTAAAGGCAACAGTTTCTCTTAAATTCTTTTCTTTTATTTTACTTCTCTAACCCCTAAACTCTTTTTATTCCTTTTTTTATACAAATCCAGTATTATTAATATACTAGGATGTTTTTATGATAAGGATTATAACTACACTTACACACACCTCCATCTAATGGGTAAAGAACATATTGTTTCTGTGGATGGAAAACTAAAGCCTCATGAAACGATGATTGTTCAATTATCTTCTACCGCCTCTCATGGTGAGCATTATTATGGAAACTTTATTATATATGATATATATTATTTTTATGTTTTCTTTATGATTCTGTATTTTTCATTTATAGCATACCTTTATGGCTTCCATTATTGGTAAACGTGATAATTACATTTGAGGAAGTGCGGTCTACCGCCCACTCAAAATGATATGACTCGTTAATGCCATACTTGAAACGTATAAAAGATAGAGTTAATGAGATTATATATATGATATTATACTAGAATTATAATATACCTATGGATAATTATGTTATAATTCCATTAAATATTAAATATAAATGAAAGTAGTGTTCATGCGTATGTATGGCTTACCGTCTCTATGAACGGTGCATTTCATTTATTACCTCCAAATGTTATCTACTATTATAAATACATGTATATACTAGATATATATGATATCTAAATGACAAATATCATTCTAGATATAATGAAATTTTGACCACAGGAACAACTTGTAATTATATGAAGCCCATTTTTTAATCAAGTACCAAATATCGACAAAACGACCATTATTAACTTATATGAATACATATTGTTTATAACATGGTAATAAGTGATTTAAAATGAATGATAAACTTGAAAAGGGTTCTTAAGAAAGTAGAAATTAACATTAGTTTATTGTTCATGAGATTAAATAACTAATGAGTCAAGTCAGACACGAGGTAAGGGACTTCGTCTCAATCTCTTTTCATTGATGCATATTCTGTTTTATACATGACTTACTTGTATACACTGTATAAACACCTTTGACATTTTATTTCATTCAAAGGAAATATTTTTCTATGAGGTGTTTTACTAAATGACAAGAAAGAATGTTTCTTTTAACGTAAGCGGTGACAAGGAACTTTTCTGCCGCTGTGAGTATTATTTGATCTATGGCTTCCTTAACAAGACATAATGTTTTAAAAATAAAAATATATAATGTATACTCTTTTATGTATTTTTGTATTGAAAATTGTTTTGATAAAGTATTTTTAATTTCAATATATTTAAATGATATATTGTGATTGAAATGTGGAAATTTTATCTTTCCTTTATATTTGTTTTATATGTTATGAATATGTTATGGTTCTTGGGAATTGTTACGTATACGGGTGGTCCGTGATAAACCTAGGGTGGGTGAGCCTGAGATATCTCTCCAATTCATTGGGTTACATGAAGGAGGTAAACATGAATGTTTATCCTAAGAGATTTAGGGAATATACTTTTATGGGTATTCCAAATGTAACTCCCTACGTAGCTGTGAAAGCTAGAGAAAAATTATGTTATGGATGCCACAAGATACCTTTATGATTTGTGTTTACTATGTAAAACTTATGATTTCATGAGGTATTTTAAAGAGATTATGTTATGTATTTATTGATGAACTAATGTTTTCTTTCTTTCTTTTTAACCCTTACTGAGCTTTTTATGCTCATCCCATGTTTTGAAAAAATTTTCACAGGACATAAAGATGAATTGGGACTAGGATGGGATCAAGGAAAAGTCGTGTTTTCTAAAACATGGAACTAAAAATGAATCTTTTTTAAGAGTTTTTATTTTATGAAAAATATGGGAACTAATTAGAAGTGTCTACTTTGTAAATTTTGAGATGTAATGTAATAGTTATGACCTAATTCTCTAAAACTCTAAATCTGAAAAGATACTCAATGTTAATTATTCATTTAATTCAAGATTATGTAATTTTTTAGGGCAGAGTCCTTATAGTTGGTATCAGAGGTCAGTTTAGATAACTTTATGAGTTAGGGTATTGTTAAATTAATGTCCATAAATTAATTTATGGTAATATTGAAGTGATACAGCATTTACAGATTACCATGTCTCTTCACCGAAGATATTTCTGTGTTTAGAATGGTTTTTTACATAGGAAATAGGGTAGCTATGCTGAGAAGGAATACAGAGGGAAATGACCTTTCAAATCAGTATCTTGGGATGGTAAGAATCGTAATTCAATATTTTAACATATTGATGGCTAAGTTGAATCAGGTGATAAATGGTGGTTGTGTTTTTGAAAGATATATTGGTTTATTCTAAAAGTACATAGGACCATGAAAGTCAATTGAGGGTTGTATTTCACACCTTAAAAGAAAATAAACTGTATGGGAAATTTAGTAAGTGTGAGTTTTAGTTACAAAAAATTTCATTCCTTGGTCACATTGTTTCAAAAAATGGCATAATTGTTGATCCTACTAAAATGAAAGTTGTTGAAGAATGGCCAAGACCCACAAATTTAACCGATATTTGTAGTTTTTGTGGTTTAGAAGGTTATTATCGGAGGTTTGTTGAAAATTTTTCATGGTTATCTAGTACAATGACTATGTTAACGTGAAAAGGTGTTAAGTTCATCTGGACAAAAGAATGTGATTATTGTTTTCAGGAATTGAAAAAAAGATTGTTGAATGCTCCAGTTTTGGCACTGCCTTCCAGAAATGGTGATTTTGTTATCTACAATGATGCTTCATTGAAATGACTTGGTTGTGTCCTAATGTATAATGATTAGGTAATTGGTTATGCATCACGTCAGTTGAAACCTCCTAAGTTAAATTACCCTACACATGATTTGGAATTAGCTGCCGTTGTTTTTTCTTTAAAAATATGGAGACATAATTTGTATGGAGTAAAATGTGAAATATATACTGACCAAAAAAGTTGGAAATATATATATTCACTCCAAAATAATTGAAGATGAGACAAAGGAGATAGTTGGAATTAATAAAGGATTATGATTTTGCGATCCATTACTATCCTAGAAAAGCATATAAATTGGATGATGCTTTGAGTCAAAAAAGTAATGCTTCACAGTTGAAGAATGAGTTGTTATGTGAAGCTCATAGTTCTCCGTTTTCAGTTCATCCAGGCATTACTAAGATGTATAGAGATATTTGGGAATATTACTGGTGGGATGGAATGAAAAGATATATTGCTGGCTTTATTCTGAAGTGTTTGACTTGTCAACAGGCTAAAGCAGAGCGGCAGTTACCTAAAGGAATGTTTTAGTCTTTATCAGTGCCAGATTGGAAATGGAAAAATATATCCATGGACTTCATTATGGGATTACCAAAGACATCCCGAGGTAACATTGTAATCTGAGTTATTATGGATTGGTTGACTAAATCTTCTCATTTCCTACCTATTCGAGATACTTTATCTCTTGATCAACTTTCTCGGTTGTATATTAAAGAGATAGTCATGTTGCATGTAGTTCCCCTCTCCATTATATCTGATCCTGATCCCAGCTTTACGTCCAACTTTTGGAAAGGCCTTCAGAAGTCATTGGGTACTAAATTAAATTTTAGTACATCTTTTCATCCTTAATCAGATGGCAGTTAAAACAAACAATTCAGAACTAAGAGGATATTCTATGTGTTTGTTCACTAGATTACCATGGAATTTGGTACCAACATCTTTCTTTGGTTGATTTTTCTTATAATAAAAATTTTCATTCCAATATACAGATGGCTCCATTTGAGGCATTATATGGAAAGTAGTGTCGAACTCTAGATTTTTGGGATGAAGTAGGTGAAAGGAAGTTTACGGGACCAGAATTGGTAGAAGGGATATCAGAAAAAGTTCAGTAGATAAGCACATGAGAACATCTCAGAGTAGGTAGAAAAGTTATGCGGATAACTGGAGGAAGGATCTTTATTTTGAGGTAGGTGATCATGTCTTTATAAAAGTTCCTCCATGGAAGAGTGTGATGCATTTTTTTATGAAGAGAAAGTTGAGTCTGAGGTTCATTAGACCTTATGAAATCATGTAGAAAGTTGGATCAGTTGCCTACAGAGTGGATTTACCTCCATGTTTATCCCACGTACACAATGTTTTTCATTTTTCAATATTTAGAAAGTATATGCCAGATCCATCTCATGTTCTTAGTCTAGAGGTAGTTCAGTTGGAAGAGAATCTCTCTTATGAGGAACAATCAGTCCAGATTATTGACCGAAAAGAGGAAGTGTTGCGGAATAAGGTAATTCACCAAGTAAAGGTTTTGAGAAAAAACCATATGGTTGAAGAGGCAACGTGGGAATCTAAAAATGATATGAGGGATAAATACCCCCATTTATTTGATAAGAGAATAAAAATTTCTAGGACACAATTTCCAAAAGGGGGAAGGATGTAACATCCCAAGTAAATAAAGAAGAATACATTTTCATAATTATTGATATTTGTAAATTAAATATTAATTTTACTTTAAAGGAGATGCTATGTTCGATATCATACCTGATATGCAACAACGGGTTTCTTTAAAATCTTATGTTGCACACAATGCTGAGTCATACTGAAAAATAATAATATAATATTAATTTAAATGGTAGTTAATGCCTAGTCATTGTATTGGCAAGAATAAATAGAATAAACTACAATATGATTATACAAGTTTTTTAAATGTTTTTACATTTGTCCAACAAAAGTTAGAGGCTTAAAATGAGAATTAATCTAATTTTAAGCATAAATACTCTAATATTCATTAAAAGGTCAATTTACCACCTTTTAATGGAGAACCCTTTTTAAATCTAGTTTTGGTTACTTTTATATGGTATATTTGACCAAATAAAATTCTTCTTTATAATTGGGACATCAAAATTCACTTTGGGTAAAATTTTCATATTTTTTTGATAAAATTCAACTTTTAATGAATAATGAAAAATACTATATTTTAATTAAAAACTGAATTTTAATCTAATTTATTTATATGGTTAGGTTATATTTATAATTTTTTTAAAGTTTATTTATATTATATTTTTACCATTTAATTCAATGTTGGTCATTGGAATTAATTTCACTTTGAAATTGGAAATAAACAAGTGTCAATATCTTAATAGTTAATATTTCTTCGACTGAAAAGTCATTTTTTATTATCCAAACACTTTTGAGAAAAAAGTGAGAAACCAACAAACACTTTTGAGGAAAAGTGGAAAACCCTACATGACTTCACGACTTACAACATTCAAAACACGCTTTTTGTTCTGACAATGAGAATTAATTTTAAATTAATTAATCCCAATTCTATGTTTTGAATTTTGAAAAATATACATCATTTTTGAATTCGTGATATAAATTATATCTTAGGTTGAATTTTTTGTTTTTTTCTGAAAAACTTCAATTTTTGATGAATAGTAAAACCAACAAGTAGTAATTAAAAACTGAATTTTTCATTTAAATGAAATTTTACCGCTTATGTGAATTGAATTTTAAAAATATGACATACATGGTTGTTATTAGTAAGTAAAATTTGGTTCAATAAGATTAAAAATAATTTTTGGTGAATAGTAACTTTTGACTTTTATTTACCGCAGTTAAAGGTAAATAGGGTAATTCAAGGTAAAAAGAATATCATAATAATACAAAATTAACTTAACACTTTCCCTAACCTTATTTTATGAGTCATGGACGACCATGGGTGTCCTTGGGTCTATTTTTGGACCCGATGGAGCTACTTAAGAGTGATAATGACACTTTATTTTAATTAACTTAAAGTAAAGGAAAAAATGACATAAACTTATATCTTTTAGTAAATTAATTTTTACATAGGGTTATATAAGTTATATTTTTTACTATAAATATTATTTGGAAAGCTAAAAAAATTTCGTACATCATGGTTTGTTTATAATTTTTATATATCAAATAAATAAAATTATCTATGACACAATAATGATGCAGTGTTTACCTATTTAATAAATGATTTAAATAAATAATATTATAAAGATTAAAATAATATTCCAAACCTATAAAATTCTAATTGGATGATTTTATTTCAATAATGAGTCATATTATATTTGACTTTAATTATTTTTGGACCTTTATAAACCAAAAATCATTATATAATAAAATAATATTTTCACATTTTCCTAAAGAGCCCCTCCTCCCCCTTATAAAAATACCTCACCTCTAACCAATACCTCACAATTCTCAAGTCCCTTGTCTCGTCCAACCCCTACCCAAATAATCTCTCAAGATCACTATTTTCAACCTAGAATCCTTAACTTAGGCAGAAGTCACTTCAAGAAGTCCCTATCGTTCAAACCAAATGGAGTTACCCGAATTAATGGTAACAGATTCTCTTAAATTCTTTTCTTTTATTTTACTTCTCCAACCCCTAAACTATTTTTATTCCTTTATTTTATAAAAAACTAGTATTATTAATATACAAGGATTTTTTTATGATAATTATTTTAACTACACTTACACACACCTCCATCTAATGGGTAAAGAACATATTGTTTCTTTGGATGGAAAAAAAACACCTCACGAAACGATGATTGTTCAATTATCTCATACCGCCTCCCATGGTAACCATTAAGATGGAACTTTATTTATATATGATATATATTATGTTTATGTTTTCTTTATGCTTCTTTATTTTTCATTTACAGCATACCTTTATGATTTCCATTATGGGTAATCGCGATAAATTCATTTGAGAAATTATGGACTACCGCCCCCTCAAAGTGATATGACTCGTTAATGTCATACGTGGAACGTATAAAGGATGGAGTTACTGAGATTATATATATGATATTATATTGTAATTATATATATCTATGTATCATTATGTTTTCGTTCCATTAAATATGAAATATAAATGAATGTAGCGTTCATGAGTACGTACGTCTTACCGTCTCCATGAATGGTGCATTTCATTTACTACCTCCAAATGTTATGTACTATTATAAATACATGTATATATTGGATATATATGATATATATAATATCTAAATCATGAATATCATTTTGGATAAAATGAAATTTTGACAACATGAACAACTTGTAAATATAAGAAGTCTATTTTTGACTCAAGTACCAAATATCGACAAAACAACTATTATTTACTTAAATGATTACATATTGTTTATAAAATGGTAATAAGTGATTTAAGAGGAATTATAAACTTGAAAAAGGGTTTTAAGCAAGTATAAATTAAATTTAGTTTATTTTTCAGGAGATTAAAGAACGAACGAGTCAAGTCGGATATGAGGTAAGGGACATTGTCTCAATCTCTTTTCATTGAGGCATATTTTGTGTTATACACGACTGTCTTTTATACACTGTATGACACCTTTAAAATTTCATTTCATTCAAAAGAAATATTTTTCTACAAGGCATTTTACAAAAATGAAAAAAAATAAAGTTTCTTTTAATGTAAGTCGTGAAAATGACCTTTTCTACCGTCATGAGTATTATTTGATCTATGGCTTCCTTAACAAGCCATAATGTTTTTAAAAGGAAAATCAATACCATATAATCTTTTACATATTTTGGTATTGAAAATGGTTTTGATAACGGATTTGTAATGTCAACATATTTAAATGATATATTGTGATTGTAATTTGGAAATTTTATCTTTCCTTTATATTTGTTTTATTTGTTAGGAATATGTTATAGTTCTTGGGCATTGTTAAGTATGCGGTGTAGGTTCCGGGCGCAGCAGAAGTGCATTGGTGGGTGTAACTAACTTTAATTTTTCCATTAACAATGATCAATCTGAGATCCGTCATGATAATAAAACACCATATCATCGGAATATAATGAATAATGAAAAATAAAAAGAGGAGTCCTGAAACCATAGATAGGATCATCATATGTTGGTTATAATAAATTTAATTAATTGACAAGAATAACCTTGATGGAATTATTTCTTCATTGATGTTTCTGGTCACGATCCGATGTGATACGTCATTTCATCATAGAATCCAAGTGTAGGATTCCTTTAGCGGCGATCGACACATGATCCACGTATCTCTATACATTATCGAAGGGCTCTCCTAGTGCTAGAGTGAAAAAGCCTTCGCTTGCGATGTCTGCCTTTGATCATCTTGATCTGGTGGAGGTGGATCTCTCTCTTGTAGTTTGAGAGCATTCTTGGTGGAAAAGGAATTCTCCCTTGGCTTGAGAGCTTTTCCAAATCCATTGTGCACAACCACAAAAAAAATTACTAGGCTAATGAGAAATATATAAATGGGATTTTTAATTACATAGAATAATAAAATGAATTAATTACCTGAAATCATTTATTCATTTCATTTAATTCTTAGTAATACCCCATGTCTAATAAAAAAAGTTGACTATTATTATTACTTGACATGAACCCATCAAATTACACCTAATATTTTTTGATTAAATAAATAATATTATTTCTCATAAATTCAAAAAAATAAATGGCGTGTATATTTAATATACATGGTGTGCACTTTTATTTTTCAATTTTTCTTTATTTCCTAAACCACATTTATTAGACCTTAAATAATGGATATTTTTTTCTAAAACAAATATCACTGCATTACTCACTAATAAATATATTATTTCACCCACAATATATTATATAAAATAACTAGTGTTGAAATAAATGCGATCAGACATCCTTAAATAATTATTAAACCACAATCAGGAATAATATTTATTTAACTCATTAAATTAATATTTAACCGAGATACTTGGACACATTTAGTGGGTGACCCTCTAGGCCTATTTCTTAGTGGAATTAGACGGAGCCTGCCTAAAGTGAAAGGTTAGCATCGAGAAACACGCCAAGGCACCCATAGAAAAATAATTTAACATCAAAATGATGTGTTACCTCTTAAGAACGCTTACCATGAAATATAATCCCTTTTTCTCGATATCTCGAATCAAGCGGGTTGCATGCTAGTGACATCAACCCATGTGCTGGATTATTCTTTCTTTGACTTTCTGGAATTGAACATTCTCATTCCTCACCATGGACATGGATTTATTTAGGCTATACTAATTTCATCAAAGGTCTTAATATATCTACTTACATTATGGAACAGAAGGGACAAATCCTTTCTCACATTATATATTAATGTAGTATCACTCATGACGCACCCAACGTATCCTACCTCACTGCGAACAGTGTGTCATCACAGCTTTCTTCAATACATCTAAGTGTGTGAGTTTTAATACCCATTAATAATAATATTAAATTCTAAGGACCAATACACACACCCACAGATAGGAACATTCAATGACACTGTGAAATGTGGATTTCCTACTGGAAGATCTCATTCTCATAATATCCTCATGGATATTAACAAGGGAGCACACCATAAGAAGGTGCCTCAAAGTTTTATGATTCCTCACCCCTAATGGATTGTATTATTTGTGTCCCTCAAATAACATCATCCAGCCATAGAACATAAACTCAAGAACAATGTTATGTCACTTCCAGGTTCTCATCGTAGTAGGGATCTGCTATGAACCTTTAATGCAACAACTATTTTTAGGAGATTATCACATGAATTATCACCCAGAAGAACAATCAAGATGTGATAAGGAATTTATTAATGAATAAAGTAAAAAGTAATTGGTTCTAGGCCACTAACTCCAACAGATGCCCACTTGGACTAGAGCCAACTGCTAACAACCTTTAACCTGCTAGCTCTCACATGATATTCATACTTCTAATGAGATTGGCCTTTAGTCATGGGGTCTTCCACATTCTCCTCTATGGACACTCTGCTCACTGCAACTTCACCCCTTTGATAGAAATCCCTTAATAGGTGATACTTCCAGAATATGTGCTTTTTCTGTTGATGTGACCTTGGTTCTTTTGCAAGATCCACCACTGTAGTCTTATAAAAATACAACATGATAGGGTCTTTACTTCTGGGAACCATATCAAGCTCCTGGAAAAAGTTCCAAATCCAGAAAGCTTCCTTGGCTGCATCAGAAGCCACTAAATATTCAGAATCCACTATAGAATCAGTGACAACTGTCTTCTTTGAACTCTTCCAGCTCACAGAACCTACATTGAGACAGAAAACATATCGAGATTGCAACTTCAGTTCGTTTTTATCAGTCTAAAAACCAGCATCATCATACCCTTTGATGACAAGCTCCTCGTCTCCACCATACACCAGGAACATGTCCTTAGTTCTTCTTAGATACTTAAGAATGGTCTTAAAAATAGTCCAATGTTGTTCTCTTGGATGTGATTGATATCTACCTACCATTCTTAGTGTATAGGCAACATCAAGCATGGTACATAACATGGCATATAAGATGGATCATATAGCCTAAGCGTATGGGATCTTACTCATTCTGTCTTTCTATTGTTGTGTCTGAGGGCACATTTTCTAAGAAAGATTTAGGCCATGTGACACTAGAACCAATCCCTTCTTGGATTGTTCCACACTAAATCTCTTTAGTATCTGGTCAATATATGTACCCTGACTTAGTCCATGCAGCCTATTGGATCTATCACGAATGATCTTGATCCCTACAATGTAGGCTGCTTCACCTAAATCCTTAATGGAGAAACCCTTGTTCAACCAGTCCTTAACTAACTCTAAAACTGATACATCATTTCCAATAAGCAATATGTCATCAACATATACTACTAGTATAATGATCGCATTCCCATTAAATCGCTTATAAACACATGGCTCCCATTCATTCTTAATTAATCCAAATTCCTTAATGGATTTATCAAATCGAATGTTCCACGACCTGGATGCTTGATTTAATCCATAAATGGATTTCTGAAACTTGCAAACCCATTTGGCTTCACCTTTTGTCATAAACCCTTCTAGTTGTGTCATACAGACATTTTCTTGAAGGTTCCAAATAAGGAATCTTGTTTTGACATCCATTTTCCAAATCTCATGGTCATGGTAAGCTACTGTGGAAAGTATGGTTTTTATGGATTTAAACATGGAAACTGGTGAAAGGTTTCATCATAGTCAATTCCTTGACATTTTCTGAACCCTTTATCCACTAGCCTTGCTTTATAGGTGCTAACTTGACCTTCCATGTCCATTTTTCTCTTGAATACCCATTTGCACCAAACATGCTTTACATCAACTGGCTCATCAACCATAACCCAGACTTGGTTCTGATACATGGAATTTATCTCAGAGTTCATAGCTTCTAGACATCTTGCAGCTTCTCAGCTTTCGGATGATTCTATATAGGAGAGAGGTTCATCATTGTCCAACAATAATGATTCACCATCCTCAGTGACTAGGAAACCAAATCTCTCTAGTTCCCTTGCCTCTCTTGATCTCCTACGCAGTAGTAGTGTTTCTAGAACCTCTTCCATAGGGACATGTGGAACTTGTTCCTATACCAACTCCTGTGTATCTTGGGCATCAACTTCGTCAAAGTCAATCTTGATCCCACGATCCTTTTTTAGTATGTGATCCCTCTCAAGAAATGTGTCTTGTCTGGCGACAATCACTATCTTGTCTGAAAGATTATATAGGTAATATCCTTTCATTTCCTTGGGATATTCTATAAAGATACACTTCATGCCTGGGGGTGCTAGTTTGTTTCCCGAGAGGGCCTTAACAAATGCCTCACATCCCCATACACATGTGTGTGACAAAATGGGTTTCTTTCTATTCCATAACTTGGAGGGAATTCCATTTTCTGCCTTGGTTGGTACTCGGTTTAATGTGTATACTAAATTCTGTACTGTATATCCCAAAAAGGATAATGAAAGATCTACATGACTCATCATCAACCTACCATATCCAACAAGGTGTGGTTTCTCCTTTAAGTAACACCTTTACACTATGGTGTATAAGTAGTAGTGAGCTAAGATTTAATCCTAGACTCCCGTAGAAGATCGATGAACTCTTGGTTCATATATTCTCCGCCTCGATCTGATCGAAGCTTCTTTATCTTCTTACCAAGTTGATTCCTTACTTCATTCTTGAATTCCTTAAATTTATTTAAGGATTCTGACTTATACCTCATTAAGTAGACATAGCCATATCTAATCAAATCATCAGTAAAAGTAATGAAGTAAGAATATCCACCTCTATATTCTACTGGAAATGGTCCACACACATCCATGTGCACCAATCCTATAAGCTCTGTGGCCCTTTCACACTGTCCACTGAAAGGTGGCTTGGTCATTTTCCCTTGTAAACAAGTGTGACATCTATAAAGTGGTTTTAGCTCAGTAGATTCTAAATATCCATCTAGGAAGATCTTTGTCAAGTGATTCTTGTTTACATGACTGAGACAGTGATGCCACAACTGGGTGATGTATGAGTCATGTGAGTTTGTTTTGTTATTGATTTCCAACACTTGGTTTTCATAATTTAATACATACAAACCATTATATAAATGTGACGTACCATAGCATATGTTGTTCTTATAATAGATACAACCTTTATTTCCAAACTTGAAAATAAATCCATCCATATCCAAACAAGATGCGGAAATTATGTTCTTGGTAACACTAGGGACATAATAACAGTTATGTAAAACCAAAATCATCCCAGTTGGAAATGAGAGGTGGTAATAGCCAATGGATAACGCAGTCAGCCTCACACCATTGGCATCTCTATGATCCACCTCTCCTCTGGAAGTCTTTCAAAATATACTTGGTTCCTACATTTGAAAATAGATGTGTGCCTCCACAAGCTGTATCTAATAACCAATGTGTAGAAATTTAAATATTACACAAGATAACGAACCCACCTTCAATGTCCCCATCCTTCTGGGTGCAGTTCATCTTCCAATGGACTTGCTTTCCATATGCAAAACATACTGTCTCATATTCCTTTCCCTACCTATGGATCTTCCCCTTGTTAGACGGACGACGCTCGGGGGCTTCAGACCGTTTATAATTCTTTAGCCCCTTTGCCTTATCCTTCATTTTCTTATTCACCATAAGGACTGCGGGTTTGTCATGAATCATTTCCCTATCTACCGGGAAAATTAAGGTCAGAATCTCTGATAGACTCTTCTCATTGTTTCTCATGTTGTAGTTGACAATAAATATAGAGAATCTCTTGGGCAGTGATGATAGGATGAGATCTGTATGAAACTCTTCCAGGAACGTAATCCCTAATATGTCTAGGAGTTCAATATAGCCAAAGAGCTTGACTACATCAGGCCCAGCTGGTGCAGACTCTCCTAGATTAGTAGTAAAAAAATCATTGGAGATCTCATATCTCTCATGTCTCCCCTTCTCTTGATAGAGATCCTTAAGACGAGACATCATGCTATACGGGTCCATGTTTTCATGTTGGTTCAAGAGCTCATTATACATGGCCGACAGCATGAAACACTAGACATTTGTGGCATCATCCATGTGTTTCATATAGAGAGATATTTCATCATCACTGACCACTTTTCCAGGTGCAACTGTAATAGGATCTTACATCATATAAAATTTCCTCTCATGGAAAAGTATGACGCATAAACGCCTCTACCACTCTTGTAAATTAGTGCCTGTGAGAAAGTTTTTTTTCTCGAGTATGGTTTGAAATGATATGTTTGAATTCATTTTTCTTTCCATTTCTACAAATTAAGATGAGAAAAGGTTTAGTAATTTATTATGATAAAACTGAGACAAATATATAAATTAATACTTATTAGTCTCTCACTATTTTATCGAAATCCAATAGCCCTCACCATTGACTTTGGAATATTCTGTTTCTTGAATATTCTAGTGGAAAGGATCCATATTAACCATCACATTACCCCAACTAGGGTTCATCAAGAAAATTGAAGGGTTTTAGGTAGGCATTCTAAATTCCAACTACATTAACTCGTAGCTCCTTGATCCACTGAGTGGACTCCCCAATCCTAAAATCCTTTTTTTTGGATTTCCTCAACTTTTGCCTCTTGGTCACACCAAGTCCTAATGTGGCAGTCAACCCTTGATGCGAACCAAGTCAATTCAACCCAAAACCTTGAATTATAATTCAACGATAATTGAAACACCCCAACTAGGGTTGGTCAAGCACTTGAACTATGGTTTGATTCTAACCAAGATTATAGAAGGCTATACCAAATTAATATTTCTTTGAGGGATTTTTCCTTATATGTAAATTTTTATTTTATTATCTTTGATTAAATTCTTTTTAATATTAAGTGGGATATATTTAAGTGATTAACCCTTTCTTAGATAATATTTTATGAATAAGTCGGTCTTATTTTAGTTCCATCTTGCATGTTTGTTTAATTCGTTAATTGCGTGATCGTGACAACACACCCACAATAAATAAACCATGAAACTGACAGAAATAAAATAATTGGTATGATCATGATCTTGTTATATTGGTTAGTTTATCTAGCGGTTGATAAACTAACCCAAGACCTAGGGGAGAAACACCTTGAACCTTTTGGGTTCGCGTTTATAGCTTTCCACCTGTTCACCTTTGTATCTCCTAGGATTGGTTTCACCTTGGCTCCTAACTTGAGCCACCGCCACCAGCTTGGGAGAACCGTCCATTACATTTTCTTTTATCTCGCACACAAGTGAGGGGTAAAACAGGGTTTTACATAAATGAATCTTTGGGTGCGCGAACCCTACATATTAATGAAGAGAAGACTCGTAGGCCAACAAATTAAATTTAAATTAATTAATTAAAATAAACCATTCACATACAAGGTCTTGATCTATCTCATGATCATCCATACATGCAACAATATTTACACATAAATAAAACTAGAATTCAATTCTTTAATCGTTCTTGTTTAAGATAAATCATGCTTGAATCAATTAATTATATTTAATTAATCATTTCTTTTATCTTAAACACTTTTTCTAAATTTTCTTGAGATTCTCATCCATTATAATTTTAAAAAAATAAATTCATTTAAAATTATATTTGTTTGTTGTGCCTTGGAGTAAACCCGGTGAATTCCTATTCATAACTACCAAGTGAGTAGAAATTAACATTACACAAATGTTAAATTAAACACAAATATATAAAACACCTATCACGTGTTGTGCCTCAGCTTTACTCCTGGACTATGGTACACGTCTCAAGGGTTTGTATAATATAATAATAAATTTTAATAAATCTTTATAATTTGGATGAGTACATGACATGTAGTTCTGAATACACGGTGTGTACTTTTGTTAACCTTCCATCCGAAGTACATTCCCAGGGACATGGAATGTAGATGTACTTCAGAAATTTTCAAAGTACGCAGTGTGTTCAGTGGGACACACGCCATGTAGTATCTGCATTACAAGGTTTCCAGTTGGGCAAGCCATGTACGAGGTACATGGTCCAACCCTAGCCTGAAGGGACTACACGCCGTGTTCAGTGGACCACACAGCGTGTAATTCAGAATTCAGGTGCCACCTGTTGCTGGTCCACACACGGTGTCATTTATGACTTAGGAATACTCTAACACATGGCCTGATTTGGCGGACCAGTCCAATGCATTAAATCTAGACTACACGGCGTGTACTTCCGAATACACACCATGTATTCTTATGTTTTATGGACAGGAACATTTGGCACATCCTGATGAGATCATTTATTTTATTTTAATCAAAATTAAAAGAAAAATTCATTTCTGTAAGTTGGACAAGAAACGTGAGAGGAGGAACATATATCGAGATTCAGATTTTAAAGAATGATTAACTTGAATTGAAACAACTAAATTATTAAATGCGTAAATCACCAAAAAAATACTTAAATAATTATAACCAACGATATGACCCCTATGATACCACTTGTAGGTTTCGGGTGTAGCGGAAGTGTGTTTGTGGGTGTACCCAACTTTAAATTTACCATTAAAAATGATCAATCTGAGATCCATCTTGATAATAAAACGTCAGATCTTCGGAATAGAATGAAGTACGAAAAATAAATAGGGGAGTCCTAGAAACATATATAGGATCATTATATTTTGTTTATAATTAATTTAATTTATTAATAAGAATTACCTCGATGTAATTCTTTCTTCGTTGATGTTTCCAGTCATGATCTTATGTGATCCGTCATTACGTCATAGAATCTAAGTGTAGGAATTCTATAGCGGTGATCCACAGGTTCTCCACATATCTCTAGACATCGCTGAAAGGATCTCTGGGTGATAGCATAGATGAACCTTCACTTGCAATGTCCGCCTTCGATCACCCTGATCGGGTGGAGGTGGATCTCTCTCTCGTAGCTTGAGAGCATTCTTGGTGGAAAAAGTAATTCTCTCTTGGTTTGAGAGCTTTTCCAAATTTGTTTTGCACAACCACACAAAAATTTCTACACTAATGAGAAATATATAATTGGGATTTCTAATTACATAGAATAATAAAATGAATTAATTACCTAAAAGAATTTATTTATTACATTTAATTCTTAACAATACCCCATGTCTAATAATAACAATTGACTATTATTATTACTTGACATGCACCCAGAGAATTACACCTAATATTATTTAATTAAATAAATAATATTATTTCTCATAAATTCCAAAAAAATACATGGCATGTATATTTGATATACATGGTGTGTAATTTTATTTTCCCATTTTTTTTTATTTCTTCCACCGTATTTATTATACCTTGAATAATGACTATTTACTTCTAAAATAAATATCACTACATTACTTGCTAATAAATATATTATTTAACCCACAATATATTCTCTCGAATAACTAGTGTTGAAATAAATTTGATCTATCATCCTTAAATAATTATTAAACCATAGTCGATAATAATCTTTAGTTAACTTGTTAAATTAATATTTAACTGAGATACTTGGAAACACTTAGTGTGTGACCCTCTAGGCCTCTTTCTAAGTGGAATTAGATGGAGCCTACCTAAAGTCCAAGGTTAGCGTCTAGCAACACGTCACGGTACCCATAAAGAAATAAGTTAATGTCGTAATGATGTGTCACCTCCTACGAACGCTTACCATGTAATATAATTCCTTTGTCTCGATATCTCAAATCAAGCGGGTTGCATTTTAGTGCCATCAACCCATGTACTCTATTATTCTATCTTTGACTTTCCAGAATTGAACTTTCCCATTCCTCACTATGGCCATGGATTTATTTAAGCTATATCAATTCCATCCAAGGGCTTGAGATATATACTTCTATTATGGAACTGAAGGGAGAAATCCTTTCTCACATTATCTATTAATGTAGTATGACTCGTGATGCACCCAATGTATCCTACCTCTCCATGAACAGCATGTCATCATAGTTTTCATCAATATATCTAAGTGCACGAGTTTTAATACCCATTAATAATAATATTAATGTCTAAGGACCAATACACACGTTCGCAGATAGGAACATCCAATGACACTATAAAATGTGGATTTCCTACTAGTAGGTCTCATTCTCATAATATCCTCCTGGATATTACCAAGGGCGCACACCGTGAGAAGGTGCCTCAAACTTTTACGAGTTCTCACCCCAAATGGCTTGTATTATTTGTGCCCCCCAAATAAAATAATCCAGCCATAGAACATATATTCAAGAATAGTATTATGGAATTTCTGGGTTCTCATCATAGCAGGGATCCGCTATGACCCTTTAATGAAACAACTATTCATAGCTCATTATCACATGCATTGTCACGCAGAAGAACAATCAAGATGTGATAAGGTATTTATTAATGAATAAAGTACAATGTATTTGGTTCTAGGCCACCAACTCCAACATACAGGTGGTTCCGTGATAAACCTAGGGCGGGTGAGCCCTAGATAGCTCTCTAATGCATTGGTAAT
Organism: Viscum album; assembly: GCA_963277665.1. Lineage (NCBI taxonomy): Eukaryota > Viridiplantae > Streptophyta > Magnoliopsida > Santalales > Viscaceae > Viscum > Viscum album. The sequence goes on from OY728137.1 coordinate 1,755,938,488, forward strand.
GTGACGGAGGTAAACGTGAATTTTTCTCCTAAGTGATTTAGGGAATATACTATGATGGGTATTCTAAATGTAACTCCCTACGTAGTTGTGAAAGATACGACGTAAGTATGTTATGGATTCCACAAGTTACCTTTATGATTTGTATTTACTATGTAAATCTTTTGATTTCATGAGATATGTTAAAGATCTTATGTTATGTATGTATTGATGAACTAATGTTTTCTTTCTTTGTTTTATAACCCTTTTTGAGATTTTTATGCTCATCCCATGTTTTGAAATGTTTTTTCACAGGACTTAAAGATGAATATGGTCAAGGATGGGATCAAGGAAAATTCATGTAGTCTAAAACAAAGAAATAGACATGACTCTTTTTTAAGAGTTTTTATTTTTTGAAAAAAATGGGAACTGAGTAGAAGTGTCTACTTTGTAACTCTTGAGATGTAATGTAATAGTTATGAGGTAATTCTCTAAAACTCTAAACCTGAAAAGATTCTTAATGTGAAATATTAATTTAATTCAAGATTATGTAATTTTTTAAGGTCAGGTCCTTATAAGTTGTATCATTTTTTATAAATGAAAAATGGTTATTGACATGCAATTTTGATCATAGTGTATAATGTTATTTATAATAAACAATTTTACCTATTATCTGTTTAAAAGGTAAAATACACTTAATTAGAAGAATAGTTTCATAAAATATATATGTTTTATAAATATAAATACTTTTTTATCATTCATATAATAAATAATAGATAATAAAAAATGTAATCATTCATAATAAAAGAAATAATTTTTATTCTAAATAAATGGTTTTCCATGTATTATATGATTTTATTTAAAAGTTTAATTCCAAAATTCTACAATTTTAATTTTAGGAAACTTAATTCATTTTGGGAATCATCATTCTTAATTTATCATAAGGTGAATTTTTGAGGTTTTTTTGAAAAATATTATTTTTTTGTTAAATAGTAAAAAAATAAAGTTTTTACAAAACATTGCAACTTTTATGAAATATTCATTATGTCATAATGAATGAATATTTTATGAAACCTAATTATAAACCAAAAATTTATTTTAGGAGTAAAATAAATAATTTAATAATATTAATTTTAGTTTGTAAACTTATATTTAAAATAACATAACCATAATCATATCTTATCATAATAAAAACTATTTTTTTATTCTTTATAATTAATTGAGTGGTTGAAAGAAGAGATTCAATCTTTGATTGATATAAATTTAATAATAAACTAAATAATATATAGGGTTAAATATATTTCAAAATTAGTTTTCTTAAGAGTTAAAATAATCAATATCCCCCCCCCCAATTACCACATCTCCTTTCCTTGGGATATCCACTTCTTATTCTCTTCTAAAAGCCCAATATATTCCCATTTCAAATATATTAAGTCTCTCAAATCCATTATGTATATTCTAAATTTACACAACCCCAATACTTAAATGAGTTATCAAAGTATTAAATCATTAATGAATAGGTAACCTCGATGTTCTTTCATTATTTTTTTCTCTTCTTCTTTATACTCTCTTAAAAAAATTCCTTTTTATTGGATAATAAAGTGTTTAATAAATTATTATATAAAATATAAATTATATTATGATGCTTGTATAATTATTTTAATCAATTTATAGTATATACAATCCCCCCTCCTATTTTTACACATGATAATGTCTGATTTCATCAACCTACAAGGGCATTGTCAATTCATTACATATCACCACCTATATGGATGGTTAGTGTAAATAATGTAATATAAATGTAATTTAATTTATTATAAGATTTTTAAATTATTATAGAAAATGACGAATTAAAAATAATCAAAATCATTAAGTCAAAACAAAAAAATGGATGATTTAAAACAAAACATGTCTTCAAGTCATTCTCTCACCAAACAAAATTGTAATAAATTAATTTCAATGATTTTAACTAATCATTACTAAAAAAAGAAATATAATTTACTTCTATATTCATGTTCTAACAGACATAATATTTTTATATAATATGATCATATGTGATGAAATAAAAAAAGATCAATAAAAAGGGTTCTTTGTATTAACTTCCATTTCTTGAGACATATTTCAAATTATGTACCAATTTATCTTTTACATAATGTAATTAATATGAATTGACCTATTTTTTCATAAATAACATTTTATTCATGTAATTTAAAATTTTATTTCATGTTCTCATTCAATATTATTTTAATTTATTACCAAACTCGTTAGTGGAATCTCCAACCCAACTCTTTCCATTCAGGATAATGATATTTTTCTCTTTATTTTAAAGATGATTCTTCAAAATAAATTATAAATGCCTTTTTTAATTCTTTCATTTAGTTATTATGGTGATATATTTTCTTTTATTTCAATGAGATGATTTCTAATCCACCTATAATTTATTTAAAATTAATTTATTTTTTGATATATCTAGTTGTTCCCACTTGAGTTATTTTCTCTTTTCACCATGAACAATGATATTTTTATACAAATATTCAATGTAAAAAAATATTTTTTCCATTATTATATTAAGTATATCCTTGGTTATTTATGGAAATATTATCAATAAAATCTATATGAAATATGTTTATTTTCATGGGTTTATTTCTCATGTGCAATTGTTATATATTTTTTCCATGTGGCATGAACAATTATGAGCATATTAGGATACCACGGGTGGTCTTAGAATTATATTGACCTCTAATGAATTGGATAATTTTTTATATATCATGTGATTGTAAGTAAGGAACTTGGAGTAAACTGAGTCCACTCTGGGAATCTATCTACAATTTTATATTTTCTTTCTAGAGAGGCTTAACTTATGCTTTTGATTTGTAATGGAAAAAAAATTTATAAATCAGGTTCTCTTTTTGAATGAATAAATACATTATCAAGTAATGTATTTATAGAAAATGCATGACCTAATTTGGTTGTTTTTAGACCACTACATAATATATCATATTTAATAGACATTTCGGAATCATAACCATCAATAATATAGTTGTTTTATATTGACTCTTAAGATTTGTATATTAAGGGTTATAATATATTTCAATTGACATTGATTGAAGGAGAGATAGCCTCAAACAATAGGATTGTACCCTCATTAGCCCATTTATCAGAGATTCTAAGGGATATAACATCACTACTAGTTTCCCCTAACTAATCCCAAGGTGATATTCCAAAACTAAATAATGAGCAAGACCATTTCTGAGATAATTTCAAGCTCATTGAGATCATGGCCTGAACCGTATTCATCGAACCACCGTAGGAAAATCTCCCTGTCACACACCTTAACCTTTGGAAATTAATTTGTATAATAAATAAATATTTATCGAGAACCTAATAGTTTGAATTTATAAATTTTTATTTTTAATGTATAAATGATTAAATTTATCCATTTTTAATATTTATTTCTAAATTATTAGATAATGAGTTTGGAAAAAATTATATTTTGATATAATGAAACTCAAATTGTTTTTTTGGGAAATATATAGTTTCAACCAAGAAGCTATTTTTGATTTATTAATGAATTTTTTAAATAAATGATATTTTAATAAAATAATAATATTTATTAATATTTATTAAATATAAATGATAACATAATTTTATGAAGTCAAATGTAAATTTTATAAGGGTCAGAAAACATTTTTTGTCAAAATTATTAGTATCTTTTATTAAATATAGATTTATTATTTAAAAGTTTAAATTTTAATAGAAAATTTTTTGGATAAAAAAATATTAGTTTTTGAATCATCACATTGAAATTATCCAATGGTGATTTTTTCATAATTTTTGGAATAGTCAAATTTTTGGGTAAAAATTAAATACGGTATCAATATACATTATTTATTATGAAATCATAAAATCCAAAAAGTGATGTAATAAATGATATAAATAATATCGATAATCAAAATTATCTTTTCCATTTAAAATAATATGATTATGAGGTGATTTTATGAATTTTATAAATTCTTAAAGAATCCTACAAAATCTATATTATATTTTAGGTTTATAAAATCAATTCCTTATAAACATGACTCATTTCCACATCATCAATGGAATTATTTTAATAATATCAGTTCCTAAAAATAAAAAATGATTAAAATAACTTCACTTTGGAAGAAACCAAGGGAAAAATCATGGGATGGTTTTTGGTTCTGAATACTTTATCATATAGTGTCCAAAACCAAAACTTGAAAATTAATAAAGAACTCTCCAATTGTTTTATATATAACCCCCCCCCCCCCCCCCGTGAATGACATTTCATCTTCAATAAAATACTCAGATAATAAATTAATATAACTTTACCTCTCAGTATCCCTCTCAACATTCTCCCAATCTCATAATAACCTCCTTTCATGCTTTTATATTCACCCTCTCAGGGTAAAGAACCCTCTCATGTACCTCGTTTTTCAAGCAACTTCACTATGAATTGAATTTATATTACCAATTTTTCAAGTTGGGATATTTTTTTTAACATCCCTATTACTATACTAATTATTACCAAGTACTTGGATACCCATTTCTCTCTCATTTACCCTTTCTATAAATCTTTATGTACACCCGTTATCCTACCAAATTTATCCTGTGATTTTCCAAACCAAACAATTGTGTAGTGAATTCCAATCTTCATTTCCTCTCAAGAGTATTAACCTAGTTGTAACATTACTTAGTTTTTAGTGGATTTACATATATTTATCCCAAAATATTTAATTTTAGGCTTAAAATTTATGAAATACTAACTTATGTTATATAGTCTATGTAGAACGCTTATGTATGTATGTGATATGAAAGTGATAGGTGGGCCCAAATTTATATAAACCTTCAATTAATTGGGTAATGTTTTTATTTCATGAGATTACATGTATGGAACGCAAGAGGTAATCTTAAGCACATTATGTTATTATGAATTGAAATTTACCCCTGACTTATTCTAATGTCAAGTTTTTTGTTGTCGTCACATTCTCATATTGCCTTTATGATATAATGTTATACCATGCATCATTGTTCAAGATTATGACTCTCACCCCTCTTAGGTTACCATTATATACCTCTTGGGTCATATGTACTTCTTTAACTTATAATGTTTTTTGTTTATTCCCTTACTGGGATTTATATATTACCCCTTTCTTATGTACATCCCCAGTTTATCCAGTGTAGTTTTATAAGAACATTGGAGTTTTATGATCCTATTAAGGAAGTTTCAATAATATCATTATATTCATATTTCAATTTGTTATGATATATAAACAACTTCCAAAATAAACTAGGATTCGTGCCCATTTTAGATTTTATTATGTGTACCTTTATGTAATAAATCATAAAGGGGTAAAAATTTTGTGTTTTAATAGTTGGTATCATAGAAAAGACAAGTTATTTTTGAGAATTATGATTAGAAAACTCTAGACAAAAATTAGTGATAAAAATAAACATAATAAAGCATCCCTAAATTTTGGTCAATTATAGAGTAAGTGGTTTCCAAGAAAATATATCCTTGTCTAGACACTACAGGTATATGTGTCCATGTCATACACGTACCTAGGGGTAAAAACCTAAGAAGGGAATATTGATCTAGACGTGATCATCACCAGGTCCATGATAACAAGCCATGATACACAACAGGTATAACACTCAAGGGGGATATGATTGGGTATATTCAAAATCCCATTATGAACCTTTATTATGGGAACAATAATTCCTATATGATTTTACTTTAGGAAATTGTTCTTGGAAATATTAGATTTAACCCTAGAAATTCACATTTTAAAGAATATATTTCATTTATGATTTATCACTTTAATGTTCATGGTTTTCTATTTATGTGTTTAATAGTTTAAAACTGGTTATATCTACTTTTAACTTTATTGTAGTCAATGGAAAACAATAGGAGGAACTGAGTCAACATGCATTGTGAAGAACAATGCAATGACTACCCAAATGAAATTTCCAACCTGATGGGAGAAAGAATAATGAACTTTAGGAACATACTTTCTCAATTAGTTCAAGTATTGAACTAAAACATATATCAAGAGGAATTATAGAATCCCCTAATGAAAGAAATTATCTTAATTGAGACCTTTATTCAATAAAGGCTCCCAACTTTTTATGGATATTCTTGTCCCTTTATCATGGAGAAATGGAACAAAACCATAGAAAAGACTTTCTATACCCTTAAATGTTAAGGGAAAGAGAATTTTGTGATGTATTTATATTTTATAGAGGTAAAGTCTAATTAATGGTTGATATTACTCAAAAATAAGAAGATATAGGAGGATATATAAGTGATGAATTTGAAAAAATTATTGAAAATGGTTCTTGATAAATATTTTCCATGCACTCTTTGACATCACAACACACTCATAACACACCTTCAACTTTTTAGTTACCCCCTAAAGTAATGTTGACTACTACATTGGTGAGATGAATACAATTATTTGAAAATATTTATCCATTATGGACATTGAAAGATATGAAGAAATATTATGATTTTCCCTCAAATTCAAAATGGGGATTCATGAATCTCAAGGTTATCATAGGGATGAAAAGGTAAAATGCAATTTAATTTTAATGTTATGATGGAGAAATACAATGGTGGAAAGAAATTCCAACATCCAAATTTTCAAAAGTTTGGGAAGAAGAATCCCTAAAATTATATGAAGGGGATAAGGAAACACATTTGGTGTGGGAATTATGGACACCTAGCAAGTAATTTTCAATAGGAGAAACAAAGCAACGTGATGCAAGAAAAAAATTCTCTAGCCAACCCTTACCCTGTTGGATAAATTTTAACATTGTAACGAACATAAAAACTTTGTGAATCAATTCCCTGAGCCAATGGTTTTCAAGTATAACTAATAAAAACAACCTCCCAATCCTAGATAGAAATGATGATCTTATATAATCACAACAACTCAGGTGGATCCCAACAATGAAGTGGTGGAAGTTAATCTAGTTATTAATTCAAGGATAGTAAACATACTATTTGATTTTGGTTTTATTCATTCTTTCATGGAACAAAATCTTATCAGAACAATTCGAAACCACCTACAAAAATGTAATTTGGGTTATTGGTGAACATGAAAAATGGTATAATTATTTCATCCCAGTTATATAATCATCCCCTATACAAATTTTTGGGTTATATTTCTTGAAAAACATTGTTATACACCCCTTAGTGGAATTTGATTCAATTTTGAGCATGAATTGTATTTACATATATAGATCCAACATAAATTTTTGATTGAAGGAAATAAACCTATGTATCATTAACTAGACTTTGATTCTATTCAAGTTCAAGGAGGAGGATAAATCTTCTTTGGTACTAACATTTCTAGAACATGTATTATTTCCATGTAAAAAAATATTATCTAGAATAGATGGTTAAGACTAATTAAATTACCATCCTTGATGACATGACCACTGTGAAGGAATTACTTTATGTGTTTCCTAAATATTTGTTTGGTATTAATCCTAGACATGAGGTTGAGTTCTCGATTGAGATCATACCTAGAGATTTTCCAAATTTCAAGACTTTATATAGAATATCTATTGTTAAACTTGAGGATTTAAATAAATAATAAAATTAGAATCTCAATACAGAGTTTATACATCCAATTACTTTACCATGGGGTGTATTGGTCATCCTCATAAATAAGAAGTATAGTTCAATGCACATATTAATCGATTATTATCAACTCAAAAAGATAATGATAAAGAACAGGCATCATCTTCCAAGGATTGATGACCTATTTGATTAACTATATGCATCCTAGTGTTTCCCTAATGTGGATATTCATTCAGTATATTATCAGTAAAGTTGAGGAAAGAGGATATCCTGATGACTTCTTTTCATACACGGACACTGTGGTTTCATAGTGATGCCATTTAAACTCACTAATGCTCCATAAATTATCTTGTACTTAATGAATAGTGCCTTCGGATATTACCTCAAAAAATTTTGGTAGTTTTTAAATATGATATTCTTATCTTCTTTAAAAATTAAGGAGGAACCTAAGAAACATCTAAATACATTACAAAAAACCTTTCATAAGTAAAAATTTTATGCAATGTAAAGTAAATGTGAATATTGGTTATAGAAATTAAATTTTATATGGAATGATATCACCAAAAAGGGATATCCTTGGATCCATGAAAAATAAAGGCAATAGAGTATAATCCATACTAATATATATGATTTAAATCCAATTTTTTTCTAAATTATCACAGTACTATCCCCAATTTCAGAGAAAATTCTCATGATTTTCAATCCACAAAACCAAGATTTCCAGGATGAGAGTCAAGTTTTTCGATACTGATGAATGTGAAGAAATATATAAATAGATGAATAATAGGTTAATAACTGTACCTATTCTCACATTACCCCCTAGTGGGGAATGATTTGAGATATATAGTGATATTTCTAAAAAGTTCTTGTGAATTGTAATCATGAAAGATGACAAAGTGATAAGTTATACCTCTAGGAAATTAAATTTCCAGGAGATAAACTATTCAACCCATAATATAAAAATAGATGTAGTGATCTTCGCATTGAATATTTGGATACATTTTCTATATGGGTTGAAGTGTGAAATATATAGGGATCATAAAAGACTCAAGTATTTATTCACATAAAAGGAGCTTAATATGAATCAATGTAGGTGGTAAGAGCTGATCAAGTATTATGATTGTCTATACCATCACCATCTTGGGAAAGCAAACAAAGATGCATTTTATCTGAGTAAAAAGGATCCTACAACGCTATTGATGATGAATATTTAAAGTAATTAAACATTTCTAGACATGAAAAAGATAAATATAGGAATAATAAGTGAATCTTCATCCTGACTTTCTCAAATAACTTCCAAACCATCTATTCTATAGAGGATCAAGGAGGTCCAAAAGGATGACGAGTTAATATAGAATATGGTAGAAAATATTATAGAATTCAACTTTTTTGAAGATAATGTTATAATTTTGGAACCCATATATGTGTCTTCTAAAAACCATAACTGAATATAGAACTTCTAGATAAATCATATAGATAATCCTTCTCTATTCTTCTAGGAAGCACTAATATGTATAAAGATTTAAATTAAAACTTCTGGTGGGATAACATAAATAATGGTATTTTGGAGTTTGTGTCACTATCATTGCTATTCCAACAATTCAAGGACAAATGATAGAAGTCTAAGGGTATAATGAAACCATTTTCCATAATATTATGGAAATGGTAAAACATAACCATCGATTTCATCATGGGATTCCATAGGACACCTAAAGAAAATAATTTTACATGGGTGTTAGATGATCACCTTATAAAGATCTCACATTTCATATCTATCATGGAAGATTTATCTCTCAACCAACTTTCCTAGATATATATGAGGGAACTTGTAAGTCTTCATCTAGTTCAACTCTTTATTGTATCTGATCGAGATATGTGGATTACCTTAAGTTTTTGTAGAATCCTTTAGAAATCATTGGATATAAAACTAAGCTTCAGCACTACTTATAACACTTCGAAAGATGTTCAGTCTAAAAGGACCACTGAAACTCTATAGGATATACTAAGATCATGTTCAATAGACTTTTAAGGATGTTTCTAACCATACCCTCTCCTAGTGGAGTTTTCATCTGACAATAGTTTCCATTCTAGCATTCAAATGGAACCTTATGAGACTCTTTATAATAAGAGTTGTTGGACTCTGATATGATGGGATGAAGTTTGAGAGGATAAGCTGATGTAACCTAATAATATTCAATAAATGACATAGAAGTTTCAAACAATTCGTCTTCATATGAAATCTACACAAAGTGAATTAAATATCTATGCAAAAAATATTTTACGTGATCTATAGTTTGAGGCCAGATATAAATTGCTCCCTAGTATACCACTATGGAATAAATTCATGAGGTTTAGGAAGTAGGGAAATATTATTCCTAGATACATAACCCCATTTGAGATCCTTGATCATATAAGATCTCTGGAATATGGAATAGCACTCCCAACTAACCTATCTTATGCACATGATGTGTTCCATGCATCCCTCTTAAGGAAGTACATACCAAATCCCTCACATGTACTGAATCCAGAGATGGGACCATTAGAGAATGACCTTTTATAAAAGGATAATCTTGTGAAAATATTATATTATAGATTCTAATTTATAAAAAATAAGAAAACTCACCCGATCAAAGTGTTAAAGTAGAACCAAAAGTGTGTAAAATAAGTGTGGGAACCTAAAGAGGTGATGAAATATAAGTACCCTTGTATATTTTAGTGTATGAAATGAAAAATTTTAGGGTTAAATTTATAATGTGGTGAAGAATCTAATGAATAAAACATTTATAAATGAAATTCCATTATTTTATGAACAACTACATTATCAAGTAATGCAGTTATAGAAAAAAATCACTACTTTGGTTATTTTGGGACCATTATATAGTATATCTTATTTAGTAGACTATTAGGAATCATGACCATTGATAATATAGTTTTTGTACAGTGATAGTTTTGATAATTATATTAATGTTTATGATAGATTCTAATTAAAAAATATAGGAGTGATTTCTACGATCAGTAGGATAGCACCCTATTAATCCCATTTATTATAGATTTTGAGGGAGATAATGTCACTGGGATTTTCCCTTGAATATGACTAAGCCATGATTTGAAAAATAAATCATGAGTGAAATATTTTACAGGAGAATTTAAAACACATTGAGATCATGGACCAAACCATGTTCATAAAACAACCCCATGAAAATCTAATCACTTCACACCTTACCCTCAGGGAATTCACTGGTGTAATAAATGGTTATATCGCTAGACAAAGACAGCAATATTTATTATATTTTTCTTTTTTTTAATTATTATTATATATATATGACTTCATAATATTTCTTTTTAATTGATTGGACAATGAACTCGATAGAAATTAGACTTTGATACAAGGAAACACAAATTAAATTTTTTGGAAAATATAGTCTCAATCATGAAAATATTTTTTTGAATTAAAAAAATTGAATTAAATGATATTTTTAGAAAATATTATTATTAAATATAAAATATAGTATATTTTTATAAAGTCAAGTATAATTTTTGTAAGTGTCAGAAATCAATTTTTTTCAAAAAACACATTACTTTTTATTAAATGTGGATTTTGGATTTAAAATTATAAATTATCATATATAGATAATTATTTGGGTAAAATAAATATTATTTTTGAAATTAGTATGTGGAAATTAATCGATCGTGATTTCTTTATAATTTTCAAAGACAATCAAATTTTTTGGACAAAATTTAATATTGTATAAATATACGGTGTTTATTATGACATCATGAATCTCCGAAGTGATGTAATAAATTATAGAAGTAGTATCCAGGACTAAAAATCCTGTTTTACCTTTAAAATAATGTGATTTTAATGTTATTTTATTAATTTTACAAATCCTTAATGAATCCTACAAAAACTATATCATATTTTAAAGTTTTAAAATCAATTCATGATAAACATGACTCACTTCCACATAAACAAGGTTATTATTTTAATGAGATATATTATTAATCATGAAAAAAAATTAAAACCGCTAAAACTAGGCTGAAAACATTGGAAAAATCATTGACTTGTTTGTGATTATGAATACTTTATCACATATAGTCCAAAACCTAAATTTGTAAATTAATAAAGAACTCTCCTTTCTTTTTCTATATAAACCCACCCATACCTTCCATTTATCTTCAATAAAAACCCCTATAGTATGACATTACCCTATCTTTACCTCTCTATATCCATCTCAATATTTCTATAAGCTCTTAATAAGTACCTACCAAGATTTTATAAGCACCCTCTCAAGTTAAGGGATTATCTCCTTCTCTTTTTTCAATCACCTTCTTTATGTATTACATTTTTATTTCTAATTTTTTAGGTTGGGAAGTGTTTTTACACGTCCTTCATAATATCATTATGATTTCGTAGTAATTATAAACCCATTTCACTGCCATTCACACATTTTATAAACCTTTATGTTTACTCATTGTGTTTTCAAATTCATCCTGAAATTTTCCATAAAAACATTTTTTTAGTGAATACCCATATCCATTTCCACTCAAGGGTATTCACATAATTATATTTATCCTTAGTTTATTAGGTATTTACAGGTATGTAAACTAATCTCCTTAATAATGTGGTTAAGTTTAATTAATGACATCTTTGTGTTATATAATCTATGTGTCACACTTATACATATATATGTTATGAATGTGACGGGTGGGCCTAGAATTATATACCCATTCAATGAATAGGGTAGTGTTTTTATGTAATGAGATTCCAAGTATGGTGCATGGAATATTATCCTAATCACATTATGTTATGATTTTTTTTTATCTTTGACTTATGCTTATGTTAAGTATTATGTTGTTGACATATTCCAATGTTTCCTTTACACTGTCTTGTTATATCATGAATCATTGTTAGATATAATGATTCTTGCAACACTTATGTTTCCTTTATATGAATCTTGGATCACATTTACTAATTTAACTTATATTTTTCTTTTTTTGTTCCCTTAAAGGGATTTATATCTCACCCCTTTCTTATGTGCATCCCCAGGTTATCTCATGTTTCTTTAGAAGATCGACTGAATTTTAAGATAATGTTAAAGAAGTTTTCAATAATTTCATTGCATTACTATTTCAATATTTTAGGATATATACCTTATTTACCAAATACACTAGGCTCCATGATCTTTTAGAAGTATATTATGTGTACCATTATGTAATAAATCATGAATTTTGGTGTAATAAAATATGGGTTGTAATATGATTTCGTGTCACTATATGGAAAACCATATAAGTGGAGTTTTTTTCTGTGAATTTTTTGTGGTTTAACCACCTCCAACTAATTCATAGTGGTTCTGTAAACAAATATATTTTCTGATTTTCCAAATAACTTTAGAAGATTTTTTTGTAAGTGGAAGTCATATAAAAGTGTTGCGAATATATAATTGGTTGTAGTTCAGAAACAGATACCAAAACGAATGTAGTGTTTTCTTATCAAAAAAAATAATTACTATATAGTGGGGGTTATAAACATTTTGAAAAAATTTGTGGTATTTTATTTAATTTTTTATGTTTTATATAAACTAATGATATTAATAAATAGTGATAAACTTTTTGGCTATTTAACAGCATCTAGAAGTGGTTTGTTAGTGAGTAGTGGTGGTTAAAACAACTATTAATTATTAAAATAATTATATTATTGAAATTTAATGAATACAATACCATTTAGAATATAAAATAAAACTATACCCATATGGTAATAAATTCAATAATTTCAATACTCAAATAAAAAAAATATAACAAATAAAAAAATTTCATAGATTACATCAAAATATTTTTTATACATAAAACTTATTTGTTTAAGTATTTTTCTACAAAAGTAACGTATATAATTTTTCATTGTAAATAAAACACATGAAAAGGGGAATCCAATACCAACACTACTCACCTATTTTGGGATAGATTCCCCAATGATTAAATGAATTTGAACATGTTAAGGATTCCCACAATTTCTTTGAGATTTTTTGAGGTTTTTTCTCCAACCTAGGAAACCCATGGGGTGCACCTTTGTCTTTACCCTTTTGTCTTACCACCTATAGGGTGTGTGTGAGCTTTACTATTCAAAGTTATCCCTTATAATTTTATGGTAATTGAATTGAATTTATAGGAGAGAGTTGATGAATCCTTTTACATGTGAAAACATGAGGTGAATATTTTTAGTTTCTTAAATCAATTTTTAATATGAGTTGGAAAAACTCATGAAATGTGATTAATTAAGAAATGATGAATGTATGGATTGATGAATTGAAATGGTAGTGGATTCCTTAGCCAGCATACCATGGATTTTAATTCCATGGATACCATGGATGTTTCTTTCATGGATCTTGTTTACGATATTAGAGGCCTTGGGACTATTTCCTCAATGGGTCTTGATTCTATAGGATACTTTGGGCCTTTATACTTATTGGATTCAGCTTCCTTAATCTCTCAATAGTCATGTGATATTAACAATCTCCTTGAACTCCACCGATATCTTTATCAAGTTTCCATCGAGATGCTACTAGGACTCAACATGGATGTATTTATATTCTGTACCTTGGATATGTTCCTTCAAACAAAGTGTGGCCATTTTGGATGACCTATTAATATAGATTTGACATGGTTAATGTTATAAAGGGTTATACGATGTGGTTGTGATGGATACATAATACCCGGTAATTCAGCATGGTTATGTTTTTTATTTTGATATGTTATAGATAGACTTGGTAAGGGTATCAGTTTTCAATTTTCATACAAGAAAATGTTGATTATTTATTTATTTTTTTACCACTACCCTTGTTAAGGGATCCTGAATATATTTTATAGGGAGCCTTTTTTGGATAGATAGTTTTACTTTACTTGTATCATATTTTCTATGGGAACTTTGTTTCCTTATTGATATAACTATGATACACATTGTACACCGCTTCACTTTTATTTTTACACCATGGATTTCTTATAGACATTGTTGGTGGTGGCCTATTGTGTGTTATATCACACCCTGTTTGGGTTTTCATTGGGTACCCAGACAGAATTCATGGATACAGGTAGGGAGCGAGGAAAGAAAACACAGTACAATTCTTTATTTGTTTTATGATTAGGATTAGGGGAGAAAAGGACTGATATGAGGCTCGTGATGCATGTTGGGATGGTACATTTTTTATTTTTTTATAAATTTATTGTATTGGCTATATGTAAACCTATTTTCTTTCTTTGTAGAGATAGTACATGACACATAGTTATATATTAGGTTTCTTCTGGCATTTTTTATATATTCTTATCTTGGATGTTCATCTTTTGTCTGATTAATTTACTTATTCTACTATTGAATGTTATTATTAATTCATTGTGTTACACTATTAAATGATGTAATAGTCTCCCCATAGACACACTCTAGGCCCTTACTTCTAGTGGATATCCTCTGGAGTTAGGGGAGATGCACTTGAGGCCATGTGACCCACTGGATTGGGAAACTGTTTAGAGGCATCTAAGTAAGGAAGTTACAAAGTGGTATCATAATAGTTTTTCTTTCTAGTTTACTATTTTGAGATAATATAAAGGTATTATAATGGAATTGGAATTTGGTAATGAGCTATTCATGTGAGTAGCAAACCCATGTAAAGAGAAAATCCAAATTTCCATGAATGGAAATTTCTTCTTTCTAGATTTTTCAAATTCCAGTTGATCTGATTCCACCACTGGGTGATTCACTTGAGTTGTGATTCTATCATTGATAGAATTTAAAATATTTTTTATCATTTATTAATTATATGGGGTCATTCAAATCATGCATCATTTTATTCACCTATCAGGATTCACATGACATGAATTATACCATTCAATATAGAATGCATTTCTTGACTGCATGACTTTGTGATATGTTCCTTGTGTGATATACTTGTTTCTTGATAAGAGATATAGGTAGGTAATTAAGAAACACGGTTGGTACATGTATATACTATCATAACCTATATAGTGTTTTCCTTATTAGGCTATAGTAGACTTATTAAGCATCCCATTATGGCATGTTGACTCATAGACCGTTAATTGCATGGATTGGAATATGTTATGGTGTGAATTAAGTAGAAACCATATTTTGGTTCAAGAGGTGTATGGGACCTTATGAATTGGAAGTGATTCACCATTTGGTTCAAACATTTAAATAAGAATGTGAAATTAATATTAAAAAAATGAAATTAATATTTTGAAATAGTGAACTTGACCATGACCCGACTTTACAGTGGGAAGTACATAGAGTCTCTATTAATGTTACAACTATTTGTTTTTACACAGACATAGATTTAGGATCATTTAGTGGGGTGTCATGTGTTTATAATAATTTTTTGACTTGTCTTTCAGTTGAAACTCGGAACATTTCATTATCAATTTTTTCAGGTTTATTTTTGGAACTGTAGAGACATACCACCACCACGACCTCTGGTTGAATTCCATGAGGATGGAGACAACCATTCTATAGAGGTGGTGGGACATGGGATAATAGTTTATCCTCCTATATTTCTCATTGAGTAACCATTAGTTTTATAGGATACATGTGCTGAGGAATAGATCCAAGAGGGTTTTATATACAATATGCTGAATTTTGAGGGAGCATCGCAACCTTCATTATCTATAGTTGAGCTTCCATGTGTGTTATAGTAGTAGAATCCTCCCATGTTTTCAGGGGATGAAATTCCATGGGCTTCTGAATTATGTATTAAGACTAATGTTTTGATCTTTGAGCATCTATAGACACTTATTGAGTGAATAATGAATCTCATGCCTCATATGCATTGGGGAGATGCAAAGCGTTAGAGGGATGTTTTAAACTAAGATGAAATTCTACGATGTATGGTTTGGGGTAATTTCCAAACCATATTTTAAGACTAATTTATCTGTAAGACTCTAAGAGAAGAGTTGTCCAGTGAGTTTATGTGTCTATAATTGGACACGATGAAAGCTATTATAAAAAACCTTCTCTTTATTACATATTAATTTGTGATTTATTACATAAGATTACACTTAATACAACATATAAGATCAAGAATTATAGTGTCTTTGAGAATTAGTTACGTTACATAACAACTAAAAACAGGAAATACAACATCTTTATTTAAAGCATCCTTAACATGCTCATACTTAAAACTGCATGGGATAACCTGGGAGCATACATAATAAAGGTGTGAGATATAAATCCAGGTAAGAGAATAAACATGGTATAAAATGAATAAAGTAATATGTGTTAGAAAATAGGTATATCAGTGGAGAATAAAAGGATTTATAATCATAAACATGATAAATGAGGCATGATATATCATGATAATCATAATGTAACCATGGGAAATGTGGCAACAACTTAAAACACTGCATCATAAAAATAGATCAAGGATAACTACCAATACATAATTATGGAATAATTTCCATAAAGGAATTAGGTTTACTCCCTATCCCAACATGACATATCAATAGTCAAAACAAAACTAATGCATTGCATCACTATATAATTCTAGGTGAACATTTCATGTTCATTTAATTCTTATACTTAAGTGTTCCCTATAGATTGTAAAACATGGAATCATTCATAAACATATATTATTCCATGATAAATGAGTGTTAAATAAATACTTATAAGTCCAAATTCAAAAAATTATAATTTTATAAAGGTAGAAACCCTTGACATGAAATGGGTATTATAACAACCCTACTTTTTATTACACACTTAAACATGATTTATTACATAAAATTCACTTGATACAATATAGATGATCGAGTGGTCTAGTGTCATTGGGGCTTAGGAACATTACATAACAACTTAGAACATAAAACACACAACATATTTGTTGAAAACTTCCTTTACATGACCACTACATTCCCTCATACTTAGAATTGCATGGGATAACCTGAGGACATTCATAAGAAATGGGTGAGCTATAAAGCCCAGTAAGGGAATAAACATGGAATAACATGACGAATAAAAAAAATTTATTCAATAGTAATATCAATGGATTACAAGAGAAACATGCACATAAAGTCGTGATAAATAATGACAATCGTAACATGGAGATGTGGCAACAACACTTAACAGGGAATAAGAATGAGCCAAGGCTTGTTGCACATAGAGCATGAGTAAACCCTTATTGCACATGAAGCAAAAGTAAACCCTCGTTTCACTGGAATTAGCAAGAGTAAACACCCATTTGACATGATGTATCATGATAATATACTTTACCCAATTCATTGGAGCGCTATTAGGGTGAACCCTTCTTAAACATTTCATTTCATGCATAAGTGTGCCACATAGATCATACAACATGGATTCATTAACATCATAATTTATTACATGAATAAAATATGTGGAATACATAAATTTAATTCCTCAATCAACAAGTACATGTGAAAAAAGGTTAATAACATTGATAGAGGAGTGGGTATGGTATTCACTACACAATGATTTTGGCATGGAAATTTTGGTGTAATTTCGGCAGCATAATGACGTCAAATTGAAATTATTAAAATCATTTGATGATAATGAAAGGGGTCTCTCATAATTTATACATTAAATGGACAATAAGGGTAACATGGAACATAATATACCAACATATTTAATGAAATTTAGATACATAATATAAAATAATTTCTTGAATGTAAATGAGGAGAGAGGAATTCCTTACAGAATTTCAGCATGGTAACAGGTGTACATGCGAGGAATTAATGAGATATAAAGGGGTATATAATCATATAAACATAAATATGGTAGTATGGTGGAGGTTCTAAATCATACCCCAACATTTATAATTGAAAATAAAAAGGCATAATAATATTAAGAAACTTGGATAAAATGAAGAACGACTACATTACTTGAATGTGTGATACCAAAGGCTTGGGAGGGGCCTGAGATAGAATTATTAGAATATTAGGGAGCCTTCGGAGGATACTAGAGATATGAGGGAAGAGGTTGGACGAACTCAAAATTATTTGAGTGAATAGGAAGTAGGATCTTGGGTGGGTTTATATAGTAATGGAGAGGGAATTCTTTATTATTTAGGTTTGGGACACCACACATTAAACTAACTAAAACCACAAAATAGCTCATGGATTCTGCCCATGGTTTTGGCCAAAGGGGAGTGGAAAACAATATTTTATAAGTAAAATGTCCTAAATTCTTAAAATAATAGGTTTTCTTAGGTGGAGGTGAGTCACACTCTCAAGGAAATCAATTTATAAAGCTAAAGTGTTTTATAAGTCTTGGAGGGTCCACTAAAGCTTTGTAAAATAAATCAAACAAAACGAAAATCAAATTATTTTAATGTTAAAACATATATTGGCCGAAAATAATGTTTATAGTATTTTATTACATCATTATTGGGTCATTATGATGTCATAAAACACATTATATATTTAAACAGTATTTAATTTTTACCCAAAAATTTGACTGTCTCAAAAAATTGGGAAAAATTTACCATGGGATAATTTCAATGTCCTGATTCAAAAAAAATATTCATTTTATCCAAATAAATTTATAAATATTTTAACTATCACTTTTAATATAAAAACATAAATTTATCGAAAATTCAAGGGTTTTGACAAAAATAGCTTTCAAACCTTAATAAAAATTACAATTGTATTAATAAAATTATAAGATCATCTATACTTAATAAAAAGTAATTTAATAATAATAATATTTTATGAAAATATTATTTAATTCAAAAATCCATTAATTTATCAAAATAGATTCCTTAGTTGAATATTAACTAAAAATACTATTTGTGATTTTAAAAACTATTTACAAAGTAACAATAATAAAATGAATGTATATTCATTATTATATACAAAAATAATGCACATAATCATAGTGCTAGGGTCTTGTTACATAACCCCTTATAACACCAGCATAAGACAGAAGGCTAAGGTGTGTGATTGTGATAGACTCTTGGGGTGTCTTAGATAACATCGCTCGGCTGGTAATCTCTATCAACTTCCACTTATCATGTATATGGTTTTGTTCAAGCTTCACGTGTTGAAGCTCGGCTTGGTCTTAGTCAAGAGTGAATCCCAATCACTCCACCTCTTTTCTGAGTTCCGACAAATGGAGTTCATACGGGGCAAGTCTACTAGATGAGTTCATCACTTCTTTTGTCTGAGTAAATAGGATTTATTAAAGCCATATATTTACACTAATCATGTGATCATTGTTCAATGAATATATTATCAATGAACACAATTCATAAAGGTATTTTAAAATCCAAAACCTAAAACCAAATAAGTGAATACGTTTTACAAAACCATAAGAAGAAATTTAAATAGACCAAGAGGAATTTTCATTAATGAATTTTTGGGTGGTTACAATATTTCCCACTTAAGAAATTTTTCCATTGAAATTTTTTTCCCACACTAAAATAGATGCGGGTAACTCTGATTCATCACTTCCTCATATTCCCATGTCACTTCTTCAAAATTTTGGTTTCTGCAAAACACCTTTATGAGGAGCATTATCTTATTTCGTAGAAATTTTCTCTATGATCTAATATTTCAATGGTTTCTCCTCATAATAAATATCATACTATAACTGTATTACCTCTAAAGAGAGTACATGTGAAGGGTCTGGTATGTACTTCCTTAAGAGGGATACATGAGAGACATCATGTACCTTGGCCATGGAAGGTAGAAGTGCTAGTCAATAGGCCACATCCCCGACATGGTCAAGAATCTCAAAGGGGATGATGTTCCTAGGACTTAATTTCTCCTTCTTTCCAAACCTCATGACCTTCATCAACAGAGATATGTGTAGAAACACCATGTCTCCAACTTTGAACTAAATGTCTCATCAACAGTTATCTTCATAACTCTTCTGTTGACTTTGGGCTGCCTTGATATGTTGTTGAATAGTTTTCACCTTCTCTGCCATTTATTTGACCATTTCAGGTCCTAGAATCTTACTCTCACTGACTTCATCCCAACACGCCAGTGTTCTGCACCTTTTCCCATAAAAGGATTCATATGGTTCCATTCATATGCTTGAGTGGAAACTGTTATTGTAGGGGAATTTAACCAATGCAAGATGTTGGTCACATCCCCCTTTGAAGTCCATAGAACATGATATTAGCATATCCTCTAGTGTCTGAATAGAGCGTTCAGATTGGCCACCATTTTGAGGATGATAGGTTGTACTGAAGTTCAGTTCAGTGCTTAGATCATGCTGGAGACTTTTCCAAGACTTTGAGGTGAATCTCATATCATGATCAGATACAATAGATAGTGGTACTCCAGGCAGCCTTACCACTTATTTGATGTAAATCCGTGCAATTTAATCAAATGAGAAGTCCTCTTGAATTGTGATAAAGTGAGTTGTCTTTCTAAGACAATCCACAACGACCCATATAGCATTGTTTCCTCTAGATGTCCAAGGAAGTCCAATGACAAGGTCCATAGTAATGTTCTTCCACTTCCATGTTGGTATTGGTAGTGGTTGCATCATCCCCTTAGATGTTTTCCTCTCATCCTTCACTTACTGACATACCAGGAACTTTAATGTATATTCAGCTATCTCCCTTTACATATTTTCCCACCAAAAGTTTTCTCGGAGATCTCGATGCATCTTTGTGATCCAGAGGTAAATACAGAAGGTTGAGCTATGTGCATCATTCAGAAGCTTCTTCTTTACCTTTGGATCAGACAGTACACATAATCATGACCCAAATCTCATAATTCTATCCTTGGCAACCACGAACTATGAGTATTTACTATTTATGATAGCTTCCACCCTTTTCAGAATTTCCATATCCTTTCTTTGAGCATCCCTTATTTTCTCCAAGAGGGATGTTTGAGTAATAATTTGAGATAGGATTAATGATTTTTCTCCCTTGACTATTCCCATGTCCATCCTCTTCAATCCTAAGAAGATTGGATCCTTCTCAATTATCATCAATGACAGAATCACTAGATCCTTTATAATTAGCGCATCTTCCACCTTGATTGCTTTCCCATGGTGGTAATGGATTGAGCAGCCATAATCCTTGATGAGTTCTATCCATCTTCATTGGAGAATATTAATCTCTCCTTGTGTGAATATATATTTGAGGCTCTTGTGTTAAGTATATATCTCACACTTCTCCCCATAGAGATAATGCCACCATATTTTCAATGCAAAGATCATAAGTTCCAACTCCAGATCATGCATGGGATTGTTTTTCTCATGTATTTTCAGCTGTTTTGAGGCATTGGGTATCACTTTATCATTCTACATCAACACACAACCCAGGACCTTCTTCGAAGCATCACTAAATAACACAAAAAGTTCTCCACTTGTGGGTAATGTGAGAATGGGCACAGTGACAAGCCTCCGTTTCAACTCCTTAAAGCTCTCTTCACATTCATCACTCCAAGAAAAATTTACTCCCAGTTGAGTTAGCTCAGTAAAAGGGTTGGACAATCGTGAAAAATTTCGCACAAATTGGCGATAATATCCAACTAACCCCAAGAAGCTACAGAAATCTGTTACCAATGTTGGCCTAGTCCATCCCTCAATTGTAGTTGTCTTGGAGGGACCCACTGATATCCCATTTCTTGTGATGATACGACCCAATAATGAGACCGAATTCAACCATAACTCACACTTTCTATACTTTTCATAGATATTCTCCTTCTGCAAGGTCTCTAGTATAGTTCTTAGATTCTCCTCATGATCCTCCTTGGTTTTGGAGTATATTAGAATATCATCTATAAAGAATACCACAAATTTGTTGAGGTAATATCTAAACACTCTATTCATCAAGTCCATGAAGATTGTTGGAGAATTAGTGAGTTTGAAAGGCATTACTATGAATTCATAGTGCCCATATCTAGTACGAAAAGAAATCTTGGGGATATCTTCCTTCTTCACCCTTAATTGATAATATCTCGACTGCAAATCTACCTTGAAGAAGTATTGTGCTCCATGCAGCTGATTGAACAAGTCTTCAATTCATGTAAGAGGAAACTTTTTCTTTATCGTGATTTTTTTGAACTCACGATAATCAAGGAAAAGGCGCATTGACCCATACTTTTTCTTGATGAAGAGGACTGGTGCATCCCATGGTGAAGCACTTGGGAGAATAAACCCTTTATTCAGATTCTTTTGTAGTTGTTTCTTCAGCTCCTCAAGATCCATAATAGCCATTCTATATGGAATATTGAATATTGGAAA
Organism: Viscum album; assembly: GCA_963277665.1. Taxonomy (NCBI): domain Eukaryota; kingdom Viridiplantae; phylum Streptophyta; class Magnoliopsida; order Santalales; family Viscaceae; genus Viscum; species Viscum album. Next base: position 1,755,961,284 of record OY728137.1, read on the forward strand.
TGCCCCATGTATAAAGACAATTGAGAATTCAACATCTCTTCTAGGCAGGAGACCAGGAAATTCCTCATGAAACACTTTAGTGAATTCCCTCACAATAGGCATGTCTTTAAAGATGGTTTCTTCTTTGGACTGAATCATCTGATCCAAATACACATGCTCATAGGGCAGTAATATCCATGCTTGAGATTATGAAACTAAAGAAGATTCATCCTCATCCTTGCACTTATATAGAATCAGGGGTTGATTCTTTACATGGGGAGTGATTTCCCTCTCATGAAAATTTATGTTGGCCTTATATAAGGAAATCCAATCCATGCAAAGAATTACATAAAATTCTAATAGAGGGAGTATGATGAGGTTTGTTGGGATTTTGTATCCACAAATTATGATAGGGGAGGAGTTATATTCATTAGATGCAATGATTTTCCCATTTGTTGTACTCACCGACATCTTTACTTCCATGATTTGTGGTGGTGTTGGGATTGTTCTACAAAACTTTCGGTATATAAAATAATGTGTAGAACTAGAATCAAAAATTAAATTTGCTATTATTGAATGAAAAACTAGAATATATTTCACCAATTTGTTGTTTGGGTTCACTTTGGCGGTAGTGATGGTAAAAGATCTCCCTTGCTTCCTTGGAGGTTGTTGGTTTCTTCCAAAAATTCTTGGATTAGGTCACTGATTTTCAAGGTGCCCTGATTATTTATAGTTAAAGAAATGAGAAATGCGTTGAGGTTCTAATAGAACTTTCCTCTCCTCTATCGTAGCCGTGGGTTTTTCTTTTCAGTAGTTAACAACTCGGTTCCCATCTCTTCCACACCTAAGCATTTCCTCTTCCCCTTCAGGAAATTTTCATGATGCTTCTTTCCACAACTTTGGCAAGTGGGGTGATGGGTTTTATTAGCACCATTGGATTTATCCATCAGACCACCATAATTGAAGTCCACCTTATGCTTATTATCCCCATGATACCCCTAAGATTCACTGATCATCATTTCAACCTTGAGGGAACATCGGAAAATTTCTTCATAGCTGTCAAAGTCACGGACCGCCTGGGCTTTCCACAGGCTAGGTTTCAGCCCACAAAAGAAGTGGTCAACCTTGAATTCGGGGGTAATGATAAATATGGAGGCGTATCATGAAAACCTTGTGAATTTTTCCTCATTCGCTCTGACGTATTCGTTATCTTTTTTGCTTGAGGAAAAGGAAGTCCCTTTCTATCTTAAGCCGAAGGGTGTGCTGAAAATATTTATAAAAAAACATCTTCCATAAATCCTTCCATTCTAATGCCTCGATCTCCACCTAAAGCTTTGTATTTTTTATCAATGTCCACCATTGATCAGCTTCACCCTCCATATGATAAGTATCCTAAAGAACCTTCTCTTGTTCGGAACATTGAAGGATGGAGAAGATCATTTCAATATATTTGATCCACTGTTCAGCAATTGAGGGATCAAATGAACCATTAAAAGTAAGAGGCATGTGTCTCATGAAGCTCTGAATAGCGACTTGTTCTTTCTTAGGGGGTTTGAACGTTCCTCTTGGCCCATTTTTCTATTTAAATCTTGAGTTAACTAAGAGAGTATCATGAAAAAGTTCATGATTCCTGATCCCATCGGACTGAGGATCTCATTAGAATAGTCATCACATTGATCTTCACATCGTTTGTTAGCCCAAGCCCTCTTATTACTGGCTATTGGCTTGAAGAAAAGGAATGTTAGGTGTAACACATAAAGGGTAATATAAAGACAAAAATGGATTACTTATAAATTAATTTTATTTTTTAACTTATAAATATATAAGCTTCAGTCTATGTTATCCATGATCTACTTTATAACATGTATTCTTAGAGGAATTTTTTTAAATTCCTCTAATAATGGTTCATACTAAGCTTGTTAATTTACCAAATAATATCCCCCAGGAGTTTCATAATGAAGAGTGTAGCAAGGCCCGTTTTCATGTACCAGGATACCCCGAGTCAAGCCCGAAACTCCTTGTCATAGTTTTCACTCCTAAGTACATATGTGTCAGAGCCACCTCTACCTGCTCGTATCTAGACAGGGATTCATTTTCTTGATAAACCACTAACTCAATACTCACCAAAACTTAGGGATGTTTTTTTATACTTAGTATATTCTCTAAGGATTCACTAGGGTTTTATAATCCTAATACCAAAAATAACTAAACATATCCTCTGATACCAACTATAACAACCCTTATTTTTATTACACACTTAAACCTGATTTATTACATAAAATTAACTTTATACAACATAGAAGATCGAGAGGTATAGTGTATTTGAATATTAGTAACATTACATAACAACTTAGAACATAAAACACACAACATCTTTATTCAAAACTTTTTTTAAGTGACCAGTATATTCCCTTGTACTTAGCATTGCATGGATAACCTGAGGACATGCATAAGAAAGGGGTGAGCTATAAAGCCCAGTAAGGGAATAAACATGGAATAACATGAGGAATACAGTACATTTTATTCAATAGGATTATCAATGGATCACAAGAGAAACATGAACATAAAGGCATGATAAATAATGATAATCATAACATGGAAATATGGAAACAACACTTAACATAGAATTAGCATGTGACAAGGGTCATTACACATAGAGCATGTGTCATGACCCATCCCCCTGGGGCTTGTGCCATGACTACCCCCAAGCCCGCCTTCCATAGGCCAGGGGCTGGCGACTACCACCAAAGGCATATTCCCTAAAACTGGGAAGGCATTGCCTTTATAACCTGTAAGCACACATAACCAAGCACACAACAAGATAGGAACACAAGTAAACAGAACTTTAAACAGAGTGAGTATAGTAAGTAAAAGAGGCCAGAATACAAGCCCAACTAGAAAGTACAATAAACTGAAAAGAACAAGACAATCGATAGGTGGAAAGAAGCTCCTGGATCATCCACCATGGATCCTACCTGACAGGTAGGTACATCTCACGAAAAGCCATCTCTGCGGTTCTCCTAGTCTAACATCCACCTCCGAGCTACCTCCAATCGTGGTACCCTCATCCTCAGTTAGAGTTGTCCATCGTCTGCACCAAAAACAATGAAGTGCGGGAATAACCCATGCAGGGGTGAGTATAACCATACTCATTAGGGACCCCGAGACCCTCAAGGTCTCAAAAATCCACAAAGAATGAAACAAATGATAACCCTACTTAGGTATATGCCCATATATATACCTAAGTTATCAAGTAAACCCATCTCAATCATGAGAAAAACACAGAGTCCAACTCCAAATCCCCAAGATTAACTGTTCCACAAAGGAAGAAATACTACGAAGGAAAGTACCCCACAAGTACGCCACACGAAATAATACCACCAAGGTATTACCATGAAGGAAAGTACCACAAAGGTATAGACTCAACTCACTCCAGGATTTATTCTAGGGTAGTAACAAGTAACATCCCTAGTCACATCGTCGAACACCTCGGTTGTTGGAGATCCCCTCCCTTATCTTGTATAGTGGGTCTGCCGCGTCACACAGAGGCACTTCCCACGAACCTTACTCCTCCTATCGAGTACCATGGGTCTGCCGCGTCACACAGAGGCACTCCCCACCATGGGTCTACAACGTCACACAGAGGTGCTCCCCCTTGTGACTTGCTGAGGTACTCCTCCTATCGAGTACCATGGGTCTGCCGCGTCACACAGAGGTGCTCCCCACCGTGGCCTGTAGAGTTACACCTCATGTCTTGTACCGTGGGTCTACCATGTCGCACAGAGGCCCTCCCCACCATGGTTCTGCCATGCCACATAGAGGCGCTCCCCACTGGTCCTATCAAGTCACTCCAAATCGAAAAGGTTAGCAGTCGTCAAGTCTCAACTAGCTACTGGGTTCTCGCACTATGCTCGCTCATCTCTGGGAAGATCCGATCAACAAGCTACTAGTAGATATTTGAACTGCCAATAAGTCCCACGAAGAAGCATCTAAAAGGTCTGCCATTTCCTAGGGGTCTCAACACAACAGACGGCGCGTCAATCGGACGCTCGATCTGTGAGTTATTAGCCTTTTAGTCTCGGGGGCCCGGTTGGATTCGTGATCGATCCAACCTGACCATTCCCCATCGTAATCTAAAAATTTAGTGTGGTATACTCAAAGGGACCATATCGCTCCAAGATTTCCAACGCCGCCAATGGTTCATCAAATGGATGTCTGGTGCCAAAGTTATGGACAAAAGAAGTAAATGGGTCGTAGTGGGCCCAGGTCCGGTCTGGCCCGACCCGCAGTTCGGCCTGGCCTGTTCGGTTTGGCCTGGATCACTAGGTCCAGCCAAGCCCGTGCTGGGTGGCCCGGCCCACTAGGTGGTCCAGCAGGCAGCGAGGGGCCGCGGGGGTTCAGTTGCGGAAGGCGCGAGGCCGCAGGGCGACTCGGTCAGGGTGGCTCAGCCAGGAGGGCAAAGGTCGCGGGGTAGCTTGGCAAGAGCGGTTCGGGGCCGCGGTTGCCTCGGCTGGAGTGGCTCGGCCATGGGTGGATCAACTGGAGCGGCTCGGAGGGCCGTGGGTGGCTCGGCCGGAGCAGCGTGGAAGGCCGCGGGCAGCTCGGAATGTCACGAGCGACGCGGGCAGGGCAGCTCAGTCAAGGGCTTGGCGGGACAGCAGCGGCTCGGCAAACGGTGGCTGTGGCTCAGCCCAGTCAGCGACGGCGGCTCGGCTCGGATGGCGGTGGCCGTGGGCGTCGCGGCGGGTCTGCGGGTAGAGGATCCATGGGGTGCGGTGGTCGTGGGTGCCATGAAGCGGCTCGGTTGTGGGGGTGCCACGAGGGCGCGGAGGTCGCGAGGTGACGGGGGCCACGGGGTGATGTCATTGTGTCGTCGTCTTCATCACGTTCAAAACCACAAATCATCACAAGATTTGCGGAGGGGTTGATCCATGTTTTTTTGGCCCGTACCCTCCATGTTAGGGGGGTACCATATGGCTCAACAAGAACTTGAAGAAGAACATCAAGCTTTACAACCTCCCCCAACGATTTATTCCCAATCCCGAAAAATAATTCAAGGGAAGAACATCGGAAAAGTATTCATACACAAATAAACACCTACCTCGGGTTGTTCATTGATGTTGTCGTGAGAAGGAAGTACAGACGTTGATTCGTCGTAGATGAAGACATCCCATGTCGAAAAAAGTCCCGAGGAAGAAGGTCGAAGTCGAGGTCAGCGTTCTTCGTTGGTGGAGTGTTCTTCGGTGGGAGGTGAAGTTCTTAGTTGGAGAACTTTATTTCTCCCAAAGATCTCTCCTCTCCCAATTCCTCCAACTATTTCAAGTAGCCAACATAATAGATTTTTTTGGCTATTTAGTTTGTTGGAATAAAATTCAAATTGGCTAAACAATTAACCAAGTTGGAAAAATTAAAGTGGTGGGTTGGCTTAATTAATGTGGAGGAAGATCAAGAGGCTCCTCCACATTAAAGAGGTAGTTGAGAGGTTTCTTCTCCATTATGAGGGGAGTTCAAGAGGTTTAGGCCTCGGGTGGTCCCCACCACCATAACCGCCCGTTGGGAGGTTAAGCTCGGGTGGTCCCCACCACCATAACCTCTCATGGGAGGTTAAGGTCTGGTGGTCCTCATTTCTCAACTTCCACATAGAGATATCCTAAATAAAAATAAAATGAAATAAAAAGAATGTTTATTTTATTTTATTGTTTCCACAGAAAACCCAAAAATTAACTTTCACCCTCGACCAACTAGCATCGAGGTGAAAGTCTTCTTAAGCGAATATCGGTGCGGCAAGTTCAACGGTGTTCTCTGATTTCAATTCCGAACACCGTTTCAAAATTTATAAAAATTCATTCGTACTTTTACTGAACGTACCTGAAAAAAAGTTTATAAATTAATTTCAGGCACTTCGTGCCTCGAAATCACGCGCCCTTAATTTTTTTGGACTCGTATAATTCCCATATTTAAAAAAATATTACATGAAAATTTCAGGTCTTTAAGACATGAGTAAACCCTAATTGCACATAAAGAATGAGTAAACCCTCATTTCTCTTGAATTATCATGATTAAACACCCATTTCACATGACATATCATGATATGATACTTTACCCAATGCATTGGAGCGCTATCAGGGCGCACCCTTCTTAAACATTTCATTTCATGCATAAGTGTTCCATATAGATCATATAGCCTGGATTCATTAACATCATAATTCATTTCACTAATAGGAGATGTGGAACACATAAATTTATGTCCTCAATAAACAAGCACATGTGCATAAAAGCTAATACCCTTGATAGATGAGTGGGTATGGTATTCACTACACAATGATTTTGGAATGGAAATTTTGGTGTAATTTCAGCTTCATAATGACATCAAATAGAAATTCTTCAAATGGGTTACTGAGAGTGAAAGGGATATCTCATCATTTTTAAATTAAATGAACAGTAATGGGATCATGGAACTTAATATACCAACATATGTAATAGAATTTAGATGTATAATATAAAAAAATTTCTTGAATGTAAATGAGGAGAGAGAAATTCCTTATGGAATTTTGTCATGGTAACAGGTGTACATGGGAGGAATTGATTAGAGAGAAAGGGGTATCTCATTATTTAAACCTAAATAGGGTTTTATGGGGGAGGTTCTAAATAATACCCCAATATTTATAATTGAAAATAAAAGGGCATAATAATATTAAGAAACTTCGATAAAATTAAGAAGGAAGGAATCCCTTACTTGGATGTGTGATCCAAAAGGCTTGGGAGGGGCTTGAGAGAGACTTATTGGGGGCTTGGGGCACCTTGGGAGGATTCTAGAGATATAAGGGCATATTTTTGAAAAACTTCAAAGGCTTTGAGTGAACAGTACGTGGGAGCTTAGTTGGGTTTAAATAGGAAAGGAGAGGGAATTCATTATTATTTAGGTTTGGGACACCACACATTAAACTAAGAAAAAACACAAACCATCCCATGGTTTTTTTAAAAGGGTAGTGGAAAACAATATTTTATATTTTCAAAGGTCGAAATTCTTAAAATAATAGGGTTTCTTATGTGGAGGTGAGTCACGCTCTCAAGGAAATCAATTAAAAGAGATAAAATGTTTCACAAGTAAGGGAGGGTCCACTAAAGCTTTGTAAAATAAATAAAACTAAACTAAAATCACATTATTTTAATATTAAAACATATATTGGCCGAAAATAATGTTTATAGTATTTTATTACATCACTGTTGGGTCATTATGATGTCATAAAACACATTATATATTTAAACGGTCTTTGATTTTTACCCAAAAATTTGATTGTCTTAGAAAATTATGAAAAATTCACCATTGGATAATTTCTATGTCCTGATTCAAAAAATAATATTCATTTTATCCAAATAAATTTCTAAATATGTGAACTTTCACTTTTAAAATAAAAACTGAAATTTATCGAAAATTCATTGGTTTTGAAAAAAATAGCTTTCAAACCTTAATAAAAATTACAATTGTATTCATAAAATTATATGATCATTTATAATCAATAAAAAGAAATTTAATAATAATAATATTCTATTAAAATATTATTTAATTCAAAAATCCATTAATTTATCAAAATAAATTCCTTAGTTGAATATTAACTAAAAATACTATTTATGCTTTTAAAAACTATTTATAAAGTAACAATAATAAAATGAATGTATATTCATTATTATATACAAAAATAATGCCCATAATCATAGTTCTAGGGTCTTGTTACATAACCCCTTATAACACCTGCATAAGACAAAAGGCTAATGTGTTCAAGGGGGACAGACTCTTGGGGTGGCTTGGATAACATCGCTTGGGTAGAAATATCTATCAAATTCCACTTATCCTGTATGCGGTTTTGTTCATGCATCACATGTTGAAGCTCGACTTGGGATTAGTCAAGAGTGAAGCCCATTGACCCCACATCCTTTCTGATCTCTGACAAATGGGCTTCATACAGGGAAAGTCTACTAGATAAGGTCATCACTTCTTTTGTCTGAGTAAATTGGATTTATTAAAGCCCTATATTTATACTAATCATGTGATCACTTTTCAATGGATATATTAGAAACGGTCACAATTATTAATGGTATTTTAAAATCCAAAACCTAAAACCAAATAACTGAATACGTTTTGAAAAACCATAAGAAGAAATTTAAATAGAGCAAGAGTAATTTTCATTAATGGTTTTTTGGTTTGTTACAATCATCCCCACTTAAGAAATTTTGCCTTCAGAATTTCCTTTTCGCACAATAAAATAGATGTGGGTAACTCTGATTCATCACTTCCTCAAATTCCCATGTCAGTTCTTCAAACTTGTGGTTTCTCCACAACACCTTTATGAGGATCATTGTCTTATTTCTTAAAACTTTTTCTCTATGATCTAATATTTCAATGGTTTTCCCTCATAAGAAATATCATACTCTAACTGTATTACCTCTGAAGAGAGTACATGTGAAGGGTATAGTATGTACTTCTTTTAGAGGGATACATAAAAGACATCATGTACCTTGGCCATGGTAGGTTGAAGTGCTAGTCGATAGGCCACATCCCTAACATGATCAAGAATATCAAAGGGGCCAATGTACCTAAGACTTAATTTACCATTCTTTCCAAACCTCATGACCTTCTTCAATGGAGATATGTGTAGAAACACCATGTCTCAAACTTTGAACTCAATGTCTCATCAACAGTTATCCTAATAACTCTTCTATCAACTTTGGGCTGCCTTTATATGCTTCTAAATGGTTTCCACCTTCTCCACCATTTATTTGACCATTTCAAGTCCTAGCATCTTACTCTCATCGACTTTATCCCAACACGCTAGTGTTAAAAAAGTTATGAAATCATTTATACTTAATAAAAATTAATTTAATAATAATAATATTTTATTAAAATATTAAATAATTTAAACATCCATTAATTTATCAAAATAGATTCATTAGTTGAATATTAACTAAAAATACTATTTGTTATTTTAAAAACTACTTAAAAAGTAACAATAATAAAATGAATATATATTCATTATTATACACAAAAATAACGCACATAATCATAGTGATAAGGTATTTTTACATAACCCCATATAACACCCGCATAAGATCGAAGGGTAAGGTTCACGATGTTAACCAACTCTTGGGGTGGCTCGGATAACATCGCTCGAGCGGTAATCTTTATTAACTTCCACTTCTCCTATAGGCAGTTCCATTCAAGCTTCATGTGTTGAAGCTTGGCTTGGGCTTAGTCAAGAGTCAAGCCCAATAACACCACCTCATTTCCAAGCTCGGACAAATGGGATTCATATGGGGAAAGTCTACTGGATGAGTTCATTTCTTCCTTTTTCTATATAAATTGGATTTGTTAAAGCCCTATATTTATACTAATCATGTGATCACTGTTCAACGTTTATATTAGCAACGGTCACAATTTTTAATGGTATTTTGAAATCCAAAACAAAAAAACAAATAAGTGTATATGTTTTACATAACCATAAGAATAAATTTAAATACACCAAGATAAATTTTCAATAATGAATTTTTAGTTCGTCACAGGTACGGTATACACTAAACAATTTTTTCGGCAAGGAAAATCAAGGTGAAATTTCAGCAGCATAATTTCATTGCCTAAAAATTTATAAAATGGGTTAATGATTGAGAACGGGGTGTATATTATTTTTGAAACAAAATTTACAGTAATAGGGACATGTAAATACATATCATAATATTAGTATTTGGAAATAAAATACATAATATAACAACTAAATTTGAATAAAGAAGAGAATGTGAGGTTCCCTTACCGTGAGAGTATGAAATCAAATACCCGGGAGGAGCTACTTAAAATCTTGGATGAACCTTGGGAGGACTCTAGAGATGGGAGGGAAGAGTATGGATTTTTTTTAAGGATTTTGATTGAAGATAAGTGGGATCTTGGGTGGGTTTATATAGTAAATTATTGGATATTTATTTATCATTTATCGAACATATATTGTATACTCTATATAATAAAATAACCAAAATTACAAACATTTCTATAGTTTTTTACCATGGTTTCTGCCAAAGGGGATAATTTTTTATTATTTTATAGTTCCAAGGTACAAACCTAAAAAAATAATACCCTTTCTCATTTGGAACTGATTCATACTCTTAAAGAAATGATTTTAAACTCTTAAAATATATTAATGGTTTGGGAGGATTCATAAAGGCTTTATAAATTTAATCAACTAAAAAAATAACATTGTTTTAAAGGGAAAACAAATATTTGGCCTTCAATACCATTTATAATATTAATTTTATCACTTTTGTGTCATTAATATGTCATAATAAACAATGTATATTTATATGGTATTTAATTTTTACTAAAAAATTTGACTGTCTCAAAATATTATAAAAATTTCACTGTTGGATAATTTTTACATTTTGATTCCAAAAATAATATTCATTTTATCAAACAAAATTCTATATATTTTTGTTTTCAATATTAAAATAATAATTGTTATTTATTGATAATTGTTGTGTTTTTTTATAATAAAAAATTTCAAACCCTTATAAAAATTAGATTTATCATCATAAAATTATATGATCAACAAAATTTAATATAAATTATATAATAGTAATATTTTATAAAATATTATTTATTTTAAAAATCCAATAATTCATAAAAAATAATGTCTTAATTGAAATTGTATATTAGTTAAAAATACATTTTTTTATCATATCAAAATATAATTTCTATCAAAAATAGTTATTTAATATATATATAGTGGAAAAAATGAATATAATAATTATTATAATGAAAATAAAATATAAATATTCTTAAAATTAGGGTTAATTTCATTAGAGTTCTTTTAAAAATTTTATTACTATCATTATACCCTCAATTATCCTATTTTACTTTTACTACGGTAATAAAACTTTTCTATGGTTATTATTCATATTATATAAAAATCATTCTGAATTTATTACCTAATATTAATTATTATGATTATAAATATAAAATACACATAATAAAAATCAATTCAAATAGGTTAAATAATTTAATTTTATATAAAATGAGCAAGCATGATGGAAAGTGGTTTTTTGAAAATTGCATTTTTCAAAGAAAAGAAGATTTTACAACAAATCAATAACTACTAATCATCATTATATTAATTTAAATTCATAAATATAGATATATAATCTAAAAATTTTATTTAAATCATTTTTAATTTGTATTTATTTTAAATAATTTTAATAGATAAAAAATTTTTATTTAAAATAGTTTTCATAAATACAGGGTTTTAATCCAAAAAATAATCTTTTATTAAAATATAGTATAAAGATGATTTAAATGTAATAAATTGAATTAACTATATATCAAAAATAATTATGTTAATTTTTATTCAAATTAAAATAAAAAGTTGTAATTTTAAATTAATTCATTTATCAAAATAAATGAATACTTTACATAAAAAAGTTATTTTCATTATTCAATGAAAAATATTTTTTTTTTTTGAATAAAATACAAAAGTTTAAACCTAAGTTAATTTTGATATGATGATATAAAAAATTGAGTTCATATTATCAAATATATTTTCTAAATTTTATAGAAAATAATTATAATATTTATCATAAAAAAGAAATAAAACTCATTTTTGAGAAAATGTAATTTGAAGAACAAAAAGACATTGCCTAAAATTGATTGATTATTTACTAAGAAGTTATAAATATATTTAGGACATATATATATTTTATAAATTATTCAATCCTACTCATATCCAAAAAATTAATAGAAAGGCTAAAATGGTTGTATTTAAATAATCATTGTTTGTTTGGGTTTGGTGTTGCGTATTACATATGCTATCAAATATATTTTTCTCTTTTAAAAACTCATGGAATTACATTCTTCCCCATTTAATAAATTATGTACTCTCAATTTAAACTTTAAATATATTATTCATATTTCTATCCATTAACTATAATAAAAAGAAAATTAGGGATGGGTAATTCTAAACTATTAAATAGAAAAATGGGAATCCAATTAACATTAAAGGAATAACTTATAAATGACATTTATTCCTTAACTTATGAATTACTAGGATTCAATGTATATGTTATCCATGATATATTTCCTAAAATATACTCTTAAGTGATTCTTTCTTCCTTAATAATGGTTCTTAATGATCTTGTGAATTTACCAAAGCATATCCCTAAAGTGTTTCAAACCAGGTGTGGAGTAAGGCCTGTTGTTTTGCACTAATTCTTGATCAAATCTAGCTCAACACAATGTTTTCTAGTTTTACCGCTATGCACATATGTTCTATAACGACATCCAATTATAGTATCCAGAAATAGAGTTATTTTCTTTATAAAACACATACTCTGTACATACCAAAATTTAGGGATGTTTTCTTATACATAGTCTTATCCCTAAGGCTTTCCCTAGAGATTTCTAATCCTAATCACAAAAATAACTAATCTTTTCCTTTAATACCAACTATGACAACCCTTCTATTTGTTACACTTTATTTCATGATTAATTACATAGGATTACACATAATATAACCCAAAATATTTAGAAGTCTAGTGTCTTTGGTAATTAGGTGCATTACATAACAACTTACAATAAGAAATACATTATATTTATTGAAAACTTTCTTAACATGCTTGTACCTAAAACCGCATGGCTTAACCGGGGAACATAAATAAGAAAATAGTTAGTTATAAATCCAAGTAAGGTAATACACATGGAATAACATGAATAATTTAAAACATGTTAGAAAATAGGCATATTAATGGGTCATAAAATGAGTGATAATCATAAACATGAGCAATGAGGCATGATATAACATGATAATCAAAAATGAAACATGGGAAATGTAGAAACAACATAAAACACTACATAAACATAGGTCAATGATAAATAATAATACATCATTATTGAAAATTTACTACAAAGAAATTATTTTTACTCCCTATCCCAACATGATGTCTCGTGAGAATAAACATTACCTAATGCATCAGAGAGTTATATAATTTTAGGTGTTCTCATCACTTTAATTTCATTATCATGCTTAAGTGTGCTACATATATCCTAAAACATGAAATAATTCATCATAATATTTTATTCCATGATTAAGAAGTGTGTACTAAATAAATTTAAGTCTTTGGTCAAAAATTTGTAAGTGTATAAAGGTGAATAACCATGATAGGAAATTGGTATAGTATCCACTACAAAACTGTTTTGGAATGGAAAATCATAGTGAAATTTTCCCAACATCATGGCGTTACTTAAAAATTAATAAAATGGTTTGATGATAGATAATGGGGTATCTCATCATTCTTAAATGAAATGGAAAGTAATAGGGATAGGTAAATTCATATCCCAACATTAGGAATTTGAAAAATAAGGTATAAGATAATAAAGAAACTTGAATAAAGAAGAGAATGTGAGGATCCCTTACCTTGAGAGTGTGACTTAAAATGTTTGATAGGAGCTTCTTGAGAGATTGGGAACCTTTGGAGGACTCCATAAAATTTAGGTAATAGTAAGTACATGATAAATGTATTTTGAGTGAAGATAAGTGGAATCATGGGTGGTTTTATATAGGAAATCAGTTGGAATTTATTTATCATTTCTCAAACATAGGTTTTGGACACTATATAATAAAATAAAAAAAACCAAAAACATTTACATGGTTCATTCCCATGTTTTTTACCAAAGGGGAGTGGTTTTAATTATTTTATAAGTTTATGGGTTGAAATTAATAAAATAATACCATTGCTGGTATGAAAGTGAGTCATACTCTTACAGAAATTATTTTATAACCTTAAAATATATTAATGGTTTTTGAGGATTCATAGAGGCTTTATAAAATTAATCAAATAAACATAAAATAAAATTATTTTAAAGGTAAAACATATATCTAGACATGGATAACATTTATATTATTTATTATATCGCTTTTGGGTCATTATTATGTCCTAATACAAACTTTATATTTATATGGTATTTAATTTTTACCCACAAATTGGACTCTCAAAAAATTATGAAAATTAATGGTTGGATAATTTCAATGTTATGATTCCCAAAATATTAATTTTTTTATTAAAATAATTTTCTAAATATGTATACTTTCACTTTTAAAATAACAATTATCATTTATTGAGAAATGTTGTTTTTTTTACTATAACAGTTTTCAAACCCTTATAAATATTACATTTGAATTAATAAAAATTATATGATTATTTATATTTAGTATAAATTATTTAATACAAATGTTTTACTAAAATATTCTTCATTTCATAAAACCATTAACTCATCAAAAAGAATTTCTCAATTGAAATTTTATATTACTTAAAAATATAATTTGTGTTTTATCATATCAAAATATAATTTCTATCAAAAATAATTTTTTAATAGTTTATAAATGAAAAAATATATATAATCATTATTATAATGAAACTAATATATATAAATATTCATACCAATAGTGTTACTTTATTTCTAGTCCTTGTAAAATTATTATTATTATAATTATTTTACCCTTAGTTATCCCATTTTACTTTTACTACAGTGATAAATATTTATTATGGTTATTATTCATATTTTAAAAAAAATTATGCTGACCATATTACTTAATATTAATTATTATGATAAAATATATAGAAACCATTATATCAAAATCAATTCAAATAGGTTGTAGAACTTAATTTAAAATAAAACCCATAAGCATGATGGAAAGTGGTTTTCTAAAAAATGCATTTTTCATAGAAAAGATGATTTTACTTTATCTATAAATTAATAAATAAATATGTATATATAATTTAAACATTTAAATTAAAGCATTTATCATTAGTGGTTGTTTTAATTAATTATAATAGATAAGAATTATGTTTTTAAAATAGTTTTTAGAAAAATGTGTTTTCAATCCTAAAAATAAACATGTATTAAAATCCAGTATATAGATGATTTAAATGTAATTAATTTAATTAAATATAGATAAATAATATTTAGTTTACTTTGAAATAAAATTAAAATAACATTTCAACTTTTAAATTACTTTATTTATCAAAATAAATGACAATTTGACATTAAAATGGTTTTTAACTATTCACTGAAAAATCTATATTTCCCAAAAAAATCCCAAATTTTCACCCAAAATTAGTTTGGATATTATGATATAGAAAATAGATCTCATTTTATCAAATATATTTTCTAAATTTTCTAGAAAATAATTAAAATATTTTTTTGTAAGAGGAAATAAAACACATTTTTGAAGAAAACATATTTTGAAGAACAAAAAGACATTACCAAAAATTGATTGATTATTTACTAAGAATTTATCTATATATTTAGGATATATATATATATCATAATGTATTCAATCCTACTCATATCTTAAAATTTAATATAAAGGATAAAATGGTGATATTTAAATAATCATTGTTTTCTTGGGTCTGGTGTTGCGTATAGCAAATGCTATCAAACATAGTTTTCTATTTTAAAAACTCAAGAAATTTCAGTTATGGAATATTTAGCATTATTTATAGAACTATAGTTTTTTGTGTTGATATATCATGTTGATGAACTATCGAGGGTTAGACAGTTTGAGGAAGGTCACTGACATTCCATTCGATCATAGGTCAATGTGTTCAGGTTAATGATTATAACTGAGATAGTAAATAAGGAAATAATTATTGAGTAGAACCTAAGGGATGATAAAAATATTGAGGAGGGAAGTTTTGTCTCTCAAACTAGTGGATCATCTTCTAGATAAAGGAATCATTTTTTTGAGACTTCCTGCGAGATGAGTACCATTCATGCTATTACTGATCGTAGCTCTATTTTCATTCATTCGTATGGAATATAGGGTCACATAAGGAATCATTGTGATCCAAGTCCATTCAAGTGTCGATCTTATAGAAGGATGGTCCATGCCTAGAATTTTTGTAGGACCTTACCTCTAGTAGTTAGTGGAAGGGGGTCAGCTCCGACTTCAGGTTTGAGAGCGAGTTTTATAGCTCCATGTTATGCTAGGAGATGGAACAGTACATGTAGATTAGGTGGAGGTAGAGGTCATGGACATGGAATCCATGGACAAGTTGTACCTATATAGTAGAGTGGGCTTACTCCATTTAGTGAGGTTTTGTCACATGGTTTTGGTTCAATCCAGATATATACTAGACATCCTATACCTAATCAGCATGGTGTTTCACCATCTACGGTGAGATGTATGATCTTAATAGCCTCTATTATAGTATCTACTCTTTTTTATATAGGTTCATCTCATATTTTCATATATGTACCTATGGTGTAAATCCTTGTGCTAATTGTTAAATTTTTTGATGGAGTTATGACTCTTTATACTCTATTAGGGATCATTACTTAGGGTGTATAACAATAAAGGGAGTTCTCCCAAGAGATTTGTGGGGTCACTTTATTTGGGATATTTTTTTTCTTGAGATTGTAGCATTTGACTATACACTCAAGATGGATTGGATGGTTGTTTATCAATATCACGTTGATTAATATAACTGAAGGGTGACATTTACATCACCATAGAGCAGATTTTTTATTCATATAGTTGAATGGGATGTCCAGGTGAGCTTATCTAGACCATAGAAACGTTTGTTGGGAAGTCTGACATTCCAGATTTCTAGTTTATATCTAGATGATTAGGGATCACATCAAATAGACTTACCTCCAGTGGTTAAATTTTTCAGGGATGTTTTCCCAAATTAATTCTCTGGTTTACATCCTTAGAGAGATAGGAAGAGTTCTCTATCGAGATATTTTGTGAAACCACACTGGTATCCATTCCTCCTTAAAGTATGTCTACTATGGATTTTAAAGATCTCAAAGGAAGCTAGAGGACTTTGATGAAAATGGGTTTATATGAACTAGTACTTCTCCATGGGGTCTTCCATCTCTTTTGATAAAAAGAGGGATGGTAACCTTAGGATATGAATGGATTATCAGAAATTGAACTAGTTTACAGTAAATAACCAGTATTCCTTTCCATGGATAGATGAACTTTTTGTTCCAATCTAAGGAGCATGGGTGCTCTCGATAATTGATTTGAGATCTAGTTATCATTAATTGTGTGTTGGACCTACATACATACCTTGTACAAATTTTCATAGTAGGTATGGTATATATGAGTATGAGGTTATGTTGTTTGGTATTAAGAATGTGCCATTAGTTTTACTGGTGTTGATGAACTGATTTTTCCATCCTTATCTAGATTCATTTGTGGTGGTTTTTGTGGATGATATCTTGGTTTTCTTTAAAAATCAACATAACCATGCCAAGCATTTTGAGATCATTTTTTATACATAAATAGAGCTTCAGTTATATGATAATCTCACAAATTACCACTTCTAGATGGGTCAAATCACTTCCTGGATCATATTATCTTAGAGACAGAAGTATTAGTTGACCCAGAGAAGGTGAGAGTTATAGTTTCATAGAATATTTCCAAGAACATCTTTGAAATGTAGAGTTTCTTAGGTATGGATGGATAATATAAGAATTTCATATAGGAATTATCACACATATCAATTACATTAACATTCTTGACTAAGATGTGTGTGATATTTTTAAGGATAAATATTTGTGAGTTGTCTTTTTAGGACCATAAAGGGAGATAGACTTTAGTACTAGTCTAGATTATGCCAAAATGGGTTAAGAGATGTAGTGTGTATTTTGATGTATTAGGTAATAAGAAAGGAGATGTTATGATTCAAGGAATGAATTTTTGGCATACATGTCTTGGTAATTTAGTTTACATGAGAGTAATTACCAGACGCATGATATTGAGTTATTTGTAGTTGTTTATGCTTTTTATTTTTTGAGACATTATTTTATGGGAGAGTGTTTTTTGGTGTACATGGACCAAAAAATACTCAAGTATATATTTACACAACATGATATGAATATGAGTCAGTAGATGTGGGTTGAGTACCAATAGTCTTTTGAATTAAATTTTACCTATATGCCTGGAAAAAGAAATGTAGGGGCCAATGAACTGATCAGTATGACTCAGATACATGCAGTTTAAGAGTATAGTAGCGAGTGGCAGCTTATGGATTTGTTTTCAAATATGCACTTGGAGGTGTAATATTATTAGGGGAAGAATTTTCATTTAAACTTATATGTGGCCTCTTCCCAATTGGATAGAGTGAGGATGAGGTAGCTTTCAAATTTAGAGGTAATAGTTCTATAGGAGAGTGTGGTAGGTGAGTATCGAACTCCGGGCTGGACTATGGGTGGAGATGAGATTAAGTGTATTCATATTCATGTATCGGTTCCAGAAGACATACACAAGAATACGATATAGGAGTTTCATGCCTCAATTTGGGCAGTTCATCCTAGTGTTACCAAGATGTATCATGATTTACCTCCCCAGTATTGGTGGTCAAGGATGAAAAATGAGGTAGTTGTTTTTGTTACAGGTGTTCCACCTATCAGCATGTGAAAGAGGAACTTCATAGACCATATGGACTTTTATATTAGTTTCCCATTCCTAATTGTAAATGGGAGGATATCACTATATATTCTATGACATGTTTTGTAAGGTCTCCTTGAGGTAGTGATGTTGTTTGGGGGTTTTGTGGACATGCTCATGAAATTTTCTAATTTCATGCTGATCAGGGATATTTTCTCCTTGGATGATATTGGGTACTTTTATATCCATGAGATAGTGAGACTCCACGGGGTTCCTCATGCCATTGTATCATATAGGAATCCTTAGTTTATGTCTTAATTCAAAAATAATTTGTAGATGAAATCAGGTACATAGGTTATTTTGATAAAGGAGTAATACACTTAGACTAATTTATAGTTAGAGCATATGATACATGTGCTAGAGGACATGTTGTTAGATTGAATCCAAAATTTTGGTGGCTCTTGGGAAAGGCATATTCTCTTTTTTTCCTAGAATAATATCTATCAAGAAACTATACAGATAGAGCATTATGAGGATTTGTATGGTAGGCCATGTCAATCTCCCTTGTGTTGGTTAGAGGGAAGAGATGTAGATTTATAGGGACCGCATCTCATGTAGGATACTTTTGAGCAGGTCCAGTTGATAAGGAATATGATGGCTACAACACGGCATCAATAGAAATATTACGTCAATGTTTGTGAAAGACCTTTTCAGTTTGAGGTTGGGGATCGGGTCTTTTTATAAATATCACAGAGGATGGGACACATACTGATTAGGACATATTCTAATATTTCACCACAATATTTAAGTTCATTCAATATTCTGGAGAGAGTTAGGATGGTAGGATATCATTTGCATATACCAAAGAGGCGCCAGACTATGCATGATGTCTACTATATATCTCAACTATGCTGTTATCACTCAAACCCAACTCATGATCTACTATGAATGAGGTGGAGTTATTTTTAGAAAAAAAAAATTAAGAAGCATCTTACAAGTATTTTTTATAGGATCATGATGATTCTATAAGGCTGGTCAGATCCTCTAGTATGGGTGCTATGGAATCCTGGTTGTTTACAGCATGATAATTTAGAGTGGGAGGTAAATGTAAATTCGTAGTGTTTGTATTTATTCTTAGGTTATTCTTGACCACCCATAGAAGTTGAATTTAGTCACTAATTTATTTAAGGGTGTAGATTATAAGATCCTATGTTTTTCTTGTGGTATTTATCTTTTTTTTTGTCAAAATCTTGTTAAGTTATCATTTTTTCTTAGACGCTAAAGCTAATTCATTATCTGGTAGGGTAGTTTTGGAAATAAAGTGGTTGGAGGGTTTTAGGTTGGTTATATGTAATTAAACATCGTGTAATCAGAATACATGACTTGTATATTTTACGTGACATATAATGGTCTAGGAAAAATCTTCCACATCATGTAAAGGTTTTTTCCGAGGGAGGAAGACCTAGATATTTACACAACATGTAAATCATTTACAATCCGTGTAAATTCCTGTAGATAGTTTTTAAAATAAGAGGTAGGGGAATCTATTATTTTCATAGAACCTCACCCTCTCCCTTATCTCATTTAGGATTACCCAATGAAGCCAAGGCCAAGGCTTTGGTGTGGTTCCACAATCCGGACTCTATTTCTTCCATCACCGATATCATTGGATTCACACTAGTAAGATCTCTATTCCTATTGTGTCATTATTTGTTTGTCTTGGAATCAGATACTCTATTTTGGTGTGAGCTAATATGCACTATTTTTAGGGTACTCATTTTTTCTTTCTTTTTATCCTAATATGGACTAAATCAGAGGTTCATACTTGATTATTATTCTACCACTTATATATGGTAGGTGGTTTATACCTTTTCCCCTGGCTATGTTGTTTATCATTCATAGTTGTAGTTGTGATGCATGCAATAATTTTTGTTAGTGCCCCTAAAATTAATTGAATTACATGAATAAATTAATTAGACACTGATAGAGATTCCAACTAGTTACATAAGATTTTTGGTGGTTTTTTCACCAACATAATCCACCCATGGGTTGAACATTTTTTTTACTTTTTGTTTTGCAAAAAATGGGATGTGTGTGAGCTTTTCTAGTTATAGGACGCCATTATAAATTTATGGGAATTGAATTTAATTGATAAGAGAGATTTGATGCGTTCTTTACCATGTGACAACAAGATGTGAATGGTTTTAATTATTTAAATAAGTTGTAAGAACTTATGGAATGTGATAAATTATGAAATGATGAATGTATGTATTGATGAATTAAAATGGTAGTGGATCCCTTGCTTGGTGTATCTTGGATCCAGATTCCATAGATGACATGGATGTTTCTCTCATGGATCTTGTTTATGGTAGTGGATTCCCTGAACTAGTTTCCCCCTTGGGTCTTGATTATATAAAATGTCTTGGCCCTTGTTACCCATTGGATTCATCTTACATAGACTAGAATTTGACATGTGTTTTTGAAATTATCATTTTGACTCCACCATGTTCTTAACCAAGAATCCATTAAGATGTTCCTGGTACTCAACATGGATGACTTGGTCTTTTATACCTTCGATCCAACCCTTCAGAGTCTAAAACTTTTCATTACACATTCCATCCATTGTGGATGACTTATTTATACAGCGTGACCATCGTGGTTATTTTGATATGTTACAAATACCCCTAGTATGGTTATCTATTTTCAGTTAGAATACTAGACCGTGTTGATTTTTTATTACTATTTTTACCATTTCACCTGTTAAGGGAGCCTGAATATCTTTTCTAGGGATCCTTGTTTGGCAAGAAAGTTTATCATTGCATGTATAAAATTTTCCATGGGAAATTTGATTCATTTTTATTATTCCTGTGATATAAACTGTACATTGGTTAGCTTGTATTTCCATAACCTATATTTGTTATGGAAACCATTGTTGGTGGCCTAATGAGTGTTATCACACACCTTGTTCAGACAACCATTGGGTACCTGGGAAGACACCATGGATGCATGTAGGTACTAGGTTAATCACCCACTAAACGATGCAATATTTTTTATATACTTAGGATTAGGGGAGCACATGGTCAAGATAAGGCTCGTGATGCTATCACAAATAGTTCTTTTTGGTATTTTTGGTTTTTGATACATGTATTTTATTGTTTGACAGTATACCTGTCTTCCATCACTATAGAGGCATGACATGACACATCATTATATTTGAAATTACTTCTAGAATTGTTTATATATTCATATATTGGATGTTTATCTTTCATATGATTGAGTTACTTCTTCCGTTATTGACTATTATTATTAATCTATTGTGTTACATTCTAACACTAGGGCAGAGTCTTCCTACAAACATACCTTAGGCCTTCATTAATTCTCGGAAGCCTCTTGCATTAGGGGAGATTCGCTTGAGGCCATGTGATCCCAAAGATCAAAGAACCATTTAGTTGAATCCATTTGGAGGCGTTATATTCAATATTTTAGACCCCACAATTTCACATGTATTATTTTTAATGTGAATAAGATCACAATTATGACGTAATAATTGATGTCCCCAAAATGGTAGTTTGAAAAACAATACTTTTTTTCTTACATTATTGGGTACCAATTACATCTAATGATATTTGAACTATTTTCACATAAACCATAAACTAATACTCTTTCAAAAATTAGGAATAAAAAATTAATAATTATACATTTATTTGTAAACCAGATAATAATTTTAGTGTTGGTATCAACTCATTTTCTCCATTGAATATTGATTTTTCATACTAATATCTATAAGATGCATCCAATAATCAATGATAATTCATAAAACACCAATTTATAAAATATGGTAGTCTTCTCATCTCAATTTTATAGTTACTAACTAAATATTCCTAAAAAGTGTGAGAATTCTATTTAGAAAAGTTTCCAAATCTAGGAAAATCACTAATCATCTACATTAGAGCAATACACATATTTAACAATTTGGTTGTTTATTCATCATATGTATCTATACCATTTTCCCATAACTCTTGAAATTGTTATATAAGAGTCCAAAGGTATATATCAATCTCATTTACAATAATTTTATTTTATGAATTATCATTAAAATAATGACTTAATTTTGTTCTATACACATCTATGAAGGTATATTTTAAAGGATAAAAATAATAGTCCATATGTTATAAGTTGCACTTTGAGTCCCAAATGGAAAAAATCCGTCTCTATCCAATAAAAAAACACTTTCCTAGGATAAAATTTAAAATTAATATATGAATAATCTAAATAGTTTCCTTCTTTTAAATATCTTTGATGTCATAAAAACCCATCATTATTTTTCCATATTATTCAACTTCATTTTCTCATCTATTTTAAAAGGAATGAAAAATATTTGGAATATTTATTTTAATACAATTTAATATAAAATCATCATAGTATATTTATTAATATTTTTCTTCATGGTACATATATTAATACAATAATCATGATTCAGTGATTTCCATCTATATGTATAAAATCATTTACACTCTTCTATATAAATCCTCTCCCTGATACAACACGTGATCATTAGGACATGCTTGTATCTTTGTATAATTTTTAATATTTTTATCAATAATTTTCACCATATCATAAAATTATTAAGGGATATTAGTTTTTAAAAATTCATCATGAAACAAACTCAATGTCATCAACATTGATTTATCTGAGATTCCTCACAATCGATAGATATGGTACAACTTCAGTAGAAAGGATAATTTTTTATGTTTGATATATCTTCATATATCACATTATTTTTTTCATCCACTAATTACTAAAAAAAATTTATTACTCATTTAACTTTCCAATTTTATTAATATTTGGAAAATTAGAAAGAAACTCAAATTTTATGTTACAATCTTCCTTATTTTTTGCATTATGGAAAACATCATTAATTGGGTTTTGAATATCATTATCCACAATGATGGTTGTAGGTTGTTCATTTTTATGGTAGTTACACATTGAACTTTATGAAATGTCCAATTACCCAAGTAAAATACATCTCACATATCTAGAAAGAAATTTTTTCAATGTTAGGTGCTCAAAAACTTTATGACTTTTCATCCATATTCTAAAATTATAAACAGGACGTGGACATTTTATTCACCTATCTACAAATAAATTCATGATTTAAAATATAAAAACACCTCCAACCCTTTAACATATTGAGGTGTACTTAAAGGAAAATTATGAAAACATTTATCTATTTGTATTTTATTAATAAAATATGTATTAAAAAATGATAATTAATTGAATAAATAAAAACTTGTTTAAAATAAAACATAATCTTTATGGAATAAAAAATAATTAATATTAGAAAAATATTAGCAATTGTAAATTGTGATTGAGAATAATTTTTTAAAAAAAATATCATTATAACCAATTGAAATTATAATAACATATTTTATTATATAAACATATCATATAACATATTGAGAAAAAATAAACCATAACATAAAAATTATGAAAAAATATCTATATAATCATTAGAGGAAATCTTTAAGGACACCTAGAATAATTTTGGAAACTCGATAGACGGAACCTTATATTTGATAACAATAAAAGTGTGTCACATTAATAGTAAATAAACAAAAGAATTTATATTTCTATTATACAAATTAAAGTGCATCTATGTAATGATCACTAAGGGTTAATTAGTTTTTTCTATAAAAATATTTCTTTTTTTATAATTATTCATCTAACATAATATTTTTTTTATATTTGGATATCAATTGATCAATTTATATCACAATAATTGAACCATAATGTTGTAAATAAATAAAATAAAAAATTAATGCATAATATTTTTTACAAGTTTTAACCAATGTATATGTGACTATATTCTTGGCGTGTTATTCAAATCCAATTGAGTTAAAACCACCACTATTGTGTTAAATTTTGTTTTAGTAAATTCATTAAAAAAATAAGTCAATGATGAAAATATTAAAATAAAATTCCAAATATAAAATAATTTAAAAGAATAAAATGATTATTGAATGGATACATAAGTAATAAAAAAATGTACATGAGCAGTTGATAGTGGTGTGACACATCAATACAAGCTTAAAATACATTCTCATAAAAAAATAAATATAAAACCAATATGAATTTTCATATAAATAGAATCAATATCATGATAAAATAATTTCATGATTTAGGAATACATAACCAGAATTAGAATATTATATTGTTACACAATTAATTGATAACTAAAATCTATACTCAAAACTTTAAATAATAGCTATGAAATCAAGAAATAAATCAATAGGATAGGTCTCAAATCAAAGGCATGGGAGGGAATCATCATGAGTTAGCCCCAAGATTTAGGGGATGGGAGGGAGATTCTATGGAAAGGATAAAGGATAGTGGATGGTGATGTCAAGGGGAAGGGGTCATCAGATTGTGGGATTGAGGGGAACAGGGTGTGATTGAGCTGAGATTCAAGGGATGGTAAATAAGGGGACCATAATAAATGAAATTAGTGATTTATTGTTGGTGATTATTAAAAACCATTTATAATCATTTATTTTTCATTGGTTTATTAAGAAAATTCCACTAGTAATTAATAATCCACATTTATATGTAAATAGTTGCTTTGATATATATTTGTTTTTTTATATTTCGTAATTTTTATATACAAATACCATGAATAAACCACCACAAATATCTATTTTTTTAGTGTGTTTTATGTTATAGCCAAAATCTAATAATTCCATGATCATATGATATCTAATTTTTAATGCAAAAAATACAAATTTTATGATGCATAAATTATGGTCCTTGTATTATACAGTATGATTTTATTATTATTAGGTTTGAATATACAAATATATATAAGAGGGTAGTGAATTATGTCTTTTAAAAATCTTCAACATTTCTGTATTTTGACATCAACTATAGATTGTGTGGTAAGTAGTGTTTAAGATTGTATGAAAAATATGCAGTGGATAAAAAAAATATAACATGGCTTTTTATAGTGGTTTAGGGAATTAATATCCCCTAGTCCACACCACTAATTACTCTCTCTATGAGATTGGTGAGTTTCACTAGTCAGGTCCTCATATCATAAGACCAATCCAAAACTGAGTGCAGGGAATTGACACCTTTACAAACAAGGCTAAAAAATAACCTTCTAGTTCTTTAACAGATAACTAAATATCCATGGATTAGATCGAGAACCTGATACTCCACCGCAACTGAGTACGAGTAGTTGAAACTCTCAATAAAAAGATATTGATTTAAAAAGGTTCTGATTCAACTTCATAGTTCTAACATCAATTAACAGTAGATGAATCTTCTTCTTTAGAAAATAATTTCTTCAAGAAAGAGTAGTTCCAAAGAAATCTAGTTGTAATAGATCATTAGAAAAAAGAAGAAACAAATACCAGTAGTAGGCTTACAATAAATACGAGAATCAAAATGTGTATGTCTCCAATGGGTAGCCTCTTCTGTAGATAACAGATTCTGATCTATTACTACCATAGATCTATAAAAGATCTTTAAAAGAATGTATTTTTCATATAAATATGTGTGTATTATTCTTTTAATCACAAACACACAAATATATATATATATATTGAATAAATACACTGATAGAATAAATAAATCATAGATCCTTCTTTTCAATTCCATATCTAAGAAAACCGCATGATAGACCGTGAGAATTAAAATTCATAAAACACCTCAAAGTATACATAACATCCCTTAAGAATAAGATAGAATTTCTCCACTGAATACAATTCATTGAGTTAATCACAATGACCTTTCAATCAGTCTAAAATGAGATTTAAATTTTCATGATATTCCTCAAAGACTGTTACATGAAACTTTGATAAAATTATAAATTCAAATCTTCGATGTTGAAAAGTCAAATGTAATGGTTACTTAATAAAATGAAAAAAATACCAAATGTAGGTTTCAACTATATAGAGTTCATTATTCGAATGTAGGGTTGAAAAAGTAATGTTGATCACAAAAGTATGGTTAATGATCCATATTTTTTCTTCTTAAATGTAGGGTTCCATACTAACGTAGGGTTCTTTAACTATACTTTTTATCTTTGTCAAACGTAAGGTTCCATTAAAAGGTAAGGTTACTTATCCATATGTTTCTACCAATGTAGGGTTGATTAACCATATATGCTGATCTTTAGATCATAAGTTTTAATACAAATATAGGGTTTGTTCGTTATGTTAAATTATTCAATGTAGGGTATAAACAGTGTTTCCAGAATATGACAAATAGTGTTTCTAGAATACTTTGACGAATATTTCATACAAATAAAAAGTTTGAAATTAATTTCAAAATAAGGATTATAAAGAATATTAATTACCTGAAATACACTTAAAGTAATATCATTAATAAAACAAAAAAGTGTTTTTATGGGCATCAAAATAAATAATATTTATTGAGTATTTTTGAGATAATACATGCCCAACAATATCCCCCTTTTTTATGATCACAAAACCCATATACTCAAAAAAAATTAACAAAAAATATAGAGTTTTATAAACACATTTAATTTAAGATTAAATTTATTAAAGTAATATGAATATTAATATTAATATTAATATTTTGATATCATAGTGCTAAAAAATGAAAAATTAAGTGTTGTGTTTACCAAATTTTCTCCCCATTTTTGTGAGATCAAAAATAATTTATAAGAAAAAGAGAATAAACACGTTTAATGTGGCACAAAACAGTAAATGAATGTGTGATTATACTGTATGAACAAGCATATCAGTGATTCTGGATGTTAGAGATAAACATATACAAATGAAAATAAAAATTTAATTTTATTAATTAAAAAAACTATACAAGTACAAAAGATAGTTTTTAGCTAAGTGGTTGAAGATTAAGAATCTGTTAAAGGAAAGGTTTATTGGGTTTAGTCAGGGTTGGATGAAGGCACTAGTTTTGTATGAGCCTATGATTATTGAAAAATGTCTCGGAGTTCTTCTATCTGAGCATATAATATTTATTTAATATCCTCATCCAATTTCATAATCAAAATCCTTGATTCCTAAGTAACCTGAAAACTTTAAACTAAATTTACTTTTAAAAATTCTTGAAAATGTTCTTCTGACTACATAAATTCTGAAAACATATTACTAAATTTGTTCAGAAAAAATATACCAGGTTCACTTGCAGAAAATTTGTCAATTAGATATTTCTGATTGTACAATAAAACTGACAAAGGATCACTATTTACCTGAGGTTTTTTTAGACAATCATTCATGCCTACCAAAATAGTTTTGATTTAATGAAATCAGATCTGGAGAGGTAGAAAGGGAAAGGGTTGATGTACCTGTCTGACTAGCAAAACATTTTATTGACTTAAATTGTCTCCCCAAATACCACTTTAAATCTAGAAAGTCTAACTTAGAAATAACTTCATATTTAATCTTTCCAACCTCATCCAACATTTCATTTTTGAAATCATCAAAATCCTTTTTTGAAATAGAATTCTCTTTAAGATCCAAAAACTTTTTCGTTTCAACTTCAAGCTCTTTATTAATATTTACATTTTATTCCAGATATTTATTATACTTAATCACAATATATTCAACATGATTTGATAAAAAATAAGATTTTCCTTCATCTGAATTATATTTCTAATAAACAACCATAATTGATAAAGGATTATCAACTGAATCCTCCACATATTTTTCACTAGAACATTATTGATTATTAATCACTTCTGTTTTCTCTCCATAGATATGTCCTGATCTCTCAACTGACTAATGCTCAATAGTATATATAACTTCAGTTACTTTTTTCTACACTTGTTTTTCTTCTTGAGAAGATTCTTATTGAACATTTTCTTCTTGAATATTATTTTCTTGAATATTATCTATTAATTGATCAATTATGATCGGTACATCCTGAAGCTCTATATCTTGATTATCTACTTGATGATCTCATCCATGAATTGATTCTTCTAAATGAATAGAGAAAGTAGCTTCTCTAGAACCCAAAGTTGGTTCTTTGATTTGTGTAACTTCTCTATTTCTTGGATTGAGGATAAGTCCCTCTTAAATTTCTTCTTCTTCGACATTATAACAAAGCCTCCTCATAGTTAGATTGGAAATGTCTTATGTTCTTGATTCAGCAACTCTTTCTTTTCTAACAGACCCTTGCTCCCCCTGAGAAAAATATACAGAACCCTTTTTCTCATTAGCACCAATAGGTAACAATTTTCTTATCACTGTACTCAAGAAAAAACCAAACTTCTTTAGAGTTAACACATTGAGTACATTACTGTGATGACATTTTATTCGAGATTCAATTAATCGAATCATATCTTTCTTAAATGGAATCCGACAAAGTATCCTTCTATAAGGATAAAGATTCAATTTTGCATCTGGTTGAAAGCAGTATTTAAGATATCTGAACATATACCTTGGAAAATACATATTTATTTCACTTCAAAATAGAAACATGACATACATGTCTAGATACATAATTTTATCCATTACAGCAATCCTTGGAGAAATTCCAATATGAATAAATTTACCCAATATTTTTTGATCTTCCTTGAGATATTTGAAAAACATGTTCCTTATATTTTTTGAACCAAAAATAAAAGTCATATAATCTTCAAACTTATGATCTTTATCTTTAACAAACTGTAGATCAAAGTGAAAAACCCATTCATGAGGACAGTTCAAAATTTTTGAAATTTCAACAGAAGAAATGGAAAAATACATATCCTATATTTTCACAAAAAAAAGTATATTCATAATCACTAGAACTAAAATATATTCTTTTATTGAAATAATTCAATTCTACCACATAGAGAAACACAGATTTCGCTTCATTGATCACAGAATTCATACCTTGAAACATTAACGGTTGTTTTAGGAGTAGATTCATTTGGTAGATCCATTTTAAATCTACCAATTTTCGTTAAATAATATTTCTTCCAGAAACTCTTTGTCTCCTTGGATCCCTGGCTTCACCCTCTTCGATTCGCTTGGTTTTTTTTCAATTTAAAAATATGAAAATTTGATGTTTTTCATCTTCTAGGGTTTTGAAGGTAGATAAAGGTTTGTGTTAGGTGAAATGGTTTGAAAAATGAAGGTAAAGGTATTCAAAAGGTTTCTAATAAGTGATGAATTATATTTGTTTCTCATATCGATTACATAGGGTAATTATGAAATCTTTTGTAAACGTGTGGCGTGAATAAATTTAAGATAAAATAAATTAACTAAATTTGATAGAAAAGAAAATATTAAAACAAATTAGATTTACATTTAATTTAAAAACTAAATAAAACTAACTACCCATTAATAAATTCAAAATGTATAGTGAGAAGTGGTTTGGTGAAAATATCAGCTAATTGATAATTAGTGTTGAAAAATTATAAATATATATCCTTTTTAAAAACAAGATCTCTTAGAAAATGATGCCTAATATCAATATTCTTAGTTCTTGAATGAATTATAGGATTTTTTGAAATATTTATAGCACTAGTATTATCACATAAAATATATATAATATTAAAATTTAGTCCAAAGTCTATTATTTTGTTCTTCATACACAATACGTGTGCACAACAACTACCTGCAAATACATATTCTTCCTTAGTTGTTGACAGGGTAACTGAGTGTTGTTTCTTACTTGACCATGATACTAAATATTTTCCTAAAAAGTGACAGGTTCCTAAGGTACTTTTTCTATCTAATATATAACCTCCATAGTCAGCATCTGAATATGATATTAATTTAAAATCAGAAGCTTTTGAATAAAGAAGAAATTGAAAAATATTTACTTTTAAATATCTAAAAATTCTTTTAAAAGAAATAAGATGGTATTCTTTAGAATTTTTTTGAAATCTAGCACATAAACATAAAAAAAAAATTAGGTCTGCTAGTAGTAATATATAATAAACTACCAATCATACCTCTATATAACTTTTTCTCCAATGGTTTTCCAACTTCATTCTAATCAAGTTTTATATTAGTACACATGGTAGTTTTATATGTCTTTTTGTTCTCAAGATAAAACTTTTTAAATAAATAAATAATATATTTACTTTGGTTTAAAACATTTCCATAATATTTTTGATAAATTTTTAGTCCTAAAAAGAAATTAAATTCTCCCATCATAATCATTTCAAATTCTTTTTTTATGAGTTTTGAAAAATCATTAGAAATTTTTTCATTAGTTGAACCAAAAATAACTTCATTAACATAGATTTTAACTAATAAAGTGTTAGAAAAAATGGTTTTCTTAAAAAGAGTTGGATGTGTAAGTCCAACAGTAAATAGATTTTTCAAAATAAAAGAACTTAATCTTTTATACAAAGCACTAGGTGATTTTTTAAGGCCATAGAGAGCCTTAGTAAGTTAAAAAAAAAATTTGGTTTTTGAGAATTTTCAAAAATAGGAGGTTGTTCAGCATAAAATTCCTCCATTAAATAACCATTTAAAATGGCATATTTAACATCCATATGATATAACTTAATGTTCATATGAGATGTATAAGCTAAAAGGATTCTAATTGCTTCTAATATAGCTATAAGGGAAAATATTTCATTATAATCTATACCTTCTTCTTGATTATATCCTTTAAATAATAATCTAGATTTATTTCTATTTATGATACCTTGATCATATTTTTTATTTATAAATACCCATTTAGTTCCTATAACTAGATAATTTAGTGTCCTTCTAACTAATTCCCAAACTTAATTCCTTTTGAATTTTTTTAGCTCTTCTTGCATTCCTAACATCCAACTATCATATTCTAAGGCTTCTTCAAAAGATTTAGGTTCTAGTTGAGATAGAAAGGTACATAATTCAACTAGGTTTCTTACATTTCTTCTAGTTTTTATTCCTATGTCTAGGTATCATATAACAGTTTCTAAAGGATGATTGTTTAGGGTTCTAGACTGTCTAGGAAAAACACTTTTACGTTCATCTGTATCATGTTCTTATGAATAGGACTGAACTTCATTTATATTATTTTTAAAATCATTTTTCAGGTTTTCAAGTCTCAGGTAGTCATAAGATTCAGTAAATTCATCAGTTTGATATTTATCTTTAATAAAAGGGTCAGTTTCATCAAACTTTGCATGATATTATTGTTCAATAATCCGTGACTTTTTTTTAAACACTCTATAGGCTTTAGAGGTAGTATAATATCCTGAAAATATTTCTTCATCAACTTTTGGATCGAATTTTCCAAGATTATCCTCGGTGTTCAGGATATACACCTTGCATCCAAAAACTTTAAATTACTTTACTTTAGGTTTTCTATTATTTCAAAGTTCAAAAGGTGTATCTTTGAAAATAGATCAAATTAAAACTCTATTTATGATATAGTAGTATTTTCTTAAAGCTTCTGTTCATAAGTAGGTATAAAGACTATATTCATCCAGCATCATTCTAGCCATTTCCAAAATAGTTCTATTTTTCCACCCAAACTTTATACTCTTGATGGTATAAATAGGTCCATGTGGATAAGTTATATAGGTTTTGATGTAGCAGTTTTGTTAATAGATTTGAAGGAAGATTTGTGTTTCTTTCCAATTTGTCATGCATCACAGAACTTGTCAACAAAAAATTTAAGACTAGGTAAATCTGAAAATAACTGTTTTTTGGAAAATTTAGGTAAAGCATAAATATTAAATTGACCAAGTCTCATATTCTAGATCCATGACTCATTTATCTTAGCAGTTAAACAATTCACTTTCTGTAATGACCCAAAATTTCATTAATTAAAACTCTTTTTGATCCAATTAAATGTCTTATTATGAAAAATGGTTATATAAAACATATGCACTTCATTGGTTTTATATTTTTGGACTTTAAAATACCATTATGAATTTTTACCATTTCTAATATAGTCGTTGAATAGTGATCAATTGATTAGTATAAATATAGGGCTTTTACAAATCCAATTTACCCAGAAAAAAGAAAGCAATGGCCTCATCCAGTAGAATTGCCCCTTAAGAAGCACATTTTTCAAAGCTTGAAAAATAGGTGGCGTCATTAGGCTTCTCCCTTGACCAATCCCAAGCTGAGATTCATCATGTTAAGCTCGGATGGAACCCTCTATGGGAGAAGTGGAAGTTGATAGAGATTAACACTTGAGCGATGTTATCCAAGCCACCCCAAGAGTCTATCACCATTTCACACCTTACACCTCGTTCTTATGTGGGTGTTATTAGGGTTTATGTAACAGGACCCCATTACTATGATTGTTTACATTTTTTTGTATAGATAATATACATTCATTTTATTATTGTAAAATTGTAAATAGTTTTTAAAGCACAAATAGCATTTTTAGTAAATACTCAATTAAGAAATCTATTTTGATGAATTAATGTATTTTTAAATTAAATAATATTTTAATAAAATATTTTTAATACATTAATTTTTATAAAATATAAATCATCTTATAATTTTTATGAATACAACTGTGATTTTTATTAAGATTTGAAAGTCATTTTTATCAAAACCCATGAATTTTTTATAGAGCTTGGTTTTTATTTTAAAAGTAAAAAATCAAATATTTATAAATTTATTTAGATAAAATTAATATTATTTTTGGAATTAGGATGTCAAAATTATCTAATGGTGAATTTTTCATAATTTTCTGAGAGTCGAATTTTTGGGTAAAAATTAAATACCGTTTAAATATATAATGAGTTTTATGACATCATAATGACCCAATAGTGATATATTAAAATACAATAAACATTATATTCATCCAATATTTATTTTACCATTAAAATAATGTGATTTTATGTCTTTTTGATTTATTTTACAAAGCTTAAATGGACCCTCCAAGACTTATAAAACACTTTGTAATTTTAAAATGATTTTCTTGAGAGTGTGACTCACCTCCACATAAGAAAGACTAAAATTTTAGGAAGTTTGGACATTTTCCTTATAAAATAATTTTTTCCACTCCCCTTTGAAAAAAACCATTGGAAAAAACCTTGGTCTGGTTTGTGGTTTTGATTAGTTCAATGTGTGGTGTCTAAAACCTAAATAATAAACAATTGCCTCTCTTTTCCTATATAAACCCACACAAACTCCCACTTCCTCTTCACTCAAATCCTTTTTAGATTGACCATAATCTACCATCCTCTCTCTATAATCCTCCCATGTCACCCCAAGCTCTTAAGAAGCCTCTCTCAAGCCCTTCAAAAGCCTTTAGGATCACACTCCCATGTAAGGGATTCCTTCCTTTCTAATTTTATCCAAGTTTATTAATTTTGTTATGTCCTTTAATTTTCAATTATAAATTTTGGGGTATGATTTATCACCTCCCCCATACTTCTATATTGATGTTTGAATGATGAGATACCCCTTTCTCTCTCATTAATTCCTCCCATGTACACATGTTACCATGCCGAAATTCCCTAAAGAATTTCCCTCTCCTCATTTACATTCAAGCAATTCTTTTATATTATGAAACTAAAATTCCATTAATTATATTGGGACATGTATCTATATGACCCCCTATTAATTTCATTTCATGTATATATGATGAGACATCCCTTTATCTCTCATCAACCATTTTTATGAATTCTTATGTCACACTGTTAAGTTGCCAAAATTGCACCGTGATTTTCCAAGCCCAAGTCATTGTGTCGTGAATACTATGCCTATTTCTAAATCAAGGGTATTAAACTTTATGCACATTTACTTATTGATTATATAGTTTCTTGTATGAGTTCCACATTCCTTTATTGGGGAATAAATGATGATATTTAATTATTCCATGTTGTATGCTTCATGTGGCACACTTATGCATGAAATGAAATTTTTAAGAAGGGTGCGCCCTGATAGCGCTCCAATGCATTGTGTAAAGATTAGTATCATGATTCATCAAGTGCAATGAGGGTTTACTCATTCTAATTCAAGTTCAATGAGGGTTTAATCATGCTCCATGTAAAATGATCCTTTGCACATGCTAATATCATGTTAATTATTGTTTCCAAGTTTCCATGTTATGATAATCATGTTATATCATGCCTTTATGTTCATGTTTCTTTTATGCTCCATTGATATGTCTATTTCCTAACATGTATTGTTATTATTCATGTTATGCATTGTTTACTCCCTTACTGTTCTTTATATCTCACCCTTTTCCTATGCATGTCCTCATATTACCCCATGCAATGCAAAGTATGAGGGAATGTAGTGGTCATGTAAACGAAGTTTTCAACAAAGATGTTGTATTTCATGTTTTAAGTAATTATGTAATGTGCATAATCCCCAAAGACACTAGACCTCTTGTCTTACATGTTTTATCAAGTGAAGAGTTAATATAATAAACCATGTTTAGGTGTGTAATAAAAATTAGGGTTGTTATAATTTATATTTACATAATAAATTTAAATCCAAAGTATAAACATTATCAGTTCTAGATTCTCCAAACTTAAGAAATTTATCTTTAAATATAGAGCAGAAGTTTTTAGAAGAATCAACATAATTTCCATCATCATAGAGTTGAGATATACTTATCAGGTTGTGCTTTAGGCCTCGTACATATAGTACTTTGTTTATTGAGACAGTTTTTTGATCTACAACAGTTCTAAGTCCAATTATATTTCCTTCCGCATTATCATTAATGGTGAATAGTACTCCACCTATTTGTGTTATTGTATTGAAGTTTGATGAGTATCTGCTCAAGTTCTTGTAGTAGCCATTGTGCATATACAGTATAGCTATTATTTTTCTATGACCTGTTTCCTATAAAGAAAGTTGAGATAGAAGTTTGTTTTGGTACCCATATCCTCTTGTGTCAAACATTGTTAGCTAGCAGATATCTGGGAATCTACATCTGCTTTGTTTTTTCATAACTCATATCATTTTCTTCAGATAAACTTTTTAACATAAAATATCTTTTAATTCCACTTATTTGAGGATTTCTCAAATAACAGTTTTCTGTTATATTTATTTTTGTTCTATAAAAATGACAAGTAACACTTTTTGAGTTAGGAATAATATAATTATTATATAGTTTAGATTTTTCACCCTTACTTCCTATACCGAATATTTCCTTTTTAATGAAATTATTTCCAAGAATTTCATTTAGAATATTTTCTCCTTTTTTAAATAATATAGAAACACTTTTATAAGTTTCCAATTCATCTTGTAATGCTTTAATATTTTTTTCATGATCAGCATAGTTTTTGGTAGATGAGTTAAAGTTTTCAATTAACTCCTTATGTAGTTGAAATAACGTATCACTTTCTCTTAAACAGTATTGTGAATATTATTTAAATATTTGTTCTTCTTTAATAAAGATTTATATCATTATTTTAGAATTGTGTAGTAGGGGTCCAATTTATCATTTGAACACCTAGAATCAGAATCCAAATTAGAGGAATAATGGGATTGTACCGTATCTTCTTCATCCATGAAGCATATATTTTCTTTTAGACCTGATTCTTCCTTTTCTGAATCAGATTTTGATGAGTTGTTGGAGTCTTCTGAAACACCCCATGTTGGTTTCATTTTTATTTTGACTTTAAGTTCATAATCATCATTTTTCTGATATTTCTTTTCTATATTTTACTTTTCACATTTTAGTTGAGGAAAATAAGGTCTTATAGGGCACAATTTCTTGCATTCGTAATATCTGAATTCTATTGAGTCTTTCTTATCCTTTTTTAAGGGATTTTTGAATCCTATTTTCTACTTATAAAACTTTATAAACTTTCTATTAGATTGAGACAGTTCTGTTTTAGAATCATATGTATCTTAATTATTTTCTTCTCTGACGTCTTTTTTTATTCTTCGGCTTTTCTTCTGAGATGTTACATTTAGAGAAGTATTATCCTTTCTCACTAGTAATTTATGATCTTTAGCTTCATATTTCATTTCAACTTCATAAATCATCAGTTTCCTAATTAATTCTCTCATTGTTGTATTTTTGAAAGATGATGAATTGATAATTGAAGCTGATATACCATTCCATTTAGTCGGTAGTTCTCTCAGTACTTTCAAAGCTTGATCTTTTGGTTTGATAGGAACACCTAAGGCTTTAATATTATTGATAATCTCTATAATCATTCCTTTCATCTGTGTGATACTCTCTCCATAAAACTTTCTAAATATATCAAATTTCATCTTTTTTGTTGCATACCTCATTTGTCTCACATTATCTATTCCTTCATAGGAAACTAAAATCTTTTTCCGTATTTCATAAGCACGATTGAATTCATCTAGTCCAAGAGCACAGATAATAGCATTCATAGATTTATAATTCATTTCATACTCAGCCTCTATACAAGAAGTCCAAGATTCAGTATTTTCAAGATTTATATAAGGTGTAATGATCTTTGATTAGACTTTAAATCCCAGATTCTTCAAATTGATAATCATCTATCATTTCCAACATCCATAATTTTTACTGTAGAAATAAAGAGCATGAACCATTGACATTCCTCCTCTAGGATCAATCATTTCCATATTTGTATAGACCTTATACTTATAGCTTGTTATAGATTTGTTCAAAATATATCCTCTGATACCAATTATTAGGTTGAAATATACAAATATATATAAGAGGTGGGTGAATTGTGTCTTTTCAAAATCTTCAATATTTTTGGATTTTGACATCAACTGTAGATTATGTGGGAAAGAAGTGTTTACGATTGTATAAAATATATGCAGTGGATAAAACATAAATAAAGAACATGGATTTCTAAATTTGTTTGGGGAATAAATATTCCCTAGTCCACTCCATCAATTAATCTATCTATGGGCTTAGTGAATTTCACTTATTAGGTCCTCATATCATAAGAACAATTTGCAACTGAGTACAGGAAGTTGAAAACTTTATAAAAAAACCTAAAAAAATCCCTATGGTTCTTTAACAGAGAACTGAATATCGACAACTTAGATCAAGAAGCTAATACCCCACCACAGTTGAGTATGAGCATTTGAAACTCTTAATAAAAATATATTGACTAAAAAAGGTTTTGATCTAACTTCACAGTTGTAATAGAAACTGACAGTAGCTGGATTTTATTCTTCAAAAAATAATTTAATCATTAAATGGTAGTTCTAAAGAGATCTGGTTGCAATAAATCTCTAAATAAAAGCAGTAATGATTAGCAGTAGCATACTTATAGAAAATAAAAGATTCAAAACATGTATGTCTCCAAACTGTAGCCTCTTCTGTAGATAACAGAGTCTGATCTACTGTTGCAGTAGATTTGTAAAAGATCTTTACAGGAATGCAGTTTTAATAGAAATATGTATGTCTTCTTCTTTGATTCATACACACACACATATATATATATATTGAAAAAATATGCTAATTGAATAAATAAAGCAGAAAGCCTGCTTCTCAATTCCATATCCCAGAAAATATCTTGATAGATAATGAGAATTCAAATTCATAAAACACCTAAGAGTAGACATAACTTCCCTTAATAATAGGATAGAATTTCTCCACTAAATACGATTATTTGAATCAATCACAACGAGCTTCGAATCGATCGAAAACAAGATTTAAATCGGCCTAATATTCGGTGAATATCGTTGCATGAAACTCTAATAAAATCATAAATTCAAATATCTAAGGTTGAAAATTCAAACGTAGTGTTCCTTCAAAAAATGAATAAATACCAAATGTAGGGTTTAACGACGTAGCATTCATTATCCAAACATAGGGTTGACAACGTAAGTTTGATTACAAAATTAAGGTTAATGATCCATACATTTTCTTCCCAAACGTAGGGTTCCATACTTATGTAGGGTTCTTTAACCATACTTTTTCTCTTCGTCAAATGAAATGTTCCATCAAAACGTAAGTCTCTTTATCCATACGTTTCTTCCAATGTACGTTTGATAAACCATAAGTTCATATCTTTCAATCATAAGGTTTAATAAAAATGTAGGGTTTGTTCATTATGTAACATTCTTCAACATATTTAGAATACGACGAACAGTGTTTCCAGAATAATTCGATAAATATTCCAAGTGAATAAAAATAATGAATATAATTTCATAATAAGGATTATAAAGAATATTAATTTTCTAAAATACACATAAATTAATATCATTAGTAAATAAAACAAGGGTATTTGTGAGTGTCAAAATCAATAAGATTTATAGAATATTGTTGAGACAATACATGGACAACGATTATGGTATATTCTTGTACCTTGATTATGTTCTCAAACACACTTTTTTATCTTATTATCATATGATCTTCAATTTTTTTTACTTATGTTTACCCATATTGGGAATTTGAGATCACCCTTATTATGTTTCCATTTCCCCAAGTTATAAAGAATAATATTACATATGAAATGATTATATGTATATATTATATGGATGATTTTTTGGAGATATTGAAGACTTATTAAAAAATAAGGATTATTTGGTTTAATGGGAAAAATGACCATTATATTTAAAAGATATAGTTTTTTAGTTAAATTTATTTCCTAATTATAAAAAAATATAAACCTAAAAAGGTTTTAGCTTTTTATATGACTCAATATTTGTTATAAATATAATAATTATTAATGGTAATATATGGGTTTCCTCGGTTCATATCAAATAAATTATGTAAAGAATTCTAATTTTAGCACGAGATCTGGGAATGCGGGTTTAGTGTGTTTTACCCATCTCTATGTTTCAAGAAATATACTTTATTATTTAGCACTACCACTATACTCTAACCAAGATCCAAGTACCATTAACTACATCTAAGTAGAACCAATATTTAACTTTTAATATGATAGTAATGATTAAATAATGGCTAGTGGGTATCCTCCCCACACACTAAGAATTACCTTTAAATATAAATCATTTTCTTACTAGATTGAAATAATAATAATAAGGAAAT
Source organism: Viscum album (assembly GCA_963277665.1). Lineage (NCBI taxonomy): Eukaryota > Viridiplantae > Streptophyta > Magnoliopsida > Santalales > Viscaceae > Viscum > Viscum album. The sequence continues at coordinate 1,756,000,544 of OY728137.1, forward strand.
TAATATATTTATTTTTATTAAAACAAGTCACATGAGAACATTAGTTAAATTGATCTTATCCTAGATAAATAGTTCCCTCATCTGAACATATTCAATATTTAAACCAGTTTATAAAGGGGTATAAATTCAAGTTAAACAAAAAATTTCAAAAAATGTACCTTATAAATACTTGTATTGAAAAAATAAGAGAAAAAATATCACTCTTTAATATCAATTTCAAATTTATCAAATAATTCATGAGAGATAAAAAATTATACTATTAAAAAATATCCCAAAAGATGAAAAACAAAAACAAAATAATCATGAATCAACAAGCATGAAAATATACACAAGTGGAAATAAATTACTACATGAAATAAAATGTAAACATGATAAAATACACTAAACCACTGAAATAGAAACTCAACATCATAGGAAAATGATCTAGGGGACTAAGGTTGATAAAAATTTGGGTCCTCATACTAATCTATATCCATATATCTCAGTGTATTCCTAGGATAAAGTGGAATTATAAATTAGTGGTGATACCCATAATGGAACTATTTAATGTATAATTCCAAACTAGTCCATACTAGCCATAGAAAAATACTAATCTGGGTTGAGTGAAACTAGGTAGAGAAAATTCCTTCCCCTAAAATTTTTAAATCATAGAATCTATACCCAAGGAACTATGGATCTCATGATAAACCAAATATAGGTGAGAAAAATTAATAATGAAATCAAGAATACTTAATCTAAAAAACATATAGAAATATATAATAATAAGAATAATTGCACACCCTCACCTCTAGAACAATCCATAGAATAATCCCCTTCTATTAAAACCAAAAAAATAATAAAACATCTTCTAAAATGGATAATTCCATCAACTAAACAAAATATAAATATCACTTTAGATTTTACATGACAATAATAATGGACCCAATTTATGGGTGTAATTCATTAACAAATACCTTTTTTATCAAGTTACAATCAGGCATTTACAATATCTTTTGGGAAACTAGGTTATAAAATCAAATTTGAAATTAAAATAATGGAAACATCATCAAAGCATCTCAAATAATTAATATTTAGCAAGAAAAACCTTATAATAATCCAAACACACTCAAATTTATATTCAACATTATAAAGACATCATTTTCCTTATAAATAATTTTAAACCAAATCACACTTTTAAATATAAATTAACCTTTATAAAAATCAATTAAGGCACATAAATAAACACTTTTTATACATTTTTTATGTGAAAATGCAATTTTAGCATATAGAATAGGGTGTTATTCCACCACTAAGAGATATTGGAATCATATAAACGATAATTCAAGATCTTAAAATTAGAAGGACCCATTTAAAATCAAGAAAAGGAAAACCCTATTTCTCCATGACATTATTATGGAAACAAATAAATAGGAAAAAGAGAAAGAAGAATATAAGAGGATATTTAGAACACTTTACCTCATGGAATACTTATAAAAAATGAAAAAGATAAATGTAAAAGTTAAAATGGAGGGGATAAATAGATCTAAAAAATAAATTATGTCTTAAATTTAGTGGGAGGAAAATTTTACCTTGAAGGGTTTTAATTTCAAAAGGGGAAATAAAGTAATTTTATAAATTTGAAAAACTAGAATAATCCATCACGGCATGAGCCTCTGGCTCATGACATGATTCCTCCCCCAACACTATCATAAACTATTAAATATCTAAAAAATACTTTTTGATAATTTAAAAATAATAATAAAATAATTTAATTAATTATCATATTTTAAAAAATATATTTTTCTATTTCAGTCACCTTTAGTAAAATATGTAGAATCATAAAATATGAAAAATAGGCTAGTACTAATGATGTGTTTAATATATACCAATCATTCTTTATGATTTCTAACACCCTATACATTGTATAATAATATTAAGACTACTTATGAATACTTCAATTCTATTGAAAAGTGAATAAACCTTATGTATCACCAGTTATCAAAAAATAGCTTTTACGTATCATCTCTTCAATAAATATATAAAGTCGGGAACCCTTATTTGTGGAACATTATATAATTCCATTTCATTCCATAGGTAATACAAACACTTTTCCAATTTTTCTCAAAGGAGATACCCTTATAATTGGTAAACATATTTATGTGACCCTCGCATATCATAGAGCCTCTTAACGCCCCCATTTATTCAATTTTAAATATCAAACGATACTTATGGGTTAAAGAACTACCATTACATAACACCCCTTTATCAAAATTCAAAAAGCATAAATCCATTATTTATCACAATATATGTATTGACACTTTTATTTTCCTTACATATCACAGGTTTCTTATACTATGTGATGCCCTAATATTTTAAAATTACAATATATTCGAAAGAGTATACGACACGTAACACTAAGCCTAACTAATACACAAAATATTATTATTTAAATATGACTATTATAACCTAGTCATTGAATTGATGGTTATGAATAGGATAAAACACATTCTAATATATGTATATATATAAAGTTCCAAATCTATACCAATGAATTGATTAATGATTCGGAAATGAAAATTAAATTTTTAGTAAATTCATGTTAAGCTTCAAAACATGTTTCCTTCAAAAAAATTATTACTTTTTATGAGAAAATATTATATTTAAATTTTTTCAGTTATGAAAAAACATATTTAAAAAAATAATATTCATTTTTGAAACTATCAATAAAAAATTATCTTAGTGTAACCCTTTGATAATTTTCTGAAACAAAATAATTATTTTTCAATAAATAGTTAAAAATATATATTTTGAATAAAAACAACATTTTATTAAGCATTTAAAAAGTTAAATTATGTTATAAAGTGATTTCAAAGAAAAATAAGTTCAATTATTTCATTATTAATCTAATTAATAACATTGAAATTAATTTTAATGTATAATTTTGAATAAAATATTATTGAAATTTGAAAGGCATTTTTCTGGAAAAAAATCATTATGTTGTGAGTTTTTATCTTAAATTAATTCCATCCATTTATAGAAATTTAATATGAAAAAATTAATTACATATTTGGAATCTTGAGGTTAAAATTTGTTAAATATGACACTTTTATTTTTAAGCATTATAAATAGTAACTGTTATAAAATTTATAACCATGGCCAAGGGTAAATCAGGGTAACCTAGGTTGAAACTAAGTGTTAACATCATACTTTTTCATCTTAATTATTATTGCATGAAGGTAATTTTAGCTTTATCCCCTTAGTCTTGAAATTTAAATTTTTTTTATGGGAAATGTTCCTTGAAAATGATCTATATAATATTTAAAGAAAATAAAAACACAAAACTTCACTCTCTTACTTTTAGATATCTCTTATGTGTTCACGTGTGGATAAAATAAATTGGGGAACGAATATTAATATATATTTTGAGAATAATTAAATTATTTTCATGATGGTAATTTATCTCTAATTTTTAATGATTATAGAATTACCTTAAATTGTAACACATTGCTAAAAAAGTATTTCACCAATTAATAGAAAAATAAAACAAATGATTTTAAAAATATTAAAAGTAATATAATTTTAGTGAGTTATAATGATAAAATAAATTTCTAGATAAATATAACATATTAGCGGTGCACTAAATTATAATATTCTTATTCCAAATTTGTCTTTATGTCTTAACAATCAACTTAATTGAATACTGTTAAAAATGGCATTAATGATACTTTATGAAAATAATATTGTATTAAATTATGTAAAAGTTATAAAAATATTGAAATAGGAAAAGGGGGATAATATATGGTTGAAAATTTCATCCCATAGCTATTTATGGGAAAAGTTTTACCTTAAAAGTAAAATTATTACCCTTTAAGAGTAAAAAAGGCGTTATAGCGGTTAAGGTTTAAACAGGTTAACTAAGGGGTTAAACTAAAAGATAGATTTAAAATACCACATAAACTGTTAAAATTTTATTTTCTAATGATTTTTCAAGAATATCCTACCTTATATTTGAATCTCTAGCCATTTTGAAGCATTTTTCATCATAATGACTATTAAATTTTAATCTTTTAATAAATTATATGAGCGCCCCTCCCTTCATTTATAAATGGACTCCCATTCCCTCTCTTTATTACACCACATTGATCAACCTAGCTCAAAAAATCCCCACATATTTCTCTTATAAGCATCCTTATACATGTTTTACAGGTTTTGGTCATCCCAAAAGACAAAGCCAATATTTTATAAGAAATGAACTAAAGGAGGTCTCCCGATGAAGTATGATTTCAACCAGGTATAAAGATAGTCATAACTACAATAATAGTTTATTTAAAAATCTCCAAATTATTTATGAATTTTTATCTTTAAGTATTCACTGGTCAAGTTATTTTTAATTTCTATCGTAAACCCAATATATTTTATTCTCCTCTAGTTATTTTTGTAAATAACAAGTCTTCCATTCATTTTCCTCACTTTATGTACACAATATAACAAACTAATGTTATTAAGGAAAAAAATTTTGATTTTCTAATCAGTCGGGAATCATTTTCCTCCAAATCCATATTTTCCTTAAAAAAATTAATGAATATTTTTTCTATTCTATATTTAATTATTAAATACATTTTTACCCATGTTTTAAATTTGAGAAATTGTTAAAAAGTAATGTCCTTGTTATTTTCTAAATGAGGTACTTTTTTTACTTTTATTAAAAAAGTATAAAAGGAATTTTTTATTAACTTATACATCATGAACAGAATTTACTAATGTCATGAATGCTCAATGATTTAAACATTCCTTTAAAATTTTCCATCTTTAATTTCAAAAAATATATTTTTTCAAATTTTAAAGAAATATTTTATCTCTTAAAATTAATTTTCAAAAAGAAAATGGTATTTTCCTCTAGAATGTTATTAATGATTTTTTATGGTATTTTTATTCATAAAAAACATCCAATATTTAATATAATTATTTTCCATTGGGGATATACTGTACTAATATTATCCCTTACCTTTATTTGGATGGTTTATTATTAGTTTGGATGTGGAAAGTATTGATATTTTGTATTCTAGTTCTTCCAAAATAGATAGTTATTTTTTTATGACATGTTGATTTAGTTGTTTTTTATATTTTTATGATGAATAAATTAGATAGAATAAGTGATGAGTGAAGCATAGATTACATATCCCCTTAATGAATAGGTAGGTCTTATAAGAAAAAATATATTGGGTATTTGGTCGAGTCCTTAACCATTTATATTGATTCCTTGGCACGAAGCCTTGACTGTATTTTTAGATGTCATGGTAGAAGACCTTGATCTTAAGTATTATACGTCTGGTATTTTGAGTTATACCATTATTAAATAATTTTTTAATATCCATGTGATTATTTTAGTAGTTAAGATATCCATGGATAATTTTCAAGATCATGTGATTAATTATATATCATCATTTGATCATCATTTATTCCTACTATATTATTCATAGTTCTCAAGTTGTGGAATGAATGTAATGTGTCAAAAGTTATTTACCTTACCAAATTTATTATTCCTTATTTATTAAAGATATATTCCACTATACATATCCCTTACCTGGAATTTGATCTCAACCATTATTTGTTTTCCTTTCCCCAAGATATCAGGAAGTATACTATTACTCGTATGCAAGGATATTCTAGAGGGAACAAAAATGGTATCAAAGAAAATAATTTGTTGTTTTTTATTTTTTTTTCAAATTTATGTAAGATTAAATCATGTATCTAGTTTACCAATACTAATAAACTATTTGTTTCTTCTGAATACAATTTGTTTCATCTAGTTCCATTATAAAAAATTAACCACAGAATTTGGTCTACATAGGATGGGGTTATTATAGTCGGTATGAGAGGAATTTTAGAAGAAACCTTAGAAACAAGTTTTTTGAAAACATATATTAGTGAACATAACCCTATGAGTTTATTTTAGGATAAGTATAAATATATTATAACATCCTAAAGTTTAAGTAATGTAGATATTATGTGATTTTTAAAAAAACATCCATATCAAGAAACTAAAAGTAAATGTGGTTTTGGGACTAATGAATATATAGTAATAACCATAAAAATAGTTGGTCAAATATATTCCATCCATAATTATACCACATGTTGAGTGTTTCTTCAGTACAAACATGGTTTGACACTCCTTGGGGAATATTCTTGGGTTAATTCACATTTTATTAACAAAACATTATAAATTATTTGAATAGATGATGGTCGTGAATGGCCTAGACTAAAACTACTATGTCTTAGATTGAAAATAAGGTGTTATGATTTAGACATCCTATAAATTATTTTCATGATTATATAGTTTCCAACTATGATTATTGTCTCGTATACTATGATATTTGGTTTCATTCATTGGATGGAACCGGAAAAAAGTTTGTAACTTTGAGTGTGTTGGAAAATGTGGTGATTTTGAGAAACCAAATGGGATAATGATTGGAGTGAAATATATTTTCATTATTCCTCATCATTTATCAGGATATATGATTAACAACTTTCACCTTAACCAACTCTCAGTCTCATCAAATAAGAGAAGGATAGAGTTTCCTAAGAGCACGGGTAGTGGATACCATAGAGTAAAGAAGGATCAATTTCCTTCGTGTCTAAAATATGGATGGGGAAACACTAAGGAATTTATCAAAGTAAGGGGATCATGTTTTATATATATAAATTAAGGTTATAAAGCGACAGATTGATGATAAAATCAATGTCTTATGCTTTAGGAACAATGGAATTATCTAAGTCAATGCCCTAATCCAAATGTTAACTCCTATACCAAGGAAATAATTATTCTATGTCAATCATTAAAGTGTAAGGATTGATGTTTTTATGTATTGGTATTTGAGAATTTGGTTTTAGAACTGTTATATCAATTATTTTTTGGTTATAATAATCATGAAACATCTAATGATTATTTTAAAAAAAAATTGAGTTAATGATTTTAAAGCATATTTTTAATGGTACTAATAACCTAGAAAAGTGATTTAATGGTAGGATAATGATTTACAAAAAAACACATGATTATGGGAAATATAACCCTTAATATTTATTTGATGTTGAGATAATAATTTTTAGTTTAGATAATTATATGATTGATATTTATAAAGTAAATAGTATAATATTGTTGACCTTAGAACTGATTGTTGGTTTCATGGTATCTCTAATAAAGTTTATTGAATTTTTTATTTATGTAATATATTCAATAATATGAGGTTTTATTTAAGAAATAATAGAAAATTTAATTTTTCGAAGAATTATTTTTTTCGTTAAATTCATATTATTAAAATTCTTTATGAGAATATATGATAAAGGTATTTACATATTTGGTATGTGATATTAAGAGCTACATTATGTTTTTTGGAGAACTAATATTAAGTTGATTTTGGAAATTTAGTTACTTTTTAATTTTTCTTTTCTGAATTTTGAATTTGGTCAGAGGATTTTTATAGGGGTATTAATGTGAACTATTTATAGAATTGATTAAGTTCAACTTTTGGTGTTACTATTGAGGTTTTAGATATTGATATATAATTTTAGATAAGATATGATAATAATTTTGGTTTTGGTAAATATTTAGAGATAGGGGAAAGCACTTGTCGTTTTTTATAGGTGTTATGATCTCTTAAGAGTTAATCTTAGTGCTTCATGCATGAAAAAATCATCAGAATATTAATTTCATGGAGTAAGAAATGAAGTGGAAGTTTATCGATGCATATCCATAGGATGAAATTATTCTTACCAAAAATAAATATATCAAGTAAGTATATTTTTTGGTTTTCTCTATTATGATAGTAAAATAATACCTCAACTTCAGGAAAAGGATCTTAAAATAAAAAAACAATTACATTCATTAATGATGAATCGATAGACTTTTCACTCATCACAGATTTATGGTTTTTTGGTCATTAACATTATCTTGGCCATGTTCTTTATCACTCATTACTAGTCACTATGAATTATTTTTCTCCTCCATGTAAATATTTTTACTTCCCACTAATGTTTTCCTTTTTGGAAACCTAATATTGTGTTATTCTATATAACCTTCATATTTCCCTATCCCCCTTTTTAATAGGATTTTTTACTAACCTTTTTTACGATATGGATTTTTAAAAAAAATGTATTTTAAAATGTAAAATCCTTAATTACCAATAATGAGTTCATATTATAAAGGTGTAATTTATTAAGGTAGAGTACAATGTGACACCCTAGAATTTTAAAATAACACTATGTTTGATAGCATATATGACATGCAATATCAAGAATAAACGAACTATGATATATTATTATTTAAAAATGAACATTATAACCCAGTAATTGAATTGGATGGTGTGAATAAGATTAACCAAATTATAAAATATATAAAACATTTCTACCCAATAACAATGTATTGATTAATTATTTTCAAAAAAACAATTAATTTTTATTAAAGTCAAATTATGCTTCAAAAATATGTTTCCTTCCAAAATGATTTTTATTTATTTTGTGAGAAAATATTATACTTAATATTATCAATTTTTATAAAATCTATATAAAGAAATAATCTTTATTTTTGGATCATCATTTAAAAATTATTTTTAGTTAAATTTTCGAGAATGATCTAAAAATATTAAATTTTTAATGGATAGTGAAAATACAATTTTTTATTGAAAAAATTATTTTTCTTCAACAATTTAAAAAGTTACACTTGTTTTAATTATTTAAATCTAAAATTATTTATATTATTTCATGATTAATCCAATGAAGTTTATTATAATTAATTTTATGGTTGAATTTGGTATAAAAATATTTTTGTACATAAAAAGTCATTTTTCCGAAAAACTATTTTTCATTTTGTTTTGTTTTTTTATCTTAAATTAATTTATACCAATTATAGTAAATGAATTTCATGAAATTAATTACATATTTTAAATCAGGAGGTTAATTTTTTTTAAATATTTCACTTTTAATTTTAGGCATTATGAATAGTAAACATTGTAAAATTTTCCACCCCGATAAAGTCTAAATCATGTTAACCAGGGATAAAACTAAGTGTTAAGTTGATTATTTTCATATTAATTATTATTATATGATGGTACATCAACCATCATCACTATAATAAATAAATATAACTATTTAAGGGACATCTTCCCATAATAATGGCCTATATAATATTTAAAACAAATAAAAATAAAAAGTGTCACTCTCTTACTTTTAAATATCTATAATGTACTCACAGTGTGATAAAATCAAGTGGTGAATGAATATTAATTATTATTTTAAGAATAATGAAATTATTTTAATGATGGTGATTTATTTCATATTTTTAGTGATTATATAATTACCTTAAATTCTTATATATCCCTAACATAGTATTTCTTCAATTCATAGAAAATATAAAAAAAATTATTTTAAAATTATTATAAGTAATGTAATTTAAGTAATTTATTGTGCTCTACTAGTTTTATAGATTAATATAACATATTATTGATGTATTAAAGATATATATTCTAATTCCATATTTTTTTGATGTCTTTGAAGTCAAATTAAATAAATATTGTCAAAGATGACAATAAGGATATTTTATGACAATAATATTTTATTAAATTAGTTAAAAATCATAAAAATCTTGAAATAGAATAATAGAGATCAGATATGGTAAAAATTTTCATCACTTAACCATTTATTAGATAATTTTTATCTTATAAGAAAAATTATAACCATTTAAGAGTGGAAAAAGTGTTGTTGTGGTTAGAGACAAAATAAGCTAACCAGGGGGTTAAACAAAAACATAAGGTTTAAAATATCGTTAAACCTATTAAAATTTTATTAGTTTATGAGACTTTAACCGTATCCTAAATTATATTTTAACATAGAAACATTTAGAATCATTTTTATTTATAATTTCGTTATTATATTTTATTATTTTATGAAATTTCAAGAGTTCTCCTCCCCTCACTTATAAAAGGACTCCCCTTTACTCCCTTATTTTCACTACATTGAGCAACATACATTGATAAATCCCTACCCATTTTTCTTTTCAACAAAATTATTCAAGTTGTATATGTATTAGTATTCCCAAATGTTCAACCCTAGGATCCATACAAAAGATCTAAAGGAGGTCTCCCGAAGAAGATGAAGTTTGAACACATAAGAAGGAAGTGGGACCTAGGGTAAGAGTTTATTTTACAATCTCAACATTATTTTGGATTTTCTATTTTTAACTCTCTCTATAGGGACTATTTTATTTTTCTATCTTAAACCACATATATTTTCTTATCCTTTGGTTATTATTATAAATTAAATGTTTTCCTTTTATTTTCCTATCTTTAAGTACTCAAAATATCAAACTAATATTTTATGTAAAAATGACTTTGATTTTATAATCAGTCGAGAATATTTTTCATCTATATCCATATTTTCATTAAAAAAATTAAAAAATATTTTTACAATTCTCTAATAATAGATTATATAAATTTTTACTCTTGTCCAACTTTTAAAAACTGATTAAAAGGAATCATATTATCATTTTAAAAATGAGGTACTTTTGAATTTTCTTATAAAGGTATAAAATTAATGTATTTTTAACTTATACAGAAACAATATAATTTTCCATTTCCATAGCTGATCAATGATTTTAAGGTTCCATTATAAGTTCCCATGTTTATTTTAAAATAAATTGTTTTTATTAAAATATTGAAATTTTTTATTTTTAAAAGTGATTTTCAAGGTGAAAAACGAATTTTCCTTGAGAATATTTTTATTGGTATTTTATATAATTTTTATTCATCAATGACATAAACCCTTTATTTTACTTATGTTCCACTAGGGTTATGTTGTAATTATAACATCATTTTCCTTTGTAGGGATGGCTTAAGATTAGTTTGGCTTGGGAAAGTGTTGATATTTCATATGTTAGTTCTTCTAATATGGACAGTTGTTGATTTTTTGGGCATGTTGATTTATTTATATTCTTTATTCATATTATGAATTCATTGGGATTTTTTATTGATGAGTGTTTCCTGAAATTATATATACCTTTAATTAATTGGTGGGTATCATGAGACAAAATAGGTTGTGTACTTTTTAAAGGCCTTACCCATTTATATAGATGTCTTAGAATGAGGCATTGATAGTATATTTAGATTTCTTGGTGCGAAGTCGCAACAATAAGTTTCATATGTTTGAAATTATTCTTTCTATCATTATGAAATTCATTATTTATGACCATGTGGTTATTTGAATAGTTATGATATTCATGGATAACTTTTAAGAACAAGTAATTAATTATATAACATCATTTTATCGTCATTTATTCTTTATATATTATTTATAGTGGCCTAGTTATTAATTAAATAGAATGTGTTTTCAATTATTTACATATATTTAGTGATTATGTTATGTTTATTCATGATATCTTCCCCTATATATAACTCTTACAAAGTAACACATATCATCTTATATTTGTTTTTCTTCCCCCAAGATACTAGGAAGTGTATGATGATTGATATTTAAGGACATTATAGAGAGAATAGTGATGTTCTCAGAGAAAATACTTTGTTGTTTTTTATGATTTCAAATTTATGTGAGATTCAAGCATGTTTCTATTTTACCAAGAATACAAAACTATTTGTTCCTAAGGTATGTGATTCCATATATCCTGTTTTAATAAAATAAAGTAACCACTGACTTTAGGCTACAAATATTGAGATCCTTACACAATATTCTAATTTCATAATAGAGAAAGAACTTTACATATCTAGGGTGTATGTACATATCACCGTAGTGACCTTCACATTTTTTTGGGTTCATACTCCTAAATATCATAGGGTAACTAAACACTTATCCAGTTTCACATCACAAGGTGACCCTTACATATGAATAAGTTACATTTACATATCCCTATCACTACAATTTTTATTTTATATGTGGAGATTGTTACATATAATTACCCTTATATGTGGGAATTTACCAATTTTATTGTAATTTTTTACAACCCCCTAGCTAGTGATAGCTTTTAACTTACATAGTCGTACTCTGTGAATAAAATCCTAAATCACCCAGAATTTCCAAAACCTCTTTAAAAGATACTGGACTTCCAATTTAGGAAATTTTCAAACCAGAATTACCTTCAACCCTCTTATAACACCAAAAACATCCCAGATGAAACTTAAATCAAGAAAGAGATATAAAATTCAATTAATAATATATTTCACTCCTAAAAATAAACCTTTGTGTCTTCCAAATCATAAATATACTTGACCACATTTAGTCAATAACATTTTGGTCATGTTCATCTCATATGAAACCTCCCACATGGTGGTATAACTTTTATGTATCATTACTAAATTATTTCATCTACATGTATCTAAGACTAAACAAATTTTATCTAGTTAATCCATGAGTCTAAACCTGGAAAAACTCTTCATATGATCATACTATGACTCTTGAGGCATATCATAATGATATATGTCCTAGTTTGAATTCCACCACTCCTAGTAAACCCATATCATAAAAGAATTCTTTGGATAACATATCTCCCAACCAATTCATAGTCCACTTCCCTCCAAAATAACTACTCACATTTTCACACAATACTTAACATGGTCACTTAATCCATTACCCAATTTTTTATAACCTTATTAGAGTCCTACCCTATTTAACCCAATATTATCGCCTAATCAAGGTCTCATAAAGACTTAATTTCATGGGGAATGTATTCAAGGTCTCTACCACAATCTTAATAAACCAATAATAATTTCCATATCCATGAAATATTTTATGACTCTCACTCGGTTTATTTGCAAAAACCTACCACCCACTTATACATAACACCACACATATAATTGCATATACTATTGAAAATAATTAATACCAACTTTATCTTGTATAGAGTTACCCCCTTTCAGAGATGTTTTTTCATTCTATCAAATCATTACCAATAATCCCCATACCTCAAATACCATATATCATCTAAGAGATTAATTAATTAACTATAACTTAATTATAATTAATATTGTTAATAAAACAATAATTAACAGAAATGCGTAAAACCTCATAGTGTGATGGAATCTTATTGAAATCATATGAAACAATTCACAAACATATCACAAATTACTCTCATCCCACCTCTAAGTAGAATCCTAAAAATACCATATTTATTCATATACTAATTTCACCTAAAATAGAAAACATTAATATGATAAATAAATATAAACTCACATATATTGAAAAACACTTTAATAATAGCATGATTTCATCCTTCTTAGGAAACCTTTACCCCTATTATAAAAAAATACACTTCACATACAAGTGATTTCATCATGATTTGGGTAAATAAAATCTCTAATCACAAGATGAGATACCCCAATTAAAGGAGTAAAAAATATAATAGACAATAAAAGAGATATATCATTGTAATCTATGAAAGAAATCCTACAAAAACACCTTATATCATGGGATAAAGAGAGAGGATAGAGGATAAACAACATAAATAGTTCTCCTTATACTAGTTAACATACCTATATCCCCCCCCATTTTCCCCCATATAAATAAAAAGTGTTTTGGATCCATTGTGTAGATTATAAATCTCCATCAGTCGTCTAGTGGGTAGACTAATTGTGTTTGCCCATGGATCATCACACTCGATACATGGTGCCACTATAAAGGGTACCCAATGGTGCCGACAACCACCCTTTTAAAATTCAATTCTCTATAAACCCCATAATTTAATTTTTCTTTATATTTTTCTAAATATTATCCACATAAAAATTCTTTATCATAACTATACACAGTCACTAAAAAACATATATCTTGATCCAATTATAAAAAATCAAATTACTTCATGATTTCACACCCATTTTATTTTTCCATTTTTAAGTTCCACGAACATCAAGCATCACAAGTCACTACCAACTATCAACCATATTTTTTATAATATTTAATATGTTTCATCAAGTATCTCTAGTGGACTACAAAAACTATTAATATATGATATCAACTCAATCTATATAGTTCTCTCACTGGTTACGGTTTTTCTTCCATAGTACTTGAACCCATGAAGAAATATTATAATGGTAACCCTTATTCTTTATTTAATCAAATTCAACAATCATTACATAGATGATGTAAATTATTCATTTTCTATTTTACTGTCCTTTTTCAGAATTTAAAATATCCAACTATTACCGCACTGTAGTATCTACCACTAAAAACTCAATGGTATGTTCACAATAGTGATAACTAACACTTTCTTAGCACAATGACATTCCCATATAGTAAAAAATTATATCATACACTATTATGAATGTTGTACCCCGTGGTTGATATCTTAGGTATTTAAAATACCACTTCACATGCACAACTACCCCATTCATTTCTCAACTATCCATAATAAAATTTGAAGTGTCCCACTTAATACTCTATTATTCAAAATAATCATCTCTTAATATATACAACCTTGTCCTACCTAGTGAGTACCAACATTCTCATGTCCAAAGTACCACACTGGTCTGTTTACTAAATCCCACAAATTTCTAATACCAAACATACTGACTCTAATGTAACATCTAATATTAATATTCAAATTTTTATACTTCAGTTTATATGGAATGAAATTTCTTCTTGAAATCAAGTGATAATTAAATCCCTCAAATACCTCTATGTTATTTTAATATTTCATGTAAGACCCAATGTTTGCCTCCATAATTCACCCAAAATAAGTATCACATGCTCAACTAATTGATGGTTTCCTCAACACCAAATGATTTTCATTATACCTATTTAGAAGAACCAAAAAAACTTGAAAAAAACTATCATTTGAGAACCATCACTCATGATTCACACTCATTATAACATAATAGACCCACTCTACTACCCCACTCTAGGGTTGAGGAATTTTATTTTACTCCATTATAACAGAATCCCATTTCTCCCTTTTTAATACACTCTCCATATAACCAATTAACAAACAAATCAAATCAACACATTACTATTCAATAAATTTCATGAATCACTTCACCATCATATATATTGATTAAGAGGACACATCAAATGCTCATATGAGCTGATCATCTTTTCTTAGTTATATCCCTCACCACCCCTTCATAATATTTCATCAAATGACCTTGATTTTATCTTACATACTGATTACATCACAATACAATGATCATATTAGGTTATTCAAAAAAATATTATTCCATTGAGTATCTTTTTCGCAGATAAATTCATTACATAGAATAAAAATGGAAAAATATATCATCTAATTATAATTCAAAATATGGTGTCTCACACCTTTCCATGAGTCATCTCATACCATAATCATTCTCATGTGTTACTGCCCATCACGTCTTACTAGGATCTCATGATTTTGATCTAAGCTAATAGATAAACTAAATATTTCTCAGTCCTATCTCAATCTCACTTCCTTAGATATTTTTCACCAGATTTTCATGTATATGTTTCAAATTCAATTCAAAGTTGATCATCCCTAATTAGTAACTTGGATCACTATTTCATAGTCAATCTTAGGTTATTCTATTATATTCTATCAAATTCATATCCTAAGTAGGAATATACACCCATGTTACCTTTGTATGCAACCCAAATCATTACATTGTGAGTTTTATTCCATAGATCCTAGGATCACACATATGATAAGTAGATCATGAATCTGTTTTATATCAATAACATCTCACACAAAGCATCAGTAGTGATTTCATAATCATAATTACCCATGAAAATGTACATTACTAGACTATTCACTCAAAATCCCATTAGTTAGGAGTTATACTCACAGAACGCAGCATATACCCATGCTTCCCCTATCCTAAGCCATTAACATGCATTTACTAACCACTCTTGGGAAATATTTATGTATTATAGTCAACTTTGAGTGAATATAGGCAAAGAACCCACCAATATGTTATCATGATAAATTCATTCCACACTAATTCAGGTCTCCTCATTTCTCTCCCACCAACTTTTTTGATTATGCACCTCATATAGGTCATAGACAATTAATAAAGACTAATTAATCCATAATAAAAATCTGAAGGAAATATTTTTCCAAATTCACCAATACTAGGGATCTCATCCCAATAAAGGTATATGCACCCATACCCATCACCCTAGGGTTGTTGTTACATCCATGTACATATTAATGATATCACATCTAATAGATACATATCAAATAATTCATCATGAGTAGGTTTATTAAATTAATATACCACCAATAAGTTATTTTGTAAAAAAATAAATAATTTAATATTGATGTTTTAAATAATTGAGGCTCATTTTCATTCAAAACCTACCTTATTAATACATACACAAGAATGTTTACTTCATTCAAAACTACATACCAATTATGATACCTATACACATTAATCTTACTAACTTGATCAAAGAGTAAAATAATAAATGATAAACATGAACATTATAATCTCTAAAAATATACTCAACTAAAAAAAAATATCCAAAATACCAAAAAAAACTTTTAACATCAATTTTCACCCACACTAGTGTTTTATGAGCTCAAATATAGCATTTTCTCTCAGTTTTAACCGGTCCTTGATCAAATTACCAAATCCCAAATCATAAAATAAATAAGTATTGATCTGATACTATTTTCATAATTTCTCACCCAATGTAACTATCCTATGACCTGAGTCAAAATACCATATGACCTAATAAATTACTCCTCGTTTGTTAGAGGTTTTAAACTAAAGGTTATGGTTGATAATATATCTTGAGGAGACTCTAACTTAAGTATAATTACACCCAATAAATAATAAATAATATAAATATGTATAACCAAATATTACTTTAGAGTTTGATATTTAGAATCACAATTGTATACCAATCAAGAAAAATAATAACACTATGATATAACAAAATAGAGCCCATGCCTAATCATGTATGTCACATAACACATAACTAATCTCCCATGGTGCCTTTCCTTTATATAATAAATAAAAAATAAATGAATGAATTAAACATCACTACCATTCCTTATACCCACCTAAAAATAATCCATATATCCCTACTGAGCTAATACATCTCTATGACATTTGTCAAGGACATTTCCCTGACTAACATGCCAAACATATGGTTTACACATCCACTGAGGTGATTTTATAGGTTGTGAGTATAAAACATATTATAAAACCATCAATAATGTCCTAATATAAACTAAAATATATATTCATGCATATGTAGTTTTAAAGAAAAGTGATACCATATATCACACAACAATATAATGATTCCCCATACACTTATAAAACCACTAAAATATTTGAACCTACCTAAATCGAATAATATTGGTATTTAGGTACATTTATTCCAAGATAATGGATGGGATGAAATTTCGTAAGGTATGTTAGTGTCTCTAACTTGATCTAGGATTGACCATGATATCAGCAACCATTCATTGGACAATGTTTGGGGTTGCACCCAACCTAAAATCATCTTCTCATAATGAATTTTTAGAATTTATAACCTATAATTACTCTTGGGTTCATAGGTGAAAGTGAATTGCACCAAGATATACTTAATTATTATAAGGTGAAATTACATCATAGAAAAGTATTCTCACTTGTTCACAAAGGGTAGTGTGTACCACGTGGATATGCTCAATAATATCATAGGGTGTAGTGAATCCTACATGGGTATAATCAGTCAGATCACATGAGGCAGTACATAAAATCTAGATATGCTAATTCAGATCATAAGGGGAAGTGTGTCCCACCTAGATATGATCAAATAAGTAAAAGGATATAATGCATCCCTCCTAAAAATGATAAATCAATGAACATTTAAGAAGTATATCTAACCTCATAAAAATTTCCTTAAGTAGTGGGCCTAGAATAGTTGATCACCACTTAGTCATTCAGGATAACACATTATACTAAGAAATTATAATAATGATCACAATCATAGATACGCATTTCCATATCCCTATCCTCAACTAAAACTCATTACACCTTATGTGTCCCACATCCTCGAATGCTCATCTCTTAGACTTCATCTAACACTAACCATTATATTTAATTCACCAAGTTTTCGGATACACTTGTTAAGGGGATTGACTATCCTTATGCTCAGCCCATAACTATTGATCAACACCTATTTAGTGATGTAGACCTTTAAGACATCACTTTTCATTTACATGCCTACGGTTACAAAATATATCTATCATTATCTATAAAGAAAAATATTTTTCATTGGGTATTTCGAAACTCATAATAATATTAGATTACCCTAGGTTTATACCATTCTCCATATCCATATCACAAGTCACCTCTCACTTGGTGACAACCTATATGGAAAATCTCTAACTCATTATAAAGATAATCAATCAAGATAATCCACCCACCAGAAAGTTAGTCCATAAGTTTATTCTTGGTTGAATACGACTTTATATAATAATAATCCTCTCAAAGAATATAGAGGTGAACCACATCTTAGTAAATAGGTCACCAATTTTGGTTAACCCATCTCCAATATGAGTAATCAAACATACCTGTAACTCAAACTATATATATCTTACAACTCCCCATGGCGCATTGTACATTAACTCACAATACCCCACTAATTCATTTGTGTCAATTCCGATGTTTGAACATCCTTAATGAGTCTTGTCACCATTTATCTTATTCTTATCACCTAATTGTATACACAGAGTGACTCAATTTCAGAGAGAACATATTCAGGGTAATAACCATAGCCTTAATAGGTCAACCTAACTTTCCATATCAATTTAATATTATTCAACTCTCAATCTTATCATTAACACTATCCTACCTCATATTTCATATCACACCACAGATCCAATTACATATAATGTGGAAAATAGTAGGAACCACATACCTCTTTTATAGATTTTCCCACATTTAATAATTTTGTATCATTGCATCCAAGATCACTCAAAATTATCAAACACATAAGAACATGTCTCATCCAAGATCAAAATTAATTAAATATAAACCATTAATAAAAATTTTAAAGTAATGTCATAATTGGTATAAAAGGTTAAAACCTCATCGAGCACTATAATATCATCAAAATATTATGAAAAATAGAATGGATCACTTAAAATCCCAGACCATCTGAATCCAAAAAAATAGAATAACATTTTTTTAACAATTCCACTAAAAATTGATTAAATTTTTATAAAAAATTAGTATAAGACTCACATCATGTAAATTGGTTAGTAATGGAAACATTCTATCATTTTTATAACTATTCTATCCCTTTCACAAAAAATACCTTTTTATATCAAAGTGATTTCACCAGGATCTGATGAAATCACATCGTAAATCCCCAGATGTGAGAACCAAGTTTAAAGAGGAAAAAATAAGAGATAATAAATAATGTAATTAAACTTAATTGATGAGGAAAACCCACTTAAATTTCATGGATCAAGCTAGTAAGTATGAGAAAAAAGATTAAGTGGGTTCACCTCCCGTTGACTAACCTACCTCAAAAAATTCTAAGGGGGTTTGGTTTTTATAAAACCAAAAACCCTCATTTACCCATCATATAAAAATATTATTTTGTTCATCAGGTACCTGATATCCCTCTATTGGTAACATAGTTTCCTAATAGGAGCCCGGTGTGGTTACATTGGCCTTCTAGTAGCCTTACCAATGGGATATCACTATTTATCAGCACACAAGGTACTCTATGGTGTTAATACCTAGATGAAGGATATTTTTTAGGCCAAAATATTAGTGTATTTATCTATATTTGGGGAAGATGAATCTCAAAATATTGAAGGGGTATTTTTAAAATGGTAGTGTGTTGGAGTGAGTTTGAATTTAATATGGTCATTGACTCTTGAGTTGGATTTTTGTGTAAAATAATTGTTTATTATATAAATAATATTCAATATAAATTGATTCATGTAGTTTAATTTTAAGTTATTGTGATTTGGATGATTGGAAGAGAATTAATGGTGTTTTTTTGGGAAAAGTATGGTTTTAGAGAAGTCCCAGGGCAGAAAATATAATCTTGATGTAATATATAAGGTCATATTATAATACCTAATATTATGTCAAGTTACAGTAAGATTAAAACAAACCAAAAAAATGGTTTATATCATTATTGGAGATTAAAATATGACAATTTTTTCGAACTAGTCTTCATATCATGGAAATCACGCCATAATGAGGAAAATTTTAAAATTTGGTACTTGTCTAGATTTAAGGTTCTATTGAGTCATGTTACACTATTGTAGCTCTCACCTTGGTGTGTCTACATGAGGAGTTAAGTGAAACAAGTGGGAGGAGGCTAATCCATGGATATGTAAATCATGTCGAGTAGAATAAATCACACCACAGTGGTAATTCCTTGATAATTATATATATCTCTAGAACTATAGAAATAAAACATCATGTCATAGTATATATTTTCTTTTTTAAATAGAATATTTGGTTATTAAATAGTTAAGGTAAACTATTTTATTATGTAATAAATCTATTAATTTCATCGTAAGAGTAATTATTACATAAAAATAGTAAAGGTTAGTCATGATTCTATACAAAATAAAGTTTTGCATTCTTTGTAATGTGGACCACTAGATGATTCGAGGGTCTCTCTAACAAGAACCTTATTACCAATAAAAAGTATCCAAGAGTGGATAAAAGATATTGATATACCCAATAGCTATGGAATAAGTGTGAATGGATGATATGGTTGTTCTATCATGAAATTGTGGTGGGAATTAAATTTCTGAGAAGTAAAGATAACATGCTACTTTGAAAGTGTAGAAAATTATATAGGAATGAATAAAAACAATAAAAAATGTTAATAATAGGAAAAAAAAATATAGTAATAGGGGGAAGAATAGGAAGTGGAATAATGACAACAACATGTTGATAGAGTTATACATTTGTTGAAGACTGTATTATTGATACGATTTCAAATTATATTTATTTTATTTTTGTGCAGGAGCACACTGCACAAGTTGGGATAAAATTTTCATATCAATATTTCAAGGATAATCCCTACTCATTTTAAATACACATGGTGATTCTATTTTAATTATTTATTATTTACTTTATTGGATCATATTAAGGATGTGGCTCCTCATTTTTTATAGTAAACCATGTAAAAATATATTGTAACTTGTGTGTGTGTGTGTTTGATTTTTTTTTTGTATTTTTTTTTCATGCATACTAAAATGTTTTAAAGGTTTTTTGAAGGAGAAACACAAATGGATGTCTATAAAATCCATAGTATGAGTTGACTACTAAGAGGGGGTAGAATTGGTGGTCTTATTTTTTGAATAATCTTCCTTTTAAATTCAACATATATAACCTATTATAAATCCAAATTCACTCAATATTACTAATTAGTATCACTTTAAATGTAGTAATAACTAGATATAACACCAAACATGATATTTACAAGGTTTTATATAAAACCCTACTCTTTTCATTGTCGATTATACACCCTAATAAGGATTCTTCACTAAATATACAAGTAGATACAATAGGAACTTGTAATACTCCAAAATCCTACATTATAAGTAGTTGGTTATGCACACTAACTAAAACTTTATAGAAACTATTCATACACTCTAGTTTAACCATCCTTTAGTTTTTTATCCAGTGATAAAAATACCTCGATAAGTCCTAGGTTGATTAAATACCAAATGTGATTTTTCATCTTCCAAAAGAATTATGGATCAACACGTATACTCATATAAAATATTCAAGAACTTTTGTGGGAATTATAGTCTTGAAATTATTCTCCAGATCTTGATTAATTTGGGTTCTCCTCTTATTTATCTCTCCTTGATATAGATTTTGTATCATATCTTATAATTCTTTCAAAGTGCATGGTGAGTTCTCCAAAAAAAATATTCTCAAGTCTCAAAATCATTTCTTTAATTTGGTTAATAGATCCCTAATTATCTTCTAATTTAAAATACTATGAATATTTTACTTTGTTCAGTAAATTAAAAAATATATCCTTATTTAAAATACTCAAAGGGATAGGGTATTCTTCTACTTCTTCACATAGTTAATGAATAACTACAATAATCCTACATATTAAGAAATTCAGGAATCATGACACGTGTATCATGATATTCTTAACTAAAATTTCTCTACATAAGCATCATCCCATTTAATTTATAACTCATTGTTATTATCATGGGTATTATATCATTTTTAATACCCATAATCTGATGTGTATTATATTTTATTTTCCAATAGCCTATAAATTACTCCTCATAACCATGCATCATACTTTAATATCACATGAACCATATATGCATCTTCATTTTCAAATGTAGTGACACAAATGTGTAAATTCATGAATACATGCATCAAGTTACTTTTTGGGTTAATTTTTGTGCAACTTCCAAAGTTTATAAAACGCCATGACATTGTTATTTCTTCTTGAAATTGATTTTTAAGAATTTATACAAAGTTTCATGCATCTATAGTAATTTATAACTTAACTATTATCTTATAAATTATGGTAATTATCTCTCTTGAATTAAATTTTTTCTCATGTTTCACTTTGCAGTCTCACATTTTACTATGTTTATATGTGAAGTTCATAGTAGGCCAATATCATGGTCAGTTTTCTAACCATTTTAATACTCAAAGTAGGTTGGATCATCATGAAGATAGATATTGTTCTTTGTGTGATAATTGTAGATTTATGAATATGGTATCTTGGATACCCTTTATGTGGTTGGTTCTTTTTAATATTTTTGTATCTCGAGTTCCTCATGTGACTGGTTGCAGTCATGTTCTATGGTAGTTCTCCTTTTTTCATTTATTTGGTTAGAATCTCTCTATATGATTAGTTGTTTTCAAGTGCACAGTCTGTTCAATCTTATTCAAGTGGTTAGTTCAAAGCTTCATATAAAGTAGTTTCACACTCATTCATGTGGTCAACACAACATGTGTACAGTTCACAGAACCCTTAATCGCAAATATTATGGACTTACTTGGATGTTTTTTCAAGCATGGAATTCAATACCTTTACTTCAACACATATTGACATATTTTCCATCATCATGGTAGTCTTACCAATTAACAATAGATTTAGCTACAATAGTCCCTTAATCATATTAACATTATTTCTAATTGAAAACAAATGCAACTACACATAGGTACTTCAATCCCACCTTGTGTTTTTTGTCCATGCCAATACACATACATATAAATATGTGTGTCACCATGAACTTATTCTCCCCCAAATTGACAATCAAATGTAAATATCAATGTGAGGGGATTATCATCACAAAATTTTTCTTTTGAGGCACTCATATTTTTCCCCTTTTTTAGATCTGATAAAAGGATGACACCATGTGATTTTATTAGATAGTATCCTTTAATTAGTCTACCCCAAGTCTATACAATCTATCCTAGTGTAGAAAATTGGAGATATAAAACAAGGTTGTCTATATTTTATATGCACAACCATACATGTGATATCATGCTTAGAATCTCAACAAAGGGTTTTCTCAAATAAAATTTATAAAATATATATATATAATCTAACACACACCTCCACAAATAAAATAAGATAATTCTTGTTCAAGTCAAAAACTACACATTTAACTTATCATATTATCAATCAATACCCCCTCTCCCTTGATAGGTGAATTAAATGTTATCATAATAATAGGATGGAAGTGTTTTTTTCATACCTCATTCTTACAATTGTAAAATCTTTCAATAATTTTTAGATTCACTATATTTCATTACAGTGATAGACTCTCTTCAATAATTCTCCCCCTCAGGAGATTCATTTCTCTTTTTTAATTTAACATTTGTCCATAGACTCCATGAAAATGACTTCAACATAATTTATAGTAGATAAATCCACAAACTCCACCTTTAATTAAATTCACATAATAATAGTTAAAAAATATTGGGCAATAAAGAGGGACCTCTTTGATACGTCAAAAGTAGCACTCATAGTGAGGGTCTCCTCTCAATATATATTGTTATCTCCTTTCAATATCAATACTTATTTTAATGTCATTATTTTTAATAAATTGAGAACCCATTTTCTCTCCTTAATTTTTCTTCATTATATAGAAATTAATATTTTCCTAAACCATTAATACAGCCTCATCTTCTTGTGATTTTAGGGAAAATTTCATTAATTATTTTTGTGTAGAAGAAATAGTCATTTAATTATTCATATCTTGTATAGTACTCTAACACATTTCACATATTGTAATGACCTGACCCTAGAATCCCAGAGTCAGTGTACTATTTTAATACATTAGCATGATTACAAGGAATCAGGTCTCAAAGGACCGATCAGTTTAACTGTCTTGGAAGATAGATTACATGCATAAATGTTACATTGCACTTTCTAACATAAAACTCAGCATAAATAATCCTTGCAGAATTCCATTATTCCCCTATATTAACCCCACATATCAAGAATAATATACTTCTTGGCATCCTAGGAAAATAAAAATAAGAAATGGGTGATCTCAGATGCTCAATAAGGGTAAATAATTCAGCTGAAGCAATATACTTTTAAGGAAAGTTATATAATGAAAACCGCATCCTTTTAAACATAAAACTTGAACATAATATGGTAAATAAGAGTAAAACATTAACATATAAAAATGAACATGAATATTCTACAAGTTGAATAATCACTTGTAATAACTAATTTCATAATGAGGGAATGCATAATGTCAGATATAATAACTACTATTTCAAAGCCTTATGCCAAGACCATTCACAAATATTCTATCAAGTCCTTGTTCCAAGACACGAGTTTGTATAATGATACCTACCAATGCATATAGGGGATATAATGGTCATTTCCCATCACTTACTAAGTCCAATTCATTCCTCATATAAAAATGTTGAAACATAACATAAACATTCATATTAAAACTAGCATACAAAATGTCAATATTTTAGCCATAAACCATGAATGGTATAAGAATAGCACATCTATAGTCAAACATATCATAACTCATTCAATATGATATGTAATATTGTATTATAATAAATCTACCTCAATCAAGAATAATATCCAGTAAAGGATGTCGACATAGTTGAAAATGATCAGTAAAACTCTTTGAGAGAAATATCCCTTTTCCATGAAATCATTTAAGAGCCACACAATTTATAAAAGAATTAATTTAAAAGATATTTTTGAATCAAAGTTTCCCATACCAGTTTAAAATTTTTTAAAGTAATTAACATTTTAAAACAATAGTGTCTATATAAATAAATCCTTAAAATCATTTTGAAAACATGGACATTAATTAAAAATATTTAGAAAAAAATAAATCATTAAAATATTTAAAATTATGGTCTTTCTAAAGAGTCCCTTCCACAAAAACATAAAATATTACTTTTGAAAACATTTTTATGAAACATGTACATGGATGATAAATATTTCCTAGTAAATACTTACACATAATAAATCACAGATAATAATGAGATTGAGGAATTAACCCTTACCTTGTACTTTCCTTTAGTTGAGGGTACGTTTAACCTCCTATATAATGATCATATTATGTTATTAAATTATTGAAAAACCATATTTGTATTTATTATATCATATATGATTCATTTATGACTTTATACTACCCATTTAATAATAATTTCCATGTTAAAGTAACATTTTAGGTAATAATCGCTTTCTTTATCATACATGTTTTAACATGTTATTCTTGATCATATCAAACATATCATGATTTACATAATTCTAGAATATAAAACATGATTTATATATCATATATATTCAGAATATAAATATTTATAATAGACATATATATTAAATGTAATCACCATTCATAGAGACGGTAGTCTGTACATACGCATGAACATTGTTTCCATTTTCTTATCATATAGTATGGAAGTAAGTAAATGAAATATATTTATCTACATAAATATATGTTATTCTAGTAGCAATATTATTTTATATATTTCAGACATAATCAATATATATATTTATAAAAAAATCTTGAATGATGATCGTTGAAGATGAATCTCATCGCGTTGTGGAGACGGTAAGTCGTACGTACACACGAGCGACAATATCAATCTATTAATTGTGAAACGGTGTTTAATTGAATGGTATATTATATATATAGAATAATTAATATGTTATATTTATTATTTACATAAATTATACTCATTATTATACCCATCCAAAAAATAAAGTGTTGAATAACAAACTACACCATGACGTGGAGACGGTAAATCATATATATGCATGTATGGTGACTTTTTCATTCATGTGATGGATAGAATAATGAATATGTTTGTACCATATTTATAATAACATATAATTATGTAAAAGGTATTGGAGTTAATATTTTAGTATGGAAACAACAAAGAAAAATAATGTAGAAGAAGAAAAGAACTTTGAAAGAGATGATGAAATAATTACCTCTTATTTGGGTGCTTCTTTTTGATTTGAACAAAAGGGATCCTTAGGATGGATTAATGATCGAAGTAAGGCCTCTAGGATGAATTGATGGTGGTTGTAAAGAGATTTAGGTATGGTTTTTAAAATACAAAAGGCTTTGGATATGTGAATTTAAGAGAAATGGAAGTACCCTTTTATAAGAGAGGCGAGGGGAACTTTAGGAAAAGCTTGAAATATTAATTTATTATAAAATGATTTTCAATTTATAATAGATAAAAAATGATTTATTTCAAGGATAAGGTGGTTATGGGTCTAAATAATCTCAAAAATAGGTTTTAGACATGTTTAGGTCACCATAATAAACTTATCTTTTAGACTTAACCCTTAGTTAAATGGTTTAACTTTTACCATGTCTTCTTGTATTTTTATACTACATAGTTAATATAGTTACTATAAAATGCCAAGAGAAGATAAAGTGGATCATTAATTATATATATAACATTATCTAATTCATTTGGCCTAATCTTAGATTTTTAGGACTATTATATCATTTAATAATATAGTATTTATTTTAAAAACTCATTTATATCAATTTTTGACACTATTTAGTATTTGGTTTTTGTGAAAGCCATAACAAGTTCATTCCTTCAAAAAAAATACATTGAATCAACCCTAACATGTCATATTCATCTATAAAATTATTTTACGACATAAAAGGTTTCAATTTACATTTATTTCAATATCTATAATATCAATTATTTTAATCGTTCACTAATAAGGTAATTACTGCATCATCATTTTATCAGAAATAAATTTATTTATTTAATATATAAAATTTATAAATAAAATAATATGTTGTAGGAAATATTTTATATTTATAATGAATATTTATAGTCGAATTTACCTTATGTGTAACTCTATATTAAAAATGGTTTAATCATTAAACTTTGAATTTAAAACTTTTAACTCTTTTTTAAATATAATAAATGTCCTAATCTAACCCAAATGGTTCATAAAGAATCTTATTTTTGTCCTAAGATTTATTTCTGTCTAAAACCACTTATCCAATAGAATTAGTACATGTGTTGGCATAATTTTATAATATTATAGTATTATTTCTACCTTTAATTACCCTATTTACTTTTAACTATGGTAAATAAAATTCAAAAGTTATTATTCACCAAAAATTAATTTCATTCTATTGAACCACATTTTACTTAATGATGGAAAAAATTTCTATTGGATTTTTTAAATTCAATTTATAGAAGCTGTAAAATTACATTTTATGAAAATCTGCAAATTTTCCTAGAAGGTGGGTAAAAGACTTTAAAAAGTTCAATGAAATTTTATATATCTATACTTATTATAAAATGACTCAAATGACTTACATTGAACTAATATATATATATTATATATCTATTTTGACTTTAAGATAAATTTTAATTAAAAATAATTATTTAAATGAAAAAGTCGGTTTTTATGTACTATGTAGTATTTTTCACTATTCATCAAAAATTGAATGTTTTTAGAAAAATACCAAAAATTCACCCTAAGATAATTTTGATATTAAAAATTCAAAAATGAATTCTATTTTACCAAATTCAATTTTTAGAAGAATCTAAAATTAATTTTATTATTTTTCACAAAAGAACGTAAACAGTTTTCTTAAATATATAACAATTTTAACAAAACTTATACATTTCATTATAAATATGTTTTATTTATAAAAAAATTATAAATAAAATTTAAAATTTATTTTTTACTATTAATATAAAAACATTTAATTGATAAATAATTATATTTTTTAAATAATTATAATACTCATTTTTTGGTTCGTAGAAACTCAATCTTACGTATAACGCAAGCCAAGTCGGTGTTGCGTGCAACATAAGCTGTTAAATTACTTTAAAGATATGACATACAATAAAATATTAGGGTGTTACACATATCCAATTTTGTAATTTTAAGCCATATTCAATCAATGACATATCAAGAGATTCAAATTTTTATTTTAACACTATATTCATTCTTTAATAGTCAACTCTACTTTGTGCTATCTATATCTATTTACCTTTTCCAATTAGTCAGGAAAAAAAACAATCATTCTTTATTGACTTTAATAGTTTTCTTAATATTTTCATTTAAATTATTCACAACTATTTCATGACTTGGTTGAACTTACTTTATTTTTTCATGATTTGTACTAATCATACCATAGGAAATTTCTATAACAAGTCTAGGCATGAATACCTCTCTTTGATGACCCCCCATTCCACACCATCGACACACTTGATCTAAAAACTCAAAAAAATGGGTGTGTAGATTTGGTGTAGATCTCATATCCTGGTTCCTATGATATTTTTATCTCAATTTTTCTCCAAAACACCCCCCTGGCTTATCCCACATTCCTATAAGATATATATTATACAGAAAATAGTAGGCTCTATGTTCATACATTCTAGACACCAATAATAGATTATGCATTTTTATTTTCTAGATCGATCCCAAAACTATTGATTATTATGTTGTTGATGTCCTTCTTCAATTTATGCCTTTGTTTTCTTACAGGAAAGTTCTCTTGTTCTCCACCTTTTTTACTTATATGGGTAAGATTGTTTCTCAACTTCCATTTATGTACAACTTTGAATAGGTTTGTTTCGGAGACCTGAACTATCAGTTATAAAAGATCTATCATGAGATTTACAGGAACCATATTTATCCAAATTATTACAACACTTCATCCCACCAACTTGAGAATATTCACCACTATATTCTATTGATTTATTGAAGTCTTATATATCCTTATTCAACTCATTTTGAACAATTAAACATATCGCTTGTGTCTTGAATGACTCTCCTTCCTCCTAATTCAAATTATTTTTAAGATTGCATTCCATATTTTATTTCTCAACTACCTTATTCTTATAAGTTATGATCTCATCAAAATAGGTTTATTTCTTAAATATTATCTCTTAATTTTTTAGGATCTTTATTTTTCTACTTTAGTAATTTTTTATTTTCTTTCTTGATCTTCATAATCTCCTAAACACATGCTTCCAAAAAATGCTTCATTTTTTATTCTAGTTATATTATTTGTTATCTATCATCGTCACTATATTATTTATAAAACTCTTTTTAACTTTAGCAAATAAATTATCCTCATCATCTAGAGTGATACTTTAAGATGAATCCAAATTATTATTATTTCTCATCAAATTTATTTTCCTACTACTGGAATCCTTTTTCTTCTTCTTATCCTTTTTATATTTTTAAAGTTTCTCAATTTCCTTAACACTTTCATATTTACAAGAATTTTTATTTGGATAATCATAGGTGAAGTAACCAACTCTTTAAAAATTCAAGAATTTTAATAATTTTTTTCATTTTTTCTTTACACATTCCATTTTTCAACCCAGTTGATGTAAGGGAAATAATCTCTTTAATCCCTTTATTACCCTTTGTATATCAATCTCTTATTTCACTAATATCTTCTTCTTTAACTTATCCATTTATTATTGCTTCAAAATTCCATCTCATCTTTTTATTTATTTTCATGAAAGCTATAATCATTCTCATCTCACAATCTATGACTATTTTTTGTGACTCACCTAGTTTCAAATCTGCTATTTCTTCTAGAAATGATATTTTTGAATGAAATAAATATGTAAAATTCCTAATTAATTTTTTATAAATGAAGGAATATTTTGGATTCCCACAAAAAACTTAAATAGTGCTCACAATCTCACCAACCCTTATAAATTAGTCATTAATAGTCTCATTATCAGTTATCTTTATACATTCAAATTCGCTCCTCTTGAATTTTTTCTTGGGTTATTTTAATTTGGCCTTACCTTCAGAAATTATTTTTATTTTTTCCCAAATTTCATTGGAAATTTGAAGACCCATGACCTTGGTATGTACCTTTACTAATAAATTCATTAGGATGGTATTTTGAGAATTTACATCTAAATCTATATTTATATTATCATATTAAGTCATATATGCACCTTTTTTAATGGTTGGTAACCAAAATGTCGCAACATATATCAAATATAAGATGAGTTATAGTAGATATGTCTCCATATTATTCCTCTAAATATCATAATTCTTATCATAGAATGTGAGACCACCACAGCTTTTCAGTAGGTTAATATTTTCCATGTATTATATTTCTTCTTGGATCATTAGAGGGTTCCTCCCTTTGAAACCACTTATAAATACCTAGGCTGGGTTGACCAATGATAGGGGGTGAATAAGTGGCCTTATTTTAGGAACTCTCTAACTTTTAAATTAAACCACTTAAACTTGTTAGATTTATCAATCCTCTCAATATTATCTCTTAATATCACTTAATATATATAAATAACCATAGATAACACAATTCATGATATTTACATGTATTAGAATTAAATACTAATCCTTTACATGTTAGTTATACACCTAAACATAGATTCTATAAAAAATATCAAAGTGGATACAACATGAACAAGTTATATATCCTAACCCCAAAAAAATAGTATTTGGTTAAACAAAATAACTAAAATTCTATAGAAACTAGTTATATACCACTATTATAGCCTACTTTAGTTTTTAATCTAGTGATAAAAAGGCCTCAATGATCTCTAGGTTTCTTATATACCAAACGGGATTTGATCTTCCTATATAAGAGGGTTGGATCAATTGGTCTACTCATGTACAATATTCAAGAACATTGATATGAATTCAATTCTTGAAAATTTTCACCATATCTTGAATAATATGAGTTCTCATAATCATTATATCACATTGATAATAATTTTGTATCATATCTCATAATTCTTGAAATGTACATGGAGAGTTCCCCCAAAAAATATTCTCAAGACTCAAACACATTTCATTCAATACTTATAAGTAATATATAATTCACATGTATATATAGTTATCCTCATCATCAATAACTGTTATAAAATAGTTATAAAAATTTGAATTTAAATTCCAAAATATTTGAATCAATTATCTGATGACTTCTTCTTCATGACAACATATAACTTAAAGTGGTTGTTTTTCTTTTAATTATATCAATAGATCCTGAATTATCTATTGATTTAAAATATATGAAATATTTGAATTTAGTCAATGGATATTGAATTATCTCCACATTTAAAATACATGAAAGGATCAGGGCTTTTTCTCCTTTATATATTTAATAAATAATTATAATCATCTCCCATATTAAAAATTTCCTAAATTAAAATACATGTATCGTGATAATATTCACTGAAATTTTGTTATATTAGCACCATCACATTTAATCCATAACTCCTTGTTATTATTAGGGGAATTATTTAATGTTTAATACCCTATAATAATTCCAAATTTAAACTTCTCATAATTTCACATGGCACCTATTTTATTTTTCAGTGACCTGTAAATAAATCTTCATACTCATGCCTCTTGCATGTATATCACATACACCATATATGTGGAATCATTGTTAAATATTCTAACATGAATATGGAATTTTCATGAATACATCCATCAATTTACTTCTTGGGTTAACCTATGCACAAATTCCAATATGAATAAAACATCTTTACAATGCTTTTTATCTCGCAATCAATTTTCATGCATACATACGAAGTTGCATGTATCCATAGTAATTTCAAACTCAATTATAAACTCCTTAATACTTTACATAATCTTATTTCAATGATATTTTTGTCAAGTTTCATTGTATTATCTCTCATATTACCATGTGGAGCATCATATCATCACTCTCAATCACTTTAACTAATCATGGTAGCTTGGTGAATATGTGATCCATTCATTTTTCATGTGAATTATCATGGTAGGTTCAATCATCATGCAAAATTTTATCTTATTTATGTTGAAGGTGTGGATTTTTTGTGTCAGGTGTCTTGGATAACCTTTATGTAGTTGTTAAATTTCAAGATTTTGGTATCTTGAGTTCTTAATACTATTGTTTACAATCATACCACATGGTAAGTCCACCTTTTTCATGTAGTATTTTGGAATATCTTCATACATTTAGTTGGTTTCAAGTGCATAATCAGTTTAATATTATTTATTCAATTAGTTAAAAGTTTCACATATGTTAGTTTGAGGATCATTAATGTAGTCAATTAATCAATCATGTATTGCGTAGAACCCTCGATCAAATGTCAAATAAGGTTCCCATATGTTGGAAGTTTCTAGATTTTAATTTCTTTATTGTTCATAGAATAAATTAATTAAATGAAAAGCTAGTGGATTCCTTCTATTTATGAGAATAATTATTACAAATGGGAATATTTAATGAAATCATATATTTTTTCAATTATTTTGGATGTATAACAAGTTATTAATAATGGTTTTACATATCATTATGATGGAAATGTAATGATAAAAAGGTAACAAGAAGAATTCAATGAATGATGGTTGTGCTCAGGTTTCCATTATTTTACCTCTTTAAAAAATTATGTTTCTCAAAGTTAAAGGAATTATGATAGCCAAATTCATTTGGGTTAAATTTTAAAAAATTTATTACATTAATGAAAAAGTGAAGAAATCCAAAATATATGTTTGGAGGCTAAAATATGAAGATCTCAAGATGAATAATGAGGAAAGAGTGCATGAATTCTTCAATCAAGCCAATGAAATTGTGATCACCATATATGTTTTTTTTGTGAGAATATAAAGGAATATAATGTTTTAAAAAATATAATACATATATTTTTCTATATATTTGATGAAAATATTCTGAAACTCAAACACCAGGATCCAAGTACATGTCTATATAATGAAATGCATAGTGTTTTCATTGCTTATGAAATGGGGAAGGGGGGTTTTTTACTGAAAAAGAGAAATATTGATAGGGATATATTATTTAAATCCTTAAATTATTAGAATGGTATAAAATAAGATTTTTTTAAAACAAGGATATTCTAAAAAAACATGATATATAAATAAAATTTGACAAACACATGTCAATAATATCAAGATGTGTGAGAAGTGGAAAGGGAAATTATTAGGGAATTATAACAATAAAATTTTTTAATTGTAGATCTATTAAAAAAATTGAGAAATTTTTCAAAGATTAAAATAATATAAACATTATATATATAAAGTTGAGAAGCCAATAATTTCCTCAAAGGATAAATATTTTAAATAAAACAAGTAAAATTTAAATTTAAATTATAAAGGAAAGAATTTTTTTAAACTAAAAGGATAATTTTCTTATTTATGTATGAAGAAAATGATAGTGATGAGGATAAAGAGGGAGTTTATACTTCTATAAAATATAGTGAAAGGTTACTAATTGTAAAATTTAATGAGGGATAAATTAATAGGGATGAGAGTAGAAATGATGGAATAAAGGAGGAAACTTGAATGGACTTCATGCTAAAAGGGAGTTATGTAATGTATTTAGAGGCTTTAAAAAAATAGAGAGGGTTTATAATAATATGAGGAAAGAATATAAAACATCAAAAAACAATAAAATTTTATAAGCTGAAAAGGATTAATTGTAAATGGATGATATTAATATCTTGAAGAAGTTTCTCCTATAAGAAAAGAAAGATAAATTATTTCAAAGAAGAGAAGACTAAAGAAAAAGAGTGTTTCAAATTTTTCAAGAGAAGTTGATAAAATCTTAGAAGTAATTGAATAAGTTCAAATATAAATTTCAAAATTCTATTCATAAATTTAGAGAAATATTTAATAATAATATGATTGAAAAGGCTGATGAAGTGAAATAAGTGGATAATGTTGAAGTTGCAGCAATGAAAAATACTTCTTGAAATCATAAAATTTATGGAACACTAATTTTAATGAGGAATATTCTTAAAAAAGTGATTTCAAAAGGTTATTAATGCTGAAAAAGATAAATAATAATGTGTTTAGAGTATACCAAAATTTTAATTTGGAGAAAGGATCTATGGTTGATGATTAAAAGGTGGAAGAACGGTGTGAGTTTGCTTTTAGATAGAAGTCGTAATTCAATGGGATGTACTCATTTAATGGTTATTCCCGGTATTATGAAGGACTCTATCACATGGAGAGGTGGTTTAATTTCAATTATCAATATTTCTATAATATTATAGGATATTTTTTGTAGATTTTTATGTTTATTCAACCCACTAAAATAAAAAATGTTAAAAAATAATCTAAAAATTTGAGAATGAAGGTTGAAAAAAACATTCAATCATTGGAAGATATTTGTAGGATATGTGAAAAATTTGGTCACTTCAATGAATATTTTTAAACTATTATTACAGTACAAATATATTTGAATCATAATAAACAAATGCATCAGATGAATAAAGATAAAGGAAAAGAGAACACATAAGTGGTTGTTGTGGTACTCAAAGAATATAAAAAGGAACATCCATAGATTTTATATAGTGGATTATCTTCACATATAAGAGGATGTTTTAAGATTTTGAAATATATTAAAAAGTAAAACTAAGGATCAATGAACTTTGGTAGTTATAACAAACTGGTCTGTGATAACCTGGAACATCCCCCAACTCGGTCCATCAATGGCACCAAAGGTATTTCTTGATTCACACGGTCTATAAACTAATGCCTTTAGATTGAGGAAACACTTCTTAGGAATTTGTTTTCCATTAATTCAATGTTATCATGCAATGGATCCTTTAATGGTAGTCTAGTAAAGAACTTCAAAACATTGGGAATTAATACAACATCAGTAAGCATAACAAAAATAAGTAATAAAACCAAATTAGTTATAAAAAACACTTATGATTCAACCCATTTGTATAAACATATAATAATATCCAAAATAGATACAAAATATGATATTGTATGTGGAAAATAAATACAAAGATAGTTTGGACTTTCTAATACAAAAACATACAAAAATCATGACAAGAATAAACCATAATGTAAGATACCCTCCATTAAACCCAAGGCTACTCACCACATACCATATCACAATCAACAACCCAAGAAATGAAATAAATTATGAAGAAAATCCTTGAAACTCTGAATAACATATGAACTGCATACATAGGAATAGAGTTATTATATATGGTATCATATAAATATACCAGTAGGATATCACCATGGTGTCTATGAATTTACTTTCATTATATTTTTTCTTATTGACATTTTTAAATAGATTAGAAAATAACAGTTTTACACTTATTAATAAAACTTAAAATAAATCATCACCATACTATATACTACTAAAAACTAAGTTACTTAATTACTTGGAATAAAATTTAAAATAAATAATGAAAACCATTGATTTTCATGAATACCAATAACCCCCCATCCCAATCATTTCAATCCAATCATGAGATACTAAACAATAAAATAATTCCTTTATCTTTTCATTCAAAATAGTTTCCTTAAATATCTTTTGAAAATCACCCAAAGAGAAACAAATAAATCACAACACAATCCTAGCACCATTATTTCAATGAAATAAAAAAAGTATCCAATACAAATGGTTTAATAACACACAAGAATAAGGTAATATAAATAAAAAAGGTATAGATACTCTATATGGAACAATCAATCAAGTAATGAGTTTCATAGAATATACCATAGATCCGAAAAGTGACATGATCATATATTTTTAAAAAATACATATGACCAACTGTCGGCCTATATTGCATCCAAAATTAATACATAAGACACCTAACTATCCTACACCAGCATCCTTAGAGTTACTCCTTATTTAACAATATTTCACAATACAGGGGACATTATCCGTAGTGTTCAATGACCAAATGTATAATAATCAAGGTCTCCCACTTAGATATTTGGTTTCCCATGACCAATATAAAGTTGAGGTGATAAATAAATCAATACATAATGCATTGATACAATATAAAACATAAATCCACCTCACTTATAACTCCATTGAACAAAACATCCCATTTACACTTCATACAACCATCGCATAACAATTTAAAACCCCTCAAGGGGTAAACAATAACATCGAGTAATAAAAGAGGGTCTCATGACATCAAAAAAAATATTAAGGAGGTAAATGGGACTTTATGAAATTAAATTAAGGATTCCATGTCATTTTATTGAAATTAATATCTTACTTTAAACATTATTTAGAAAATCATTATGAAACCACACCTTTCACATTTTTTAAACAACCTTTAAAAATCACTTGTAAATCCACCATACCCATTTATCTAATATAATTCCATAAAACACGCCTCTATTTATGAAAATACCAAACCAAGGACAAATATCCATATTTTCTATAAAAATTATTAAATTAAACTTCTAAAAATTTTCATAAAGTGAATTTGCATGCTTAGACAACCATTTTCAAATAAAACATTTAAAATCCATGTAAAAACTCTTTCATATCAAGATAAAAGTGCATAGAAACCATTTACAAACATGTTATAGATATCATATGTTATTTTTAGTTCATTAAAAATAATTTACAAAGATAAATTAATTCAATGATCTCAAAAAAAGAAATAATATAGATGCACGCACCTCAAATTGGGAATAATAAAGTCATAATGTGTCTCCTTCCATGGAGAACACCTAATCAAGTCATGAATAGCACTCTAAAAGAACAAAATTCCTAAAACCCCATGGTTAGATTAACATAAACCATAAATAACATTTACATAATGATTATTATTCTTGAGGAAATGAAAAAAAATCAAATTAACATAGGTAATAATAGAGAATATATGGATGAAGAAAGAGGATGGTCACCTTGTTGAAATCACTTGGAAACATGATGAAGATATCCAAAATCCAAGAGGGTGGAATAATAATCTCTCCCTTAAGCTTATTAGGAGTCATATGTGTCACATGGGAGATGGAAGGGGAATTTAACCCCTAAATTCCAAAAGTTTATTAATGTAAACTAACTTTTTTAAGTGAATTTGGGCATGCTATATGGTTGGCCCACACTATTTGGTAAGCCATGTTCCAGCCATGTGTTTTGAACAAGATTGGTTTTGTGAACTCACATGGTTTAGATGCATGGCTACTTATAACTAAGAACCAATCATGAAAGTCTACCATGAGAATAAAATGGGTTGCATAATCATCTGTAATACCCCCACATGGGTTCAAAATCCATGAACCATCTATGAAATAATGGATTATCAATAATTATTTTATTTTTTCATGGTTATAAAATGGTTACTAAAAATTTTGTAAAAACCATGTGACAACCAAAAACCTCTCAATTTTTAAAAATAAATACCCAAAAGATATAAAAACATAATATACCCCAAAATAAAATAATATAATATAATATAACAAACAACAGTAATATAAGGACCTTAAAATTATCCCAAAAATACAACTTTATTCCCCTAGAAAGTCCTTGATCAATGTTTATAGCAATAAAAAATCTAAACTCCTCAAACAAATTCAAGAGGTGGGTTAGATGTTGTAAAGACTCTATAGGTTCACCTAAGGATGAAAATACTCACCAAAATTCAACACCAAAAACCAAAACCCCAAGATCCTAAAAAAACTATCCAACTAAGTTTCTAGGACTACAAAAATATCAGGACAATGGAACTTTACATCCAATAATTCCAAAAAAATATCTATGAGCAATTTTCCACCACACTTACCAAACTTATAGTCTTAATAGAGGATAAATACCTAGTATAGGTCTCCCCATCATTTAGAATCTATCTAAAGTAGAGTTATGAAAGGAATAAACTTTTAAGAGGAGGCAACTAACACCATGAATCATTATCCTCATGAAAAACCCCAGTAAGTGATAACCACAGCCAACCCTAGAGACTATACATAATAGTTAGATAAAATCCCCAATTAATGATCCAATCTATAAAACATTTAAACATCCTAAAATGGATTTTATAAAAACCATGAAAGTACCTACCAATGAATTTCAACATAAAAAAAATTCAAAACATCTAAAACCAATCTAAACAAAGTGTGTTATAGTTTGAATCTCAAGTCAAAGACAAATGGGAGAGAAAGAAGTAATCTAAGACCTCAAACTTGGGACACACACTATTGGTGAACCAAATAAGATCCAAAATAAACACCAGTATAGCAACCCACACCTTAATCAACCTAAAATTATGTTTGTAATAGAAAGGATTGAATTTTATTACATTTCAATGATCTTTTACGTTTATAGTGTTAGATAATTATAAAAAATATTATAAAAAACAAATTAAAAGTGGAAACTTACACTCAATATCAATTTTGTCACAAAAATAAATTTTTAAATTTAAACTTTTGTTTAATTCAGAACAATTCTTATTAATTTAGGAAATTTCACCATTGAAATTGATATAATACATACACATCCTTAAGTGATGAGAAAATTGGTTCAAAACTTTTAATGATAAAAACAAATATAAATAAGAAATATATTAACAAAATGGAACCCGTTATTCTATTTTAAAAACTATGAAATCTATAATATGTTTCTCCCTTGTGCATAATAAATATTGAACTCAAATTTTTGTTTACTTACTCATGAAATCAGATTCATTTCCCAGTTTGTTTCATAAAACATTTCATAATAAATAATGAAGGAAAAATCATAATCAATATTATCTCTTAGAAACCATAAGAACCCATGAAAAACCATTTCTTTAAAAAACATAATTGTCACCATTAAGAAGGATCAGAAACTTTATTAAAAAATAAACTTGTTTACATACATTTTAAAATCAAAATATTTCTATAAAGTATATTTTGAAAGAATAAAAAATTCATTTAGTCACAATAGGAATATATCTTTACATTAACCCTTACAAGAAACCTTAATATTGTATCACCTAACTGGAGTATTACCACCACCTTTAGGAGTAACCTATCAATGGTAAACTTCATCACTTTACTCAATGCATTGTAGAGATATATTAGAATCACCCATAATTAGAGCTATATAAGGCTCATTCATAATTATATAAAATTTTCAAGAACCATAAAATGTATGAAAAAAAAATAAACTTTAATTTAAATCATAAAAATTTATTAAATATTCTTTTGAACTCATATATAGAAACACTTTAGTGATTCACATAAAAAAATAAGGATAAAAATCCATTTTCCTTCAAAACTCTCAGAATGAAAAATTATGAGAAGAAAGGGAAATGGGATATTCACTGAAAAAACATGTAAACATATATAGTAATATTCCTAAAAAACAATAAACATGATTTTAGTAAAGTCATATCAATCTATATACATTCAGAAAAATCATTTTACTCTCTAGTAAAAATATCAAAAATAACTTTTTTGGAAAACATTAAAAAGTATTATCTTAAAAAAAATATAAATAAATTATAAAATGGTTTAAAATAAATTTTAATATATTAATAACATACCTAAATAAATTTAATGAACATGTATATGGATTAGAATATGAAGAAAAACTTTAGATCTTATAAAATAAGGTTTTAAATAAAAATATCTTATAACTTTCATAACATTTGAAACAAATGGTATTTGAAGATGAGAACATGAAATAAAATTGTAAAAAAATAAATTTTATAAAAATAATGATAATATAAATTCAAATTGAAGTTTATAAACCATAAAAATAAAACATTTGGTGAAAATGGAATAAGTACTAAAGAAAGGATTTTGAGATAAGAAATCTCTTACCTTGAGTCTGAATCCCCACGTATGTAATTTAAATCATGTATAATAAACTTATATTAATTATTTACATGATTAATAAAAAAATTCAAGTTTATTGATATATTATTATTCTTTTTATTTCATTAATTAAAATGTCTTATATGGTTACTAAATTTATTAAGTTCATGTCGAATGTTTTAAGTACGTAAGATTTGTAATCCCAAAATGAATTTGGTTGATTGACCATGGTCAAAGGGTCATAATTAAATCATATTAAAAATATTACTCATGAAATAATAAAAAAATTATAACTTAAATGCAATTTTATAATCCATCATGAAAGTAATACATGAAATAAGAATCATATTTCTTCATAGAGATGGTATTCCACACATATGCATGAGTGACGTAATCATTTTACAATCAATGGAAGGGAAATAATTTAAGTAATATATTATATTTATAAAATAATGATTATATCACTAATATAATATATTTTCATTAAATTCATTATAATAACCATCATTTTTATTTGTTTAGGGAAAACAAAATACATCGTTTCGTAGACGTGGTAGTTCACACATACACATGAGTGAAATTTTCATTTTCCAAATGATGGAAAAGGAGATTAAAAAGGATTATTTCATAATTATAATTAAATTTAAGAATGTTTAGGATGGTAATTTCATTATATTATCATGTTTAAATATGACTTGAATGAGGTATAATAAGAAATAAATATGAAAACACCTAGTTAATAGTTATACCAATTCTTTGAAACCCTCCTTTGGATTACACATTAAGCCTAACAGGTTTGGTAATTTGGTGGAAACAGGACCTCTATAACATGAGAAGGGATTTTGGAAAGGTTTTTTTAAGGTATTGGTCAGTCTAGAAGGCTCAAGTTGTGTTAATAATAGAGGTGAGGTGGTTCCCTTCTATAAGTGAGGTGAGTGGAGCTCTTGTAATTATTCAATGTTTCAAAATAAAAAAAATTATTATATAAGGAAAAGGGGAACTAAAACTATTAAAATAAAAATATAAGGTGATGTGTTTTGAAATAATCTCATCCAATAAGAATTAAGATAAGATTTACTAACTTTATCTCTTATATTTTACCTTACTTAACTCATTTTACCCTTTACCGTGGTGGCAACATTTTACCTTGGTTACTATTTATTATGGAAAAAAATTAAGTTGATCTCATTAATAAATTTTAGCCTCCTTATTTAAAATAAAAAATTAATTTTTTAATAAATATTATATATAATGGAAGAAATTAATTTTAATATAATAACATAAAACACAATGAAAAACAAATTTTCCAAAAAATAAGTTTTTTAGCCAAAAAGTAAACTTATACCCCAAAAAATATAATGTTGATTTATATAGAATTAATTAGATTGTATTAAATCAAATAGGTCTTATTATATTTAAAAATAAATACAAAAAAATAATTGTTATTTTAAATTACAGTATTTAATGAAAAACTTATAGTTTTTCAAAAATATATATTTTTCACCTTTCACCCAAAAATCATTTTTTCAGAAAAAATTCCAAAAAATTATATTAAGATTATTTTGATATACTGGTTTCAAAAAATTAAGTCCATTTTTTAAAATAAAATTTCTAATAGTTTAAGAAATTAATTATAATACTCATGCACAAAATTTAATAAAAATCATTTTGAAGCAAATATATTTTGAAACATAAAACGAATTTATCCATATTACATGAAAAATAAAAACAATCTAAATGAATTCAAATTCATTCTATTTGATATATAATCAACACAATTCATTAGAATAATTTATCAAAAAATAGTTCTATGAAAAATATCATTTTTCCATAAAAAAAATTATCTTTATTTATAACCAATTGATAATAAATGTATGATCGATTATTAATTTAATTATAGTAAAATTATATACATATATATATAATATAATATAATAACTCGTGTTCATAACTGCCAATCCAATGGATAGGTTATAATATAAATTTTTAAATAAAATATATATATACGTTTATATATATATATATATTACATATACAAATACAGAACACAACACTGCAAAAAAACCTGGCATGGGGATTCGACCCTATGACCATACACTAAACCCCCACCCACCAGTTCCACCCAACCAGATTATGAGGAAGGTATATTCATATATAAATAGTTATATTTATATAGTATATCAGGATTAATTTAATATTGGGGTTTCACATGACACAAATAATCTAACATAGTATTAATTTAAAGTAATATAAACTAAAATCTCAAGGAGTTACATTATACACACCTTAAATAAATTGCCTCATATCAATTTTATCTTTTCTCCAATAAAAATGGTTTAAAAAAATTACATCAATTCTATGGAGTAGAAGGCAGAACATATTATCATGAATAGAAAAAATGATTTTTAATATTTAAAAAGTCCTTTATTAAAAACCTAAATCATAAAAATGAAAAATAAAACATATTTTTGAAAAGAGGGAAAGGTATTTATAAAGGTCATCTAGAATAACACAAAATCGGATTCCCAAATAAGGAGAATATTAGTAGAAAGGGAAAATATATAAATGTAAGAGAAATAATTGAAAACGATTATAGAAATTATTCTCAATAATATTTTAATATTAGGAAAATAAGTTCATAAACAAATAATTATTGACTTAAAATTTCATTTCACAGAAAGATAGAAGAGATAATAAATTTTTCAGATGCGGTTAAGGTGTTGTGTTGGTTTCTTTGGTTTTGGGAATGTTGTTTTTCGGTTTGATTTGATGTGGTGGGGGTTCCTGTGTATTCGACTACGGCCTGGTTGTTCTTGGCCATGGAGGGTTGGTTGTTTTGGATATGGACCATTGTCGGTGGTGACGACGGATGTTGGTGAAGCTCACCCACATTCCGATTGATGTGAAAAAACCTATTTTCTTGTTTGAGTATCGAGGCCGGCTGTGGATGTTTCTCTGGTGGACGTGATGATGGTGGTGGTTGACAGTGCTTCGGCATCGACGACGGTTGTTGTTCCGCCGGCGTCCTTCTAGGTTTGTGTGGTTGGGTCTATGAATCTGTGGTGGAAATGATAGGGGGGTTCTCTCCGGTGATGATGAACAAAGGATTGAAGGTGTTGATGAAGGTTTCGATGGCAGGAGCATGACGCGCAGGTAGGGTTCCCCGGTGGTTGGTTTCGCCGGCTCTCTGCTCAGGTGGGATGCTTAAAGGATGGATGCAAGGTTCGTGGTGGAGGTGCGTCATGCGTCGCGTGGCGTACGGCGTATATCAGAGATTTGGTATGATGATGTTTGGATTTCAATTTTGAATTTGAAATTTGGATGTGTTTGATATGGTAATTGGATACCCAAAAACTGGCTATTTGAAAATGGAAAAAAAAGGTTTACATATGAAGAACTAAAATTAACTTTTAAAATATCACAAAAGAAACAAAAGGATGAAATTTATTTCTCCCATTTCAATTTATTAACAAAATAAAAAATAGGTATCATAGTATAAGAAAATATCAAAATTTAATAAACATTTATATAAAGAAAAACCACATTAATCTACATGGATTCAACAATAACAACTGAAGTTCAATATTAAAACTATAGGTTCCCAGCGCAGTAGAAGTGTGTGATGGTTCATGCCCAATTTTATTTTTGTCCTGATCAATGATAAATTCTATATTTACAAAATGATAAATATTTTGATCTATGGAATTGAATTGAATAATATAGATAAGGGATAGAATGTCAAAACCGGAGATAATATCATCACATATTATTTATAGCCAATTTAATTAATTAAAGAATTTCCCTATTGATTTCTTTATTAATTGATGGATATAACAACATATTTGTATTGTACTATTGTTTCACTGTAGGAATTAATAGTAGATTCCTTTTAGCACCTATCCTCACATGTTCCACAAATCTCTGAACATCACTGTAGGAATCTTCGATTTCTAGCATAGAAGATCATATCACTCGCGTCATCCACCTTTGATCGCCTCGATAATATGACAACCCAGCTTTTTATTACAACTTAAACATGCTTTATTACATAAAACTTCACTTGATACAACAAAGAAGATCGAGAGGTTTAGTGTCTTTGGGGATTAGGATCATTACATAAGAACTTTAAACATGAAATACAACATCCTTATTGAAAACTTCCTTTACATGACCACTACATTCCTTCGTACTTAGCATTGCATGGGATAACCTGAGGACATGCATAAGAAAAGGGTGAGCTATAAAGCCCAGTAAGGGAGTACATAATGAATAACATGAGGAGTACAATACATTTTAGGCAATAGGCATATCAATAGAGCATAAGAGAGACATGAACATAAAGGCATGATAAAGCATGATAGTCATAACATGGAAATGTGGCAACAACACTTAACATTGAATTAGCATGAGCCAAGGCTCATTGCACATGGAGCATGAGTAAACCCTCATTGCACTTGAAGCACGAGTAAACCCTCGTTGCACTTGAAT
The DNA here is from genome assembly GCA_963277665.1 of Viscum album. Classification (NCBI taxonomy): domain Eukaryota; kingdom Viridiplantae; phylum Streptophyta; class Magnoliopsida; order Santalales; family Viscaceae; genus Viscum; species Viscum album. Next base: position 1,756,044,986 of record OY728137.1, read on the forward strand.
TAGCATGAGTCAACACTCATTGCACATGACGTATCATGATACTATACTTTACCCAATGCATTGGAGCGCTATCAGGGCGCACCCTTCTTAAACATTTCATTTCATGCATAAGTGTGCCACATGGATCATAAAACATGGATTCATAAAACATAATCATTTATTCCACGATAAAGGAATGTGGAATTCATACATGAAACTTTACAATCAATATGTAAATGTGTATAAAGGTGAATACCCTTGATGGAGAAATGGGCATGGTATTCACTACACAAAGACATTGGTTTAGAAAATTGGTGCGATTTCGGCAGCATAACGGCGTGACATAAGAATCCATAAAAAAGGTTTATGAGAGAGAAAGGGGTTCCTCATCATATTTACATGTAATGGACAGTAATGAGATCATATATATACATGTCCCAACAATAGAAATGGAATTTAGATTCATGATACAAAAGTATTGCTTGAATATAAAAGAGGAGAAAAAGGTTCCTTTCGGAATTTCGGCATAGTAACGGGTGTACATGGGAGGCATTTAATGAGAGAGAAAGGGGTCTCCCATCATTCAAACTATAAAAGGGCAGTATGGGAGAGGTTCGAAACCATACCCCAACATTCATAAATGAAATTAAAAGGGCAATACAACTTAAAGAAAATTGACAAAAATGAGAAAGGAAGGAAAAACCCTTACTTGGAAGTGTGCTTCCAAAGGCTAGAGAGAGGCTTGTGAGAGGCTTCTTGGGAGCTTGGGGCACCTTGAGAGGATTCTAGAGAGAGTAGGGCAGAGTTTGGACGAACTTCAAGGGCTTTTAGTGAGGAGGAAGTGGGAGCTTGGGTGGGTTTATATAGGAAAGGTGAGAGAATTCTTTATTATTTAGGTTTGGGACCCCTTATATTAAAATAATCCAAACCACAAACCATCCCATGGTATTTGCCCATGGTTTCTGGAAAAGGGAAGAGGAAAACAATATTTTACAAGGCCAAGGTCCGAACTTATTAAAAAATTAGGGTTGCTTATGTGGAGGTGAGTCACACTCCCATGGAAATTAATTTTAAAAAGGCAAAGTGTTGAATAAGTCTTGAGGGCTCCATTAATGCTTTGAAAAGTGGGTCAAACAAACCCAAAACCTCATTATTTTATTGATAAAACACGTATTGGCCGAATATAAGGATTATGGTATTTTATTACATCACCATTGGGTCATTATGATGTCATAAAACACATTATATATTTAAATGGTATTTAATTTTTACCCAAAAATTTGACTGTCTCAGAAAATTATGAAAAATTCACCGTTGGATAATTTCGACGTCCTGATTCCAAAAATAATATTTATTTTATCTAAATAATTTTCTAAATATGTGAATTTTCACTTTTAAAATAAAAACCGACATTTATAAAAAATTCACGGGTTTTGACAGAAATGGCTTTCAAACCTTAATAAAAATTTTAATTGCATTCATAAAATTATAAGATCATTTATATTTAATAAAAATTAATTTAATATTAATAATAATATTTTATTAAAATATTATTTAATTCAAAAATCCTTTAATTTAATAAAATATAATTCTTAATTAAATAATAACTAAAAACATCATTTGTACTTTAAAAACTAATTACAATGCATCAAAAATGACTAGAAATTATATTCATTATTATATACAAAAATAATGTACATGAACATGGTGCTACTTATTTGTTACATAACCCCTTAAAATAGCCGCATAAGACCTAAGGGTAAGGTGTGCGATGGTGACAGACTCTTGGGGTTGCTCGGATAACATCGCTCGAGTGGTAATCTCTATCAACTTCCATTTTTCCCGTAGACGATCACGTTCGAGCTTGACTTGATGAAGCTCAGCTTGGGCTTGGTCAAGGGCAAAGCCCAAAGACGCCACCTCCTTTCCGAGCTCCGACAAATGGGCTTCGTAAGGGGCAATTCTACTGGATGAGGCCATCGCTTCCTTTGTCTGAGTAGAAAATTGGTTCGTTAAAGCCTTATATTTAAACTACCCAGATGATCACTGTTCAACGGCTATAAAAGTAACGGTCACAAATCTTAACGTTAAAGAAGTTGACATCATATAAAAACATAAAGGAACATTTAACTGGATCAAGAGGGATTTTCCATTAATGAAATTTTGGGTCGTTACAACATTCCCCCCTTAAGAAATTTCGCCCTCGAAATTTTCCTTTTCCCACACTAAAACAAATGTGGATAACTTAGCTTCATCATATCCTCTGACTCCCAAGTTGCTTCTTCAAACTTGTGGTTTCTCCACAACACCTTGACGAGGGGCATTGTCTTATTTCGTAGAACTTTTTCTCTACGATCCAAGATCTTCACTGGTTGCTCCTCATAAGAAAGATCGTCTTCTAATTGTACCACCTCGGAAGAGAGTACATGTGAAGGGTCTGGTATGTACTTCCTTAAGAGGGATACATGGAAGACATCATGCACCTTGGCCATAGTAGGTGGAAGTGCTAGTCGATAGGCCACAGCCCCAACACGATCAAGAATCTCGAAGGGGCCGACGTACCTTGGACTTAACTTCCCTTTCTTCCCAAACCTCATGACCTTCTTCCACGGAGATATGCGTAAAAACACCATGTCTCCGACTTTAAACTCAAGGTCTCGTCGACGATTATCTGCATAACTCTTCTGTCGACTTTGGGCTGCCTTGATATGCTGCTGAATGGTTTTCACCTTCTCCACCATTTCTTCGACCATTTCTGGTCCAAGCAGCTTACGTTCACCGACCTCATCCCAACATGCCGGTGTTCTGCACCTTTTCCCATATAGGGCTTCATATGGTGCCATTTGGATGCTCGAGTGGAAACTATTATTATAAGAGAACTCAACTAGAGGAAGATGTTGATCCCATCCTCCTTTAAAGTCCATTGAGTATGCTCTCAACATATCCTCAAGTGTTTGGATAGTCCGCTCGGATTGGCCATCAGTTTGAGGATGATAGGCCGTACTGAAGTTCAGTTCAGTATTCAGAGCATGTTGAAGACTCTTCCAAAACTTAGAGGTAAATCTTGGATCTCGGTCCGACACAATAGATAGTGGTACTCCATGCAACCGTACCACTTCCCTGATATATATCCGTGCCAGTTGATCCAAAGAGAAATCCTCTCGAATAGCAATGAAGTGTGCAGTCTTTGTAAGACGATCCACAATAACCCAGATTGCATTGTTGCTTTTGGATGTCCTTGGAAGTCCAGTGACGAAGTCCATGGTGATGTTCTCCCATTTCCATTCTGGTATGGGCAATGGTTGCATCATCCCCTTATACTTCTGCCTCTCTGCCTTCACTTGTTGACACACCAGGCACTTTGATGTATATTCGGCGATCTCCTTCTTCATATTATCCCACCAAAAGTTTTCTCGGAGATCTCGATACATCTTTGTGCTCCCTGGGTGAATAGAGAAATTTAAACTATGTGCATCATCCAAAAGTTCCTTCTTCAGCTCCGAACTTGATGGGACACATAGTCTTTTCCCAAACCGCACAATTCCTTCTTCATTAACATTAAACTCTGAGGATTTTACCTTTTTGATAGCTTCCACTTTTTCTTGGATTCTCGCATCATCCTTTTGAGCATCCTTTAACCTTTCCAAAAGAGATGGTTGAGCAATCATTTGTGAAAGGATTGATGATGTTCCCTTCTTTATGATTCCCACGTCCATCTTCATCAAGTCTAAGAAGATTGGATCCTTCTCAATTCTCATCATTGATAGAATTGCTGGATCCTTTCTACTTAGGGCATCCGCCACCTTGTTTGCCTTCCCAGGGTGGTAATGTATTGAACAGTCATAATCCTTGATGAGCTCTATCCATCTTCTCTGGCGCATATTAAGCTCTTTCTGTGTGAATATATATTTAAGACTCTTGTGGTCAGTATATATCTCACATTTCTCCCCATAGAGATAATGCCGCCAGATTTTCAAGGCGAAGATCACCGCCGCCAACTCCAGATCATGCGTTGGATAGTTTCGCTCATGGATTTTCAACTGCCTTGAGGCATAGGATATCACTTTATCATTCTGCATCAGCACACATCCTAAGCCCTTCTTCGAAGCATCACTGAATACCACAAAAAGCTCCCCACTTGTGGGTAAAGTGAGCACAGGTGCAGTGATAAGCCTCCTTTTCAACTCCTTGAAGCTTTCTTCGCATTCATCACTCCAAGCAAACTTTACTCCCTTTCGAGTTAGCTTGGTAAGAGGGTTGGACAATCGTGAGAAGTTTCTCACAAATCGTCGATAATATCCAGCTAACCCCAAGAAGCTACAGATATCAGTTATCGATGTTGGCCTCGGCCATCCCTCAATTGCATCTGTTTTGGAGGGGTCCACAGATATCCCATTGCTTGTGATGATATGGCCCAAGAATGAGACCTCCTTCAACCAGAACTCACACTTGCTGTACTTGGCATAGAGCTTCTCCTTGCGCAAAGTCTCCAGTACAGTTCTTAAATGCTCCTCATGGTCCTCCTTGGTTTTGGAGTATATCAGAATATCATCTATAAAGACTACCACAAATTTATCTAGGTAATCTCTAAAGACTCTATTCATCAAGTCCATGAATATTGCTGGAGCATTGGTGAGTCCAAAAGGCATTACTATGAATTCATAGTGCCCGTACCTTGTACGAAAAGCAGTCTTGGGGATATCTTCCTTCTTCACCCTTACTTGATAATATCCCGACCGCAAGTCGATCTTGGAGAAGTATTGAGATCCACGCAGCTGATCAAACAAGTCATCGATTCTTGGGAGAGGATACTTGTTCTTTATCGTGATTTTGTTAAGTTCACGATAATCGATGCAAAGCCGCATTGACCCATCCTTCTTCTTGACGAAGAGGACTGGTGCACCCCATGGTGATGCACTTGGGCGTATAAACCCTTTATCCAGATTCTCCTGTAGTTGTTTCTTCAGCTCTTCAAGCTCAACAACAGCCATTCTATATGGAGTCTTGGATATTGGTAGCGCCCCAGGTATAAGTTCAATTGAGAACTCAACATCTCTTCTTGGAGGAAGACCAGGAAGTTCCTCGGGAAATACTTCAGCGAATTCCCTCACAATAGGCATTTCTTCAAGGGTGGTTTCTTCCTTGGACTCAATCATCTGAGCCAGATATGCGTGCTCATAAGGCAGTAATATCCATGCTTGAGATGATGGAGCTAAAGGAGATTCATCTTCCTCCTGACACTTGTAAAGAATCGGGGGTCGATTCTCCATATGGAGTGTGATTTCCCTCTCCCGACAATTTATGTTGGCTCTATATAAGGAAAGCCAATCCATGCCAAGAATTGCATCAAATTCCACCAAAGGGAGTATGACGAGGTTCGCCGGGAAATTCAATCCACAGATTATAACAGGGGAGGACTTATACTCATGGGATGCAATGATTGCCCCATTTGCCGTACTCACCGACATCTTTACTTCCATGACTTGTGGTGGTGGAGGGATTATTCTACTAAACTTTTGAGATATAAAAGAATGCGTAGAACCTGAATCAAAAAGTACGTTCGCTATTCTTGAATGAATAACTAGCGTACCTGTCACCACTTCGTTGTCGGGGTTCACTTCGGCAGAAGTGATGGAAAAAGCTCTTCCTTGCTGTCTTGGAGGTTGTTGATTGCCTCCGATAACCCTTGGATTAGGGCACTGATTCACAAAATGACCCGGTTCTTTGCATTTGAAGCATTGAACAACGCGTTGAGGTTCGAACGGAGCGTTCCTCCCCTCCGTCGCAGCCGCGGGTCCTTCTTGCTGACAGTTAACAGCTAGGTGCCCTTCTCTTCCACACTTGAAGCATTTTCTTGTCCCCCTAAGGCAATTTCCAGGGTGCTTCTTTCCACACTTTTGGCAAGTGGGGTGCTGGAATTTCTTAGCGCCGTTGGATTTATCCATCGGACCACCAGCATTGAAGTCCACCTTCCGCTTCTTGTCCCCATGATACCCCTGTGATTCTCCGATCTCCATTTCAACCTTGAGGGCACATCGGACAATTTCCTCATAGCTGTCGAAGTCACGGATCTCTAATGCTTTCCGCAAGCTAGGCTTCAGCCCACCAAAGAAGCGGTCAACCTTGCATTCGGGGGTAACGACAAAGCCGGAAGCGTATCGTGCAAGCCTTGTGAAGTTTGCCTCGTACGCTCCCACAGATTCCTCATCTTTCTGCTTGAGGGAAAGGAAGTCCCTTTCCATCTTAAGACGGAGGGTGCGTGGAAAATATTTATCGAAAAACATCTTCCGGAATACCTTCCATTCCAAAGCCTCGATCTCCTCCTCAGGCTTCGTATTTTTGATCAACGTCCACCATTGATCAGCTTCACCCTCCATACGATAAGCCGCCAGGAGAACCTTCACTTTTTCAGAGCATTGGAGGATGGAGAATATCTTTTCAATGGAGTTGATCCATTGTTCAGCAATCGTGGGATCGGATGATCCACTAAAAGTAGGAGGCCTTTGTCTCATGAAGCTTTCAATAGCGACTTGTTCTTTCTTAGGGGGGTTGAACGTTCCTCTTGACCAGTGTTTCTATTCAAAACTTGAGTTAGCTGAGAGAGAAGCGTGACAAAGTTCGCGATTCCCGCTCCCATTGGATTGGGCATCTCATTGGTACAATCATCACACTGATCTTCACAACGGTTGTTAGCCCGAGTTCTCCTATTACCGGCCATTGGCTGGAATAAAAGGAAAGTTAGGGGTAACACATAAAGGGTAATCCAAAGACAAAAGTTGATGACTTATAAATAAACTTTAATCTCTTCAACTCATGAGTCTATAGGATTCAATCCAGGCTTTTCATGATCTTCCTTCTAACATATATTCTTAGGGGCATTTTTCCCTTAATAAGGGTTCATACTAATATTGTAAATTTATCAAAACATATCCCCCGGGAGTGTCGTAACCAAGAGTGCAGCAAGGCCCGTTGTAGTGCACCAGTTCCCGTTCGAGTCTAGCTCAAAGCGGTGTTTTCGGGTTTTACCCCTAGGATACATCTGTGCCAGAGCCGCCTCTACCTGCTCGTATCCAGACAGGGATGTATTTGTTTGATAAACCACTTACTTAGTATTTACCAAAATTTAGGGATGTTTTTATTATGCTTAGTCTTGTATCTAAGGCTTTACTAGGGTTTCCTAATCCCAAAAATAACTAAACCTATCCTCTGATACCAACTATGACAACACAGCTTTTTATTACAACTTAAACATGCTTTATTACATAAAACTTCACTTGATACAACAAAGAAGATCGAGAGGTTTAGTGTCTTTGGGGCTTAGGATCATTACATAAGAACTTTAAACATGAAATACAACATCCTTATTGAAAACTTCCTTTACATGACCACTACATTCCTTCGTACTTAGCATTGCATGGGATAACCTGAGGACATGCATAAGAAAAGGGTGAGCTATAAAGCCCAGTAAGGGAGTACATAATGAATAACATGAGGAGTACAATACATGTTAGGCAATAGGCATATCAATAGAGCATAAGAGAGACATGAACATAAAGGCATGATAAAGCATGATAGTCATAACATGGAAATGTGGCAACAACACTTAACATTGAATTAGCATGAGCCAAGGCTCATTGCACATGGAGCATGAGTAAACCCTCATTGCACTTGAAGCACGAGTAAACCCTCGTTGCACTTGAATTATCATGAGTCAACACTCATTGCACATGACGTATCATGATACTATACTTTACCCAATGCATTGGAGTGCTATCAGGGCGCACCCTTCTTAAACATTTCATTTCATGCATAAGTGTGCCACATGGATCATAAAACATGGATTCATAAAACATAATCATTTATTCCACGATAAAGGAATGTGGAATTCATACATGAAACTTTACAATCAATATGTAAATGTGCATAAAGGTGAATACCCTTGATGGAAAATGGGCATGGTATTCACTACACAAAGACATTGGTTTAGAAAATTGGTGCGATTTCGGCAGCATAACGGCGTGACATAAGAATCCATAAAAAAGGTTTATGAGAGAGAAAGGGGTTCCTCATCATATTTACATGTAATGGACAGTAATGAGATCATATATATACATGTCCCAACAATAGAAATGGAATTTAGATTCATGATACAAAAGTATTGCTTGAATATAAAAGAGGAGAAAAAGGTTCCTTTCGGAATTTCGGCATAGTAACGGGTGTACATGGGAGGCATTTAATGAGAGAGAAAGGGGTCTCCCATCATTCAAACTATAAAAGGGCAGTATGGGAGAGGTGCGAAACCATACCCCAACATTCATAAATGAAATTAAAAGGGCAATACAACTTAAAGAAAATTGACAAAAATGAGAAAGGAAGGAAAAACCCTTACTTGGAAGTGTGCTTCCAAAGGCTAGAGAGAGGCTTGTGAGAGGCTTCTTGGGAGCTTGGGGCACCTTGAGAGGATTCTAGAGAGAGTAGGGCAGTGTTTGGACGAACTTCAAGGGCTTTGAGTGAGGAGGAAGTGGGAGCTTGGGTGGGTTTATATAGGAAAGGTGAGAGAATTCTTTATTATTTAGGTTTGGGACCCCTTATATTAAAATAATCCAAACCACAAACCATCCCATGGTATTTGCCCATGGTTTCTGGAAAAGGGAAGAGGAAAACAATATTTTACAAGGCCAAGGTCCGAACTTATTAAAAAATTAGGGTTGCTTATGTGGAGGTGAGTCACACTCCCATGGAAATTAATTTTAAAAAGGCAAAGTGTTGAATAAGTCTTGAGGGCTCCATTAATGCTTTGAAAAGTGGGTCAAACAAACCCAAAACGTCATTATTTTATTGATAAAACACGTATTGGCCGAATATAAGGATTATGGTATTTTATTACATCACCATTGGGTCATTATGATGTCATAAAACACATTATATATTTAAATGGTATTTAATTTTTACCCAAAAATTTGACTGTCTCAGAAAATTATGAAAAATTCACCGTTGGATAATTTCGACGTCCTGATTCCAAAAATAATATTTATTTTATCTAAATAATTTTCTAAATATGTGAATTTTCACTTTTAAAATAAAAACCGACATTTATAAAAAATTCACGGGTTTTGACAGAAATGGCTTTCAAACCTTAATAAAAATTTTAATTGCATTCATAAAATTATAAGATCATTTATATTTAATAAAAATTAATTTAATATTAATAATAATATTTTATTAAAATATTATTTAATTCAAAAATCCTTTAATTTAATAAAATATAATTCTTAATTAAATAATAACTAAAAACATCATTTGTACTTTAAAAACTAATTACAATGCATCAAAAATGACTAGAAATTATATTCATTATTATATACAAAAATAATGTACATGAACATGGTGCTACTTATTTGTTACATAACCCCTTAAAATAGCCGCATAAGACCTAAGGGTAAGGTGTGCGATGGTGACAGACTCTTGGGGTTGCTCGGATAACATCGCTCGAGTGGTAATCTCTATCAACTTCCATTTTTCCCGTAGACGATCACGTTCGAGCTTGACTTGATGAAGCTCAGCTTGGGCTTGGTCAAGGGCAAAGCCCAAAGACGCCACCTCCTTTCCGAGCTCCGACAAATGGGCTTCGTAAGGGGCAATTCTACTGGATGAGGCCATCGCTTCCTTTGTCTGAGTAGAAAATTGGTTCGTTAAAGCCTTATATTTAAACTACCCAGATGATCATTGTTCAACGGCTATAAAAGTAACGGTCACAAATCTTAACGTTAAAGAAGTTGACATCATATAAAAACATAAAGGAACATTTAACTGGATCAAGAGGGATTTTCCATTAATGAAATTTTGGGTCGTTACAGATAACTCCTTCAAAAGACTTATCATTGATCTCTCTTGACTTTGGAGTGGGAGGTAGAGGAAGATGTCTCTACATTCTTCAGAGAGTTCTTGGAGAAGGGAGCACTCTAGGGCTTGAGAGGAATCTATAAATCCGTTGTGCACAACCAAAAAAATAAATTAGATCTCTTAGAAAATAATACAATTGGGTTTATATTTTTCTATGATTAAAATAAAATAATTTCAAAAGCTACCTTTATTATTAATTTAATCCATGCAGAACCCCATGTTAAATAATATTATTATTATTATTATTTCTCAACATGCACTTAACTTGCGAATTAAATTAAATATAATCTAATAAAATAATATTCAATATTTATTATTTCTCCCCAGAAAATTAAACTCATTTCACTATTCTTTAACAATATTTATTGGGCCTTAAATAATTTCTATTTATTTATAAAATAAATATCATTTCATTATTCACCAATAAATAAATAAATTTTATATTCACTAAATAGAAAATAAATATTTATTAAATATTCTGCACACATTATATTCTCTCAAATAACTGATTATGGAATACAAAAGATCAATTAAACAAGAATAATTAGTAAACCATGTGTGGTAATAATATTTACTCATCTTTCTAAATAATAAATAATAATATCATTATTTAACATAGATTTGGGATACAATTAGTGTCTAACCATGTGGGCCTCTTTCTTAGTGGCATTAGGCAAAGAAGCCAAAATTCCAAGGTTATCATCTAGCAACAAACCCAGAAACCCATAGAGAAATAATTTAATTCCCCAATGATATTATACCTCGTACGGATGATTACTATTCATTATAATCCGCTAATCATTAAACCTCTAATCGAGAAGGTTTAATATTAGTTCTATTAAACTATATGTTCGATCTCTTTTTCTCTAACTTTCTGAAAAACAAACTTTCCTATAGAAAATTGTGTCTAGAGATTTATTTAGTCTATATCATTTCCATCAAGAGTCTTAAGATATAAACTTCTATTAAAGAACATAATCAAGAAATAATTTCTTACATTATTCATTAATGCAATATAACTCTTGCCTCACCCAATATATCCTACCCCACTATGAACATATGTTGTCACAGTTTTCATTAATATATCAAAGTGTGCAACTTATAATACTCATTAATAATAATATTAAAGTCTAAGGATCAATACACACATTCATAAATGGAAACATCCAATGAAACCTATAAATGATAATTTATTACTAGAAGGTATTGTTCTCATAATATCCTACACTGGATATTACTAATGGTGTATGAGAAGGTTCCTCAATGTCCTATGATTCTCCACCCATGATACCATGTATCACTTGTGTCTCTCAAATGATATCATCTAGCTAAAAAACATATATTTTAGAATAGTGTATTAGTGATTATGAGTTCTCATCATATCAAGGAACTACTACGACTTTTTAGCATGACTACTACTCATAGGAAATTATCACATACTATATTATGTATAAGAATAATTATGATGTGATATGTAGTTTATTAATATTAAAAAATATGAATACGGGTCATCATAAAGTACACTAAAGTTGGTTCTTGGGAACCGACTCCAACATACTCACACTTTCACTTGAGTCAACTACTTACAACCATCATTTCTCTAGTTCTCACATGATACTCATGCTTCTGCTAATATAGGCCTTTAGTAAATGGGTTCACCAAAGTCTCTTTCATGGGTACTCAGTTTATTGCAACTTCACCCCTCTGATAAAAACTCCTCAAGAGGTGATACTTATAGAGTAATTATTTTTTTCATTAGTGTGACCTTGGATATTTTTTAAGATCCACCACTAATGTATTATCACAATACAATGTGATAGGGTATTTACTAATAGATACCATATCAAGATCCTAGAAGATTTTACATATCCAAATGGATACCTCGGATGCATGGAAATCCTCTATATAAATGGAATCCACTATATAATCAACGAAAATTGGCTTCTTTTTACTCTTCCAACTCATAACTCCTTTGTTGAGATAGAAAACATATCCTAACTCTGACTTCAAATCATTTTGATCTATCTGAAAACTACTATCATTATATACCTTTATAACCATCACCTCATCTCCTCCATACACCGTGAACATATCATTAGTTCTTCTCAGATATGTAAGGATAGCCTTAACAGTAGACCAAAAATATTATCCTGGATCTTCTTGATATCTACCTATGATGACTAATGGATGGGAAATATCAATTATAATACATAATATATCATACATGATTGATACTATCGCTAAAGTGTATACGATATTATTCATTCTCTCTTTCTCCTATTGTGTTTGATAAAACATTTTCCAAGAAATATGTAAACAATATGGAACTAGAACCAGTCCCCTATTATATTATTCCATACTAAATATATTTAGTATCTTGTCAACATATGTACTTTGACTTAGTCTAAAAATCCTCTTGAATATATCATGAATGATCTTGATCCCTATAATATATGCTATTTCATCCTAATTCCTTTATGGATAAACACTTGTTTAACCAGTCCTTAACAGACTATATGATTGATATTTCATTTCCAATAAGTAATATGTCATCAATATATACTAATAGGATAACAATTGAATTTACACTAAAACTCTTGTAAACACGCGGCTCATATTCATTCATAATGAAACCAAATTCATTTATGGATTCATCGAATCGAATGATTCATGACTTGGATACTTTTTTCAATGCATAAATGGATCTTTTCAACTTGAAAATACTTTTGGCATCACCTAGAGTCACAAACTTTTGTAGTTGTGTCACATAGACATCTTTCTGAAGGTTCTTATTAAGGAATGCAGTTTTGACATTCATCTGTCAAATATCATATTCATGGTAAGCTTCTATAGCAAGTATAATTCGAATGGATTTAAACATTGAAACTAGTGAAAAGGTTTTATCGTAGTCAATTCCTTGATGTTGTTTAAACACTTTATCTACTATTATTGCTTTATAGGTATTTACATTACCTTCCATGTCCACTTTTCTCTTGAATATCCATTTGAACCCAATGGGATTTACATAAAATGGAATAGAAAATGAAACCCAAAATTGGTTCGGATACATGGAATCTATTTCATAATTCATGGCTTCTTTCTATCTTGTAGCTTTTGATATCTCTACTACCTATTTATCTAAGAGAGGTTCATCATTGTCAATTAACAATAAGTAATTGTAACGGCCCAAACTTTTGTTAATGAAAATTCCTATTGATCTAATTAAATGTATTATTATGGTTATATAACATATGAACTTCTTTCGTTTTATGAATTTGGATTTCAAAATTCCATTAATAATTGTTACCGTTGCTAATATAGTTGTTGAACACTAATCAATTGATTAGTATAAATGTATGGCTTTAACAAATCCAATTTACATAGACAAAGGAAGTGATGTCCACATCCAGTATAATTGATCCTTATAAAGCCCATTTTTTGGAGCTTGGAAAGGAGGTGGCATCACTAGGCTTCGCTCTTTACCAAGCCAAAGCCGAGCTTCAACATTTTAAGCTCGAACAGAACTGCATACGGGAGAAATGGAAGTTGATAGAGATTACCGCATGAGAGATGTTATCCGAGCCACCCCAAGAGTCTATCACTATCACACACACCTTACCCTTAGGTCTTATATGGGTGTTAAAAGGGTTTAGGTAATAAGACCTTATCACTATTTTTGTGTTCGTTATTTTTTTATATAATAAAGAATATGCATTCATTTTATTATTATTACTTTAAAGCACAAATAGTATTTCTAGTTAATATTCAATTAATAAATCTAATTTGATGAATTAATGGATTTTTTAATTAATTAATATTTTAATAAAATGTTATTAATAAATTTTTATTAATTAAATATAAATGATCGTATATTTTTTATGAATACAATTGAAATTTTTATTATGGTTTGAAAACTGTATTTGTCAAAACCAGTGAATTTTCAATAAATGATGGATTTTATTTTCAAATTGAAAATTAACTTATTTAGAAAAATATTTAGATAAAATTATTATTATTTTTGGATTCAGGACGTCGAAATTATCTAATGGTTAATTTTTCATAATTTTTTGAGACAATCGATTTTTTGGGTAAAATTTAAATATTGTTTAAATATATAATATGTTTTATGACATCATAATGACCCAATAGTGATGTAATAAAATACTATAAGTGGTATGTTCGGACAATATATATTTTATCATTAAAATAATCTGATTTTAGTTTTGTTTTATTTATTTTACAAATCCTTAGTGGACCCTCCAAGACTTATAAACATTTTAACTTTTTGAAATGATTTCCTTGAGAGTGTGACTCACCTCCACATAAGAAATCCTAATATTTTAATATATTTGGACATTTTCCATATAAAATAATTTTTCCATTCCCATCTGGTTAAAACCATAGGCAAAAACAATGTTTTGGTTTGTGGTTTTGATTAGTTTAATGTGTGGTGTCCAAAACCTAAATAATAAAGAATTCCCTCTCTTTTCCTAAATAAACCCACCCAAGATCCCACTTCTTCTTCACTCAAAGCCTTTTGAGCTTGACCAAACTCGTACCTCCTCTCTCTATAATCCACCCAAGTCACCCCAAGCTCCCAATAAGCCTCTCTCAAGCCCCTCCCAAGCCTTTGGGATCACACTTCCAAGTAAGGGATTTCATCTTTTCTCATTTTTTCTCAATTTAATTATGTTGATATACCCTTTTATTTTCAATTAAAAATGTTGGGGTATGATTTTTCACCTCCCCCACACTTACCTCCTTATTTTTTAATGATTACAGGCCCCTTTCTCTCTCATTAATTCCTCCCATGTACACCTTTTACCATGCAAAAATTCTTTAAGGGATTTATTTCTTTCTCTTTTTTGTCCAAGTTTCTTAATGTTGTTATACCCTATTGATTTCAATTAAAAATGTTTGGGTATTATTTCTCACCTCCCCCATAAATCCTTACTTCTGTTTTAATTATTAGAGACCCCTTTCTCTCTCATTAATGCTTCCCATGTACACCTGTTAATATACCAAAATTCTGTAAGGAATCTCTCTCTCCTCATTTACATTCAAGTAATTATTTTGGGTTATGAATATACATTCCATTAAATATGTTGGTACATGTATATATATGACTACATTAATTTCCATTTCATGTAAATATTATGAGACACCCCTTTCTCTCTCATCAATCATTTTTAGGAATTCTTATGTCACACCGTTATGCTGCTGAAATTGCAGCGCGATTTTCCAAGCCAAAGTCATTGTGTAGTGAACACCATTCCCATTTATTTATCAAGGATATTCACATTTATGAAAATTTAATTATTTATTATATAGTTTGATGTATTAATTTCACATTCCTTTATCGTGAAATAAATTATTAGGTTTAATAAATTCATGTTATATGATCTATGTGGCACACTTATGCATAAAATGAAATGATTAAGAAGGGTGTGCCCTGATAGCGCTCCAATGCATTGGGTAAAGAGTAGTATCATGATATGTCAATTACAGTGAGGGTTTACTCATTATAATTCAATTTCAATGATCATTTACTCATTCTTCATGTGAAATGATCCTTGTCTCATTCTAATATCAAGTTAAATGTTCTTGCCACATTTCCATGTTATGATAATCATGTTATATCATGCCTTTATGTTCATGTTTCTCTTGTGCTCCAATGATATGCATATTTCCTAGAATGTATAATATTATTTATTTTATTGCTTTATTTATCCCCTACTGGGATTTATAGATCACCCTTTTCTTATGCATTTCCTCAAGTTATCCCATGCAATGCTAGGTATGATGGTATGTAGTGGTCATGTAAAAGAAGTTTTCAATGAAGATGTGGTGTTTTATGTTCTAAGTTTTTATGTAATGTTCCTAATTTCCCAATACACTAAACCTCTCGATCCTCAGAGTTGTCTCAAGTGAATTTTTGTCTAATAAATTATGTTTATGTGTGTAATAAAGAGTAGGGTTGTTAGAGTTGGTATCATAGGATAGGTTTAGTTATTTTTGGGATTAGGATTTGAAAACCCTAGTGAAAGCCTTAGGGATAAGACTAAGAGTAATAAAAACATCCCTAAATTTTTGTGAGTATTGAGTAAGTGTTTTATCAAGAAAATACATCCATGACTGAATACGAGAAAATAGAGGTGGCTTTGGCATAGATGTACCTAGAGGTAAAACCTAAAAATACCACTTTGAGCTAGAATCGAACGGGAACTGGTGCATGAAAATGGGCCTTGATGTACTCTTGGTTACTACACTCCTGGGGGATATGCTTTGGTAAATTCACAAGATTAGTATGAACCATTATTAAGGTAATTAAAAAATTCCCCTTATGAATATATGTTGGGAAGTAGATCATGGATAAAATAGATCTAAGACTATATATTCATAAGTTGAGGAAATAAAAGTAATTTATAAGTCATCTGTTTTTGTCTTTGGATTACCCTTTATGTGTTACCCCTAACTTTCCTTTTATTCCAGCCAATGGCCAGTAATAGGAGGACTCGAGATAAAAACCGATGTAAAGATCAATGTGATGATTGTTCTAATGAGATACTCAATCCAATGGGAGCGAGAATGGCGAACTTTGTCATGATACTCTATTAGTTAACTCAACTTTTTAATAGAAACATTGGTCAATAGAAACATTCAACCCCCCCCCACCCACCCTCCCAAGAAAGAAAAGGTCACAATTGAGAGCTTCATGAGACAAATGCCTCCTTCTTTTAATATATCATTCGATCCCTCAATTGTCGAACAATGGATAAACTCTATTGAGAAGATCCTATACATCTTCTAATGTTTTAAACAAGAGAAGGTACTTCTAGATACTTATCGTATGAAGGTTGAAGCTAATCAATGGTGGACATTGATCAAAAATATGAGGCCTGAGAAGGATATCGAGGCATTGGAATGGAATGATTTCTAGAAAATGTTTTTCAACAAATATTTTCCTCTCAACCTCCGACTTAAGATGGAAAGAGACTTCCCTAACCTCAATAAAAAAGACGATGAATCAATTGGAGCATATAAGGAAAACTTTACAAGGATTGCATGATATGCCTCCAGATTTTTTGTTACCCCTGAATGAAAGGTTGGCCACTTCTTTGGTGGGATAAAACCTAGCCTAAAAAAATCCCTAGGGATCTGTGATTTCGAGAGCTATGAGAAAATTGTCTAATGAGCCATCAAAGTTGAAATGAAGATCGGAGAATCTCAAGGGTATCATGGGGATAAGAAGTGTAATGTGGACTTCAATTCAGGAAGTCTGATGGATAAATCCAATGGTTCTAAGAAAATCCAGCACCCCACTTCCCAAAGGTGCGGAAAGAAGCACCCCACAAATTGACTGAAGGGGATGAGGAAATGATTTAGGTATAGAAGATAAGGGCACCTGACCATTAACTACTAATAAGAAAAAACCCCAGCTACGATAGAGGAGGGGAACACTCCGTTCGACCCTCAACTCATTGTTCATTACTTCAACTACAAGGAACCATGGAACTTTTCAAACCAGTGCCCTAAGCCAAGGGTTTTCAGAGGCAACCAAAAACCTCCAACTCATCAAGGGAGAGCTTTTTCCATCACTACTTCCAAAGTGAACCCTAACAACAAAGTGGTTATAGGTATGCTAGTTATTCATTCAATAATAGAAAACGTACTTTTTTATTCTTGTTCTATAAATTATTTTATATCCCAGGAATTTAGTAGAACAATCCCAACACCACCACAAATTAGGGAAGTAAAGATATCGGTGAGAATGGAAAATGGGTAAATCATTGCAACCCATGAATATAAATCCACCCCTATCATAATTTGTGGATTGAACTTCCTGAAGAACCTCATCATACTCCCTTTGGTGGAATTTGATGCAATTATTAGCATGGATTGTATTTCCTTATATATAGCCAACATAAATTGTCATGAGAGGTAAATCACTCTCCATATGGAGAATCTACCCTCGATTATGTACAAGTTCATAGAGGAGGATGAATATTATTTAGCACCATCATCTCAAGAATGGACATTACTGACCTATGATCATGGGTATCTATCTTAGAAGATTGAGTCTAAGGAAGCAACCATCCTTGAAGACATTTCTATTGTGAGGGAATTTGCTAAAGTGTTTCCCAAGGAATTTTTTTGTCTTCCTCCTAGAAGAGATGTTGAATTATCAATTGATCTTATACCTGGGGTATTTCTAATATCCAATAATCCATATAGAATGGCTCTTATGGATCTTGAGGAGTTGAATAAATAACTACAGGATAATCTAGATAAAGGGTTTATACGCCCATGTGCTTCACCATGGGGTGAACCAGTCCTCTTCGTCAAGAACAAGGATGGGTCAATGTGCCTTTGAATTGATTATCATAACCTCAAAAAAATCATGATAAATTACAAGTATCATCTTCCATGAATTGATGACTTGTTTGATCAGCTAAGTGGAGAAAAATACTTCTCCAAGGTGGATTTGCGGTCAGGATATTACTAAGTAAGGGTGAAGGAGGATATCCCCAAGACTACTTTTCATACAAGATATAGGCACTATGAATTCATAGTAATTCCTTTAGGACTCACTAATACTCTAAAAATATTCATGGACAAGATGAATAGATTCTTTAGATATTACCTCAACAAATTTTTGGTAGTCATTATAGCTGATATTCTAATATATTCTAAAACCAAGGAGGGGTAGGAGAACTATCTAAGAACTGTACTAGAGACCTTGTGAACGGAGTATCTCTATAAAAAATATAGCAAGTGTGAGTTCTAGTTGAAGGAGTTATTATTCTGGGGTCATATCATCACAAGAAATGTGATATATGTGGATCCCTCTAAGATAGATATAATTGACAGATGTTTGAGGCCAGCATCGGTAACGAATATTCGTAGCTTCCTGGGGTTAGCTGGATATTATCGCTGGTTTGTGAGAAATTTATCATGATTTTCAAACCTTTTTACCAAGATAAATTGTAAAGGAGTAAAGTTTTCTTGGAGTGATGAATGTGAAGAGAGCTTCAAGGAGTTGAAAAATAAGATTATCACTGCGCATGTGCTTAAATTACCCACAAGTGGAGAACATTTGTGGTATTTAGGGATGCTTCGAATAAGGTATTGGGTTTTGTGTTGATGAAAAATGAAAAATTCATTGCCTATGCTTAAAGGAAATTTAAATTTCATGAGAAAAACTATCCAACACATGATCTAGAGTTGGCTGCAGTAGTCTTATCTTTGAATATTTGGAAACATTGCCTCTTTGGGGAGAAGTGTGAAATATACACATATCACAAAATACTAAAGTATATATTCACATATAAAGAGTTTAATATGCACCAATGAAGAGGGTTAGATCTGATCAAAGACTATTACTGCTCAATCCATTACCACCCTGGGAAAGAGGACAAGGTGGTGGATCCTCTAAGTAGAAAAGACCCAGCAATTATATTATTGATGAGAACTGAAAAGGATCAAATCTTCTTAGATTTTATGAATATGGACATGGGAATCATAAAGAAGGGAACATCATTAATCCTTTCACAAATGATTGCTCAACCTTCTCTTTTTGAAAGGTTAAAGGATGTTCAAAAGGATGATGTGGGAATTTAGAAGAAAGTGGAAACTATCAGAAAAGGGAAATCCTCAGAGTTCAATGTTAATGAAGAAGGAACTATGAGATTTAGGTCAAGACTATGTGTTCCATCAAATACAGAGTTAAAGAAAGAAATTTTGGATGATGCACATAGTTTTAATTTCTTCATTCACCCAGGAAACATAAAAATCTATCAAGATCTCTGAGAGAATTATTTGTGGGATACATGAAGAAGGATATCTTTGAGTATACATCAAAGTTTCTAGTATGTCAGCAAGTGAAGGCTGGGAGGAAGAAGTATAAGGGGATGATGAAGCCATTAGCTATACCAGCATAGAAATGGGAGAACATCGCCATGGACTTTGTCACTAGACTTATGAAGATATCCAAAGTAAATAATGTTATTTGGGTTGTTGTGGATTGTCTTACAAAGATTTTACACTTCATTACAATTGAGAAGGATTTCTCATTAGATCAACTGGAATGGATATAAATCAAATATATGGTAAGGATACATGGAGTTCCACTATCTATTGTATCTGATCAAGATCCAAGATTCACCTTTAAGTCTTGGAAGAGTCTTCAACATGCTCTGAATACTAAGATAAACTTATAGACGGCTTATTATCCTCAAATTGATGGCCAATATGAGCATACTATCCAATAACTTGAGGACATGTTGATAGCATTTTCAATGGAATTAAAATGAGGATGGGATCAACATCCTCCCCTAGTTGAGTTATCTTACAAAAACAGTTTCCAATCAAGCATCCAAATGGATCCTTATGAAGTCCTTTATGGGAATAGGTGCAGAACACTAGCATGTTGGGATGAAGTTGGGGAGAAAAAACTCCTAGGTATAGAAATGGTTGAAGAAATGGTGGAGAAGTTTAAAACCATTCAGCAGCACAATAAAGCTTCTCAGATTCAACATAAGAGCTATATTGATAATCGTCAATGAGACCTAGAGTTTGATGTTAGAGACATGGTATTCCTCCTCATATCACCATGGAAGAGAGTTATGATATTTTTAAAGAAGTTAAAGCTTAGTCCAAGGTACATTTTCCCTTTTGAGATCATTGATCACATTAGAGCAGTGGCCTATCGACTATCACTCCCATAGAACCTATCTCAAGTACATAATGTATTCAATGTATCACTCTTAAGGAAGTACATACCTTACCCATCACATGTACTCAATCCAGAGGTGGTTCCATTGGCAAATGACCTCTCCTATAAAGAGAATCCGGTGAAGATCTTAGATCATAGGGAAATATATCTATAAAATAAGATAATGCCTCTCATAAAAGTGTCATGGAGAAACAAAAATTTTGAATAAGAAATATGGGAATTGGAGGAAGTGATGAAGCTAAGTTACCCGCATCTGTTTTAGTGTGGGAAAAGGAAATTTTAAGGGAGAACTTTCTTAAATGGGGAATATTTTAATGGCCAAAACTTTTATTAATGAAAATTCCTCTAGATCTAATTAAATGTCTTATTATGGTTATATAACATATCAACTTCTTTGGTTTTATGAATTTGGATTTCAAAATACCATTAATAATGGTTACTATTGCTAATATATACGTTGAACGGTGATTAATTGATTAGTATAAATATATATCTTTAATAAATCTAACTTACTCAGACAAAGGAAGCGATGGCTTCATCCAGTAGAATTGCTCCCTAGGAATCCCATTTTTCAAAACTTGGAAAGGAGGTGGAGTCAATGGGATTTTCTCTTGACCAATCCCAAGATGAGCTTCAACATGTTAAGCTTGAACGGAATTGCCTACAAGAGAAGTGTAAGTTGATAGAGATTACCACATGAACATTATTATCTGATCCACCCCAAGAGTCTGTCACCATCGCACACCTTACCCTTAGGTCTTATGTGGGTGCTATAAGGGGTTATGTAACAAGACCTTAGCACTATTATTATGTGCATTGTTTTTGAATAAAATAAAGAATATACATTCATTTTATTATTGTTACGTTAAAGTACAAATAGTATTTTTAGTTAATATTCAATTAAGAAATCTATTTTGATGAATTAATGGATTTTTTAATTAAATAATATTTTAATAAAATATTATTAATAAAAAAAAATTATTAAATATAAATGATTGTATAAGTTTTATGAAAACAATTTAAATTTTTATTAAGGTTTGAAAACTATTTTTGTCAAAACTCGTGAATTTTCAATAAATAACATATTTTTTTTTAAAATTTAAAATTTACTTGTTTAGAAAAATATTTAGATAAAATGAATATTTTTTTTGGATTAAGGATGTTTAAATTATCTAAAGGTGAATTTTTCATAATTTTCTAAGTCACTCAAATTTTTGGGTAAAAATTAAATTCCTTTTAAATATATTATATGTTTTATGACATCATCATGACCCAATAGTGATGTAATAAAATACTATAAATGTTATGTTCAGACAATATATGTTTTAACATTAAAATAATGTGATTTTAGTTTTGTTTTATTTATTTTACAAAGCCTTAGTGGACCCTCCAAGACTTATAAAACATTTTAACTTTTTAAAATGATTTCCTTGAGAGTGTGACTCACCTCCACATAAGCAAGCCAAATATTTTAAGATTTTCGGCCATTTTCCTTATAAAATAGTGTTTATCACTCCCATTTTGTAAAAACCATGGTAATAAACATGGTTTGGTTTGTGTTTTTGATTATTTTAATGTGTGATGTCCAAAACCTAAATAATAAAGAATTCCCTCTCTTTTCCTATATAAACCCACCCAATATCCCACTTCCTCTTTACTAAAATCCTTTGGAGCTCGACCAACCTCTTCCCTAATCTCTCTATAATCCCCCCAAGGTTACCCAATCTCCCAAAAATCTTCTCTCAAATGCCTCCCAAGCCGTTGGTATCACACTTCCATGTAAGGGATTTCATCCTTTTTCGTTTTGTCTCAATTTTATTATGTTTTTATACCCTTTTATTTTCATTTAAAAATATTGGGGTATGATTTATCACCTACCCCATAATTCCCTCCTTATTTATTAATGGTTATATACCCCTTTATCTCTTATTAATTCCTCCCATGTTCACTTCTACCATGCAGAAATTCTGTAAGGGATTTCTTCCTTTCACATTTTTGTCCAAGTTTTTTAATGTTGTCATACCTGTTTAATTTCAATTAAAAATGTTGGGGTATGATTTAGAACGTCCCCAATACGTGCCTCATTATTTTTTAATGATGATAGACCAATTTATCTCTCATTAATTCCTCCCATTTACACTTGTTACTATGTCAAAATTCTATAAGGAATTTCTCTCTCCTCATTTACATTCAAGAAAATATTTTGTATTATGAATATAAATTCCATTACATATGTTGGGAAATGTATATATGTGAATAACTTACTATATATGTCATGAACATATGATGATACACCCCATTCTCTCTCATCATCCATTTTTATGAATTCTTGTGTCACATTGTTATGCTACCGAAATTGCACCACAATTTTCCAAGACAAAGTCAGTGTGTAGTGAATAGCATACCCATTTCTTTATCAAGGGTATTCACCTTTATGCTCATTTACTTATTGATTATATAGTTTCATGTATTAATTCCATATTCTTTTATCGTGGAATAAATAATGATGTTTAATGAATCTATGTTACATGATCCATGTGGCACACTTATGCATGAAATGAAATGCTAAATAAGGGTGCACCTTGATAGTGCTCCAATGCATTGGGTAAAGAGTACTATCATGATACATCAAGTGAAATGAGGGTTTACTCATGATAATTATAGTTCAATGAGGTTTTACTCATTCTCTATGTTCAAGGAGCCTTGTCCCATGCTAATATCATGTTAAATATTGTTGCAACATTTCCATGTTATGATAATCATGATATATCATGACTTTATGTTCATGTTTCTCTTTTGATCAATTCATATGCCTATTTCCTATCATGTACAATATTTTTCATGTTATGCCTTGATTACTCCCTTAATGGGATTTATATCTCACCTTTTCCTTATGTATGTCCTCAGGTTATCCCATGCAATTCAAGGTATGAAGGAATGTTGTAGTCGTGTAAAAGAAGTTTTCAATAAAGATTTTGTGTTTTATGTTCTAAGTTGTTATATAATGTTCCTTATTTCCCAAGACACTAGACCTCTCGATACTCAGAGTTTTATTAAGTGAATTTTTATGTAATGAATCATGTTTATGTGTGTAATAAAGATAAGGGTTATTATAGTCACCATCTTGATTGACTAAAAAACTATATCTCTCTAGTTATCATACCTCTCATGCACTCTTATGCGGTACATGTGTTTCAGGAACTACTTCTTCCATGGGGACCTATGTAATATGTTCTTGTGCCAACTCTTTTGTATCTTGAGCATAAAATTCATCAAATTCAGTCTTTCTCCAACTATCCCTTCTAAGGATGTGCTCTCTCTCAAGAAAGACGACTTTTCTAGTGACCGTCACTTTCTTGTTTGAGGGGTTGTATAGGAAGTATCCTTTTTGTTTCTTGGGATTCTGTATAAAGATACACTTTTTCCCCATTTTATAGTTTTTCACCTAAGAAGGCCTTAACAAATTCCTCAGAACCACATACATCTTTATGCAACAAAAACTTATTCTTTCCACTCTATAACTTGAAGAGAATTCCATTTTCCACTTTAGTTAGTACTCGATTTAATGTATATTCCAAAGTTCATAATACATATCCCCAAAATAATAATGTAAGATCTTCGTTACTTGTTACTAACTTTACCCTGTCTAATAAGGTATAACTCCTTTCACTAACACCATTCCATTGTGGTGTATAAGGTTGAGTGAGTTGATATAGAATCCCAAAACTCCCATAAGAAGTTGAAAAACTCTTAGTTAAGATATTCAACACCTTGATCCGATTGAAGATTATTTGTCTTCTAACCAATTTGATTCACTACTTCGTTCAATAATTCCTTGAATTTCTCAAAGGACTCGGACTTATGCCCCATCAAGTAGACATATCCATATCTTCTCAACTCCTCAGTAAAAGTTATGAAATAAGAATATCCACTTATAGATTCTATTAGAAATGGTCCACACACATAAGTGTGTACCAATCCTAGAAGCTCTGTATCCCTTTAACCCTATCCACCAAATGGTGGTTCGGTCATTTTTCCTTGTAAACAATAATGACATATTTCAATTGGGTTTAGCTCATAAGAGTCTAAATATCCATCTTTATAGAGCCTTGTCAAACACTTTCAATTTACATAAACAAGGAAATGATTCAATAGATGGGTGTTATTTATTCATGTGAACATGATTTGTTATCAATTTACAATACTTATTTTTCATAGTTTAATAAATAAATAACATTATTTATATTTTTCATTTAATAACATGTATTGTCATTGTAAAAAAAGAAACTTTTATTTCCAAAATTGAAAATAAACCCATCAGCATCTAGCCATGATATAGATTTAATGTTTCTGGTAACCATAGGTACATAATAACAATCATTTAAAACAAAAATCATTCCCATTGGAAATTATAGGTGGTAGTCACAAAATGGATAGAGCAGCCAGCTTCGCACCATTTCCAACTCATAGATCCACCTCACCTCTAGAAATCCTAAAAATTATCCTTAGTTCCTACATTTGTATACGTATGTGAGCACCAAAATCTGTATCTAATACCCAATGTGTAGATATTAAAATATTACACTCAATAAAAAATTCACCTTTATCTTCCACTTTATTCTGGGTGGAGTTCCTCTTCCTGTGGCATAGCTTTCCACATGAAAAACATACCACCTTCTTTTCCTTACCCTTCCACCAGATCTTTATCTTCTTGTAAGGATGGTTCTTAGAATCTTTAGAATTGTTATGCGTCTTGGGACCCTTTTCCTTGTTCTTTGTTTTTTTCACTATAAGTACCATGGGTTTATCACACCCCATGTCCTTATCCTGTTAAAGAATCAAAGTAGGAAGTTCCAAAACACTCTTCTCATTATTTATCATATATAATTTACAATAAAACTATATAAGGTCTTGGGAAGTGATAAATGTATGAGATAAGTATGCAACTTATTTGGGAATTTAATCCCTAATATTTCTAACTGTTCAAATTATCTAATAAGCTTGGCTACATGAGGTCGATATAGCATAGACTCTACAAGAATAGTTGTAAAAAAATCATTGGATATCTCTTACCTCTCATGTCCTGTCTTATATTGATATAGATCCCAGAGGTGAGACATCATTCTATACATATCTCTATCCTCATGTTGCTTCAAAATCTCATTAGACATAGATGATAGCATAAAACAATGAACATATGTGGAATCATTCAAATATTTCTCATATAGTGATAACTCTTCATCACTTTCCTTGTTACGAGGTGCATCCAAAATAGGTTCTTCTAAAACATAAAATTTCCTTTCATGGAGAAGGATAACACTTGAGTGCCTTTACCATTCATGAAAATTTGTACTAGTGAGAAGGTTATCCTTATCAAGTATGAATCATAGTGAAATGTTTCAAAATTATTTTAATGTTGTTTCCAAAAATAATATGAGCATAATTTTATTACTTTAACTGATAAAATTTAGATAAATAAATAGATATTAAATTTATTAGTCTCCCATAATTTTATTGAAACCCAATATCCCTCACCATGGGCTTTGAAATATAATTTTTCTTATACATTCTAGTGGAAAGGATCCATATTCCCCTTCTCATTACCCCAAAATTAGTTGGTCAAGTAACTTGAATGGTTTTAGGTAGGTATTCCAAATTCCAACTACATTAAATCATAGTTCCTTGATCTATTGAGTGGACTCCCCAATCCTGAAATCCTTAAATTGGATTTCCTCAACTCTTGCCTCTCATTCACGCTATGTCCTGATTTGGAAGTCAACCCTTGATGTGAAATAAGTTAATTAAACCCAAAAATTCAAGTTGTAATTCACTGATAATTGAAATCACTCTAACTTTGGTTGTTCAAGCACTTTTAACTATCATTTGATTTTAATTGAAGTAGTGGAAGGATATAGTGACTTAAAATATGTAATTAAGAAATTTATCCTTTATGCATAAATTTAAATTATTATATTTATCCCATTATTGTTAATATTAAGTGGATTTACTTAAAAAATTAACCATGTCTTGGATAATATTTACAAATAATCCAATTTATTTTAGTTCTATCTTGGATTCTCGTTAATTTCATTAATTCATTTAATCACGACAAAATATCCATAATGAAATAGCCAAGAAACATGAAAGAAATAAAATAATAAAGAGATATGATCAAGATATTTTACTAATGGTTAGTTTATCTAGAATTTTAAAAACTAACCATTTACCTAGGGGGAAAACACCTTGAACTAATTAAGGTTTGTGTTATAGCTTTCCTTATGTCCTCCAATTTTTCTCTCTTGGATTGGTTTCTCCTCATCTCAAAACTTGAACTTCCTCCACTATCTTAGGAGCTCCATCCATTACATATGATTTTACTCACACATAATTGAGGAGAAAGGGGTTTACATTAAAGAAACCATGGGCACGTAGATCGTTACATAATAAGAGGAGGGAAGGAACACTGAAAAATAATTTAATTAAATTAAATGAAAATAATCACATACAAAGGTATATTCTATGCTCATGGTCTACCACATGCATGAAATAAATTACACATTTAATAAAATTATAATTAAATTTATAATCATTCTTATTTAAGATAAATCGTGCTTGAATAAATTAATTATCACCTTTTAGTTAATGGATTATTTTATCTTAATTATCATCTTGATTTCCTTAATATTATCATCCATTATAATTTTAAACAAATTAAATAAATTTATTTAAAATTAAGTATGTACATATATGTGCCTTAGAGGAAACGCAGTGAATACCCATCTGAATCAACCCAACTTGTATTATACTCATATACAATTTACTCTTGTGAAAAATGTAATACACAACATATCATGTACTTTCATGATATGTACTATAAACTTAATTATTACATGAATTACATGATTTTTCAATCATGTGTTATAATTTAATGCACGTAGAGTAACAACTGTTAATATGACTCATACATGATATACATGTCTGAACATTATGCAGATATTAATTAAACATTTATATATGTATATATTAAAACCTATAATATGGCGTGTCTTATCAACTTAATAAACACACATAAGAACATATTGATAAGTTTTACATAGTATGATAAAAAAATTAAATCATTGTAATTTGGTATAAGTATAGGGAGTGTACAACTGAGGTACATTGTTTGTAAATATCTCATAGTGTATACAAGGCATAGACCTAGGGACTAAGCGTGTAAATTGAGCCTCATAAAATTGGAGTGCATGGTGTGTGTAATCGACTACATAACATGTGGTATTCTTATTACATGGTCACCAGTCAAGTAGGCCATGTATGGTAATACACATCCCGTTTGTGACCCAAAGGGACTACATGCTGTGTATATGGGCTACATAGAGTGTACTCCAGTTGACTGTACACCACCCTATCCCGATAATCATGTAGTGTAAGAAATAAATACACTGTGTTTCATCAATGTACATAGTTTGAATTAATTTCAAAATTAATTCCTGATGTATTGAACACAAGTACGAGATGAGTAACTCTGGTTACATGACATGTACTCACATGTTATCCAATCAAAATTATTTGCACCTCTAGATGAGTTCTCTGATGTTATTTTGTTCATAAAATCAATCATATTGATTAGATCTATGAGAAATGAAGGAGGAGGAAGCTGATCTCACAATTTGTATTAAAATAGTGATTAAACTTTAATTGAAAACTAAATCCCAAATTCATAAATTAACCAATGGTGTTTAAATAATTATAAATAATTATGTGACCACTCTAATACCACTTGTAGGTTCCGAGTGAAATGAAAGTGTGTGATGGGTCATTCCCAACTTTTCTTTTTTTCATGATTGATGATCAATCCAAGAATTACACAATGATAAATGTCATGAACTACATAATTGAATAAAATAATATAGACAAGGGATAGAATTTAGGAAACAGAGATAAGATCTTCATATATTATTTATAATCAATTTTATTAATTAAATAATTACCTAGTTGGAATTATTTATTCATTAATGGATATTACAGTAGATCTATGTTGTACCATCATTGTGTTGTAGGAATCAAGGGTATATTCCCTTTAGAAGTGATCCACATGTGTTTCAAAAATCTTCGAACATCATCATAGGAATCTTTGGGTGCTAGCAGGATAGATCCTATCGCTTGTGTAATCCGCATTTGATCACCTCGGGAACCACTTTCAAATCATTCTCCTTCATCTCTCTTGACTTGAGAGTGGGGGTGGACAAAGATCACTCTCCATTCTTGGGATCATTCTTAGAGAAGGGGTCCCTCTAGGGATTGAGAGGATTCTCCAAATCCATTGTGCACAACCAAAAAAATGAATTGGATCTCTTAGAAAATAATATAATTGGGTTTATATAATGCTAGGGTTCTGATAAAATAATTTCACCAGTTACCTTTATTGTTTATTTAATCCTTTTAGAACCCCATTTCAAATAATAATATTATTATTATTATTACTCAACATGCACTTTACTTGAGAATTAAATTAAATATTACTTAATAAACTAGTATTTAATATTTATTATTTCTCACTGTACCATTAAACTCAGTCCACCATTCTTCCACAATATTTATCAATCCTTGAATAATGACAATTTATTTATTAAATAAATATCACTACATTATTCTCCAAAAAAATATTATACTCACTAAATAAAATATAAATATTTATTAAATATTATACACAAATTATATTCTCTCGAATAACTGGTGACATAATATATGAGAAAAATTGAACATGAATAATTATTCTACCATGTGTAGGAATGATATTTATTCCATTTTTTAAATAATAAATAATAATATCATTATTGAATTGAGATTCTTGATACACTTAGTTTGTGAGCCTCTATGCCTCTTTCTCAATGGCATTAGGCGAAGCAGCCTAAATTCCAAGGTTAGCATCTAGTAACACACCAAGTCACTCATAGATAAAGAAGTAAATTTTGCAATGAAATAATACCTCATAGGGATTCTTACTGTGTAATATAATCCCTTAATCATGATAACTCTAATAAAGAAGGTTTCATGCCAGTGACATCAACCTATGTGCTCGATGTCTCTTTCTTTTACTTCCTGAAAAATAAACTTCTCTATAGAACACCATGGATATGGATTTATTTAAGCTATAGAATTTCAATAAAAGGGCCCCAGATATAAAATTTCATTAAATAAAATAAGGGGAAAATTCTTTCTCACATTATTCATTAATGCAATATTAATCATGACGAACCCAACATATCCTACCTTGACATGAACATGTTTTGTCTTGGTTTTCATTAATACATCAAAGTAAAGTACTTAAAATACTCATTAAAAATGATCCTAAAATCAAAGGATCAATACACACATCTATAGTTATAGACATTCAACGACACATATAAATGTGGATTTCTTATGGTCAGGTCTTGTTATCATAATATCCTACACTGGATATTACCAAGGGTGTACACCATGAGAAGGTTCCTCAATTTTTTATGAGTATACACCCCTATTATCCTTTATCACTTGTGTACCTAAAATGATATCATCCAAATATAAAACATATATTTAAGAATAGTGACATAGCATTTCTGGGTTCTCATCATAACAAGTAACTACTATGATTTTTTTGTGAGATATATATTATTTGGACTTTATCACATAATATGTTCCATAAAGAACAATCATGATGTGATATGTATTTTATTAATATTCAAAAATATGAAAATAGGTCATCATTAAGCACATAGAAGTTGGTTCTAGGGCACCAACTCCAACAAAAACATTACATAAATAACTAAACTTAAAGCTTATAAAAAATATTTATGACAATGTTTGAAACCCAAAAATAAAAAATATTTTATCACATATTCCTCTTAGATAAACTTAACTTTTATCGCCTCACAACATCGATAACTCATAATGTCACATAACAAAAACATACATGACCAAATCATATAATCTAAAAAATATGATAATATTTTTCTTAACAAAATATTTTATGATTCTATATATTAACCCAATATTTATTCTTATTTTTTTAACCTTGACCATTTAATGTCTTAAAAATAGTTACCTTCTTTAAAGATATAATTAATCACTTAGTCACCAAATCTTCTTTCATTATCATGGTTATCTATACAACAAAACATATGTTCCCAAAATGTAATAACCCTTTATCCAAATTAACCATAATTTAATCAATATAAATATCGTCTTAACCCTAATCATTATAAATACCTTTAAAATTGTGACCACAAAATATAAAATCATTCCACCTTAAATAACTTTTTCATGAAAACTCATACTAAGAACAACGGTTATATTCCCATAAATGTCACCCAAAATATATATAATTATCTTAAACTCACTTTACATAAAACCACAAAAGGGGTATTCGTATATTTAAACATATGATCAACCATAATCATATTATCTAATGATATTATCTAAAAATTTTAAAATATTCTCATCTGAATCATCCTAACCTATAAATTTTTCTAGACCATTTCTCTGATACCAACTATAACAACCTGCAACTTAATCAACTAATAATTTCGAGTTTTATAATATGGATTAAATTTTATTTCATTAATGTGATAGTATATATTTATAGTTATATATATTTAAGAAAAAATATTATATAAAAACCCGATAAAAATTTAATACATCTACTCAATATTAATTTTTTCAAAAAAATATTCTTAAATTCAAACAATTATTTCATTCAGAACATTTTTTCTTAAATCGAGTGTGTCCCCATTGACCTTGTTATAATCCATACATATACTTAAGCCCTGTGAAAAAAATTTAAAAACATAGGATATGTAAAACAAATCTTGGTAATAGATATATAAAAAATAAAAGGAACCCTTAAATAAATTTTTAAAACTATGAAAACCATAATATATTTTCTATTATTGTATAATATAATTTTGAGCTCAAATATTCATTTACTTACTCGTGAAATTGGATTTATTGCTAAAATTTTTCATAAAAATCATAATAAATCATTAAGGATAAACAATAATAAATAATTTTCCTAGAAAACATTATAACCTTTTAGAAACCATTTATTGAAAAAATACCTTACACCCTTAAAAGTAGCATAAACTTTCTTAAAACATAAACATTTTTTCTTACCTTATTCAATCAATAGATTTCCATTAAAAATTTAAAGAATAAAAAAGTAACATATATACCTTAAGTAATTATCCTTAGATTCAATCTTATAATATTCCTTATAATGGAATCACCTAACCATATAATTCCAAAATCACTTGGGAGTAACCTATCTCTGGTAAACACCATCACTTTTCTCAATGCATTAGAGAGCTATATCAGGCTCACCTGTTAGCAGAGCTATGTCAGGCCCACCCATAATAATATAAAATTTTAAATAATTATAATATATATATATATAGTAAATATAAAATTTTATTTCAATTGTAAAAACTTATTAAATATTCTATTTAACTCATATACAGAAACACTTTTGGGCTTCATGTAAAAAAAATAAGTATACAAATCCTTTTTCTTTAACTCTTAAAACAAAGAATTCATAGAAGATTAAGAAATTTTATATTATTTGAAAAGTTATGTAAAATTATAGAGTAATATTCATAAATAATAATACCAATGATGATGGAAAATTTCACTTATGTCCTATATATTTAAAAAATATTCCTTTCACACACTTGTAAAGAAATAAAAAATAGCCCATTTGAAAAATGATAGAAAGTATTCTTTCAAAACCATCAAAAAGACATTAAAACAAGGTTTCAAAATAATTTGAACTTAAATTAAATTATGTTAATAATATTATTAAAAAATTAATGAGCATGGATATGGAGGAGAATATAAGAAAATATTTAAAACATTTTAATAAAGTTTTTAATGAAAAATCCCTTATTGATTTCATAACTTTGGAAAAAAGCATTGAAGAAGATAATTTCAAATGGATTTATAGAAGATATATATTTAAATAATATAATCATATAATACATTCATATGTATATTTATAAACCACAAAAAAAATACTCATGGTCAAAAATACATAAGTCTCAAAGAAATGGAATTGAGACTAAAAATCTCTTACCTCAAGTCTGAATCACGATATACATTCATTAATTCTTGTATAATAAAACTATATTAATTTTATACTAATTAATAACATTTTTAAGTTATATTAAATTTTTATTATTTTATAATTTCATTTATTACCGTGTCTTATATAGCTATTAAATTGATAATTCTGATGTCATATATTTTGATGATGTTTGGTTTATAATCCCAAAATGAATTTGATTGGTTGTACATGGTTAAAGGGTAAATTGTAACATCATCTCTAGAATCTTAATCATTAAATTGCTATCATTTTTTTACAATAAAATAAATTTTAAATCCATTAATGAAAGTCATACATGAAAAACAAATCACATCACTTAATAGAGGTGGTAGTCCACACATACGCACGAATGATGTTATCATTTTCCAAAGGATTGAAGGGTAAAAAGTTAAGTGATATATTATCTTTATATAATCATAATTATGTCATTAATATGGAATATTTTAATTAAATTCATCATAATAACCATACATTTGAGGTGGTGCTGAAAAATTAAACACATCACTTCATGGAAGTGGTAGTCCACACAGATGCATGAGTGACCTTTTTATTTTCTATAAGATGTAAAAGAAGATGAAAAAAGGGTTTTGGGATCAATATAATAAAATTAATGTATATTTAAGTTACTAATTTTATTATATAATCATTTTTATTTAATATTTTAATTATATAGAAAAATAAGTAAACATGAAAACACTTGGCTAAGAGTTATACCACTTCTTGGAAAACCTTTTTTAGTTTACACCTTAATACCTCTAGGTTTCATCCTTTAGTGAAACCAAGACCTATAGAATGTGGGGAGGTATTTTGGTAATGATTTTGGTAAATTTTTGGTTGATATTAAAGCCTTAAGTGGTGTGAAGAAAATATAATAGAGGTTTCCCTTTTACAAGTGAGGGGAGTTGCACTATTGTAATTATTTAATGTTTTAAAATAATATAAAGTATTATTCATGGGAAAGTAGAACTTAAAAAATGAAATTGTATTATAAGGTAATAAGTTTTGAAATAATTTCAGACAACAAGAATTAAGATATTATTGTGTGACCTTACCTATTTGTTTTAATCGTAATTATCTAGTTTTAACATTTACCCGGGTGAAAAAAAAATTCCATGGTTATTATTCATTATGATAAGAAACGAAATTGAACTCAAAAAAATTTATATCCTATTTATTAGAAATAAAAAATCCATTTTTCAAGATTAAATCTATATAAGTGGAACAAATTACTTTTAATATCATAACAAAAACACAATAGAAAACAAATGTTTTGAAAAATGTGTTTTTTAGCATAAAAATGAACTTAAAACAAAATCAAATGTAATAATGATTAATATGGAATAAATTATATTATATTAAATAAAATGGATATTATATTAATTTAAAACCAAATCCAAAACATAGTGGTATTTTAAAATTAATTTATTTAAAGAAAAAAAAGTTAGTTTTGCAAAAAATATGTATTTTTCACAATTCAATAAAAATAATCCTTTTTATAAAAATATCAAAAATTTATATTATGATTATTTGGACATGATGATTTAAAAATATTATGTACATTTTATAACATATAATCTATAAAATTGGTAGTAATTAATTATAATATCCTCACAAAAATTTCATAAAAACCATTTATGAAGAAAATGTATTTTTTGAACACTACTTGGAAATTAATCTATAACCACAATTTTGTAGCCATTATCAATAGAAATATAGTAATAGTGTATCCTACTGACATGGTTTGAGTTAAACTATTCTTGGATGTATTCTTGTAGTAGCTTGTATCTATGGTCTAAATAGACTATGGAGATAGGCCAGCCTATGGCCATAGTCAACTAAAATAGTGGTGGGAGGTGGGTAAAAAGACACCAGAAATTTATAGTCAATAGGTGGGAAGGGAACAATAAATGGATAGACCATAACCCACTTCAACCATGGTCCTAAAATATTATATATCCATGGTCCCAGGGTTTTATGGTCATATATAGGGTATATTTCCATGCTCCACATTGAATGTGGTCATGGGAGTTCTGCAAATTCCTAAGGCCATGGTCTTCTTGGACCTTCCCCATAGGGAGGACCATCTCCCATAGTCAACCAATATTATGGATTTATGTCTCAAGAACCGACGGGTATTTTTATTTTTTAAAATGTTAATAATATATATTAATTGACATATAGAGTATCATTTCTGTTTTAATGTGTTATACTAAATATATAAGAGGTCCCAAGATCAAACCACAGTGGCTTTATTTAATTTTTTGAAAGGCTACATCCACAATCTACTAAAATGTGGTCATAGTTGGCATTGGAATGTGATTAATAGGCTATGACCATGATCTATGTGGATTGTGGCCATAGACTGGACCCTTTTTCAATATAAATTAGGTCCACAATCTATATGGATTGTGGCCTTAGTCTACCACCATAGTTTCAAAGCCTATTTTCATAGTATAGGCCTATAGAAATAGGCTCATTTTCTAGTTGTGGAGAATAAATTGACATTTCCCTCATTCATATCATTATAACAATAATTTAAATGAATGTTAATTAATTTTATTGGATATTTAATATACTCATTTTATTAGAATCATTTTTCAATAGTGATTAATTTAATCTATTAATAAAAAAACACATTGCACACATTAAAATGATTTTATGAAAAATAGCTATTTTTTCTTGAAAATTTTTTATCTTAATTTATAACAAATTGATAATCAATTTATGATTAATTATTTATTTTAATATGGAAAAAAATTCTATATATATTTCATAATATGATTACTAATATTTGTACCCACTAATCCAATAGCTATGTTAAAATGAATATATTTAAATAATATAATTTCTATAATATATCATTGTTTGATTAAGATAATTTTTTTGTGTAATACACACAATCAAACATAGTATTAATTTAAAGTAATACAAAAAAATCTATAGGTGTTATAACCAGCTAGTAATTGTTACACCACGACATTAATTTTTATATTATTTTTAATTTTTTAGTTATATTTAGCCTTGTGTTTGAATTTTGGTCGGAGCCAGTTTTTAAATTTTAAAATTTCGTATTTTCTACTATGGTACACGGTTAGCGCACAATGATTAGAAATTGTGAAAATACCATGAAAGTTCTTATGTGTTTTTTACAGAGTCAACTACACAGTCGATGTGTGGTTTACTTAATTGTGCACCCTACCAATGTGAGGTTCTCCAGAACTTCCAATACGGGTTATACGGTTGGCACACAATTTATCCTACCATGCGGCTAAACCATGCTATCTCTCTATACCCAAAATAAAATAATAGTAGTAGCAATAATAATAATAATAATATAATCCTAAAATCCCACTTCCCCCTTCCCAGATCATGCACTCCCCCTCCCTTTATCCTATATGTTTCATGCAATAGTAGGGGAGCCCTTAGCTTTATATCCTCTTCCTTCCTTATCATGATTTTTTTCCACCACCACCTCTAATTTCTAGTGTGTTCATCACAGTAAGGTCTCCCCTCCTTTCCTATTTCCTTTCTTATTTCTTTTCTTCTCCCCTTGTAGTGCATGTGGCCTATTTGGACCCAAACCAAATTTTGGGTATTTATTTTATTAATTATCGATGTCTAAGGTTCTTATGCCTTGATTAAGGTCAGTTCCTGCCATAACCATTGAATTTGGTGATCTCTCTATCAGTTTTACGTAGGTTTTCTTATTTTCTTCTTCTTTGGCTAAATTTTAATTAGGAATTTTTCTATTTTCAACTTAATTTTTGTTCCGTGAGGTTCCTTGGACCTACCTAAGGTGGATTAAATCTAACACTATTAAATTCAAAGAGTTATGAGGTAGGTTAACCTATGTTTGATCCTTTGAATTAAAATCCATGATTTCTTGATTTTATTAATTTTTGTATGTGTGTATGTATGTGTGTATATATGTATGTATGTGTGTATGTGTGTATGTATGTATGTATGTATGTATGTATGTATGTATGTATGTATGTATGTATGTATGTATGTATGTATTTGTGTCTGTATGTATGTATGTATGTATGTATGTCTGTATGTGTGTATGTATGTATGTATGTGTGTATGTATGTATGTGTGTCTGTATGTATGTGTGTATGTATGTGTGTATGTATGTATGTATGTATGTATGTATGTGTGTATGTGTGTATGTATGTATGTATGTATGTATGTATGTATGTATGTATGTATGTATGTATGTATGTATGTATGTATGTATGTATGTATGTATGTATGTATGTATGTATGTATGTATGTATGTATGTATGTATGTATGTATGTATGTATGTATGTATGTATGTATGTATGTATGTATGTATGTATGTATGTATGTATGTATGTATGTATGTATGTATGTATGTATGTATGTATGTATGTATGTATGTATGTATGTATGTATGTATGTATGTATGTATGTATGTATGTATGTATGTATGTATGTATGTATGTATGTATGTATGTCTGTATGTATGTATGTATGTATGTATGTATGTATGTATGTGTGTGTATCTGTATGTATGTATGTATGTATGTATGTATGTATGTCTGTATGTATGTATGTATGTATGTATGTATGTATGTATGTATGTATGTATGTATGTATGTATGTATGTACCCTATTTGTGCATATTACCCAAGGTCATGTGAATATGTGCATTAGTTCACGGGATATTTATATACATATATATATTGAGGTACATAACTATAAATAATGGATTTGGAACTTGAAAATATTTGTACTGAAAATAGTTTCCAAATGATAAAGGTTTTTCCATATACTAAGGCCTGGTTGGAACCATGAAAAAAACGTTTGGTGTTTCCTTGGGTTTTAGAATTGAATATTGAAAAGAAATATGTTTCCTTGGAAGTTATTTTTAATCCTTGAAATAATAAGGCCCAGTTAATACCTTTTAATGCTTTTATTAAAAGGTCGATACCTACATGGATACTCCACATTCTAAGTGGAAATTCATATTATTGTGTGTCGGGAGGTGGGATAGAGAAATGTGATGATGCATGGTTGTTCTCCATCATGATGTTTTATGAAACTTCCTCCTCACCTACCCCTTTTTATAAATCCATGGGATCCTAGGCATTGGGGTGAGATTCGAGATATGGTTACTATTTAGTTCTGATTAGATGGACCATATCCTCGTGGTAGGGAAGGCCATGTGGGATGTTCCACTAGTTAGGCAAGTTGATAGAAGCTAGGTTGGTTATTGGCTATGGATTTCATTGATAGTGTGGAATATGGTTCTAAACTGAGTACTTCAAGGGTCTCTTCACTATACGTCAAGGAATATCACAAGATATCCATTTTACATGTATTTTTCTTCCCTCTATTTTTTGGAACTTTTATAAAATGATTTCAACTTTTATTCTCTAACTATAAACTCTTAATTTAGCACCAATTTATACCTATTATACTTTCCTATATTTTTTATCCCATTATGATATGCTTTCTACTCTTTTCTTTCCCACTAAAAAGATTCTTTCATTACATGTTTCTTCTTATGAATGGGTTTTTGAAAAATCTATCCTTATTTGGAAACTGTTTTAGGAAATAAAAAGCGAAATAATTTTTCTGTGTATCGGCTCGATAATTGTTTTTAAAGGAAGGTAAAACCTTTTTTTTTATATATTCATATTTTCAAAATAGCATGAAAAGGTTTTATTTTAAATTTTAAAGCATAGGGAATGGTTTCTCTTTTGGCATCCCTATTGAGCTTATTGCTCATGCCTATCTATTATTATTTTAAGTTGTAGGCCCAGCTTTTCTTTTATTCTCACCCTCAGGTAATAGTGGATATTTTTGTTGGGTGGTGACTCATATAGTCACAAGGAGGTAGTTATGTTTGTAGTTTAGTTTTATTTTAGTTTATTTTATCACATTGTCAAATTAGGATTTTACTTCTTTTTATGGTTGTAGATATATAGATATTTTGGTGGCCAATGATATACATTTGGCGAGCATCTTTTCTTTTCATGAGAGGGAGATTGGGGTGGTGAAGGAATTTTTTGGTTCTCATTACTTTTTACGACTTTCCTAGTTTGATAGGAGGGTTTTATTCTATTTATTTTCACAATCATTGCTATACGATATACGGATGGGTTATTCTGTAATTTTATTTAATTTTCGCTACAAATTTTATTCATTTTTTAATGGGATAAATTGTTTCAAAGTGGGGTTTCCTTGATTCCAATACACTAGTGCCATATTTTGAGGATTACGAATTCCCTTTGGGCCTTGTTTCATGCCGAATCTGGTGTCCAGCAGATGGACGGCTCAGGTTGGTTCATGACAAAATGGTATTAAAGTAGTCGGGTTATTTTCTCTATAGGAACCTTGACTCCCTCATAAATAGACCTTGTGGCCACGCAGTCATTGAGTACGCACAAATTTAAAATTTATAAATCCTACAAACTACTATTACTATTGTAAGAAGGGTGTCGAACCACAGAGATGGACTTACGTTGTGCTAGACCAAATTAAAAACAAAAACGACAAAAAAATAAAATAACAAAACTAAACTCAAACATGAAATAAACACTGAAATTGGGTGTGAAAATGAAGGTAAAATGGTGAAATGTATGGCTTGAACAGAGAAAAAATAGTAATGATGATTTTAGGGTCCTCAGGCTGCTTTGAACTGATTAAAAAGATATTATCCGATTATACTTGATTTAATTCAATTACTCAATGCAAAGAAAAATGGTGCTAATCCACTGAGTTGTCACTTCAGTGGATCAACACAGCTCGATTAACTTCCTTGAGTCTCGATCTTTCGATCTTGACCCATGGATAAATCTGCTTAAATTGGAGAAGAGATGCATTGACATTTTCCAATTCTCGGTACTTCAGTCAATGATCCATGGTGAAATGATTCACCACCACACTCGTCGGTTAGGTACTGTGAAATGATACTCAAAATAAACAGAAGAGAAAACTGAGCAATGAAATCGCACTAAACAATAAAACTAACAAAACATGACAGATAGATGGATGATCAGTTCTTTATAGCCTTATTCCTCTAATCTATTTAACTACACATTAAAATAGTAAAATAGATAGAAACAGATAATTAATCAAGAAACATCTCCTGTGAGATTTCTCCTCTCTCCAGCAACTTCTTCGATGTTGATCTCCTATTCAGTGTCTGTCTGCCTCTGTTTTAGTAATGATATGGATCAAGGGTTGATCACATTGAAAGAATGGATGCTTGCCTCCCTAGAATTAAGTTCTCAAATGCTCCTCCTACTCTCCCGATAGATCCTGGAATTCCCCCTGAATCACTCCCATCCTGCCCTAAAATCTCTTCTTTTTTTCTCTCCTGCCCATGATGAATGTTGATCACCCAGTAATTGAAGTCTCTGGAATCTCATCTGAAGTGTTCCTCGACCTCCACATGGATCTTTCACTGTGCTGATTCCCCCGCTCTTGTCTACATGGATAATACCTAAATTATTAGTAATATATATTTAATAACTATTTTATTTAATTAATACATATATTATAATGATATATAAAAGCTTATATACTATTTATTATTAAACCTATTATTAATATTGTATAGTATTTGATATATATATTATATAATCTATTATGTTATATTATATGTTATAATAAAATAAAAAACTAAAAAGAAGAGTGAAAACGAATTGGGGAGGGGGTCGGTTCTGTTTGCGGATACACAGTGAAGGAGTCGGCTTCAGGGAAAAAGCGATGCGGCGGCGGTGCTGGGAAGGTGAGGCCGCGGCGACCTAGTGGTTTGAGGTGGCACGAAGCAGAAAGGGGGTGTGTGGCTCAAGGTGGTGTGCAGTGAGATGAGCCGGTGAGGAGGGTTCGCCTTAGAGAGGGAGGCGGTTCAAATTTGGAATTTCTAGGTTAAATAACTTTTGGGTTCAAATTTTTATTTGCACCACTGATTCGTTCTTGGAATTCTGCGATTCTTTGGATATATTTATGGTTTTATCAAGAAACAATTGGTTGTTGTGATGTTCAATGTTTTGATTTTGCTTGTCGTTGGTTTGTATGCTGGTGCGTGTTGTTGTGTTGGTGGTGAGACGGGAATAGATGGTGAGATAGGGGCGATGTGAAGCGGTGAGACAGTGAAGAGCTGAAATGGTGGGTGATGTTCACAGTGAGACAGTGAAGTTGTTGCGGTGGCTAGGAAAATGGTGAGACATGCCACCATGAAGAATCCTTGGAGGCGGTGGCATAGGCACCGCGATGGTTTCTCACGGTCTCACCATGAGTGAGGGATATGGTGGG
Organism: Viscum album; assembly: GCA_963277665.1. Classification (NCBI taxonomy): domain Eukaryota; kingdom Viridiplantae; phylum Streptophyta; class Magnoliopsida; order Santalales; family Viscaceae; genus Viscum; species Viscum album. Next base: position 1,756,086,029 of record OY728137.1, read on the forward strand.
ACAGTGAGTGTGGCACCGGTTGTGAAACGGTGCCTAATGCCTCCTGCAAAACAAGAATAACAGATTAAATAAATTAATAATTTAATAAAATTAAAAAATATATTAATCAATTAAATTAAATAAAAAGGAAAATTTTAAATAAATAAAACAAAGTTTCATAATAAAATTAATTAAGCTTTAATTAAAAGAATAAATATATCTGTATTATAAACAAATTAGTTCAAAAAAATTTAAAACAATTTCTTTTGCTTGCTTAAATTAGTTAACCAATTAATTAAAGAATTAATTAACTAAATAATTCATTGAATTGAAAAATAAAATTATTAATTGAATAATATTAAAATGTTAAAACTAATTAAATTTTTAAAAGAATTAAAAAATAAAATGAGTTATTTATTTACAATTTAAAGAATAAATAATTAGTTAATTTAATTAATGAATTAAAAATTATTGATAACTAATAATAAGAAGAATTAATTAAATGAAATTAAAAATAACAACTTAATTTTATTTTTTAAAAACAATAAAAAAATAAGCAATAAAAACACACTTTTAATACATAAACTCATTTTTATGATGTAATTTACAAAATACAACAATTGATAACTATTACACAAAATACGATTGTTTGATATTAAAAAGTCAACAAAAACATAAAAAAGGATGTGTCAAAGAGCATGAAAACACTGCCACATCACCTTTTTTTAGATGTTTGGTAGATATGGATGGGATTATTGGGGCTTTGAATATAGTTTATGGTTTGGTGTTTGATCACTACCACTCATGATAAATCTTAGTTACCAGAGGATGTTGGGATTTTAATTTTCGTTTTGATCTTTTGTTTTGGGGATGAAATGGGAGTTGATTTTGGGGTTTATGGTGAGCTCAAAAAGGATTGGTAACTCATGTGGAGCCTACATTAATGGTTCTTTGTTACTCTCAGAGATGCTTGTGCATCTAATACATGGTCCACCAATTCATGCGGTCAATTCATGCATGGTCACTAGTCCCTTTTTAGTTGGTTATATGTTGTATGTTATTGGTTAATTGAGTTTGAATAAATTTTGATAAAGGGTTTTTTATTTTTAAGTGACTTTCAAGAAATGTTTTAAGATTTTAAAAATGGAAGTATGTGTTTTGAAATGATTTCATGTTGTTAAAATCAGTTTTATAATTTTAGAAAGGGGATTTTGTGATGGGTAAACTTTCTACAAAAGTATTTTCATAACCTTTGTACTAAAAACATCATTTTAGAGTTATAGAAAATCATTTATAAAAATGTGTGATTTAAAATAACTTCTTTAATGAAATTATTTGGTTTCTAAAATATAAGATGTATAAATTTAAAATTGTCCAAATTCTTTAAAATTGTTGTTTAGAAAATGTATTGAAATAAAGTGACTTAGATTTTTCAAAGTGGGATAAAAAAATTTCAAGGTATGTTTTTTAAGATGAGTCTTAACCTCTAAAATATAATGTTTGGTATTTTTAAAGGGAAAAGAGGTAGTTCTGTAAATATGTTTTAATTTTTCTGAGTTGTGTTTTAGTTTTGATTTATGATTCATGTTGGGATCATTTATTTGGATTTGGGAAGCATCATTTAGTGAACTCATGCCTTGTACTATTAGAGTATTCCCTATAAAAATATCAGTAATGAGTGGATGGTTTGTCTCTAGGGTGCCTTATTTGGTTATTAAGGGGAGATCAGTTTTGGAAATTAGTGATGCTCAGTTTTTTTTGGTTTGATCTTATCAAATTTGAGGTGGTTGTAGTCTTTGAGGAAAATTTTAACAAATTTTTCTTTGGGTATTTTCCTTGATAACTCCTTCAGGAGTTCCATTTGTATCAGTGATCATCCATTTTAATGGCATGCATGCTTCAGTTTTGGTATCACTCCTTTTAATGGGAATTTCTTGGTTTAGTGGTTAGGACTGTTGGAAGGGTAATTTATTTTTTTGATTAGTTGGGTTTCATGAGGGATAGTGTTCTGAGAGTTGGTCCTAGGTTTTCCTCACTTGACCTGAGACTATATCCCATATTGATATTGTTAAGGAATGTTTGTTTAGGGAATTATCAGTTATGTTTTGTTTTCCTACTCTAAATGGTTAGTCCTAGTTGTCATTATTTTGAGTGGTATCCCTTTGAGTTCTTGGTTTTACTAAGTGTTTCAGGTTATTGTTTGAGGTTTCCTAAATCTTATAAATGGTTTTGAGTATGGTTGGGTATAGGTTGTTTCTATTAGGATCCTTCTATTTTTTTATTGTTTCTTGTTCCATTGGGCTTTCCTAGGTTCTATATCTAAATTATATCTCTATGTTAGATTGTGGTATTTATTTATTTTTGGTTTCCATTTTTTGACATAACTCTTTGATCTTTAAGACTTCCTTTTCTTTTCCTCATTTTAGGGATTCTAGTTTCAATGGAAGTATATTTTTGGGAAATTCTGATTTTTTTTCTATGAAGTGGTGTTTTTTATCATCCTGTGCACGTTTCTCATAGATTTTGGATCTCTCAAGGACTCATGATTTTATTATAACTTGGAAAATCAATGTTCAATTATAGTCCTAATATGGTGATGAGGCCATCATAGAAGGAGTTATTGTGAACCCAATCTCTAGGCTTCCTTGATGGGGTAATTCCTTATTCCCACCCACCTGACCCTGATCATAGTAGTTTTTTTTCAAGATTTTGGTTCATTTGAACAATTACCATGGATATCCTGAATATACCATAATGATTTTATTTAGAGATTTATATGTTATATTCTAGGGAATACTTATTTTGAGGTTGTGTGTGGAGATCTAAGACTCTTCCATTGATTATTTTGTTAAATGGTTTAGGTTCTTTGGTATCACTAGTTGTTTCTTTGGATGTTGGTTTTATTTTTTAGGATAATCTATTTGGATTCTTTTAGATTTTATAGTTTCTATTTTTAAAGGGAAATTGACCATTGATTCTTCATTTATTGAGTTTTCAGGACTCATCTTGAGTAGTAGATTGAATTTACTTTTGTCTTGGTTATTAAAATCTCTTTAGACTTTCTATGGAAACATAGTGGCATGGAGTGGATAATTGTCACACCATAACCTTAATTTATTAATTTTATTTAATTATTTAATTATATTTACCCTCTTTTTTAATTTTGGGATGAGCCAATTTTTAAATTCTAAATTTCTTTATTTTTTTCTTAGGTACACGATTGTTTCTTGGTTAACAAAAACTGTGTGTAAACAATTTGATTGAATCTATAGTTTTTAAAAATCTAACTGAATAGACAATGCATAGTTTTTCTAATCATTCACCTTGATCATTCAAGGTTCTCCTAAATTTCTAGTACAAGGATAATGGTTGACACAAGTTTTGTCCAACCATACGGCCAAACCATGCGATCTATCCATAACAAAATAATAATAATAATAAATAAAATTATTATTATTATTATTAACCTAATTCTAAAATCCCTATCCCCTATTACCTAATCATAAAATCCCCCTCCCTTTCTCCTATCCATTTCACACAGCTCTATCGGAGCCCTCAATTGCACCTCCTCCTCCTTCCATATCATGGTTTTCATCCACCGCCTCCTATGATTTCTTATGTGTTCATCACGGTAAGGTTTCCCCTTCTTTCCTCTTTAATTTATTTTTTAATTTATTCTCCCCCTTGAGGTTATTGTGACCTATTTGGACCCTCTATCATGATTTTTGGTTAATTCATTTACTGATTCTTAATTTTTAGGGTTATTGATCCCTAATTAAGGTCAGTTATTTCCATGGATATTAAAGGAAGTAATTTCTCCATAAGTTCAGGTAGGGTTTTTTATATTCTTCTTATTTAAAACATTTTAAATTAGAACTTTTTTATATTTTGTTTCCTTTTTTTTTAGGTTTACTTAGACCTACATTAGGCGGATCTGAGCCACCATTATCAAAGGAGATAATTTTTTAGGTAGGTTATACTATGTTCAAGCCTTTGAATTTAAATTCATGATTATGTGATTGTTTTAATTTGTGTTTTCATTATATCATAATGTTAATTATGTAAAAGTGTTTTGATGAACAAAAAATATTTGTTTCATGATTCCCACACCTTCCTCATATGTGAATTATGGGGTTCTATTATAAAATCACGTTTTAAAGTTTTTTTGAAATATTAAACATCATAAGTGATTGATTTAGTTTCCAAATAGTTTTTATCATATAAATTGGGACTTTTGAGGTTTTTTTCCTTTCGGAAAATTTTCTATAAAGGCCTAATTTCATGTTTGATTTCCAAAAATCTCAAAAAAATTAGTTATCTTACTTATTTTTAAATAATACTTATACACATATCTATATTTATATTGGTATCCTCTTTGTGCATATTACATGAGGTTGGGTGTATATGTACATTAGGTCAAAGTGTATGTGTGTGTGTATATATATATATATATATTCAAGTACATAATTATAAATAATGTAATCGGAACTTGAAAACATTGGATTGAAATTGTTTTTCAAATGATAAATGTTTTTTTTCAAATACTAAGGCCTGGTTGGCACCTGGAAAACATGGTTTGATGTTTCCTTAGGTTTTCAAATTTACTTTTGAAAATAAATATCTTTCCTTATAAATTATTTTTAATCCTCTAAATGATAAGTCCTTATTAGAACCTTTGAATTTTTTTATTAAAAGGATGACCCCTCTATGGATACTCCCAATTCTAAGGAGGAATTCACATAGATAGATGTTGAGAGGTGGACTAGGAAAATGTGATGATGTATGATATTTCTCAACTGTGATATTCTAAGAGAGCGCCTCATCACATCCCCCTATTTCTAAATCCAATGGATCCTTGGCATCATAGTGAGAGTTGAGAGATGGTTACAATTTATTCTTGATTAGACATACTAAATCCCTATGGTAAGTAAAGGTCATGTGCATTGTGCCACCAGCGACGCTAGTTGTGAGTAGCCAAGTTGGTTATTGAATATAGATCACATAAATAAGATTTAATATGGTTTTGAACCGAGTATATATAGGGTCTCTTCACTTGATGTATATGAATATTCCATGATAATGATTTTATAGGTATTCTCCTTCCCTTGGTTTTTTTCCACTTTTATTAAATGATTTCAACTGTTATGCTCTAACTAGAATCTCTTACTTTATCACATATTTATAACTATTATACTTTACTCTATTTTTTATCTCCTTTTGATATGATTTATATTGTTTGATTTCTGAATTAAATGCTTCTTTCATTGAAAGTTTCTTTTTATGAATGGTGTTTTGGAAAATCAATCCTTTTTGGAAGCTGTTTTGGGAAATAAAAAGGGAAATGTTTTTCTTGGGTATCATCTTTATACTTGTTTTGAAAGGAAAGTAAAAACTTATTTTTATATATTTATATTTTCAAACTAGAATGAAATGGTTTTTCTTTTAAAGGAAAATCATAGTTTGTGGTTTCTCTTTTAGAAACCCTACTAAGCTTATTTTTCATTCCTATCTATTATCATTTTCTATTATAGGTACAAATTAACTTTTAATATCTCCCCTTAGGTATTTTGATTCTCTTTGTTGTTTGGTGACTCATATAGTCACAATGAGGTGAGTATGATTATAGTTTAGTTTTATTTTGGTTTATTTTACTACATTGTCCACATAGGATTTTACTTCCTTTTATAGTTGGAGGTGTATAGATATTATGGTGACCAAGGATAGGAATTTTTTGGGCATATTTTTCTTGCATGAGAGGGAGACAAAGGTAGTGAGGGAGTTTTTTGTTTTTTATTATTGTTTACCACCTTCCTAGTTTTACAATAGGTTATTGTTTTGTTTATTTTCCACTGGCATGGTAATTCGATTTACTGATGGGTCGTTTCAGAGTTTTACATAATTTATATTGATACCTTTTTTAATGATTTTGTGGGAGAAATAATTCATAATTTTTGTTTTCTTAATGTCGAGGAACTTGTTCTATAAGGCCCCGGCCTTAAACATTACTTAATATTGAATTAAATGAATAATTCACATCGAGGATCTTTTCAGGTTTAGAGTTTTAGAGAATTAGATCATAACTATTACATCTCAAAAGATTACAAAGTAGACACTTCTACTAAGTTTCCATAGAATAAAAAAAACTCTTAAAAATAGACATGTCTAGTTCCATGTTTTATATAGCATGACTTTCCCTTGATCCCATCCTTGACCCTATTCCACATTAAGTCCTGTGAAAAACATTTCAAAAAAAACTTGGGGTGAGAATAAAAAGCTCAGTAAGGGATACACAAAGAATGAAAACTGTTAGTTTTTCAAACATCACGTAAACCATGTATACTTTATCAAAGTAATACCTTCACCTTCATGAAGTAGTAAAAACTCTTCACTGAATAAAATATCATTACTTACCCTTTTGTAACCAAATATTACCATAAAACCCATATAAAGAACACATAACATATAAAGGTAACTTGGGACATAAACATACTTAAGTGGAATAACCATACGGTCGACTTCCACACATATCACTTAATGGAATAGCCATACGGCCAACTTCCATACATACTTAATGGAATAGCCATACGGCCGACTTCCATACCCAATGCATTGGAGGTTATAACATAACCACTCGCCCTAGTATTCACGGCACCACCCGTCATATGGTTTATCACGTAACCACCCATCAAATGTCCAAGTACCAATATAAAATCATAAAACAAATATAATGGAAAGAAAACATTTCCACACTTTGACCACAATATATCACATAAATATATTGACATAACACATCCATTATAAAAACCATTTTCAATTCCAAAATACATAAAAGAGTATATGGTATTTATTTCATTTTAAAAAAAACATTACCGCTTGTTCAGGAAGCCAAAGACCAAATAATACTCGCGGCGGCGGAAAAGGTCGTTGTCACCGCGTACGTTAAAAGAAACATTCCTTTTTTTCGTTTAGTAAAACGCTTCGTAGAAAAAGATTCCTTTTGTATAAAAGTAAAATTCAAAGGGGTTTATACACCGTATAAAATAAAGTTGTGTATAAAATGAAATATGCCTCAATGAAAGGAGATTGAGATGAAGTCCCTTACCTCAGGTCCGACTTGACTCGATCGTTCTTTAACATCCTGAATAATAAACCTGAGTTAATTTCTATTTTCTTAAGAACCTTTTTCAAGTTCATTATTCCTTTTATATCACTTATTTCCATGTTATAAACATTATGTAACAATTTAAGTTAATAATGTTTGTTTTGTCAATATTTGTTTCTTAAGTCGAAAGTGGACTTCTTAAAATTACATGTTGTTTGTGTGGTCAAAATTTCTTTATATCAAGAATGACATTCCTGATTTGGATATCATATATATCATATATATCCAGCATATACATGTATTTATAATATTACATAATCATTTAGAGGTAAGAAATGAAATGCACCGTTCATGGAGACAGTAAGCCGTACGTACGCATGAACGCTACTTTCATTTCTTTGTCATATTAATGGAATTAAAACTAAATGAGAGGTATGTATATTTTAATTCCAGAATTATATTCATAATTTAGATGTATAATTAATCATATATATCGATTATATACATGTACTTATATTTGTACGTTACATTTGGGGATAAGAAATGAAATGCACCGTTCATGGAGACGGTAAGCCGTACGTACGCATTAACACTACTTTCATTTCTATCTCATAATTTAATGGAAAGAAATAATAATGATATAGAGTTATATTATAATTCCAGTATACCATCATATATAATAACTTTAAATCCATCCTTTATACATCCCACATATGGCATTAACGAATCAATTCACTTTGAGGGGGCGGTAGTCCCCACTTCCTTAAATGAAGATATCGTATTTACCCATAATGGAAACCATAAAGGTATGCCCAAAAAGAAAAATACAGAAGCTTAAGGAAAACATAAAAATATTATATATCATATATAAATATAGTGACATCTTAATGGCCACATTTGAAGGTGTTAGAAGAATATCGAACAATCATCGTTTCGTGAGGCAGAAATTCGCCATCCACGGAAACAGTATGTTCTTTAACCATTAGACATAGGTGTGTGTAAGTGTATCTCGAATACTTATTATAAAAACATCATAGTATATGTAATATACTGGATTTGTTTCAAAATAACTGAATAAAAAGAGTTTAGGGGGGTTGGAGAAGCAAAATAAAACAAAACGACTCAAGTGAAGACATTACCTTAAAATCGGGTAACTCCCTTTGGTTTGAGCTCAAAGGCTTCCTTGGGAAGACTTATGCCCATAGTGAGGATTCAAGGAGTAAGATAGAGATGTGGAGAGACAAAATGATCAGATCTTGGCCGAACCAAAGGCTTTAGAGGTGTGGGTAAGGTGGTAGAGGTGGGGGCCTTTTATAAGAGGAGAGAAGGGGCACTCTTGGAAGGTAAGGAAATGTTACTTTATTTTCAAATGGTTTTCGGATTTTAATGGTCCCACATTGATGTGTTTCTAGGATAAGATGATAAGGGTTCAAAATACACCCATCCAATAGGTTTTGTACATGTGTAGGTCTGATATTTTACATTATCTTTCCATTTTATTTAAATCATTAAATAATGAGGTAATCGCTGCATCATCATGATGTCATAAATAATTTAATATATTTAATGTCTAAAAATTATAACAAAAATATACTGATGTATGAAATCTTTTTATCTTTCTAATTAATATTTATAGTAAAAAACATGACTTATATAACCCCATGTAAAAAAAAATTTAGTAAAACATCTCATGTTTGTGTCATTTTTACTTTAACTTTAAATAAAAGGCATAAATGTCATTATCATACCCAAGTGGCTCCATGGGGTACCAAAAATAGACCCATGGGTTTTATTGGTCGGCCATAACTCAACCAATAGGGTTAGTACAAGTTTCAAGATATTTTCATTTTATTATAATATCATTTTTACCTTAAATTACACTAATTACCTTTAATCGTGATTAATAAAACATAAAAGTTACTATTCACCAAAATTTATTTTAATCCCATTGAACCACATTTTACTTAATAATGAAAATCATTTAAATTGTATTTTTGAGATTCAAAACACATAATTGGTAAAGTCCCATTTAAATGAATAATCCAATTTTGTAACCACCACTTTGTGGTTTCACTATTCATCAAAAATTGATGTTTTTCAGAAAAATACCAAAAATTCACCCTAAGATATATTTGATATTATGAATTCAAAAATGAAGTCCATTTTAAAAAATTCAAAACATATAAGTTGCATTAATTAATTTAATAATTAATTCCCGCTGTCAAAACAAATAGCGGGTTTTTATGAAACAATAAGTATCAAAAGATTGACACCAGTTTAAGTCCAATTTCAAAGTAAAATTAATTCCAACGACCACTATTGGATTAAATGGTAAAAATATATTCTAATTGAACTTAAAAACCAATTCAAAATATTATCTAATCATCTTAATAAATTAGATTAAAAAGAGGTTTTGAATTAAAATACAACATTTTACACTATTCATTAAAAAATGAACTTTATCGGAAAAATACCAAAAAAATTACACAAAGTAATATTTGATGTCCCGATTCTAAAGAAGAGTTTTATTTGGTCAAATAGAATGTATAAGAGTGACCAGAACTATATTTAATGACGGTTTGCCATCAAATGTTGATAAGTGGACCTTTCGTGAAAATTAGAGTATATAAACCTAAAATTGAATTCTTTTCGTATTTTAAGCCTTTATCCTTTATTAGATAAATGTAAAAACATTTAACAAACATATATAATCATATTTTAGTTATTTCTATTCATTCCCGCCAGTACAACGGCAATGTGTTAACTAACATTTAAAATAATATTATTTTATTACTAGTGTGCAACGTATGATTTCAAAGAAACTCTTTGTTACGTATCGGGTACGCTATCGAACATAGCAACCCCTTTAAATTAAAATTAATATTTAATTCGCAAATATTAATAAATATGAAAATGTATTATTCTTTATTTACCTGGGATGTTACATCCTTCCCCCCTTTTGGGAATTGCGTCCTCGCAATTTTCTTCACTTATCAAAATAAGTGGGGGTATTTATCCCTCATTGCATTTTCAGATTCCCACGTTGCCTCTTCAACCATATGGTTTTTCCACAAAACCTTTACCTGGTGAATTACCTTATTTCGCAATACTTTCTCTCTTCGGTCAAGAATCTGGACTGGTTGTTCTTCATAAGAGAGATTCTCTTCCAACTGAACTACCTCTGGGCACAAAACATGAGATGGATCTGGCATATACTTTCTCAGCATCGAAACATGAAAAACATTGTGTACCTGAGATAGACTCGGAGGTAAATCCACTCGGTAAGCTACTGATCCAACTCTCTCCAGAATTTCATATGGTCCAATGAACCTTGGACTCAGCTTTCCTTTCTTACCAAATCTCATCACACTTTTCCATGGAGAAACCTTGAGAAAAACATGATCACCTACCTTGAAAGATAGATCCTTCCTCCGGTTATCCGCATAACTCTTCTGCCTTCTTTGAGCTGTTCTCATGTATTTTTGAATAAACTGAACCTTTTTTGCCATCTCTTCTACCAATTCTGGTCCCATCAGCTTCCTTTCACCCACTTCATCCCAAAATTCTGGAGTTCGACACCACTTCCCATATAATGCCTCAAATGGTGCCATCTGTATACTGGAATGAAAACTGTTATTATAAGAAAACTCAACCAAAGAAAGATGTTGGTCCCAACTTCCCTGATAATCCATCGAACAATCTCGTAGCATATCCTCCAAGGTATGAATTGTTCGTTCTGACTGCCCATCTGATTGCGGATGAAAAGCTATAATAAAATTTAATTCAGTACCCAACGACTTCTGAAGGCCTTTTCAAAAGTTAGAAGTAAACCTAGGATCACGGTCAGATACAATGGAGAGAGGAAATCCATGTAACCTGACTATCTCTTTAAGATACAAACGGGAAAGTTGATCTAGGGAAAAAATATCTCGTATGGCAAGAAAATGAGCAGATTTAGTCAAGCGATCAATAATAACCCAGATTGCATTATTACCACGAGATGTCTTCGGTAATACAACAACAAAGTCCATGGATATATTCTCCCATTTCCACTCTGGCACTGGTAGAGGCTGAAGCATCCCTTTCGGTAACTGCCACTCTGCTTTAACCTGCTGACAAGTCAAACACTTCAGAGTAAAATCAGCAATATCTCTTTTCATTCCATCCCACCAGTAATACTCCCGCAGATCTCTGTACATCTTAGTACTGCCAGGATGAACTAAAAACGGAGAACTATGATCTTCACATAACAACTCTCTCTTCAACTGTGAATCGCAAGGCACACACAATCTCTTCCCAAATCTCAAAACACAATCACTATCAATGTTGAATTCATGCAACTTACCTTTTTGTACCAGCTCTACCTTTTTCTACAACTCACTGTCTTGCTTCTGTGCTTGCTTGATTCTGTCTGATAGAGAAGATCTCATTGATACCTGAAACAAAACAGAAGGACATCCTGCACCAATAACTTTTATGCCAAAGTTCATCAAATCCTTAACCAAAGGATCAAGTTCCAAATGCAACATCGTTAATGAAGCATTACTTTTTCGACTCAAAGCATCAGCCACTTTATTGGATTTTCCCAGATGGTAATGAATTGTACAATCATAATCCTTGATTAATTCCAGCCATCTCCTCTGTCTCATGTTCAATTCTTTCTGAGTGAATATATACTTTAAACTTTTTTGATCAGTATATATTTCACACTTTACTCCATACAAATGATGCCTCCAAATTTTTAAAGCAAAAACAACAGCAGCTAATTCCAAATCATGTGTAGGGTAATTTACCTCATGAGTTTTCAACTGACGTGAAGCATAAGAAATTACCTGATAATTCTACATAAGGACACAACCAAGTCCCTTCAACGAAGCATCACTGTATATAACAAACTCACCATTCCTGGAAGGAAGTGCCAAAACTGGAGCATTCACCAATCTTCTTTTCAACTCCTGAAAACAATCATCACATTATTTTGTCCAGATGAGCTTAACACCCTTACGAGTTAGCTTAGTCATTGGACTATATAACCGTGAAAAAATTTCAACAAACCTTCGGTAGTAACCTGCCAAACCAAGAAAACTACAGATCTCGGTTACATTTGTGGGTCTTGGCCATTCTTCAACAACTTTTGTTTTAGCAGGATCAACAGTTATGCCATCTTTTGAAACAATGTGACCCAGGAAAGAAATTTGTTGTAACCAAAACTCTCACTTGCTGAATTTTCCAAATAGTTTATTTTCTTTTAAGGTTTGCAAGATAACCCTTAAATGACTTTCATGCTCCTCTTTACTTTTAGAAAACAGAAAAATATCATCGATGAAAACAACCACAAACTTATTCAAGAACTCATGGAAAATTATATTCATAAGGTCCATGAATACAGCAGGTGCATTATTTATCCCAAAAGGCATAACTACAAAATCATAATGGCTATATCTAGTACGGAATGCAGTCTTCGAAACGTCTTCTTCTTTTACTTTCAACTGATGATACCCCGACCTCAAGTCAATTTTCGAAAAATACTGAGCTCCCTGGAGCTGATCAAACAAATCATCGATATGAGGCAAAGGATATTTTTTCTTAACAGTAATATTATTCAAGGCTCTATAATCAATGCAATGTCTCATTGAGCCATCTTTCTTTTTAACAAACAAGACAGGAGCACCCCATGGTAATGTGCTAGGTCGAATGAAACCTTTATCTAATAACTCCTGCAATTGTTTCTTTAACTCTAAAAGTTCAACTTGAGCCATTCGATAAGGGGGTTTTGAAATTGGCTTAGAATCAGGAACTAAGTCAACAGTAAATTCAACTTCCCGATCATGAATAATACCAGGCAACTCATCAGGAAAAACATCAAGATACTCATTTACCACTGGCACATCATTAATCTGAATAGTTCCGTTATTTTCAACAATATTTGCAAGGTAACATTCATTTCCATCTTTTACTAGTTTCTCAACTTCCTGATATGTTATCAAAATCAAGGGTTCATTCTTGTACACAAACTGAAAATCTTTCTGAAAAGAAACCATTTTAGCTCTGCAGTCAATCTTAGCATGGTAAACAGAAATCCAATCCATGCCCAAAATAACATCAAACTCTACTAGAGGCAAAACAATAAGGTTTTCTGGTAGATTCTTTCCACACACAAGGATAGGAAGGTTCTTATAATTCCTTTTTGTCTCAATGTTCCCTCCGGGTGTTTTTACCATAAGTTCAGGATTCATATCTTGGTATGGAATTTACAATTTACTAGAAAACTTATCATAAATGAAAGAGTGTGTAGACCCTGAATCAAACAACACATTGGCATATTCTGAACAAACAAATAGTGTACCTGATACCACTTCATTCGATGGCCCAACATCTGCTAAAGTTGTTGCAAAGGATTTCACCACCCCTTTCTTCTTGTAGTCTAGCTTCTTTCCCCCAGTCGAGTTCTTAGTTAGACACTCATTTTCATAATGACTCATTTCATTACACTTAAAACATCTTACCGCTGGATTTCCATTGCCTGCTTGATCATCTTCCTTACAGTTACGAGCAATATGATCAGACTTACCACACCGAAAGCACTTACCAGACTTGGATAAACATTCTCCAGGATGCATTTTACCACACTTCTCACAGGATGGATATTTGGTTTTCTTACCTCCTTGCTTCTTTGGTGAATTCTTACCCATTGTCTGCCAACTAGACCTCTTATTCCGTTGTTTTTCATAGAACACCTGATCATCGGCAAACTCCATTTCCACATTCTCCGAACATCGAACAAGTTTTTCATCACTTTTGAACTCACGAGAAGTTAAATCCCTTCGATACATTGGCTTTAACCCTGAGTAAAAACGGTTTATTTTACTATCAAGATCTCGTATGAAGTTTGGAGCATACCTTTCCAATCGAGTGAACTTTCCTTCATAGGCAGCCACTGAGTCTTCCTCTTGCCTCAATTCCAAGAATTTATTTTCCATCCTAAGTCGAACAACCTTAAGAAAATACTTCTCAAGAAAAATACCTTTGAATTCGTCCCAGTGAAGATCCTCAATCTCATCACTATCCCTGATATTTTTTTACCATCGACCACCACTGATCAGCTTCACCTTCAAAATAGTAAACAGCAAGACTAACCTTTTGATGTTCGGAACACCCCATGACATCAAAAATCTTCTCCAGTGCTTTAATCCACACTTCAGCTTGCACGGGGTCAGATGATCCTCTGAATGATGGGGGATGTTGCCTCATGAAATGTTCCACCACTGACATGTTCCTCTGCGGTTGATCTGGATGATCTCGTGCATGGATACCACCACCATTTATAGCCTGAGTCAACTGTGCCATCACTGCAACAAATTGTTCAGTTCCGATTCCGACCATCTCAGGTTGCTGATTTGGAAGGTTGTCTTTCTCCTGATATCGTCCCAACATAGCTGATTTGTTTCCTCTGCGGAAAACCATTCTGAACACAGAAATATCTTAGGCGAAGCAACATGGTAATCCGTAAATGCTATATCATTTCAATCATATTATAATTTAACACTTTTCTAACTCCTAAAGTTGTCTAAACCGACCTTTGATACCAACTATAAGGTCCCGGCCTTAAACATTACTTAATATTGAATTAAATGAATAATTCACATCGAGGATCTTTTCAGGTTTAGAGTTTTAGAGAATTAGATCATAAATATTACATCTCAAAAGATTACAAAGTAGACACTTCTACTAAGTTTCCATAGAATAAAAAAACTCTTAAAAAGAGACATGTTTAGTTCCATGATTTATATAGCATGACTTTCCCTTGATCCCATCATTGACCCTATTCCACATTAGGTCCTGTGAAAAACATTTCAAAAAAAAACTTGGGGTGAGCATAAAAAGCTCAGTAAGGGATACACAAATAATGAAAACTTTTAGTTTTTCAAACATCACGTAAACCATGTATACTTTATCAAAGTAATACCTTCACCTTCATGAAGTAGTAAAAACTCTTCACTGAATAAAATATCATTACTTACCCTTTTGTAACCAAATATTACCATAAATCCCATATAAAGAACACATAACATATAAAGGTAACTTGGGACATAAACATACTTAAGTGGAATAACCATACGATCGACTTCCACACATATCACTTAATGGAATAGCCATACGGCCAACTTCTATACATAATTAATGGAATGGCCATACAGCCGACTTCCATACCCAATGCATTGGAGTTTATAACGTAACCACCCATCCTGGTATTCACGGCACCACCCGTCATATGGTTTATCACGTAACCACCCATCAAATGTCCAAGTACCAATATAAAATCATAAAACAAATATAATGGAAAGAAAACATTTCCACACTTTGATCACAATATATCACATAAATATATTGACATAACAAATCCATTATAAAAACCATTTTCAATACCAAAATACATAAAAGAGTATATGGTATTTATTTCATTTTAAAAAAAACATTACGGCTTGTTCAGGAAGCCAAAGACCAAATAATACTCGCGGAGGTGGAAAAGGTCGTTGTCACCGCGTACGTTAAAAGAAACATTCCTTTTTGTCGTTTAGTAAAACGCTTCCTAGAAAAAGATTCCTTTTGTATAAAAGTAAAAGTCAAAGGGGTTTATACACCGTATAAAATAAAGTTGTGTATAAAACGAAATATGCCTCAATGAAAGGAGATTGAGACGAAGTCCCTTACCTCGGGTCCGACTTGACTCGATCGTTCTTTAACGTCCTGAATAATAAACTTGAGTTAATTTCTATTTGATTAAGAACCTTTTTCAAGTTCATTATTTCTTTTATATCACTTATTTCCATGTTATAAACATTATGTAACCATTTAAGTTAATAATGTTTGTTTTTCCAATATTTGGTTCTTAAGTCGAAAGTGGACTTCTTACAATTACATGTTGTTCGAGTGGTCAAAAGTTCTTTATATCCAGAATGACATTCCTGATTTGGATATCATATATATCATATATATCCAGCATATACATGTATTTATAATATTACATAATCATTTAGAGGTAAGAAATGAAATGCACCGTTCATGGAGACGGTAAGCCGTACGTACGCATGAACGTTACTTTCATTTCTTTGTCATATTAATGGAATTAAAACTAAATGAGAGGTATGTATATTTTAATTCTAGAATTATATTCATCATTTAGATGTATCATTCATCATATATATCTATTATATACATGTACTTATATTTGTACATTACATTTGGGGATAAGAAATGAAATGCACCGTTCATGGAGACGGTAAGCCGTACGTACGCATGAACGCTACTTTCATTTCTATCTCATAATTTAATGGAAATAAATAATAATGATATAGAGGTATATTATAATTCCAGTATAGCATCATATATAATAACTTTAAATCCATCCTTTATACATCCCACATATGGCATTAACGAATCAAATCACTTTGAGGGGGCGGTAGTCCGCACTTCCTTAAATGAAGATATCGCATTTACCCATAATGGAAACCATAAAGGTATGCCCAAAATGAAAAATACAGAAGCTTAAGGAAAACATAAACATATTATATATCATATATAAATATAGTGAAATCTTAATGTCCACCTTTGAAGGTGTTAGAAGAATATCGAACAATCATCGTTTCGTGAGGTAGGAATTCGCCATCCACGGAAACAGTATGTTCTTTAACCATTAGACGTAGGTGTGTGTAAGTGTAGCTCGAATACTTCTTATAAAAACATCATAGTATATGGAAGATACTGTATTTGTTACAAAAGAACTGAATAAAAAGAGTTTAGGGGTGTTGGAGAAGCAAAATAAAACAAAACGACTCAAGTGAAGACATTACCTTAAAATCGGGTAACTCCCTATGGTTTGAGCTCAAAGGCTTCCTTGGGAAGACTTCTACCCAGAGTGAGGCTTCAAGGAGTAATAGAGGGATGTGGAGAGACAAAATGATCAGATCTTGGACTAACCAAAGGCTTGAGAGGTGTGGGTAAGGTGGTAGAGGTGGGGGCCTTTTATAAGAGAAGAGGAGGGGCACTCTTGGAAGGTAAGGAAATGTTACTTTATTTTCAAATGGTTTTAGGATTTTAATGGTCCCACATTGATGTGTTTCTAGGATAAGGTGATAAGGGTTCAAAATCCACCCATACAATAGGTTTTGGACATGTTTAGTTCTTAGATTTTACATTATCTTTCCATTTTATTTAAATCGTTAAATAATGAGGTAATTGCTGCATCATCATGATGTCATAAATAATTTAATATATTTAATGTCTAAAAATTATAAAAAAAATATCATGATGTAGGAAATATTTTTAGCTTTCTAATTAATATTTATAGTAAAAAATATTACTTGTATAACCCCATGTAAAAATTGGTTTAGTAAAACATCTCATGTTTGTGTCATTTTTACTTTAACTTTAAATAAAAGGCATAAATGTCATTATCATACCCAAGTGGCTCCATGGGGTACAAAAAATCGACCCATGGGTTGCATTGGTCGGACATAACCCAAACAATAGGGTTAGGACAAGTTTCAAGATATTTTCATTTTATTATAATATCATTTTTACCTTAAATTACACTAATTACCTTTAATCGTGATTAATAAAACATAAAAGTTACTATTCACCAAAATTTATTTTAATCTAATTGAACCACATTTTACTTAATAATGAAAATCATTTAAATTGGATTTTTGAGATTCAAAACACATAAGTGTTAAAGTCTCATTTAAACGAATAATCAAATTTTGTAACCACTACTTTGTGGTTTCACTATTCATCAAAAATTGATGTTTTTCAGAAAAATACCAAAAATTCACCCTAAGCTATATTTGATATTCCGAATTCAAAAATGAAGTCCATTTTACAAAATTCAAAACATATAAGTTTCATTAATTAATTTAATAATTAATTCCCGCTGTCGAAACAAATAGCGTGTTTTTATGAAGCAATAAGTATCAAAAGATTGACACTAGTTTAAGTCAAATATCAAAGTAAAATTAATTCCAATGACCACTATTGGATTAAATGGTAAAAATATATTCTAATTGCACTTAAAAACAAATTCAAAAGATTATATAATCATCTTAATAAATTAGATTAAAAAGAGGTTTTGAATTAAAATACAACATTTTACACTATTCATTAAAAAATGAACTTTATCGGAAAAATACCAAAGAATTACACAAAGTAATATTTGATGTCCCGATTCTAAAGAAGAGTTTTATTTGGTCAAATAAATGTATAAGAGTGACCAGAACTATATTTAATGACGGTTTTCCATCAAATGTTGATAAGTGGACCTTTTGTGAAAATTAGAGTATATAAGCCTAAAATTGAATTCTTTTCGTATTTTAAGCCTTTATCCTTTATTAGATAAATGTAAAAACATTTAACAAACATATATAATCATATTTTAGTTATTTCTATACATTCCCTCCAGTACAACGGCTACGTGTTAACTAACATTTAAAATAATATTATTTTATTACTAGTGTGCAACGTATGATTTCAAAGAAACTCTTTGTTGCGTATCGGGTACGCTATCGAACATAGAAACCCATTTAAAGTAAAATTAATATTTAATTCACAAATATTAATAAATATGAAAATGTATTATTCTTTATTTACCTGGTATGTTACATGTTCTATCCTATGGGGATCAGGAATACCCTTCAAAACTTATTGTGGGCTGACTCGGGTGTTAGACATAGGGATGGATTGGGTTGGTTCCTAATAGCTTGTAATCTAAACTAGGGAATCGCAAGTCATAGTTACCCAAATACTCACCCAAGGAATTTATTATGCTTCTCCATCAATAATAAAATCATGTCACAACTAAAAGTACACATAAAACCCAAGAAAAAATTCTACCTACTAAGCATAAACCTAACCACCAAATAGGGAATATCTCTCAAAGAGAAACTAATGTGGGGCCTAAAAGTAAAAAATCATTTAGAATAATCCCAAATGCCTCAATCAAATCCAAATATACTCATAATGAAAACCACATACAGATAAACATTAAAAGACAAATTATTACCAAGACTTATTCCAATTAAATAACTTACAAAACTTCTGAATATGACTTATAAGTCTATAAATAAATAAAATACTTAGTGTTTTCTGACACTATAGATTAAAATAACTAAGTTAAATACACTAAACTCATAAAAGGGGTATCTTATTCTTATGAGGAGCATCCAAATCCCTTAAAGACTGACCCTAACCAATTTTCACTTAAATCACAGGACCATATGATTCCTTCTTCACACTAAATGGATCACCTTTAGTCATAATATTTGGAATTGAGTTATCACTTTCTAAATAATGATTAGACTATCCAGATTCTACCTGAGTAGAAATTTTAACCACCTTTACAAAGAATTCCAAGAACATAAGATCTAAGATCTAGTAAAAGACTATCTTCAAATAAATTAGGTTACCTAGAATCATCAATGATCAACATGATAAAAAATACCACTAAAATTGAGAAATGTTCATCATAATCCTTCATCATTCACCAACCTTAATAAAGGATCATAAACTCAGGATCTTTCTCCATTTCATTCCCTCAGGATAAAACCTCTGAAAAAATAATATATTTAAAATTCTTAATAAATTTACTCATTAAACTGGTAAGGGATCATAGACTTCCCCTATACTTAGATTTTTCTAATAAGAAATCTTATAACAACTCTCATAGTTGAAGCCACAAGAGTCTTGAATGAATTAAGGTTCCCCTTAATCCTTTATTTCCACTCCACCACTTTAGTTAAACCTTGAACTACATAGAAGGTAGTAGAATTCTAATTTATGAATTTTGACACTAAGTCCATTAGAATATATGGTCCTGAGACAACCACTCTATTTAGAGTCTAGTTAGAGTCTAGAACTAAAGATATTTTCCTAGATAAATGAGAGGATTCACCTTACAGATCATCCTCTATAACAAACCTTCTACTTCCTTTTGTTCATCTCACATTTTATGAGTTTTATTTATTATAAATGGGATTTTAAATAAATAAGTATAATTCATTAATTTCAATATGTTGATGAAGACATCCCAAGCATGTTGTATAAGTCTTAAAGTATATATTATTGAATAAGTGTTAACAATACTTGATATATTGAATGAAAATGTGATTTAAATATTTTTAGTACCATAAAAATGATCTTAAAATATCTATTATGAAGAATTATGAATGTGATCCATCCATGGTTATTGAAGAGAGATTTATTTGGATATATTTGGATGAAGCTTTTGATTATAATCAGACAATGGTAAGTTAAATTTTATTAGTGTTTATATGATGAATTAAGTTCATGATGCAATCAAAATTAAAGGATAAGTAGAAGGAAAGGAGTGTTGGACCACACCGTATTGTAAGGGTCCATTCCATAGTGTCAGTGACCATGCCATATAATAAGTATTTTTTCTATAGAGGAGACTCCAACTAAATTTCCCCATGTCATAGTTAAGTACTATGCCACAAAGGAGGATGGGTTTGTTTTTAGTGGTGCTAAAAAATTAGGGTTCTTCATGTCATAATGAAAGGTCCATGTCATAGAGAACTAATAGACGAATTTTAGAGGCTTTGGAATCTTGGTGACCTCCACACCGCTTCTTTATAACCATTTTATAGTCAAGATAATAAAAGATAGACTATGTCATAATGATTTGTCCATGCTATAGAAAGGATTTGGTTGAATTTTGATGTTTCTTTAGATTTGATGACCTCTATGTTATTTCAATTTGACCAAATCAGAGTGAACTTTGGAAGTTATATGAAAACCAAAAAAACCTAAGGCTTGCACTATAATACCCTAGTCCATGCCATAGAATGATTTTGTCGGTTAGTGTCAAGGGGTCATGTTGCTTGACTTCATATGATGACTTTGGTGGTTATTTTAGTATAAATTAACTACCAATTCAAATTTTATTATCAATATCTATTAGGAAAAAGATCAAAAGGATGTGTTTAAAGAAGAGGTTTGTGGTTCGAATTTGAATTTCAAATTCAAATTCAAAAAATGGTAATTAGAGGGACCTGGGAAAAACATATATATAAATAGTATAATTGAAGATAATAAGGTTGTGAGGACTGTGGATAGTATCATTTGAATATCAATAAATGAATAGAATAGAGTCTCCATGATATAAGTTTCATATCCAAGAAATAGATAAGGAAAGTGATATAATATCGAAATTTATATGTGAATAGAGATCTAAGGAAATTAATTAATGCACTAAATTTGATGAAAAATAGAGAATAAGAGTTTCTATGAAAAAAATATTGTACAATGAAGAAGAAGAATAATTATTTCTTCTGAGAAGGAAATGTCATGAAAACTTACTTCTTTGAAAGAAGTGTATGCATGTCTATTTGTATGAAAAATAATCGAATAAATCCTTACATGATGTTGTGGAAGTGAAAGTTGAGAATGAGAAGGGAAGAAAACATCAACTTCAATTCAAGTGTTTTAATTGGTGTTAGTGTTTATTTTTTATATTCTAGTTTATTATAAACTACTAGGATGAAAGTATAAACAATCAGTGGGATGTTGTAGAGTATGGGAAGCATTAAACCTGGGTTCAAGGATAAACCCTAACCAATTGTTTCTATAGGTTGAAACTGGTATATTTTGTGATCTTAGTGGGATCTATATCATACCAAGGACTAGCCTTTAATTTTTAAAGGTGAACCTCATAAATATTCATATCTCTTGTGTGTGTGTTTTTTTTACTTCATTAAAGAACAAAGAACTAGAGAGAGGGTGTGAGAGAACAAAAGAATCATCACCTAATAGTAAAAGAGGTAAAAGTATGATAAAAATGGATTTAAATTTTTATAATAGGTTACCAATATAGATTCACCCCCTGGTTTATAACATATCTTAATCATTCCTCCTAAAGTGTTATTAGATGGGGTTGGCCTATATTGAATTCTCAATCTAAAATTTCTCACTTTTAAGTTTTAAAGTTTTCTATCCTAAAATTACATTGAACTTTAATTTTTAATAAGTTATTTCTATTTTACTTCAAAAGTAAATTTCTAAAAAAACCTTGATGAATAGGAAAAATAAAGAGAAGAAGAAGATGAAGAAGTTTTCCCTCTTATCAAAAGAAAAAGATGTTTCAAGTGCTCTAATCGAGGATGATAGATCATGACTATAAGAAGAAGAATTTTTTTTGATATGACATAAAGGATATGGGTAATGTTTTTATCTCAAATGGATCAAGTTATTTAAGTGATCGTAAGGTATATAAATTTTTCTTTTTAAATTTTCCATAAGAAGAATATTCAAGTGGGTTTTAACATATGTTAACATATTCATATATTGATGAATTAAAAGATATCATGTATAGATTACCAAATGAACTAGTTTCACTTATTTATGGTATTTTTGAAATTCAATAAGAATATACCAATCAACTTGAATATAATAGAATTAACTTAGAATATTCTTTGAGAGAAACCTCTCTTACTTACATTATTTTCTCAGAAATATTTTATTATTAAAGAAGGTGACAATGATTAGATTGTAGTGATATTATCCAAAATTATAGAATAGTTTCTCAAAACCTTCTATGATAAGGATGAGGCTGAAAAAAAATTGAGAATAATATCCATGAATTTGGAGAAAACCTAAAAAATAGAATTGATATCACAAATACACAATTGGATATTAAATTCAAGATGATCAAGGAGATTGATGCATTACTTCAATAAAAGAGTAGAATTCATGATGAAGATTTTTGAAAGATGATTAAGGAATGTGAATATAGAATGGAATTTATTAAATATCATAATAATGATATCAATATAGTGTCTAGAATTAGAAAAAAAATTGTATAATGTGGAGATAAAACATATTGTGCCATAACAATAAAAGAAGTGTGGAGCCACTATTGTAGAAAATTATAAGGAGTATTCATGTGTTAAAAGACCTCTACTGTGTGAATATAATATCATAACATATTTTTATGATATAACCCAAGAATTTGTGAAGAAGGATATACCATCCATGACTCAATGTAATAATTTTTCTAAATCTGCTACTATAAAAATAATACAGGTTTAAATGAAATTTTTTTACAAACATAGATAAGGAGAAATAGAGAAGATCATACCACCATGTCTGTGGTTGATAGAAGAAAATTTTTAAGTGATGTTTTCCTAAGTGAAGTTAAATCAGTGATGATGAAGGCCTAAAAATAAAATGCTATTAAATCTAATAAATATGGACTTCAAGCACTAAATAATAAAAAAATAATGTTTATTGGGAAATTTCATTAGTGTAATCAATTTGGGAATTGTGGAGGGGATTTTTGGTACAATCCTTTTCACTATGAAGAAAAAATGATGCCTCGTTTAAGGGAGAGAAATCTTGAGAAGGTGAAATAGTAACTCATAAAGGAAAATTTTTTATATTTAAATATATTTTAGGCTTTGTATTATAACTATTATGTTTTCAATAATTATTTCCACAATAGTGGTGCATGCTCATTTAAGCATGTATTATATGAAAAATGCATAGAATACCATATAAGAGAGAAGAATCAACCTAAGGACAATAATTAATAAAGTCAATAAAATAAGTCTCCCGAGAAACCTAAGAAAATATTCAAAATATTACTAGATAAAAATTTGAATGAAAGTCAGATTCAAAATAAGACCAAGAAAAATATAAGTAGAATCACATTTAAAAGTTATGATGTGAATAACACTCATGAAAATACCTGTGGAAACTATAATAATTCTACCAGTGTACCCAAATACATTCTTGTGGTTTGGATAATATATTTATATAATGAAAGGAAGTTGAAAATAGAACAATAAAAATATTTTGATAAAGGTAAAGAGGAAAATCCACATGAATAAGTTGAATTTCATGAGAGTTTGTCAAGAAATAAAAAAAATCGTGTGTTAATTTTTTTATATGGATGGTGCAGAAAGGTTGGACACAATTCCAAATATATTTTAAGATTTCTTATTTTCTAAGAAAAAAATTTAAGAAGATGAAGACTACACCTATAAATACATATGAAAAAAACCTAAATAAGAAAGTATATTACCACACAAATATGATGTGAAGAGAACCATGTTATCCATCGACAAATCAGATTTGAGATGAAAATGTGGAAACATATTGACTAGATAAAATGAAGAAACTTTTTTAAGAAAATATCAAACTTGTTGTTCACATTGAGGATCAATTAAATCTATCGTATTCCCTTAAATCTTATGTGTTTTATTTATACTTATAATGATATAAATTGAAGATAAAGTATGGTATCAATGGGATAACCTGAAAAAGTTATCATGCTATCAATTATGGAAATTAAATATAAGAAGTCTTTATTCTAGTATTATTTATCAATTTGTATTCAAATAAAAATATGATGGAGAATCATCATTGAAAAAGTTGAATAATTTGATGTAAACACTAGAAAACATAAAGATGAAAATTCCATCCTAGAGTAATCTATATATTCTCAAGTATATGCATTATATAAGATCAACCTTGAAGATATGGAAGTATTTAACACTAGACAGCCACATAAAGAATTCCATTTTTGGTGTATTCTCGTATTGGAACATCTTGGAATTCATACTTAAGGATATTCATCATTATAAAGATATTGAAGAGTTTTTCCCTTGATGGAGAGACAAGTGAGAAATTATGAAGAAGATGCCAAAAAATATTAGTTTATGAAAATATAAATTTTTCTATAAAGTTCTTGAAAGTGGTGTCATTGAAAAAAATGTAAGTTATAATAATAATTCATCCTTAATAATCAACATTATATTCAAACATAATAGGGTAAAATTTTAATCAATGAACAAAAGTGGATATTTAAATAAGTTCCAAGGTTTTTATATCCTATTATTTGTATTTCAAATGTTTTAACTTGTATATTAAAGTGAGTATAATAAATTTAGGGTTATAAACGTCTTAAGAAATGTGTATCATAATTAGTCCCTACATGGGATCACTGAGTGGTCCTTCTTTGGAGTCTGCAGTTGCTGCTTTTGCTTGGGTGAGGTTGTTTCTGATCTTCTGCTTGTTGCTGTTTGGTGCTTGTTGGAACTTATGGTTTCTCACTTTTTCCTCAAAAGTGTATTTATTAATAAAAAATAATTTTCAGTCAGTCAAGTAGTATCATAGATTGTTTTAACCTAAAATTGATGGAAAAATCTTGAAGAATGATTATAAATGGTTTTATTTCTGATTGGTATCAAATTGATTATGGATAGTTTAGTTATCTAAATAAAACCCTCTTGTTTTCTACATCAATCATGTCTTGTTAGACTTAGATTGGAATGTTTAATGTCACTTTTCTAAGTATGATTTTATACCATTTTCCAACTAATTTTAATTTCTTTTCAATAAGAGGGAGAGATAAAGTAAAATGAAATTTTTTATGTGAAAATGGTGAAAGCATTAAATAAAAGTTGACAAGTCTGGGGAATAGAAAGGAAATGTTGTATAATAATTTAGTAGCACATATTTACACATACTTTTAAATTGGTATTGAAAATAAATACAAAGTTATAGTTTCTTGATCCCACATTGTGTGATTTGTATTTATTTTTGATGATATTATCAATGAATAAGAAGCATTAATCAATGTAAATATATTGATAAAGAAATCCCAAACATGTTAAAAAATAGTAAAAGTATATATTATTGAATAATCATTCCAAATAATTTATATATTAAAGGAAAATGTGATTTAACGATTTGGAGTTCCTTGGATATGATCCTACTATCTCTATGATGAAGAAGTTTGAAGGTAATCCATAAATAGTTATTGAAGAGAAAAGTCTTTGGATGTGTTTGGATAAAGATTTCGATCATAATCAGATGATACTAAGTGAAATTTTCTTTGTCTTTATATTATGAATGAAATTTATGATGCAAAAAGAATTAAAGGGGAAGTGGAGGGAAAGAAGTGGTGGACCATGACAAAGTGTAATGGGCCACACCATAGTGGCGGTGACTATGTCATAGAATAAGTTTCCATGCCATATAGAAGACTAATTAAAGTTATCCATAACGCAATAAAGGACCATGCCATAGAGGAGTATGGATATTTTTTAGTGAAATTGGAAAATATGGGTTCTCTAAATCATAATAAAAGTACATTCCATAGAGAAATGGTAGAAGAATTTTGGTGGCTCTTGAATTTTGGTGACCTCCAGGCCACAGCTCTATGACCATGCTATAGTCAAGAGAATGAAAGATCGACTATGCCACAGTTATTAGTCCATGGAAAATATAGTATTTAGATGGATTTTTATGGTTTAATATATTTAGTTACCTCTATACCATTTCACTTTGACCACACCACAGTAAATTTGGGTAGTTTTGTGAAAACTTTTGAAAACTGAATGGTTGAACTGTAATCTCTTAGTCTTAAACATATAAGGGTGTTTTTAATTATTTTTTAGGGTTCATGATAACTTGGATTCATCTTATTAATTTGGTGGTTATTTTAGTCTAAAATCACTACCATTTAAAATTGAATTATCAGGATCTATTAGGAAAAATTTCCAAAATAAGAGTTTGAAGAATAATTTTTTGGATTGAATATGAATTTTAAATTCAAATTCAAACTAGTGGAATTGGAGTGATGTTGTAAAAAAAACATTATATGCACTATAAAGTTGAATAAAATATGGATTTGAGGAATATAAATATTATTTATTCAATATCTCTAAATATACATAAGAGATTATTTGTGATATACATTTCATATATAAGAAATTGAGAAGGAAAGATATCTGACACTGATCTTTCTATATAATTTCTATGTGTTGAATCCACTGAAGAGATGTCTAGTGAAATTAAATAATGAACTAAAATTGGAGAAGAAAAAAGGATAATAATAGGTGTTTTACAAAAAATAGATATTGTATAGTGAAGAAAAAAATAAGTATTTCTTCTAAGCATGAAAGTTAGTGAAAAATTGCTTCTCTAAAAAAATTGTATGCATTTTGGTTTTCAGATAAATGAAGAGAATAAATCCTTACATGTTATTGTAAAAGTTCAAGTAGAAGAAGAAAAAGGGAAGCCACAGATCATCAACCAATCAGTTGTTTCAGTTGGTGTTAAACTATCTTATTGATATTGTACTTTATTGTAAACTATTGGGATGATAGTATAAAGAATCATTGGAAATATATAGAGTATAAGATGTATAAAACATAGGTACAAGGATAAACCCTACCCAACTTTATCCATAGGTTGATACTAGTAGATTTTTGGATCTTAATAGAATCCAGATCATATTAAGGACTATCCTTTCAATTTGAAAGGTGAACCTAATAAATCTACATGTCTCTTGTCTGTGTGTTATTTTAAATTTGTTGAAACAACAAAGAACGAGAGAGAGAGTGTGTGTGAGATAAAAAGAGAATTATCACCTAATATTGATAGATTTAAATGTATGAAGAAGTTATTGAAAACATTATAATAGGACACCTATAATGATTCACCCCATTCCCCTCTCTTGGTGTATAGTGTATCATATCCTTTCTTGACCTTTTTGGGAGTTATTTTCTAAATAACCCAAGAAATGAACTCATTAAATTCATGTATCAAAATTAAAACCCACCTCTAATATTATAGAATTATAGAAAAAAAACATAACCCCACCAAAACAAAACACATAATTCCCATATAACAAAACTCATTCCCCTTAAAATCATAAACTTCTATTTAAAATTTAAAACTCATCTCACCAAGGAATAAAGATGAAATAAAATCATCCACTTGTTATGATTGTAGATTACCTCTTATAGAATTTAATTTATTCACAACATTCACATAAAACACTCTTTCCATTTAATTTTTTTTCACAAATACCATAATGAGATCTATAGTTTTATAAAATTTCTCATGAGAAACAAAAAAAATATGTTTAAACAACTCACTAAATATGGTTTTAAAACCAAAAAAAATTATTTTATTATAAAAAAACCTTGAAACATAAATAATAAAAAATAAAAATACCATACATCTTGTCATAACCAATATCAATAACATTAAAACCCAAAAAAACCTCCATGGTCCACCTATAATAAGCCAAATTCACTTTTTGAAAAATGTAATGCCAATAGGGGTAAAAATAAAAATATGGGAGGGATGAATAACTCTGTATGGTTTGGCCAAAATGTTTTTCAAGTCATGCACCAATAATTAGATGGTCGTTTTGAATCTCATAAAACCATATGCATAGGCTCTACACAGTTTTATAAATCATGAAAGTTAACTGTGTATCCCCATTTTACTTTTTTTTCACCCTAAAACTCAAAGGAACCCATAGAGTCGGTTTCATAACTCAAAGGGAATTAAAATTTCATCTTACTAGTTTATAATGTAATATAAAACATCAATAAAAGAATCAAAAGTATGACTCAACTCTAAAGATCCAGGGTAACTTAAGTTTCATCGTGAGGAAGAGTTCATCATGCACTCCCCCATACACTCCAATAGAGTATCGAAATATCTATCTACATACTATAGAAATAACCCTAAAATAAAAAGAGTTAAGTCTCAAAAACCTAGGTATTTATAATAACCTAGGATCTTATACAATTTACAATGAACCATCCTGGACTGACCCGACACTTCACCTAGCTCGATCCATTGCTTGGATCGAAGGATATTCCTCATCCCCATAGGATGAAAAATACAATCTGGGAATCTAAAAAACATTTATTGTCAATGGTTTCACCCAAAATTAGAGTTATCACATAATAGATCTATTATTGAGTGTCCATAAAGTAATGTACATACATTGGACGTCCATGAAACAACAGTAGGCATAACCAAAATAAATAGTAAAGAAAAAAATTCATAACCAAGACTAATGACTCAACTAATTTGTATATACATACAAGAAGATAAAAAAAGATACATAACAAGATAAAGTAGGTGAAAAATAAATAGAATAAAAATTGGTTGACTTGTCCAACACAATAACATCCTAAAAAGGGATAATCAAAAACCATATCATAAGATCACCTCCACAGAAACCAAGGCTTCCCACCACACCTCATTTCATCATTAGTAACCCACAAAATGAAATCCAATCCAAAGACAGGAACTATAACATATGTAAATTATAGAAACTATATACACATCTATAAAGTGGGTATATAGGGTGTAAGATAATAGGCCCTGTAGGATCTCACTAAGGAGTTGATTAAATTCCTTTCATTATGAAGTTCATAATTTCTAGTTTGAAATGAATTATAAATTACAATTTTTCTATTTATTAATTTAACATAAAATAAAAAAAATATCATATTATATACTACAAAAAATTAATTCACTTCATTACTAGGAAAATTCTTTAAAATTCGTAATGTATGCCATTTATTTTCATTAAGACTAATAAAAACCCTCTTTTATCATTTCAAACCTTTCATGAAATTCTAAAAAAGAAATTAAATCATTTTTATTTTTATTTAATACAATTTCCTTAAATAATAATTGAAACCCAATTCAAAATCAACATAAAACAAATCAATAAAGTACATAATAATCTCGACACAACTACATCATTGGAATAACACAAAAGTGACCAATATGATGGGTTCCAAAATAATAAAGAATAGGGAAATATAAAAAAACAAGGTATGGATCCCCTACATGGAAACCCCAATCGAGGAATGAGTGTCATGGGATATACACTAGGTCATAAAGTGAGATGATCCTAGAATTTACCAAATACATTAGACCAAAAGAAAGCCTACATTATGTCCTAAACTAAGACACAATCCACTAAATTATCCAGAATTAGTATATATGGGGGCACTCCTCATGTAGTCATATTTTACACTAGAGGGGACACTAACCCAAGTGTCCTTAGAACTAGTGTAGAATAAATTAAGGTCTCCAACAAAGCTACTCAGCTTACCACAAAAAAACTAAATCTTGGTGAGTAGTCATTCAATCCATTATGATTCAACAAATTAAGAACCATAAATCACCCACACCCCCAAATACCTTACAAAAAACAACCCCTTTTTACATCATAAAACCATCACATAAAAATTCAATACCCCTAAAGGGATAAAAAATAACATGGGGGAATCAATGATGGACTCACAACACCAAACCAATAATTTTAATTTCCCAAACAAACCTGTAAGAAATTCTAAAAATGATTCCAAGTAATTTTTATTGAATTAAATTTCTATATAAAAATTTCCTTAAAAATAATTATGAATCCACACCTTGTTCCTTTTTAAAAATCCATTAGAAATTACTTATAAATCCACCAAATCTATTTTTCAAAAAAATTACTTAAAATATACCTTTTTCCTTTACAGATCAATCCAAGGTTGTAATGCCCAATCTTCAATTATTGTAAGATTTTCTTTTAAGAGAAACAGAAGTACTGTACACTTAGTTTTTTTCAAGAATGTGATTAAAACATAAATTTTCAAATTTTATAAATTTAATTTTTTTAAATTAATTTAATTTTTTAAATCACAATAAAATTAACTTTGGCTGAAATTTTGTAAGTTTTCTAAAATGATTTATTTTTCAATGAATAGTGAAAAATAATAATTTTTCAAATATTGTCATTTATTTTCATTAAATCAAGTAATATAAAAGTACCAAAAAAAATACTTGGTCATAAGGTTACATATTAACTATTTTATTTAAAATAATCTAGATTAAATCAACATTTTCATGATTTTTATATAATTTAGTTTTTATATTTAAAAATGCTTTTTCTAAAAACTGTTTTCTTTGGGTTTTACTTATTTTTATTGAATTTAATTTCTACCACTTCTAAAAATTGAATTTTGAAAAATATAAACCATGTTTTAAATCTGGAGGTTCTAATTTGGTAAATAGGAACCTTTTATATTTATTAATTGTGAATAGAAACCATGATAAAATTTATCATATCGATAAAGGGTAAATAAAGTAATTAAGGTTAAAAATATGGTGATAGGGCATTAATAAACAACTCAAAACTTTCTTTTATCCTATTAGATGAATTTATTTCGTCCATTACCATAAAATATTAAAAAATATGGCAACTTTGTTCCATATTTCTTTGATTTTGACCTTTATAATATTTAAGTAAAAGATATAGATGAAAATATCACATTCTTACTTTTAAGATCTATTATATTTTGTGACAGAGATAAATAAAACATATGTTCAGATATAAAATAATATTTGAAATATAAATGAATTTTTTTTATCAAGTAAATTTATTTTAAATTTTTAGTGTTTAAGTAATTAGCTTAAATTCCTACGCAATGGTGACAAAGTGTTTATTCAATTAATAAAAAAATATTTTAAAAAAATTTAATAGTAATACAAATTGGATGAATTATTATTTTCTAAAAAATTTATAGATACTTAAGACATTTTATGGATGTTTGAAAGTATTATATTAAAATTACCTCTTTTCTTGATATATTTAATATTAGATTAAATAAATACTGTCAAAAATGAAATTAATGATATTTTATAATATATAATAGTTTATTAAATTATTAGAAAATTATTAAAACCATATATTTGGCCAAATGATATTAATATAGTCTAAACCATTTACCGTGGTCCATTTATGGGTTATTTTTCCTTTTATAGTAACACTATTGACCCTTAATGTATATATTACTTTAATATTGTGGTAATTGTTAAAAGGGTATAATGGGGTTATAACTAAATGATAAGGGTGAAAACATAACCAAAACTTATCAAAATTTTATTTGATCAGATTATTTTTAATCATAATTGTCTTATATATTAATTATATCAATTTGGATCCATTTTTACATAAAAAATAATTTATATTAATTTAACACTTAATGAGATTCCAAGAACACCCCTCCCCTCACATATAAAAGGACACCCATTCTCTCTTTTATTTACACCAAATTAAGAAACCTAGATTAAAAAACCCTAAAAAATTCCCTTATATACATCCTTATACTATTTTAGGAGCTTTTTTTCCTTCCAAAATACCAACACTAGGTCCCCTAATAGGATATCTAAAGGAATTATACCGAATAAGAGGTTTTTATCTTTACTGAACCTTTCAAGTTTATTTATTCTTATAATTCATCTTAATATGTTATAAACATCCTAAAATAATAACTCCAATATAAAAAGTATGCTTATATTTTTTTTATTATTGTACAACCATATTCCAACTCTTTTTCATCTTATGAAAAGCAGAAACATCGCTTGTATGTAAGTATGGCTAATCGTCTCCACGTAGCATTGTAATTCATTTTTTATCACAACTTTACATGGATGGTTATAAATATTTAACTAATGAATATATATTATATTAATGAAATAAATATTATTCTATAACTATAATATAATATTTTTTATCCTACTTTCCAATCCTATGGAAAATGATAACATCGCTCGTACGCACGTGTGGGCTACCACCTCCATGAAGCGATGTGATCTATTTTTCATTTCCAATTTTCATAGATGGTAATTAGGATGGATTTAGTGAATATATATGATATTAATATCAATATTAAAATTATATTATTATTTAACAATAATCAATGAACAAGTATCAGAACTTCCATGACAAAACATGCATGAAAAATGAAGCAGTTAAAACCCGAAATAAAGATAATAATAAAATATTGTTAACAAGCAGTTTATAAAATGTTATAAAGTGATAATAAATGATACTATATATATTTATATTATTTTTTTATTAAACTAAACTAAATATAAATTTATTATAAAGGTATTTAAAATAACTAATTAGTAAATTTGAATGTTAGGTAAGGTATTTCGTCTCAATTTCTACTTCATTGACACATATTTTGTATTATGCACTTATTTACAATTATTTGGTATATATACTTCCCATTTTAGGTATTTAACATGAATATATATTTATTAATTATGATTAATGACTCAATTAGAGTTTCTATTTCAAGAGTAATTTTTAAATGAAAATCTGATCTTATTTCTCTTTTTGATCGGATATGTTTTTCTTTCATGACCATATTTTTTAAAATTGTTTTATAAAATTACTTTTTGTTTAATCAAATTAAATTTTAAGTTATCCTTTAAATTATAAAAGGTTTGAAAGTTATATTTATAATTTTTTCCAAAGAGTTAATTTTTTAATTTATTTAAAAAAATTCAAAAGGAATGTTTTTTTAAGATATATGACATTAATGGATTTTTTCGTCGTCATAACCATTTTATGATATTAGATTATTCTATAATTTTCCAATGGTTTTAAAAAGAAAATATATTTTTAAAACTTATATTTTTATCTTCTATTTTCCTTCTTTATCTAAAAGGAAATAATTTTATTACAAAACATATATTTCTTATCAATTTATGTCCATGTTTTATTAATTTTGTGGTAGTTAACTTTCTCTTGAAATATTCAATTTCTTGTGATCATTGGACATTACATTTCTCTTAAATATCCGTATTATTTATATCCAAAAATGACTATTTTCTAAACCATATACCATTTCTACATATAGTTTTTTACCTTGAAATTTATTTGATTGACTGGGGAAATATTGATATTATGTATTCTTTACTCAATGCAGATATTTTTTTATAAGGTATATTTTTATGAATTAAATTCAATATATGAGGAATGCATTGGACATAAAGTGAAGGGTGGGGCCCAGAATTATATATCCCCTCAATGCATCAAAAGATCTCATGAAACACATCATTTTTTCAAATTAAATGGGTTGTTCGTGTATGCCTGCCCATGGTTTAAATTGTCTTGTCATAAACCATTGATGGTAAATATATCATGATGTATAAGATTATGAAAAACATTAATAATTTCCTTTATTGATAAATTAAGTTATTATTATCCATGAGGTTAAAGCATTTATATTATCCAGGGATTCATTTTTCTAAAGTTTTTTTTAAATGGAATGTGTTTTCAGTTATTTATCTTACCATGTTGATTATACCTTATTTACTAATGAAATATTCTAAGGTACATATCTATTGCTGAGCATATGATCTCACCCTTTTTCCATTTTCCTAGGACATGAATAAGTATATTATGAGTAATATAAAAGATGAAATAATATTTATTTTTCTATATATTTTTATATTTCCAATGCAATATGGGAATCATGTGTGTATCTAGTTATTAAAGACTACTAAACTGATCAATAGTGTGTAGTGAGATGCCTTATATCTTGTACCAATGTAATAAAATAAATAATGGCTTTAGGTTACTATATTTAGGATGTTATAGTTGGTATCATAGGAATTTTAGTAGAAACATTGGGAATTATATTACAAATGAATATAGCTAAAATGAAAATTATGATAATCCATTATGGTATTTAAGAACTTTTACCATTATAGGAAAAAAAATTTATGGATCAATTATTTAGGAAGATTATAATATAACTCAGTGTGTGACATTATTCAGTGATAGATCCAAAAGGTAGAAATGGAATCAACACCCATAGACAATGTAGACATTTCCTTTCTAAAAAAACCAATACAGCAGGTGATGTAATTGAATAGATCGTGGCCATATTAGTGCAGTTGACTTAGGTTATGACAAATAACATTTTCCGAATGATTCAACCTATTATTCTATAATGTGATTATCTTATGTTGGATTACTTCATGTTACAAAATCCTCTGACTTTTAATGGAATTTTCTAATCCATTGGTATCAAGGAAATGGATTAAATCCATTAAAAATATATTTCTTGTTTGGGGATGTAAGGAAATTTAAAAAGTTATTGTGTTTGTATATTTTTAAAGGATATTTTGATCAACTTTTGTCATTGATCTTAAACACTAAATAGGATGAAGAAATAGAATGAATAGAATACATAAATTTTAAAGTAATATTTTTTTGAGAAATAATTCCCTCATGAAAAATTATTTTAAATGGAGAGGAAGTTCCTTAATTTAAAAAAAAGTAAGAAGAAATTATGGAAGAATTTGAGACTAACCTCATATGATTAGACAGGAATTCTTTATACTATATATGTAAATCGGAGATCAATATTTATTATTTCTTTTAGGGTCTTAAGTGTAGTATTTTAAGGGAACTAGTTTATCAAATTTTTTCATCATATTATTATATAGTGTTAGTGTCATTAATATGGAGAAGGGATTTTATAGATCCTATATCTTTAAAGGAAGTAAAGAGAAGAATATGTCGACTAAGAACTAATAAAAATTTAATGTCAAAGAAGAATAAGGGAATTAAGAAATTTCTATTATGTGAAAATTGTGGAAAGAAACATCTTGTAAAATAATTGAAGGGAATGGAAGTTTTTAAAAGTGAGGAGATAAGGCTCATATCACTAATAAATGCAAGGGAAAAATAGAAATTAATGATTTACATTGTTTCAAATATATAAAAATTGGGAATTATTCACACTAATTTCCCAAAAATTAAGGTAACCTACAGTAGAAGAGACTGAGGGGAGAAGGTCAAGCTTAAATGACCACTACAACTGAAGTTAAATTTCTTAAAGATATAGTGGTAGGTACTTTAATAATAGCCTCAAATTTAACTAATTATTTATTTTATTATATATTTTTTCAAACTTTTATATCTTTCATGTATTATGAATAATTAGATATTTCCCTATAACCTTCATGAGGGAGTTTTTAGTCAAAACTCCTAGTAGAAATAACACCACAATAATGATGTGGTAGTCAGTTCCCATTATGAACCATAAATGTGATCTATTTTTAGACATTATTATTATACTTATGGTAGATTTTTAAATACTACTTGGTATGAATTGGATTTAAAAATATAATTTAAAATTTTATTTCCAAAGGAAGGAAATTAGGATTCGTGATAAGGATGTAGAGTTCATTATCTTTTTAAGGGATACTTTATTATTTGATTCATATCTTAATCCACCTCTGGATGCTCTTCTAAATGAAATTCTTGGGGAGGAATACCATACACAATCTTTATATGAAAAAGGTAGTCTTGAAATTAAGTATGTATATATTTTACAAGAATAAATTTATTTATTTCCTGAGGAATTGCCTAGACATCCACCAAAATAGAAAGGTGATTTTTTGTTGATTTAATCCTTAATGGGAGACCTATATCAAAGACTCCCTATAGAATGGACATTGTGGAATTAGTGGATTTGAAGAAACAACAACAGAAGTAGTGTGATAAGAAATTTTTTAACACCTCTATATTTTAAAATAATAAAAATAGTTTCGATAGTGTATACGATATACAACATTGAGCTTAAACAACCTATGAAATATATTATTTAAATATAATTGTTATAACCTAGTCATTAAATTAGTGGTTATGAATAAGAATAACTAAATTATGAAAATTATACGGTTTATACATGTATAAAAAAAATCATTTTTATCAATAAATTTTAAATAAAAATAAAAAATATTTGAAATAAAAGGATATGTTTTTCTGAAAATAATATTTTTTTTCTAAAAAGATATTTCATCACATTTTGATCACTTTTGTTAAAATTAATTTTTACCAATTTTAGAAGTTATATTTGAAAAAAAAATTAAAATAAATGAAATCAAAATGTCAAAATTATCTTAGAATTTGGATATTTGAGAATTTTTTGAAAAGATTAATTTTTAAATGAATAGTAAAAAATATTTTTTTTGTCAAAAACTGCCTTTTCGTTTAA
This sequence comes from Viscum album, assembly GCA_963277665.1. Classification (NCBI taxonomy): domain Eukaryota; kingdom Viridiplantae; phylum Streptophyta; class Magnoliopsida; order Santalales; family Viscaceae; genus Viscum; species Viscum album. The sequence goes on from OY728137.1 coordinate 1,756,122,800, forward strand.
AGAATTTAAAAAGTTCCATTTTTTAAAAAGAAATTAAAATTAAAATTAGTTAAATTAAATTATTATTAACCCGATTTAGGTTAATATAATCAACTTTATGCTGAATTTTTTTATAATGATTTTTTATACTTAAGAAAACTTTTTCTTTGGAAAACCACATTTGTGTCACGTTTGCAGGTTTAATTTTAAAATAAAATTTTTATCTTATGTAAATTTAATTTGATAAAATGAATTAAATATTTATAATAATAGTAATTAATATTATTTAATAATGTAAAATTAATTTTTATTCATAATGAATAGTGAAAATAGTAAGAATTGGTTATCGCGGTTAAGGTTAAAACGGATTTACTGAGGGATTAAACTAGAAAGTTAAGGGATAAAATGAACTTAAAACTTCTCAAATTCCTGTTGGATGGAAATATTTAAACCTTATATTAGATAATTTTATATAAGGTTCCATTTTTGATCCTTGTGTCCAAGAAAGCAACATAGAATTATTGGAAATCTTTGAAAAATTACAAGTATTCCACTCACCCCGGTTATAAAAGAGAACCCACTATCCTCTCCTCTTCGCACTTATAAATCCATTTTACTCATAAAATGCCTATAAAAATACTTTACTTACATACCTTAACATTAAATATATTCTCATATTTTATCAAAAACCATTCTATGAATGCTTTAGGTATAAACCTAAAGACGTTCTCCAAAGAAGTGGTATAGTTCTTGACCATGTGTCTTCATTTTATTTATTACTCTACCCCCCTTAGAATATTCTCCAAATATGATGAAATAATAACACCATTATATTACATATACTTATATGTTATTATGTAAATGGAATGACCTATATCCATCCCCTCTTCCATCAAATGGTAAATGAAACTATCAATCGTGTGTATGGTGGACTACCGTCTCGCGAACCGATGTAATTTGTTTTTCATCACCACCTCTCAAAAATTGATATAATAATAGATTTAATGTATATATATGATATTTATTATATAATTATACTTATTTAATTTCATATCACATCTACATTATTTCATTTCAATCTGTTATAAATTGATAACATTGCTCGTGTGTACGTTTGGACAACCACCTCCATAAAGCGATGTGATGCATTTTTCATTTTATTTTGAAATAGATGATAATAAAGATATATTTAATTAATATATGTGATATAATAATAATTATTTAAATGATAATTATTATTTAACTTTCTTTTGTTTCATCTGTTAAAAATGGAAAAAACGTTCATGCATACATATGGCCTACCGTCTCCATGAACGATGTAATTCATATTTTTATATATAAATTTTATAGATGAAACTAAATAAGTATTTAATGAATACATATAATATTTAAATCACTGTTAACATTATATAGATTATGGAACCATTATTAATGTACAAGAACCAAAATATAAATGAAAAGTGAAGCAGATATCACCCAAAATAGTGATTTAATAAAGAATTGTCAATAAACAGGTGATAAAATTTTATAAGTTAATCATATATGGTATGATATGTGTGTGTGTGTGTATGTGAATATGGTTCTATAATATATGTATAATAAATCTATATTTATTATATAGGAGGTTTAGTCACGCATGGAGATATTGGACCTGACATTGCTACAAAACAGGTGTTTAACAGCATTGGTATTTACCAGCGCTAGAAAAAACTGGTGATAAATGGAATCTTTATCAGTTATAAATAAATAAATTATAAATTTAACCCTTTATAAGTTCTTTTTTTAGCATTGATAAATGGTCCCTTTATTAGATCTTTATTTTTAATGCTGATAAAGGGTTCCTTTCATCATTGCTTTATTTTTAGCGCTGATAAAGGGTACCCTTTATCAGTGGTTAATTTTTAGCACTGATAAAGGGTACCCTTTTTCAGTGCTATATTTTTATCACTCATAAAGGAATCCTTTATCAGCCCTTTCTTAGCACTGATAAAGGTCCGAATAAAAAAATAAAATAATTAACTAAAAAATTATTTTATTAAAAAAAATTATTAATTAAATAATTTTTGACAAAAATGAATAAATTGATTATACTATATATAAATTATAAATACTAATAAATAGTCTGTATTAAATAAATAGATAAATTAAAATTAAAATTAAATAAGTTAAAAATAAGTAAATTGAGAAAATTATTAAACATTTTATTAATTAGATGATAATTCATAATGTTAATAAATAGTATATATTAAATATATATATATATATATTAATGTATATAAATATGATTTATATAATACAAAATATTATTTATTCTTTACATTAAATAGTAATATATTTTGTAAATACTGGTTTATAATTAAAAATTAATATGAATTAAAAACACTGACTAATTACATTGAGTAATGGACAAAATTGAATGTCATTTAATTTTTCAATTTATAACATAGATCAACCATATTATATTGATTTCACATATATTTAATTAATTAATTTTTATATAAATACACACACATAATTTTTTTTAGAATTTATCGATTTATATTATTTATTTCATATTGATTTATTTACTGTGTTTTAATATTTTCAATATATATTCATATTTGTTTAAATACATGTCCATTTTTTTAATGATTTACATTAATCAAACTTATCCAAATTTTAAAGATTGTACTCATTTTTAATTAATCAATTTTACTCATTTTTAACATGCATGAAATTAATATTAAATATTTATTAATAATGTTAAAAATACATTTGTAAAAAATTATTTATAAATAAACATATTTATAAATGTATATTTATTATTTTTATAAATATATAATTATAAATAAATAAATATTATTTGGTTAAAAATTATTTATATAATTATAAATAAATAATTATAAAGTTATAATAAATTTATTTAAGTAATGAATAGATTTACTATGTTTATATATATATAATTGTATAAATATATATAATGATGTAAATATTTTTTTTAAGTATTTATATAATTATAAATAAATAATTACATGTTCAAAAAATTATAAAATTATTATTTTATAAAAATTATTATTATAAGTGTTATAATTATATATAATAATTATACTTTTTTAAGTATTTTTTTTAAAAGTATTATAAGTATTTATCAGCGTTTTTTCGTGCTGATAAATATCTATCTTTATCAACACTAAAAAAATCACCGATAAAGATTCTTTTTATCAACACCTATTAACTTTACACTAATAAAAGGTATCTTTATCGTCACTTTTTTGAAGCACTAATAAAAGTGTCAAGTTCTATTTTAATAACAGAAAACATCGCAAACCATTTCGTGATATTCAAAGATGTCTGTGGAAGAGATCTGCTGTCGACACTCCTCATTGTCGAACCCAAGCTCAAATCTAGTCTAGAATCAAGGTTCCAACTATTCCAAGGCTTGAAACCATGTCTTGAGAAATTCAAGGGTTGAAAACAAACACGGTTCGAACAAAATCCATGTTTTTCGATATCTCTAATTTCCCTCAGTTATCAACTGAACCTTCTCACCTCACATCTGTGTATCCCAACAAGTCTAGTTGCACTATCCTATAATAAAACAAACTAAAAATTAATTATTTGTTAGATATATTGAAGTATCGTCTCCCTCGATATCATGTGGGTATCCTTAGAACAACATTGGTACTGTGAGACTTGAAATATATCAAACCCAATATTGGTTCATGTTGTTGTGAGTATAATAGGCTCCCAATACCTATATTCCATGAAATATATCTCTTTTAAATTGTCAACTTTTGAAAAATACATCCATTTAGTGATCTTTGTTGTCATTAGTTTGGAATATTTCATTGCAAATCACTTGGGCGATGAAATATCTGACATCATTGGGGTCTTATATTATGTCAATTATTAATTGGAACTGGGAGGATTGAGTGGGGAGGAATTGAAATATAGGGTTATCCCCTTCTATTTGAAAGGTATTTCTAGAATTTGTTTCCAAAAAATGGATGATGAAATATCTGACACATGGGAACAACTATATAATGAGTTTTCCATGAAATTTTTTCCTAGGATAATGAGCACTGAAATATAGTGTAAAATTAATGGATTTACTTAGGATGATTGTGAACTATTTCATGAAGCTTGGGATATATTTAGGGGTCACTTATGAAATGTAACAATCAAATTATTCTTATGAATCTGTATAATTAGATGAAAAAAACATTATATATGTTTGATTTTTTAAATTATTTATTTAACTACTTCTTGAAAAAATATAATATTTTAGTTTTTATTTTTGAAGTATTTCAATTTAAATTTAAATAATATGAATTAAATTCTATAAAAAGAAAAATCAAATATTCTTATATTTTTATAATCCTTGTACTATATTATATAAAAAAATTGAGATAAAATGTAATTAGTATTTTTATTTTTGTTGTTGAAATATAGTCAAAAGATAAAAAATTGGAATGAGTCATTTTCTAGGAAAAAATTTAGCATCATGGTGTTTTAAGAAACAAAATATTGTTTCATTGAATGGTGAAGAATATGAGTACATTGTTGATAGAATTTATTATTCTTAATCCTTTAGGATTGATAAAAAAATTTCTAAATTTGATATTTTCTTTGAAAATTAAATTATTTAATAAAAAAAGTTATCTATTATTTAAATTTTAAAGAATATTTTAAATCATTCATGAATAAATCTTATACCACTAGATTTAACTAATTTTGATAAAATAAAATATTTACATTGATTGATGTAAATTTAATAAATAAGTTTTAATAGAATCTATTTTTTTGAAATAAAAAATTATTTTCATGGATAAAATCATTACACCTTTATAATCCCACTACAAATTAACTTTATTAGTTTGGGTTTAATAATTTAATGACATGCTATGTTCACTATGGATTCTTAATTATATTGAATTTTATGGTTTACTAATATAAACTTAAATCCATTTTTTATGTCCCTCTAATGGTAATATGATACCCCATAGATGTGACCATCTCAATTACATGACATGAAAATATATTTCATTACAATACAATACTATGAACTTTTATGTTAATAGTTTTACAGAATAAGGACAAAAAATAACTAAAAACACATGTATTTTTAAACTAATAGACATTTTTTGGAACAATATATGAAACAACTTGATTCATAAGAAGCATTCATTATTCTTATTCGGATCAAGATCCTCATGTCACATTGTTCTTATTCAGATAAAGATTCTCAGGCATATATTTGATCCAATTATCATCCTTGTCAGCCTATACAAATGATTTAGTCTCTACTTGGGAAAAAATAGGGCTTTTTATAAATTCTTAATCGTTCAAGTTTTCACAAAAACTTTTTCATCACCAATGAAATTTATTCATTGATTTAATCCTTACTTTTATTTATTACAGTTGATAAGAAATATCCATATTTGAAATGATAACCCACTCATTGATACTTCTTAAAAATCACTTCATTTATTTCATTACACATCTAATAAACACTATTTATGTTTTACTTTAATCCATCTAAAAACATATCATTATTTAACATTGCCTTTTAGTTCCACCCTTATTAATATATGATTACCATCCATGTAGTTCTCAAAAATGGGAGGCTTTAACCTTTGATAATGAATATATTATGTGTATTTATTTATTTATTATACAAAATTGTGACGTCCGGGACCCGGATGCCCCTCAACCCGAGCCCTGAGCCCAGTTGTCCACATGACCCCTGGCTCATCTCCCCATAGGCCAAGGGATGTCGACTAGCAGCGAGGGTGTAATGGTAAGTCAGTGGGGAGACTGTACCCCCATGTCAGAGTACACAGCGGCATAACAGCAAAGTAATAAAAATATCGGAAGCACAAACAATGGTAAACAGAAGAAAAAGGGAAACATACAAACTAAACAACAGAAGTAAGAAAAAACTGATAGATATACAAAATCCACATAAGTAGTGTCTAATACAAAATGGATGTATGGCATGCAGATATGGTAGAAATAGCTGGCAAGCATACTATACAGAAATAAAAAAAGATAACAAAGAACAAAAGTAGTCCACGAGCATCTCTAGCCAAGCTCGGTCCTCTACTCTGGATCTCCAGCTAGAACATACATGTATCAACAACCTGAAGCTGGGCCTTTTCCTCTACTAGTACCTACTGCAGTAAATTCTACACGGGTGCCAAGGAGGCCTCCTAGGTAGGGTGTGAGACAAGTCTCAGTAGGCCACCACCAATGGTTTCTACGTGTAATCCAAATAGGTGTTCTCAAGTAACAGTGAGTAATAAACTGCAAGTAAAGCAAAGTAAATAACCAACCCTCCCACTCAGGTTCTGGAAGGACACTTGGCAGGTCTACCTGCTTTAGCTCATAGCTGGTAGTCTAAAAAAATCACTGAAGTATAAGTACATAGATATAGGTTATCACTGGCATGAGGTAAGCATTCCTCTCGTTCATAAGCATTGTATCTGGCGTGGGGAAGAATTCCTCCCACCCATAAAGGTTATATAGGCATGAGGTAAGAATGCCTCTCATCCTATTACACAAATACCTAACTGGCACGGGGTAAGAATTCCTCCCGCCCACACATGGATATTTATCTGGAACGGGGTAAGAATGCCTCCAGCCCACACACGGAGATTCATCCGGCATGGGGTAAGAATGCCTCCCACCCACACATGGAGATTTATCTGGCACTGAGTAAGAATGCCTCCCGCCCACACACGGAGATTTATCTGGCACGGGGTAAGAATGACTCCCGCCCACACATGGATATTTATCTGGAACGGGGTAAGAATGCCTCCCGCCCACACATGGAGTATCACAAGCATGTAAACACAGCAAGGTATAACCATTCACATCACATTATATAAGGAATTACATCTTATATCATATCACATTAGCAAAGCATGGCATTTCCATCTTATAATATCACATAATCACATCTCAAGGCAACATACATTTCAATTCATTCAAGGGGTTCATGCTATCTCATCCTATCAAACCTCTAACCAAATCATCTCATTTTCCTAACATGGAAAATGCCTTTCAAGACATATCGTTTAGGTCCAAAGGTGAAAAGGGGTCGAATCTTAAGGCATAACACCTGTGGTTGACCTTACCTAGTCCATACCTCATCTAAATACCCTATCCAGGTCTGATTCATCAATATCATACCACACAGGTCATTTAGATATGAAGCAGTCATTATAAATAAGGGGTTTGGAAAAAGACAAACCACGGCATGATGATATAAACTCACAGTGGCGAAAACCTGAAAGGTAAACCACGTGAACACCTACCTTAGATCTGTAGATGTAGGCTCTCTTGATATCGACCTCAGATTCACCATAGGTTGGAATAGATCTGAGTAGTAGTCTAATGCCTTGAAAATAGGACATATGAGCCTGCGGTAAAATAGCGAAACGAATACCACGATTCGCCGAGGAAAGAAGGGTGCATGAAGTTAGCCTTACCAAGGGTGATCCAATGCCTTCGTCGGATCGAGAATCGAATGTCGGACGGAGAATCCACCAAGAAAATAGAGAGGGGGGGTTGGGATTCAAAGAAGACTTCTCCCTTCGGTTCTGTCCACTGGAGGAAGAAAGAAAAGGGATTTATGCTTAAATAGAATTAAGGGCAAAATAGTAATTTTACCCAGAATAGGGTCGCACGGTTTAGGCGCAAGGTTTACCCAAACTGTGCGCAAACCGTGCGCACCTCACTGCCTCCCAGATAAAATCCTCATGGTTGTGCGGCCTGGTCCACATGGTCGTGCGCCCCTACAGGTGCCCCTGTCTGCAACCACACAGTTTATCCCAGACCGTGTGCAGACCATGCGCAGGCCGTGCGCCACTGTCTGCAAGTCCATTTCTCAAACTTCCGGGATCTGAACAAACCCCAAACACTCCTCGGACCTTCCTTAGGATGTTACACACACTACAAAAGCTTTAAGGAAATATTTGAGAGAAAAACTAATGACCCGTACCTTTTCCAAAGAGTCGGGTCGTTACAAAAATGAATATTTTATGAACCCAATAGGATGTCTTTAATTTCACTTGGATAATTAAAATATTTAATCCATTGTATCTTATTTTCTCTTAATCCTCCTCACTTGTTGATTAATTGTTTGGTGATATCTATTTGTGTTTTTTTATCATCATTTTTTCTATACCATCAAAATATCCCTATGGTAAAAAATGTTTTCATAGTAAAATCATTATCCATGAAATTAATGTATTGTTTCATGTTTATTTTTAATTTATTTATTTTTAGTATTACTCATATAATAATTGTTTTCTTATATAGGTGGATTCTTTTTTTGAGTTGGGGTTGTTTGTTTGAAGCTACTCAGGCTCATGAGGGATTGGACTTCGAGACTAAAATTAAGATAACGACAATAAGGAAATGCATCAAGAATGCATACAACCATCAATAAAATGTGAATTCCTACAGCTTATTTAATTATTATTTTTTTCATTTTATCTACTATTTTTAAGTTAAATTTCTTACCTTTTTTATATAATACTTATTTAGTTTTTTTCAAAAATATTTTGGGAAGTCATATTTTTCTTTCAACTATCTACAACAAGCCACAAAAGAGATAAAATAAATCTTTCTGCCAATGTAACCATGTTTTCCATATTCATTGACTTTATTTTTCAAACTGCCAATGATACATATCAATTTGATGTTATTGGATGAAAAAAATTTCTCATTGTTGAATGCCTCTTCTCTTATGACTTTCAACAATGAGAAATGTTTTTTCGACTAAGAATATCGATTCAATATGCAGTGTAAGCAGTTTGACATAGAAATACAATGGAAATGTGGTAACATTGGAATTTAATATTTTTTTGATACTTTGGGATATGAATTGGCCACACCTCAATCTGACACAAGTGTGACCATTATGACTCCAAGTGCTTCTTTTTATTTAAAATTGACATTAATTTTAGTAAAAGGGACAACTGACATACTCAAAATCAAGCAAACATATTCTTATTGTTTTGATACATTAGGGAAACTATTCATATGTCATTTGAGATGTATAGGAATCATATTCACCTCAATTGAATTCATAGTGTGATCGTTATTACTCAATGTATCTCTTATCAGTTTAAAATTGACAATTTGGTTCAAAAAAAATCACTCACTGAAAACAAAGAAAATACACTCAGATTTTCTTAATAATTTTGGACATTTATTCATAAGTAATTTATTATGTGTAGGAGTTAATATCACATCAAACCAATGCCCTATGTGATTATTATAGGTCAAAGTGTGTGTTTATAGTTTAAAATGAAATTTTAGTAAAAAAACATGTGATGTAATCAAAACTGATAAAATGAATTTATATTGTTTTGATAATTTAGGAGGACAATCCATAAGTAATTTGAGATATGTAGGAATCACTTGTACCTCAATCCGGAGCATGGTGTGATTGGTATGACTCTAAGTGCATTTTTTACTTAAAAATGACAACAAATTAAAAAAAATACATGTGACATACTCAAAACTAAGAAAGATCATTCATATTGTTTTGATAATTTAGTGCAATAATACATAATTTATTTTATAAGTTTAGGAATCATATGTACCTCAATTTGATTCATGGTGTGACTGATATGACTCCAAGTGTATCTTTTTATTTAAAAATGACATCAATTTTAATAAAAAGGAAAACTAACCTACTCAAAACCAAGAAAACACATTTATATTATTTTGATAATTTAGTAAAATGATCCATAAGTCATTTTTTGACATTTAGTAATCAGCCTCATCTCAATCTGAAACACAATGTGCCTGGTATGACTCAATGTGTCCATTATCAGTTTAAAATCAACAGTTTAGTTCAAAACAATTTACTCACTGAAAACCATGAAAACATGATCATCTTTTCTTAATAACTTTGAAAATTTATTCATAAGTCATTTATGATGTGTATGAATTAGTATCACATCAAAATGATACACTATGTGATTGGTATGAGTCAAAGTGTGTGTTTCCAGTTTAAAATGACATTTTAGTAAAAAATACAAGTGACATACCCAAAACTAAGTAAACGCATTCATATTTTTTTAATGCTTTAATAAAACTATCTATAATTCATTTGAGACATGTAAGAATTATACACACCTCAATCAAATGCATATTGTTACCAATATGACTCCAAGTGCATCTTTTTATTTAAAATGGACATCAATTTTAGTAAAAAGGACAAATCACCTACTCAAAACTAAGAAAAAACTTTCAGATTGTTTTGATACTTTAGTAAAATGATCCTTAATTAATTTTTGACATATAAGAATCAGACGCACTATAATCCGATATAAAATGTGTGCATTATGACTCAATGTGTTCGTTATCAGTTTAAAATCAACAATTTAGTTCAAAAAGTGTCACTCATTGAAAACTGAGAAAACGCACTCGGATTGTCTTTATAATTTAGGAAAATGATTTATAAGTCATTTATGACATATAAGAATTTTTATCACATTAAACTAACACATGATGTGATCAATGTGAGTCAAAGTGAGTGTTTCTAGTTTAAAATGACATTTTATAAAAAAAGACAGGTGACATACTCAAAACTGAGAAAACATACTTTGATTGTTTTTTTACTTTATTAAAATGATCCATAAGTCATTTGAGATGTGTATGAATAATACACACCTCAATCCAATGCACAGTGTGACCTATATGACTCCATGTGAGTTTTTTCAATATATAAGTATCATTTTGGTTTATAGTGTGCATCACATCACCAAAACCGAGCAAACGGGCCAAGATTATTTTATCTTCATTTAAATTCTATTTTTATGCTTGATTTTTCTGATTTCATAATGTTTTGGTTTTTGTGGTGTGGTGTTACAGCACACTGTACTAGTTCTATAGTGTGTTGTTACAGCACATTATAGTATGCCTCTTTATTGTTGCTTTTATGACCGTTGATAAAGGACCTGTTTATCAGTGCTTTTTTAATCACTGATAAAGGTTTCCTTTATCAGCTCTTCTATAAGATCTAATAACATACTTGGGATTTTAATCTCACTCCAGTATTCATCACTTCTCTAGCACTAATAAATTCCATTTTTAGTGTTGTTAAAATCTAATTTTGTAGTAGTGTGAGGTAAGGGATTTCATCTTAATTTCCCTTCATTGAGGCATATTTTCATGTTACACACCGGTGTCATTTATATTTTGTATATACGTAAATTATTCATATTATGTTATTAATCCTTTATAATTCACAGTATTTCAAGTTAAAATTTATTTTAATTCATCCTAGGGGATTTGATTTGAAAGTTACCAAGTGGTAAGGTGTTTTATAACTCAATTTTTTTTGTTAGGTTATATTACTTATTAATTTTTTTGATGTTAAAAGATTATGTGTGCAATGAATTTTTTTTATTTTATATTGTATTTACACTTGTTTTATGTAGATTTAAATTTTATACACATAATCAATTCATTTATTAACTCTCACTTTAACGTTATGATCATTTTGAGGATTCTTCATCTCAAATTTTATTCTTTGGGGCATATGTTTTTTTATACACATATCTTCTCTTTTGAGGTGTATCTACTGCCTATTTGTTATTTTATATCATGAATCTATTTATATTCATGGTATTTAATGTTTCATTTGAATTTATTTCCTTCATGGATTTTACAATTCAAAAGTTTCCATAGTGGTTTGAGATTTATGTTTTGATCTCATTATAATCAGGATTGTTTATTCTTGAATTACCATTGAAAGAAATTAAATTATATTTATCTAATAATTTCCTTTTTTTATATTCTCCTTTTTTTATTTAGGAAATTTTCAAGTAATAGTATCATTTTTCTATCTTTGGTACTTGAAATTATTAAGAATTTGTTTTTAAGAAAATCTGACCATATTTATCTCATAAGTCAAAAATCATTTTCCTTACAAATCCATTTTTTTTAAATGATTTCAAGAATGTTTTAAATTTTTGAAAATGATTTGTTAAAAATATTTGTACCCATGTATTACTTTTACAAAAAAATTTAAAAAGAATCTTCTTGTTTTTTCTGAATGAGATACTTTGGAATTTTTATCAAAAATGTGAAATGAATATTTTTTAAAGTGTATAGAATGAACTATATTTCCAACATTCAATACTGATCAATTAATTAAAGTTTTATTCACACGTTTCCAATTTTATTTTAAAATAAAATTTTTTATTTAATATTTTGGAAATTTTTTAGATTTTTAAAAGTGATTTTCAAAGTGAAAAAGTTTATTTTCCTTAAGGAGTTTTTATGGAATTTCTATGGTATTTTTATTAATTAGTGATAAAAACCCTTATTATACTTATTATCAACTAGGATATATTATAATGATACCATACTTGTTATTTCCATGAATTTTTTATGATCATTTTAAATGAGGATATACTATTTTGATACCATTATTCATATTAATTTGGATAGTTTATGATTATGTTTATTGATTGGGGAAATTATTTATATTTCATATGATATTTTTTCAATATGAATATTTAAGTTTATTAGGTTCATCCCATTTTATATGAGGAATTCAATGGACTTAGTTAGTGATGGTTGGGGCTCGCTATAGCCCCTCAATGCATCGATAAGTCTCATGATACAAACTAGTTGGGTATTTGACCAAGACCTTTCCCATTTATATAAGATGTATTTTAAAGAGCCTTAATGGTATATTTATGATGTATGATATTATGCATTCCATCACAATGAGATTATCTATTCATGTCCATGTGATTATTTAATTATTTGAGATATTCATCAATAAGTTTCAATCTCATATGATTATTTATATAGAATTATTTGATCATTATTTATTCCTTCCATATTATTATTCATGATCATGTTATTGATTAAATTAAATGTGATTTTATATGTTTACCTTTCCCTATTCATTATACCTTGTGTATTCATGATAGCTTCCACTATACGCATAACCTTACTGAAAATATCAGTTCACCCATTTCTTATGTTTCATTTCCCCAAGATTTTAGGATGTGTATTATGATTAATATGCAAGGATATTGTATAGGTAATAATGGTGTTCTTAAAGAAAATACTATGTTGTATTTTAAGTTTTCAATTGTAATGTGATATTTAAGTATGTATCTAGTTTACCATGAATACTAAACTATTTGATACTTCGGGATACGACTCCTTATATCATGTGAAAATGTAATAAACTAACCACCAACTATGGGATACTAAGGAAAGGGTATTTATAGTTAATATCTAATCAAGTTTAGTAGAAACTATTAGAACTATATTTAAGAAAACATAAATTATGGAATATATCCCTGTGAATGACTTTGAGGATAATTCTAAGAATTTTATAACATCCTAAAGTTTGGATAAGGTATAGATTATATGGTTTTTCTGTAAATAAATCCTTATCAAGATACTAAAAGTGGATTTGGATATATCATAGTTTTACCTAGAGGTAACAACTCTGAAAATGGTGCTTTGGGATTTGACTCAATCTTCACATAGTGCAGAACAATGGGCCTTGTTGCACACCTAGTTCGCAACTCTTAGGGGATATGATTAGGTTAATTCACATTTTCTTTATAAACTATCATGAATTATTTGAAAATATTATGAAAATGGATGTCCTAGTTTAAACCTAAGTTTTTATAGATTGAAAAAAGTTTTCATGATTTAGACATCTTATAAATGATTTTTCATAATTATGATTATTATTTCTCACATCATGTTTTTTGGTTTTAGTAAATGGATGGAACCAATACGAATGATGTTAATAATGAATGTGATGAAAAATGCATTGATTATGAGAAACCAAATAGGATTATGACTAAAGTAAAAGATATTGTGATTATTCCTAATTATTTTTCATGATATATTAATAACATATACCTTAACCAACTCAAAGAATCACTAAAGAAGATAAGGATGAAGTCTGATAAGAGCTCGGTAGTGGAGATCTTGAAGGACAGAAGACTCAATCTTCTTCATGTCAGAAAAATTGAAAGAGACTCCCAATTGAATGTATAAAAGTAAAAGGATGGTGGTTTATGAGTGTAAAAGAAGGGCATGTAGTAATAAATTATTAGGGAAATTTAAGGAGTTAAATAGAGAGAAATAAATTTCACCATATAAATCATTTTGTAGTTTACTATCTTAAATGTGGGTAACCTCTCCATTATTTGAGTCAATTTCCTCTTTTAAAGGTTAAATCCTAGACCAAGTAAATACCTATTTTATACAAATCATTGAAGTAAAAGTGTTTAATTGTTTATTTATTGGCTTTCAAGAATTATGTTACAGAATTATTTTTATCAATGGTATTTTGGTTATAAGAATCCTGAAACATCTAAGGATTGTGTTGATTTTTTTAGAAGAAAATATGTCTTCATATAATATTAGCATAAGAGTTATGGATACCATTATTGGTTTTTGAGATTAAGGTTAATGATAAGTTTAAAGTTATAGATACCCATTTTTATGTTTTAAGCAATGGAATTCTAAGAGGATTAAGAGTATTTTTAGAGACATTTATGGTAATATAACCCTTTTGATTAGTATGGGTTTTATTGAAACTTTTATTTGAGGAAGAATGCCTTTAAATTTTATGGATATAACTTTAAATTTATTGATAAAATTTAAATTTTATTATATTTTTTATGATTAGGTGATAATGGGTTATTAAAATATGGGAACATATGTTTTATCATATAAATAACCATGGGATTGAAAAGTGATTTGATGATTAATGTTATTTTTGGGGATTTTCATCATATTTTTTAGAACATTATATGAATTATATTAATATAGTTTTAGAAGAAGTATAACTTTTATGTTGGGAAAAACCCCATCACATCTGGAAATACCATGGGACTTGAACCCACAACTGATGGGTGACAAGGGTGCAGTACCTACCACTGGACTACATTATGTACTGATTAGTATGAAATTATTTTTACTTAAACAATTTAATGGATAAATATTAATTTTATTTTGGGAAAAATATTATGGGATCAAATCATTATGAATATTTATGATTTTGAGCTTATTAATGATATTTCGAGAGATGTTTTATTGGTTTGAGGTATATATAACCATTAGTTTTAACATAAAATATTATTTTAGAAGAATGTTATTGCATATTGGGAGGTGTGAGATGAAGGGTATGAGATAATATTTTAGGTTAAAAAATTATTTAATATTGAGGTTAATGGCATTATTTGGGATATAGGCTTATTTATTTAAGGAATTATTTATGTTAGACCTTTGGTTTTACTCTTTAATTTTATATATTAATGTATTATTTATTCATATAATGGTTTATTCACTTCGGGTATTATATTACATTATAAAAACCATTTAGGTTTTATTAAAGATAGGGGGAATATATTGTTATTATTATTTTTATTATATGATCAATTAAAATTTAATTTTAGTGCTTCAAGTATAAAAACTTTATCTTGGATATTCATTTCATGGAGTAAGAAATGAATTAGAAAATTATCAATGCACAACCAAGGGATTAAATTGTGTTTATGAAATAAAATATATCAAGTAACTAAATTTTTTTATATTCACCTATTTTATTAAAAAATAATTCAACTATAGGAAAATGATCTTCAAATAAAATTGTATACATTTTCTTTCATTTCTCATGAATCAATGGTCTTTTCACCCATCCCAGATTTATGGTTTTGTGGTTATTATATTTCTCTTGATCATTAAATTTATTATGATGAATAATATATATCACTCCACATAATTATACATAATTTTATTCAATGTGCATTTTTTCACTTATCACTAATGATTTCTTATGAGGAAACCTAGCTATGTATTATTCTAAATGATCTTATTACTTCCCTTTCTCTCATATCAAGAGGAATTTTTATTAACCCTTTTTACAATGTGGGATTTCAAAAAAGGTATTTTCATATAGAAAACATTTATTTTCCGAGTGCAAGTTAAAAGTGCAAGGACACTGTTCATTAAAGGTGGTAAAAATATAACACCTTGAGATTTTAAAATAAGAACATTAGGTCAATATAGTATATGACATGAAACACTAAGCTTAAATAGCTTGTGAAATATATTATTTAAATATTATCATTATAACCTAAACGTTAAATTATCGGGTGTGAATAAGAATAACTAAACTTTGAAAAGTATATGGTTTACAAATTTTTAAATAAATTCATTAGTTAGAATTTTATTATAAATTAAAATAAAAATCATTTAAATAAAAATAATATTTTTTTTGAAAAAACTGTATTTTTTTCTAAAAAATGAGTTCATCGCAGTTTGTGAACTTATGTTAAAATTATGTTTCATCACTTATAGAAATTTTATTTAAAAAAATATAACTAATTTTTGAAATCATTATGTCAAAATTCTCTTAGAGTGATATTTTTTATAATTTTCAAAAAGGATTAATTTTTTGATTAAGAGTAAAAAATAATAATTTTTGTTCAAAATTTTATTTTTATTTAAAGAATTTAAAAAGTTCCATTTTGTTTTAAAAAAATTAAAAAAAATTATTTAAATTATATTTTTATTAACCCAATTTAGGTTAATGTAATTAGTTTTATATTTAATTATGATATAAAAACATTTTAAGATTAAAAAACCTTTTTCTTTAGAAAACTGCATTTTCATCATGCTTGAGGGTTTAATTTTAAGTTAAATTGTGCCACTTATATGAATATAATTTGATAATTTAATTTTTTAAATAATAATAATTAATATTATTTAATAAGTTTAACTTGATTTTTAGTCATAGTGAATAGTAAAAATATAAAAAATCAATTACCACGGTTAAGGTTAAAATAAATTTACTGGGGGGTTAATCTAAAAATATAAGAGTTAAAATCATTTAAAAATTTTCCAATTACGAATTTATGGCCATATTTTGACCTTATCTCATCTAAGGTTATATAAGGATCTATTTTAGAGCCTTGTGACCAAGAAAGGGACATGGAATTATTGGAAGACTTTGAAAAATTACAGGTTTTCAACTCACCCCAATTATAAAAGGACACTCCTTATCCTATCGTATTCACAGTTAAAAAGACCTTTGGTTCATAAAATCCTAGAAAAATACTTTAATTACATCCATCAACATGGCCTAGAGTCCCTATTTTTATTATAAAACCATTGTAGTATAGCTTTAGGTATAAACATAAAGAGGTTCTCTGAAGAAGGGGTATAGTTCTTAACCATGCATCTTAGTTATATTTATTCCTCTAGCCCCTTAAAATCTTCTCCAACTATGATTAAATAATAAAAATAGTATATTAAATGAACTTAAATTCTATTTTATTAATTTAATGACTGATCTCTATCCCCTCTTCCATCAAATGGGAAACAAAACTGTCGATCATGTGTAAGGTAGATTACCGCCTCACAAACCGATGTAATTTTTTTCCATCATTACCAATCATGGATGGATATAATGATGGATTTAATATATATATATATATATATGATATTTATACATATTTATACATATTTAATTATAATATCACATCTATCTTCTTACCTTCCAATCTGTTGGAAAATGATAATTTCTCTCATGCATACGTATGGACTACCGCCTCCATAAAGAGATGTGATATATTTTTCATTTTATTTTGAAATGGATGATAATAAGAACATATTTAATTAATATATATGATTTATATAATATAATAATTATTCAATAAAGTTTAAATATTATTTACCTTTATTTCGTTACATTCGTTAAAAAAATGGAAACATCGTTCACAAATACATACGGTTTGTCGTCTCCATTAATAGTATAATTCATTTTTCTATATAAAATTGTTCTAGATGAAACTAAATATGTGTATAATGAATATATATGATATTTAAATCATTATTAACATTATTAATTGTATTGAATCATGATAAAATTATAAGTATTGAAACTACCATATCAAAACATACATTAAAAACGAAGCAGATATCAACCTGAAAAGTGATTTAATAAAGAATTGTTAATAAAATTTTGATAAAAGGGTATATGTAAATAATATATGGTATGATATATATTTATATATGATTTTATTTCTGAACTGGATGTATAATAAATCTTTATTTATTATAAATTAGTTTTGAACACATACGAAAGAAATCAGACCCTAGGTAAGGGATTTTATATCAATTTTCTTTCATTGAGGAATATTTTAAAGTTATTCACCAAATTATTTAATAAGGTTTATATGTTGAAATTTTAAATATTATATTATTAATACTTAATTATTTATGTAATTTTAAAATATAATTCATTTTACTTCATCTAATGGTATTTGATTTAAACGTTAACAAGTGGTAAGTTGTTTCATAACTCAATTTCTTTTCATTGGGTTATATTACTTATTTATTGTATTTGATATTATAAGATTATGTGTAATAAATTTTTATTATTTTATTTTTTATTTTTAATATTTTATTTGTATTTTTTTTGATACACATAATCAATTCATTTATTAATCCTCGGTTCAACATTATGATCATTGGAATGGTTATTTGTCTCAAATTGTCTTCTTTGGGACATATGTTATGTTATACACATATATTATCTTTTGAGTTGTATCTAATGAACCATTGATATGTAATATAATTAATATCTTTATATTCATGGTATTTAAGGTTTTATTTGAAGTAACTTCTTTCCTGGATCTTATGATTCAAAAGTTACCAAAGTGGTATGAGATTTATGTTTCAATTTCATTTTAATTGGGATTGTTTGTGATTAAATTCCAATTGAAATATATTACATAATATTTATCTAATAAAACCATTTAATTTTATTATCATCTATTTGTTCATGAAATTTTTACATTATAGCACAATTTTTTTCTTTTTGGTACTTGAAATGATTGATATTTTTTAAGAAAATCTTAACTTATTTCTCTCATCAATCAAAAATCATTTTCCTTCCAAATCTTTGTTTTCTAAAAATGTTTTCAAGAATATTTTTAATATTCTACAATGATTTTTTAAAATCCATTTTTACCCATGTTTTACTTTTAAAAATTGTTTCAAAAGAATCTTTTTATCATTTTCTGAACAAGGTGTTTTTTTACTTTTTACTAAAAATGTAAAAGGAATCTTCATTTTAATGTGTACGGAATTAACCGTATTTACCACAATCATGAATAATAAATGATTTAATGATTCCTTTACCATTTTACTAGTTTTTTAAAATAAAATTTTTTCTTTAATATTTGGGTTTTTTTGTTTTTTAGAAGTTATTTTCAAAGTGAAAATGGTATTTTTCTCAAGAATATTTTTAATGACATTTTTATGGTATTTTTATTCATCAAAGACAATAACCTTTTTTAATTATGATCTATTGGGGATATGTTGTAATGACAACATAATTTTTATTTATATGGATGGTTTATAATGAATTTTAGACTGGATATACAATTTGATACAATTATCCTTTTTACTCTGGATGGTTTATGATTATGTTTCATTTATTGGGGAAGGTATTAAAATTTCATATGCTAGTTTTTTAATATGAATGTTTATATTGATTATGTTTCATCCCTTTCATATGAAAAATGCATTGGAATTAGTAAATGATGTGTGGGGACCACTATAGATATTGATGCATCGGTAGGACTCATGAGACAAACTAGCTGGGGTATTTGGTCGAGGCCCTACCCATTTATGTAATATGTCTTGGAATGAGGCCTTGATGTTATGTTTATGATGTACGATGTAACGTATTGATCCAAGTTCCACAAATCTGGTGCCCCATGCCAATTCACCACATAACCTCAAGAGTGACTCCCTATATTCCAGAGGTTGTCGGCTAATAGGGAGGGTCTAATGAAACATGTGGGGAGAATATATTCTCTTTAGAAGAGTAATCCATAAAATATAAAATAAGAAACAATAGAAATAATGTAAACAATAATAAATCATCCCAAAATAATTTCCCAAAATTTCTTACGTGCCCACAACCAAACAGTAAAGATGCCATGTTATATCATATAGTTCCAAATGTAAAGGAAAAAAACCAAAATAAGGACACACTGAAAAATACCCAAAATAGGTCCTAAAACCAAGTCTGGTTCCCTCATCTATGTGCCTCCATGAACCCCAAATCATTCCTCTAGCATAGGTACTTTTCCCTTTTTCTGACCAGTAACCATGATGTCTTCCCAGGTATCCAATTATGACATGATAAGGGTGTGATTACAACTTAGTAGGCCACCCAAATGGTGTATAAAAATGTTCGGTCTAATAAAAAGTATTCTAAGGTACAAAAAATAATGAAAATGGAAAAATAAACCAGTTTTCATCATTTAACATTATTTGAATCAATCAAAATTATTATTAGTTCCATGTTTCATCTATATTTATCAAACATGATACATCCCATTATGGTTATCTAAACCATGTATCAAAGGGTCACAGGTTGCATAACAAGGATCCTCAGTCCATGAATCCAATCGATATTCAGAATTCCATATCTGGTCATCCTAACCACAATATGGAATGCCATTCCCATGCCCTTGGTTTCAGAAGCATCAATACTTTCTCTAAAAACTATTATCCATAGGGGAACCAATATAATCATTTTGTCCCACTCAAGGGAGTTTAGCATTAGTCTATCATCCCACCAACCATTAGTTCAAAATTTCAAAAGATTGTTATCATTACCTTTTTTACAAGAAAAAATATCTCAGGTGCACCATCTTATTTATCACATTTTCATGGTTCATTCAATTAATCACATTTAACCCATTTCCACCACATTCACATTTTATCATTTTTCATATAAAACCCATTTAACATCCATAAACCAACCAAAATCATGGTTAAGTTCACTTTAACCATTTATCCACATTACCCAGAGTCTTCACAAAATTCATTAAACACCATAACAATAATTTTGATATCACAACCCCCACCCCACCCCCCACCCCCCACTCACACATTTAACCTTCTTAAAACCCATCTTGATGCATTAAAAGGTATATAAAACCCCATGGTTTTCCATATGATTATCCTCATAATAATAAATGAAAACTATAAGGTTTGTGAATGGTCTTTCAATTCCATTAGAGGTTTAATTTACTGTTCTATTCCAAAGAATAAAATTCATAGAAATATCGTGCATTTTCACAACCACATAAACAAGAATGAGGTATCAATACTATGATAAAAAATTGTAGACCACCTACCTCAAGTTCGTAGACAATCCCTCACTTAAACATGAAACTTGATTTAAGTCTGAACAACCCTTAGTAACAAACCAAAAATCTATTATAAAATAAATGTTCTAGGGATTTGGAAAGAGGTAAATCATTTATCAAAGACTCTTATATAAAATATAAGGATGAGGAGTGTTATAAGTACTCGGAGCTTCAATTCACAAACAACAGCACTCCAAACGGCCAAGAATTGAGGGAGAATCATATTTGGAGAGCTTGGGAGGAAGAGTTTCATCACCTAGGATGTTGGAGGATGAAATGAGGGGGAATATGATTAGAACCCTTAAAACCCGATAAGTAAAATGGTAAATTCCATAAATTTTAATAGGCATTGCATGGTTGTCCAAGTCACACACCAACCGTGTAACCCCCTCTGTCCAAGAGGGGGCCAGGTCGCATGTTCTATTGGGGTCACCCGCATGGTTTGACAAACCATGAGGTTCCCGTATGCCATCTTATATACAAGGGAGATCTTATCCACATAGTTTTCTGGGGAGGTTTACATGGTTGTAAAACTATGTGAGGGTTGTTTCCTCAGTTCTATCTGAGACACCATACCCCTGCATAGCTAAGGCGCACGGTTAAACTAACCATGCGCCAACCATGAAACCTACACTTGATGTCCATTTCTTCCCCTTTTAATGTTATAAACCCCCGAGAAACCCTATAGAATCCTTTTACTCTCAGGAAACATTTAATTAATCAAAATTAAAGGATTATAACTAATTATTAAATAAAATACACACCACATCAAAGTTTAGGATCTTATAACCTCCCCACCTTATAACAGCTCATCCTCAAGCTTCTCTCCCAAGAATCACTAAGCTATCAAGGTAAAAAGATTGGGCCACTAAATACTCACATCTTCCTCCTTCTGATAAGTTTTCTATTTAATGTAATCATACTTCCACAACACTCGGACCAACAACATGGTCTTACCCTAAAAAACATTCTCACTATGATCTATAATAAGAACTGGATGATTCCGAAAGGATGCATCACTCTTAAGATTCTCATCATCAACATTGATCACATAATAAGGGTTGGGGTGCTAATTTAGAAGTTATTACATGTGAAAAACATCATTAATACCACCATACCATTGTGAAAGATCCAATTGGTATGCCACTATTCCAATACTCTCCACAATCTTAATTGGACCCACATACCTGGGTGCCATCTTACCCTGTTTCTAGATTCAATGGTTCCCTAATCTCAAAGAAAACCAAAGGAACACATGTTCATACAATGAAAACTCAAGAGGTCAATGAAGTCGATCATCATACAAATTTTCCTTAATCTGATCCATAACCATACATTTCTGAATCAATTGAACCTGCTCTAATGTCTCCTTCACAAGACTTAGTCCCAATAACTCTGGCTCACCAGCTTCTATCTAATACAATGGTGTTCTACATGGAATACCATAGAGAACCTCATATGGTGTCATTTTAATAGTTGATTGGTAACTTTTTTATAGGATAACTCAATAAGCACCAAGTTATTTTCCTAAGTTCCACCAAAATCAAGGACACATACCCTCGATATGTCCTCTAGCACATAGATAGTCTAGTCTGATTATCTATATTTCTATGGGTGAAAATATATAATCAGAAACAACTAAGTACCAGGTGCCTTATGCAAGATTTTCCATAAGCACAAATTAAAACATTTACCATGATCCGAAAATTATACTTTGTAGCACCCCATGTAACTACACCATCTCCTGAACTTATAAGTCATCGAACTAGTTTGTGGTAAAAGTATCTAAAACTGATAATAAATGTGCCACCTTTTTCAACTAATCTAAAATTACACATCTTTTATCATTCTTCAATGGGGTCCTCGAAATACCTAACACAAATTCCATGGTGACATTGTCCCACTTTCATTCCAAAATGGGTAGTGGCTATAGAAAACCACCTAGTTGTTGATTCTCAGCCTTTACCTACTGACTAGTGTAGCAACACATCACAAAAATTGAAACCTATTTCTTCATCCATGGCCACAAATACTATTTATAAATATCACGATACATTTTGGTTAAACCAGTATTCACCACCCACTTTGAGAAATAGAACTCCCACATTATCTCTTCTCATATACACGTAGGCACAACAACACAATCACGAACATAAATGATATCATTATCATCGATAGTTTAGTTGGAAGGTGACTCCCCACCTTCAAGGATTTCTCTCAAGGAAAAAAACTTTAGATCCTCATAATACCTATCCTTGACCTAGCTCAAAAATGTGGACTAAACTGAAAAGGATATGAAGTTCTTCTTTCCCTGGACCTCTATATGAGTTTAAAAGAACAAATTCATCATATTCCAATCAAAACTATACTCTTATACTACCTGAGACTATGTATTTTGGCTTAAAGAGTCAGAAACACTATTCCCTTTCCCTATCATATAGTCTAACTCAAAACTAAAATATTTAATATACTCAACCCATATTTACTATTAGAGATTTAAATCTCACTAAGAAAATATGTACTTCAGTATTTTATGGTCGGTATACACAATAAACCTTTCACTCAACAGGTGATGCCTCCAACACATTAAGGCATAAACCGCCACAACTAACTCAAGATCGTGTGTAAGGAAATTTCATTCATGTGACCTCAACTGTAATGGCCCATATTCCATGACTCGGTCTCCCTGCATCAACACTACTCCAAGTATGATTCCAAATGTAACAAAAAACAAGGTATAATCCTCACCCGGATTGGGTATAATCAAGATCGTTGTAGTGGTCAAATGTTTCTTTAGCTTTTGAAAAGAATTCTCACATACTTTGTACCACTCACATGTTATACCCTTCCTGGTCAAGCTCTAAAATGGTGCTACCAAACAAGAAAAGTCTTGGATGAACCTTAGATAGTATCCTAAAAACCCCAAAATTATTCGGATATCAAAAAAATATTTGGATTCTCCTAATATACAATTTATTTCACTTTCTACGGGTCCAATGACACACCTTTCTTAGAGATAATTTGACCCAATAAATGTGTTTTATCGATCTAGAATTGAAACTTAGATATTTTGGAATATAGCCTATTCTCTATCAGTGTACACAAGATGATCTCAAGATTTTTGGCATAATCACCTTGATTTTGGGAGTACAACAAGATGTATTTAATGAAAAAAATCATAAACCGATCCAAGTATGGGAGGAATATTTGGTTCATTATTCCCATAAACACAACAGTTGTGTTTTTCAATCCAAAAAAGAATTTCAAAAAACTCATACACACCATAAATACTCTTAAAGAAGTGTGTGGTATATCATAAGGTCTAACACTCTTCTAAAGATATCCTGACCTCAAATCAATCTTGGAGAACACACAGTTACCCATCATTTGGTCAAAAATATAATTCGTACATGGAAGTGGATACCGGTTCTTAATTGTCATCCTATTTAACTTTTTGTAATCTATGCATAATCATAATGTTCTATCATATTTATTGGAAAAAAAGATTGGAGAACCCCATAGTGACATACATGGGTAGATAAATCCCTAACCCTCCAACTCCTCTAATTGGGTCTTGAGCTCTTGAATCTCTTTTGGTGTCATATTCTAAGGTGGAATGGAAACAGTGTCATCTCTATGCATCAACTCAATAGTGAACACAACATCTCCCTCTGGTGGAAACCCTAATAAATCCTTAAGAAACACATCTTAAAACCGATCCACTATTGGAGGAAATAAATCCTTCCACAATCCCTTATCATTAAGCACAAGTCACGCTAATTAGGCTATGATATCACGTAACTACTAAAGAATTGGCCCTGCATGGCCTACCTAGGTATCCCATTCCCCATAGTGAACATAAGTATCACCCTCAAGATATATGAATGTTACCATTCAGTGGTAATATTAAACATGGTATCCATACAAAACCAACCAATCCATCCCCAATATCAAGTAAAAACCTAACATCTCAAGCAAAGGCAAGTCATAAAAGAAGTGGTACCCACCAACCTCAAAGGAATACTCCTTACATTATCAGATACTTTCTACTCATAATCCAAATATTGACCCAAAACATTCACAAACTGATTAGATATAAAAGAATGTGATGTACCTATATCAAATAAAGAACTAGAATGTGTGGAAGCTATAAGAATCGTACCTAGAACAGTGGATAGTCCAGCCACTTTATCACTAGGTGATGGCTGAAATGCATAAATATAACCTTGCCATCTACCCTAGGATATGGTTTGAGTTTCTAGTGTTGTACTACCATACTGATATGGATTATATTATCCTATAGTACTACGTCCCCCTCTCTGACCAATACATCTAGTGAAACTCAAACTGCTTAACTAGTATGGGGTAGTTGACCACCTATCAGTGCTCTATACTAGCCTAGATCCTCCACCACTTTCCACTCATTGTAGGTTCCTACATAACCTCTGTATATGACCCATCCTACCACATGTTCAACATTCCACTAGTATTCAAGGACACTAACCTCACATGTGGCCTGGTCATCCACACTTATAGCAGAAGACTAAACTACCTCCCTAAGAGATGGTTCATCCCCCCTTTCTACTTTGTTCTCCATTGCTCTGGTGGAAATTCTCAAAAAGGTTCTTCCTACTACCAGAATACATGCCACAAGATCACCCAGCTGAAATGATCTATCTACCACTATAATTTTAATTTAAGCTCCCTCCAAAAATGAGATCATGATCCACCAACTCACCAAACCCCTTTAAATGAAATATATTCACATTGGGATTGATCTCACATATAAACCCATCCTGAAAAAATATAGTCATATTTGCCTCATATCCAATCAACATCATAGAGAAACACTGAAAATATATGTAGAATCCAGTATAATCCATCATTATCATACTTCCCTGAGTCAAGCACATAAACTCTTCAACTTTTATCTTCCTCAAGGTCTCATATTAAAAGTATTCCAATAAATTTTCTTGGAAGTAATTTTATGACATTCCCACTATATGCCCATCCCGATCATGTATATCCCACCAACTATTTATTGGTATTCGCAAACTATAAGTTGTAATCTTAACTCTCTTCTTAGGAGGAGGCTCTAATTGATCTAGAGTCATTTGGGTTGATTCAATCCAAAACTTTTCTGCCTCACATCCACCCTCTACAGCAAATGTCGGAGGGTGCTAGAGCTGAAACTCTCTCATCAAATCGAACATACTCAGTGCATACCACCCAATTTATTTGTCTATAAACTACATAAAATGGGAAAAGTTCTCATGGAATTTCTCTTCCCCCCTTTTACTGGGAATTAGTAGGGGTTTGTTCCCCAATACTGGAGGAGCATTCTTGGATACTTCCTCTTGTCTCCCAACCAATATACATCATCATTGTGGCATATCTATACAATTACAAATGAATGTCTCAAAAAACATAACATAATATTCTAAAAATTACATAAAATAAGGATCATAACTAGCCATAAACAACCCACTCCACAAACAATATCCCAAAAGATATAATCATAACCCTATCACTACTCTCAACCATCCCTAACCTGGTCTATGACTATATGGGCCAAACCAAACTTCCCAAATTCCACTCTATATTAGATGTTTTTTTAACCATTATATAAACATATTTCAATTCTTTATACAATTATAACATCTTTTTTAGGAACATTTTATTTAAAATCACAATAGAATCAAGATGCATTTTCAATTCCCATATTCAACCATAACCATTTTTTTTCATTTTTTCTTAACATGATGCATGTCACAATTATACCTAAGTGCCTAAAATAATGCATTCATATAGAAACCTCATGCCATGCTAATCCATAAATAAAATCTCATAAAATAATAACATCACACATGAATTGCGTCACCCAAGGTAAAATAACATCCAACAGTAATGGAAAACATCGAGAATAATAATCCCACACTACTTACATGGGTTTTCCCTTATACATGGGTTGGATACTATCATGCATGAGATCATTTACAAAGACCGGAATCTCCCAGTCTCCTATCTACCTTCCCCAAATAAAATAAATAACAAAAAATAAACCCTTTGATACCACTTTGTAACATCCTGACCCAGGTGACACTAATCCAATGTATCATTCTAGTTATCCACATGACCTCAAGAACACCTCCCCATACTATAGGGGATCACAACTAGCATTGAGGGTGTAATAAAACATGTGGTGATATTATACCATCTTTATCATAGTAATCCATAATAGATAAAATAATAAATAACAGAAATAATGTGAACAATAATCAAGAATCCTAAAACAATTTCCCAAAAATGGGTATATTCCCACAACCAAATAGTAAATATGAAATATCATATTATACAGTTCCAAGTTTAAAGGAAAAATAAAAATAAGGACATGCTGAAGAGTCCCCAAAATAGGTCCCAGCACTAAGTTTGTTTCCCTTATCCATGCACCTCCCTAAACCCTAAATCATCCCTATAACATAGGGCCTTTTTCATTGTCCTGACCTACAACCATAAAGTCTTCTCATGTGTCCAATGGTGTCCCAAGAACGGTGTGAGTAAAAATTAGTAGGAAACCACCAATGGTGTCTAAAAATATTCATCCTAATATAGTGTATGCAGAAGAATAGATAATAATTCAAACAACGAAATAAAACTAGGTTCCATCATTTAACATTATTTGAATCAATCGCTTTTATTCTTAGTTCCATATTCTACCCATATTCATAAAACCTAGTTCATCCCATGTTAGTCATTTGAACCATGTATAAAAGGGTCATAGGTTGGAAAACAAGGAGATTCATTCCATGAATTCAACTGATATTCGAAACTCCATGTGTGGTCATCCCAACTATGATATAGAACTACATGTCCATACCTTTGGATTCAGGATCATCAATAGTTACTTTTAAAACTACTATGTATAAGGGCATCTGGAGTATCAGTCTAGCCCACCCAAGGAAGTGGAGAATCAGTCCATCATCCCACCAACCATTAGTTCACAATTTCAAAGGTTTGTTATCATTCCCCTTTTTAACAAGTAAAAACATCATAGGTTAACCATATTATTTATCACATTTCCATGGTTCATTCCATTCATCACATTTAACCCATTTCCAAAAAATCACCATTTTACCATTTTTCATAACACAACCATTTAACATCCCTTAACCATCCAACATCATGGTTGTGAACACTTTAACTATTTATTTACATTACCCATAATCTTCACATAATCCATTAAATGAAATCATAATTAGTTTGATATAAAAAATCCACTATTTAACCATTTTACAACCCATCTCGATGTGTCCAAAGGTGTGGTACACCCCATGGGTGTCTACAGGCTTAGCCTCATAATAATAAATGGATCCAATGAGGTTATTGAATGGTATTTCAATTCTATTAGAGGTTTAATTTACTATTCTAGGAAAAAAAATGCACAAAAATAGTTCATTTTAAAAGTCGCATACATAAGAACGTAGTATCAAGAATATGGGGAAAAGGTATAGACCACCTACCTCAAGTTTGTATACAACCCCTTTCTTAAACATGTCCCTTTATTTAAGTCCAAACAACCTTTAATTCCCAAACCAATAATATAATGGAAAGGAAATGTTTTATGGATTCAAAAGGAGGGAGATCATTCATCCAAGACTCTTCTATAAAATAGAAGGAAAAAGAGTGTTAGAATTATCTAAAGATTCGATTTTAAACCAACAACACTCCAAATGGCCTAGAATCATGGAAAAATCATCCATAGAGATCTTGTAAGGGAGAGGTTCGTCACCTAGGATACCGGAGGATAAAATAAAAGATAATTGGGTTAAAACCCTTAAATCCTGAGAGATAAAATTGGGAAATTCACCAAATTTTAATTGGTTCATGACTTGGACACACGGTTGGAAAACCCATGTGCCAATCGTGAGACTCCCTCTATCCAAGAGGGGTTCTGGTCTCATGGTCTCTTGGGGGAACCCACACGATTTGATAAGTCTTACGGTGCCCATTTTCCATCCTTTGGGTAAGGGAGAGTCGGTCTCATGGTTATTTGGGGAGGCCTGCATGATTATCAAATCATGAGAGGGTCGTTCCCTTGACTCTGAGTGAGACAACTCACCCATACATGATTAAGGAACATAGTTAAATTAAATGTGTGCCAACCATGAAACCTACACTAAATGTCCATTTCTTCCCCTTTTTTGTATTCCAAACCCATGGGACACCCTCAAAACCCATCATACTAAGGAAAAATTTCAGTAAGCAAAACTAAAGGAGTCCAACTGAATATTAAAGAAAAAATACAACTCATTAATGTTTGGGATATTACATATGGGATTATGTATTCCCTCATTATGAGATTAGTTATTGATTACGATGTGATTATTTGATTAGTTAATATATCCATGGATATGTTTCAAGATCATGTGATTATTTATATAGAATTATTTGATCATCTTTTATTCTTTCCATATTATTTTTCTGGCTCAAGTTATATATTAAATGAAATGTTTTTTCGTATATTTACCTTTCTATATTGATTATGTATTTTTTTATTCATGATAACTTCTATTGTAAACATAGCCTTACTGAGCATCTGATATCACCCCTTTCTTATGTTTCATTTCCCCATGATGATAGAAATTCTATTTTGATTGATATGTAGGTATATTTTATGTTGTATTTTATGTTTTAAATTGTAATGTGAGATTAAATTATGTATCTAGTTGACCAAGACTACTAAATTAATTGTTCCTTCAAGATGTATTCCTTGTATCTGGTGTTAATGTAATAAAGTAACCACTAAATCTTGGATACTAGTGTCTAGGTATTTACAAATTTATACGCCCTCGTGTTTCATATTAGGATCCCTTTTTATTTTCATTAATAATAAATATGTATCTATGAGTATATGCATTAATTATAGAGAAATCAATTTTATTACTATAATGAAAAAGTACCATCTGCCTCGCATTGATGCTTTGTTTGAAAAACTTCACAGAGCTCAATATCTTTCAAAGATTGACCTTCATTATAGGTGTAATAAATTATGAGTAAATAAAGAATATATTCTGAATACAACATTATGTGCATGTTATGGACATTATGAGTTTATGGTAATTCTGTTTGGATTGACTAATACACCCTCTATTTTTATGGATTTAATGAATATAGTATTTAAGAAATATCTTGATAATTTTTTTGTGGTATTTATTAATGATATATTTGTGTAATTTAAATGATATTAGGATCATGAGAATCAATTAAGGTTCATTATTGAGACTCTTATAGAAGTCACTTATATGTTAAATTTATAAAGAGTGAATTTTGGATTTAAAAATTTTCTTCTTTTTTTTACCATATTGTCTCTAAGGATGGAATATTAGTTGATACTACAAATAAAAAGGTAGTTAAAAAATGGCCTACTCCAATGAAAATAACTAGGGTATGTAGTTTTGTTGGATTGTAAAGAAACTATCGGTGATTTGTTAAAAAAAATCCTGGTTGGATAGCCCTGCTAACCAAGCGTACACATAAAGGTGTTGTGTTCACATATAAAAAGTAATGGGAAGAATTTTTTGAAAAATTGAAGAGGAGATTGGTGAATGCTCCAATTTTGATTCTACCATCAGGAAATGATGTATTTGTGATATATAGTTATGCATCAAAGAAGGTACTTGGTTGTTTCCTTATGAAAAAGGATAAATTTATTTCCTATACATCAAGGAAGTTAAAGACTCATGAGAATAACTATCCAACATATGATCTTGAGTTGGAATTTATACTACTTTATTTGAAGATATGGATACATTATCTCTATGGGGAAATATGTGGGATATACACAAACCATAAGAGCCTAAAATACATATTTTTATATAAATAGATCAATATGAGGAAAATTTGATGGCTTTGGATATTCAATGATTATGATTTATCAATACACTTCCACCTAAAGAATGACAATAAGCTAGTAGAAGCATTGAGTAGGAAAGTTCATGGAGTCTTGACCGAAATAAGGATTAGCAGGAATACTATGTTCATGGATTTAGTGAATATGGATATAGAAATTATTGAGGAAGTTAAAACATCACTCCTTTTTCAAATGATTTCTAAACCATATTTATTGGAAAAGTTAAGATGTTCCAGGCCAGATGATGAGAATTTTCAAAAGAAAATTAAATCCATTAATGATGTAAAATTAGAATATTTCGTATATGAAGATGGAATTCTAAAATTTAGAAATATTTTATGTATTCCATATATAGTTGAGCTGAAAAAAGAACTATTAGATGATTTCTAAAGCTTGAATTTCTATATACACCCTAGTAGAACCAAGATGTATAGAGATTTGAAGGAACATTTTTTTGTGGGATAATTTGAAGCTGAAAATTTCTGATTATGTATCAAGACGTTTGGTTTTTCAATGGGTGAAAGCTGGGAGATAGTTTCCTAGAGGATTCATAAAACATCTACCTATTCCTATGTGTAAATGGGATGAAATTACTATGGAATTTTTTACTAGATTACCAAAGACTCCTAAAAATAATGATGCAATATGGGTTATTGTTGAATGCCTTACCAAATATACACATTTCCTCACTATAAGAGAATATTTACCTCTTGATTTCCTTGAGTGACTCTATATTAATGAAGTCATAAGACTTTAAGAATAACCTATTTCAGTTATTTATTATTGTGATACATGATTTAAATCAAAATTCTAGAAATTTCTTCAGAAGTATCTGGACATTGAGCTTCATTTCAGCACTGCCTATCAACCTTAAACTGATGGATAGTCTTAAAGGATTATTCAAACTTTATAATAAATGTTGAGATCATTCTAACTTGACTTTCAATGTATGTGAGTTTAGAATTTACCTTTGTTGGAGTTTTCATATAACAATATATTCCATTCATGTATTCAAATGGAATCGTATGAAGTATTGTATAGAAAAAAGACTTCATACTCAAACTTATTGGGTATAATTTATTCAAAGAAAGTGTGGGGCCATAACCTTTTGAGGATGCGATGGTGAAGGTAAATACTATTCAAACCCATATTAAATCTACTCAAAGCAGGAAAATAGGAATGATGACAACCAAAAGAAAGATTTTTAATTTCAAGAGGGAGATCATGTTTTCTTGAAAGTATCTCCATGGAAGGGTGTTATAAGTTTCTGTAGGAAATGAAAACTTATCCCCAAGTACATCAGACCTTGTGAAATTCTAAAAAATTAGAGTTACGGCTTATCATCTACAAATTTCACCTAGCCTCTATAAAGCACATGATGTGTTCCATATCTCTTTATTGAGGAAGTACATTATGGATCCAAGACATGTGCTCACCTCTAAGGAAATATAATTGGAAATTTATTTATTTTACTATGAAGTTTCTATCTAGATTATAGACACTAGATAACAAGTGTTGAGGAATCATACAACTCAGCTGCTAAAGGTACTTTGGATAAATAATAATATAGAAGAAGTGATGTGGGAACCTGAAGATATTATGATGAAGAACTACCCAAATTTTTTCATAAGGTGAAATTCTAGAAATTTCAAGGATGAAGTTTTTTTAATGTGGGGAGAATGTAACACCCAAGATTCAATTATAGTAAGCATTTCTTTTTAAAGAAATAAAAACACAATACACATAGTTTTATTGAAGAATATTATTAAAACCTAAATTTTCAAATTTCATAAATTGAGTTTTCCTAAATTAATTTCATTTTCAAAAATTATCATATCAAAATTAACTTAGTGTTAAATTTTGGTATTTTTTTGAAATGATTTGTTTTTAAGTAAATAGTAAAAATACCAATTTTTTAAATACTCTCATTTATTTTCATTAAATAAAATATTATAAAATTATTATTATATTTTTTATTTGGTATTAATGTGACAGATGATCTATTTTATTTAGAATAATATAATTTGAATCAATAATTTTTATGATTTTGATATAAGTTAATTTTTATTCTTAAAATGCCTTTTTCAAAAACTATTTTTCATTGTGTCTTATGAATTTATAATAAATTTAATTTCTAACACTTCTATAAATTGAATATAGAACAATAGATACCATATTTTAAATCAGGGGGGTCTAAATTTGGTAAATAGGTACCATTTATTTTTAAACATTATGAATAGTAACTATGGTAAAATTTATCACATCAGTAAAGGGTAAATTGGGTAATTATGGTTAAAAATAATGTGATAAGGCATTAAAAATTAACCCAACACTTGTATTTATCCTATTATATGAATATAGTTCTTCTAGATCCATCCATGTTTTGAAAATATAGAAACTTGGTGCCATATTCATTGATTTTTACCTTTATAATACTTAAGTAAAAGATAAAGCTGAAAATGTCACTTTCTTACTTTTAATATCTATAATATTTTTTGATAGGGATAAATACACCCTAGGTTAGTTTATAAAAGGATATTTTAAATATGGATGAATTTTTTTATCATGATAATTTATTTTAATTTTTTAGTGATTGAATAATTAGCTTGAATTTTTACGCAACGTCGACACAGTATTTATTCAATTAAATGAAAAATAAAATAAATGATTTTAAAAATATTAAAAGTAATAAAAATTGGATAAATTATTGTGTTCCAAGAATTTTATAGATACATATGAAATTTAATGGATGTTTGAAATTATTATATTTTAATTCCCTCTTTCTCTTGATTTATTTAATATCAAATTAAATGAATAGTGTTAAAATGACATTAATGATATTTTATAATAAATAATATTCTATTAAATGATTTAAAATTCATAAAAATGTTTTATTTGACCAAATGAATTGGATATTATTGAAAAAATTAACCACAGTCCATTTATGGGTCATGTTTCCTTTTATGGTGACATTCTTAACCCTTAAAGGATTGAACACTTTAATATTGCAGAAATTGTCAAAAGGGTTAATGGGGGTTAAAAATAAAATATAAGGGTGAAAAAATAACCGAAACTTGTTAAAATTTTATTGGATGAGAATAGTTCTACTCATAAAATTATTATCTTATAATAATTTTAATTTGGATCTATTTGGATATAAAAAATATTTTATATCAATTTAATACATTAAAAAAATCTAAGAATTCCCCTCCCCTCACTTAAAAAAGGACATGATTTCTCTCTTTTCTTTACCCCACTTTGAGAAACCTAGCTTGAACAAAACTAGACAAATTCCATTCTAAACACCTTATCCAATTTCTATATGTTATTTCCCTTCCAAAATACCAACACTATGTCCCTTAATATTAGATCTAAAGGAAGTTTACTAAAGAAGAGGTAATTGTCTTTAACAACTCTTTCATGTTTATTTCTTCTTCTACTTACTCTTAATGTGTTTTAAACATACTCAAAATAATTAAACCAATATATTAAATATAATTATATTTTATTATGATTGTGGTAAAACTATATTTTATATCTTTTTCATCCTATGAAATGCGAAAACATCACTCATGCATACGTACGGCTTATCATCTCCGCATAGTGGTGTAATTCATTTTTCATCACCAATTTACATGGATGGTTATAAAGATATAAATAATGAATATATATGATATTTATCACATAACTATTATTCTGGAATTATAATATCAAATATACCTTCTTATCTTCAAATCCTTTATAAAATGATAACATCACTCGTGCATACGTGTGGACTACCACCTCCAAGAAGCGATATTCTCCATTTTTAATTTCCTCTTTACATGGATGGTAATAAGGATAGATTTAATGGATATATATGATATTTATATCCTGATTAATATTATGAATATTATGTAACCATAATTAAAGTACAATTACCAAAACTTTCGTGACAAAACATACATGAAAAATGAAGCAGTTAACACCCAAAGTTATGATAATAATAAAATATTGTTAACAAAAAAGGTGATAAAATGTTATAAAGGGATCATATATGATATTATATATATGTATATGATTCTTTTATGTAATTATAATAAATCTAATTTATTATATATGAGGTTAAGATAACCTTTAAGGTAAATTGAATGGGAGGTAAGGGATTTTATCTCGATTTCCATGCCATTGGGTCATATTCGATATTGTGCACCTATTTAAATTTATGTGGTGTATATAATGAACCTTTGAGTTATTTAAAATTAATATCTATTTATTCATTATTATTAATGATTTGATTTAATTTACTCTTTCAATACGATTGTTTAAAATAAAACATGATCTTATTTCTCTTTATGATCGGGTATATTTTTATTCCATGTCCATATTTTTAAAAATTATTTTTAAAAAGTAATTTTTATTTACTCAAGGAAAATTTTAAGATATCCTAACCTTTTTAAAAGTTTTGAAATAAATATTTCTAATGTTTTTTAAAAGTTTCATTTTTAATTTATTTACAAAAAATTACAATGAATGTTTTTTTAACATATACGACGTTAACAGATTTTCCCGCCTCTATAACCATTTTATGATCTTAGCTTGTTATAAAAGTTTTAGATAGTTTTACAAAGAAAAATCATTAATTAATTCTTATATATTACATTTCCATATTCCTTACTTCTCTAAGGTATATTATTTAATTACAAAACCTATATTTATGATTAATCGATGGTCATCTCATTTCTCTTTTTAATTTTGTAGTCATTAACATTCTATTGAAACATTCACTTTCTTTTGATCATTGGACATTACTTTTCTTTTAAATATCTATATTATATGTATCATGGATATTATTATTTCATAAACTTAATACCATTTCTACATATGGTGTTTTAAATTTTAATTTATTTTATTTATTGGGAAAATATTTCTATTATGTATTATTTACACAAAATAGATATTTATTAATAAGGCATATTGTTATGAATTAAATTCAATATATAAAGAATGCATTGGACATACAGTTATGGGTGGGGGCCAAAATTATATATCCCCTTGTTCATGAACATGCCTCATGAGTCAAATTAGTTTGACAAATTAAATGGGATTTTGGTGTATGCCTACCCATAGTTTAAACTATCTTGGCACAAGACTTTTACGGTAGAGATATCATGATGTCTGAGATCATAATGTCTAACATTATGCATTTCATTCATTGATAATACAATTACTATTATCCATGATAATACTTCATTGATATTATCCATGGATGAATTTTTTGTTCAAGTTATTGATTAAATGGAATGTGTTTCTAGTTATTTACGTTATCATGTTGATTATATCTTATTTACTCATGATAGCCTCTGTTGTACATAACCCTTACTGAGAAACTGATCTCACCATTTATTTTTCTTCCTTTAAATAGGTTATAAAGAAGAATATTATGAGTAATATCATGGATGAAAGAATATTTATTACGCTATGTATTTTTATATTTCCATTGTAATATGGGAATCATGTATGTATCTAGCACTTCAAGACTGCTAAACTGATCGATCCTTCATGGTGAGATCCCTTGTATCTTATACCAATATAATAGAGTAATCATCGGATCTGGGTTACTGTATTTTGGGTGTTACAAAGTCTAAATACCTATGTTTTCCATCAAAATACTTAAAATAACCTCATAAAAAATTTCACAAAAGGGGATTTGCATGCTTAAATAATCATTTTCAAATAAAAATTTGAAATTCATAAGGAAACTCTTTCATTCCAATCCATGGAAACCATTATCAAGCATGTTTTATATATTATATGTAGAAATAATTTCATAAATATAAATTTAGAAATTTCAATAAATGTAATAATTATAAAATAAAGGAAGAAAAAAGATGCACAAACCTCAAATTGGGAAAAATCAAGTCACAGTGTGTCACCTTTATTAGAGAACACCCAATCAATTCAAGAATCACCCTCTATATTCCCTAAATGAAAGAAACACAAGATTATATGAACCCAAACCCTAAATCATCATTACATGGTGATTATGGTTCTTGGGGATATGGAAAATAGATAGAAAACAAGAGAGCAAAGATAAGATAAGATATGAAAGAAGGAAAAGGAGGATTTCATTATTGAAATCATTTTAAAACATTAAAAATCCAAGGAGAAAGAAGAGGAAGTTCTCCCTTGAGCTCTCTAAGAGCTAACCATGCAATATGGGAGCGAGAAGTAGAGACAAAACCTTAAATTTGAAAATGATATTAAGTGAAGTTTTATTTTTTAGTGAATTTTGGAAAGATTCATGGTTAGGTCACACTATTTTTTAGTCTACATACTGACCATACGGCTTGCACTGGAAAAGCACTGGGAACCCACATTATTTCACTTCATGGTTACTCATAATCCTACACCAACCATGGAAGTATCCCTCAAGAAAAAAATGGGTTTCAAGGTCACGTATAAGACCATTCATGACTTGGAAAAATGTGCCCCAACCATGTAGAAAAGAACTATCAAATAATACAACATTGTCACATAGTTACCGCATGGAAACTACTAATCATTTGAAAATTGTATGACACTTAAAAATATCTAAAATTTTCATAAATAAAGGATTAAAATCTCTTAAAAATTAACATACCTTGAGATAAAATAAAATAATATAAAATAATCAACCATAGTAACATAGAGGAGTGACAGAAGTGATGGGTCACTCAAGATAAAACAATTTGGTTCAGCAATTATTCGGGAAGACAAGATAAAGTCAAAGACAACCCTTTTGGTGAGTGGTTGAAACACAACCTATTAAGTGTATCTTAGACATGCGACAAAGGAAATTAAGTGGTTTTTCATAAGAATTAATGTTTTGTGATGAGGTTGAAGGATGTGTGTGTATTTAAAAATGGACAGTGGACACAGAGAAACTTGTTTCTGGTTGGTGATGCTGAAAATTTGTTCTACTTAAGCTTAAAGGAAGAAAATTAGTTATGGAATAAAATAATTGTCCACATTGGTCAAAGGATTTTGAGAAATTTTAACCCATGGAAATAATTTTCATAGTGTATCGATACTGAAGAGATAGAAAATTTTGGATGTTCTCTATATGAAAAAAGGGAGAGATTGTCAATTATTCACACAAAAAAGTGAAGATTCAAACATATCATCTATAGGATCTCATTATTTTAAAATTTTATGGCCCTATGAGGAAATAATAAACTAATGAAGATAATTATTTTATTTATTTTATTAATGACCACACTTTTATTAAATGTAATTTGTTTATAAAACATAAATTAGACCCCTTAAATATGATTAAGAGTTTTAAAAATAAGGGTAGAGAAGGAGTGTGGTTTATCCATAAAGAATTTATAAATGGAAAACAATGATGAATACATAGTATAAAAATTTAAAGCACATCTTGGAAATAATAGTATGCATTTTGAACTCAATACACCATATACCCTATGCGAAAATGGTGTTTATGAAATGAATATTAGGATATTAGTGGAAATAGATCACACCATATTGGCGGAGTATGATACTTCTTGATCATTTAAGAGGTGGGTTATTTGTACAATTGTTCATATTAAAAACCATTATTTTTATTGAACCAATTCATATATCATTACATATGAGATATATTATATTAATTCACTAATCTTGAAATACTTTAGGTTATTTTGATTCCCTTATATTATCAAGGTGAAATTTAAAACTTTAGGGAAGTTCAAGAAAATTTTATTTGAATGTATCTTCCATGGTTATCCTATAAATTCAAGAGGATATTGTTTCTAAAATAAATATACATGGAATAATGTGGATAATGATAATGTGAATGTGTTAGAATAATCAAAGAATGGGGTCACACAGTAAGAAGCAAGTTCTATAACTAAATATGGGGACAAGGAATTTATTAAGAAGTGGGATAGAGTTTCTGAAAATGATTGGAATTCAGAGGAGACACATCTTGAAGAGGATGATTTAGCTAATTATAGTTATTAATAGCAACCTTGTTCAACCCATCCAAGGCCAAGAAATCGGGTGAAGGTCCATAATATTATTGGATATCAATGACATGTGATTCCAACTAGGATAACTTTGAGGAAAGAATCAAATACAATATTTTTTTCTCAGGTTGAATCAAGATATGTAAAATTTGTTATAGAGAATCAAGAGTGGATTGATTCTATGAATGAGTGGTTTGATCAAATAAAAAAGAATGATACTTTGGATTTGGTACCTAATCCAAAAAAAATACAATTTTATTAGAATAAAGTGGTTATTCTATAATAAGATAAATGAAAAGGGATAGTTAATGAGAAAAAAAAAGGAAAGAATAATTTATAGAGGATAATCACAAGTAGAAGGAATTTATTTTTATGAGACTTTCTCACCAGTTTATAGACTTGATACCATTAGTATTTTTCTTTATATAGTGGCATAAAGGTGATGAATGATCATCCAAATAGATTACAAGTCAATACTCCTCAATGGGTAATTAAAAGAGGAAGTGAACATTGAGAAAATTGATGGATTATTTCTTTGAGAAAATGAAGGATATGTTTGAAATTTGAAAAATGAATTTTATGTATTAAAGTAATCCCCAATGGGATGGTACTAAAATCTATATTTATACTATAAGGTGTTGAAATTAAAGAATGGAACAATGAACAACAACCTCAACATCAAAGATGATAAAGAGGTTTATGTTATCATCATTATTTTTTTAAATGATATTATCTTTTTTTGAAATGAGAATTTTACTTGTGTGGAGTTTTCTTTATAGATGAAGAAGATGTTTGATATGTACGTGCTTGGATAGATAAAGTATTTCTTGGGTTTGAAAAATTCTCAAGAAGAGAATCATATTTTCTTTTCTCAAGAGAAGTATGCCTGTGAACTTTTGAAGAAGTTCATAATGGAGAATTCAAAGTAGGTTTATGCCCCAATTTCAATAGGAACAAACCATCCAATGTGAAAGATGGAAAGTATGTTGATTCTAGAGTGTTCAAAACACTTATTCAGATCTTAGTCTACTTGACTACTTCACAACCAAATCTTGTGTACATTACACTTTTTGTTAAATTACAAAGTACACCAAAGTAAAAACATCTTATAGATTCCAAGATGATCCTCAGATACATCAATGGAGTGGTGAATTATGGGTTGAAATATTATATAAAATTAAATATCAATATCTTTGGATATGAATATGCATATTGATTTGGAAATGTTGGTGATAGAATATTGATATTTATTATTTTTTTTCTTTATTAGGGAGAGGTGTGTGGCATGGAACACAAATAAACAAAGTTTTGTATCCTTGAGTGCTATGTAGGTGGAATATATTACTATAAATCAATTGAAAACCCAATTTATATTGAAGAAACTCAATTTTAAGATATTAAGGTGGATGTTAAGTTATTAGTGCTTGTGATATGTGATAATAAAGTTGTCAAAAATTTGTAACAAATCCATTTTAGTATTATTGATCGAATCATACTGATATCATATATCACTTTATTAAAAATATATTATAACAAGGTGTGTTCAAGCTAGAGTTTTTCTAGACTAATGACCAAATAGAGGATGTGTTCACCAAGCCACCGCCAAAAGATTTATTTCATAAAATGTGGTTAAATATGGATTTCAACCTCAATTCGTTCAAAGATAAGGTATGGTGACTTCATCCCCTCTCATTTTGTATTTGGATTTTTATTGTCAAAGTGGGAGTAGACAACATAAATTCAAATAATATTTTTTTTCTTAAGGGGTAGAATATATTTAGGTAGATTTTTTTAAAAGGGTAAGGTTATGAACTCAGCATGTGTGTGTGTGTGTTAGTTGGTGAAGATTGTGAATTT
Source organism: Viscum album (assembly GCA_963277665.1). Lineage (NCBI taxonomy): Eukaryota > Viridiplantae > Streptophyta > Magnoliopsida > Santalales > Viscaceae > Viscum > Viscum album. The sequence continues at coordinate 1,756,163,758 of OY728137.1, forward strand.
TTATAATGGTTTTTGTTGAGCATGTGTTTTGGAAGATTGAGTTTGGCGCATGTCGGAACAGTTTGAAGACTGGAGATGAAATGAGAAGTGAAGTTGTGAAAGATGTTATAGGGAGAAAATGTTAGTACCCTAATAGATAACATTGTAATTGTTATTCATGAATCTTGTTTATGTCACCGAGTTCACTCACATAGGATTAGAACGATTGAATTATTATCCATTTCTATGTTGTAAGGGTGGTATTTTTTTTGAATTTGATATATGGTTGGTTGATAATAAAATCCAAAGGGAGAGATTTTTCAGACTAAGTTAAAGCATATTGTTGGGGAAGAGTGTTGGTGGAGTTTTATAACATTGAGGAAGATGAATCCCTTAACATTGAAGTGATGTTTGTCAATGTGGGGGTTAGAGTAAAGATGAAGTGGATATGGTTCATGACTCTTGATTTTGATTTTTCTGTCAATGAATTGGTCATTATATGAATCATATTCAATCTCAAGTGAGTCATGTTATTTCATTTGAGGTGAAGGGGTTTTGGAAGATTGGAAGAGAATAGACGGTGTTCGGTTTTGGGAAGATGGATCTTCGGATAAGTTCTGTTGTTGTAGATATAATCATGTCGTAATGCATGTTATGTATGATTAAAACATGTTGAAGTAAGATTAAATCATGTTGGGACCAAATGGTTCACACCGTGATTGGAAAATTAAAATCTGAAGATGTTTTTGAATTGGTCTTCAAGTCAAGGAAATCATTTTGAAATGAGGAGACCAGGAGAAATTGGTGCTCTTCTAGATTATAGGTTTCACGGATTCACGTTGCAGTGGTGTAGCTCACATTGCAATGCACCTAGATGAGAAGTTTAAGTGGAATGAGAATAAGGAGGTTGTGTCATGGTGATATAAATCATGACGTAAATAATTAATCATGTTATATTGGTTATGCTATGTGAATTAGGTACATCTTTGGAATTAAAGGAGGAAACGATCACGCCGAAGTGGAGATTTTCACACTACAATGAAAGAGTTGGTTTTCAAGTGGTTGGAGGAAAACCGGTTGGTTGCATCGTGAAGCTCTTAATTGTATCGTAAATGTAATGGTTGCACTATTGTAGTATAGGTCATGTTGTGATTCTAGACCGAATCTAAATTCAATTTGTTTACTGAGGTGAAATACTTAGTGCATGAAGGGTTTCTCCAATTAATATTCATTTCCAGGGTGGCTAGAAGGCTTAGATAGACCTAACATTTGGAAAAAAAGTTGGAATGGTTGAAGTAGAAGTTTCAACCTAACATTATGGTAAAAATTCATATTTGGATAGTAGCGAGAAGATGATAGAACTTGTTGCAATGAAAGTGTAGAGAAATTGGGTTGAAATAAGGGAAAGAAGAAGAAGAAGAAGAAGAGAAGTAAAGGAAGAGAAAAAAGAATCACAACAACTTAATGGAGTTCTATGCTTGGTGAAGACCGACTTGTTGTTATGATTTCAGATTCTATATTATTGTTTGGGTGAGAGCACATTACACAAGTCCGGAGACACATCGTGTATCACGGGTTCAAGGATAATCTCTTCTCATTTGAAATATGCATAGTGATTATAGTGGAATGTGTGATAATGGTTTTTACCAAGGATGTAGGTGCTCGTTTTGAGCAGTGAACCTTGTAAAAATCGATTGTGTTTGTCGTGTTTGTGTCTTGAAGTGTATTTGGTGTGATTATTATGCATCTTAATTAGAGTCAAAGGTTGTTTGAAGGAGCAACATAAAAGTGAACTCACTAATTCACCCCCCCAGTGAATCCTAACTATTCTTATGGGACCCTTTTCTAGTGGCACCATACTAAGTACCCAGTGGCATTTGGAACCACCATCTTGAAATTCCATTTTCTGTCAAATACTCAAATTTCCTTTGTCGCCCTTTTCTGATTGCATCGCCATATGAAAACCCTCCATTTTAACTCTGAAGTGTCACCAAAATAGCCTCCATGTCACCCTATTTCCAAAAAATCAAATTCCTCAGAGAGTCCACTACATTAGAATTCTTCATCTCCTAGGTCCACCAACAACCGACAATGCAGATCGTTATATACTAGAGAAAGGATTTCAAGTCAGTTAATATAATAATTGATGTTGTTAATAGTTTTCAACATTAGTTATAAAAACATACGTGAAAAACGTATTTATTATATCGCTCATAATGACGTTGCTTTATAAACGATGTTAAAAAAATCAATTTGGAAAACCCTTTTTTAATTATTTTAACTAAATGTGTTTTTTAAGCTTTGACAACTGCCTTTGGAGGTTGCTACAGATGTTTTCATTTTAAAAAAAAATAATATTTAGTGATTACCATTAATGGTTGCTTAAGACCATTATCGATAGGTCTTTCACAACAATCAAAAGTGTTGGCTAAACGTTTTAAAAAAATGCTTTCGATGGTTGCAAAACCCTTTTTTTTCTAGTAACGAAACATGTTGTTTTGTGCTGCATTGTCATGGTGTAGTCTAACGAACGGATGACTCGTGATGAATTGTTGACAAGCCCTCGACAATATTAGATTGGTTGCGTTGTGCAAGTATTCCCTTATTTATTTTGGGATGTGTGGGTAGGGATAAAGTTCCACCAAACATTGATTAAAAACTATGATTTTCTACCGCATTAGTGTGCGTTTATAATCAAATTGTGTGGACCAATAAAAATAGTGGTTTATAGAGTTTTGTGTTGATAAAATGTTAATCATTAATCCCCATTTCGATGAGTCAAATGATGAAATGAAAAATGCACACATTAATACATTAATATTTAATCTTATGCCACAAACAACACTCACAATTATAATCTAATTGTGTGGGTTATTGAATCTAAAATAACCAATTCAAATCATGTATCATGTGATTTTCATCTTTTACTTTTTTTAGTATTATTCATTGTATCCATCACATAACCATGAAAAAAAACATAAAATCACCCATAAATTCATAATGTATACTTATTTATCAAAATGCTATTTGTGGTTTAAAAAGAAATTGTAGTCTTTTTCCATGCTTGTCGTCCAAAGAATATATGAATTATGGACTTTGTCGTCCAAAGAATATATGAATTATGGACTGATTCTCCGTGTCGGCCCCGCGTGGGCTTCAGCGGCCTCGCCGTTCACTGTGGCCACGTCATCCAAATGATGACAGCATTGACGAAGACTATTCCCGTTCAGCTCCAATGAGAAAGCTATTTATTTTATTATTATTATTAGCGGTCAAAAAATTTATGACGGTGATCGGTCTTCTAATAATTATTTGTGACATAATTTTTTAATCACTGAATTTATAGCATGTCATTTTTAAATAATGCTTTCAGAAATCATTATTTACAAAATTATTTAAGTTAAATTTAATATGATACGTGCCTTTTCATAATTTTTTTTTTGAAAAATAATAATTTCATCCAATGGCGGATGACGGAACTGTTAATCTGCAATTAAAAGTTGCTTATGTTTTTTAATAAAATATTTTATAATATTTATTTGTGATTTGTCCCTGTTTGGTAATTGTTTTTGTTTTTTTTTAACTTTTAGAGAATTTTATAAATTTCTTGTTAGAATTGTTAGTCAGACAAGAAACATGACATGCGAACTAATTGTAAAGTCATTAGCTCCTTTGAACTCTTGAGTAATACACGATGTATCATCATATTATACATTATCTGTAACAAAATAAATCTCAAATTAGTTTTTTGAAATTCACATTGGCTTTTAGAAGAATGCACCTTGTGGAACATACTTTGAATGTGTTATGTCTTAGTTATTTTTTTTATTAGGATCTCATTGATGCTTTCACTAGTTCATAAAATAGTTTTTCATGTCAATTTTTTAAACATCGATTTAGAAGCGACATGGTGACATAGTGGATACATTTTTAACTTTGGTTTTAATAAGTATGTTAAAAAATATATCCACAATGATGTTTTAATGAAAATTCAACATGAAATGTAATTTTTTTTAATGTTATGTCCTAAATTTTGACCTCAATTCTTTAAACAAATGATAAGAAAAGTTTACCTTCTTAAAAAAAAAAGTAGACAGAACACGTAACCTAACACAATTACTAGTGCTTGTACAACAGTCACTAAAAAAACTATTAAAGATCATCTTTGTCAACGTTAGAAAAACGATGTTAAAGGGGGTATTTAACAACATATTTTTTTAGCGCTCTTAAAGGGGGTTTTAACAACGTTTAAAAAAAGTGCTATTAAAGGAGATTCTTTATCAGAGTTCGTAAAAAAGCGATGATACAAGGTATACTTCATAAAAAACACATTTCATTAAAAATAACATATTAATATATAGATATATTTATATTAATATAAATATAATATATATTTTTTAAATATGTTTTAGATAAGGCTAAATAGTCATTTACACTTAATATATGAGATATTTAGTGAAAATGTTTTGTAAAATAATTAAAAAATATTGTTGATTAATAATTTGCTAATTATTATCGAGTAATAGTCATTTAATAATAGTTGGATGACATAAAAATTAAATAAATTAATGAACGGTCTAAGATAAAATGAAAACAGGACTTGAACTTCAAACGACCATAACTTTTGATCTAGGTGTCCGTTTGAGCTCTACCGCATATCAAATCGAAGCATGCAACGAGCTCTACGCATTAGTGATCTGAAAGAATCCCCCGTCACGATTTTTGAGACAAAAAAAGGCTCAGAAGGTCTCCACAACTGAAGGAGGGGGTCCACGAAAGAGGGGGTCCGCGAAGGAGGTGGTTCGCAAAGTTATCGCGTTGAAAGGGTTCGCGAAGGTAGGGTTCGTGAAGGAAGGATTTAGGAAGGACAGTGCGTAAAGAACTTCATGGGTGTTGGTGCGCTGTGGAGGGGAGGGGAGGATTCGTGCAAGGTGTCCACAAAGGAAGGGGCGATAGGGAGGGTGCGCGAAGAGTATTGCGGGCAAAGTGCACCCCATACACAGTGATTTGTTTGCGTTGGGGTGCATTCGCGCAGCGTGCGTTCAGTGCAAGGGTGGGTAGTGCAAGGGCGCAAAGTGGGAGTGTTTTTTACACAGGTCTCAATTCGCATTGGAGTGGAATTTCGAAAGGACACTAGAGGGGTACATAGCAATGGAACCAAACCTGTTGGATAAATGGAAGAACCTTTCGCTGACAAATAAGGAGAAAGTGATAATTGCCACACGAAAAGACGAAGATGCATTCCTTGCACGGTGTATGGGTCTACTAATTGTTGGAAAATGCTTGGCAAAAAGAACTTTCAACCACGAGGCCCTTAAAAATACCCTACAAAACATATGAAAATTGGAGGATGGGTCGCCATAAGAGAAGTGGGAGAGGGCCTCCTTGTCTTTGAATTTTTTAATGAGAGATAAAGAAAAGGTCCTCAAAGGAAGACCATGGTCCTTCGATAACCAGATCATTATCATGGAAGATTTAAAATGCGGGAAAGATATCCAAAATATCCCACTTACCCACTCGCCATTCTAGATACGAATTAAAGGAATATTGTTTCATGGTAGAACTGAACGAGTTATGCGTGAAATTGGAGAACGTATTGGTACATTTTTGGAATGGGATCAATCTGATCCAATTCACTAGGGACCCATGGTTCAGATCAGAGCACTTGTCGATGTGGCATAACCACTTATGAGGGGACTCTTCTTGTCAGAGGATGAGTCTGATGCCTGGATATCCTTCGAATTTGAAAAGCTCCCAATTTTTTGCTTCTTTTGTGGGTGTCTCAGACATTTAGATAAGGACCGTGGATCGGAGGAGGATGATCAAGGCAATGTCATTTTGCAATATGGCCATTGGCTTCGTGCAAGAACGGCTCGAGCAACCTTCATCCCTAAGATGGAAAAACAAAAGGATCGAGATAGTCTAGCGAAGGCGCTCATGAAGCAGTCGAAACCAGTTCACAATAACATCATAATGCTTGGGCCACCAGAGTTTCCTGCTAGCAACCCAGTTGATCAGCGGGTGAAAGAAGTTATACTTGGCAGCATTGTGGTCGTGACCGACTCGGGGGAAAGCAGGTAGGTAAGGCGAAGGACCCAACTCTTTACTCAACCTGGGTCTCTCCTTGTATGAAGGAGTCTTCCTTACCACATCTTGGGTCGTCACCACAATGCAAAGAACCACTAGACCCAGGTGCGGGACGAGAGAAATCTGGACATGAACCCCTTGACCCAATACCTCAGACACATGATGTAGCACCAGGGCTCACTGCCCAGGATAGAGAAGACATGGTTGGATTAACGTCGTCAGGTATTAAGAAACCTCAGACATGGAAAAGGGTCACTAGAGGAGATCGAGAGGGCGTACCAAGCAGTACGAAGCCAGGTAACCACAAACGAAGTTGGGAGGTAGGGACAATGCATGAGAACCTCCCAAAGAGGTGGAAAGCGGCAGGTGAAAGATAGTTTCTCGAATTTATGGAGGCGGAGGCGGGCGTGACCCAACGCCGCCTGGAGCAATGAAAATCTCATGCTAGAACTGTCAGGGATTTTGCAACCCCCGAACGGTTCGGTTGCTCCGTCATTGGAGTTCAAAATACCACCTTGATATAGTTTTTGTATCTGAAACTATGTTGGATTGCAAGGATGCTGGTCTCCTTGGTTCGAAGATCGGTTTTATGAGCGTCTTCCCTGTTGGAAGACAGAGACACTCTGGTGGTCTATGCCTCTTGTGGAAAGAGGACCTTGGTGTTCAGGTGACTAATTTCTCAGGTAATCACATTGCTGTGACTGTTGTCGCCCCAGGATCTTCGCCATGGTCCTTTGTGGGATTTTATGGGTGGTCTGGACAACATGATAAACACAAATCTTGGGACCTGTTACGTCATGTGCGATCCTCTCTCTCAGGCCCACTTTTGGTTGGGGGTGACTTTAATGAGACCCTCCTTCATCATGAAAAAGAAGGGGGGCGTTGGCGAAGTGGTGATGCTATGGAAGAATTTAGGAATTCTCTTGTGCTGAATTCCCTCCACGACCTTGGGTTCTCGGGCACTCCGTTCACTTGGTATAGAGGGAGATCAATGGAGAATCGTATTGCTGAAAGGTTGGATAGATTTGTGTGGACTGATGATTGGAAATCCCTGTTCCATGCTTTCTCAGTGGTTCACCTTCCCCCGGTCTCTTCTGACCACTGTCCAATCATTTTATCAACGACCGCTCATGGGGAAGTGAGGAGACCTTTGCATACTTTTTGTTTTGAAAGTATGTGGCTCCAAGACATTAATTGTGAGAGAGTGGTTTGGTTAGCTTGGTAGGGACCAAACCGGTCCATTATATCCAATATCCGGAGTACTGCCTCTTGTTTACTAGAGTGGAGTTCAGTTAGATTTGGGGATTTTGACAGACGTATTAATGGTGTAGAAAATCGATTGAAGAAGCTACACTCTTTACCTTGTTGTAACAATGTACCCAGGGATATCTCATTTACAAAAAAAGAACCTTAACACAACTTTGAGGGAGAAGGAGAGATTTTGGTTTATGCGGGCAAGTGAATCCCATTTGAAGGAGGGTGACCAGAATACCCACTTTTTTCACCAAAGAACCTCGGCTAGGAAAAGGAAAAACAACATCTCTCAACTCGAAGATCAAGCTGGGAGGGTTGTTTATGACATCAATGATATCCAATCCATTATCCTAGACTTTTTCAGCAACCTCTATAAAGAGGAAAGCATTGACACTCTTTAGAGCTTGAATAGCTGTATCCCACAAATGTTCACGAAAGATATGAACTATAAGCTAGAGAGAGATATCTCTGAGAAGGAAGTTCTAGAGGATCTTCACCTTATTCACTCCACCAAGGCCCCGGGGCCTGATGGGTTTCATGCACTGTTCTTTTAAACATTTTTGGCATATCATTGGACCAGATGTGGTTGCCCTAATGAAGGATTTGTGGGATGGAAGAGCCTCTCTTGAACCCCTGAATGAAACCCTCATTACCCTCATCCCTAAGACCCATTTCCCTCATAAAATCATGGAATTACGACCTATTAGTTTATGAAATGTTGTTTACAAAATCTTTTCCAAAATCTTGGTGGCGAGGCTTCGAGATTGTCTCCCATGACTTGTCACTGAAAACCAGAATGCTTTCATTCCAAAGAGATCCATTAATGATAATGTAGCTATTGCTTTTGAACTTTTTCACTCTATGAATACTCACTCATCATCCAAAATAGGTTTCATGGTAATGAAATTAGATATGTCGAAAGATTACTACAGAATTGAATGACCGTTTCTTGAACTAGTTCTCTCCAAATTGGGGTTCAGAACGAAATGGATCTCTAATATCATGAACTGTGTTATGACTGTCACCTTTAGAATTAATATTAATAGGGCCCACTCGGAAAGTTTTAAACCCTCAAGAGGTCTGCAGCAAGGGGACCCTCTCTCACTTTATCTCTTTATTTTGGTGGCTGTTGTTTTTTCTCATATTCTGTTGAAAGTGGAGGGGCAAGGGATGATCCATGGTGTGAAGGTATGTAGAAACGCCCCCCATAACCCACCTTTTCTTTTCAGATGATAGTCCCCTCTTTTCTCTTGATACCCCGCAAGAATGTGGTCAAGTGCTGAAAATCATTAATATGTATGAAAGGGCTTCTGAAAAACGTATTAATCCTTCTAAATCAAAATTATCTTTCAGTAAAGGTGTTTTACATGCAAAAAGGAAGGAACTGCAGCGGATGTGAATATTTCCGCTAGTGAAAAAACATCCTAAATATCTTGGCCTCCCGACCCTTTTCGGAAGATCGAAGAAATAAGTGTTCACATCAATTATAGAGAGAGTGGACAATTTTATTTGCTTATGGTCAAGTAGGAAGATCTCCAAGGAAGGAAAGGAAGTTATTGTAAAGTATGTGGCTCAAGAAATCCCCTCTTATGCTATGTATCTTTTCATTTTTTTGGAAACTCTTGTTGATCAGATCCATTCCTGGTTGACCAACTTCTGGTGGGGCTCACATGTGGGTAAACATAACACCCATTGGATGTCCTAGAAAAAACTGTGTGTTTCAAAGTTTCATGGAGGTCTCAGGTTTAGGAATCTCAAATGGTTTAATGAGGCACTTCTATCCAAACAAGGATAGCGCCTTTTCACAAACCCAAACACCCTGTTCACAAAAGTGTTGCGGGCCAAATATTTTCTCCGCTTTGATTTTTTGCATGCCCAGCTAGGGCTGAGGCTGAGTTTTTTTGTAGAGAAGCATTTGGGGAACAAAATATCTACTTGATTTAGGCTGTGTGTGGAGAATTTATGATTGTAATTATGTGAGTGTTTGGAATGATCCATGGCTGATAAATGACGTCAACCTTAAAGTATCCTCGATTGCTGCCCCTGGCTTTGAAAATGCCAAGGTGCGAGACCTGATCAATGATTCACTTGATGATTGGTATAGGGGGAAAATATCCAGCTGGTTTAATGATGTCGATCAAACTCTTATTCTGAGCATTCCTCTCACACCAGGTATGGGGAAGGATCAATTTTTTTGGACTGGGGAAGCATTTGGGAAGTTCTCAGTCCGTTCAGGCTACAAAATGTGGGTTCATGACTTGGCCCAGGTCACCCCTGATAATTGTTGGAAGAGACTCTGGTTGATCTCCCCACCCCCCCAAGGTGATTTTTTTGGTGGAAAGTCTGCTCTGATGTTCTTCCTACCCATGATCTTTTGGTGAGACGTCACCTGGTTGATGATGAAAATTGTCCTCTATGTCTCCAAGAGGTGGGATCTCCTCTACATGCAATTCTTTTTTTCCATGGTGTGGAAGGGGTGTGGAAGGAATGGGATCCAGACTTTAAAAAGTTATTTGATCCATCTATTGGGTTTATTCAAAACTTTATTAAATGGGCGTCTTCGTTAGAACCAAGGGTGATGGGGGTGATTTGCACAATTGCTTGGCTGGTGTGGACTCGAAGGAATGAAATCATTTTTCACAATAAGGTATCCCAAGACCGTATTTGGGTCGAGAGGGCTTTGGAATGGATGAAATGCTGGATGATGAAGGATGTTGTGCCCCTTACGGGCAGTCATCGGTAGGCTCCTCCCTGTTGGGTCCCCCCTCCAGAAGGTTTTTTCAAAATTAATACGAATGCGGCCGTCTCTTCTCTTCCCAGGGTTGGCATCAAATTCATCGCCCATGAAAGTGATGGTCAGGTCATGGAAGCTCATTGTAGGGCTCTTGATGCTACCTGGAGCCCTGTTGTAGCAGAGGCATCTGCCATCCTCCATGAGATTCTTCTCACTCGCTCAAAAGGCTGGATCAATGTTGTGGTGGAATCTGACTGCTTGGAAGTGATTAACACTTTATCAATGAAGGAGGAGGATTCCCAGATGTATGGCCTTATTTTGAGAATGATCTGGTCCTTAATCGATTGCTTTTCTGAATGCAAATTTTCTTTCATTGAGTGTGGGGGAAATTAGGAGACTCATTGTTTAGCTTATTTGGGGAAATCATGGGGTGACCATTGTCGGGCGGACTCTTTCCCCGAGTAGATCCGTAGATCTGGTGTGACTGATCAGTAATTTATATATTTTGTTTTGGTTAAAAAAACCCTATAAAATTAATGTTTATATATAAACATGTGTGTGTAAATAATTAACAAACATATATGCATATGTATATTCTAATATATGTAAATAAATATACATTCTAAAAATGTATTAAAAACAATATCTAACCATTTTTTACATTATACAAAAATATATATAATGTTTATATATATATATATATGTGTGTGTGTGTGTGTGTGTATTAATAAACAAATATATGTTTATATTATATTCTGGTATATGTAAATGAATATAATATATAATATATTTAAATAAATATAAGTATATATATATATATATATATCACTCAAAGAGACACATATTTTATAAATGTATTTTTAAAAAATTATATAAATATATGAATAAAAAATATATATGTAAATACATGTATAAATAAATATAAATACCATTAAATACATAACAAAACAATATAGTGCAGCGGTAATGTGGTTCCATCTTCAAAGGAGAGGTGCATGGTTTGAATCTAGGCGTGCATAAGAAGATGGAAATTTGAAAAGTGCACTGTTAAATGGGTGGTGGGGTGAAAAGAATTATTAAAGGGGTCGAGCTCATAGGGATCTGAAAAAATATAATTTTACCCCTTTAACGACGCTTTTTGCAAGCACTATTAAAGTGTGCCCTTTAACTATAACAATCCTGCTCTTTATTTCACATTAATACATGATTTATTACATAATATTACACTCAATACAACCCTAATGATCGAGAAATCGAGTGTCTTTGGGAATTAGGTACATTACATAGCAACTTAAAACATGAAAAAACACTATCTTTATTAAAATCTTCCTTAACATACTTGCACTTAAAATTGCATGGGATAACTTTGGGACATGCATAAGAAAGGGGTGAGTTATAGATCTCAGTAAGGGAATAAACATGACATAACATGAATAAGGTAATACATGTTAGACAATAGAAATATCAATGAGTAATAAAAGAAGTGAGAATCATAAACATAAACAATGAGACATGATATAACATGATAACATAAAACCAACATGGGAAATGTGACAACCATATAAAACACTACATCCTAAACATAAGTCAAGGATAACTATCAAGACATTATGATGAAAAAAGTCCCATAAAGGAATCAAATTTACTTCTTGTCCCAATATAATGTCTTGTGAAACTAAACAATACCCAATGTATTGGAGTGCTATATAATTTAGGGTGCACCCGTCATTTTCATTTCATTCTCATGCTTAAGTGTGCCACATAGATCATACAACATGAACTCATTTTTCTATAAATTTTATTCCACGATCATGGTGTGTGAAATACATACATTCAAGTCCCTAATAAAATAATTATAAGTGCATAAAGGTGAACACCCTTGATGAGAATTGGGTATGGGTATTCACTACACATTTTTTTGTCATGGAATCCCACGGTGAAATTTTGGTAGCATAACGAGGGAACATAAATGTTCATGGGAGTGATTAATAAGAGTGAAATGAGTCTCTAATCATTTAAAAATCATAAGGGTAGTATGATACATGTGAAAAAACACACCCCAACATTTAGAATTGAAAATAAAAGGGTATAAAATGAAGAAGATTCTTGAATAAAGGGGAGAAAGAGAGGATCCTTTACCTTGAGAATGTGACTCCAAATGATTGATATGAGATTCTTGATAGATTGATGGAACCTTGGGAGGACTCGAGAGAGGTGAGAGAAGAGTAAGTACATGCTCCAAGGATTTTGAGTGAAGAGAAATTAGAGTTTTGGAATGTTTATATAGGAAATGAGTAGAGATTTCTTTATTATTTATCAAACTTAGGTTTTGAATTCTATAATAAAATAACAAAAACCACAAATATTCCCATGGTTTTTGCCCATGGTTTCTACCAAATGGGAGTGGTTTTAATTATTTTATAAGGCCAAGGTCCGAACTTTATAAAATAACACCATTGCTTATGTGGAACCGATTCATACTCTTAAAGAAATGATTTTAAAACCTTAAAATATATTAAAGGTTTTGAAAGATTCATAAAAGCTTTATAAAATTAATAAAATAAGCATAAAATCAAATTATCTTAAAGGTAAAACATATATTTGGTTGTGGATTCCATTTATAATATTTATTAAATCATTTTGGGTCATTATGATGTCATAATGCACATTGTATATTTATACCATATTTAATTTTTACCCAAAAATTTGTATGTCACAAAAAATTATGAAAAAATCACCATTGGATAATTTCGACATTATAATTCCAAAACCAATATTCATTTTATCTAAATAATTTTTTAAATATTTTCATTTAAACTTTTAAATTAAAAATCTACATTTGTTGAGAAATACTGGGTTTTTTTGACAAAATCAGTCTTCAAACCCTAATAAAAATTACATTTGAATTCATAAAAATTATATGATAATTTATATTTGATATAAAATAGTTAATAATAATATTTTATTAAAATATTATTTATTTTAAAAAATCCATTTAGTCATCAAAATAAATTCCTTAATTGAATTTGAATATTACCCAAAATACTATTTGTGTTTTATTGTATCAAAATTAAAATCATTTATGAAGTAACAATAATAGGATGAAAATATATTCATTATTATATAAAAAATAATTTACATACTCATATCTCTAGGGTCTTGATACTTATCCCTTTAATACATGAGAAAATGCCCTAAGAGTATGGATGTGACAGTGAGACTTTTATGGGGTAGTTTGGCGTATATGGTTTGGGTCGTGATCTCGATGAGATTAAACTTCTCCCACAAATGGGTTTTCTCATGATTAAGTTGTTGGATCTAAGTTTGGGCTTGGTCAAGGGTAAATCCCAGTGATTCTATCTCCCTCAGAATCTCTGATAAATGGATTTCATAGGGTACGATCCTACTAGTTAAGGCTATCACTTCCTTTGTGTCGATTGGATTTTTTTAAATCCTATATTTATACTAATCATGTGATAACTGTTCAACAACCATATTATCAATGGTAATGATGCTTAATGGTCATTTAAATCTGATAGGATATAATAAAACCAAATAAGTGCATGTATTTTCTATAACCATATTACACAATAAAACATTTAATTAAATCTCAAGGGAAATTTTATTTATAACAGTTCAGGTCATTACAATCATACCCCCTTCAGAAATTTCACCCTCGAAATTTTAATTTCCCACACAAAAAAAAAGACGAGTATAACTCCATTTTATCACTTCTTACAGTTCCCAAATTGATTCTTCAAACTTTTGATTTCTCCACAATACATTGACCAGGTGTATTGTTTTATTTTATAGAACTTTCTCTCCACGATCTAAGATCTTCACCGACTACTCTTCATATGAGAGATAATTATCTAATGCTACAACCTATGGATTGAGTTCATGTGAGGGGTATAGTATATACTTTCTCAATATGGATACATGGAATATATTATGTACTTTTGATATGTTAGGTGGGAGTTCTAGTCGATAGTCCACCACTCTGATGCGATCAAGGATCTCAAAGGGGTCGATGTATCTTGGACTAAGATTTTCCTTATTCCAAAATATCATGACTTTATTCCATGGAGATATATGGAGGAATAACATATCTGTAATATCAAACTCTTGGTCTTGTCGATGATTGTCAACATAACACTTTTGTTGATTCTGAGCAGCCTTGATGTGCTGCTAAATGGTCTTGACATTTTCCACCATTTACTTAACCATTTCAGGACCTATTAGTTTTCGTTCCCCAACTTCATCCCAACATGTAGGTGTTCTTGACCTCTTCCCATAAAGGGATTTATAGAGAGACATTTGGATGATTGAGTGGAAACTGTTGTTGTATGAGAACTCAATCATAGGAAGATATTGATCTCATCATCCGTTGAAGTTAACTGAGCATTCTATCAACATGTCCTCAAGTGTCTGGATAGTCCACTCAGATTGGCCATCATTTTGAGGGTGATAAGACATGATGAAGTTTAACTTTGTATTTAGAGCATGTTGGAGACTCTTCCATAACTTAGAGGTAAATATTAGATCTTGATCAGATACAATTGATAGTGTTATTCCATGTAGCCTCACCACTTATCTAATGCATATCCATGCAAGTTAATTAAGTGAGAAATCCTCTATAATTTCAATGATGTGTGAAGTCCTTGTAAGACGATCCAGTACAACCCATATAAAATTATTCCCTCTTTATTTCTTCAAAATATAAGTGACAAAATCCATGGTGATGTTTTCCCATTTCCATGTAGGTATGGGTAATGGTTGCATCATCCCCTTATATTTTTTCCATTCCTCTTTCACTTGCTGACATACAAGATATCTTGATGTATATTTTATGATTTCCTTCTTCATATTGTCCCACCAATAGCGATATCAAAGATCTCAATACATCTTTTTGATTACTGGGTGGATGGAGAAGGTGGAGTTATGTGCACCATCCAATAGACCATTATTTAACTCAAGATTTTATGGTACACATAGTCTTGAACTAAATATCACAACTCCTTCATTATCATTTAACTATGAGGATTTACCTTTTCTTATAGTTTCTAATTTAATATGAATTCCCACATCATATCTTTGAGCATCCTTTAACCTATCCATAAGGGATAGTTGGGAAATAATTTGTGAAATGGTTGATGATGTTCATGGATTTATAATTCCCATTTCCATCCTTTTCAAATCTAATAAGATCAGATCATTCTAAATTCTCATCAATGAAAAAATTGTTGGATCCTATCTACTTAGAGTGACTGCCAATTTATTTGCTTTCCCAGGATGATAGTGAATTGAGAAGTCATATTCTTCGATCATCTCTAACCATATTCTTCGGCACATTTTTAGATATTTCTATGTGAATATATACTTGATGATTTTTTGATCCATATATATTTCACACTTCTCCCCAAAGAGATAATGTTTCTATATTCTCAAAGTGAAGATCACTACAACCAACTCCAAATCATATGTTGGTTAGTTTTGTTCATGAAATTTCAACTGCCTTGAAGCATAGAATATCAATTTCTCATTTTTCATTATCACACAGCCCAATACCTTTTGAATCATTGATGAATACCATGAAATTTTTTCCACTTGTGGGTAATGTGAGCACATGTGCAGTGATAAGCCTCTTCTTCAACTCCTTGAAGTTCTCTTCACATTAATCATTCTAAGAAAATTTAACTTCCTTCTGAGTTATCTTGGTTAGGGGGTTTGAAAGTCGTGAGAAATTTCTCACAAATCGACGATAATACCCAGTTAATCTAAGGAAACTATGAATATATTTCACATATATTGGAATCATACATCATTCAATTGCTTCTATTTTTGAAGGGTCTATATATATCCCATTACTTGTGATGATATTCTCTAAGAATGAGACTTTCTTCAACCAGAACTCACATTTAGTATACTTTCCATAAATCTTCTCCTTTTACAAGGTCTTTAGCATAATACTCAGATTCTTCTCATGATCCTCCATGGTTTTGGATAATATTATAATATCATCTATAAAGACTATCAAAAATTTATCTAGGTAATCTCTAAATACTCTATTCATCAAGTCCAAGAATATTATTGTAGAATTTGTGATTCCAAATGACATTACTATGAACTGATAGTTCCTGTAACTTGTATGAAAAGTAGTCTTGTGAATATCCTCCTTCTTCACCCTAACTTGGTAATACCCCTATTGTAGATCTATCTTTGTGACAATTGGGTCCCAGTGACAACACAACCACCCCGCCTTAACAGGGTCGTCAGGTCCTGGCCTACCAGGTACCACTAGTTGCCCCCGCAAACACGTGGGGCCCACCCCAGGGTCCACCCACATGCCCGAACGGGTTATCTGACTAATGACAGTCCCCAAAGGCCAACACATGTCCTTTCCAGTGTGTTTTGTCCCCACTCACACACACTCTAAGAAACTTCCCAAGAGTTCACTCACCCTGATCACTACTCCAAGACAAGCACGCTTAACTGTGGAGTTCTAATCAGGTAGGCGCCCAAAAAGGAAGGTGCACCTTGTTGACATGAGTCATATTATCTAGTCATTTAAACCTTTATCATTTGGGGATGTTACAATCACCCCCCCTTTAGAGCACAATGCCCTCATTGTGGGACCTACATCCCAACCCAGGTAGTGCACCGCACTTAAGGCCGAGTACCACATCTAATACCAAATGTGACAACTGGGTCCCAGTGACAGCACAACCACCCCACCTTAACAGGGCCGTCAGGTCCTATCCTACCAGGTACCACTAGTTTCCACTGTAGACATGTGGGGCCCACCCCAGGGTCCACCCACATGCCCGAACAGGTTATCTGACTAATGACAGTCCCCACAGGCCCACACATGTCCTTTCCAGTGTGTTTTGTCCTCACTCACACACACCCTGAGAAACTTCCCAGGAGTTCACCCATACTAATCACTACTCCAAGCCAAACACGCTTAACTGCAAAGTTTTAATCAGGTAGGCTCCCGAAAAGGAAGGTGCACCTTGTTGACATGAGTCATATCATTTAGTCATTTAACCCTTTATCATTTGGGGATGTTACAACCTTGGAGAAGTATTGTGCTCCATATAGATGATCATAAAATTCATCAATCTATATAAGATGATACTTGTTATTTATCATGATCTTATTGAGCTGATGATAATCAATGAAAAGGCGCATTGAACCATTATTCTTCTTGATGAAAAGGACTGGTGCACCCCATGTTGAAACACTTGGGTGTATAAAACCTTAATCCAGATTCTCCTGTAGTTGTTTCTTCAGCTTCTCAAGTTTCACAAGAGCCATTCTATATGAAGTATTGGATAATGGTAATTCCCATGGTATAATCTCGATTGAAAATTAAACCTATCAGCTAGGTTGAAGACCAATAAATTCCTTGGAAAACACATCAACGTATTCCCTCACAATGGGTATGTCTTCAAGGATGATATTTTCCTTAGAATCAATCATTTGAGCTAGATCCAATTTCTCATAGGGTAATAATATCCATGCTTGAGATTTTAGTGCAAAATAAAATTCATCCTTCTCCTTGCACTTGTATATAATTAAAGGGAGATTCACAATACGAAGATTGATTTCCTTATTACGGAAATTTATATTGGTTCTATATAGGGAAAACCAATCCATACCCATAATTGCATCAAATTACACCAAATGAAGTATAACAAGGTTTTATGGGAAGTTCAGCCAACAAATTTTGATAGGGGAGGATTTATATATTTAGGATTCAATAATTACCCCATTTTCGTTTTCACTGACAGCTCTAATTCAACGCTTTTTGGTGGTGTTTGAATAGTTCTACTATACTTTCATTGTAAGAACCCAGTTTTTGCTGTGAAAGACTTTGGAATATTCTTGATGATATTCCAGAGCAGTGCCTTCAGACGGCGTGTGATTCTGAGCCCCGGTGTGGCCGGAATTGAGTTTTCAGTGCGTTCACACTGGAAACACCAAATAAATGTGATAACTCCTAAATGGTGATCCGGATCGGAGTTCCGAGTGCACGGATGGGTCCGGAATGAGGCGTTTACCCTAGGAATGACATAAAACTTGTCGGCGTAGGACGTTTGGACCCCTCGCCTGCTTCTGGAACGTTAAATGGATTAATTAATTAATTAATTTATTCGTTTAAAGTTGAAATGCAAGTATCTCTTAAATGGTGGCTCAGATTAGAAAACTGAGGTCACCGTTGAGTTCGGAGTGTGCCGTTTACCCTAGGAGGGGTATAAGTTTTGCGGGCGCGAGCCGTCTGTGAAAAATGGCCCAGGGGCATTTTCGTAAATTGGCGGCTTTGGGCGTTCAGTCTTATAACCTTTGAATGAGGTCTCAGATTAAAATTCCGAGACTGCCGTTGTGCTCGGGAGGTGGTGTTTACCCTAGGGGAGGCTTAACCTCGACCCTGCTGAGGGTTCGGGTTCGGGCCGACGGGCGGGTGGTTAAGCGTTTTCTATTTAAACGCTTAACTCACCCCTCCCTCTTCTTCTTCCACACCTAGACAGCATAAAGGAGGAACTCCTCCCTCTACACTTCCAGCTCCGGCGAAGCAGCACCGGCAAGGCGCGGCGCGGCGGCGGACTCCCCGTGAAGCTCTGGGCATCGCCCAAGAGGTAGGAGGTTTCTGTTTTTTTTTTCATTCCCGAACCCTTCCTTTTGATTCATTTACAATGTCGAATTGCCATAGATTTTGCAATCAAAGCCCATAATATTGTAGTATAATTCATGAGCTTTCCATCGCATCTTTCAGATTTAAAATCCGAGTTCGGATTCGATCGCAAATGTTCGCCGAAGGTTGCGGTAAATTCGGGATTTCTGGGTGTTTTCCAGCCAGTTTGGGTGCTCCGGTAGTCCGAGGCGCGGCAGCGCGAGCTCCGGGCGGCAGCGGCTTCTAGCGGAGGCGGCGGCGTTGCTGTTGGGCGGTGGCAGCAGGCCGGGGACGGCGGGGCTCCCTGGGTGAGACGGCTGGCGGCCGGGGCTCCGCGCGGCGGCGCCGGCGTAGGGCAAGAAGGAGGGGGGCCGCGGGGTGCACGACCCCGTGCGGCGCGACCGCGACCCGCGTATCGCGGGTCGCTGCGGGAGAAGCGGAGACCGGCCTTGACGGCCGGTCGGTGGCTACAGGCCGCGGCCAACTGGCAGCGGCGGAGCGAACCGGACCCGCGGCCGGGCCGCGGGCCGGCTGTGGGTGGACCGGCCGGACCGGGCCGGTCCGGCCCAAGGGGGTTTCCCCCTCTGGAATTTCCGACACCCGTAGCTTTCGCTACGGGCGTCCGTTTTGCACGCCATCAGCGGCAGCGCGAACCTTGCGTCGAGGGGAGCGTTTTGAGATGGTTTTGGGAATTTTTAATTCCCGAAACGAGGGGCCTCGGAAGCGCGACACGTCTTTAAGTGGATGAGCATTTTTCCCGAGATTCTTGTTTTGGTTGGCGCAGACGCGTCTGACGTCCGTTTTGAGCACCGTCAGTGGCGTTGCGACCCTGGCACCGAGGCGGAGTTTTCCAGGGCAGTTTCAGGCGTTGAGGCCAAAGTTGAGGTGCGGGCCCCACGGCCCGTCTTTTGAGCTGCGTGCAGCGTATCACGACTTTTTCATCGGACGTCCGTTCGGGGCATGCAAGCAGTCGTTTCTGGATGTTTTTCCGAGGGGATTGCAACGGTGCAATCCGCCCGCTCTAATTCGGCACGATGGTACAGGGCCCACGGGGGGGCCGTTTGGGCGTCGACGGTGATTTTCCATCTTTATCACCAGACGACCATTTTGGACAAGTGAGTAGTCCATCTTGTGTGCTTTTTTGAGAGGATCACAACGGTGCGATCAGTTCGTTGAGTTTCGGGACCGGGATGTGGGTCCCACGTGGCACCGCTCGTGTGCGGTGCGCCGGAATGCATCTTTTTTCTCCGGATACCCGTTCCATGCAAGTAAGCAGTCAATTTGACGTGCTTTTTCGAGAGCATTGCGATGGTGCAGTTTGCCCGACCTTTTTCGGGGACGTGGTGTGGGTCCCACCCGACCCGGCTATGGTGAATAGTACCCTTTTCACCGGGTGTCCATTTTGGGCGATTGAGTACTCAATCCCGTGTGTTTTTCCGAGGGGATCACAGTGGCGTTATCCGTTGGTTCAGTTTCGGGATCTTGGTGTGGGCCCCACATAGGTTTGGTTACGGTGAATAAGACCTTTTTCACCGGTTGACCGTTTCAGGCGAGTAAGTTGTCTATCTCGCGTGTTTTTCCACGAGGATCACAACGGTGTGATCCATTTGGTTGTGCGGAGCCTTATACACGATCTTATTAAATGTGGAAGCATGAAAGGTGCTCCGGTGGCGGTTCGGTTTGTGGGGGACCCTTGGCGTGTGATCGCGCACTCTTGGGAGAGTGATATAAATGGTTCACAAGATGTGGTTGGTCGTGCCTGGGCCTTTGAGTTGGAGATGTTACTTCATGCCTTCGCGTTGACGTTGGGTGCCGTGTGCACGATGGCCCTTGGGCTGAGAATGTGGTTTACTCTGGGAGTATAGGGGAATGCTTGGAGGTACGGGTGGTTTGTACCGGAGAACGTTTGTGCGCTCAGTTGGGGTTGACTTGGGGCCACACATCGTGTGGGCCCCGTGTGCGTGCCGGGTTCTGCTTTACGTACTTTGAGCTCTCGCGGCGTAGAGGGTCCCTCTGTGCTTGTTTGTTTGACTAGCAGGGTGTAGTTTTTCCCCTGGCTTTGTGCTCGTTTGTTTGGCCAGCAGGGTTGAGTGGTCTCCCCCTGGTTTCGTTCTCGATGGATCGGCCGGTAGCGGTGCTAGTGACACCCAGTGATGGAGCAGGCGCTGAACCTCTTTTGGGTGAGTTGTTCTGGAGTTGGGTGGTTGCGCGATACTCACTCCGTGTTCGGTTGGCCAGTGTTGTCCTTTCTACTAGGCTAGTCTGTGGCTTTCCTCCGTGATTACCGGAGCGGGACCCTTGGTTATTCGGGTCAGTGTTGTGACGACTTTGACTTTGAGAATACCTCTCGACTGCAGGGTAGTGACGAGGTGTGGTTTGACTTTCCCTTGAACTCTCAAGTACTAGGGGCACTTTCCCCACTAAGACGTGTCCTTGTGACGTGACCTAAAACCGTGTGTACGAGTCAGTGCTGCCCAAAGCGGATAGTGTCGAGGTGTGGTGATTGAGCCATTGGCTTGCGGTTCGGGGCAGACGTGCGGGATGCTAGGCATCGATGGTGTTACTTTTGGGACTGTTGGCGACTCACTCTTTCTTGGGCTGAGCTACGGGATGGAGACCCCCTTAAGATCTTGTTTGGGCTTCTTGTTTGAGCATATGGACTTGTATATACCTTGTTCTAGTACCCACCTCTTGGGTTTGTTACTCTCCTTCTGGGAGAGGCGAAGACACGCGGGGTATGCCACGTGCTTTCTGTGTCTAGCTTCTCGTGGTTGGACGAGTCTAATCTCCTGCTATAGGTAGCGAAGACTCGACGAGAAGTTCATCTTCTCACCGTTTCCAGCTCCTTGTGTTTGGACGAGTCTACCCTCTTTCCTCTTGTTGGGTTGAGCTGGACTCTTTACTGTACTCCTTACTGCCCTCTCTGTTGTGCTCCTTTACTTTTCCCTGTTCGCTCTACTGATCACCCTTCGGTACCTCCTTTGTTTCTCCCTCAAGCCTTCGGGGTATCCTACTGAGTATTTTTATACTCACCCCTGCTTGGGATTTTACCGCACTTGGTGTGACCTTGCAGACGACGGACAGGTTGGTCGTGACTTCAGTGGAGCATAGGAGTTCGGGAGCTTGGACCGTGTGCGGTGGTCGTAGCCGGGTTCCAGGTGGGAGACCTGTCAACTGTTTGTTTTGTTTACCTGTTGTCGGGTTGTGACACTTTTCTGGTTGGGCACGTGTTTTGCCCCTTTTTCCTTTTCAGCACCTTACTTGTACTGTTTAGAGGTCGATGCATATTTGTGGTATTTATATAGCAGTTTCCCTTTTCTTTTTCTTGTCTTTTCTTTTACTCTGCACTTTTGCATTGAGTGTGCTGCGTGTGTGTGTATAGGTACTTAGGAAAAGGCCTCCCCGAGTTGTTGTGCCTTCGGCGCTGGTCGCCAGCCCCTGGCCTATGGAGGCGGGCTTGTGGTAGTTGCGGCTCGAGCCCGGGTAGGGTCGGGTCTTGAAAAAGTGGTATCAGAGGTGGTTCGTTCCTTGGGATGCTGTTCGGACGTCCCTAAAAGAGGAATTGGTTGGGATTTAGGGAAACAGTGTCAATGTGTCTCGAGAGCGGCTCTCAGGCCAGAGAGTCCAGTGATGGTGCAGCGGCCGACGTATCCATTCACCAGGACCTTGATAACCCGCTTGTTGACTCGACATGCTGAGACACTTGTTGCAGGGAAAATTGGTTTGTGCATCACATAGGATTGAGTCTTTGACTGTCCTTCTTGAGTCAGCTCCCCATCATTGCTATTGGTATATACATATATGCTCAGCTGACCGCAACACTCCTTGATATTATTCAGGATGTCTCTGCGAAGACAGCCATCCAGGATACTAGCTTTGGTTTGTGATGACGACTCTGTGAGCTACGAGGCCATAGTCCAGGACCCATCATGCGATCCCCCTTCTCCGGATGGGCCAGTAGCAGCACCCCCACCTGTTGAGCAGCAGACAGCTTCAGTAGAGCAGGCGGGGCTTGAGCGCAGTTTGAGCGTGCTCCGTGAGTTCTAGCGGCAGAGACCGCTGAGGTTCAGTGGTGTGCCAGACCCTCAGGCAGCAGAGGTTTGGATCGAGGAAGTGGTTTGCCTTTTCAGGCTTGTGCAGATGCCGACAGATCAGAGAGTGGCTTTGGCAGCCACCCTTTTTCGTGGAGCAGCTTGGCGTTGGTGGAGTCTGGTGACTCAGCTTCTTGAAGAGTCGTCACTTTCATGGGGCGACTTTCAGTTGTTGTTTCGTGAGGAGTTTTTCCCCTCCTTCTTGCACTCCATTCGGATTCAGGAGCTCCTGCAGTTTCAGTAGGGAGGGATGACGGTGGCCGAGTATGCGACTAGTTTTGCAGACCGTGCACGCTTTTACCCGGACTAGGTCCATGACGACAACTTCCGAGCGCGGAAGTTTGAGCAGGGTCTCCACCGAGAGATTCGTGTTGTCATAGTACCCTTGGGAATTTCCACATATGCCGGGGTGCTAGAGCAGGCGTTGGTGACAGAGAGCTTCCTGTCACGTTCTAGAGTTGGTGGTGGCAGCAGGCATGTTGGAGCCGAGACGTCTGCCGCAGCTCGCGGGCATCGGCAAGCAAGACCTCGACACATGTGGATTTTTGACAACCGGACTCAGGGGCATGGTCGTACACCACAGTGGCACCAGAGGGCACCAGTGCAGCCCATAGAGAGTTGGTGCTGTGCTTGTGACGGGTGAGGTCACTTGGCACGAGACTGCCCGACCCGAGTTGCTGGGAGCTTCGGGCAGGCAGCAGGCGCACCACCACGGCAGGGGCAGCACCATGATCAGAGTAGTACCCATGGAGGTGGTGCTAGCAGAGGAGCGGGAGGAGCTGGTAGTGGGGGAAGACTTTACGAGATCTCCCCATCACCACTAGGCGGTCCACGCAGGCTCCGGGAGCTGACAGTTGGGACCACGGACAGCCGCGAGCTTTGGATGTCTACGATCCTACAGAGCATGGGATGGTGAGAGTTACCCCTTGCGAATCTTCTACTTTTTGCAGTAGAATTGTTAGGCTCTGCATGTGAAAGGCTTTTCTCCCTTCTCCTTGTTTGAGGTGTTACCAGGGTGACGCAGGGCATCGGGTGTAACCCTGTATTGGTAAGGAAAAAGGCGTGGGACCTTTTCCTTTAGTCGATGGTGTTGACTCATTCGCCTTTTGAGCGTGTAAGAGAGACATCGGTTGTGGAATCTTGTGTGACCAGATATCCTTGGGTGTTCCACCATATGGATATTCTGAAGGAGGGAATCATCGGGCCTTGTTTCAGGTGCGGGCGGTGATTCCAGTCGCGGCGTGTGATGCAGAGGATCGACCGGGGAGGTGAGCAACCCCCGAGGGCCTTCGGGTTGTTTGAGACCGTGAAAAGGGATGGAGAGGTACCCTACCGCCTTGCCCTAGCCCCAAAGTCTGGAGTGGGTGCACGACATCGGCAAGGGCCGACCTCGCGTGAATGGATCAATCCTTTGGTCTGTGTGCGGCGACACAGAGCTGTGCCTGGGTTCTTCTGGGTATGGGAAAGCCAGATGTGGGCTTAGTACCCTGTGTTGCTCCCTAGTTTTTCTTTTAGGGGATGAAAATCTTGAATAAGGGAATGATGTAAGAACCCTGTTTTTGCTGTGAAATACTTTGGAATATTCTTGATGATATTCCAGAGCAGCGCCTTCAGACGGCGTGCGATTTCGAGCCCCGGTGTGGCCGGAATTGAGTTTTCAGTGCGTTCACACTGGAAACGCCAAATAAATGTGATAACTCCTAAACGGTGATCCGGATTGGAGTTCCGAGTGTACGGATGGGTCCGGAATGGGGCGTTTACCCTAGGAACGACATAAAACTTGTCAGCGTGGGACGTTAGGACCCCTCGCCCGCTTCTGGAACGTTAAACAGATTAATTAATTAATTAATTTATTCGTTTAAAGTTGAAATGCAAGTATCTCTTAAATGGTGGCTCAGATTGAAAAACCGAGGGCACCATTGAGTTTGGAGCATGCCGTTTACCCTAGGAGGGGTATAATTTTTGCGGGCGCAGACCGTCTGTGAAAAATGACCCTAGGGGCGTTTTCGTAAATTGAAGGCTTTGGGTGTTCAGTCTTATAACATTTGAATGGGGTTTCAGATTAAAATTCTGAGACCGCCGTTGTGCTCGGGAGGCGGTGTTTACCCTAGGGGAGGCTTAACCTCGACCTTGCTGAGGGTTCGGGTTCGGGCCGACGGGCGGGTGGTTAAGCGTTTTCTATTTAAACGCTTAACTCACCCCTCCATCTTCTTCTTCCCCACTTAGACAGCGGCAAGGAGGAACTCCTCCCTCTCCTCCTTCAGCTCTAGAGAAGCAGCTCTGGCAAGGCGCGGCGCGGCGGTGGACTCCCCGTGAAGCTCCGGGCATCGCCCAAGAGGTAGGAGGTTTCTGTTTTTTTTTCATTCCCGAACCCTTCCTTTTGATTCATTTACAACGTCGAATTACCATCGATTTTGCAATAAAAGCCCATAATCTTGTAGTATAATTCATGAGATTTCCATCGCACCTTTCAGATTTAAAATCCGAGTTTGGAGTCGATCACAAATGTTCGCCGAAGGTTGCGGGAAATTCGGGATTTCTGGGTGTTTCCCGGCCGGTTTGGGTGCTCCGGCAGTCCGAGGCGCGACGACGCGAGCTCCGGGCGGCGGAGGCTTCTAGCGGAGGCGGCGGCCTTGCTGTTGGGCGGTGTCAGCAGGCAGGGGACGGCGGGGCTCTTTGGGTGAGACGGCTGGCGGCCGGGGCTCAGCGCGGCGGCGCCGACGTAGGGCAAGGAGGAGGGGGGGGCGCGGGGTGCGCGACCCCGTGCGGCGTGACCACGACCTGCGTATCACGGGTCGCTTCGGGAGAAGCGGAGACCGGCCTTGACGGCCAGTCGGTGGCGGCAGGCTGCGACCAGCTGGCCGCGACGGAGCGAACCGGACCCACGGCCGGGCCGCGGGCCGGTCCGGGCCAAGGGGGTTTCCCCCTCTGGAATTTCCGACACCCATAGCTTTCGCTACGGGCGTCCCTTTTGCGCGCCGTCAGCGGCAGCGCGGACCTTGCGTCGAGGGGAACGTTTTGAGATGGTTTTGGGAATTTTTAATTCCCAAAACGAGGGGCCTCGGAGGCGCGACACGTCTTTAAGTGGACAAGCGTTTTTCCCGAGATTCTTGTTTTGGTCGGCGCGGACGCGTCCGACGTCCGTTTTGAGCGCTGTCGGTGGCGTTGCGACCCTGGCACCGAGGCAGAGTTTTCCAGGGCAGTTTCAGGCGTTGAGGCCGAAGTTGAGGCGTGGGCCCCACGGCCCGTCTTTTGAGCTGCGTGCAGCGTATCACGACTTTTTCATCGGACGTGCGTTCGGGGCATGCGAGCAGTCGTTTCTGGATGTTTTTCCGAGGGGATTGCAACGGTGCAATCCGTTCGCTCTAATTCGACACGATGGTGCGGGGCCCACGGGGGGCCGTTTGGGCGTCGACAGTGATTTTCCATCTTTATCACCGGGCGACCGTTTTGGACAAGTGAGTAGTCCATCTTGTGTGCTTTTTCAAGAGGATCGCAACGGTGCGATCCGTTCATTGAGTTTCGGGACCGGGATGCGGGTCCCACGTGGCACCGCTCGTGTGCGGTGCGCCGGAATGCATCTTTTTTCTCCGGATACCCGTTCCACGCAAGTAAGCAGTCAATTTGACGTGCTTTTTCGAGAGCATTCCGATGGTGCAGTTCGCCCGACCTTTTTCAGGGACGTGGTGTGGGTCCCACCCGACCCGACTACGGTGAATAGTACCCTTTTCACTGGGTGTCCGTTTTGGGCGATTGAGTACTCAATCCTGTGTGTTTTTCCGAGGGGATTGCAGTGGCGTGATCCGTTGGTTCAGTTTCGGGATCTTGGGGTGGGCCCCACACGGGTTTGGTTACAGTGAATAGTACCTTTTTCACCGGTTGACCGTTTCAGGTGAGTAAGTAGTCTATCTCGCGTGTTTTTCCATGAGAATCACAACGGTGCGATCCGTTTGGTTGTGTGGAGCCTTATACGCGATCTTATTAAATGTGGAAGCATGAAAGGTGCTCCGGTGGCGGTTCAGTTTGTGGGGGACCCTTGGCGTGTGATTGCGCACTCTTGGGAGAGTGATATAAATGGCTCACAAGATGTGGTTAGCCGTGCCTGGGCCTTTGAGTTGGAGATGTTATGTCACGCCTTCGCGTTGACATTGGGTGCCGTGTCCACGATGGCCCTTGGACTGAGAATGTAGTATACTCTGGGAGTATACGGGAATGCTTGGAGGTACGGGTGGTTTGTACCTGAGAACGTTTGTGCGCTCAGTTGGGGTTGACTTGGGGCCACACGTCGTGTGGGACCTACGTGCGTGCCGGGTTCTACTTTACGTACTTTGACCTCTCGTGACGTAGAGGGTCCCTCTGTGCTCGTTTGTTTGACTAGCAGGGTGGAGTTTTTCCCTGGCTTTGTGCTCGTTTGTTTGGCCAGCAGGGTTGAGTGGTCTCCCCCTGGTTTTGTTCTCGATGGATCGGCCGGTAGCAGTGCTAGTGACACCCAGTGATGGAGCAAGCGCTGAACCTCTTTTGGGTGAGTTGTTCTGGATTTGGGTGGTTGTGCGATACTCACTCTGTGTTCGGTTGGCCAGTGTTGTACACTCCAGTGGATACGGCCAGAGCAGTTATGAGTTTTACCCTCCAGCGGGGCTGGGCATTGGGTTACTCATCGGCTTCTAGGGTCTACCCTCCATCAGAGACTGGGCAGTGGGTCACCCGACACATTCTTAGGGTCTACCCTCCAGCAGAGATTGGGCAGTGGGTCACCCGACGCACTTAGGGTCTACCCTCCAGCAGAGACTGGGCCGTGGGTCACCCGACTACCTCTTAGGGTCTACCCTCCAGCAGGGCTGGGCAGTGGGTCGCCCGTCGTCTAGTTCTAGGTCTACCCTTCAGCAGGGCTGGGCAGTGGGTCACCTGTCGACTTATTCCAGGTCTACCCTCCAACGTGGCTGGGCAGTGGGTTGCCTGATGATGTATTAAGGTCTACCCACCAGCGGGGCTGGGCAGTGGGTGGCCTGATGATGTATTAAGGTCTACCCACTAGCGGGGCTGGGCAGTGGGTCACCTGATGATGTATTAGGGTTTTACCCTCCAGCAGGGCTGGGCAGTGGGTCACCCGGTATCTTATTATGAATTACCCTCCAGCAGGGCTGGGCAGTGGGTCACCCGTTTGTATTTCAGACTCAGTCCTTTCTACTAGGCTAGTCTTTGGCTTTCCTCCATGATTATCAGAGCGGGACCCTTGGTTATTCGGGTCAGTGTTGTGATGGATTTGACTTTGAGAATACCTCTCGACTGCAGGGCAGTGACGAGGTGTGATTTGACTTTCCCTTGAACTCTCAAGTACGAGGGGCACTTTCCCCACTAAGACGCGTCCTTGTGACGTAACCTAAAACCGTGCGGGCGAGTCAGTGCCGCCCAAAGAGGATAGTGTCGAGGTGTGGTGATTGAGCCCTTGGCTTGCGGTTCGGGGCAGACGTGCGGGATGCTGGGCATCGATGGTGTTACTTCTGGGACTGTTGGTGACTCACTCTTTCTTGGGCTGAGCTACGGGATGGAGATCCCCTTACAATCTTGTTTGGGCTTCTTGTTTGAGCATATGGACTTGTATATACCTTGTTCTAGTACCCACTTCTTGGGTTTGGTTACTCTCCTTCCGGGAGAGGCGAAGACGCGCGAGGTATGCCACGTGCTTTCCGTGTCTAGATTCTCGTGGTTGGACGAGTCTACTCTCCTGCTATAGGTAGCGAAGACTTGATGAGAAGTTCATCTTCTCACCGTTTCCATCTCCTTGTGTTTGGACGAGTCTACCTTCTTTCCTCTTGTTGGGTTGAGCTGGACTCTTTACTGTACTCCTTACTACCCTCTCTGTTGTGCTCCTTTACTTTTCCCTGTTCTCTCTACTGCTCACCCTTCGGTACCTCCTTTCTTGCTCCCTCGAGCCTTCGGGGTATCCTACTGAGTATTTTTATACTCACCCCTGCTTGGGCTTTGCCCACACTTAGTGTGCCTTTGCAGATGACGGACATGTTGGTCGTGACTTCAGTGGAGAATAGGAGTTCGGGAGCTTGGACCGGGTGCGGTGGTCGTAGCCGGGTTCCAGGTGGGAGACCCGTCAGCTGTTTGTTTTGTTTACCTGTTGCCGGGTTGTGGTACTTTTCTGGTTGGGAGCGTGTTTTTCCCCCTTTTCCTTTTCAACACTTTACTTGTATTGTTTAGAGGTCGATGCACATTTTATGGTATTTATATAACAGTTGCCCTTTTCTTTGCTTGTCTTTTCTTTTACTCTACACTGTTTCATTGAGTGTGCTGCGTGTGTGTGTACAGGTACTTAGGCAAAGGCCTCCCCAAGTTTTTGTGCCTTCGGCGTTGGTCGCCAGCCCCTGGCCTATGGAGGCGGGCTTGGGGTAGTTTCGGCTCGCGCCCGGGTAGGGTCGGGTCGTGACATTCATGATATGAAGGAATGTTTAGAACTAGAATAAAAAACTATGTTTGCTATTATTGAATGAATAACTAGTGCACCTGTCACCACTTCATTGTGAGGATCCACCTTAGCGGTTGTGATGGAAAAATCTCACCCTTGCTACCTTGGAGTTTGTTTGTTGTCTCTGAAGAACCTTGGCTTAGTGTATTGGTTTGAAAAGTTTCTTGGTTCCTTGTAGTTGAAATAACGAACAATGCACTGAGGCTTGAATAGAGAATTATTTTCCTACAACACCATTAGTGGGTTTTTACTATAAAAAATTTCTAGTTAGGTGTCTTTTCTTCCTACACCTAAATCATTTCCTCACCTCCTTAGGTAATTTCTAGGGTGCTTATTTCCGCACCTTTGATAAGCGGGATGTTGAAATTTATTAGCACCATTAGATTTCTACATCGGACCTCCATAATTAAAATCTAATTTCCACTACTCATCCTCCTGATACCCTTGAGATTGACCGATCTCCATTTCTACTTTGAGGGTACATCGAACAATTTCTTCATAGCTATCAAAGTCTCAGATCACTAGAGATTTTTGTAGACTAGGTTTTATCCCACCAAAGAAGCGGTCAACCTTGAATTAAGGGGTAAAAACAAATCCAGAGGTGTGTTGTGAAAGTCTTGTGAGGTTTTTCTCATATTCCCCATTAGATTCATCATCATTTTACTTGAGGTCAAGAAAATCCCTTACCATTTTAAGTCGGAGAGTGCAAGAAAAATATTTATCGATTTTTTTTGTAATTCCTTCCAACCAATCAATTTTATCTCTTCCTCAAGATTAATATTTTTTTATTAATGTCTACCAGTAATCAAATTCTCCATCCATATGATAAAAATCTAGTAGAAAATTCTCTTGTTCAAAACATTGAAGGATGGAGAAGATCTTTTCAATGGAGTTGATCCATTGTTCCATGATTAAGTGATCAGATGATCCATTAAAAGTCAGAGGCCTTTGTTACATAGAGGTATTAATTGAAGCTTATTATTTATTAGGGGAATTTGGGTGCTCCCCATAATCCAAGTTTATATTCATAACCTGATTCAACTGAGAGAGTATCGTTACAAATTTCAGAATTCCTGTTCCCACCAGGTTGGTCATCTCATTGGGGCATTCATCACATTGCCCGTCACATTGGTTGTTTACCTAATTCCTCTTATTTTAAGCCATTGGATAGAATAAAGAGAAAATTAGGGATGGATATATTTAAATTATTAAACACATAAATGAGAATCCAATAACATTAAATAGATTACTTATAAATTACATGTTTTTCCTTAACTTATGAATTTATAGGTTTTGATCTATGTTATCCATAATTCTCTTTCTAACATATATTCTTAGGGGTATTTTTTATTCCCTAAATAATGGTTCATAATGATCTTATGAATTTACCAAATTATATCCCCTGAGAGTGTCAAACTGGGTGTGCAACAAGGTCTGTTGTTGCACACCAGTTCCCGATCGAGTCTAGCTCGACGCGGTGTTTTTGGGTTTTACCCCTATGCACATCTGTGCTAGGGCCACATCCACTTATAGTATCTATACAGGGGTAAATTTTCTTGATAAACCACTTAATATAGACTTTACCAAAATTTAGGGATGTTTTATTGTAATTTTTTATCCCTAAGGATTTCTATAGAATTTTTCTAATCCTAATCCCAAAAATGACTAAACTTTTCCTTTGATATCAACTATAACAACCTTACTCTTTATTTCACATTAATACATGATTTATTATGTTATATTACACTAAATATAACCCAAAATAACTATAAGTCTAGTTTCTTTTGGAATTATGTACATTACATAACAACTTAAAATAGGAAAAAACATCATATTTATTGAAAACTTCCTTAACATGCTCACACTTAAAACTGTATGGGATAGCCTGGGAACATACATATGAAATGGGTGAGCTATAAATCCTAATAAGGTAATAAACATAGAATAACATGAATAAGTTAATACATGTTATAAAATAGGAATATGAATGGATAATAAAAGGAGTGAGAATCATAAACATGAACAATGCGGCATGATATAACATGATAACATAAAGGCAACATGGGAAATGTGTAAACAACTTAAAACACTGCATCATAAAATTAGTTCAAAGATAACTGCTAAGAAATCATAATGGATAAAGTCCCATAAAGGAATCAGGTTTAATCCCTATACCAACATGACGTCTCATGAGACTAAATATTACCCAATGCATTGGAGACTTATATAACTCCAAGAGTACCCGACACTTTCATTTCATTCTCATGCTTAAGTGTGCCACATATATCATACAACATGCAATAATTTTTCATTAAATTTTATTCCTTGATCAAGGAGTGTGAAATAAATAATTAGAATTCTGCAATAAAATAAGTATAAGTGCATAAAGGTGAACACCCTTGATAGGAATTGGTTATGGGTACTCACTATACATTTTTTTGGCATGGAAATCCCACGGTGAAATTTCAGAAGCATAACGAGGGAACATAAATGTTCATGGGAGGGATTAATGTGAATGAAAGAGGTATATCATCATTTATAAATTAAAATTTAAGTATGTTTCATGTATAAAAACACACCCCAACATTAGGAATTGGAAATAAAAGGGTATAAAATGAAGAAGATTCTTGAATAAAGGGGAGAAAGAGAGGATCCCTTACCTTGAGACTGTGACTCCAAATACTTGGGAGGAGCTTCTTAAGATCTTGGGGTCACCTTGGGAGGACTATAGAGAGGTGAGTTAAGAGTAAGGACATACTCCAAGGATTTTTATTGAAGAGAAATGAGATATTTGGTGATTTTATATAAGAAATGAGTGGATATTTCTTTATTATTTCTCAAACTTATGTTTTGGACTCTATATAATAAAATAACCAAAAACAAAAATCTTAACTTGGTTTTCCCCATGTTTTATAATAAATGGGAGTGTATTTCATTTTTTATAAGTCCAAAGGACAGACTTAATAAAATAATATCCTTTCTTATGTGGAAGTGAGTCATACTCTTAAAGAAATGATTTTAAAAACTTAAAATAGATTAATGGTTTTGGAGGGTTCATAAAGGATTTATAAAACTAATAAAATAAACATAAAATCATATTATTTTAAAGGAAAATCATATATTTGGTCATGGATATCATTTATAGTATTTATTAGATCATTTTGTGTCATTATGATGTCATAATAAACATCGTATACTTATACTATATTTAATTTTTACTCAAAAATTCAACTATCTCAGGAAATTATGAAAAAATCACCATTGGAAAATTTCAATGTTCTGATTCTAAAAATAATATTCATTTTATCTGAATATTTTTATAAATATGTGAATTTACACTTTAAAATTAAAAATTGATATTTATTGAGAAATGCTGGATTTTTTGACAATAACTATCTTCGAACGCTTATAAAAATTACATTTAACTTCATATAAATTATATGATCATTTATATTTTGTAAAAATTATTTAATAATAATATTTTATTAACATATTATTATTTTAAAAATCTATTAATTCATCAAAAATAAATTCCTTAATCGAATTTTAATATTACCCAAAATATTATTTTTGTTTTATTGTATCAAAATAAAAATCATTTATAAAGTAAGAATAATAGAATGAAAATATATTCATTATTATATAAAAAATAATGTGTATACTCATATCTCTAGGGTCTTGATATATATCACTTTAATACAACAACAGATGACCTAAGAGTAAGGTGTGCGATAGTGAGATTTTCATGGGATGGTTTGACGTACATGGTTTGGGACATGATCTTGATGAGCTTGAAATTATCCCGTAAATGGGTTTTCCCATGCTTAAGTTATTGGATATATGCTTGGGCTTGGTCAAGGGAAACTCTCAGTGATGCTATCTCCCTTAGAAGCTCCAATAAATAGGCTTCACAGGATACAATCCTACTGGTTGAGGCCATCACTTCCTTTGTCTATGTCAATTGGATTTATTAAAACCATATTTATAATAATAATGTGATCATTATTTAACAGATATATTATTAATGGTAATGATTCTTAATGGTCATTTGAATCTGATAGGATATAATAAAACCAAATAAGTGCATGTGTTTTCTATAACCATATTATATAATAAGAAATTTAATTAAATCAAAAGGGGAATTTTATTTATAATAGTTCGAGTCATTACATTAAAATAAATTATATAGAAAACACTTTATACACGCTGTTAAAGTCCCTTTACTAGCACATCTAAAACCCAGTTTTGTAGTGGTGTGTTTTAGAGAAGCAAAAAAAAAACTATAAATCAAAAACACCTATCAATTTTATTATTGAATTAAAATATTATATGATGAAATAATTAGATTGAAATTATATAAATGAAATAAATTACCATCATTGATGAAACCGTGATAATAATAAAAAATAAGACGATCTTATAAACAAAAAAAGAAAACAAAATCAAATGAGATCAAAAAAAATATTCCTTGAATTATACCTCTATGCAAGGTACTTTGATAAACTATTCATATTCAAACATAGATATTCATCATCATAGTAGTTTTAAAAAATATTTTCACAAAATTTAATTCTATCACTACCACTACTTCTCCCACCGTTGACCCACCCTCTTCTTTGCATCATTCATTGCTGTGCTAAAATTTTCATAATTGTTGGAAGCATTCAATCATAATTTGAAATGATATGTGTAAAAAATGATAACTTTAGGAGAGGATATATGTGATGAATTAAGGTAAAAATAATAATTTGGTATTGAAAATAAAAAAAGTGGTTTCACCTCAATATATTTGTTAGTGGGAAAAATTTACGGGAGAGATCTTTTGGGAGTGGAGAGTGGTGTAATGAAAAAAAATTATATGATCATCATTAGGGATTTTTTTAATTTATCATTCACATTGGTTATATTAACAATTGAATTGAAAATATTAATAAAAATATTTTTTATATTGGTTATTGAAATAACTGACTTGATAGATACTCATGCTATCAATTTCAATGTTAGTTATTTAATAATATAAATGAAAATTATTTTTTAACAATTTTTATTTAAATAAATTTAAAAAATGATCCAATTGCACATTTCCATGTTGTTTATTTAAAAAACAACATGAAAAATATTTTTTAAATTGGTTATTAAATAAATTTTATAATATATTTTATGTTTCAATTAATTTTTTTTTGTGTTGGAAAAAAATTGAATTTGTGAAAAGCATTGGAAGTGATTAGAATAGATTTGAATGATTGAAATAAATTGAAATGCCACATGGTTAACCTTTTATACATGTAATACTATGCACCTTTATTTCATGTTCCTTATCCTTTATAATTAGGCATTATTTACATTCCCAAGGGATATATCTTATCTAAAAAAATTATAGTCTTCAAATCATGTATTATCAAATTAGTAATAATAATCACATTTCTTGATTTAAGATATACAACTTTAGATCAATGGTCTCAATAAAAAGACATTTCATATCGAAAGACAAGATCAAAGTGTTACATTAGAATATTTTTTATTTGATCTAATAATGAAAATCACAGTTTCTTTGAATATACAGTTCATATTTCTTTGATTACTAAAGCACTATAACCATTTGGACTCCTAGGTTAATCCTACCCATGTTTTATTGGGTTTGATATGAAACAATCATTGTAAAATAAAGATCTCGATTTCTACATGAAGTTTCATAACCCATCTAATCGTGCAATGGTTAGGATTTAAGACCTATATTAAAAACATATAAAAATTAATGATTAGTTTTTAGGCATTCATTTTTTATTTTAAAAATAAATATGGATTTATTCAAGTAGAGATGAAATATTTTCAATCAACTAAGAATAAAAAAAGGAAAAAAAATACCTAAAATACCAACAGAGGATAGGAAACAATACCCCCTCACCCAAATCCACCACCAATAAAACATTAAATACACAATGTCCAAAAAAGTCATTGGCACAACCAAAAAATTAAGAAAAAGTATTGCACATCATATCATTGAAAATCAAACATTTGATATAAGAAAAAAATAACATAATAAATGAAACCATTGCATCATATACCAACATATAAGGTAAAAATTTTCCCTAATGCAGAATAGACCAATCCAATAAGTGCATGAGATAAAACAACCACTACTATGGATCATCAATATTAAATCTAATCATTTGTGCAATATCCACTGGAACCATCAAACATAATAACAACTACTAAAATTGAACATCAATATCAAACTAATTAAAATGGTTTAACAACATCAATAACCATTAAAATATATCACCTAATTCTATATACATATATAATCTCAGACCTTACATACACAATCATTATATAATTTTTAAAACAAACATACAAATTATTATAAATCCCCAAATCAATAAGTTTAAGGTGTTGGGAAAATTATGCTGATACAATATAAATGCACATAAAACTTTAAACTATATTTTAATAATTCTTCATATTCATCCTATATAATTTCATAATCTACTTAGTACATCTGATTACTAGGGGAAATATGTCAAAGAATGGGTGAAATAAAAATCATAGTACGGGGAGGAATAATATGAAGGAACATGAGACATCAATCAATATGAGTACATGGGTGAGCATAATAATCATCATCAAATCAAATGAATAGGATAATAATCATAATCATAGGAAGTCCTTTGAAGGAGACATAGAATGTGGTATATTAATAATAATGAAACATCAAAAGCATAAGTCCAGGCCAATTGTATCATGTCCATGCATAACATTATAGATAAATCTAACCACCCCATGTATATACATAGTGATGTCATGAGATATAATAATTTACTCAATACATTAGAGGGATATATAATTATGGACCCATCCATAACATCATAATATTCTAAAAATCAATAATGAAACATAGAAAAGATATGCACATTAAGTATAAATAAGAATTAAACCCATGAGAATGGAACAAGTTTCATTATATTGCTGTAAAACATAAGTAGATGAATAAAACTTTAGGTTCTAAAAAAATGGATGGAAAAAATTATTTTGGGTATCCAAGGGAAGAACCAAATAGAAGAGAATAGTTCATGAATATAATAGAAAAAAAATTATAAGAATCATTGAGATGTTTTAAAAATAAAGGCTTTATAAAAATCTTTGGGGGTAGCTAAAAATTACCCCAACGAAATAAAGACATGAATATCCTATTGGAATAGTGTAGCTTGATTCATTGGATGAAGTTGGGACTTGATAATAGCATTATGTGACTGGAGAAACTAAAAGGGTACTATAGTGGTGTGGACTTAAACATGTTACTGTAGTAGCATGTGACTGACAACACTGATAAGGTAGTGTAGCTCTGGGGATTTTCTACTAGCATTACTGTAGCACAATAGAAATATTGTGTAGTTTGACACTGTAATAACATGGGTTCACTACTACAAAAATGGCCTTTAACAGCACTATAAATGGAATTTGTAAGTGATAGAAAAGTTCTAACTAAATGAGAGAGGTTAAAATCCCTAGTCTTTTATCAGCATTGAAAAAGCACTGATAAAGGGGTCATTTATCAGTGCTAAAGAAAAAGCTGATAAATGGGACCTTTATTAATGTTTTTAAAAGTGCTGATAAAGGAACCATTTATTATCACTTTAATCTAGCGCCTCTAAATGAACCATTTATTATCAGTTTTTAAGCACTGATAAAATGAAGCTTTATTAGCGCTTCTATGAGCACTGATAAATGTGGCCCCTATTATCACTTTTAAAAGTGCCGATAAAGGGTCACACTATAGTGTGCTGCAACAGCACACTACAACACCACTCTAGTGTGCTCTTACAACACACCAAAACACAAAAAACACACCAGATATCAACAAAAACAATTCCCAATAAAATATTTAAATTAGATGAATTTTACAACACAAAAACAAGAACAAAACACTATATTATAGACATTTCAAACATTGGTTCATACAATTACATAAATAAAAATTATTACACACATTAAAAAACACCAATGTTCCTTTATCTTTTAATCCTGAACTAACTCATTCTATTTCTAAAAAAACCAACCCTGCTCGATCAAAAGAACACACCTGTATAAGAAAACAATTCTTATGTTAGTATTAATATAAAGAAATAAATTAATAGAAAGTGTTAATTTTACTAAAATCGATGTCAATTTTAAATAAAATGACACACTTGGAGTCATACCGGTCACACTTTGCATTATATTGATGTGGGAATGATTCCAAAATGTCTTAAATTACTTGTGGATCGTTGTCCTAAAGTATCAAAACAATCTGAATGTGTTTGCTCAGTTTTGAGTGTGTCAGTTGTCTTTTTTACTAAATTGTCATTTTAAACTAGAAAAACACAATTTTGACTCATTACAATCACATAATGTATTGCTTTGATGCAAAATATATTTATATACATCATCATTGACTTATGAATTGTTCTCCTAAATTATCAATAAAATATGAGTGCGTTTGATCAGTTTTCAGTGAGTGACTTTTTGAACTAAAATATCGATTTTAAAATGATAACAGACACTTTGAGTCATACCGGGCACATCATGTATCATATTGAGGTGAGAATGATCCCTACACATCATAAATGACTTGTGGATCATTTTTCTAAAGTATCAAAATAATCATAAGGTGTTTTCTTGGTTTTGAGTAAGATAGTTGTTCATTTTACTAAAATTGATGACAATTTTAAATAAAAAGCTGCACATTGAGTCATATTAGTCAGACTATTTGTCGAATTGAGGTGAGGATAATTCCTACACATCCCAAATGAATTATGGAAAATTTTCCTAAAGTATCAAAACAATATGAATGTGTTTTCTTAGTTTTGAGTACACCAATTTTCTTTTTTACTAAAATGTCATTTTAAAATTGAAACATGCACTTTGACTCATACCGATCACATTGTGTATCTGATTGATATGAGGCTTATTACTACACATAAAAAATTACTTATGTGTAATTATACTAAATTATTTAAACAATTTGAATGAGTTTGCTCAGTTTTGAGTAGGTCAGTTTTCCTTTTTACTAAAATTGATGTCAATTTTAAATAAAAACATGCACTTTGAGTCATATCCGTCACACCGTGCATCAGATTGAGGTGCAGTTGATTCATGCATGTCTAAAATCACTTATGGATTATTTTCTTAAAGTATCAAAATAATCTTAATTCGTTTGTTTAGTTTTGAGTTGGTCAATTTTTTTTACTAAAATTGATGTCAATTTTAAATAAAGAAGCACTTAGAGTCATATCGGTCACACCAGAAATCATATTAAGGTGAGGATGATCCCTATGCATTCCAAATCACTTATGAATTATTTTACTAAAGTATCAAAATAATCTGAATGAGTTTGCTCGGTTTTGAGTATGTCACTTGTATTTTTTACTAAAATGTCATTTTAAACTTGAAACACGCACTTTTACTCATAAAGATCACAT
Source organism: Viscum album (assembly GCA_963277665.1). Lineage (NCBI taxonomy): Eukaryota > Viridiplantae > Streptophyta > Magnoliopsida > Santalales > Viscaceae > Viscum > Viscum album. The sequence goes on from OY728137.1 coordinate 1,756,202,510, forward strand.
CGTGTATCGGTTTGACATAATACCGTTTCCTATACTTTACAAATGATTTATGAATCGATTCCCTAAATTATCAAGAAAATATGAGTGTGTTTGCTTGGTTTTTGGTGAGTGTAAATTTTTAAAGTCAAATATCAATTTTAAACTGATAACAGACACATTGAGTTAGTTATCTTATTTACTAAAATTAATGTCAATTTAAAATAAAAAGAAGTAGTTGGAGTTATAACAGTCACATCATGTGTCATATTGAGGTGAGGATAATTCCTACATGTCCCAAAGTCTCAAAAAAACCCTAAATTTTAATGTTACTATGACTTATATTGAATTTCTTTGTCGAACTACCAACATTCCATGAGTAACTTCAAACAAACCACCTGTATAAGAAAACAATTATTACGTGTAATACTAAAAAGAAATAAATTAAACATAAATAAGAAATAATACATTAATTCTAGGGATAATGATTTTACTATGTAAGAATCAAGATTACCTCTGTAATTGAGTAGTGGAGGGAACTTGAAGGAAAGTGATAAATTTCAACAATTTAGGGGGTGAAAGGTTTTGAGGGAGAAAAATTATATGAAAGTTCGGGTGCAGAAAGGGATAAAAGATGGAAAGTGCACCCCAACTCGAACAGAAGAATCCACATGTATAAGAAAACAATTATTATGTGAGTAATACTAAAAATAAATAAATTAAACATAAATATGAAATAATAAATTAATTCTATGGACAATTATTTTACTATGAAAACATAAATATTACCTCTTTAATTGATCAGAGACAGTGGAGTTTCTCTTCCTATAAAGGCAATGGAGGTAATTTGAAATAAAGTGATAAATGAACCACTATAGGGGTGAAAATGTTTAAACGTAGAAGAAGAATGAAAGTTGGACAGAGCACCCCAACTCGAACAAAAGAATTTGCCTGTATAAGAAAAAAATTATTATGTGCGTAATAATAAAAAGAAATAAAAAATAAATAAATATGAAACCATGCATTAATTCTATGTACAATGAATTTACTATGAAAACATCAATATTACCTTTGTAATTGAGTAGAGGCAGTTTCGTTTCTCTTCCTGCAAAGGCAGTGGAGGTAATTTAAAAGAAAGTGATAAATGAACCACTATAGGGGTGAAAAGGTTTTAAGGGAGAAGAAGCATGGAAGTTGGACAGAGCACCCCAACTCAAATAAAATAATCCACCTACATAAGAAAAAAATTATTATGTGAGTAATACTAAAAATAAATAAATTAAACATAAATATAAAATAATATATTAATTCCATAGACAATAATTTTGCTATGAAAACATTAATAATACCTCTATGATTGAGTATAGGTGGTATCGTTGCTCTTCCTGCAAAGGCGGTGGAGGTAATTTGAAAGAAATTGATAAATGCACCACTACAGGGGTGAAAAGGTTTTAAGGGAGAATAAGCATGAAAGTAGGAAAGAGTACCCCAACTCAAATAAAATAATCCACCTATATAAGAAAACATTTATTATGTGAGTAATACTAAAAAGAAATAAATTAAACATAAATATGAAACAATACATTAATTCTATGGACAATGATTTTACTCTGAAAACATCAAGATTACCTCTGTGATTGAGTCGAGACAATGTTGTTTATCTTCCTGAAAAGGCATGGCACTTGGTCAGAAACCATCTAAAATAAATAAAATTTACAAGTAATAATGAAAATTAAATTAATGTTTCATTATATAATTTTTTGGTAAAATTGAGAAATTATATCATAACACTACCTTTACATCTTTCCAAAGGGTTTCTTTTGTCCAAATATAAGGTAATAACAAAACTAAGGATTCTATGTGCTCTTTATTGTGGTTTAGAAGACTATATGAATATCAAGAAATTGTGAGACAATTAATGATATTGATATCTATTTGGATCCATTTATCAATGGATCCAAAACAAGGATTGGTTGTGAATCACTCACAAAGTTAATAACAAAACTAAGGATTCTTTGTATACTGCACTACTGTTGGTTAACTACAGCTTAGATTAGCATCTAACTTGAACTTCTTATCTGGTGTCCCCATGATTCTCTCATCCCACACACGATCGCCACCATCTCTATTATATCACCATCAAATATTCACCTTTCACTCTCATCCTAAAAATTTTATTCATTATTTAAAAAAGTGAGAATATTTTTCCTTCATAGAATTTTCTGATTCTCATTTTTCTTCTTTAATTATATGTATTTTCCACAAAAACTTTACCCAATGAATTAGATTATTCTATAAAGTTTTCTCTCTATTTTCAATAATCTAATTAGTTTATTTCTCTATATGTGTGGGATGAGAGAATAATGGGGACACCAGGCAGGAAGTTCAGTTCAGATGTTATGCTAAGAGGTAGTTAACCAATAATAGTGAAGTGCACATAGAATCCTTAGTTTTGTTATTATCTTTGTGAGTGATGCTCAAACAATACTTGTTTTGGATCCATTTATTAATGGATCTAAATAGAATTAAATATTATTTCAACTCTTCCAGACTAATTTGTCATGAATAACAATAACGTAAACACCTACAAAGGATTTTTGAAGGGTCATCTGCATGATCTCTTGAAAACTTGATGATCTATTTAACTTCATATTCATATTTGTTTTTCAAATGATTAGCATGCATCCATTTTCGATTCATAACCATATTATTGGGTTCATAAAAGATTAATTTTAAACAACATATAAATAAATACAAATAAGATATTCATTATCAAAAGTGAAAGTTATAGACAATTCTAATAAGTGAAACTAAAATTTTATTGTTTCAAAGAATTTCAGTATGTTGAAGAAAATGGGTAATTAAATTTAAGAAAATAATTACTCCACATAATGTCTTTCTTAAATCCCCTAAACAAATGAAAGTATAATATAGGACATTAAAGAGTAATATGAAACTCAAATATGATAAACAATAATAATAAACTCTCATTTAATCAATTAGAAGATATAAAAATGTATTAGTACAAGTGATGTAGCATCCCAAGGAATTATTAAATTTAAAATTAATGGTATATCAATATTTCAAAACATCTCAAGACTATTGAGATGTCATATCACCACACCAACCCATCCCAAGGAAATTCAAGGTACTCCAACTGGATAAAAAATGAGCATTTACTAATAGATTACATGAATATGAATTATATCAAACAAACTAATAGTTTTCTCATTATTTAATATGAAAAGAATGTTTGTAAATTGAAATAGGTGATGTATGAATTAAAAAAATAACTAAGAGATCGATATTGAAGGTTATATGAATTATTAAAGAAACATTAATTTAAAAAATATGGAATTGATCATAACCATCACATAGAAAATAATTTTATGGAAAGATTGAAATTTTTTATCAATGTGGATGAAATAATATTTAGAGGTTCAAGTGATGAATGATGATAATAATTTTCTACGTTAACAATGACCAATGTTTAAATGTTGATGATTAGTGAGTTGACATTTTTCTTCATTTATAGGTGACTCATGGAATTCATGGGATATTTATTTCCCAATCCATGTATGTGAGAGAAATGTTTTATAGATTTCAAAAGGAAGATTGAAAACCCATGTTGGAACCCATTGAAAATTGAATAAAATTTTCAAATGTTGTGGGTGGAATGTCAATCTATATCATGATAGTGTCCAAGGGACATTCTCGATCCCCCTCGGGCTGGCAATAAGAACCTGGGCATGAAAAACAAAATAGTGGAAATTATTTGGCCCCCAAAATAAATAAAAATAGAAAAAAATTTAAATAAAAACTGCCATGATGCATCCATATATTGGATTATCACACCAAACCAGATAAGTAGAAGAAGAAGATATGTAGTAGTATAATATAAAATAAATCCCTTAACATACCTTCAACTCCCTCACACACAAAATCCCTAGTTTCAATTTCTAAAATTTCACATGTATGGAATACATTGATAAAATAAAGAATGAAAAATATGTATGATAACTTTGGGTGATCAATTTGGGAAATGTAATCAAAATAAAACAACCAACTAAACTCCACGAGACTCTATGTGTCATCATTGAGTTTAGAAACAATAAACTCTCCATGAGCGATCAAGAGTTGAATAAAAATGGGAATCTGAGAAAATCATAAGGCCTGCCTCACTAGCATACAATCATCAGATCACAAATAATAACATCTTCGACGAAGAAATCAAAAAAAAAAAAATACAAAAAGAAAATTGAAAGTAATACCTCTCTAGGTTGAGGAAAATTTGAGACCCTCTTCAAAAACCCTAATTGCAATTGAACAATGGTTATCAGATGAGATGTTCTAGTAACTAGAGGTAGTCAAGTGGTGTGATTTGAGTTTCGATTCACCAAGGTGAATCACCAACAGTGGGTGGCTTTTACAGAAAGATTCTGATATCACGATGAGTTCACAAATAGTTAGGGTTTTTTAATTAGATTGGGACACATCAGCACTTATAAAAAAGTACTGATAATGAGTCCTTTTATCAGTAGTTATTACCTAAGCACTGATAAAAGATCTCTTTATCAGTGTTTTTTAGCGATGATAAAGGTAGGTCTTTATCAGCACTAAAAAAGCACTGATAAAACTAATCTTTATCAGTGCTAAACATATAACAGTAATAAATTTTCATTTTATCAGCGCTTTGTTTAGCACTGATAAAAACTCATTTTTATCAGCGTGAAAAAAGCGCTGATAAAGATGCTTTTATCAGTGCTTATTACTTAAGCATTGTTAAAGGATTTATAATTATAATTATAAATAAAAAATTGTAAATATTTATATATAATTAATTAATATATATAAATATAAATATAGTAAATATATTCATTTTTAAATATATTTATTATAATTATTTAATTATAATTATAGAGATATTTTTAAAAAATAATATTTATATCATTATATATATTTATATAATTATAAACATTTATATTTAATATATATATATATAAATAGAGTAAATATATTCATTATTTAAGTAAATTTATTATAAATTTAATAATTATTTAAATATATATACAATTATTTATTTATAATTTTATAAATACTTTTAAAAAAATATTTATTTATTTATAATTATAAATATATAATTATATAAATATAATAAATGTACATTTATAAATATATTTATTTATAATTATTTTTTTATAAATATATTTTTAACATTATTAATAAATATCTAATTTTAAGTTCATGCATATATGTTAAAAATGAGTGAAATTTAATAAATTAAGAATAAGTACACTAACAATATTGAAAAAATGGATAAGTTTTATGTGTGTGTATTGTATATAGAAATGCATTAATTATGTATATGTGAAATTAATGTAACATGGATTTGATCTATGTTAAATTGAAAAATTAAACTAAATTCAATTATATGTCGAGTACTATGCAATTAGTCAATACTTTTAATTCATATTAATTGCTTATTAATAAATATATAACTATTTAATTTAAAGCGCATAAATATTTTGTAATATATAAATCATATTTATATACATTAATATATATCTATATATTTAATATATACAATTTAATAACATTTATAATTATAATTATATAATTAATAAAATGTTTAATATTTAATAATGTATAATCAATTTATTCGTTTTTATCAATAATTATTTAATTAATAAAATTTGTAATATTTTTTTAATTAACTAAATTTTTATATTTAATTTATTTCATTATTTCATTTTATTTATTCGGACCTTTATCAGCTCTAAAAAAGTGATAATGATATAAATATTTATCAGCACTAAAAATAAAGCACTGCTAAATGGTACCCTTTATTAGTGCTAAAAATAAAGCGCTGATAAATGTTACCCTTTATCAACGCTAAAAATAAAGCGTTGATAAAGAATACCATTTATTAGTGATAAAAATAAAGCGCTGATAAAGGGTTCCTTTACCAGTAAAAAAAAAGAACAGATAAAAGGTTAAATTTATCAGCACTTTCCTTAGCGCTAATAAATATTCCATTTATTAGAATTTTGTTTGTAGCTCTGATAAATACCAGCGCTATTAAAGTCCATTTTTGTAGTAGTGGTTACTGTAACATCGCGTTTCTTTATATGCTGCCCTCAAGCTAGGGTTTTTGTACTCTAATATTTTATCTATCATTTTTCTTCTAAAATAGTGAAATGATTCTTCCTCTCTGTGAACCAAGGGATATTTCCTGAACCATGTAAATATTGTGTTTGTGATCTTCTTCGTGTCCTTTTATTTTATATCTTTTACTCTTCTCTTAGAATCATCTGTCATATTTAATCATGGAGTTTTCATAACATATCCCCAAAATAATTAAAGGTAATTTAAAATAAAATACATTTAAAATAGATTTAGTAGAGATTTAGATGAAGCATGGGGAAAATGGAGAGAAGGAGAGGATAAACCCAAAAGGGTCCCCTTAACTTAGGTCTCATTTTGTTTTATCATGCTTACACCAACTGTATAATAAAAATATGTTTATTTAAACATTTCATTATAACTATATTACATTCATTAATTTTATTCTTAATCTTACAATGGTTTAAATTTATTCATTAGCTTGTTTAAGGGAAAATGGTTTAATGTCATGTTTGTTGGAATTTTTTCATTTTTGTTTCAATTTCATTGCATTGATTCCTTATTATTTATCTATTAGTTAAATTTAATATATATAAAAATGAATTAAATTAAATATTTTCATATTATACATATGTTATGCTAACCATCCATTAAGGTGGTGAAACATAAAGAATTTACGTCCTTATAGGTGATAAAATGACCATTAATGAGACTTTATCAAAGAGGGGAGAGAGTGATAATACATATGAATTATAAATAGATCATAATAACAATATAGTAGCATATTAAAACCTATATAATGATATATAATCTAAAATAATATATTTAAGGGTGGTTATATATACATAATCAAAGTTATCATCATAGATAGTTAAACCGACCATTAACAGGTCTTTTCAAAATGAGAGAGATAAAGATATTATGTATACATATATTATAAATAAATTTTTATAGTAGATCAATATCATAAATATCATGATAATATACTAATTAAATAAATTTTAATCATTTTTTAGAAGTGGTAACGTGAATAGAAGAATAAAAGAAGATAAATTAAAAGAGAGAGGAAAGAATTTTAACTCATACTTGAAATTTTCTCATTTTATAAAGCCCTAATCCATTGGAGGCTTGGAGTGAGATGTGAGTAGAACATATATAAGGATATAAGGAGGCTTATAAGAAATTTATTAGTCATATATTTGGAAATAGAATCAATTTTGGGTGTGATTTTCCATGAGGGTGAGAGGGGGTATATGTACTTAAAGTGGAGGGGTATTTCAGGTTAAAATAATGAAGAAAATATTATTTAAAGAACAAGACTTTAAATAATGGTTCTATTTGGAAATTTGAATAGTATTTAATTAAAAATTAAAGTTTTTATGTTTTTTAAACCCCAAATCCACCTAATTTATTTTTTTATACTAAAGAAAGTAAGAAAAAAAAATGAAAAATAGTTTTTAATGGAATAATTTATCTTTTTAGAATTTGGAAATTAATTTTTAGGTTTGGAAAATGATTTTTTTAAATATATTATTTAACTCATTAAAATTATTTTATGTTGATAAAAATATTGTTGAACTTATTAGGTCATTATTGTATCATTATTATGTCATAAAACATGAAGTATTTGAAAAACTATTTTTTTATTATTCACTTAGAAATTATATTTTTTTTGATAAAATTACTAAAAAAAATAAATGTTAGATAATTTGGATGTGTTTATTCCAAAAATAAAATTTATTTTAACAAAATAAGTTTCAAAATAAAGTGATTTTAATTTTTAAATATGAACATTAAAATTAGTGTTTTTTATAAAATACATTAAAATACAATTTATTAAAATATACACTTATAATATCTTTGAGTTTCATAATTTGAATATGTAATTTTTATATTAACTTAATTAATTCACATTAAATATTATCTATAATTCATTTTACTATTATAATGGACAAGTTACCATTCTAATGGCTAGGTTACTATTTTAATAATCTGGTTACTATTCTAATAGCTATTTTTCAATTCCAACGATCAAGTTACTATTCTAACAATATAGTTACTATTTCAATGATTAAGTTACTATTACAATATATATATTACCTTTATACATCCTATAAATACCTTTAATTTCCATCATTCAATGTTTACATAGTTTTCTCTCAGAGTTCTCAACTTCATTCACAAAATTCCAATCATATTTATAATTTTTTTAGAGTACCTTTTTGTGGGTATTATATATCTAGGAAATCATGACCATATAGATTTTCAAAATCTAATTATGTTGTTTAATTGTTTTTATTCTCACATTTTTTTTAATTTTATGGATTGTATTTATTCTTCATATATAATTTTCTATACTGATGAAATAAATTAGTGCTTGTTTCTATTACATGGTGCATGTTTTTTATAATACACATTATTACTATATATGACACACATATACTTTAAGAATGAAAATTTCATAATATAAACTCTGATTTTTTTACATGATTCCACCATTAGAAATTATATCCGCAAAATTACAACTCATATCCTCTGTTGAGAATAAATGGGGGTACTATTATTTCATTGCATCACTCGGTTCCTAGGTTTCTTCTTCATACTTATGGTTTCTTCAAAGTACTTGGAAAAGGTGAGTTCTCTTGTTTTATAGAAATTTTTATCTACTTTCCAAGACCATTACTAACTAATCCTCATAAGAGTGGTCATACTATAATTGTACCACCTTAAAATTTAGTAAATTTGAGGGATCATGTATGTACTTCTTCAAGAGAGATATGTGGAACATATTATTCAATTAGTCCATCTATGGTGGAAGTTATTGTCGATATTCCACAACGTCTACATGATCAAAGATCTAAAAGAGACTAATATACCTATGGATGATATTTCCTTTAATTCTAAACCTTATAGATCTCTTCCAAGGAGATAATCAAAGGAGTACTTTGTCTTTGATATCAAACTCCAAGTATCATTGATAATTGTAAACATAACTCTTTTACTAACATTGTAATGATTTAATGTGTTGGTAAACCACATGAACCTTCACTATTATCTCTTGAACATGTTCAGGTCCCACTAGATTCTGTTCACCAACTTCATCCCATCATATTGGAGTTCTGAATCTCCTCTCATATAGAGATTCATATGGGTCCATATGAATACTTATTTGGAAACTATTGTTTTTTAAGAACTCAACCAATGAAAGATGTTGATCCTGACCTCTTTTGAAGTCCATAATGAAAATTATTAGCATTTATTCAAGTGGCTTGATATTAATTTCATATTTTACATCAGTCAAGTGTGATAGGCCATACTAAATTTTAAATTTGTATTTAAGGCATACTGAACACTCATCTAAAACTTAAAGTTGACATTTGAATATCGATCAGATACCATCAAAACTGGTTCCCCATGTAGTCTCACCACTTCCTTGACATATATATTTCCTATTAAATCAAGAAATAAATATTCAAAAATAGAGATAAAGTGAGTAGTCATGGTAATTCGATCCACTACAACACAAATGGTGTTATTTCCTTTTGATGTCTTCATAAGACCTATGATAATGTTTGTAGTGATGTAATCCCAATTACACATTGGTATGGGTAATTTTGACATAATACCCTTGTATTTTTGATTCTTTGTCTTAACTTAATATGTAACATCCTGAACCAGATTCCACATACCAGTGCCCCAATCTGATTCGTTACATGACCTCAAGAATGCCTCCCCACATTTCAGAGGCTACTAACTAGCAGTGAGGGTATAATATGTCATTTTTGGAGACTATACACTCTTTATAAAATTAATCCACAATAGATAAAATATTAAATTTATAAAATAATATAAATAATAATAATAAAATACCAACATCACATGATAATCCTAAAATAGGGAAAAATGACAAAAACCAAAGCAATAAATATGACATGCCATATAGGTGTTAAGTGTCTAATGAAAACCCAAAATAAAGACACAATGACAAATCCCAAGTAGATCCCATCATCATGTTAGGTTCCCTCATCCATGCTTCTTCCCAAATCCTAACTTATCCATTTAACAAAGGGCCTTTTCCCTTATCCTGACTTACAAACATAAGTCTACTTGGGTACCAATCGGTGGCATGAGTAGGGTGTCAGTACAACTCAGTAGGCCACCACCGACAGTGTATAAAGAAATATCTATTCTATAATAGTGTATGTAGTTGTATAATGAATAAAATAAAAAATGTTAAAAGTAAACAGGTTTCAAATTTATTATTCTTCAGTTAACCACATTAGATCTTTGGTTTACGGTGACACCCAATCCATTCATACCCGCTTTATCCCATGATGGAGTTTGAACCATACACCATAGGTATTTTAAAATTTATTCTTTCATGGGATTTAATTATTCAAAATAATTTAAATTTAATTTCATTTTAGTACCTTGGAGTGTCAGTCTAGGTACCATTATCATAGATACCTGGAGTGTCAATCCAATATCATTATCTCAGGTACTTGCAGTGTCTGTCCAGCACCAATATCATGGGTACATAGATCATTGTTCTAGTACCAAAATCTTGGGTACTTGGAGAATCAGTCTAGAACCAATTCACATGTATGCATCAGGGGCCTAGAGTATCAATCTATCCAGCTATGGATTTAGAGAATCAGTCCAACACTCACACTTTGTTTTAATTTACATATAATGGTTCAATATTAATAACCCATTTATCAACCATTCTCAACATGGTATACCATTTAATTTAAAAATCATTAGGTTTAACATCATTTCAACCCTTTAAATATTTATCCAAAATACCATAAATCTCTCACAACTCTTTAACCTTTCAAGGTTAAGTTAAATAATATTTATATAAGTTAACATACCAACACATTCATAATTTGTTTAATTTTAAAAGGCATATCATTCCCCTTTTTTATTCCATAATTACCATTTCATGGTAATTAGAACACTCTATGGGTTTCCATCACTCCTGGTCTCAAAATATCCAATGGATCCAATAGGATTTGAGAAGGGTCTCACAAATTCATGGGGATTCAATTCACTTTTCTAATTTTAAAGAAATTTCATAACATGGAAACACAATGATACAACTACAAACATAATATCACTATCAATAATATGGGAATTAGCATATATAGACCACATACCTTAGGGTTGTTGATGAATTCTCACCAAACCTTAGCCCTTAATTTGATGTAGAATGGCCGAAATCACAATAATAAAGAAAATATAGGATCAATACCTAGAATTAAGATCCAAAGAAACAAGATCCATTAAAACCTATATCAAAACCATAAAAATGGGAGGATTCATCCCTCTCTAAAGGGAGAGAAAGATGGGAGATAGAGAGGAACTTGAACAATGAAGATATCACATATATGATAGGATTTGATTTCTTCAACCATATATTTTATTCACAAAGGAAGGAGTTTTAGGATCCTAGGAATCCTCTCAGGAGACTCCAAAAGCCAAGGAAACCATATTTGTATGAGTAGGGGTGATTAGGGATATAAACTGGGGGTTCATGAATTTTTTAATTAAAATTTCAAAGTATTTAAAGTCTGTACACATGATTTTATAGAGAGGACGCATAGTTAAAGTAACCATGTACCTTAACTATATTCACTATATAGAGATTCTATTTGTGGTGCATGGTTTGGAAGCATGGTTACTTTAACCGTGTTCCAACCATGCATCACCCCTCTATCCAAGGGTGAATGGTTGGGGGGGGGGGTAGTGGACCCATGGTTTGGTCAAACCATTCACCCCCTTATAGTGGATCAAAATGGGGTGCATAGTTTTCTAGGGGAAATCACACAGTTTTCCCTAACTGTGCACTAATCGTGCTCAAACCCATGAGATTCCAAAATTATCCAAATTCACCTGAAATGATCTCTAAGAAAGTCATAACCAAAATATGACCAAAATAAGGGTAAAAAATTTCATAAAAATGACTATGAGACATCTCAAGAAAGTTCAGGATCTTAAAATATCTCTACCTTATAATAGATCATCCTTTAGATACACTCCTAAGCATCATTAATCTTCAGAGGTGTAAAGGTTGAGCCATTAGACCTGCATATCTGCTCCCATCTACCATGTTTCTTCCTAAACATGACCATTATACCACAACACTCAGAACAATAATATGTTCTTTCTACACCAAACTTTCCCACCTTGATCCACAATATAAATCAAATTCTCCTCAAAGGATGCATCAGCCTCAAGATCAACATTATCAACATCGATCATATGATAAGGGTTATGGTGATACTTCTAAAGATGCGACACATGAAAAACATTATAAATATCACTATAACTCTGTAGAAGATCCAATAAATATTCCATCGGTCTGATCCTCTCTAAAAGATCAAACGGTTTGATAAACCTCGACACCAACTTTCCCTACTTCCAAACTTGACAGTGACCCAATATTGGTGACACCTGTAAGAACACCTGATCACCCATCATAAACTCAAGTGGTCAGTGAAATCAATGGGAATAAGAATTATTTCTAATTTTCATTGTATCCATACATTTCCAAATTAGCCGAACCTATTCTGATGTCTCCTATATGATACTTGATCCCAACAACTTCGAATCACCTACCTCCATCCAATATAAAGGTGATATGCATGACCTACCATAAATAATCTCATATAGTTCTATACGAATAGTCACATGATCAATTTTTTCATAGAAAAATCAACCAATTATAAGTGATTCTCCCAAGATCCACCAAAGTCTAGGGATCACACCTATAACATGTCCTCTAACAACTGAATAGTGCGCTTCGATTGTCCATCTATCTATGGGTGAAAATCTATACTCAAAAACACCTGAGTACCAAGTTCCTTATAAAATCCATTCCATAAGCTTGAAGTAAAATGTAGATCATGATATAATAATATAATTAACGACACCCTAAGAAAATGTAATATCTACCAAACATATATATCACCTAAGTGATCAACCATGAAAGTTTCCTGAATTGGAAAGAAAGGGGATACTTTGGTCAACCAGTCCACAATCACCCATATCACGTTATTATTTAGGGGGTTCCTTATAATACCTACCAAAAAGACCATGGTAACGCCAACCCACTTTTATTCCAAGATGGAAAACAACTATAAAAAACCACCAGGTCACTCATGGTCTACCTTCACTCACTGACTGGTGTAACATCACTTCCCAAAACCCATGACAACTTTCTTCATTCTTGGCCACCAATATTGCCTATGAAGGTCATGGTACATTTTGTTCAAACCAGGATTCACTTTCCACTTTGAGTCATGGGACTCACACATCATCTTATCTTTCATACAATTAGGCACAAAAAAATGACCACAAACATAAATTATCTCATCATCATCGATAAACAAATCCAAAGGTGACTCCCCACCTTCTTGGATTTATCTCAAGGCCAAACAATCCAGATCCTCATACTTCCTCTCCTTAACCCAGTTCAAAAGTGTGGAATCAACTGATAAGGATACAGGGGTCATCTTCCCCTGGTCCTCCTGAATCACTATATGCATTTCAACGAACAAAGCCACCATATTCCACTCAGAGTTAGACTCTTGGGATACCTATGTTTATGTCTTCCAGCTCAAAGCATCAGAAACCTATTTACCTTTATGGGTGTATAGGATAGAAAAAAAATAAAATGACTGCATATATGCAACCTATCTCTACTGCTATAGATTTAGATCTCATTGTGAAAATATGTACTTTAAAATTTTATGGTCATTATACACAATACACCTTTCACCCAAAAGGTAATGCCACCAACACTTTAAGTCATAAAACACTATGGAAAACTTGAGATCATGTTTAGGGTAATTCTATTCCTATGGCCTCAACTTTCACGACCCATACACCACAACCAAATCTCCCTACATCAACACTTCTCCAAGTCTGGTTCTAGAAGCATCAAAAAACAAGTTATACTTCTTACCAGGATCAAATAGGATCAAAATAGGTGTGGTAGTCAAATGATTCTTCAACTATCGGAAGGAATTTTCACATGATCCAAACAATTCAAACTTGATACCTTTCTTGGTCATTCCTAAAATTAGTGCTTCCAAATAGGAAAAGTCTTTGATGAATCTTCAATAATAACCCATCAAACTTAGAAAGCTTCAGATATGAAAAAAATTATTAGTCTACCTCTAGGAAACAACTGCCTGAATTTTATCTGGGTCCACCAACAAAAAATACTATAAGATGATGTGACCCAAGAAATTTATCTTATCGATCCAAAAATTACACTTAGATTTATTAGCATATAGATGATGTTCTATTAGTGTACTCAAGATGATTTCAAGATGTTGGGATTGACCATCACGAGTTTTGGAGTACACCCAGACGAAATCCAAAAAACTAACAACAAAATGATCTAGGTATGGGTGAAAGATTTGGTTCATTGAGGCCATAAACACAGCTAGAGTGTTTGTCAGCTCAAATGATATCACAAAAAACTAATATAGTCTATACCTGCTTTTAAAAGAAGTCTGTGGTATATAAAAGGTCTCACCCTCATTTGATGATACCCTGATCTCAAATCCATTTTGGAGAACACACAATCACCTCTAAAATGGTCAAATAGATCATTGATATGTAGAAGAGGATACTAGTTCTTAACTTTCATGTAGTTAAACATACAGTAATCAACACATAAATGAAACATCCTGTCAAAATTCTTAGAAAAAAAAGCCAGAGAACCCCAAGGTGGAATACTCAGACAAATACATCCATTATACATCAATTCTTATGGCTGAGTCTTAAGAACTTGAATCTCTATTGGTTATATTCTATAAGGTGGAATATGAACTGATTTAGCTATAAACATTATCTCAATTGTAAACTCAACATATCTTTGAGGTGGAAGCCCTATTAAGTCCTTGAGAAACACATCCTAAAATCGATCCACTATGTGTGGAAATACACTATGCTTCACACCCCCATCATCCAAAAAAAGACTTGAAAACTGGGTGGTGAGAACCCCCAGTTTCTAATGAACTAGCCCTGCATGAATTTCCTAGATATCCCATTCTCGATGATGAACATATCTATCACCCTCAAGAGATGCAAGGGTTACTCCCATTTAGTAAATATCGATGTAGGATTAGTACGATACTAGTCATTCCGTACCTAGAATCAATTCAAAACCTGACATCTAAAGTATGTACAAATCCCATAGGAAATGATACTCACCAACCTCGAGGGAACACCGTTTATATAGACTGATTTTTTTCAACCGTACACACAATGGTGTGTCGATCATCATAACCCCACATAAAAAATTTACCATGAAACTAAAACCATTCAAAATTATAGTAGATATAAAATAATGTGAGGATCCTGTATCAAATAAAGTGATATAAATCATAGAAGCTACAAGAATTGTACCTATTACTATCGATTCCCCAACCTTGATATCAACAAACATAGGCTGAACTGCATGAAAATGACCTATACCTCTACCTTTTACTCCAGTCTGAGTCCCCTATGTTGCATTGTTCTGCTGATATGGGTGCTATTACCCTAAATTACCACATCCTCCAACTCGACTGGCATGACCAGTATATCTCCAAATTCCCAACTAGTATAGGGTAGAAGAACCCCTTCCAATACTATGGATCATACTAAATCCTCTATCACTACCCATATGTTGAGTGTTCTTACAGTACCTCTATAAGTATCCCATCCCATCGTAAGCTTGTCACTCTACCTACGATTAGGGACAATGACTACGAATGTGACCCAACCTACCGCACTAATGAAAAAACACTCAATTAGAACCCTGAGTAACTGATCCTTCCCCCTAGCTAATCTGTTTTCCACTTCTCTAGTAAAATTTCTCAAAATGACACTTCATACACTTGGAATACATCCCTCTTGGTCATCCAGTAGAGGACACCTATCCTACACTAGAATCCTCCTTCAGCTTCCCCTTAGAAATGATATCCTGATTCACTATCTTAGAAAAGTCTTCAATAATAATATATTAAACTAAGACTTAATCTCACATTTAAGTCCATTATGAAAATGTATTAACATGGCTACTTTATCTATTACTAATTTTGTTACAAATCACTGTAAGTTAGTGAAGTGACCGACATATTCCATCACTGATATAATCCCCTGGTTCAACTGCATAAACTCTATCACCCTCTCCCATATCAATGTCTCTAGGTAAAAGTGTTCTAGGAACTTCTGTTAGAATTACTTCCATACCACGCCCTCCAACTGGTCCTCCCAATCCTGAATATCCCACCAGTTATTCACTATACCTCATTATATATAGGATACTAATTTGAATCTTTTCTCCACAGAGGTATCTAAATGATCTAGTATTGTCTGGATAGACTTAGTACAGAACTCAGTTGCCTCATGACCACCCTCTTCGATAAAAAGTAGAGGGTGCTGAATTCAGAGCTCCTGGTTCAAATCAAATATATTCCACACCTCCCTTCCTAGGTCTCCTTACATGAATTTCATAAAATGAGTGAATTTATCATGAAAATTATATTCTTCCCCTCACTCGAAACTATCAAGGCCTCGTGTCTCACTACTAGCGGTGAATTCTATTTAATTCCATCCTATCACCCTACTAATAAATGTTTCCATGAAGGAATGTCTTTAAAATTCCTAGAGCATGTTTTATAACATACAACACATCATTTACACATTTATACAAGAGAGATTCACATAATTCCACAACAAATTATCCTACACACACTACCCCACGGTCAAAACCATGGTATTATCATAACCCTCAACCATCCCTAACTTCGGCCATGGATAACACAGGGTAAACAACTTTCATATTTATAAGTTTCTCATTAGACACCCATTTTTAATTATTTAAAAATACTACATTTAACATATTCTAAAAATTATAAATTCATTATTAGGGACTCTTTATTTTAAATTAATCATGTAATGAAAAACATATTCATTTCCTATAACCCACTAATAACTTAATTTTCCATGCGTTCCTAATATGATTAATGTCACATAAATTCCTGAGTGCTTAGAGTGATTCAAGCATACTCATCTCTCTTGACATATTTTCCCATGAGTGAAATCTTATAAAACAGTAAAATCACACAATAAGTGCATCACCCAAGGTGAAATAAAATTCAACTATAATAGAAAACATAAAGAATAACAAGCCCACCCCAGGAACTTGGGTTTCCCCCCATGCATGGGTTAACTACTCCCATGCCCAATCTCATTACCAAGGCCTGACCCATCCCAATATTCTGTCTACCATTCCAAAATAATAAAATGAATTAAAAGAAAACCTCCTTTGATACCAATTTGTAACGTCTCGACCCAAGTTCCAAATACCAGTGCCCCAAGCCAGTTCATTTCATGACCTCAAGCATGCCTCTTCATACACCAGAGGCTGTCGACTATAAGTGAGGGTAAAATATGTCATGTGGGGAGAATATGATCTCTTTATTAAAGTAAGATACAATAGATAAAATAATAAATACAGGAAAAAAATATAAATAATAATAACAAAAAGACCATCATCACATGATAATCCTAAAATAGGGGAAAATGACCAAAACCAAAGCAGTAAATATTTCATTCCATATAGGTATCAAGTGTATAATGAAAACCCAAAATAAAGACACACTGAAAACTACAAATTGGGTCCTGACATCATGTATGGTTATATTATCCATGCTCCATACTGAATCCCAATTATCTATCTAACATAGAGTCTTTTAACTTATCCTAGCCCGTAAACATGAAGTCTACTTGGGTACAAATCGATGGTCTGAGTAGGGTGTGATTAAAAATTAGTATGACACCACCAATGGTGTCTAAATATATATCCAGTCTATAATAGTGTATGGGGATTTATAACGAATAAAAGACAAAATGATAAAAGTAATCAGGTTTTACATTTATTATTCTTTAGTTAACCACATTGGCCCTTGGGTTCATGGTGACACCCAAGCCATTCATACCTACTTCAAATCATGCTGAAGTCTAAACTATAAACAATATGTATTTTACAATTTATTCTTTTATGGGCTTTCATTATTCAAATTAATTCCAATTCTATTTCATTTTGGTACCTTGGAGTGTTAGTTCAGGTACCATTATCATGGATACTTAGAGCATCAGTACAACATCATTATCTCAAGTTCTTAGAGAATCAGTACAACACTAATATCATGGGTACTTATAGAATCAGTATAGCACCAAAATCTAAGGAACTTAGAGCATCATTCCAGCACTAATTCACATGCATGCATCAGGGACCTAGAGCATTTGTTTGGCCACCCACGGATGAGGAGCATCAGTCTAACACCCACACCTAATTGTTTTCATTTACATATCAAGATTCAATACTAATAACCTATTTATCAACCATTATCAACATGGTGTAGCATTTCATTTATCAATCATTAGATTTATCATCAGTTCAAACCTTTAACCATTTAACCCAAATACCATGAACCATATCATAACTCTTTAACCTTTCAAGGTTAAGTCACATAATATTTATACAAGTTAACATGCCAACACATTCACAATTGGTTTAATTTTAGAATCCCTCTCATTCTCCCTTTTCATTCGATAATTATCATATTAAAGTAATTGGAACACCCCATGGGTTTCCATCACGACTGGTCTCAAAATATCTAATGGATCCAATGAAATTTGATAAGGGTCACACAAATTCATGGGGATTCAATTTACTTTTCTAATTTAAAAACAATTTCACAACATGGAAACACAATGATACAAATAAAATCACAAGATCATGATCAAAACTATGGGAATTAGAATATATACCACGTACATATGGGTTATTGAAGAATAATTCTCTCCAAACTATATCCCTTAATTCGATGTAGAATGACCAGAATCACAATAGTGAAGAAGATCTAGGATCAAAACCAATGATCATGACCCAATGAAACAAGATTTATTAAAACATAGATCTAAACCACTAACAACAAGAGGATTCATCCATCTCCAAAAGAATATAAATAAATGAGAGAGAGGAACCTAAGAAAGGAAGAGGTCACATACCAGAGAGAAGTCAATTTATTCCATCAGATATCTGATTTTCAAAGGAAGGAGTTTGGGGAGCCTAAGAATCCTCTCAGGAGCCTCCAAAATCCAAGGAAACTATATTAGTCTAAGTGGGGGTGATAAGGTATATAAAACATGGGCTTCGGAAAATTTTTATTAAATTTTTATAGAAATTAATTTATATACACAAGGTTTACTATAGATTACTCATGATTGAAGTAACTTTTCCCCTTAACTGTGTACCCTATACAAAGCTTCAGTTTGGGGTGCACAGTTTGGCCGCACATTTACTTTATCCATGAATCACACCTTTGTCCAAGGGTGCACGGTTTGGGGGGGGGGGTGGCCACACAGTTTGGTCAAATAGTGTCCCCCCTTCCAGTGGCTCAAAATAGGGCACATGGTTTACTGGGAAAAACTTCACAGTTTTCCATAACCATGTGCCAACTTTACATAGCCCCATAAGTTTCCAAAATTTACAAAATTCACCTGAAATGACCCCGAAGAAAGACCTAACCAATGTTTGACCAAAACATTAGTAAAATATTACCATAAAATGAGTATAATACATCTAAAAAATAGTTGGGATCTTACATACTAACATACCAATCACTTTTAGGCATACCCTGCAATATCATTCTTCATTCTGTCCTACTAGAAATGCATCTAAAGATTTCAATACATCTTGGTACATCAAGGGTGGATGGAGAAGGATGAGTTACATTCATAATCCAATTCCTCCTTATTTTTCTCGAGTTTTAATAGAAAAAATGTCTTATCAAAAAACTAATTAATATTTCATTATTGATAATGAATTCATGAATCATTCCATGTTTGGTTTCTCTTAGCATCTATTGAATCTAAAAATCACCCCTTTATTCCTTCTTTAATTTCTCTTGAATAGATGGTTAGAAAATCATTTAGGAATGGTAGGATATCTTCCCTACCTTTATAATTTCCAAATACATCATTCATATATCTAGGAAGATATGTTTTCTCTTAATCCTCATCATGAATAGGGTTACAAGTTCTTTTATATTAAGTGAATCTAATTCCTTACTCAACTTCCAAGGATTCTAATGTATTTAGAAATAATAGTCATTTAATTTCTCAAACCATCTACTTTGTCACATGTTTAAATCTGTTTGTGGGAATATACATTATAAAATCTAGTTATCAATGTATATGGCACAATTTTATTCACTTATATTTGGTCTATTCTATATGGGCACTTGGATATAAGTGTCACCCTGATTATAAGTTCTAGCGATAAATATACCTCACAATCCGTAGTATTATCAAAAAACTCTTTATAAAATAAATCAATGCATTCCCTTGGAATGGGAATGTCTTCAAGGTTGATTCATATTTGATCATGATGTTATTATTCATTATATATTTATACTTATACCATTGAACAATTATCTAATATAGATTCATAATTTTCCTTGAATTTTTATAAAAACTTGTGATGGTTTAGTATATAGAAATAGATTTCCTTTTCCTTTAAATTGATATGAGATCTATATAATGAGAACCAATTGAGTCATAGTATAACATTAAATTCCACCAAAGGAATAATTGTCAGATTTTTTGGAAAAATATTTCCCCAAATACTAATTAGGGATGATTCAAACAATTGAGATACAAAAATTACACCAGTATGTGTTTCTACATATATCTATTATTCAAGGTATTAAAAATTTGATTCAATATTTTTAGAAAATTGGTAGGATTTAAAGTAATGTGTTATGAAAAAATCAAATAAAAATTTCACTATTATTCATTTGAATAGTGAGTGTACCATTCATATCTTTATTCTATTGCACCACCTCAATAGTTTATTATTGAACACAAATGTATTAATTTCCCATGGGTTTAATTTTGGTTTTTTTTGAGATAATTTCATTTTAAGAAATATTAAATAAATAAATATTTATCCCACAATATCGAATAATGATATTTTATTATAGAAGGATTGAATAGTATTTTTAACATCATGGTTGAGTTTGGAATTGGGTTTTTTATATAGGATATGTGTATTTTTTGGTCTCAAGTATCAGATCTTAATCCGAGTCATTTCAGCTCATTAAAATAAAAGAATTACCAACATAATTATTATATTATAAATGATTATTATCGAAAATCAACTTGAAGAGTCATTATATATCATTTATTTCATCATTAAAAAGAGAGCAGAGATATATATATCATTATTTGATGGAGTTAATATCAAACCCTATAGTAGAGACAAATTTTTGTGGAAATGATGACTGAGCCTCATGCCCTTAATGAATGGATTAAAGCAGTGGTTTTTATTACATAAAGTGGGGATTTTTTATATTACATTGATATGTTATTTTCACTTTAATTCATCTTTTATTAATCTATATTGTTGCGATTAACATAAAAAATTATTATAAAAATAATATATTTATAACTTTTTTAACACTAAGATTCTTTAACCTCCATTTTTGAAACTCTTCAACAACATTTGATTTGTAGGGGAATTTTTTTCGTTGATTATTGTTCTTGATAAATACTTATTCCTATGTGAAATTATTGATAAAACATTCATTGTAATTGGTTAATTTTTTATTTTCATAAATTCATTTTTATTAAAAAATATTTTTAAAATAATTTTTATTCATTGTGGAACATGTAATTATTTGAGCTAACATAATTATTCTTTTTGGTAGTTTATGGAAGACCAATATTAAAATAATTACATAATTTGAAAATTTTTATGTGTTAACTTCCCATAAATAACACTGCCCAATTTATAAATCATTTTCATTTAAAATAAATTTATATCATCTATGTTCTTTGATGAATGTGATTTTGAATACATTCTCAAGTGCTTAGATTTTCCACCAAATTTCATTCTCCATTTTTTATTTCCTATCATACTCACTATAGATTAGTAACGGGGTCCATGTGATAGTTTGGATACAAAAAATATAGTGAGCAACACTGATGTTTGAAAGGAGACATAGTGAAGAGATCATGGTCAGTAGACAACTAGTTAATAGTGTCAAAATAATGCTCTAATAAGGTTTAGGGTGTAATTTATAAGGTATATGGTAACAGGGTGACCTGATGATGATGTATGACTAAATATCTACTATCAGAGCTTCATGAGGCAAGGTTGTAACCACAATAGAATCATGTTCTGGTGATATAGGAGGCATGACTGATAAAGGAAGCAACACAAAATATGTGCCAATATGAGTTCAAGATCTATTTTTTCTAACTACATGAAGTGTTGTCTTTAATGTCACATTCCATGTATGTCATATTATATAGTTATAGGGTTCTCATGAGTTCTAAATAATACACATAATGTGACTTACTGTAAAAATATATGTATTTCAAGCCATATAATTTAAGCATGCATTGAAGTACAATCTTGATTGACCAGTTGGCCCCACATGATGTATATTACATAGTACACACCTTGTATAAAGGATACATGACTTGGAAGTCTCTATAAGTACATTACCAAATTTTTTTGGGTCATACATTCTTAGTACCCTATTATACACATTATTTATATAGACCCCACATAAAATGTAGCAACCCCAACCCCAGTAGCCCAGAGTCGGTAAGAGTACAATGTAATATATGAATAAATAATATATAGTCAATATATCAAGGTAAATAATTGAAAAAAATTCCATTTAATCTATAAATTGAGAATAATATGGTAGGAATAAATTATGATCAAATAATTTCATATAAATAATCACATGATCTTGAAAACTTAACCATGGATATTATAAATAATCAAATAAGCACATGTAATATCAATAACTTAATTCATAATGATATAATTTATAACTCTAGACATCTAAAACATATTCTCGAGGCCATGTGCCAAGAAATCAAAATAAATGGTTAAGGCCTCAGCCAAAACCCAATCTAGTTTGTCGCATGAGACCCAACAATGCATAGAGGGGATATAGAGGCCCCCACTCATCACTTACTAAGTATAATTCATTCCTCATATGAAAGGGATGAAACATAATCCACATAATCATTTTTATTGAAAAACTATCATACAAAATATTAACACTTACCCCAATTAATAAACATAATCATAAATTATCTAGAGTAATATAATGAATGGTAATAAAATTGTACATACTCGGTCAAAATGATCATAAACCATCCAAATAAAGAACAAGGATGATATCAATACAACATATTCTAAGTTTATCATAAATTAATTAAATGTTTGAGGTCATTGATGTATAGAAATACCATAAAAATGTCATTAAAAACATTTTTGAGGAAAATAACCTTTCCACTTTGAAAATCATTATTAAACAAAAAGTTCACAAAAATATTTTAAAAATAATTTTATACAAAAATAACCTTTTAAAACTTGTAAAATTATATTTAAAACATATAGTGGTCATGATGGTGGAAAATTATGTTCATTACATACATGTTAAAACAAATATTACTTTTACATTTTCTGTAAAAACGAAATGGGATTTGTTTTGAAAACAACATGAAGATCCCATTATTTTTTTTAAAAAGAAAAAATAAGTAAAAATGAATTTAATAAATAATTTTTAAATTTTAAAACACATTTTTGAAATCATTTTTATAAAACATGATTTTAGAATAAAACCGATTTTCGACCGAAGAGAGAAATAAAGTCAGATTTTCTAAAAACAATTTCTCAATAATTATAAGTACCAATAGTGAAAAAATGATAGTATTTCTTGAAAAAATTTATAAATAACCAGAGGAGAAAAAATATATTTATTTTAAGATATTAATATCAAATAATCCTCCCAAGGGAGACTTAAATAAAAACAATCAGGAATAATGATGTGATTGTGAAATAAACCCCTACCACTTTGTAAACTTTTGAATCATAATCCCCATGAATGAAATTAATTAAAATGAAACATTAAATACCATGAATATAAATATATTAATGATATAAAATATAAAAATGGGTAGTATACACATGAAACAAAGGAATAAGTGGTGAATATGACATATGTTTCACAGAAGTCAAAGTGAGATGAGAAACCCTTACCTTAGGTTTGACTAACTTCGTATGTGTCTAAAAATCATGTATAATAAATATAAGATTATTATATATATATATATATATATATATTACAGATCCATAATAATATAAATAATATCACATATAATCCTCTTATAACATTTTAACACTCTTTTGTTAATAATATTTCATTATTTTCATTATTTCATGTGTCAATTTTCTTATTTTATCATGCATGTTTTTTTATGAAGGTTCTGGTTCTTGTACATAGGACATAAAAAAATTATCTACAGAATTATAATCATGAAATAATTTTCATATTTAAAAACCAATTATACTTTTAATACCAATAATGAAATATGGTTTTGATAAATGAAGTATGCTACGATCATAGAGAGGGTAGGCCGTACATACAAATGAGCAGCGTTTCCATTTTTCAATGATCATTATGGAAAGAAGGTAAGTAATATTATATATTTCCATAATAATGATAATATAATAAATACTATATTATTTTTTAAATTTACTAATATATATATATATATAATCCATGTGGTAAGGTGATGAAAAGAGAGTCACATCCCTTCATGAAGGCGGTAGTCCACACATACACGAATGACGATATCATCTTTGAATGAGTTAAAATGTAAGAAATAAAATGATATATTATATTTTAATAATGATAAAAATTTCATTAATATCATAATTATTTCATTTATATTACATATATTCATTAAATTTATCCTTATTACCTTCCATGTAAAGCATTTGTGAAAAACGAATCACATCACTTCGCTAGGCGGTAGTCCACCGTACACATGAACGACACTATCATATACCCTATGGAATGGAATGTAAAAAAGGTATATATGATATAATGACTCCATATATATAATTATGTTATAAATATCATATATATACTTTATATTAATCATCATACCTAACTGTGAATGGTATTGATGGAAAATGTGTCACAACGGTTTACGAGACGACAGTCTGCTGAATAAATGAGCGACATCATTATTTCCCATTCGAGGGAAGAGGAGATAGATATAGGTCATGGAATTAAAATAATGACATATCAGTATTTTGGATATAATGGTATTATTATATAATCACAACTAAATAATATTTGTAGGAGGAGTAAGAAGAAATAAAACAAAAACACATAGTTTGGAATTCCACCTCTTCTTGGACAACCTCTTTAGGATTATACCTAAAGTATTCCCAGAATGGATTTATGACCAAACCAATGATTCTAGGATGAGGGGATGTAATATTGGAATTTATTTGGGTGGGTATTGTCCAAACCAAAATGGTTTTAAGGTGTTAATAAGAGAGGACATGGGGTCACCTATTATAGGTGAGGTGAGTGGTACACTTGTAATTTTTGAAAAGAAAAGGTGTACCCACTTTTATCACATTTAAAAAGGGTAAAAAATGAATTATTATAGATGACAAGTTTTAGGTCATTTTAATCCCTATCTTCTTTGTTTAACCTATGATAAATAAGTTTTTACCTTAATCACCGTAAATAATTTTTACTATTGATTATTGTAAAAAATTATGACAAACTTATTAGATAATATAAATTATACTATTTCTAATTATTTAATCCATTTTTATAAATTCAATTCACCATATTGGAAAAATTTCTTTTAAAATTAATCCATCCGATGCTATGAGAAAGCAGGTTTTCAAAGAGAAAATGTTCAAAAGTTTACAAAGTTTTTATATCAAAATTCAATATAAAAATGATTCTAATGACATAAATTTGATTAATAGATATATAATTGAACTAATTTTACTTATAAAACATTAAAATATAATTTATCTTTGTAAATAATTTAAACAAAAGACAATTTTTAATAAAAAATAGTATTTTCACTATTCATTGAAAAATGAAACATTTCAAAAAAATACCAAAAAATCCAATAAGATATTTTTTAAACGATGATTTAAGAAATGAATCTTATTTTTTCAAATAAATTTTATAAAATTAGTAAAAATAAATTATAAATTATGTGGGAAAAGTGCGAGTAAACTGCCTTTTAGAAAAATACAGTTTTTTCAAAAAACACTTCTTTTTCTTTAAAGTGGTTCTTATTTTTTTATAATTTATAGATAAAAATTTTATTTATTTTATAGATATGTAAACCATATAATTTTCATACATTATTTATTACTATTTTTACCCTCCAATTTAACGGCTGGGTGATAATGCTCATGTTTAAATAATAACTTTTTAATAGAGTATCATGTTTCGTTTAAACCCGGTGTTGCGTGCATCTCTAGAAATAAAAGAGATTGAATCTATTAAAAAATAAATATTTAATAAAGTCTCAAAATTCTATATTCTCTTCTAATCTTGGTGTTGCAATTCATACACACTATCAAACATAATTTTTCTATTTTTAAATCTTAAGGTGTTGTAATCTACCCCCTTAAATAAATTATGTCCTTGTAATTTAATCCTGATCTTAGTAATCAAGGTTTTGACATTTGAAAATATATTTCTTGAAACCCCAAATAATAAAAAGTTTTAATAAAACATCATCTTAATAATAATGAAAGTAAAGTATAAAGGTCAAATGGAAAAACACATAACTAGGTTTCTAAGTAAGAAAACATTGGTGACAAGTGAAGATATAAACATGGAATAAAAACATAAATAATTATAGGGAGTGGTAGAGGTAATTTATCACAAGAAAGTAAATTATCAATGGAAATTTAAGGACCTAAAAATAAAAAACTATGATAATTTAAAATAGCATCAGTTTAATATAAATGTAGGTTTTTAGATTAAATTTTGTTTTAATATCCTTTTTCTAAAGTTGAGGAATTGTTCTATGATCTTAACTAAGAACATAAGGAAATATAATTACTTGATATATTTTTATTTTACTCACATAATTTTACATTTTGGTTGTGCTTTAGTCATTTTCTATTTCATTTATTAGTATAATAAATAAATATCCAAGTTTATTTTTTTATTCCTTAAGCACTAAAATTACCTTTTAACAGATCATAAGATCCATAAAAGAGTAACAAGTTATTCCTTTCATATTTACTAAAACCAAAATGGATATAAAAATTCATCCAATAACACCCAATATTTAACTTATTCCATTCCATAAATGGTTAACCTTAAATATCATGCAAAATATGTATGACCAAATTTAGAATCATGGTTACTAAATCCACATTATATTCCCTAGATAATATAAAGTGGATCTTAATGTCACATTCCAAATATGTGAATACCTTGGTCTCCATAAAACCTTAATAATTATATGAATGCTTCTAAATATAAAATATTAGGTTGTAAAATATATCCCATTAATAAATACTTGTAGTAAACTTCAGCAAAGAGAATATAAACCATCAACTCAATAACAAATTTCATGGTCACTATATACCATCCCATAAAAATCTATTTACAATCTCAATATAGAGAATATATTAATGGTAATTTTCCATCAATCATGTGTTTTCAAATAATTTTAGCTTTCCACTAAATCACTTTTCTTTTTTATTAGTACCATTAAATATATTCTCTCAAATCATTTATTAAATAGTACTATATTAAAATCCATATACATTTCGTAATTCTTATAAATAGAATATCATTTATTAAAATAATCTTATAACATAATTCTTGAATCCAAACATAAAAAAATTAATCATTCCAGTTCATCTATATTAATATCATAAGCTTGTCCGAGACCCCTTAGATTATTTTTAGGTATATTCATTGAATGATTGGGGAATTCATTTTCGTAGTGCCCTATATCCTTACAGTGGAATCATTGAACATTGAAATATTATTTGTTTCCCTTTAAATCATGATCATGGTGACCTTTTTCTCCACACTTCAAGTAGACTCATTTTTCTTTTAAGCATGTACCAAGGTGTTTCCTTACACAAGTGTCACATGTTGGAAAATACTTATTTACATTCTCCCTTTTATCTGCATTTTTCTCATCCATCGTATTATTCTCTTAATTCCATTCAAAGTCATAATAATTGGACAATTATTTATATTTCTTAATAGCACATGATATTTTATCTTGATGTGATGAGAAATTTTGAGAGACTAGTTACATTAAAATTATTTTATTAAGGCCATCAAATAAAATATCAATAATAATATTTAGATTATGAACGTAGTCCACAACATGCCTTTCTAACCTTGTAAAGTTTTATTTAACTTAGAAAATTTTTTCTCTTCATTATGTCTTATACTCAAGAGCTATCTTTCCATATTTACTAATTTCTCATGAGGAAAATATTTTTCAAAGAAGAGTACCTTAAAATCCTTCCATTCTATGCTTCCTATTTCCTCCTCATCCTTATTATTCTGAATTATTGACCACCATCAATCCATATATCTCAAGAGATGACACAATTCCATGAAAAAATTCCCCCTTCCATTAATTTTCAGAGAGATAAATATATTATCTAAAGAACTTATCCATTTCTCACCTAAAATAGATTTTTAGTCCTATTTAATGATAGTGTTTGTTGAAACATGATTTTTTAACACCATTAATCCTTGTGGTGGATCAATAGGATGCTCCATACAGGAAATGTTACTACTTATAACCTGAGATAGCTTCCCCAATATGGTTATAATTTGATTTGTTCTAGCTCTAGATTCATTATCTTACCTAGGGGGAATCCCTATACAAGTAATATGAATTGATATAGTTCCCATTTTTTAGGAACTATTTATAAAAAATAGAATACACTAGATTATATCCTAACATTATTAAACATAATTTATAATCCCAAAACTAGTGAAACACTTAACATAAATTAAAAAATTTATGCATAGCTAATATCATAATCATAAACATGGTTTCATTTGGGATATAATTATTTTCAAATCCTTCATAAAGGTTGGTAAATAAAATGTAAATTTTATTAAAAATATCCCTTAGGAGTGTTAAAACCCATAGTATGGCTTGTTGTCATGCACTAGGTGTAATGGCCCGAGTTTTTAAAAGATAAATTTACGTTTTATAGTGTATGCGATACACAACACCAACAACCATTTCAACATAGCCATTAAATTTGAAAATAGGAAGAATTAACTAAATTATGAAATATATATGTAAATTTACTACTCAACATAAATATATTTATACATTATTATTAAATAATCAATCAATTTTTAGTAATGTAATTTTATTCCTCAAAAATACATTTTGTTTAAAAATGTTTTTTACTTATTTTTGTGAAAATATATTATAATTAATTTCTAGCCCAATTATAAAATATATTTTAAAAAATTAAAATAATTTTTTAAATCATCATATCAAAATTAACTTAGGGTGATATTTTTAGATTTTTGAAAAAATGGTTTTTCATTGAATAGTGAAAAATACCGATTTTTTAGAAAAACTATCATTTCTTTTGATAAATTAAGTAATTTAAAAGACCAATAATTATTTTAATTTTATTTTAATGAGACATAAGTATAATTTATTTATATTTAATATAATTAATTACATCTAAATTATCTTTATACCATATTTTAGTATAAGTTTATTTTTAGGCTCAAAAATACATTTTTTCTGAAAATCGTTTTAAAATGCATAATGTTTCTACCCATTAATTAATTAAAAATAATAGATAATGGGGAATGATTTAAATTTAATTTATGGATCATATATATATACCATTATGAATTTAAATTCATATAATGAAAATTACTAGTTATAAAGTTAAAGTAAAATAATCTCTTCCTTGAAAAATCCATTTTTCGGATAAACCGCTTTCCATTATGCTTGATCATTTTATTTTAAATGAAATTATTACCATTTTTTTAATTTAATTTTATAAAATTGATCCCATAATTAGAATAATAATAATTAATATTATCTAATAGGTTCAAATTAATTTTTTGGAAATATGAACAATAACCAGAGTGAATATTTATTACCAGAGAATAAGTAAAATAAGTTAATTAAGGGTAAAAAAAATAATTTAACAGTGAAAAATTATAAACCTAATAGTATTAATATTTATATTTAATTTTAAACAAAATAATTATAATGTCCCATATCCAGATGCCACCCAAATGTGGCCTGTATGCAGTTGGTCACACGGCCTCAAGCGTATCTGCCCAAATGCCAGAGGCTGCTGACTAGTAACTAGGGCCTAGAAGTGATCGTGGGGAGACTATGCCCTCATTGGAAGAGTATAACATATAGGATAAAATAATAATTTAGTATAAAAAGCAACAATACCGTTCAATAGAAATAAACCGAAGAATATTAATAAGATAAATAACCAAGCATAATTCCATGCAAAATATGATGCGACATGCTATGTTCTAAGAAAACAGCCAAAATAGGTACACTATAGTAATTCACAATATATATTCCAAAAGAAAAAAAGAAAAAAAGTAAGCTAAGAATAATCACAAGGATCATCTCAGTCCCATGCTCCCCTAATCCTAAGCAGCACATCAAGTACCTAAATTAGGGTGCTTTCCCTGATTAACACCTACAATCATATAATATATTTGGGCCCAAAATCATGACCCAAATAGGGTGTGAGAATAAATCCCAGTAAGAACCCACCCAAGGTCTATGAAAATCTATCAGTGGGTATATATAATAGGTAGTGTACAATAGTGAAAGTAGTAAATAGTGGGTACTCAAAAGAAAGTACAATAGATGTCTCAGAAGATAATGTAAACAAGTATAAGTGAAGATCGAATCCAAGATTATTCTTTGGATTGGAAGAAGCTTTATAAGTCACGAATTTAATTATTAAAGTTACTTGAATTATATAAAAGTCTAGAGGTCTGACCTAGTCCCAATGACCCCCCTGTATAAGTAACAGTCAACTTGTGACATAAACATCATTTAATCATTTTTCAATAGAGATCGAACTTGGTATCCCTTAATGGATCCTAGGTTTGATCAACATTTAAAATAATCCTCAATGAGACTAACCACCCTATCATGGATCTCTCACAGACCTTATATAATTAAATCTTGAGGTCATCCGTGGTATTTTAATCAAGACCCTCATTCACCCAAGGTATTCATAAGGTGCAATTAGTCACATGAGCTTGACCTTGTCTTTTAACTAAGACTATGACTTTCCAATTACTAATTACCCCTTATTAATCATTTCATACAAGAAAAAAAATTTAAATTAAACTATTACATTTATTTAACATATTAACTCATGTGGGAACATATCATATAACAATCAGCACATGTGAGTTAAACTATCACATGGTTTTACATAAATAACTCACATGGGAAAAATTCATGTATAAAGCAACACAAAGGAATTAAACTATCAAATAGATTTAATAATAAATCACTCACATGTTCACAATTTACATAACATTCCAACTAAGTAATATAAACCATTACAAGGCCTTATCACAACCTAACTCACATGGGCAGGTTAACAGTTGGAGAAAAGAATTCCAAACATGTTTAAAGAGGCATAGTCATAACATGGGGAAAATGTGAAATCACTAATCCCAAATCCTTAATAAATTCAATCACAATTTATCACAATTAAAATTCAATTATAAATGTAATTCATACTTAACAACCCAATAAGGGAAACAAGGCATGCCTTAGTGGAAAACTCAACCAAACGGCCATAAACGATCATTCCAAGGGAAACACTCCCATAGAGTGGCCCTTAATCAAGGTAAAAAACCTAATTCATACTTTAAAAAACTTATTTGATTACCCAAATACCAATAGGCAATAATAATGTTAAATTATAAGTCAAGCGACACCCCAAAAATGGGAGCACAACACTTCGGCATATATAAACATTATGGAAATTTGCGAAAGGCATAAGACCACCTATATTATACCCGTACAAGTCTCATAATCCATCATCGGCCCCTAATTCATGCTAGAACGAAGTAGATCTACAAGATGAGGGAAATAACTCAAGGTCTGATAAATTCTTCAAGAGAAAAAATCATGAAAACTGGCTCAAAAACAATCAAGATATTATTTATTGGGTTCAAACACCTCTGATGATGATCAAATTGGAGTCTAGACAGAAAAATGGGAGAAAAATTTAGGTTAGGTGCTACTGGTTCATGAAACAGGGTGAGCCATTTTTCCAAAATACAAGAGACAACACTACTACTTGATTTAATGAAAAAAAGGAAACTACATGGAATGTACTAATAGAATACACTCCGTGTATATACCAAATCCATACCCTTCTACCAAATTACCTTACACTATATGTACAACCACTACATAGGACAACTACACCATGTGTACAAGAAAATACATGGCATGTAATCATCAAAACTAGCCATGTATGGCATGGAGTCATCATTTAACCTCCATTACTCATTTTACTAAAAAATAAACAAAAAGTAAAAGATTCATACCTCAAAAGAAGAAAAGAGTTATTAAAATAATGATTATATTTATTCCATTTTGGTTTTACTTTATAAATTTTTTATTAACGAGTTTGATAAAAATTAGTTTTTAATATGATAAAACTTAAATTGTATTTTTTGTGTAATATGAAATTTAAATTAATAAATTATTTTTAAATAATGATTTAATTATAAAAATAAATTATATTTTAATAAAATAATACTATTAAGTAATTTTTATTAATTATAAACAATAATATAATTTTTATGAAGTCAAATGTAGTTGTTATATGGGTTCGAAAACTGTTATTGTAAAAAATCCAGCATTTGAAAATAAATATCATTTTTTGTTTCAAAGGAGAAAATTAGAACATTCTAGAGTTATTTAAATAAAATAAATATTATGTTTGGATTCATCATTTCAAAATTATCCAATGGATTTTTTTCATAATTTTCTGAGATAGTCAAATTTTTGGGTAAAAATTAAATATGGTATAAATATACAGTGTGTATTATGACATCATAATGACTAAAAAGTGATATAAAAATTTCTATAAAGGGTATTCATGACAAAATATATGTATTAAATTTAAAATAATGTTATTTTGAGGTTATTTTATTAATTTTATAAATCCTTTATGAATCCTCTAAATTCTATATTATATCTTCAGGATTTAAAATCATTTCTTTATGAACATGGCTCCCTTACACATCACCAAGGACAATAATTTAATTAACTCGAACCTTGAACTTATATAATAATGAAAAAAACTTCTATTTGGTAGAAACCATGGGAAAGAACCATGATAGGTTTTTTGGTTTTGGTTATTTTATTATATAGAGTAAAAAAACCTAAGTTTGGGAAATAATAAAGAACTCCCCTATCTTTTCCTATATAAACCCACCCAATATCCCATTAAATTCACTAGAAAACATTTTAGAACATTATAAATCTTCTCTATCTTCTATATAGTTCTCAAAAAGTTCCATCAATCTCTTAAGAAGCTCCTCCCAAGCTTTTGGAATCACCCTTTCAAGGTAGGGTACCTTTCTCCCTTATTTTCCATTCAAATACCTTATTCACAATTAACCTTTTGAATCTAAATTTGTAATATTTTTTTGAATTTATAAATATCCCTATACTATCCAATTTTTTTTACTAAAAATGTGATATCATTTATTCCCTCTTATTATATCATTTATCTAAGTCGTTATTAGGCCCAAATTTAGTAAGAGATCATCTCTTTCTCCTCCTTATTCATGAACCATATTTATATAATGCACTTTGTATTCCAATTCATATTGATGGGATATTATTTTTTATAAATATATATTACTTACATAATTATTTATAGGTGATTATTTACCCCTTTAATTATCATTAATCCCTTCCACGATTCAATATGTTCCCCCTTTATATTGCTAAAATTATCCTGTAATTTTTCCATGACAAGTTTTTATTCAAGAATCATCCTTGTCTTATGTTAATAAATTCCAAAAATTTTAATATTAGATTATATTATTACATATCCATCATAATTCACTTTTTAATTTCAAGTAATTAGATACCCCTTTATCTCTCATTGAACTATTTTATGAAACTTCATGTATTACTGTTACAGTGTTGAAATTTCACTGCGATTTTCCATGTTGAATATTTGTTAGGTGTATACCCATACCCATTTCCAATCAAGGGTATTCACATAGTATTACTTATACTTAATTGATTGTGTACTTCCATATATTTCACCAAAAATCCTAAATATTGGGGTTAAATGTGATTAGATATGTTCTTATGTTATATGATTTATATGGAACACTTATGCCTGTTCAAGATATTATTATGATGGGTGTACACAGATAGTGCCCCAATATATTGAGTAATGTTTTAATATAATGATATTCCATGTATGGTGTATTGTAGGTTATACTAAGAACATTATTTTATGATGTATTTTCCATTATCCTTGACCTATACAGATGATGTCATGTTTAATGTTGTTGCCACATTCCCATGTGACCTTTATGTCATCATGCTATATCATGATTATTGTTCATGTTTACGATTATCACCCCTTTAATGTCCCATTGAAATTCCTATTGTCTAACATGTAACACTTTATTCATGTTATTATTTCTTTATTACCTTACAAGTATTTATATCTCACCGCTTTCTTATCTATGTCCCTAGGTTATCCTGTATAGTTTTAAAAGCAATGGAATTTTAGAAGCATTTTAAGGAAGTCTTAAATAATGATGTTGTATCCATGTATCAAGTTGTTGTGTTATGTATATAATATTATAAATACACTACTCTTATTGATCTTCTGGGTTGTATTATCTGTATTATTATGTAATAAATCATGAATTAATATGTAAAAAGGTCACAGGTCTTCATAGTTGGTATTAAAAAAAATTCTAGTTATTTTTGGATTAGGATGAGAAAACTCTAGTGAAAGCCTTATAGATGACATTAAGTATAGAAAAACATGTATAAGATTTGTTAAATTATAAATTAGGCGGTTTGAAAGAAAATATATCTAAATCTGGTTATTACAATTAGATGTGGCTCTGACACAGATATACCTAAGGGTGACAACCCCAAAAACACCATATTGAGCTAGACTCGATCTATAAATTATGCATGAAAATGGGCCTTAATAAACATATGGTTTGAAACTCTTAGGGGATATGATTTGATAAATTCAAAAGCTCATTATAAACCATTATTAAAGGAATAAAAATTATCATAAGAGTCTATGTTAGGAAATAAATCATGGATAACATAGATCGAATCCTTGAAATTCACAAGTTAAGGTAATAAATTTCATTTATAAGTTATCCCATTAATTTTATTATCTTACCATTTTTGTGTTTAATAGTTTTAAAGTACTCATCCCTAATTTTCCATTCTTTATAGTGAATGAATGGAAATAATAAGAATAAAATCAACAACCAATGTTATGTTAAATGTGATAAATTCTCAAATGAGATACCTAACATGATGTGATATCAAGTAAGAAATATTTTAATTATTCCAAAAAAATATCAATAATCACAATTAACAATTGGCATATAGTTTAATGTAAAAAGAAATAAAATAATATGAGGATTAAATATCAAGGAATTTCATCTCATAAAGGTGATAAAGGAAAAAATATTCAATTTCCTATATTTAAAAAATGTGGAAAACGGAACTGATAGAAATTCCATAAAGGAACTCGAAGGTGTTTTAAGTGTGAAAAATAGGGAATAAAGTTTCTAGTTTCCAAAAAAATTAAGAGTATAGTGGAAGGGAATAAATTGAATCCTATGAAACCCTTTATTGTTCAATGTATTATGTGTAGATAATATGGAATTTATCTGAGTCAATGACCTAATCTAAGGGTTAAATCCTAAACTAAAGAGGTAACTATGATATGGAAATCATTGAAGTGTAAGGATTGACGTTCTTATATATTAGTATTTGAGAATTATGTTATAGAAGTAGTATATCAATGAAATTATGGATATAAGAATCATGAAGCATCTAAGGATTATTCCATAGTAGTTTTTCTTTAAGGATTAGGAACATAAGTTGAATGCTATTGATAACCTATAAAAGCAATTTACTCAAAAGTTGTTGTTTTTGGAAAACACATGATTGAGGTATTGATAACCCTTAATATGTATTTGATGTTGAGATAAACCTAAAGAGTCTTAGGATGATATTTATAAGTCTAATATTATTCTTAAAATCATTGATACCACTTTTGGAGATTTATGTGATGGAAGTTAAGCATGATTAAGAATATTTTGGGAAAAATATTACAGGATAAAATAATTTTTTTATTTTGAGGCAATTAATGATATTTCGGTAGATGTTTAATTATGATGACATATATATAGCCATTAAGTATAATATAAAGAATTATTTGAGAAGAATTATATTATGTTTTTAGAGGTGTAAACTGAAGGGTATCCGATAAACTTTGAGGTTAAAACATTATGTAATGTTGAGGTCATTATTGTTATTTGAGATGTAGGGGTATTTATTTAAGGAATGATTTATGTTAAATATTTGGGATTTTTTGTTGTTGAATTTTTGAGGTTTATATATTAATGTTTATTCATTTTTAGTATTATATTACTTTATTCTAACCATTTTGGATTTAGTAAAGATAAGAGGAATAACATGTTATTATTTAGTGGATTATGTGATATGTTGGAAGCTTATTCTAGTGCTTCAAGCATAAAAAAATTCATATTGAGTACTCATCATTCGGAGAAAAGTTGATATTTTAATGTAAATTGATTAAAGGATGAAATTATAATTTTCAAGAAAGTATATTTCATTTTGTTTATAGTCTATATGGTAAAGTAATTCCTTAACACTTGGAAAATCTTCCTAAAAAAATGTTATCATATTATTAATTGATGGTCTTTTCACCCATCCCTGATTTATGGTTTTGTGGTCATTAAAATTCTCTCAACCATGTTCCTTATCACTCACTATTAGTTATTGGGAATTATTTGTTTTATTCCATGTCTATATTTTCACTTCCCATTAATGTTCTCATACTTGGAAACCTAGTTATGTTGAGGACCTCCATACTTCCCTTTCTCTCTTTTAAAACCATGTTTTGTTAACCCTTTTTACAATGTGGGTTTGAAATAAAGATATTTTCAAGTGTCAAAACATTGATCACCAAGATCAATTTCAAATTAGGAGGAAAAAATTTATTAAATGGGGAAGAATGTAACACTCTGATTTTTTATAAGAGAAAATAATCTTTGATAGCATATGGGATACACAACACTGAACCCAAACAAATAATGATTATTTAAATATAACCATTTTAACATTGTCATTAAATTTAAGGATATGAATATGATTAACTAAATTATGATATATATACATATATATTTACTACTCAATATAAATATATTTATAAATTTTTATTAAATAATTCCTCAATTTTTAGTAAGGTCATTTTATTCTTAAAAAAAATGCTTTCTTCAAAAAATGTTAATTATTTCTTTTTGTAAAAAATATTATAATTAATTTATAAAATAATTATAAAATGTATTTGTTAAAATTAAAATAATTTTTTAAATAATAATATTGAAAACAAATTAGGGTGATTTTTTTTCGAGTTTTTGGAAAATATTTATTTTTTAGTGAATAGTAAAAAATACCATTTTTTTTGTAAAACTGTCATTTCTTTTGATAAATTAAATAATTTAAAAGTATCAATATTATTTTAATTTTATTTGAAATTAAAATAAGTATTATTTAGTTACATTTAATCAAATTAATTACATTTAAATCATCATTATACCATATTCTATTATAAGTTTATTTTTAGGCTTGAAAACACATTTTTTCTGAAAACTGTTTTAAAATATAGAATATTTCTCATTTTTAATTAATTAAAAATAATAGCTCATGGAGAATGATTTAAATTAAATATATGTATCATATATATATATAATTATTAATTGAAATTCATATAGTGAAAATTACTAGTTATAAAGTTAAGTTAAAATATTCTTTTCCTTAAAAAATGCATTTTTCAGAAAAACCGCTTTCCATCACGGTTGAAGGTTTTATTTTATATTAAATCCAATTTTTTGAATTGAATTGTATAAAATGTATTCAATATCTAGAATCATAAAAATTAATATTATGTAATAATTTCAACATAATTTTTGTACAATATGAACAGTAACCGTAATAAATATTTATTACCGCAGTAAAAGTAAAATAAGTTAATTAAGGCTAAAACAATAATAATAATTTAACAAGGGAAAAAAGGTAACAATAAAACTATCAATTTTTATATTTAATTTTAAATTAAATAATTATTATATTTATTCCTTGTTGTTTTTAATTTATAAATGATTCAGTAATGTGTTTGATAAAAATTAGTTTTTAATACGACAAAACTCCGGTTGTATTTTTGTGAAATATGCTATCCCAATTAAGAAATTTATTTCGATGAATTCATGAATTGTAAAAATAAATTATATTTAAATAAAATAATACTACTAATTATTATTTTTAATTATAAATGATAATTTAATTTTTTTTGATGTCAAATGTTATTGTTATAAGGGTTTGAAAACTGTTATTGTTAAAAGCCATCATTTCTCAATAAATATAGTTTTTTTGTTTAAAAAGTAAAAATTAAAATATTAAGATAATTATTTCAATAAAATAAATATTATTTTTTAAATCATCACTTTATAATTATCAAACAATGATTTTTTCATAATTTTATGAGACAATCAAAATTTCGGGTAAAAATTAAATATGATATAAATATATGCTATGTATTATGACATTATAAAAAACCAAAAGTGAAGTAATAAATGTTATAAATGGTATCAAAGACCAAATATTTTTTTTCTTTTAAAATAAATGTGATTTTTATGTTATTTTAATATTTTCATAAATCCTTTATATATCCTCCAAAACCTATATTGTATCTTAAGGTTTTAAAATCATTTCTTTATAAACATGCCACGAACCAGTCAGGGTTGACCCTGAACCTGTGAACCAGGCTGCTCCGCAACAAGTCATGAGAGGCATTCCCAATCATCTTGGGAAGGAGAAAAGTGCTGAGGGAATTAGTTAGAGTGACAAGGGAACATTTTTGCCCAAAAATTAACAATAAATAAGAAGTAGAAAGAAACAGACCGCCCAACCTACATTTATATAAAAGTTGAACTAAACATTAATTGTACATGAAACTGAAATTAAAACTGAACCAGAAAACTCAACAAAAAAAACCTGAAAACCAACTAACTCCATGTAACCCCTCTGGTCACTCTTCAATAGATCGATTAGACGTCTCTCATGGTGATCGAACTCAAGATGAAACCTGTACAAGGGCTAAAAATAGAAGAAGTCTATAAGCGTGGGTATTAAAACTTAGTAGGTTCGCCTAGTATTCTATTCCCAATGAACTTACTTTAAAATAAAAGAACCATAAATTCCAAGTTTGAAATAAAATATATAAATATGCTTTCTAAACATGGTTCTATGCTAAAACTATTATAAATTAAATGGTTTCAAGTTTTCATAACCAGGAAATGCCAGTAACCAATTTCAAAGAGATGAAATTTCAAAATAAAAATAGTTTTCAAGAGGACCACTTTAAATAATGTACAATTTTAAATAAAACACACATGATATTGAATCTATGAACCAAACACACCATATGATTATGGTGAGTACAAAATTGCCAATGAGCACTAGTCATAGGAACATCCCTAGGCACTAGTTCATTGTGGGCCCCGGGTACCTCATATATTGGTGTAAAAGTAGGTATAAAAAATATCCATTCTCATGAACAAGACACTAGTAGTGAAGAAATACTCATAACCTAGTGGTACCTAACATCATCATCATAGTTTAGTTAGTGTTTTCATCGTCAAACTTGCAACGTGAAAGAGGGACGAAACCACTACGGATCATTAGAATACTAGTACACGTCCGCCCACCTAGATATCCAGGTTTTCGTTTTTTATGATGAATGTAGTTCCACATGTTATCACATACAATTTTCATGTGAAAATTTCATTTCTAAATCATACATGCCCCACATATCCTTCAACCATGTTTCATATATCTTTCATGGGTCAATAAACCACTTAAAATTTTCACAAAAAAATTTCAAGAAGTATAACGAGAATTTTCACGCAAAATCCAT
The DNA here is from genome assembly GCA_963277665.1 of Viscum album. NCBI lineage: Eukaryota > Viridiplantae > Streptophyta > Magnoliopsida > Santalales > Viscaceae > Viscum > Viscum album. The sequence continues at coordinate 1,756,242,804 of OY728137.1, forward strand.
TTAAAATGATAATTTAAGGAAAAAATACAACCAATACCATATCAAACCAGATTTTCAGCTCCAAATCCATTTAAAATATCAATTTCATGAATCATAAAATGACCTCGATGATACAACATAGAATACACATGAAAACCAGTTTTACCAGAAAAATGCCAAACGAGCCTTTAAAAATTCTTCAAAAAAACAACATTTATAAAAATAACCAATTAAAATATTCATAAAGAGGTTTAAAGTCACCATTGGTAGAAAAAAATTACATAAACCCTTTAAAAATTCAGGTTACACATTCAAAACCCATCCGTTTCTATATAGATGCCAAACCGGCCATTTATCGAGAACACATGCCAAAACACCCTAAAAAACCATTCTAAATTCATTATAAAACCAAAAAACATATTGGAACCCACATAAAGAATTCAAATAAATTGATTCAAATGTTTCTAATATTTTTTATAAGCCAAAAAAATCCTTTTATATCACATTGAGCACACAAACGCTAATCGAGCACTTTCTTGAAAACGTGGCATGCAACATTTAATGAAACCAATTTTGTTTAAAACTAAAAGATTATAAAATAAAATCTTCATGCCAAAAATTTATTTAAATTTCTAAATATATTTCTAAACATCACAAACCAAGTGTAAAAAATAACAGAACATTTAAACAAACAATTGGTGTGCACTCTTATAACAAAACGACAATACTTTTCACAAAATAAGGAATAAAATACCCTTCTTACACACTAAATAATTAAAAAAGGGGTAAAATAATACTTATCATACATATAATTTGAAAAAATCACAAAACACATTAATCTTGAATTATAAAGGTAGTGCTTGGGAGAACCTACCTTGAAACCATGGCGGAATGAGAACACACACCCGAAAACCTTCCACAAAACCTTATATATATGAGGACCCAACCTAAAATAATGAAACCCCAATAAAAAATTATGGGATAATAGAACCCTATGTCATGAATCACTAGGGAGTAAGAGAGAGTCAAGAAATAATAGAAGGAGGAGGAGGAAGGAGGAGAAATGAGAGGGAAACTCACCTTGAAAACTAGAGAACTCTTCAAATCAACTTAGATACACACCTTTAGAGGATAGGTAAAGTCTTGTAACTAAATTGAGAGTATCATTAGGTCTGTAAGAACCAGGTAAATAATATTTGGAGGGGAAATAGAAAAAATTTATTGATTCATGAAAGAAATAAATTACCTTACCAAATCTAGATGATTTGAGAAGCCTTGAGAAATTTCACCATACTCCATGACTAAGATGAGATAAAAAGAGGTAAAATAGAACATTTGTGTGTGACTATGGATTTTTGTATTGGGTGAGAGGTTTAATCACTGAAAAATATTAAAAAATGAATAATGTATATAAGAAAAAATTTATTTTTTCAAAACTGGAAATGGGCTCACGTGTTGGCCTAATACCTGAATAAATAACCCAAATCCACCATGATTATGAAAATTATAAGGGGTAAAAATGGATATGGTGGTTTTAATAGGTCAGGGGAGGAAAATTAGGAAGTATAATGGGTGAAAGTTTTTTAAAAACAAAGGATTTATAAAATAAAATATTTTGTTTTTAAATCTAGAAATGTGCTCACGGTTGGCCCAAATCTTGAAGTAACCACCCTTTTATCTAAAAAATACCAAACAAGATATGGGAAACCCATGGTAGAATGGTTAGAAATATATGGAAGTTTATAAATGAACATTTATATCACCTAAAACCCTATAAAAGGATTGGTATTTCCAACTAACCAGATCGAAACCTAGACATGACAAACCGAGTGTGACAGAAGATGACTCACTTCCACATCACTAAGGATAATATTTTAATTATTTCATCCCTTATACTTATAAAATAATAAAAATAACTATTATTTTTCATAAAAAATTGGAAAAAACCATTTTAAGGTTTTTTTATTATTTTTATTGTATAGAGTCCAAAACCTATGTTTGGGAAATAAAAAAGAACTCCCATCTCTTTTCTTATACAAACCCATCAAATATCCTATTAATATTAACTAAAAAACCATGTCTCATGTCCTTAATCTACCCATAAACATATATATCCTTACTAAGGTTCCATAAAACTTTTAAGAATCTCCTATTAAGATTTTTGAATCTCCCTCTCATGGTAAGGGACCTTTCTCTCTTATTTTCCATTCAAATACCTTATTTGTAATTAGCCTTTTGAATCTCAATTGGTTATGTTTTTAAAACATTATAAATGTCCCTATAATTTCAAATTGACTTCATTGAAATTATATATCATTTATCCCCTATCATTATAGTATTCACCAATGCCGTTACTATGCTAAAATTTAGTAAAAGATCCCCTCTTTATTATCCTCATTCAAGCACTTTATTTTTGTGATGCACTTTGTATTCTTATTATTATTAATAGAATATAAATTTTAAACATACATATTACTTATATTATTATTTTAAGGTGATTAGTGATCCATTTCACTCTCATTAATTCATTCCATAATTCATTATGTATCCCCGTTACACTGCCGAAATTACCCTGTGATTTTCCATGCCATGTTTTTATTCAAGAACCCTCCTTGTCTTATGCCTATTAATCCCAAAATTTTCATGTTTTATTATGTTTGTATACATAATTCATACTTTTATTTTTTTTACTTATAAGTAATTATATTACACTTTCCATATCATTTAACCATTTTATGAAAATTAATGTAATGTCGTTACGCTGTTAAAATGTCACTGTGATTTTCCAAGCTGAACATTTCTGAGGTATATACTTGTACCCATTTCCAATTAATGGTATTCACCTAGTTTTACCTATAATTCATTTATTTGGACTTAAATTCATGTAACCCAAAAACCTTAATCATGGTATTACATGTGATGCGAGATTTTCATATGTTATATGATCTATGTGGTACACTTATGCGTGTCCAAGATACAATTATGATGGATGTGCCTAGATAGTCCTCTAATTCATTGGGTGATGTTTTAGTATCATGAGATTCAATGTATGGTTTATGGGTTGTTATCCTAAGAAAATTATGTTATGATATCTTTGTGGTTATCTTTAACCTATTGTAACACCCCAAGATTTCATAGTACGTTATTTCTTCAAAGTAATGCAATAACTTGCACTACACGCAACACTGAGTTCAAGCGCATCACGACTTACCAAACAAGCTGTTCAAAAGCGGTTATGAATAGTATTAAATTAATTTTGAACATTATATAATCCTTATAATTTTAGAATCCATATTATGAGTTTCTTAGACAAAATGTAAGAACAAATTCTTTTTTTAGATAAAATAATTATTTTTCAAAAAATGCAATTTTACCACCTTTTAATGGAGAACCCTTTTTAAATCCAATATTTGAAACTTTTATATATTCAATTTGAAAAAATAAACTTATTCTTTAGAATCGAGACATAATAATTTTAGTTTCAATAAATTTTTGGCGTTTTTCTGATAACTTTCATATTTGGGTGAATAGTGAAAAGTAATATATTTTAACTGAAAAAAATTAAAAAAAAAATAATTTATAGTGTTGAATTATACATTTTAATGTTTTGGTAGTATAATTAGATTATATTTTTACCATTTAATCCTTTTTTGGTCATTGGAATTAATTTCACATTGAAATTATACATAAACAAGTGTCCATCTTTTTATAGTTATTGTTTCTTAAAAACACACTATTTGTTTTGACAATGAGAATTAATTTTAAATTAATAAATGAAACTTATATATTTTGAATTTGGTAAAATATACTTCATTTTTGGATTCAGAATATCAAAATTATACAATGGTGAATTTTTGGTATTTTTCTGAAAATGTTCAATTTTTTATGAATAGTGAAAAAGCACTGAGTTATCGTTTAAAACCGAATTTTTATTTAAATAATTATTTATTTTATTTAAATAATTATTTATTTTATTTAAATTTATTTTAGGTCAAAATAGATACATAATAACTATATAATTTCAATTTAATTCCTTGGAGTCAATTTATAATAATTTTAGATATATAAAAAATTTTATAGAACTTTTCCCCGTCTTTTACCCACCTCCTAGGAGAATTTGAGAATTCACATAAAATTTAATTTTACCGCTTCTGTGAGTGTAATTTAAAAAATCTGAGAGACACGATTGATATCATTAAGTAAAATTTGGTTCAATAAGATAAAAATATTTTTTGGTGAATAATAACTTTTTACTTTTATTACCATGGTTAAAAGTAAATAGTGTAATTAAGGGTAAAAATGATATTATTATTACCCTAAAACATGTCAAAATTCTATTGTATAAGTTTAATTCGACCCAAAACAACCTTAGGAATAAAATATATTCCTTTATGTCCCTTTGGATTAGATTAAGACATTTATTATTATTTTATTTAAAGAATAGTTAAAAGAGTTAAAATCAAAGTTTAATAACTAAACCATTTTTAATATAGGGTTATAAATAAGAAAAATTTGACTATAAATATAAATTAGAAATATAAAAATATTTCCTAAATAATTTTATTTTATTTATAATTTTTAGAGATTAAATAATTAAATTTATTAATGACACAATGATGATGTAGTAATTACCTTATTAACGAAAGAATCAAATAAATGGTATTATAAATATTAAAATAAATATAATTTCAAAGTTTTTATGACATACAAGAATTTTATAGGTAAATATGACATGTTAGTATTTATTCAAGGTATTTTTTTGAAGTAATCATGCTGTTATTATTTTAACAAAAAACAAATACCAAATAGTGTCAAAATTGACATAAAATAGTTTTTAAAACAAATATTATATTATTAATTGATATAATGGTTCTAAAAATCTAAGGTTCGTCCAAAAGACTAATATAATAATATATACGACATTAATGAACCAATTGGGGTTTTATTGGTAGTATATATTATGTTTATTAACCATATAGTGTAAGAATACAAGAAGACACAGTAAAAGTTAAATTATTTAACTTAGAGTTAAATCTAAATGATAAGGTTAAAATGGCAACCTAAACTTGTCTAAAACCTATTTTTTGAGATTATTTCGACCCATACCCACCATAGACTCTAAAGAAGTCACTTTTGAGCCATTATAAACCAAATATAAACTTATTATAAAGTAATATTTTAAGTTTTTCCAAAGGTTCCCCTCACCCCTCTTATGAAAGGGCACTTCCTATTCTCTCAAATTCACACCTCCAAAACCATTTTTATCAGACAAAACCTACCCAAATATCCTCCCAAATATACTAAATTCATCCTAGAGCCATTCATTTGGTCATAAAGCCAACTTAAGGATCCCTTTTGATCAAATCAAATGGAAGAACCCGAAGAAGAGGTAATGATTTCACCACCCTCTTTCAAGTTATCTTATTCTTCCACTTACTCTTTCTTTGTTGTTTCAATTATAAAATAATTAATCCAGTATCTTATATATAATATGATTTTATTATAAATATGGAACAACTATATTCATTATTCTACCCATCTTATGAATGATAATGTCACCATGCGTGCCTACATACGACTTACCATCTCCATGCTGTGAGGTAATTTGTTATTCAACAGTATGTTATTTGGATGGATATAATGATGAGTAATATGTATATAAATAAATAAAATAACATGATAATGTCTTTTTAAAATTAATATACCATCCAATTCCACACCTTTATGGAAATGATATTGTTGCTCGTGCGTACGTACGGATTACCGTCTCCACGACGCAATGAGATTCATTTCCACGATCACCATTCATCGACGATTATAAAAATATATATTACTAATAAGTATGTAATATATGAAATGATAATGCTACTTGATATATATATATATATATATATGTACTTACATATATCTTATTCACTTAGTTCCGTTCAATATGATATGAAAACGGAAATAGAGTTTATGCGTAAGTACGAACTACCATCTCCATAAACGGTGTTTTTATTTCATATATATGTCTATTATACATATTTATATTCTAAATATATATGATATATAAATTATGTTTTATATTCTGGAAGTATTTAAATATTGATCTAAGTGATACAATCAAGATTAACAAGTTAAAACACATACGATAAAGAAAGCGATTATTACCCGAAATGTTAATTTAAAATAGAAATTATTATTAAATGGGTAGTATAAAGTCATAAATGAATCATGTATGATATAAAAAATATTAATATGGTTCTGGTATAATTTAATAACATACTAAGATCTTCATACAGCAGGTTGAATGTACCATCGACTAAAGGAATGTTCAAGGTAAGGGTTAATTTCTCAATCTCATTATTATCCGAGATTGTTTATGTGTAAGTATTTACTGGGAAATTTTTATCATCCATGTCCATTTTTCATAAAAATTATTTCAAAATGAATATTTTAAATATTTGTGAAAGGTACTCTTTTTCAAGATCAGAATTTTAAATGTTATAAATATTTATCTTTCTAAATCTTTTTAATTAATGTCCATGCTTTCAAAATGATTTTAAGGATTTATTTATATGGGCATGAATATTTTGAAATGATAATTATTTTCAAAAGTTTCAAAGTGGTATGGGACACTTTGATTCAAAAATATCTTTTAAATTACTTCCTTTATAAATGTGTGACTTTTAAATGATTTTAAAAAAAGGATATTTCTCTCAAAAAGTTTTTCTCATCATTTTCAACTATGTGAGCATCCTTTACTGGATATTATTTTTGATTGAGGTTGATTTATTATAATACAATCTTACATATTTTATTGAATGAGTAATGATATGTTTGACTGTGGATGTTCTATTTTTATACCATTCATGGTTTATGGTTAATGTATTAACATTTCGTATGCTACTTTTAATACGAATGTTTATGTTATGTTTCAACAATTCATATGAGGAATGCAGAGGACTTAGTAAGTGATGGGTGGAGCCCACTATAGCTCCTTGATACATCGGTAGGTCTCATGAGACAAAAAAGTGTCTTGGCATAAGGCCATGACAACAATTTTATTTTTAGTCTTGGCACGAGGCCTTGACTATGTGGTAATGATGTCCGGCGTTTGGCATTCCCTCGTTATGAAATTAGTTATTACATGTGATTATTCGACTAGTAGAATATCCATGTGAATGTTTATATGGTAATGTTTGATTTATTTTTTCCATATTATGTTCAAGTTTATGTTTAAAAAGGCTGTTGTTTTTATCACACATATTTCCTTAAAAGTTTATAGCTTCCGCTAAATTATTTACCCTTACTGAGCTTCTTAGCTCACCCCTTTCTTATGTTTTATTTTCCTAGGATTACAAGAAGTGTATTATTATTGATAAGAAGGGTTAAGCTTGGGGATTAATAGAGTTCTCAAAGGATCATTTATGTTGTTTTTTATTTTATAATGTGTAATGTAACGTTCATGTATATAATCTATTTTCCAAGATTTCTAAACTGATCGGTCCTTTGGAACTTGATTCCTTGTAATCATGACAATGTATTAAAATAATGCACTGACTCTAGGTAACTAGGGTTGGGGCATTATAGTTGGTATCATAGGAAGTTTAACAATAACCTTGGAAGCTAGATTTAGATAAACTGTGATTAGAGAACATAGACCTAAGATAGATTTTGCGGATTAGTATAGAAGGACTTTCTAGAATTTTGGTAATGTAGAGATTTTATGAGTTTTCCAATCAAATACATCCCTGTCTTGATATGAGCTGGTAGAGGGAGCTCTGGAACAGATGTACCTAGGGATAAAACCCAAAAACACCGCTTTAAGATAGACTCGAATAGGAACTGGTGCACGACAACGGGCCTTACTGCACTCTTGGTTAAGACACTCCCGGGGGATATGCTTTGGATAATTCTCTTTTTATTTATAAACCACTATGAAGAGTTTATGAGTATATACCTCCTCAAAGAAAACATTTTTGTGATTATGGATTATATACATAAACTATTCAATTTACGTTAAGTATTTTACATGTTTGGAATTATGAATTGCGATTCATAAACTGACCTAGTGTATGCCATTATTTATAAGCGGCGCCCAGTAGAAGGAATGAGAACTCCAGTAATACATATGATCCAAAGAGTAAAAAGGGTCATATCATTCAGGGTATTAAGCCAACATTTAGAAAGGAAATAGTCTCCCACATATTATCATCATATGAATAAATAGTATCATGTGTTAATAATATCAGTAAATAATTCTCTAAATCCTATGGATTTGAAGGGATGACCGAGAAGAAAAGGATGGAAGAAAGACAGATGGATAAAGGGAATAAGGGAAAGAAGGATTTTCCAATATGTGATAAATGTGGAATGAATTGCCTTGGTAAACGCTTGAAGGGAATGAGAGTTTGTTATAAGTGTGGAGAAAAAGGACACCAAGTATGTGATTTTAAGGGTAAGAAAAAGTTTTCAAATGTAAAATGATTCATCTGCAAGGTGTTGAGACACTATGTGAATCAATGTCCCATTCATAAGAGTATACCGCAAATGATGTTATTGGATAATAATCAAGTTATGATACTACCTCAGATGAAGAAGAATGACTAGTGTTCTTATATTGTTATTATAGAATTATTTCATTTGAGTGTTGTATCAACAGTATACCGGTTACATGAATTATGGAGATAAATAAGGATTGTACCACAGTACTATTTTATTGAGGATTTGAGATTATATGGTTCTAAGAAAAGTGAATTAATAGTAAGATACACTTTTTGGAAAATAAATGGTTGAAGGAAAGGTAATCCTTAATATGGTCCTGATAATAAGGTAGTGATTTTGGAATAAGAGATGGTTGATTATGGTAATTCAGGATGTTGTGGTGTTGTAAAAGAATACACGATGAAGGCATTTGGAAAAAAGGATCCTCATTATGTTTAACTTCCTTATAAACTTTGGACTGAGAGTTTGGATATAAGTATTTTGGATAATTCTAAAGGTTGGAATGGATTAAGTTTGAAATTGGATACTATTGTTAAGGTTATTTTTGGATTTCCATAAAAAGGACAACTCGGAGGTCGGGCGACAACCTGTCACGTCCGACAAGGCTGTGAGACCTGAACCCTCAACCGAAGGGAGGCAAGGGTGTATCACCTATCACTGACCCACGTGATGTCTTGGATTGAATAATGTAGTTTCTTTAAAGGGTCTGATATGTGAATTATAAATTCATTATTTTTGGAACCCTATACGATTAGGATAAATAGAATATATATATATATATATATATATATATATATATATATATTTGAAATATTTTAGATTGAAAGATGAGTTTGTGGTAGGAATTAGTTGAAGGTTGAAACTCTACTTGTCAGGTATATATATATATATATTTACCCTCTTATTTTATCGATAAATTAATTATTAAACTTTAGGAAAGGGATCTTAAAACCAAAAAATGTTTTATCCTTATACCTTTCATTTTGTTGAACCGATGGTATTTTAAATCATCAAAGATTGGTGGCTTTGAGGCCCAAAATTCTACAATTGTTTGTGATTGATGACCTCAATCACTCCCTATAAATATTTATGTTTTTACTCCAATTACGTGTCTCCAATTTCCACCAATATTCTCCTAATTGAGATCATAATTTGGTGGTGACTTTTTCATTCCCCTTTTCCTCTTATTAAGACTAAATTTTATTAACCCAATTTCCAATGTGGGTTTTCCCACAAAGGTATTTTCTATTTTCAACGTTTTATTTTCGAAGAAAAATTTCAAATTGCGAGGAAGCAATTTATTGAAGGAGGGAATAATTTAACACCCCAAGATTTCATAGTACGTTATTTCTTCAAAGTGATGCAATAAATCGCACTACACGCAACACTGAGTTAAAGCGCATCATGACTTACCAAACCAGCCGTTCAAAAGTGGTTATGAATAGTATTAACTGAATTTTGAACATTATATAATCCTTATAATTTTATAATCCATATTATGAGTTTATTAGACATAATGTAAGAACAAATTCATTTTTTTTCAGATAAAATTATTATTTTTCAAAAAATGCAATTTTACCGCCTTTTAATGGCGAACCCTTTTTAAATAAAATATTTGAAACTTTTATATATTCAATTTGAGAAAACAAACTTCTTCTTTAGAATCAGAACATAATAATTCAGTTTCAATAAATTTTTGGTGTTTTTCTGATAACTTTCATATTTGGGTGAATAGTGAAAAATACTATGTTTTAACTGAAAACAACACTTTTAATCAAAATAATTTATAGTGTGGAATTATACATTTTAATTTTTGGAAGTATAATTAGATTATATTTTTACACTTTAATCCAATTTTGGTCATTGTAATTAATTTCACATTGAAATTATACATAAAAAAATGTCAATCTTTTGATAGTTATTGTTTCTTAAAAACACGCTATTTGTTTTGACAATGAGAATTAATTTTAAATTAATAAGTGAAACTTATATGTTTTTAATTTGGTAAAATATACTTAATTTTTGGATTCAGAATATCTAAATTATCCAAGGGTGAATTTTTGGTATTTTTCTGAAAACGTTCAATTTTTTATGAATAGTGAAAAACACTGAGTTATCATTTAAAACCAAATTTTTATTTAAATAATTATTTATTTTATTTAAATTTATTTTAGGTCAAAATATATACATAATACCTATATAAGTTCAATTTAATTCATTGGAGTCAATTTATAATAATTTTAGACATATAAATGTTTTTTTATAGAACTTTTCACCGTCTTTTACCCACCTCCTAGGAGAATTTATGAATTCACATAAAACTTAATTTTACCACTTCTATGAGTGGAATTTCAAAAATCCTAGAGACACAGTTGATATTATTAAGTAAAATGTGGTTCAATAAGATAAAAATATTTTTGTGTGAATAATAACTTTTTACTTTTATTTACCACGATTAAAAGTAAATAGGGCAATTAAGGGTAAAAATGATATTATTATTACCCTAACACATGTCCTAATTCTATTGGATAAGTTTAATTGTACCAAAAACAACATTAGGAATAACATATTACCCTTTAGGTCCACTTGTATTAGATTAAGACATTTATTATTATTTTATTTAAAGAAGTGTTAAAAGAGTTTAAATCAAATTTTAATAACTAAACATTTTTTAATATAGGATTATACATAAGATAAATTAGACTATAAATATTAATTAGAAAGATAAAAATATTTCCTACATAATGTTATTTTATTTATAATTTTTAAATATTAAATAATTAAATTTATTAATGACACAATGATGATATAGTAATTACCTTATTAATGAAAGAATCAAATACATGGTATTATAAATATTAAAATAAATATAATTTCAAAGTTTTTATGACATAAAAGAATTCTATAGGTGAATATGACATTTTAGGATTTATTAAATGTATTTTTTTTGAAGTAATAATTCTGTTATTATTTTAACAAATAACAAATACCAAATAGTGTCAAAATTGACATAAAATAGTTTTTAAAACAAATATTATATTATTAATTGATATAATGGTCCTAAAAATCTAATGTTCGGCCAGAAGACTTATATAATAATATATATGACATTAATGTACCAATGGGGGTTTTATTGGTAGTATATTGTAAGTTTATTAACCATATATTGTAAGAATACAAGAAGACACTGTAAAAGTTAAATTATTTAACTTAGAGTTAAATCTAAATGATAAGGTTAAAATGGTAAACTAAACTTGTCTAAAACCTATTTATTGAGAGTATTTATACCCATCCCCACAATATACTCAAAATAAGTCACTTTGGAGCCATTATAAACCGTATATGAATTTATTATAAAATAATATTTTAAGTTTTTTCAAAGGTGCCCCTCACCCCTCTTATAAAAGGGCACTTCCCCTTCTCTCAAATTAAAACCACCAAAGCCATTTGGATCGGCCAAACCCTACCCAAATATCCTCCCAACCATACTAAATTAATCTTAGAGGCCTTATTTTGGTCATAAATCCAACTTGAGTATCCCTTTTGATTAATTCAAAAGGAAGAACCCGAAGAAGAGGTAATGATTTCACCACCCTCTTTCAAGTTCTTTTATTCTTCCACTTACTCTTTCTTTGTTGTTTACATTCTAAAATAATTACTCCAGTATCTTATATATACTATTATGTTATTATAAATATGGAACAACTATATTCATTATTCTACCCATCTTATGAATGATAATGTCACCATGCGTGCGTACGTACGACTTACCCTCTCCACACCGTGGTGTAATTTGTTATTCAAAACTATGTTATTTAGATGGATATAATGATGATTAATATGTATATAAATAATTAAAATAACATGATAATGACTTTTTAAAATTAATATACTATCCAATTTCTCACCTTTAAGTAAATGATATTATCGCTCGTGCGTACATATGGATTACCGTCTCCACGACGCGATGTGATTCATTTCCACGATCACCATTCATCAACAATTATAAAAATATATATTACTAATAAGTATTTAATATATGACATAATAATGATACTGGATATATATATATATATACTTATATATATCTTATTCACTTAGTTTCGATCAATACGATATGAAAACGGAAACAGAGTTTATGGGTAAGTACGGACTACCGTCTCCATAAACGGGGTTTTTTATTTCATATATATGTATATTATATATATTTATATTATAAATATATCTGATATATAAATCAAGTTTTATATTCTGGAATTATTTAAATCTTTATCTAAGTGATACAATTAATAGTAACAAGTTAAAACACGTACGATAAAGAAAGCGATTATTACCCGAAATGTTAATTTAACATGGAAATTATTATTAAATGGGTAGTATAAAGTCATAAATGAGTCATGTATGATATCATAAATATTAATATGGTTCTGGTATAATTTAATAACATACTAAGATCTTTATACAGGAGGTTAAACATACCCTCGACTAAAGGAATGTTCAAGGTAATGGTTAATTCCTCAATCTCATTATTATCCGAGATTGTTTATGTGTAAGTATTTACTGGGAAATTTTTATCATCCATGTCCACGTTTCATATAAATGATTTCAAAATGAATATTTTAAGGATTTGTGAAAGGTACTCTTTATCAAGATCATAATTGTTGGAGTTGGTGTCCTAGAACCAACTACTTTGTAATTTATTCATTAATAAATTCCTTATCACATCTTGACTGTTCTTCTGTGTGACAATTCATATGATAATGTCCTAAGAATAGCTGTTGCATTAATGGGTCATAGCGTATCCCTTCTATGATGAGAACCTGGAAGTGCCATAACACTGTTCTTGAATATATGTTCTATGGCCTGATGATGTTATTTGAGGGACAAAAATAATACAGGCCATTAGGGGTGAGGACTAATAAAACTTCGAGGCACCTTCTCATGGTGTGTGCCCTTGGTAATATCCAAGATGATATTATGAGAACGAGACCCGCCAGTAGGAAATCCACATTTCATAGTGTCATTGGATGTTCCTATCTGCGGACGTGTGTATTGGTCCTTAGACTTTTAGATTATTATTAATGGGTATTGCAACTTGCGCACTTAGATGTATTGATGAAAACTGTGACAACACACTGTTCGCAGAAAGGTAGGATACGTTGGGTGCGTCACGAGTAATACTGCATTAATAGATAATGTGAGAAAGGATTTTTACCTTCTGTTCCATAACGGAAGTAGATATCTCAGGCAATTTTATGGAATTGATATAGCCTAAATAAATCCATGGCCATGGTAAGGTATGGGCGAGTTCAATTACAGGAAGTCAAAGAAAGAATAATCGAGCACATGGGTTGATGGCACTAGCATGCAACCCGCTTGATTAGAGATATCGAGACAAATGGATTATATTACAGGGTAAACGTTCGTACGAGGTGACACGTCATTACGGCGTTAACTTCTTTCTCTATGGGTGCCTTGGCGTGTTGCTAGATGCTAACCTTGGACTTTGGGTAGGCTCCGCCTAATGCCACTGAGAAAGAGGCCTAGAGGGTCACACACTAAGTGTGTCCATGTATCTCAGTTAAATATTAATTTAACAAGTTGAATAAAGATTATTCCCAATTGTGGTTTAATAATTATTCAAGGATGTCTGATCGCATTTATTTCAACACTAGTTATTCGAGAGAATATATTGTGGGAGAAATAATATATATTTATTAGCGAGTAATGAAGTTACATTTATTTAAGAAATAAATAGCCATTACTCATGGTCTAATAAATATGCTGGAGGAAAATAAATAAAACTGAAAAAATAAAAGTACACGCCGTGTATATTTATATATACACGTCGTGTAGTTTAATTTTTAGGATTCATGAGAAAATATTGTTTATTTAATTAAATGATATTAAATGTAATACATTGGATGCATGTCAAGTAATAATGATGGTCAACTGTCATTATCAAGACATGGGGTATTACTAAGAATTAGATGAAATGATTAAATGCTTATGAGCAATTAATTTATTTTATTATTCTAGGTATTATAAATCCTAACTACATTATTCTCAAAAAGGTTATCCATTTTGGTTGTGCACAAAGGATTGGAAATACTCTCAAGCCAAGAGAGAATTCCCTTTCCACCAAGAACGCTTTCAAGTTACGAAAGCAAGATCCTCCACCGGATCAAGGCGATCGAAGACGCACATCACAAGCGAAGGATCTTCTGCGCTAGCACCTGGAGTCCCCTTAAGCGACCTCCAGAGATACGTGGAACACGTGTGGATCACCGCTAGAGGAATCCTACATTTGGATTCTCCGACGCAACGACGGATCACAAGATCGTGACCGGAGACACCAACGAAGAAAGAATTCCATCGAGGTAATTCTTATGAATTAATTAAATTAATTATAACCAACATATGAAGATCCTATATCAAGGGTTTCGGGACTCTTCTTTTCTTTTTCATTCTTCGTTCTATTCCGAAGATCCGGCGTTTTATATCATGACAGATCTCTGATTAAAAATCGTTTAATGCTAAAATTAAAAGTTGGGCAAACCCACCAACGCGCTTCCGCTGTGCCTGGAACCTTAAAGTGGTATCAGAGCGGTCATATCGTTGATTATAATTATTTAGTTTTTCGTTGGTGATTTACGCATTTAATAATTTAGTTATTTCAATTCATGTTTAATCGTTTTGGAAATCTGAATATCGAGATCCATTACTCCTTCCTCGTTTCTCATTCACCTCACAAAAACAAATTTTTCGTTTAATTTTGATTAAAATAAAATAGAGGAACTCATCCGGAGGAGCCATACATTTCTGGCCGTACAACACCAGAATAGATGGCGTGTATTCAGAAGTACACCCCGTGTAGTCTAGGTTCAATGCATTGACCGATTCTCCAAATCGGGCCGTGTATTGAGGTCATTTATGACACTGTGTTTTGACCAGAAATAGGTGGCACACGATGTTCGGATTACACGCCGTGTGGTCCAACTGAACACGATGTGTAGTCCCTTCAGGTTCAGGTTGGGCCGTGTACCCCGTACACGGCTTGCCCGGCTGGAAACCGTGTAACGCAGAAACTACACGGCGTGTGTCCAAAAGAACACGCCATGTACTCTGAAAATTTCCGAAGTACATTTACACGCCATGTCCCGAGGCGTGTACTTCGGATGGACGGTGAAGAAAAGTACACACCGTGTAGTCGGAACTACATGCCGTGTACTCACCCAAATTACACATATTTATTAAAATTTAATTATTATATTATACAAACCCTTGAGATGTGTACCATAGTGCAGGCGTAAAGCTGAGGCACAACACGTGATAGGTGTTTTATATATGTGTGTTTAATTTAACATCTGCATAATGAAAGGGAACTCACCGGGTTGCCTCCAAGGTACAAGTTACGTACAAGGATAATTTTAAATAAATTTATCTGTTTAAAATTATGATGGATGAGAATCTCAAGGAAATTCAGAAAATCGATTTAAGATAAAAGGATTGATTAATTAAAGATAATTAATTGATTCGAGCGTGATTTATCTTAAACAAGAACGATTAAAGAATTGAATGCTAGTTTTATTTATGCGTAAATATTGTTGCATGTATGGATGATCATGAGCTAGACCGAGACCTTTGTATGTGAATGGTTTCTTTTAATTAATTTATTTAAATTAAATTTTTTGTCCTGCAAGATATCTCCTCATTAATATGTAGGGCCTACGCGCCCAAGGATTATTTTATGTAAAAACCCCTTTTACCCCTCACTTGCATGTGAGATAAATACATATGTAATGGATGGAGCTCCCAAGCTAGTGGAGGCGGCTCAAGTTAGGAGCCGAGGTGAAACCAATCCAAGGAGATACAAAGGTGGACAGGTGGAAAGCTGTAAACACAAACCCGCAAGGTTCAAGGTGTTTCTCCCCTAGGTCTTGGGTTATTTTATCAACCGATAGATAAACTAACCAATAGAACCAGCTCATGATCATACCATTTATTTTATTTCTGTTAGTTGCATGGTTTATTTATTGTGGGTGTGTTGTCACGATCACATAATTAATGAATATAACAAGCATACAAGATGGAACTAAAATAAAAACTGGTTTATACGTAAATATTATCTTAGACATGGTTAATCACTTAAGTATATCCCACTTAATATTAACAAGCATCTAATCAAAGATAATAAAATGGAAATTTATGTATAAGGATAAAATCCCTCAAAAGAAATATTAAGTTGGTATAGCCTTCCATAATCTTGGTTAGAATCAAACCATAGTTCAAAGTGCTTGACCAACCCTAGTTGGGGTGATTTCAATTATCGGGGAATTCTAATTCAAGGTTTTGGGTTGACTTGACTTGGTTCACATCAAGGGTTGACTACCACAGCAGGACTTGGTGTGACCAAGAGGTAAAGGTTGAGGAAATCCAAAATAAAAGGATTTCAGGATTGGGGAGTCCACTACGCGGATCAAGGATCTACGAGTTAATGCAATTGGCATTTGGAATGCCCACCTAAAACCCTTCAAGTTGCTTGACCAAACCTAGTTGGGGTAATGCAAAGAGAAATATGGATCCTTGCCACTAGAATATTCAGTCAACAGAATATTCCAAAGTCAATGGTGAGGGCTATTGGATTTTGATAAAATAGTGGGAGACTAATAAGTATTAATTTATTTATTTGTCTCAATTTTTGTAATAAAGTACTAAACCTTTGCTCATCTTAATTTGTAGAAACGACAAGAAAATGACTTCAAACATATCATTGTGCACCATACTCGAGAAGGAAAACCTTCTCACCGGCACCAATTTCCAAGAGTGGCAGAGGCGTTTACGCGTCGTCCTTTTCCACAAAAGGAAATTGTATGTGCTGGAAGAGCCTATTCCAGTTGCACCTGGGAAAGAGGCTAGTGATGAGGAATTATCTCTCTACATGAAACACATGGATAATGCCACATATGTATAGTGTTTCATGCTATCGGCCTTGTCTAATGACCTCTTGAAGAAACATGAAAACATGGACGCGTATATCATGATGTCTCACCTTAAGGATCTCTACCAAGAGAAGGTGAGACAGGAGAGGTATGAGATCTCCAATGATTTTTTCACCATGAAGCTTGGAGAGTCTGCGCCAGCTAGGCCTCATGTAGTCAAGCTTATTGGCTACATTGAATGCCTGTACATCTTAGGGATTAAATTCACGAATGAGTTGCGTACAGATCTCATCCTATCATCACTGCCCAAGACCTTCTCTAGCTTCATTGTCAACTATAATATGAGCGGCAATGAGAAGAGTCTATCGGAGCTTCTGCCTTGATTCTCTAGGTAGATAAGTATATGGGGCATGACAAACCTACGATCCTTATGGTGAACAAGAAAAGGAAGGACAAGGAAAAAGGGCCAAATACTTATAAACGGTCTGAAGCCCCGAGCACCATCCCTCCAAGAAGGGGAAGATCTAGAGGCAGGGCAAGGAACAGGAGGCAGTGTGTTTTGCATGTGGCAAGCAGGGCCACTGGAAGAGGAACTGCACCCAGAAGCGTGGGGATGCTAAAGGTGCGTTCGTTATCGAGTGCAATCTTTATATTTCTACACATTGGGTATTAGATATATCTTGTGGGGCTCAAATCTGTATTCAAATGTAGGAACCAAGTAGATTTAGAAAGATCTCCAGAGGAGAGGTGGATCTTCGAGCTGCCAATGGTAAAAGGCTGGGTGCATTGGATATTGTCAACTACCACCTCTCATTGCCGACTGGGATGATTTTGGTTTTACATAACTTTTATTTTGTGCCTAGTGTTACCAAGAACATAATTTCTATATCTTGTTTGGATATGGATGGATTTGTTTTCAAGTTCGGAAATAAGGGTTGTCTCTTTTATAAGAACAATGTATGTTATGGTATGGAACATTTGAATAATGGTTTGTATGTATTAAATTACGAAACCAAGTGTTGGCAATTGATAACGAAACAAACTCACATGACTTATACATCACCCAGTTGTGGCATCACCGCCTTGGTCATGTAAACGAGAAGCGCTTGACAAAGCTCTGTCAAGATGGATATTTAGACTCTACTGAGCTAAAACCACTTGATATATGTCACATTTTTTTACAAGGAAAAATGACCAAGCCGCCTTTTAGTGGACAAGGTGAAAGGGCCACAGAGCTTCTAGGATTGGTACACACAGATGTGTGTGGACCATTTCCAGTAGAAGCTAGAGGTGGATATTCTTACTTCATTACTTTTACTGATGATTTGAGTAGATATGGCTATGTCTACTTAATGAGGTATAAGTCAGAGTCCTTAGAGAAATTTAAGGAATTCAAGAATGAAGTAGAGAATCATCTTGGTAAGAAGATAAAGAAGCTTTGATCGGATCGAGGTGGAGAATATCTGAACCAAGAGTTCATCAATCTTCTACAGGAGTCTTGGATTCTATCTCAGCTCACTCCTCCTTATACACCACAGTGGAATGGTGTTAGTGAAAGGAGGAACCAAACCTTTTTGGATATGGTGAGGTCGATGATGAGTCATGTGGATCATCCATTATCCTTTTGGGGATATACATTACAAACTACAATATACACATTAAACCGAGTACCAACTAAGGCGGAAAATGGAATTCCATCTGAGTTATGGAATGGACGGAAACCCACTTTGTCGCACACACGTGTATGGGGATGTGAGATGTTTGTTAAGGCCTTATCAGGCAACAAACTAGCACCCCAAGGCAAGAAGTGTATCTTTATAGGATATCCCAAGGAAACGAAAGGATATTACCTATATAACCCTCAAGACAAGAAAGTGACAGTCGCCAGACAAGCCGTCTTTCTTGAGAGGGAGCACATCCTCAAGAAGGATAGTGGGAGCAAGATTGACTTCGACGAAGTTGATGCTCAAGATACACACAAGTTGGTACAGGAACAAGTTCCATAGGTCCCCGTGGAAGTGGTTCGAGAAACAAAAGTACTGCGTAGGAGCTCAAGAGAGGTAAGGGAACCGGAGAGATTTGGTTTCCTAGTCACTGAGGATGGTGAATCATTATTGTTGGACAATGACTAACCTCTCTCCTACAAGGAAGAAGTAGAAAGCTCAAAAGATGCAATATGGCTAGAAGCTATGAATTCTGAGATGGATTCCAAGTATCAGAACCAAGTTTGGGTTCTGGTCGATGAGCCAGTTGATGTAAAGCCTATTGGATGCAAATGGGTATTCAAAATAAAGCTGGACATGGAAGGTCAAGTTAGCACCTATAAATCAAGGCTAGTGGCTAAAGGATTCAGACAACATCAAGGAATTGACTATGATGAAACCTTCTTGCCAGTTTCCATGTTTAAATCCATAAGAGTCATACTTGCCATAGCAGCTTACCATGACTATGATATTTGGCAGATGGATGTCAAAACAACATTCCTTAATGGGAACATTCAGGAAGATGTCTATATGACACAACCAGAAGGGTTTGTGACACCAGGTGAATCCAAATGGGTTTGAAAGTTGCAGAAATCCATTTATGGATTGAAGCAAGCATCCAGGTCATGGAACATTCGATTTGATGAATCCATAAAGGAATTTGGTTTCATTAAGAATGAATGTGAGTCATGTGTTTATAAGCAGTTTAATGGGAATGCGGTCATCATCCTAGTGGTATATGTTGATGAAATATTTCTTATTGGAAACGATGTACCAACCTTACAGTCAGTTAAGGACTGGTTGAACACGTGTTTCTCTATGAAGGACTTAGGAGAAGCAACCTACATTCTAGGGATCAAGATCATTCGTGATAGATCCAAGAGGCTGCTTGGACTAAGTCAGGGTACATACATTAACCAAACACTAAAGAGATTTAGTATGGAAAATTCCAAGAGGGGATTGGTTCTAGTGTCACATGGCATACATCTTTCTAAGAATATGTGTCCCTAGACACAACAAGAGAAATATAGGATGAGTAAGATCCCATACACTTCGGCTATAGGATCTATCATGTATGCCATGTTATGTAACAGGCTTGATGTTGCCTATGCACTAAGCATGGTAGGAAGATATCAAGCAGATCCAGGAGAACAACATTGGACTGCTGTTAAGACTATCCTTAAGTATCTGAGAAGAACTAAGGATATGTTCCTGGTGTATGGAGGAGACAAGAAGCTTGTCATCATATGGTATGGTGATGCTAGATTTCAGACAAATCATAATGATCTGAAGTCGCAATCTGGATATGTTTTCTGTCTCAATAGAGGAGCTGTGAGCTGGAAGAGTTCAAAGCAGCTAGTTGTCACCGGTTCTACAGTGGATTCTGAGTATATAGCGGCTTCTGATGCAGCCAAGGAATCCGTCTGGATTCGGAACTTTGTCCAGGATCTTGATGTATTTCCTAGCAGTAAAGATCCCATTACATTGTATTGTGATAATACTACAGCGGTGGATCTTATAAAAGAACCAAGGTCACATCAACAGACAAAGCACATACTCCAGAAGTATCACCTCTTGAGGGATTTCTATCAGAGGGGTGAAGTTGCAGTGAGCAGAGTTTCCACGGGAGAGAAAGTGGCAGACCCCATGAATAAAGGCCTATCTCAGCAGAAGCACGAATATCATGTGAGAGCTAGCGGGTTAAAGGTTGTTAGCAGTTGGCTCTAGTCCAAGTGGAAGTCTGTTGGAGTTGGTGTCCTAGAACAAAATACTTTGTACTTTATTCATTAATAAATGCCTTATCACATCTTGATTATTCTTCTGCGTGACAATGCATGTGATAATGTCCTAAGGACAGCTGTTGCATTAATGGGTCATAGTAGATCCCTGCTATGATGAGAACCCGGATGTTCCATAACACTGTTCTTGAATATATGTTCTATGGACGGATGATGTTATTTGAGGAACACAAATAATACAGGCCATTAGGGGCGAGGACTCATAAAACTTTGAGGCACCTTTTTATGGTGTGCGCCCTTGGTAATATCTAGGAGGATATTATGAGAACGAGACCCGCCAATAGGAAATCCACATTTCATAGTGTCATTGGATGTTCCTATCTATGGACGTGTGTATTGGTACTTAGACTTTAAGATTATTATTAATGGGTATTGCAACTCGCGCACTTAGATGTATTGACGAAAACTGGGACAACACACTGTTCACAGTGAGGTAGGATACGTTGGGTGCGTCACGAGTAATACTGCATTAATAGATAATGCGAGAAAGGATTTGTCCCTTCTGTTCCATAACGGAAGTAGATATCTCAGGCCCTTTGATGGAATTGATATAGCCTAAATAAATCCCTGGCCATGGTAAGGTATGGGCGAGTTCAATTCCTAGAATTCAAAGAAAGAATAATAGAGCACATGGGTTGATGGCACTAGCATGCAACCCGCTTGATTAGAGATATCGAGACAAAGGGATTATATTACACGATAAGCGTTCATAGGAGGTGAAACGTCATTGCGGCGTTAACTTCTTTCTCTATGGGTTCCTTGGAGTGTTTCTAGATGCTAACCTTGGACTTTGGGCAGGCTCCTCCTAATGCCACTGAGAAAGAGGCCTATAGGGTCACACACTAAGTGTGTCCATGTATCTCAGTTAAATATTAATTTAACAAGTTGAATAAAGATTATTCCCGATTGTGGTTTAATAATTATTCAAGGATGTCTGATCGCATTTATTTTGACACTAGTTATTCGAGAGAATATATTGTGGGAGAAATAATATATATTTATTAGTGAGTAACACAGTTACATTTATTTAAGAAATAAATATCCATTACTCAAGGTCTAATAAATATGGTGGAAGAAAATAAATAAATCTGAAAAAATAAAAGTACACGCCATATATATTTATATATACACACCATGTAGTTTATATTTCGGGATTCATGAGAAAATATTGTTTATTAAATTAAATGATATTAAATGTAATACATTGGACACATGTCAAGTAATAATGATGGTCAACTGTCATTATTAAGACATGGGGTATTACCAAGAATTAAATGAAATGATTAAATGCTTATGAGCAATTAATTTATTTTATTATTCTAGGTATTATAAATCCTAATTACATTATTCTAAAAAGGTTATCCATTTTGGTTGTGCACAATGGATTGGAAATACTCTCAAGCCAAGAGATAATTCCCTTTCCACCAAGAATGCTTTCAAGTTACGAAAGCAAGATCCTCCACCGGATCAAGGCGATCAAAGACGAACATCACAAGTGAAGGATATTACATGCTATCACCTAGAGTTCCCTTCGGTGACGTCTAGAGATACATGGAACACATGTGGATCACCGCAAGAGGAATCCTACAGTTGGATTTTTCGACGCAACGACTGATCACATGATCGTGACCGCAGACACCAACGAAGAAATAATTCCATCAAGGAAATTCTTATGAATTAATTAAATTAATTATAACCAACATATGAAGATCCTATCTCAAGGGTTACGGGACTCTTCTTTTCTTTTTCGTTCTTCATTCTATTCCGAAGATCTGGCGTTTTATATCGTGACGGATCTCAGATTGAACGTCGTTTAACGCTAAAATTAAAAGTTGGGAAAACCCACCAACACGCCTCCGCTGCGCCCAGAACCTTCAATAATTTTAAATGTTTTAAATATTTATCTTTCTAAATATTTTTAATTAATGTCCATGCTTTCAAAATGATTTTAAGTATTTATTTATATGGACATGAATGTTTTGAAATGATAATTCTTTTCAAAATTTTCAAAGTGGTATGGGACACTTTGATTCAAAAATCTCTTTTAAATTACTTCCTTTATAAATGTGTTACTTTTAACTGATTTTACAAAAATGATATTTCTCTCAAAAAGTTTTAATCATCATTTTCAACTATGTGAGCATCCTTTACGGGATATTATTTTTGACTGAGGTTGATTTATTATAATAAAATCTTCCATATTGTATTAAATGAGTGATGATATGTTTGACTCTGGATGTTCTATTTTTATACCATTCATGTTTTATAGTTAATGTATTGAAATTTCGTATGCTAGTTTTAATAAGAATGTTTATGTTATGTTTAAACTATTCATATGTGGAATGCAGTGGAATTAGTAAGTGATGGGTGGATCCCGCTATAGCTCCTCGATGCATAGATAGGTCTCATGAGACCAACTTGTGTCTTGGCACAAGGCCTTGACAAAAATTTTATTTGTAGTCTTGGCACGAGGCCTTGACTATGTGGTAATGATGTTCGACATTAGGCATTCCCTCGTTATGAAATTAGTTATTACAAGTGATTTTTCGACTAGTAGAATATCCATGTGCATGTTTATATGGTAATGTTTGATTTATTTTTTTAATATTATGTTCATGTTTATGTTTAAAAAGTTTGTTGTTTTTATCACACATCTTGCCTTAATAGTTTATAGGTTCCGCTAAATTATTTACCCTTTCTGAGCTTCTGAGCTCACCCCTTTCTTATGTTTTATTTTACTAGGATTACAAGAAGTGTATTATGATTGTTAAGTAGGGTTAAGATTGGTTATTAATGGTGTTATCAAAGGATCATTTATTTTGTGTTTTATTTTCTAATGTGTAATGTGACGTTCATGTATATAATCTATTTTCCAAGACTACTAAACTGATCGGTCCTTGAAGACTTGATTCCTTGCAATCATGCGAATGTATTAAAATAATGAACCGACCCTAGGTAACTGGGGTCGGGGCGTTACACCTATATTGATGATGTCACATTTAATGTTGTGGAAACATTCCTAGGTTTTATTTATACTATCAAGATATATCAACCCTCATTGTTCATGTTTATGATTCTCACCACTTTAGTATCCTATTGGAATTACTATTATCTAACATGTAATACTTTCTTCACATTATTCTTTTTTTATTACGTTAATAGAATTTATAGATCACCCATTTCTTTTATATGTCCTCAAGTTATCCTGTGTATTTTTAAAATATATAGAATTTTAGAATCATGTTAAGGAAGTTTTCAATAATGTTTTAGTATCATTGTGTTAGGTTATTGTGTTATATACCTAATATTCCAAATACACTAAGATTCTAAATATGTTGGGTTTTATTATGTATATTCTTATGTAATAAATCATTAATTAACTTGTAAAAAGGACACAAGTCATCATACAAGGTGACAATCGAGTCAAGCCCAATGCGCTCTTTTTAGAGTTATTACCCCTAGGTATATCAGTACCTGAATCATGTCCACTTGTAGTATCCATATATGGATTTATCACTAGTAAAATTCATATAATATCTTACTTAATAAAACTTTATGATGTCATTATATAATTATCCTCAAATTCTATAATAGGGTTATGTTACCTAATCTATGTTTTGTTAAATCTAGTTCCTAAGGTTTCTACTAAACTTCATCTAATACCAATTGTAGCGACCCAAACCCCAATAGACCAAAGCTAGTGTCTACTTTTTTATAGTGGAATAAGATACAAGGAATCACTACCCAAAGAAATTAATAGTTTATTAGTCCCAAAAAACTTGATATATACTTGAAATTATTATTATAATTGAAAACATAAAATACAAAAAGTAATTTCTTTGAGATTATAATTATTCCTCATAGTATATCCCTATATATCAATCAAAAAACACTTCCTGGTATTTTGGGGAAAATAAAATATAATATAAGGGTGAGATCATATGATCAGTATGTATAACTTTATAGTGGAAGATATGAATAAGTAATTCAGAATCTATATAGAAAGGTAATAAACTAAAACACATTCCTTTTAATCAATAACTTGATCATAATATGATAGAAATAAATAGTGATCAAATAATTCCAAATAAATAATCACATGAGTATGATAAATTAACCATGGATATTCTAACTAATTGAATAATCAAAGGGAATATCAATAACTGAATTCATAATGATATAATTCATAATTCTAAACACCTAAAACATACAACTGAGGCCATGTGCTAAGACATCTAAATAAATGGGTAAGGCCTCAACCAAAACCCAATGTAGTTTATCTCATGAGACCTACTGATGAATAAAGTGGATATGGTGGGCCTAAACCATAACCTACTAAGTAAAATTAAATCCTCATACGAATGTGGTGAAACATAATACATGTAAATATTTATATGGAAAACCTAGAATTCAAAATTTTAACAATTACCCCAATCAATAAACATAATCATAATCTATTTAAATTAATATGGTGAATGATAATAAAATTGAATATACTCAATAAAAATGACCATAAACCATAAAAATAAAGAAAAATATGATATCAATACAATATATCCCCAACTAATCATAAGTATATTAAACGGTTGATGCCACTAATGAATAAAAATACCATAATAATTTCCTTAAAAACATTTTGAGTAAAGTAACCTTTTAAATTTGAAAATATTTTTAAAACATGATGTTAAAAAAATATTTTGAAAACATTTTTATTTGAAAATAATATTTTAAAAATTATAAAATAATATTTAAAACATTTATTGTTCATGAAAATTTCATTCACACCGTACACATTAAAACAAATATTTCTTTCATATTTTTGGTAAAAGTCAAATGAGAATTGTTTTGAAAATAACATGAAGATTCCTTTATATTTTTTAGAAGTAAACATGGTTGAAAACTAATTCAATAAATCATTTTTAAAAAGTTAAAAAAATTTAATTTTTTTTAGAAAATATTGTTTTGAAAGAAAACTAATTTCCGAACGAAGTAAGAAATAAAGTCATATTTTTTAAAAAACATTTTCTCAATCATTATAAGTACCAAAGAGCGGAAAATGATATTATTTCTTGAAAAATTTAATGAATAACTATAAGAGAAGAAAATATATTTATTTTAATATAGTAATATCAAATAATTCCTCCAAGGGATACTAACAAAAGCAATTCTAAATAATAATGAGATTGTGATGTAAAACCTTACAACTTTGGTATCTTTTGAATCATAAGACACATTAAATAAATAACTTAAAATGAAAAATTAAATACCATGGATAGAAATAGATTTATTATATAACATATAAAAATGGAAATTATAGACACCACAAAAATTAATAAGTGGTGAATATATCATATATCTCATGGAATTAAAAGTGAGACGAGAAACCCATACGTCAGGTTCAACTTCCTTCATATGTTTTAGAACATAATGTATAATAAATATTGGTTTATTATTAATTTTGTAAAGAAACATAGTTATATAAATCAAAGCATATATAATAATATTATAAAATTTTACCACCTGTTTGTTAATAATATTTCATTATTTTCATTATTTTACGTGTTAATTGCCTTATTTTCTTATTTGTGTTTTTAATGAAGTTTTTATTTATTGTAAATTTGATATAAATAAATCATATATAGAATAATGATCATAATATAATTATAATTTTTATACATAATTTATAATTTTAAGACCAATCATGAAATATGGTTTTAATAAATGAAGTATGTTACGATATTAGAGGCGATAGGCTGTCCATACCAATGAGCAATGTTTCCATTTTTAAATGATCATTATGGAAATGAGGTAAGTAATATTTTATATTTAAATAATTATAATAATATTATAAATAAAATATTATTTCTTTACATATACTTATATATATCATCCATTTGGTTTGGTGATGAAAAGAGAGTCACATCGCTTCGTGAAAGCGATAGTCGAGACGTACATGGATGAAGTTATCACCTTTCAGTGAGTGAAAAGTTCAGAATGAAAATGATATATTATATTTTAATAATGATGAATATTTCATTAATATCATAATGATGTCATTTATATTACATATATTCATCAACTTTATCCTTATTACCTTCCTTTTAAAGCATTAGTGAAACACGAATCATATCACTTCGTGAGGCGGTAGTCCACTGTACACATGAGCGACATTGTCGTATCCGCTAAATAATTAAAAATAAAAAATATATATGTGATATAATTAATCTATATGTATAATTATTTTATAAATTTCATATATATACTTTATATCAATCATCATACCCAATAGTGATAGGTATTAATAAAAATGTGTCACAACGTTTTGCGAGACGGTAGTCCACCGTACAAACGAGCAACATTATCATTTCCTATTTGAGGGAAGAGGAGATGGATATAGGTTATGAAAATAAAATAATAACATATCATTATATGTTAGATAATGGTGTTATTATATAACCATAAATAAAGAATATTTTAAGGAGGTGGAAGAATAAATAAAAAACCATTTACAGTTAGAAATTTTATCTCTTCTCAGACCATGTCTTTAGGATTACACCTAAAGTATTACTATAATGGATTTATGAAAAAAAGGATTATAGGATAATGGGATGGAATTTAGTAATAAAATCTCAGTATATTTTAGATAATTTTGTTATTATATAATCCTACATAAATAATATTTGAAGGAAGTGGAAGAATAAATAAAACAAAAATGTATAGTTAGGAATTTTTTCTCTTCTCAAACCATGTTTTTAGGATTATACCTAAAGTATTACTATAATGTATTTATGAAAAAAAGAATTCTAGGATAAGGGTATGAAATTTGGTAATATATTTGGGCTATTATTGGATGAACTAGAAGCGTTTTAAGGTGTAAATAATAGAGTAGAGTGGGTGGCCTTTTATAAGTGAGGTGAGTGGTACACATGTAATTTTTGAAAAGAAAAATGTGTAACTACATTTTTCACATTAAAAAAGGGTATAAAATGGATTTTTGTAGATACTTAGAACTTATATGGTCTACATTTGACCATATAATGTGTATTTTACATGTTTTGTGTCATTTTAACTCTAATCATCTTATTTTAAGCCCTGGTAAATTAGATTTTACCATAACCGCAATAAGTATATTTTTTTACCATTTTTACTATTTTTATGGTAAAAAATTAATATTAACTCTTTATAAATATAAATTATTATGTCTTAAAATATATAATAAATATTTATAAATTCAATTCACATAAGTGAAAAAATTTAATTCAAAATAAATTCCATAGATACGATGGGAAAGAGGAGTTTCAAAGAGAAAATGTTTAAAAGTTTACATAGTTTTTATATCAAAATTTAATATTAAAATGATTATAATGAAGTAAATTGGATTAAAAGATATATAATGGTTGTAATTTTACTTTAAAAGTAATTTAAAATATATTTTAAATTTGTAATTTTTTAAAACAAAAGGCATTTTTTAATAAAAATCCACATTTTTCACTATTCACAAAAAATGAAGCCTTTTTAAAAAATCCCAAAAATTTAATCTTATATAATTTTGATATTCTGATTGAAGAAATGAATTTTATTTTTTTAAGTAAATTTTCTAATTATGGTAAAAATTTATTTTAAATTATATACGCAAAGCGTGACTAAACATTCTTTTAGAAAAATATAGTTTTTCAGAAAGTATTTATTTTTCTTTAAAATGCTTGTTATTTTATTTATAATCAATATATATATATATATTATTTATTTTATGTATGTGTAAACCATATAATTTCCATAATTTCATTTTTACTATTCATACCTTCCAATTTAATGGTTAGGATATAATTGTCATTTTTAAATACTAACTTTTTAATATAGTATCATGTTTTGTTTAAACCTAGTGTTCTGTGCAACATAATCTATCGAAGATATTGAATTTATTTAAAAATAAATATTCCATAAAGTCTTAGGATGTTATATTCTATTATTAGGTTGGTGTTGTGTGTCATACATGCTATCGAAAATTATGTTCCCATTTTAAAATCACGGGGTGTTATATAAACTATCCAGTAGAATTATGCAAACTATATACCTAGGAAAACATCCATTTACTATGCCTTGTTTTATTTTTTTCCATAGCATATCACTGAGGTGTTATAATCAGACACATGAATATTCCATTCTGATCATTTTTCAATATATAATGAGATGATGTATATCTCTTTATTATCTAGGGATGTTTCAATGTAACTCTATACATATAAGGTTCCATAGTTCATAAATACAATATTTGGGAGAGTGGGTGAGATAGCAGGAGTAGACACAGGGTTAGTAACCCCTAGATACAAACTAATTTCATGGTGTGGGTTATCCATACAATTAGTAGAGTAGGTAAACCCCCTTCACGAGGGGGTGTGGTTCGTCAATATAAAAAGTCATCAACCCTCTTGACCGATGCATACCCCATATTATGAGGCAAGATTCATACATTGGGTTTGATACTATCTTGATTGACATAGACCCCTCAATGAGCTATGGGTCCCACATATGATTATTAAACGTTATGAAGTTTTGGATGTTGTGATGATGTATGATTTTTATGTTACATATATTCTGGAATGAAAGGAATCCTCAGTTGACTTCATGATATAACCCATAGTTGTGCAATCGACTTCAAAATTTGTGGGGTTTTAAATATTAATGGTATCACTAGTTTCATGAGAAATTTGTTTCCTTGAAGTGTTGAACTGTAAAGGCTATATTTTTCTACCATTGATTATTTTTTCCCTATTGATCATATCTATATTTTATCTTCCTCATTCACCTAAATCAATATTTTTCAAGAATAATAATTGTTTTATCATATTTTTATGTTGATATTTAATCTTACTAAGTATATGTATACTCACCCTTACACAAGAACCATGCCCACATATGTTGTGTTTGTAAAGATGTCACGCAGTTTGGTGGTGACTTTGGCAGACATAGATCATGTTTAATTGGTAGAGCTATCACATAGTAGCAACCAGTGGCACATGAAAGAGATTGAAACTACCATTTTTCTCTTTCCTTGAGTTCTTATAGAATAGAGTTGTTTTCCCTTATCACGTTCTAGTTTTAATCGGTATTATTATCTGATTTATTTTGACAATTTTTTATTACCTTTGAAATGTTTCATTGGATAGATAATGTCTAATACATTCATTATTATATAGTTAAGTTATATATATATATATATATGTGGATAATGGTTATTGGATATATTTTTGTATTTGAGATATATTTTTTATTATAGGTTGATACAGGCTAAGTCCTCCCTTATATACCTTGTATATTAGGATTTATTAGTGATATCTTCCTCCCTATGCCCCATTTGAGGAGGGATTGGGGTAGTACATTTGGATTACTGTTGGACCAAGTGGGGCCTCAATGTGTTGGGTAATTTCTTGAATGGTATCTAGAAAGTTTGATCCCTAAGGATGGAGTTTGGGGTTAGTTTTATTATAATAATTTGTTTGGTAATTTAGAGTAGTGATGCTGAGGGGGTATTATGTTTGGTTATCAGACCAAAGAACCAAACCTAGTTATAGTAGCCAACATATACTTTATATAGATATTTTATTACCTTTTAGTCATCCTAAAACACTAAGAAATCATTTTTAGGGTATAATTAAGATATTACATACATCATATAATGTTTAGTAATGTTTTTACAAGTCCTTCCCATGTCATCTGATATTAATATGCTATAGTAACCTTGGATTCATTTAGAAAAAATAGAGGATTAAATCCACATAAAACTAATTCATATTTAGAGGTAGGGTTGTGATGTACCTATTATAAGGTTTTATCCCCTATTTATTGATTAGTTGAGTAAAAACACATCCATTCAAGGACTTGATTTAGAGGAATAATTTAATCACGAGTAGATGGAAAATCCTTCATTATTAATTCTTAGTTATGTACTTAATATAGAGTGGATTTTAGTTTCTTTTAATTAGGTTGATACTATATATAGGCTTGATGCATTGTATGAATTCCAGTGATAGAGGCCTCATAGGTTTATGATGTGATCTTGATCCTTGAGTGATAAAGGTTTGGTTGGAGTCCATGACTCATGTTTTATCATCTTATTTGAATATCTTCTAACTAGATGATGGTTCTTACATTGGATTTTTTTATGGTGAATTTAATAGTTGGTTGTTCTCTACCTAAACTCAAGATGATATTATCCTACATTGATGGATTTGTAGATTTTTTTCATGGTGTCTTATCCAAAAATGTTTATGATATTTTGAGTTTAGAAGGATTTTTTCCCTCACTAAGGTAGTGTGAACAATACCTAGTGTGTATCAAGGTTTACAAATGAGGTAATCCTTATTCACAATTAGAATGGATTCCTTTAATCCTAATAGTTTAGGTGATGCCTACAACTTAATATTTGATATAAGGTTATGCCTTATCGTATCCCCCACCTATAAGAGTGTCCTATAGTGAATATTATCAGTTGGAAATTTTTGTTTTGTAATAAGTTTATCTTAGCCTGAATCAGGTTTAATTTTTCTCTTAGTTAAACAAAGTGGTTTTATGGATGTATCTACACATAAAATGAAAACTATGAGATTAGTTAGTTTTATATATTCTCTAAAACATTCCCATAGGTAGTGGCTATAGAATAATTGGTGGTACGAGAGTATATAGAGATGTGAGAAAATTTGAAACATCATTGTTACCACCTATTGGTACTCCTCACTAGGAACTATGTGTTGATAGTTAGGCTACAAAAATTTACATGTGAATAATGGTTCTGATCCTATGTTACCCGAACTCTTTCAAGGTATTATTTGTATCTTGTTCACTAACACTTGTACTCATCAATACTAATGTGAACCAGTACTTTATTTATATGTTATTGGTTAGGAGTTTGAGATTATAGTGGAGCACATATATTGAATTCATTAGATGGAGACTCATATTAGTGGTGACTATAATTATCCTCAAATTAGTTGAATATGAGAGATTTCCCTCTTGTAAGAGGGATGTTTTATAGGATTCCATTATGTTGGGACAAGACACTATGTAACTATATTTGGAATAGGTTATATGGTTCAGGATTTGTTTTAGGTAACATGTCATTGGGTATATAGGTAGAGGTTCACCTTTAATTGTGAGTGGGACCCATTCATAGAATGTTTCAGTGTTTCATTTACCAGGAAAATGTCTTGTATAAAGTCTTTTTTCCAGGGATTTACCTATATACAATATCATTTATTGAGTAGGCCTATATATCCCATAGATATGATGGTTTAGTAGGGAGACCTATTAGATAAAGGTTTTTTTAGTTGTGTGTGAACTGTTCAAACTGTAGTGTGGAACAAAGGGGTTCTTGGAGGTAGAGCTTATGTCTATTTGGTCTCTTCTTTAGTTTTGTATGGATGAAATTTTGTGAGCAATGTACATGCATCATTAGGGACATATTTAAATATTAGTGATGTTGTTTGGAGAAATATATGCTTTTTTAATATTGATGTGACCCATGGATTGTTTTTGGTGGTCTGCATTGACGTATCACTTATTTGAGTTGAAACATATATTGATTATCATAAGTGGTTGAGGATTATTCTTAGCTTAGTTTGAGATAATTAGTAGTGTTGTTGGATATAATGGTGTGAGTTTTGGATTTAAGTGATCTGATCCTTCTGGAATGATATTTAAGATAGTGTTATAACAATCAAACTATGTGAATATTGAGGCTATGATGGATAGTGTAGTAACTGGATCATAATCCTTGAGTAGCTCAATCCATCACCTTTAGCTCATGTTGAATTTTTTATATGAGAAGATATATTTCAAACTCTTATGATTCGTATATATCTCACATATTTCACCATAGAGACAGTGTCTCCATATCTTGGAAGAAACTATTACAACTACTAACTGAAGATCATGAGTTGGATTTTTTTTCCAGATGTTTTTAACTACCTTGATGCATAGGAAAAAACTATTTCATTCTGTATAAAGACACAACCAAGGACTTTCTTTTATAAATCAATATAAATCACAAACCCAAAATTTCTCGGTGGTAGAGTCCAGATCAGATCATTCACCAATATCCTCTAGAATTCTTCAAACAATTCTTCAAATTCTTTTGTCCATACGAACTTAACCCCTTTATGAGTAATATTGGTTAATGGGTTATCTAATCAGGTGAAGTTTTGAACAAAACGCCTATAATAACCTACTAAACCAATAAAATTACGTACCTCAGTTATGTTCATTGGTGTAGGAAATTCCTGAACGACCTTTGTATTAATAGTATCAACTAAGATTCCATCCTTAGTGATAATATGTCCACGAAAGGAAGATGTTTGATTACAGAATTCACACTTGCTAAACTTCCTATACAATTCATTTCTTCAAAGGGTCTTCAGAATAATTAACAAGTTACTCTCATGATCTTCATAGATTTTGGATTATACCAATATATCATTAATAAAAAACAGAAAAAATTCATCAAGATATTCCTTCAAAACTCTATTAATTAGATCCATGAAAATAGAGGGTGCATTAGTCAGTCCAAAAGGCATTTCTATAAAATTTTAATGACCATACCTATTTCGAACTGTTATCTTGGAATTTATTCCTTCCTTACACGTAACTGATGATATCTAGATCAAAGGCCAATCTTCAAAAAATATTGGGCTTTGGGAAGTTGATCAAATAAATAATCAATGTGAGGAAGATGATACTTGTTCTTTATTTTAATTTCATTTATTTCCCTATAGTCAATACATAGTCTCATGGATCCATATTTCTTAGTGAAAAATAGAATAGGGGATCCCCATAGAGAAACACTAGGATGAATAAATCCTTTATCACTCAATTCCTCTAGTTGTTTCTTTAGATCCACTAATTCCACTATGTAAATTCTACAAGGATTCTTTGATATAGGACTTGAACTAGGAATTCAATCAGTAGAAAACTCAATTTATCACTTCAGAGGATATTCAGTTAAATCCTCTATAAATATATCATCATATTCTTGAATAATAGGTACATTCTCAATTTGAATAATTCATTCTGCACCCATAGATACTGTTTTCTATTCCCCACTAAAAATTTCATTTAGAAGAGATACTGGGGGTGGATCTAGATAAGAATCATATGGAGAGGTTTCTGCTCTAAATATAAGGTACTCTACACCATTCTTAAAAATTGTAACTTCCATCTTCTTAAAATATATTTTTCATCATAATTTGAAATCCAATCCATAATAAGAATTATATCAAAGTAAATCATAGGTATGATGATAAAATTAGAAACTGAAACGCATCTATGTGTTATAAATGGGAATAATGGACTCATATTTGTTTCAATGATACTACACTAAAGAGTTTTTACAGAAAAATACTTTATTAAATGAAATTGGAAATTTATAATTTTCTTGAAAAACATGGAAGAGATAAAAGATTGTGATGATCTAGAATCAAATAAATCATTGGAAAAGTTTTAGGAAACAATTAAAGTACCTACCAACACATCATTAGGAACTTCAACCTTAGAAGTTGTGACTGCATAATCTTGGTATTTCTCCCTTAGCCTTCTTCGGGGAAATGTTTCCTTGACGTCTAGGACATTCATGTACATAATGTACTGTATCTTTACAATTATATCATTTAATATTGGTAGATTTTTTCTTTACCTTACAATCACGAGATTGATGTCCTTTTTCTTGACACTTTTTACAGACTCCCATTACCTTTAGGCAAGTATTGAGGTATTTCTTTCCACAATTACTATAGGGTGGAAAGTCAACTCTTCCATTCTTCTCCATTTCTTTATTTCCTTTTATAGAGTGTTTATTATCCATATTCTTATCTTACATTACATTGAAGTCATGTGACTTAGAGAATTATTTTTCTTTATTGATAGTATATGAGACTATATCTTCATATAATGAGAAATTTTGGGAGACCGGTGCCCATTAGAAGAATGGTTTTAAGCCATAAATGAATTGATCAATCTTACTCCTTGGATTATGTATATATCCTATGACATGACTTTCTAAACTTGTAAATTTGGCTTCTTACTTTGCAACATTTTCATTCTCTTTATATATTAGACTCCAGAATTGCCTCTCTATATCTGGTCGCTATTCGTGAGGAAAATATTTTTCTACGAGAATTTCCTTAAAATCCCTCCATTACACATTTTTAATTTCTTTCTCCTATTTTGTGTTTTGAATTACTAACCACTATTAATACACATTTCCCGATAAACGATAAAATTCCACGACAACCTTCTCCCTTTCATTACTTCCCAAAGAAAAAAAATATTCTCTAAGTAACTTATCCACTGCTCCGCTACAAATGGGTTTGTAGTCCCATTCAATGATTGAGGCTGTTGTAACAAAAAGTGATATAACACTGCACCTCCATGTTGTGGATTCAGATGCACCATATGAGTAAGGTTATTATTCATAACCTGAGTTAGTTGTCCCAATATAGTTATAAGTTTCTCAACACCAGTCATAGCTCTAGAACCGACATCATTATCATTAATAGGAGGGTAATCTCTATATGGGATACACATATTCATTCAATGTACATTCCTTCTACTATAAACCATTTCTAAATAATTTCATACACTAAATTTGGTTATGCATCATAATTTATAATGTCAAACTAAAAAAAAACCTAACATAAATTGAAATTTTACACATGTCTACTCTCATAATCATAAACATGGTTTCTTTGGGGACATATTTACATTTAAATCCTTCATAATGGTTTGTAAATAAAATGTGAATTATCTTAATAATATCCCCCAAGAGTGTTAAATCAGGTACGTAGTAAGGACCTTTGTGGTGTATCAGGTTACCCAGAGTTAGGATTGGGACACCTTGTCAGAGTTGTTACTCCTAGGTACATTTGTACCAGAACCACGTCCACTTATAGTATCTAGATAGGGATTAATTTCCAAGAAGATACATATAATCACTACCTTATGGAAATTCTAAGATATTATTTCATTCTTATCCTAAAATTATTTCTTAGGGTTTTTTCTTTAATATATGTTTTCTAAATCTAGTTTCCAAGGTTTCTACTAAACTTACTCTGATACCAACTGTAAAAACCACAACCGTAGTTGTCCATAGTTGGTGACTTATTTAATTAAATTATAATATAAACAAGGATGACACATCACAAAGGACCAAATAGTTGAGTAGTTTTGTAAAACCAGATTACATATATGAACTTTACATTACAACATGAAATGAAATACAACATATCAACTTCTTTTGAATCACATATAAATTCCTAGATTATCCCTGTAGCTCATTTGTAATACACATATTTGCATCCCAAGAAAAAATAAAACATAAGAAATGGGTGGTCTCAAATGATCAATACAGATAAGAAATATAGAGGAAGCATAAATAAATAGTAATCTATTGTGAATGACTAAAAACACATTCCATTAAAAGTAAACTTGAGCATAATATGACAGAAATATAAACTAATTAAAAAATTCTAGAACAATACTTAACCATGGATATTATTCTAATCAAATAACCACATGGACTATCAATTACTAGTTTTATAACGAAGGAATGCATAATACAGGACATCATAAACATACTGTCAAGGCTTCGACCAAGACACCATACATAATCAGGTAAGACGTTAGCCCATACACAAACTAGTTTATCTCATGAGACCTACCGATGTACTAAGGGGATATAGAGGGCCCCACATAACACTTACTAAGTACAATTAATTCCTCATATGAAAGGGGTGAAACATAATCAATATATACATTCATATTGAATCTAACATATGAAATGTAAATAACTTTCTCTAATTGGTAAACATAATCACTAACCATTTAGAGTAATATGGCGAATGGTACCAGGATAGAACATACAAAATAAATCTAATCATAAAACATTAAATAAAATATGGTAGATGATATCATAAAT
The DNA here is from genome assembly GCA_963277665.1 of Viscum album. Taxonomy (NCBI): domain Eukaryota; kingdom Viridiplantae; phylum Streptophyta; class Magnoliopsida; order Santalales; family Viscaceae; genus Viscum; species Viscum album. The sequence continues at coordinate 1,756,279,960 of OY728137.1, forward strand.
GATAAATCCTAATCAAACATAAAAATCAATGGGGGTGTTGAAAATAGATGAAAATACTCTTATGAAATCACTGAGGAATTATTGAGAGAAATACTCTTTTTTACTTTGAAATGAAGGGTTATTTTGAAAAAATATTTTTATAAAACCATAAATGAACTAAAATTGTTTTTAAATAATAAAATGAGTGATTTTTCAAAAATAACAGGGTATTAAAATATATTATTGAGTGAACTTGAAAATAGTTAACAAATTGAGACTTTCCCTTTAATCGGCTTTCTGTATTGGGATGAAATGAAAAGGAACCTTGTAAAAAAAGGATTACCCATAAAATAAATATTCAATGATCTAGATATATGATTTTGGTACATATAAATAGAATATAGCAGAATTAAATAAAAATAAATAATCATTATGTTGGGGTAAAGATAGTGAAAGAATAACATGAAGGAAAAATGAGGGTTTGGGTAAAATCCTTTACAAAGATCATATCATTAGAGTGAGGAAAAAATAAATGATATAATTATGTGTGAAAAAATTAAATCCAAAAAATATAAGTGGATATACAATATAAAATATTCATAGATCATTCATACATATTCTTGGGAAAAAACATAACCAATGACATCAATGTTTTACTCAACGAGTGAAAATTGAATTAAGATATCCCTTAACTTATGTCTGAATGTGTTATAAACTTGACCTTAATATACTGTATAATCCAATTAAATCCATTAATTAATTAATTCATAAAATATTATAAATTTACTTTATTTTTTATAATTTATTAATTTCTTTTATGACCTTTTTGATGATTTATAAGATACAATTTTATTGCTTAGGAGTGCTCATTTAATAGGTTTTCATGATCGGTATACTTGCATATGAGTATGGTAGTTCATGTGGAATAGGTATAATTCTATAGAATTGAATCTATAAGATATTAATAAACATAAATAAGTGTAAATGGTTATATATATCATTTTTTTATATGGTATGATGACGAATCATTAGATAATATATATAGTGATAATCGTTTTTATTATTGTAGCGATTATTGATCATAATGAACACATTTTTTTTTATTGTTAAGTATTATGTAAAAATGTTACTTCAATAACATAATAAAGGTTATAATATATATATTATAGTTTTTTTAACCATAAAAATTGTTTCATTACCATCCTTGAAGTATAAATTGAAGAAGAAAAATCCATCATCTAAGAAGGTTTGAAATCGGCACCTCACAGACGATGATTTAATTTTTAAAATAAAAGAGAGAGAGAAAAGAGTTTGAGTAGGTATATTCCATTAACATGATATCATTATAGTATATATATGAAACTGGAGTTATCTTGATCATTTGGTTAGTGGAGGTGAGGATAGAATAATAAAATAAAATAACTTGGATTGAAAATTAAAAGGAAAAGGAAGTGGATTTTACCTATTAAATACTTCTCCTTGAGAACATCATTAAGGGGATTGTTTCTGGTCTTTTGATGAGACCAATATATCCTAGACATCTAGTAGAGTCTTGGGGAGAATATTGGGTAGAAATTTGATAGTGCTCTAAGCTTGGAATGTGTGAGGAGAAGGGGTGGTATTTATAGTGGAGGAGAAGGGTGATTTCTCATTATTTTATTATTTTACTCAAGATAAGAAATAATGTTGATTCTTATGACTAATTATAGTAATAAGTGAATGTGAGTTCGAACCAAGGGTTCTTACATCAGACAAAAATCACCTATGACTCAATAAATCATGTATTTATCATTTATCGTAAATTATCATATTTTACCATTCACAAAATTCAAGTATTTTAGAAAAAACCAAAAAGTCACCCTAACCATTTTTCAATCTATAGAATTCAAAAATAAACTCCATTTTTTGAAAATAATTTTCTAAAAATGAGAAATTTAATTTTTAATTAAAACTATTAGTTACACAAAAAATATATATTTTAAAACTATAATTGATTTTATAACACTTTCAAAAATTATCTAAGGTCTCATAAAATTATCCTAGAATATTAAGATAATAAAATATTTATTTATTAATACATTTTATGAAAACTAATTTTCTTTTAAATTATTTTATTTATTAGAAAACTGTAAGTAAATATTTATGACACAAAAAAATACCAACACTTAATTAATAATTTTTAAAATATTCATTTACCTATACTATGATTTAATTATATTACACTTTCATTTATAAGATGCCTAATTATTTTTGTACAAACATGGGTGATGTTACTATTCATTCTTCCAATTTTCTATCCATAAGGTTGACATTACTATTCTTAAGGTTAAGTTACTATTTCATCGGTATAGGTTCATTAACTTCTAGAAATACCTCTTATTTCATTCATTATTCATTTATGATGTTTGTATTATGTTCTTTATGTGATTTTATGTGATATATACTATATAAACATTAGAAGTGAAATTTTATTGATATAGTTATGGGTCATTACATTATGTATTTAAAAAATATTTACCTAGGTAAAAACAAAAATTATAGAATGTAAAAAAATAATGGTAAATGACTTGAAAAATGTTTAAAAAATGCGTTAAAATGAGATTTGGAGGATTTATTGACCATATCCCACCATATACTACTTTATTTATCACTTTTGGAACCTTTTAATCTTGAATAATTTCATTCCAGTATTGAAAAATAATTGGTTTTCACAAATGTGCCATTTTATTTACTTATAATAGTGGAACACTTCCACCACTTAATGCCACATCTATTCTTTATGATTTATTCTTAAAATTTTTCAATTTTTATATTTATTTAAACCCAAATATATTCCTTATAAATTATTCCTAAATTTTTTCAATTTTTATAATAATTTAATCCTATCTCATTTTCATAAGACTATAGTTTTAATTAGTTATCCTAATCTCTTTATTTACAAGATACTTTCAAGAGAATGTTAAAGGTCCTAATATGAGTATTAATTAATCCTTGATCTTTTATTGTTAAGGTATATCTTCCAAAATATAATTTTATATTGTAATATAATGAAATAAATATCATTAGTATACTTAATTTTTATTATATTAATGGAACAACCACTATTTATTCCTTTCTATCCACTTTAAAAAACAAAATAATGTCGATTGTGCATTTTTGTGGACTATCGCCTCCACAAAGTGACACATTAAATTTTTCAACACCACCTATATTCATTGGTTATAATGATATAATTGAATAATAAATGTTAATTATATAATATAAGTATTATTTTTAAGATAAAATTTATAATCCAACTTAATTACCTCTCTTAGGTTGGGAAATGAAAAATTTATCCATGCGTTGTGCGAATTAACCCCTCCCCCTCCCCCATTTTTCATTTTTCATATTGATTTTCATTATTTATAAAAAAATACATGAAGTATGATTCAAAACCATGAAAAAAATAATATCATAACTAATTTGTTAAAATTATATTATGTCAAAATTAACAATTTCTTAACATAGTCACCCATCAAATTATGGTATGATCATATTTTGGTCAGTCTAACCACTTACTTGAAAAGTGATATAGAATATATCATGGATTAATTTGTAAATTAAATAATAATGTTATTATAATATAATAATCAAATAATTAATGGTTTACGGTTCTATAGAGGTTATATTAAGTATTTAACATATTATTAAAATATCATTTTTGATCGTTAAAATTATCGAAATAAGTTGACATCATTTCCATTTTCCCACAACATAACTAAAAATCTAGCAAAATGAGATAAGATATTTATAAATAAATATTTATTTTTTATTATATTACCTTAAATGATCTATCAATGATGAAAGTTTTGGTAATAATGATGAATAACACAACTATTATGAAACTAGTTCAAAACAATCAAGACAATTCAAAACCGATATTAAAAATAGATGAAAACTAATAAATATACATGTGAAGATTAATTATAATTGATGTTTATAAATGGTTATATATATGAATAAGGTTATTAAATAGGTGATTGATATAGTTATTTTTTTTATCTAGGGGATTTAATTTCTTTACTGGAATTTAGGAATTAAGGTATGGTTCTCTTATCTCAAATTTAATTCCTTGAGACATATTTCTTAATATACACCATGATTTATTTATAGTGGTATATCTAATAAAACTTTAATATTTTTTATCATGATCCTATAATTATTCGTTTTATTTAATATTTTTTTTGAAATCATATCCTTTAAGGGTTTATGATTCGAAATTTTCTAATATCGTGAGGGTTTCTTTGTGTTATTGTTAAATCCGTGAGACATGTTTGATATTTTACACATTCATTTCTAATATATAATGTTTTAACTACCCTATTTTATTCATCTATAATTAATATATCTAATTTTATGATATTTTAATGTTCATTTCATGGTAACCATATTATTATTATATTACCATTTCTATAAGTGTTTTTGGAAACTCAATTCCTATTCATTGATTTATGATAGATCCATTTAAAATTATTTCAAATATACTGGGAGCATTTTGTTATTTTATTTTTATGTGGTTTTCTATTTTTTATTAGGATTTAAATTTATACGACATAATACAATTTTTACATTCCCCATTCTTCATGAATTATGGTATTCGTAAGGGATTTGGTTAACTCAAGTTTCTTTTATTTGAATTAACATTTTATTCCTTGAGCATCGTTTTTTAGATTGATAAATTATTATATTTCTTATTTCATAATATATATCCTATTTTCAATCTGGAAAAAATTACTTTTTAACAAAAATATTCTTTCTTAATGAATTTTATTCTTATAACAATGTAAAATTTTTAAGAAAAAAAATATGATCTCCTTTTGAGATGGTTTCGCCCCTATTTCCATGTTCATTATTCTAGAAAATGTTCACCTATCCTATTTGGAAACCCAAATATGTGTTTACTCATGTGACCACCATATTTTCCTTTTTTTATTTTAAAAATGGAGTTTTAATACCTCTTTTTTTGAAGTAGGTTTTCAAAAAAGGAATTTTAAGATATGCTAAGGTTCCCCATCAGTTCAAAATAAAATGTTTTATCATCCAATCCAAATTCCTTTTTTATAACCTTTAGATCATTTCATAGATTTATGTTTGGAGATTCATTTTAAAATTAAAATTTTTCAAAGTGTTTTCAATTCACTTTTTTGAATCCTTTATGTTTTTTTCAAGGCTATATTATTGAAAGTTCCTTTTAAAAGTAATGAATTTTAAAAGGTTTTGACTTAAGTTTTTTGAAAATGAGTTTTTCAATGTAAATAAAACTCCATATTTTATGGAAAATATAAAAGTGTTTTATAAATATGTTTATGAGTTTGATTCCATTTTTATCTTTATCCTCAATAACCTTATATCCTTAGAAGGTATTTTTCATAAAGCACTCTCTAAGATTTCTTATGAAATAATATTTTGGGGTTATTATATTTTGGGTATTAACTATTTACATTCTTGAGGTAAATTTGGGTGATAAATTTTAGAAATGAAGTGAATGCCATTTTATTTCCACGTATTCCTAAACATATGTTAATGGCTTGATTTTTTTTATGGAGTACATGTGTATGGATTTTAATTATGACCCTAGTGAAAAATAGGGGTTTCCATGTGACACTCGATATTTTTATGGGAAATATTTTGTTTTTATGTTATATAAATCATCAAAGGAATATTTCACTACACACAATAGTAGCTTGGCTTGCTTTACATGCAATCATGACCTTCCTCGATAGCTTGTGTTGTGCGCAATACAGAGTTTCACTAAACAGTGATATGCTATAAAAATATTATTAAAACTAGCCATTATGAATAGTAATACCCACTTTTTGAAATTTTAAAAATTTAATCTTTCAAAATGGACTTCATTTTTGGATTCGAAATTTCGAAATTAGCCTAGGGTGAAATTTTGGTATTTTTCTGAAAACTTTCAATTTTTGATGAATAGTGAAAACACCGGGTTACTATTTAAAAACTGACTTTTTATTTAAATAATTATTTATTTTATTTAAATTTTTTTTAGGTCAAAATTGATAAATAATACCTATATAAGTTCAATGTAATTCATTGGAGTCATTTTATAATAATTTTAGATATATAAAAAGTTTATTGAATTTTTCAACGTCTTTTACCCACCTCCTAGGAGAATTTTCAAATTTACCTAAATCTTAATTTTACCGCTTCTGTGAGTGGAATTTCAAAAATCTGAGAGACACAGTTAATATCAAGGAGTAAAATGTGGTTTAATAAGATAAAAATAATTTTTGGTGAATAGTAACTTTTTACTTTTTTTTACCACGGTTAAAAGTAAATAGGGTAATTAAGGGTAAAAATGATATTATTATTACCCTAACACATGTCCTAATTCTATTTTATAAGTTTAATTTGACCAAAAACAACCTTAGTAATAAAATATGACCATTTAGGTCCACTTGGGTTAGATTAGGACATTTAATATTATTTTATTTAAAGAAGAGTTAAAATAGTTAAAATCAAAGTTTAATAACTAAAACATTTTTAATATAGGGTTATAAATAAGATAAATTCTAATATAATTATTAATTAGAAAGGTAAAAAATTTTCCTACATAATGGTAATTTATTTATAATTTTTAGACTTTAAATAATTTAATTTATATATGACAGAATAATGATGCAATAATGACCTTATTAAGGAAATATTAACATAATTGATATTATAAATACCCAAATAAATTTAATTTGAGACTTTTTAAGAATTAAACTAACTTTATAGGTTAACATGACATATTATTATTAATTTAATTAACTTTTTTAGAACTAATAATTCTGTTATGATTTTTAAAAAAATCAATTACCAAATAGTGTCAAAATTGACATAAAATAGATTTTAAAACAAATATTATATTATTAATTGTTATTTTATTCCTAAAAATATAAGGTTCGGCCAAACGACTTAGATAAGGATATATATATATATTAATAATGAACCACTTGGGGTTCTTTTGGCTTGTTATAGTAAGTTTATTAACCATATAGTGTAAGAAAACAAGAAGACACGGTAAAAGTTAAATTATTTAACTTAGAGTTAAATCTAAATGATAAGGTTTAAATAGTAACCTAAACTTGTCTAAAATATATTGGTTGAGATGATTTCGACCCATCCCCACCTTAGATTCAAAATAAATCAATTTGGAGCTATTAAAAACCGAATATAACTTTATAATAAAATAATATTTTAAGTTTTTCCTAAGGTGCCCCTCTCCTCCCTTATAAAAGGGAAGCTCCTCCCTCTCCGCCTCACACCACTTTCAGCCTTCAAGCTCGGCCAACCCATGCCAATTTCTCTTCTAAACTTACCTATAAACATCCTAGAGGTCCTGATTTTCTTCAAAGACCATCTTTAGTGCCCTAAGAGGAGGTTAAGAAGAGGCACTTCAAAGAAGACGTAATGTCCGTTACCGATTCTTTAAACATTATTTCTTCTTCTTCTTATTCTTATTTTTTTGTTTAATTATGAAGTAAAAACATAATTATCACTCATATACTTATATGTTATTATAAATATGAAACAACCCTATTTCACCTTCTTTCCATCCTATGGAAAATGAAATCACCTCGCGTGCGTACGTACGGAATGCCGTCTCCACGCCATAGTGTAATCTGTTTTCCACCACCACCTTACTTGGATGGGTATAATAGTGTAAAGAATAACTATATATTATTATTTTAAAGTGATATTGATTCTGAAATAGTATACATACAATTCAATACAATTCCATGATCATGGGAATGATATCGTCGCTCGTGCGTACGTACGACCTACCGTCTCCACGATGTTATGCGACTCGTTCTACATGATCTTCATTGAATAATGATTATATAAATGAATTGAATGAATAAATATGATATATATTACACTAATATCATTTTGTAAATGATTTATCTATAACCTAAAAAGAAGAATAAGAATTTATTCGACAAAACTCGCATAAGAACAAAAAGCAGTAAACACCTGAATAACAAGTAGCAATGAAATATTACTAATAAGAAGATGAGAATATGACCATATATGATATCATAAAAATGAGTATGATTCTGTAATAAGTCAATAACATTATTTAAATCATTATAAAAGAGGTTCAGACATGTAGGAAGCAAATCAGACCTAAGGTAAGGGAAAATCTCGCAATCTCATTTTTATCCGAGATTGTTTGTACTTCAGAATTTACTGGGGAATATCTATCATCCACATCCATGTTTACTCAATATGTAATATTATTTCTATCCTCCTAAAATTGTTTAAATTAAATTTTACCTATTGGTGGAATTTTAGTAAAAGATATGAAAGGAATCTTTTGTCATTTTAAGTACAAGATACTTTTTGACTTTTTCGGGCAAAGTACGAGAAGAATGTTTTTTTAACTTATACGGCATGAATGGATTTTTATGATATCATAGAAAATTATTTCCATGAATCTTAATTTACAAGTTGTCAAGTTTATTTTTAATCAACTTCTTTTAGTTTAAAATTTTATGACATGTTAAGAAAGGAAAAATGTTTTTGAAGTAGAAAGGATATTTTTCTCAAGAATGGAGTTCAAGCATTTTATCAAAATTATTTTCCATCTAAGATAATATGGGGTTCTATTTCTATACCTATTTTTACATTGATTTGATTATGTTATGATGGAATTGTTTTTATGATGTCCTTTTATCTTATATGGATTATGTTATGATGGCATGACATTTAAAAATCCCATTTTTATTACATGGGTTATGCTATGATGTATGATTTATGATCTTGTGGCACACATAATAATGGTATCATTATGAGATTTGTGGGACCTATATCTCCCTACATTGCATTAGGTAATGATTTATATCTCATGAGATAGATATGGCTGGAACGAAAGGTTAATCCGGTGCAGTGATACAGGACTGAAACGCAGAGTGAACTCGGTTCAGAAATGGACTTTGTCCACTAAGATAGTCTTGGAAATGAGTCTTGACAACTAAGAAATGATTCTCTATGATTATGTGTGTATGCCACAAAGTTTTATGTTATGATTATTGGGATTACATTTCACTACTATGATTTATCCCATGTTATGAAATTATGATCTCTTTTGCAGGTTAATATTTCCAAAATGTTATGTTCTTATGAATATGATGTGATTGATATTTCTTTTGTTTACCCTTATTGAGTATTTGATCTCACCCTTTTGTGTGTTTTCTTTTGCCCAGGTCAGGAAGAAGGGTATTAAGTAGGATATTCCAAAAAGGGATTCTTGATATGATGAAATAAATGGGAGAAAATGTATATGCTTTATGAACCATTTGTTTATGTTTCCCAGTTTCTAAAGAAACTATACCTATACGGTGCTATTGTGGTTTTGTAATATGTTGTAATAAGTGTGCTTCAATTTTGAAGAAATAACAATGTATGAAAAGTATAGGTTGTTATATTCCACACCGTTTTTGTGTTTTAATGTCAATTATCTAGAGACTTTATTAAAAATAACTTTTCAAATAAGTTTTTCATTTTGGTTATTATTAAAAAAATTCAAGAAACTGTATTTCATGTCGGTTTTTAAAAAACCATCATAGAAATCAGTATAAATTTCATGAATGAGAAGGTTTTTTCACATCATTTATTGTATAAGGAACATGAAAAATATATTTCTTTAAATATTTGATGTCATTTATACAATAACCAACATGAAAAATGTTAAAAAAAATAAAATTAAATAAAATTTCTTAGCCAAACAACAACACAATGAAAACTAGAAAACAATACCACAAACTAAACTTCAAAACTAAAACACAAAATAAAATCATTTCAAATTTAAATTTTTTAAATTTAATCTTTAAAATTTGTGTTACAAATTAACTAAAAATAAATTAAATTTATGAAATAATCTTTCCATTCCCCATGTATGTGATTTATATTTTTTTTATAATAAGGAAGTGGGTCATCAATAAGGTACAAATTAAAATGAAATCATTTAACTTATATTCTCAAAATAATTATAAGATAAATTTAAAGAATAATTATTATAAAATTTAACCTCATTGAATTTTTTAACTATCCTAATTGAAATTATTTAGAACATAAATCTTAGAACATAATATCCACATTCCTTTACAGAATGATAATTAATTTTTTTAAAAGTTGTTTCCAATTTAAATAAAATTTTAAGTACTTGCATCCAAAATATAGTAATTATAAATGAGAAATCACCTTTGTACACACATATTTGATCTATGTTATCCTCTTTCCTATTATTTCTCGAAATTTCCTCTTTCCTATTATATCTCGAAATTAATTCCATACGCTTTTTGAAAATAATATTTATGAAATAAAATTAAGTTCTTATAATACACAAGTATTCAAATAATTATATGTATATGGACAATATGTTGTGTAAATTTTCTCCTACTTTACTATGTATATATTATAACCACTATGTTTTATTTTCTTTTGAAAAAAAACTTACAACATCCAATTGAAACAGATATACAAGAAATATAATGTGAGGGGTTATTTGGTTAAGTTAAATAATACTTTAAGAAATTTATATTCCATAACCTTCACGGTAAAGAAGTATCTGACATTGAATTATAGTATTTTTAAATATTTCACTAATATATACTATTCTTTATGTATCTTTCATTGTTATCATAATTGGTGAAATAACTTGTGTGTCAAACAATTACATGTACAATATCATAATAAATAGAAAGTGTATAAATAAAACTAATAAAAAACAAAAATAATTATTATGTTTCATTAAGTTAAATTAATTGAAGGAAATATGATAGTCAACTGACATAGAAAATACATTCATCATGTTTATTGCCACAAAATCTTTAGTTAAAAGATCCATTATATCTATTTTTAAAATCATTATAGTTACTTTACGCTCACAAATGTTAACATTAATTGGAAGCTCATAAATTTATAACATCAATGTTTAATATTTTGAATATCAATCATGTCCATAAGAAGTAGTATCTCAAGTTATAACAACCAGTAATTGTTTTTTTCTATAAAATTAAAAACATTAAAATAGATTTAATACTAATATAAAATAAAGGATATAATCTATACATACCTCGATGATAATTTATTAGAAAATTATATATTTTTAAACTAAAAAGTGGTCAATATTTTATCTAATTGAAGTGAACTCATTTGTTGTAAATGGAACTCTTTTAGATCTATTTATAATATCCTGCACTGTAACCCTATGTTGATCCCTCTCTATATGATAATGATAAAAAATATCCCAAATATAATATATAATCCCATATGAAAAAATATGATTATTGGGATCATCAATATATAAATCAAAATTTATGAGAATATATGGAGGAGGAAGTATAAGAGTTGGGTATGCATGCATAGGTGGAGGAGTGGGATATCCATACGATGGTAGAGGAGAGATATTTTACACTTGAAACTACCTTTTCATGTCTATAATCATTGATTATATTGAATCTCTAAAACTCTTCTCCATATTCTTACCCACCTCCTAAACTTTAGCTTCAAAATATTAAATATTTTATTTATATACAAACTCCTTTGAAGAAGCTTTGAAATGAAAAAACACTATTTTGACCAATACACCCTCCTCATACCCTCGTATGCAACTCGTGTGTTCCAAATTTCCCAATGTATTAGTTAAAATATACTTACTACTATATGGTATGAAGGTCCCCTATGTATTAGGCTACTCAAGGGATCCTTTTATAGAATATTTTAAAATTTCATCAGTGAATCACAAAATATAGAGTTAAAATAAATTAAATAAATTAAACAACTCATCATAATCATCTCAACTACAAACCTTGAATCTTATATAAAATATCTTCTATTTTTTCTCATTGAGGACCACTTCTATTTTTCATGTCTAGGTTTGGGGAGGAGGGCCATCCTCTACTGATCTTGAAGACTTAACTCTTAGTTCATAAATATTTTCCACCATTATTTTTTATTCCAATTATGTATACCCTCCACAAGATAAAGTATGTGGGTATAAATTTTTTTATTGTATCTCCTGATGATATATACTCACTTTTTATAAATTAATGATTAAAAAAATCATTAATACAATCCTTAATAATAAAAAACATTTAAAAGTTAACATTGAACTTACCAAAAATGATTCTAGTCATAAAATTTCAACAAAATTCTTCCATATATCTTCATTTAGAGAAGGATATATATCACAAGATTTTTTATTTTTTATTTCCCCCAAAATCAAATTTAATGTGAGGGTTTATTTAAAATCCCTCCATCTCCTAGTAGTCAAAGATAAATATCTCTTCTTGACTTATCTAAGGTTATATATATAATATTCCATATTTTAATAAAGGAAAAAATCTGTATTAGTAAAAACACACAATGATAAGTTAAATAATAAAAAATGATCTTACAAAAATTGTATCCCATTATTGATACATTGTCTCTTTATCGATACTTTTCTAATCACAAAAAACGCTATCTTTAGACTGATCTTTCATTAAAACAATATTCTTAATTTTTTTTAGTTTAGATCCCTAAGATCATCATCATAATCAAACTTAACATATATTCTGGAGTCCTAGATATGGGAAACTAATAATTTTGTTAATGTGTTCTACCACATTTACTAACATTGGAAGCCTTCTCTATCCATGTGAATGTAGATAGATCTTGTGCAGAAGGATGAGGAGGCTCCTCAATAGAAGTATGTGTATAGTCCTCTCTATATTCTTGAGGGGAATCAACTATTTGATTTGAAATTATCATATATATAAAATTAATGAACAATTAGTATACAAATATAAAAATCCAACTGTTACATGTAAAATTAAATAAAAAATGAAAAAAATATTTAACAAAAAGTAAACTAAACTAAACCAATTTTTATTTATATATTTTAATGTAGTTAACTAAAATTATAACAACATTAATGATAGATTAAATGATATAAAAAAAGGAAAAAAAATTAATTAAAATATTATACAAATCCAACTATTTCATAAAAATTTGAATAAAAAATTTAAAATGGTAGAAACAAAATATTCCACTATTTATCATATTCTTTAGAGTAGTTAAAAATAATGATAAAAAGAATACTACCAATATTATTTATCTTATTTTTTTGTAGTTAACAATAAAAAAATAATACCAAAAATATTTCTGAAATATAAAATGATATATAAAAAATAAAACAAAGATTAAGTAAAAATTTACAAAAATCCAATAGTTAAATAATTAAGAAATGAGACAAACTAAACCAACCTAAGTGAAACTAACAATTTATCATATTTATTAAAACTTGTGTTTTATATAAAAAATAAAACTAATATATCTAACATTTTATGAAATTTAAAAAGGTGATCAAAAATAGATATATTTTACATGTAAGATTAGGAAATTACTAAAGGTTTTCCCCCATATTCCATCCTCATGATTTTTCTATGTGGAAAAAAGAATGTATATGACATGGTCATAAAAATTACCTAATAATATTTCAATGTAAGTATGTATATGAGATAAATTAGCATATTTTCATATTTTTCTCACCAAAATACTAATTTTTCTTTGTAAAAGGATAAAACACTTCACAATTGATGGATTAAGAATATAAATTTTTTGGTTTTCACCAGTTTACATGATAGAATGATCAACTATGTATTCCAATCTATTGATATTAACTAGTGTCATATTGAATTCATAATTTATCACACTATTTTTACTTATAACCCATTTATATTTAAACACTAGAACTCAAAATTTATCATAAAAAATCTCCCATATTTATTAAATAAATCCATAATATGCACTTGATAGAGAGATGATGTTTTTTTCCTTTGGAAATCAAAAAATGAACTAATTATATGAACATAAGTACACAAATATTCTTAATTGTAGTTTCATTGTCATAATATTTGGTATAAATTATATAGCTATTAATGTCATACCCTAACCATGTTATCAAATTTAAACTTATTTCACCCATTAACTACCTCATTATTTTAGATCCATCTAGTCTTCCATTAAATTTATCTTTAAACCATGGAAAAAAATGTTTTGTTACACTCATTCAGTTTCTACTTATCTTTCTTCTTTGGATAACATTATTTTAATACATTAATATTCAATGTTATGTATGAATGATAATCATTTATAATATTCAATATATTTAAATGTACCTTTTTTATCTGTTCACATATTAATGATTTCATTTCAATGTCAAAGATCCCATTCACCCAAATTTGAATCATTAATGGTGAGATAATGGCAGACTAATATGCTCCACCACTAACAAGTAGTTTATACACAACTCTGAAACCTCATTATAAATATAATTCTTAACAATGTAGGATTCAAGTTGATATTATTTCTTAATATATCCCTTATATATCATCATATACCTTTCAATAGGGTACAACCAATATAGATATATTGGTATGAAAGGATTTATTTATTATACCAAATGAACTTTTATATGCACTATGATATAAAGAAAGATAGAGGAAAGTACTATTCCAATTGAAAATGTACCAAAATTATAATATTATCTAAAATTTTCAATACATTTTGATCAATCACCTTTTTATAAATTGAACTAAAGAAATAACTACTAGAAATTGTATCTATAACAATTTTTTGGGAAAACCATTTGTGTAGGTATTTCAAAGGTACCCTATACAAATGTTTTTTCAAAACGGTTGGTATAGGTACCAAATTTTTTAGTACCTATACCAAAAGTTTTTGAGAACCATTTGTATAGGAATTTAATAGGTACCCTATACAAATAGTTCTTAAAAAACATTGGTATAGGTCCAATTTTTTTTGGTACCTATACCAACAGTTTTGGAGAACTCTTGGTATATGAACTTAATTTTCTCTGAACTATTTTATCAAATAATATCAAATAAAAAAATTTAATTTACTTTTGAATATATATATATATATATAAATTTCTAATTTTTTTTCACAAAAGACATTTTAGTGTATTGATAAAGTCATTGAATTATAAAGGGTGGTTATGGGATCAAAACTTTCAAACCTTTTTTACATTACCTATACCAACGATTAACCCGAAACATTGGTATAGGTATTTCAAATTCATTAACTATACCAAAATTTTTCAAACCATTGGCATATACCACCAATAATAACATTTTTTCCAAAACCATTGGTATAGGTCTATAACGATGTAAAATCACCCAATGACCCTTTAAACCACTACTATAGGCTATACCAATGATTTAAGGGGATATACTAATGGTTCTAAACCGTTGGTATAACTTTTTTTCCTAGTATCAGGTAAAACAACTTCATGTTAGTCATTATGACATGGATGAGAAGTATTCAACAAAATTTAATTGGTAGGGGATGTTTATTTATGATGTGATAATCATTAAATTTCATACCTATCAACTTCAAATTTTTTAATGATATAATGTTTTTTACATTTGAAGAATAACCCTTAAAAAATATGATAACTTGGAGACATTGAAAGCAAATGATCTCCTCTTTTTTTTGAAAATGTATGAAAATAGTAAGGTAGGTATGTTTTTTTACTTTTAGAATGGGAGATGACTCTAAATTTATTCCTGTTGAGTCTAAGTACATTATCATATTCAACCCATTTTTAGGCATTCCTTTAATATCAAACAATGTTCCCATAAAACTATCCCATGTATTCTTATCCACATGCTTGAAATTAATTTTATGTTTTAATTCATGATATCTCTTATATAGGAGGTCAAAAAATAATGATCATTTCTTCCAAATATTTCTATCATTATCATATTTTTATGTCTTTCTGAATGTGATATAAATGGTTTTTACCTTCTCAAAATGATCATTAGTGGAAAAATGTTTTGGAGAAATATAAATTTGTCTGAATCCATTGAATTTATTTTATAATATTTTATAAGAGTTATCTATAGAAAAAAACCTTTCATGAACTATGTATACAGATTTATCCCATATTGTAGTTGATAAATGAAGTTTTTTCTTCACAAATTGGACAAGATTTATGTCCCTTAACACTGTATCTAGAAATATTTTGATATGTTGATAAGTAATTTGTAGTGAATATAATCCTTATATATAGTTGAAAATGTTCTATTTTATAATAATCATACACTTTTATACCTTAATCCCATAAAACTTTTAAATCATCAATTAATGGTATTAATAAAACATCGATATCATTTATAGGTTATTTCGGTCTAGAAGTAATTAAACTCAAGATGATATAATTCTAATTTATAAAACATTTATGAGAAATGTTGTAAATTACCAAAAAAAATTCCATAAACTATGTTTTATTATAAGTATCCTATAAGGATTAATTTCATCTATGTATAGTTCAGGTCTTAGATTTTTAACTTCATTTGCTAATATAGGAAAATTTTGATCAATTTTCATCCACTGTGGATAATCAGCTAGATGGAATAATTTTCCATCAGATATCCACTCACCTTTATTCCATATTATTATTTTTTACATCATATTAATTTTAAAATATTTTTTTTTTAATTTTTAATTATTGATTGATACCAAATTTACTTGAAAAGATTTATTATAACCGCTAAATCAACTCGTAATTTTTCTTTTAAATTATAACATTTTGTCCAACATTCATGACACTCTGACTATCCATTATATTATGTCCTATATATTATATATTAATTCTAGTAGGCATGCTTATTCTTGTACCCAAAACATAAAATTCATAATATTTTATTCACATTATAATTTTTAATTTGAAATATCATTACCTTTAGGAAGCATGTATTTCAACAACTTTAGCAACTCTGTAAAAATATTTTCACTCTAACCATTTTATCCATTAAGTTATTAAATCATAACACCTTTCATGAAATTGAAAATTACATACCACATGGATGTAACTGTTTTTCAGTATCAATATATTGGTGCTTAATTATCAGTTATTTCCCAATTTCCTCTACTTTAATATCATGAATCATTTATTTAATTTGATCAGACTTATAATCAATAAAATCATCATCATCAATTGATCTTGAGATATTTAAAATTTCACCATACCAAATCCAATGTTTATAACACATATTAAAATCATGAAAAATAAAATGATATTTTATTTCTGTATTTTTTGACCTTTTTATATATAAATATTTCGAGTATGGATAGAAAAATAGGTCATTGTTTTGAAATTTTTTTTAGAAAATTCCCAAATATCACCAACACCTTTCTCATATTCATAACTTATTCATTGTTTTATAATCCAACATCAAATAATTATTATCTATAAAAAACATCAACAATTGAAAATAATTTAATATACTTTAAAATTTAATTTCAAATTTACTTTTATAAAAAATATAAAAATATAAACATAAAATGTTTCATAAATAAAATAAATACAACTTATTTGATAAAAAATACATCACTCTAAATATAATGAATTATCAACCTTTTAGAAAAAATTAAACAAAATGGTATAGAAATATTAAAACTTATTTTTAAAGTTTCTTCATATATAAAACTTAATTATTCCTTATGTTTATTTTTTATTTTCATAATTATACATATTTTGTTTTAAAATTAAATAAATTAATGTCACAACATAAGGGATAACTATTATAGAATAGGAAAAATATGAGATTATAAAACATGATAAAGAATATAAAGACATGCCCACACTTATACCAAAATTGACATGCAATGGAGACTAAAAAAACACAATCACTTGGCTCACCAAAAATAGATTCCATATAAATAAAATTTAAATGATAATACTATCATTATGAATTTATATTATTTAAATAATTAAAATATTTATAAATGTTTTATACAATATAATAATGAAAATAATTAAAATGATGCAATTTATAAATTCAGAGGTATTCATGAAATTTTAAATAGACACAAGTAAAATATTAAAATAAACTTAATGTTGAACCTGAGTTAATACCTATTTAGTATATGGGTTTAATAAATAATCTACTAAAATAAAATTATCTTTCTATTAGTAGTATGATGGTACATTCTATCTTGCATTACTGACATGATTAAGTAGAAATTAGAAAGTTTTTTTGATCACAATACAATCTTGTAATTAGTATTACCATCTAAAAATACATTACCAATACTCCATATTCAAAATCCATAATCTATTATACCTTTGAAGCACCCATTCAAAATGTAGGTAAAAAATAAATTAGACACCCATTAATTAGTAAATTAACATTATTTATAATACTAATTCATTAAATAATCATTTATCCAAACTATAATCTAAAAATATGCATTAATCAATTTAAAATACATTATATGTGTGAATAATGGGAAAAAAATACACAAATCATGAATATATGTAAAATCTAAGTGATAAAAAATATCATTCATAAAAAAAAAGCTTGAAAAACCATTCGTCAAATTAAAAATACCATATATCCACATAAAATTGGAATAATAAATACAAAAAATAAATTGATATTAAAGAAAAGGAAAAATATAAGAGGGTGATGAATGAGAAGGCAATTATGATGATTATAGTGAAAAAATGATGATGAAAAGGATGATTATGATGATGATATAAGTGGCACAAATGAGGGCTAGGATGATGAGTAAAAATGAGAGAAACGATCACAACCTGGAGTTTAGGAGCATAAAATCAAGGTCTAAAAAGGTTTAAATGAATAAGCGACACATGATATAATTATTTTTAAAAAGTTTTTTATATAGTTTTTAATAAAATTGAAATTATAAGTTTTTTTATATTAGTTAATTTTTTAACTGATTAAAAATTATATCTTTCTTGTTAGTTTTTATAAAAATGGCATGGAAGATAAAAAAAATTTAGTTTTTACATCAGATAAAAAATAACTAACCTAAAAAAACAATTATAATGATGATTTTTAAAAACTGATGTTATAACCCCATCATAAAATATATTTTGCATGAGTGTGAAGTATTTTGGGTTTGATAAATCCATGATATGGTTTGCGTTTGATAAATCCCTAAGATGGGTTGGGTCCGATAAATCCCTAAGATGCTTTGGGTCTGATAAACCCTTAAAATAGTTTGGGTATAGTAAAACCCTAATACGATTCAAGCCCAATAAATCCACAAGAATGTTTGGGGCTGATAAATCCCTGAGATGGTTTGGGTATGATAAATTCCTAAGAAGGTTTGGGTCTGATAAACCCATGAGATGGTCTGGGACTGATAATTCCCTAATACAATTTAGGTTAGATAAAGACCCAAGATGGTCTGATTATGATAATTATATAGGATGATTCATTTCAATTAAATATCTTCAATGCATTGGTTTGAGTTTATATATATGATATAAATATGTTAAATGTGGAAATTTTATTTTTTAAAAATAGGATGTTTAGAATTTTTTTTTGTTCACAATTTGAAGCATGAATTTTTTTATTCATAATGGTATAATTTTCATATGGAATGTTTATGCCAAAGTTATTTGTTATGCTATGATTCAAGGTCTTGGTGTATTTCCATGCCATATGCCAATGATTATGTTCCATGGATCATGTTTATCATCTCATGATTCCACACTATTTCCCATGGTATATGTTTGTTCATTTGGGAATACATGTTCTTTTGTGATGATTTATAGACAACTCTTATTGTTACATGTTATTTTTAATTATAAATATCCCTCAACTATGTTTTAACATATGATTATGAACTATATCTTATTGAAATTTTGAAATTTTTTAGTTTGCTAAGTAGTTGAGATCAACTATTTCTTATGTTTCTTTTCCCCAAGTTATGAAGATAATCATAACTTGTGGGAAGCCTTGAAGGGATTATATAGGAGTTCTATTCTGGATAAAAGTTTACATGTGTTGTAAAATTAATTTCTTATGTAGATAGTTCTAAAAGAAACTAAACCAAATATTTCTATAAGTTGTGTGTAATTATTGTGAGATTAAATACTAATATGTAATTTTAGCAAGTTTAGCTTGGATCATATCATTTGGTATCAAAGTTAATTTGTAAAAATATGTGTTTTTAGCATTGGACCTAGGAGTGCTGGTCTAGGGTAACTCAATTAAATTATCTTTTCCATGATTAGATAGTTGTGTTTTCATATGATTAATCTTAGGTGCTTTGATGAGAAGTTTTGAACTAAGGTCTCTTAGTGGGGTATAAGACCTTGGTGGTGTAAGAATAACTAAGTATTAATATTCATATTTTAGTGACTATAGGTATTTTATGTTTGAAATTTTTTAGTGTTTTTAAGTTTTTGGTTTCTTGAGTCCTGAAAGGTTTAATACTAGGTTCTGGAGGTGACAAAGTAGGGTTTTATAAATGGTTATGACCATTAGATTTGGATTGTGGTGTAATAGGTCATAGTTACGATAGGTAATCGAAACATGTTATGTTCATTAGATGATGATATATTTTTTGGAGTCAAATTAAAATATGTATATATTTTATAAATGATATAGAAAAGATTATTATTTGGTAGATAGTAAAGAACGTAAGCTTAGTATTGGAAATGTTGGTAAGTGCAATTATCTGGTAGTGATTATAATTGAACCACATATAAAGGAACCTCTCATTTTGATCTCTTTTAAGGATTTTTCAAAATCTTTAGTGGAGTCACCCTATGAAAAAGTTATATTTATATCAATGGGTTTTTCTATGGTATGTTTTGAGTTAATATTTAAAGGTAGGGAGTATAACTCTCCCATAGGGTGGACCATTGATAATAACCTCACCAAGGTTGATGTTAGTGGTTTGTGGTTTTGGTTTCATGCTATGTGGATGGGTAACATATATCTGAATGATTTTGGTAAATGGATCTTATAAATATACTTATGATGAGAGAATTTGATTTTTTCAAGGACTTTACCTATAATGGGATTGAGGAAAATGAACCCTTCATGGAAGTGAAATTCATGGATGGTTTATGAGGATAAATGTGGTGGAAAAGAAATATTTTTCCCATATGCTTATATCTTGGGTTCACATAGAACTTGGACCTCTAGAGTGGAATTAAGTGCATGCATGAATGGGTTATTTACCACCCGAGGTGGGTTTACATGTTTCTTAGCTTATTATCTCAAGTTATTTACTTTTAATTTATGAAAAGGTGTAAATATTTGGATGATGTAATTACTTTGTTTTTAGCTCATCAGGACATATAAATTTTTTGAGTTTTGTAATCCTAGGACCTTTAAGTATGGTAAAAAAAAAATTCACCCCAGTAGATGGCATTAATTTTTTTATAATGTTTTTTCTGATCCCAAAATGAAGGAATTATCATTTCATTTGAATTTTTGTGATTTTTCAAGCATATTTGATTGTAAGGCATATTTAATATTTAATAAATAAATAATTACTTATCCAATTAGCATAAATGCTGATATCTTCTTATCATAGTATTGAAAGTTATTTTTTACACCATGGTTGTTTTTAAAATTGGATATTTTAACTAGTATTGGTATATGTTTTGTGCTCTTATATCGACTTTCGTGTCTGACCATGTTAGGTATTTAAAATAAAATACCATCTGACCTACTTGTTAGTATATAAATGTCTTATTTTGGAAAATATCCCAGGATAACCTTTGAATATCATTTATCTCATCAATAAAAAGGTATTGGGGGATATAGATATGTTGTTGACATGAAAAATATTATGGAGGTGAATTTAAATGGAAACAATAATCAAACCATATGGACTCAACAGACAAATTGAAGTGAAAATGTTTAGGCCATGAGGTATGAATTTTCATTTATATTCTATATTCACACTTTACTTCCTCCTTAAATCTGTATGGTTAGATAAAAATTGAAAAATTATTGGTAAAAAAATATATTTATTATTATTTTTCACACTACGATTCTTAAACACTCATTATTTAAACTCTTAGATAAATTTTGATTGGTAGGGGAATTATTTAATTGATTATTATTCATGATAAAATGTATTTTAATTTAAATTTATTAAAACAAAATTCATCATAATTAATTTGTTTTTTTTGGTATAAAATAATTTCTATTGAATAATATATTCAATATAATTCTTATTTATCACGGAACATGAAATTATTTGTGATAAAATAATTTATTTGTTTTGGGGTGTTAGGTTTGACCATGATTCATATAATTCCATTAAATTTATCTCAAAAAATTTGATTCAATGACTTTCCACATACAACACACCCCTTTATTATCAATAATTTTAACTTCAAAGGAATTATTTTAATCCAAATTCTTTGATCAAAGGGATTATGAATACATTTCTCGGTGGTTGAATTTTCCACTGACTGCCACACTTCATTTTATTCTTTCCCTTACTTATCCCTATAGGTAAACCACATAATCTAGGGCGGTGGTTCAACTTTTCATGAATAGTGAGTGAAAATAAAATTAAAAATGAAATATGTTGGTGTGATGGTGGTTAGTATAAATTTTTTTGGGGGTGTTAATGGAGACACTCCTAAAAGAGTTTTAGGGTGGGTTTGATGGTAGATAAAAATAGGGTGGTTGGATGATGAAAAATAACCATATACTAGCCATCAGAGCTTTGAATTTGAAAGGAATATATCCAAGTAGAGCTAGTTTTAAAAGTAATAGGAGATAGGGATAGTGGTTAGTGATATGGCATAGGAAGATATGTGAGATTCTAGTTGATGTGTGTTATGAATTTGAGTTTTCTTACTACATGGTGTATATTCTTCTGGGTTATATTCTATGTGTATCAAATTTTGTAACATGAGGTTTTATATAGGTTATAAATAATAAAAATTGAGTGAATCAAACTCACATGAAATGTATTTTGGGATGTTTAGTTTAAGGATGTATTAGAGTATATGCTTGAAAGACTAGTTAACACCACATGATATGTAGACCATATTGAATATTATATTTAATAGATACATGACTTGAGTGGATAAAGAAGTACATGAATGAGTGGTTGGAAGGTTTAAAACCCATTGTTTCCTATTGGACACAACATAAAGGTGGCCCCCATATTAACTATTTGGTGGAAATACACTTGCTATTTACTTTATTGTATATGTCGTGTACATAAATTTTATTGCTTGGTGTGTACTGGCAGTAAATTCTTTAACAAAGTAGTGAGTCACACACAATGTGTAAAATAATGGATATATCATTTATGATGTATCCAAAAGAACTAGACTATGATATCATACAATAAGCTATATTCTAGGACTATATTACATGTATAGGAAAGTTTTTGTTGTGAACTTTACCTTATTTTAGGGACTTTTACATATTCCCAACTTGATTTCATGATCAGACACATGGATCATTTATTTTTATCATTTTTTCACATAGAACACAATAGTTAATATATCTCCATTATGTGGGGTTTTTTCATAAGTATAATTAAGTAGACGAGGATCCTTAGCTCATATTGACGATTATAGGGAAAGTGGGATATATAGTTGTAGAATATAAAAGGATATTAATTCCCCAGGAGTCATAAAAGTTATAGGGAATGATTCCCCCATTCACATAGTGGATTAATTAACCTCATTTATGATGAGGTGTTGGTTCCCTATGTATAGATTAATACCAATCTCGGTTGATTCATACAAAAAATTAATAGGTATGATTCCTCCATAGTTTTTGGTACCCCTAGTCTCACATGTACACATTAGTGAGGTGTATGTCCCCCACATGATTATAAATAGATAACTTGATGGTTAAGATATTTGTGTTGTTAGGATGATGCGTGATTTAGAAGTTACGTATCTTAAAACATGATAGGAATACTCAACTTCCTTTGTAATATAACCTATTGTTGGTTATCGACTTCAGGATTTATGCATATTTCAATATATTTGGTATCTCAAGTTTCTTATAAGATAATCCTTTTTAGAGATGAGCTATGAAGATTGAATATTTTACCATCCTAGGGTTTTTAGATCATTAATCATATCTATATATTATCTTCCTTATTCCCCTCAACCTAGAGTTCTTATGATGACTAACTATTCTATCTTTACTTTATGTATTTATGGTGTCCTATAGGTTATGTTTATACTCACACATGCATGGGTCTTGTGTACACACAAATTGTGTTTTTTATAAATTTCACAATTTGGTGGTGACTTCGAGAGTCATAGAGATAGTAGATATGGTAGAGATGTCATATGGTAGTGTGTAGATTTAAATAATAGAGATGGTTTGAACTAATGCTCCCTTTTTTAGGAGTTCTTATATAGTGGATGTGTTTTCCCAAATTTTATGCCAGTTATGCTCGATATTTTTATCTGATGTATTTTCACCTTTTAGGGTTTTCCTTTGTGGTATTGTACTAGATTATTTCTATCTCAAACATGACTTGTAAAATAGTTCAATTATATATATATCTGTGTGTGTGTGCGTGCGCGCGCGCATGTTTATGGTGTTTTTTGGAAATATTTTGTGTATTTTAGATGGATTTTTATTATATATTGATATAGGTCAAGGATCTCAATGTGTATTATTATTTTATAGTGGATATTTCAGGCCACTATCCTATTAGAGGTAGGATTAGTGTGGGTTATTCAACTAAATACCGACCTAAGCGGGCCCTTGATGTGTCTAGTAATGCCATATAAATTTTTAGAGATGTGGTTTTAAACCACTCAAGAATATATCTATTTTTTATCATGGTTATAAATAATATAGAGTGAATATATTTAGTGCCTTGTGCAATTTTGATTATATGTCAAAATAGATTCATTATCCTATTACATAAGATCTAAATATTCTCTCTCCATGCTGGTACAAAGAGTATATGGAAAATATTTGTTATAAAATATTTTATTGAAATATTTCAACTCAATCGATTAAAATTCATCCTTTATATTTTTATTCTTGATCAATTACTACCACATATCAGCTTATCCTTCTAAATGGTAGATGAATAACTTTTCCTTGTAGTTAAACCATTTTTCTATAATAAGTGGATATGAAGATCCACTAAATAAATAGGGACACTATTATATGAAGGAATAATTGCCTACTTTCTTCTTCTTAGGTGAAGGTGGACATTAAACATTGTTGCAATTATTTTTCATAACCTAGGATAAGTGATTTAGTACCACCATGATGTTTTTAACTCCATGTCCCATTACATTTAGAATTTTGTTCATATAATAATTACATTTTCCACCACATGGGTTCTTATCTTGGTTTCCCTTGGTTTACACCATTTCCTAAAATATAAAATGTTATAAAAAAATATAATCCAAGAAAGTATGGATAAGAAAATTATTCATCTGGGTAAATCAGTGCCAAGGTCTTAACTTATGAAATCCCCAAGTTGAGACATGGTTTTATTTTACTACCATAATTCCAAAATTATCTAAACATTTCTTTTATACAAACTATAGTGTCCTATACATTTGTTACATGATTATTACATTATTTTAAGACCAACATGGAAAATATTAAAACTCCCACATTACATAGGATTTTCACCATAAGAAAATCTAGCTCATATAGCATAAACACTAATAAAACATCGTAATTTATTTAAATCATTTTCATATTCCTCCTATAGTATCTTAAAATCCTCTTAGTAAATATGAATATGTAGGAAAGTACATCAAAGAAAGGGAGTGCTAAAAATCCCAAAAGGGCAAGATTGATAGGAAGGAACACGAGACATTGATCAATTTTTGTACATTGATGAAGATAATAATAATCATCAAATCATTATTATAGAATCATAACCATAAGGATAAAAAGTCATTTTATCGATACATGGAATGTGGTGAATGAATAATAATGAAAAACCATTAGTTTAAGTTAAGCATTACAATTAATACATCATAAAATTATATACAAAGTAACAAAATTATGTCAATGCATAAATTTTTAGGAAAGGAAAACAATATTTTGTATATTCATAATGATCTTAAGAGATCTAATACTTTACCCAATAAATTGGATTGATATATAATTCTGGTCCCACTACCTACATAATAAAATGCTCATAGTCATTCATGCCACATAAAAAATAAATATTCATCAATTATAAACATGAATTAATATAATAAGAAAGAAATGAGTTTCATGATAATTTTATAAAGAAATAAAATAAATGAATAAAATTATAGGTTCTTAGAAAAAGGTAGGAAAACATTATTTTGGGTTTTTAAGTGTGTCCTCATATATAAATTCATAGGTCATGAAGAGAATAATAAAAAATATAAAAATTATCATTGAGATGCTTTAAAAAATGCTTTATCAAAATAAATTGTGGTAGCTAAGAAATTATCCCAAGAAAATAAGGACATTAATATCTATAGAAGAAGAAAATAGAATGTAAAATGAAATAAATTTTAAGGTATTAAAGAAATATTTAGCAGAAGTATAGGAAAAAATATATAAAAACATAGGATAAACCCAAAATAAAAGGAACAAGATTGAAAGTCCCCTTACCTTAGGTCTTGTTTACTTTCGTTTCATTTAGACCTCTTTTATAGAAAACTTAAATTTATAAAAAAAATCACATAGAAGTATCTTAAATTCATTTTTATTATTGATCATTTATGATCATCAAAATTTATTTATTTTTAAATTTTTTATAAGACAAAATGGTTTCATAACATTTGTTTTGAATTATTTTGTTTCCATTTTGATTTCATTACCTTGATTAATTTTTTATTGTCTATTAATTATATTTTCTAAAGAATCCTAAAAATATTTAAAATTTAATAATTCTATATTATTGAAAAGTTACCCTATCCAACCAAGAATGTGGTGATATGTAAATATTTGAAAAAATCTTTATAGGTGGAAAACCAATAATTAACAAGACTTTGTTAAGGAGTGGGAGAGAGTGATAAAATACATTTACATTATAAATAATATATAATTATTATATATAATAACATTAATAAATATATATAGATATATAGCCTATATTTTTAATGAACTATACATTCATATATGATATTTTCCTTATAAAAATATATGTTTTCCATATTTAAGTATAGGATATAAAATGAAACACATGCACCATGCAATACAAGACAACACTATTTTATTTCATCAACATAAGAACTTTAAATAATAAGAAAAATTATATTTCATAAGATTACATATAATACAAAGAAGAAATAAAAAAATATCATAAGTAGAATTTAGAAACCTATAGAGTCATGATCTCCCAAAAACAACACCACCATGAACACCATCATAAGACGAAAGAAAATTATTGAAAATAAATTACGATTATTATGATTAAATTTAGAAAAATTTTAGAGAAACTAAGTATGAGTAATTTCTATAATTAAGTGGTATATATAGAAAAATTAAGCATGGCTGTTGGAAATATAACTGTTAGAAATATTAACCCGACTGTTAGTGATATTAATATGATCGTTAGAATAGTATTATGAAAAATAAAATTTTAAAATGAATTAAAAATATTATTTAATCTAACTAAAATGAGAAAATATTAATATTGGAGTGTCACAAAATAAATATAAAAAAAAAAATAAAACTCAAAGAAATTATTATTGTATATTTTAATAAAGTATATTTTAAAATATTTTTTTAAAAACATATTTTTAATGTTAATATTTTTACATTAAAACTAAATAATATTGAAACTTATTTTAATAAAGTTAATTTAATTTTTGAAATCATCACCCCAAAAATCTCTATGAATTATTTTATTTTAGTTTTTTTGAAAAATGTTGAATTTTAGGAGAGTAATAAAAATACACTTTTTCAAATAATATTTGTTTTACAATATAATAATGTTATAATCATGACATAGAAAATTATAAAGTAGGTAGATCAACCAAATTTATATTCTATAAGATAAACTATTCATCTAAAAGTCGTAAACTTTGTTTCCAAACCTATAATTTTTTTAAAAGACAAAAAAGAATAAGTATACCATTAAAAACTAATTTTTCATTTTACTATTCCTTTATTTTGTATAAAATAATAAATTCAATGGGGGTAATGGCTTAAAATTCATAAAATAATATAATTTTATTCAAATATCATAATTTCAAATATGAATGATTTCCATTCTTACTTTTGTAATTATATTCAATTCAAAATTTTAACTTAAAAATACCTCTCCCCTCAAGTATAAACACCCTAGCTCACCCCCTTAGGAAATCAAATCCTAAGAAAATTAAATTCCCTATTTCTACTAAATTCCCACATACAAAGACATTATATAACTCTAGGTCATTTTGGATCCAAAAAACTCTAATCTTATATGAAGTTAATGAATTAGAAAAGGAGTGAAATTAAGGATAAGGTAACCCCAATTTTTTTCTTTAATTTTTTAATTATACTATTCCACTCTATACTGATGCTCTCAAAATTTTTTAATTAGTATATTAACATGGTTTTAGTGGTATTAATTTACTATAAAAATGTTTTTACAATATATAAAAAATATATACCACTCTATCCCCCTCATTTACATATCACATTAATTGCCAATTTTATCCACATATGAGGATGTTGAAAATTGTTTAATTATCACCACTATAATACATGGTTAGGATAAATTATTTATAATTTTTAAATTTTACATTTTATATAACATATAGAGGTAATTTTACTAAAAAATAATTAAAAATGATTCAAAACTTTGAAATTGAAACAAAATTGGTTAATTCAGAGAAACATGACACCCAATCATCACATATTTAACAAAAAATTATATAATAAATTATAATGATTATCATTATTAAATAATAACATAAATATATATAATAAAATCATAGATTCATTTTTTAATAAAAATTAGTTAGTTATACTAGAGTTGTAAACATGATGAAATAAAATCGGGGATATTTTATAGGGACTCTCAAACCCAAATCTTCTTTTAGGTTTGTCTATGATTCCTATATATTTTTGACCATGATTTATAAAAAATATTTTTAATAGATCCCTAAGAAAAACATTATATAGGCCTAAGAAAAACATTATTTTCTCATTGGTTCATTTCATGTTTATGATTGATGTATGTATGTATTCTATTTTGGAATGTGTGATTGTGATAATTTTATGAAGTGATGGGTGGGATAGAAATTATATAGGCCTCATATTAATTAGTTAAAGTGATATATCTCATGATATTGTGTTTTTTATGCATCAATATGATACTATATTTGTTCACATTCTATGGAACAAGCATTATACACATATGTTATGGGTGGATATGATACTAGATGAGATGAACTAACAATAAAATAAACATATAATACATAAATTTTCTTTAATATATATTGTATCTCATAATAAATTACACTAAAAAACCTATATATTAATTTTCTTTAGAAATTCGATAAATATACAACTTATTTTACAATATTGTGAGAATTTCATTACATTTACACCGTAATTGACCCCATGTGAATATATCATATGTTATACTCTTCTCTATATCCCAAGTAATGGAAACATAATATTGTTTTATCTTGGATTGTCATTAAAGAGTGAACATAATAGATATCAAAGAGATATCATAAGAGATATTAATATGAAAATGTGTATATCATAACATAATCATAGTACATTAACATAACATGAGAAATTATTCCCAATAAATAATGGATCTTAAATCAGGAATCATAAGATAAGTATTTTTTAATAACATATGAAATGTGTCATATGAATATAGAAATATGATACAATAATCATGAACCATAAAGTATAATATATAAAAATGAATTAAAAAATAAATATGACATAAACATAAGCATAAAAAATAATTTATTATGTGAAGTCTCATTTCCATGGCCATCATCACATAGTGGATAGAGTCCTATAACATATTTTATTGGGTTCACTCTGCATTCTTAAAAAAATAATGGATTAGGTTCACTCCTTAGTTGTCCATAATTCATCTTATTAGATATAGATATTTATCCAGTGAATTGGAGGGATATATAATTAAATTATCACTCATCACATTAAGAAAAAAAATACTTTTGTGTGAAAAATTAAAACAATCACATTCATAAATTGACCATAGCATAAATAACACATGATAAAGAAATAGGTTTCATTAAAATTTTTACATGGATTAAATAAATCACCAAGAGAAAGAAAGTGGATGGTTTAATTAAATCATATCCTTAGTGAAACTTAATAAACATTAAATTAATATTAACATAGATGAAAAAAACTTTAAAAGAATAATAGAAAATATCATTGAGAAAAAGAAGAAATATCATTTACATTTTCATAATTTTTTAAAAATAATTAAAAAATTAATAATTTTAAAAATATATAGAATTTAAATAAAAATTACTTTAAAGAATCATAAAAAATTGGAAAGGAAACTTCATAAACAAAACTAAAGAAAATAATGGAAGAAAGAGACCATACATAAAACATAAAAATAGTATTCTTTATCAATTTAGTAGTTCTTAAGTATATTATAACAACTTATGGGGAGAGGGGGTTGAATTAGTTGATATGTTTTTATAATTTTACACCTTTTAGAAACATAACCCCTAAAAATTATTAGAGCTATTTCTTTATCCACTAATAGTAAACTCACTTGCATGAAAAATAATTAATGTAAGAAAAACATACAAGATTTAAAAGCTGAGTACACAATGTTAAAATCAATGTACCTTTAATAGCCACACCTAAGGGTTTATGGAAATTTATTATTACAAATAAGTGAATACAAATTTTATGTCAACTCATATTGTAAACCTTCTATACCTCAATGGGATAGATTATACTGAACCCCATCAGTTTAAATATCTTGATTTAAAAAATTGAGCAATAAATCAAGACTGTTTGTTTTTGAAATCTTATCCAACAATGATCTATAAGAAAACTCTATTTGATGTACCTACATCCAATGGGTTTGCATGTAATGGCCTCCATCCGATGCACCTTTTTTGAAACTTTGGATTTTACTAAATTTGAATTTTGATTGGTTAACAAAACCATACACCTTTTAGAAACTCTACTCAATTACTCAGTTGGATCTTCCTTACAATGATACTATCTATCTGGTATTCTGAACTTAGTCTCTATCCGATACTCTAATCAAAAAAGTTATTCGTTATAGAAATTTTCTTCAACACAAAACTAAAATTTGGTTAGAAAATTACTCCAACAAAAACTCTACATCACTTAAACTCTTTACATGTGTGAACAATGTCTTGTACAATATAATTTTTACCCATGTTTATAGGTTCTACAGAAATAGAAAAGGTGTGAAACCAATTTTACTTTCTTGCTTAATGAAATTCATAAATGTGTATTTCACACTCATTTAAATTTAATTGGGATACTTATTAACTATTCTCAGCTCTTCTGGATTCTTATATAATTTTATTCAATCTTCTCAAATTCTCTAGTGTTCCAGCCTTCTTCAAAGTTCCTTAAAATAAATCTTTAATAAAGTATTTAAACATTATAACTTCAAAAAACATAAACAATGTAACTTGTACAAACATTAAAGTTGTAACTCCATGAAACTTAAACTTTGTAACTATAAGAAACATAAAATTTGTATCTTTGTACAAAATTTAACCAATTAAATCTATATAAATTTCAACTTTGTAACTTTGACTTTGTATAAAATTTAAATAAGGACTTTATACATCTTTTTCACTGTTTATCCACTTTATCTATTTGATCGTACAATTAATAAGATTTTTTTCATCAAATCTTACTATTATTATTCATTCTATATCTGATCATAATGTTAATTTTCTTTTTCTGTCTGATCATTATATGAATTTGGTGACCAAGAACAATCATTCTAACAAAAATTTCATTAAAAAAAATGAACTTTGGAAACTCTAGAAATATAAAATTCTCTTTTCTTCTATAACATTCAACTCATATCATGATTTCTTCATGCTGTTTTAGGAACTCAAAAGACTAGAAAAGAATCACCTGACTTAGTTAGAAAGTTCTTTAAGGAAACTTTCTCACTTTATGACTTTCTATTTTATTAATCATTAGAAACTTTATGAATTTATTAATTTATCACTTTCTAAATCCCTAAAATATTTTTTAACTTCCATAATTTCCAGAAAAAGATTCATTCAATGGTTTATCTGATGGATCATTTTACCATCAAAATTTCAATTCTTCAATCATGTAGTTTTATAAAAAATTCTACGTATGGTGTATATATATCCAATAAGGTGTGTTTTTAAAACTTAAACTTCGTTTGTAAGGTTATTATATTTTCAAATTTATAAACTTTATAATTCTATAACTTTCTTCATCTTCAGTAACTTCTAATTTTTTTAACTTTCAAAAAGTCTAGTTTTCCTGTTCCACGAAATCATTCTTAAAAAAAATTTAGTCCTTAAAATATAAAAAACCTTGTTAGAAAAAAATAAAAAATGATATCCAATATACACCTTTTTATTTATTTAAAACATTCATTAACAACTTTTAACACTCATAAATTTTCATTACTTAGTAGTTGTCATATCTAAAATTTGTCAATTGTTTTCTAAAAATAGATTTTCTCAATAGAGAGTGCCCTGAAACCACACTACTGGATAATGTATTATTTTAGAAGGACTTACATATCTCATTGATAAGAAATTTTTTGTCCATTTTAAGATAACCCCCTCAATTTTATCTTCTACATTTTTGTTATAAATTATCAACTCACAATTTTTTTACTCTATTTTTTGTTTTTTATTCTCTCACCCATTTTATAATAACCAAAGATTAAAATTCATTATAGAAAGAAATGTAAAAAATTTGTACAAAGTTTTTAATTTCCACCCCCTTTGTCAAAATAATAAAAAGAATAGTGGGGGATCTCTTTAAGATGTATTAGAAAGTCATTTGTGGATGATGAACATGAAGTTACAATATCAAAACCAAAAATCCTTATTCGGTATATCTTTGGTAATTTTTTTAGTAATTTGATATTTCATTGAAATATATTCTAGTAAAACATCTACAATAGAAACTTTATATTCTATGAAGTGAAATTTAATATCATTGTGATTGGATCTTAAGTGTTGGAAACGTTTTTTTTCGAAATATCAATTGCACTTTTATTCTCACCAGGTATCTTTAATAGTGTAGAAACTCTCAATTTCAAATATTCTAGTTGAAAATTCATCCAAAACATTTGAGTACAATCTTGGGTAGTAGAAACATATTTTGATTACTCTGTGAACAAATTTATTGAACTATATTACTTATTATTCCAACTCACACAACATTCTCCCAAGAAAAACATTCCTCCTAAAGTTGTTTTTCTATCATTTTAATCTCCATCCCAATCAACATCAGTATAACCATGAGCATTCATATCAGAACTTATTTTATAAATCATACCATATAAATTTATTCCTTTTGAATATCTGAAAATTTTCTTTACTACCAACATATAATATTCTACTATATCACTCTGATATCTGGAACATAATGTCATAATACTAGCAATGTCAGTTCTTGAGGCTATAAGGTAAAGAAATATTCCTATCAACTTCTGAAAATATTTTTTATGAAAACCTTTTACAGTTTCATCTGTACTCAAATTTCTATGCACTGAGATTGGATTAGAAGCTTCTTTTGAATATTCTATTCCAAACTTCTATAAAAAATCCACATCATACTATTCTTTGGATAAAAAATTTTATTTTTATTTTTATTGAACTTGTAAACCCATGACGAAATTTAATTCTCTTAACATTGACATATCAAAATTATTTTTCATTTTTTTCAGAAAATTATTTACCAAAATTTTCTATATACCCATAAAAAATTATATCATTAACATAAAAAATTAAAATCAGGGTTCCCAAATCCTATTATTTTACATACAAGTTGCTATTAAAATTATCTTTATAAAAATTTAATTTTTTTAGAGAACTATCAAGTTTGGTTTACCTAAAACATTGAGATTTTTTTAACCCATGCAGGGATCTATTAAATTTATAAATCCTCCTTTCATCATTATCAAGAAGAAAACCACATGGTTTAACAATGTATACCTCTTACTCAATCTTCCCATTTAACAAACCTAACTTTACATCTATCTGATAAACTTTATAACATTGATGTTCAAAAACTTATAAGAAAACTATGATGGTTTCTAATCTTGAAAATAGGGAAAAGGTTTTTCCATAGTCTATACCTTCCACCTATGAATGACCTTTACAAACAAGTCTTTATTTGTTTCTTGAAACTTTTCCATTTTTTTAAACTTGATTCTATGTATCAATTTTGTTCTAATAACATTTTTTATCTACTGGTCATGGAATAAGTTCCCAAATTTCATTTTTCTGAACTTGATCCAATTATTCATTCATTTAATTCACCCATTATTTGTGTTTTATTTATTGTGACGCTAATTCTATTTTAATCTATGAAATGAGTAATGTTTGACTTTCTAATCTCAAAATTATTCTAGTCTGAATTAGAGGTTTCTAATTTCCACATATATTTTAATGTTCAACCTATTTCTTTAAGGTATAAAATTCAAAGTTTCTATTGGAAGTTCACTTTCCTCATCATATGATTCCTCTATGTATTGATTTATCTAATTTGGATCACTTTGAATTTCATTGGAAGTATTTAGTTTATCTTTTTCATCATTTTCAACATCCTTTGTTAAGGAATTTGGCTTTTTAATAACCTTATAATCTTAAGAATCCACCAAAATTTTTAATTTTGTTTTCTAAAATTTTTAACTTCTTCTATTGGTGAATATACTATTAAAGTTACTTCCTCAATTTTTTCATAAAATTTTACAAGATTTGGATTTTTGATTTTTAGTAAAAGGGAATTCAAAAAACACTGAAATATTTTTTTGAAGATTTTTTATACTTAATTTCATTGGAAGTATTATTTTATTTATTCCTTAAAAAACTTCTTTTTTGTACATGTATGATAGTACTAATTACTTCTCTACATTATAACCTTGAAAGTTTTTACTCTGCTAGCATGATTATTTCCATTTCCACCAAAGTTTGATTTTCAATTTCTAATAATACATTTTGTTAAGGGGTTTTTGCATAATTATATTGATGTTTTATTCCATTCCTCTTTAGATAATATTCAAAATAATTTCATGTGAATTCTATACCATTATCAGTTTTAAACTTTTTTATATAAACCACCATTTCTCTCTTAACATATCTTATAAAATATCTAAAAATTTCTATAGCCTCTGATTTATATTTCATAAAAATGATATTGGTCATCCAAGTTAAATCATTAATAAAAGTGATAATGTAAAAATATAATTTTATTTATTGATATATCATTGGTCCACAAAGATATGTGTGAATAAGATAAAGTGGTCTAATAGATTGAATATCAACCTTCTTATGGATTTTACAAACCATGTTCCCTTTGTGACGTGGAATACAAACATCATCTTCCTTTATTTTTAATTGCTATATGTTTCTAATAGAATCAAATATGGAAATATTGTTCATACTTTTATTCTGAAGGTTCCCCAAACTAAAATGCTAATAAAATTTTCTTCTCTAACACTTAAGTAATAGGTGTTATAATGTTCTTCTATATGAAGAAGTGTTCAAATGGTTCTTTCTCCCAATATAATAATTTTTCCATCTTCCACACATTTTATGATACATGAATCTTTTATGAATATCACTTATTTTACATCATCTAAAAGTTGTCTTACACTGTGTAGGTTATGTTTGACCCCATAAAGATATAAAAATTACTTATATTTTAGTTTCCTTTATTCGATCTTAGCTATTACAATTCATTTAATTTTTAAGGAACTATCATTTTATAGAGTTACTGCTCTGTCATCATGATTTTTAACATCCCTTATTATCTTCAAATAACCTATAATATATGAGGAATATCTACAACCAAGAATCTATGGTTTGTTCCTTTTTCTTGCTTTTAGAGATATTTCAATAACAAAATATCTTTCCTTGGCTTTATTATTTCCATCTTCCTTTTATTTCTTTTCAAAAGAAACTTATCCCAAATTTTTTGTCATAAATCTTCAGAAAAGTGTCATGATTGGTCACATATTCCACATATTTCCTCCAAAAATCCAAAACTATTTTTCATTTGAATGTTTCTAAACTCTTGAGATTGTGTATTTCCAATTTCTTGTGTCTTAGGAAAGTCACTTAATTTTCTTTTTCAATTTCTACCCCTTAATTCATGTCTATTTTGGGTAGAGACATGGTGTGAAAATAGTTATAAGATTTGTTCCCAAAAACTCTATAGAACTAACAAAATCTATTAAATCTTGGTCTTCTGTAGAAGCAAGATCTTTCCATATAGAAATTTTCAACGATTTATAATAACTTTCTATTTTTGTTACCTCTTAGTATGGGGAAAATTTATTATAAGATATATTTTCAATTTTTTAATGTGATAGATTTCTCACATACTTTATGAAATGATTCTTTCCCAACATTTTTATTAAAACCTACATGGGTAGAAACATCAAATGAAATATCAAATTTTGTAGGTGAATATTTCACCTATTTCTTGGTATGATATTTATCCGCAACTTTAGAAGTCTCACCTTTTATTTATTAATATTTGTTGAAATTTTAATTTATATATATTAAGTTAATTTAAACCTTTAATAAGTTTGGATAGATCTTCACAAACCTCATATTTCATGGTATTAAATTTCTTAGAAATATATTTTACCATATTTCCTTATTTTTCAATTTTTTATTTTGAGGTTATTAATCTCATTAGTGTACGAATCATCCGTTTCAATAAGATAATCCTTTTCATCAAAATTTATATTACTATATTTTATCATTATTCTAATTTATTTCTTGATATTTTTATTTTGATCATGAAATGCAATAAGTTATAATCTAAGATGATATTCTCCATATGATTATTCACCTCCTTCTTCTTCACTGTTTGAGGAATCTTATATTTTATCAACTTTTGTAGTGAATGTTATAAAATTTTATGAACTTTAATCTTATAATTAATTATTTTTAATTGATATAGATTTATTTTTATTACTAAATATATTTATTTTGTTCCAGTGAGCTTATTCTTATATTTTTTGGATGATTTTTATTACTTATAATTTTTTTTCTGAATTTATCCATTAAGCTTTTTCTTCAAAATCATCTCGATATTATTCAAGTTTCTTCTTGGGAAAATTCATATCAAAGTGCCTAATTCCTCCAAACTCAAAAAAATTTGAGTGTAAGTTTGCCTCCATACTTTCCCTAACCTCTTAGATAATTATTAGAGATAAGATACATGATATTTTCATTCATTTCACTATCTTCATTATCCTCCAAAACACTATTATCAACAATGTTATGATTAACATCTATTTTTTTCAACTTTCTCATAGATTCAAAATCCATTTTATCCTTGATATTCTAATTTAACAATTGATCTTTTCTCCTCAGTTAAGAAATAATAAATTTATGTAATTCTTCAAGAGATAAGTTATATTTATATTCCAAAGTAGAGATTTTGCATTGAAATCCATCTGTGTAGTTTCTCATGAATTTATTTATAATAATAGAATATTCCAAGATATCTTGGAGATTAATGATGTTTCAAAAAACTTCACTCAATTTAGTAAAATATTCATCAATAGTTTATTCATCACCCATCTTTAGATCTTTAAACTTTATCCACCATATTTGTAGATTTGTTTCAATATCCATAGTATTTTCTTAAAAGATACTTTCAAGTTTGTACTATGTTTCTTTGGATATTTTGAGACCCATTAAATTCATGAATATATTCTATGAAAGACATAAGAATATAATTTTGTTTCTTTTCCATCAATTTCAATGTTTATATTATTAGAAAAAATGTCAGGAACCTCTTTCTCAATGGGTGGAAACCTAATAGGTCCAGCCCAAATGATAGAAGATAGGGAATCATCCTATTTTTCTAGTCATGATAATTTTTTCCATTGAAGGTAGAAATACCTCTACTATTTACAGAATTTTGATTTCCCATGATAAAGAGCCAATAGGGGAAACAATACTTTGGTACCACATGAAGTTACAATGGATCATAAAATAACTAATAGGGTGGGGATGAGGGGAGGGGGGGGGGGGGTGGTTCAATCAGTTGTTATCCTTTTAAAAATTTCTAGATTTAGGAAAATTAACTCCTTTAAATTGTTAGAGATATTTTTGAATCGCTTTTTAGTATGCTTACATTCATGAAAAAGAAGGAAAATAAGAAAAGAACGGAATATTTCCAAGGCTTAAACTCAGTTTAAGAACATACATCATTTCTTTGGCTACTCTCATGGGCCCATAAAAATACACTATTCAAAAGAAGTAAATATAACTTTTGTGTTAAATCCCATTGGAAACCTTATATCATATAATAGGAAATATTATACTGAATCCCATCTGTTTACAAATTCTTCTCATAAAAATTGATCTACAACAAAAGAATGTAACTTTTTGAAATATTCTCCAAAAAAGGTCAATCCAGAAATAATGTTTGATATACCTATGACTGATGAGATTGAGTCTGATATCCTCCGTCTTATGCCCTTTTTTTTTGAAACTACGCCTTTTATAAAATCTAAATTCCACTTAGATAAAAAACCATAATGATTTTAGAGACTCATCTCAGTTACTTAGTTCGATCTTCCTTATATTGATAATATATCTAATATTATGAATTTATAATCCATATGATACTATAATAAATAATTTTATTCGATTTAGAAATTTTCTTCAGCATAAAACTAAACTTCAGTTGGAAAATAACTTTTCCACAAAATATGCATCAATTAAACTATTTAGACATTTGAATATTGTATTTTATGATGTACTGTACACCTCTATTTATAGGTACACTAGAAATAACAAAGGCAAGAAACTAATTTTTTCTTTCCTGCTTACTAAAATTAAAAAATTTGAATTTAAAACTCATTTGAATTTTCTTGATATGATTCTAAACTCTTCAAAAATATTATGGAGTCTTCTATAATATTCTAAAATATTGTAAAATTCTCTACTGTTCTAACCCTCTTTAAAATTAATTAAACTTGATGTTTATGAAACTCTTAAATATCTGTATCTTCATTGAACTTTAACATTATAAATTGTACAAACTTGAATATTTTTATTTCATGAAACATAAAATTTGTAACTTCAAGAAACTTCGAATTTGTATCTATGTACAAACTTTAAAATTTTAACTCTATAAAAACATTAACTTTGTAACTTTGACTTTATAAAAAATTGAAACAAGGAATTTGTATTGATGTTTTCACTATTCATCCATATTCTATGTCTAATAATACTATTCATACACTTTCCCTATCTGATCGTACTATTCATATTCTTTCTCTATTTGATCATACTATTTATTTTCTTTCTCTATTCGATCATACCATTCATTCGATGAAGAAGTACACACTTTCTAACAAAAAGTTCATTCAGAAAATTGAACTTTAGAAACTCTAGAGAAATGAACTTAACTTTTATTTTAGAACCTTAAACTCATATCATTATTTATTCATGATGTTTTAGGGACTTTAAATAATAGAAAAGAATCATTTGACTTAGTTATAAAGTTATTTAAGGAAAATTCTATAACATTATGTTTTAATTCTTTCTTCATCTTCAACAACTTTATAACTCTATAAATTTATAACTTTCTCACTTTATATATCTCTAAAAAAATTCTTAACTTTACTAATTTATAATAAAATATGGTTCTGATGGTTCATTTAATGGATAATCTAATAAAAAAATTTTCAATTCTTAAAACTTATGATTTTGTCACAAATTCTTTATCTAGTGTTTCTCTTTCTGATAATCTGTGTCTAGAAACTTTCAAATTCCTTAGGGAAGTTATGTTCTTTTTAAAATTTCAAACATTATAACTTTAAAATTTTATTCATATTCATAAACTTAATGACAAAATTTTGTAAACTTCTAGAAACTCCAATTTTATTGTTTTATAAAAATATTCTTCAACAATGGTTAGTTTTCAATAAATACGAAACTTGTTTAGAAAAAAATGATAAAGGATATAATTTTTTTAAGTAAATTCAAAGTTAATAAAATATTATTTTAAGAAATCTTTGAAGTAGGGATAATAAAATCTATGAAATCATAAAAAATTATGGTTATAGATGAAAAATATTCCTCACTTTAAGGAGGATATAAGGTTGGTTCTGTTTATAACTATCATTTTGGGTGAATTATAAACCAATACAAGGGGAAAAGGTTAGAATTTGTGTAAATTACAAAAAGAAGATAAGTCAATAATGTATATGGGGTTTTATAGAGAAATAAACTAAAATTTCCCCTGATGGAAACTTAGATATAAATAATCTTTATTTTAAAGTAAGACTGGAAAAGAAACCCTTACATTTAATCCTAACTTCCATAAAGTGATTTAAAAAATAGAATAATAATCATAACTATTATAATCACTTATTTTAGATCCTAATTTATATCTAATAACTTTTATACTATTCAATTACAATCATTTATTACATATATATTAGTTGTTTTTTTGTTTATTTTTATCATTGTTTCTAGTAGTTTTGATTGTCCAGTATAAGTTTTTCTTTGAGGATGTTGATTATAATTATTTTCTCAATTTATTTTAATCATTATGTTGAAATTATTTATGATTTATCCTATTAATTTGATAAAATTTATGGTTATGTTTTTGTAGAAAGAAATCTATGATGAGAATGTTTAAAATAAATTACAAATTATAAAGAATTACTTTATAATTACCATTAGTTTTTGAGCCAAAATTATTGAATCATATTAATAACATAAAATAATGTTAAATATCATGCATTTCTAGTATTAATTTATCTATACTCATTCATGATGAAAATGATGGTGTCGGTATAACATTTTTTATGTTGGTGGTTAATCCAAATATAACCAGAAAATTATATACTAATGAATGAGTAAAATTTTAAAGTTATAGAATAGTAAATCCTCTTCAAAAAATCATAATAATGTCAATAAATAATCATTATAATAGGGAGTGGTATTTACAAATAGTTTATTGTTGAGTGGATCCATGTCAATATGATTTATGTGTTTTTTTTTGTAATTATAACCACCCTCTCATTATTTGTTCATATTCTCTCTTTTTATTGGTTTTTATTATTTTTTTATTTTTTATTATTGTGATTATTTAAATATTTATTTAATTTTATATTTTTAATTAATTGTTTTATTTGTTATAATTATTTATTAATTATTTTTTAATATGGATTTATTAATCTATGTTACAGAATAAAAACATAAATTCTAGATTTCTTCAAAGTATAAAATATTACATATCGAGTGAATTTTTTTGATGGTTTTTTAATGTCATAAAACTTACTTTTTATTTATAAATCTTAATATATCTTACATATTGTTTTTATAAAGGAAATATACCATGTGTTAAAAATATTTCATACGTATTAAGTGGATTAGTTTTTTTATATATTCTATGACTACTTTGAAAATATATTACATTTTGATTTTTTAGTTAATTCATATATTTTACATGATAATAAATTCATATTACACATATAGTTTATTTTTAATGTAATTATTTTGTAGATACATATTTATTATTATGTATCTAGTTTGTTCCTAGAATGTTTCTTACATAGATTAAAAAAATACAACAATAATATTACATGGATTCATGGCATTACCTTTATTATTACAATAACCGTGATGCTATAATTCCATGGTCTTATTCTTATGTGAGTGTTATTACACATGTTTTATTCCTATAAATTCTTAAGAAAAACATTTTTTATCTCACGTATCTTCCAGAAAAGAAGAAAGATTCTTATGTAACTGCCAGATCATTGGTTAATTATTATTAAAGGATGGGAATGTGTTTTATCCTTACACATCATGTTTATTTTGAAAAAATTAATTACATATAAGAAGTATATTATATTGAAGATGAAAAAAAAATATTTTTATAATTCAAACATGTATTTTTTCATGAAATTTATATATTTATTTTGATGAAGATTATTATTGGGAATTTTAAAATATTCAAATGATAATTTTAATATAGAATTAAAATGTTTTTTCATTAAAAATTATTTATAGTTTCTTAAGAATTAGAAATGTTATTTCAAGTTTATATTTAATTTTATATATTTTCATTGAGTTTTTTAAATTATGCATGAGATGATGTTGAAGGGTATTTTATAGATGTTTAAAGAACATCAGTCACTATGAAGATTCTTATATTTATATAAATAAGCTCATTTAACTCCAAGTAGTTCACAATAAAGGGATATATATAGAAATTAATTCAAGTTTTATTTTTGGAGTAAACAAGGTTTGTAATGACTACTCTATTCCTAAGTAGATGATTTTAAAGGCTAATTAACTATGATTATTTTATGTTTTATTTATAGAATGAATATTTCAAATGAATCTATTTGGGATACAATTGATCTAATAGTTTAAAAGGATATTTAGAAGATATAAATTAATATCCATGAAATTTTTACTAGTTCTAACATAGATGAAGTATGTTGAATCTTGACGAATGCCATTAAAAGTTGTGGTTGTTCTATATTGAGGGTTTTTTGTCTTTATTGTTCATTATCACCCTAATTCATAAATTAACTCTTTATTACCAATTTTAATTCTCATAATTGAGATATATTAAAGATTGTGTTTTAAAGTGATTTTACTCAAAAAATTCAAACCTCCTTTCTCATTCTTCTGTTTGAGTGCTCACCACCATTAATACGATAGAGTGAGTTTTTTCTTACACCACTAAAAGGAAAGAGAGTTCAAATTGTAATTGGGTTATATATAAACCACTAGAATATTGATAGTGGTTTCCTATCTTCCAAAAAATGAATGCTTTAATATAAATACCTTAAAGGTCTTGGGGTGGGATACTTAGTTATGGAATTTAAGGAAAAATATGTTTTAGAATCTATGTTTTTTTTTAAATTTTTGTTGTATTATTTGATTATTTATTTGATTTATTTATTTTTCATAATTCATCACATTAATTTATATAAATGAAATTCACCACATCTATTTACATACCACTCATGGAATCATTTAGAAGTATAGAGTTTTAGATAAAATCTCTCTTTTTCCAAATGATTTTTTTAGAATGAAGGATTTAGAACCCATTAGAAGGATAAAAAGTGACCAAAAATTTAAGACTAATTTTAGAGAGAAAAATGTGGGTATTAAATAGGTAAAATAAGGGTATGAGTGGTTTTTAATGGGTGGTGATGAGCTCATTTAATAAGTGAAAATGAAGAAAATTTCTTGGGAAACATGAGTTATGTGATGGGAAAAAATGTAATTACATAGGATTTAAGTGAGTTAAGTGGGGAAATATTGGTGGGAAATGTTGGATTGACACCCATAGATAATAAATTAATCCTATAATGTATATATATCATGTAAAGTTTATTAAATTCAATCTAATTTATTTTACCTCTTTTGACATATTCTTACCTTTTTAAATTATTAAACATGGTAATTATTTTTTTATTAAATATAGAAGAAGATTTTTTTCATAAAATAAATGTGGGGATTCCAAATTTAGACTTTATTTAATATAATTAATTTTTTATATATGGGAAATGCATCTTTTAAATAAAAATAAAAATATATGCAGAAAATAGTTTTTATAGAAATATGAATTTTTAAACATTAAGTGTTTTTAATGTTATTTAATATTAATCAACATTTAAATGAGTGTTAATATATATTTTTCATAAATATAAAGATTGAATTTTGTTATATCCGTAATTCTAAAGTGAACAAGTTAATTTATTATGGTAAAAATAAAAACAACTTAGAATAATAATTCTTTAAAAAAATATCATTTTTTAATGTTAATTGATTTTACTCACATACCATTTAAATTAATTATTTATTTTATCACCATTCAATTTTATCAATCCATTGGTATTATTATATATTTTTTAATTTTATAAATACATCAATTCATTTTTAATAATAATAATAATCATAATAATAATATGTAATTTTTTAAAATACATATTTTTTAATAAAATATTTTGTCTAATTATTATGTATTTATTTCATTATAGGATTATTTTTTATATGTTAATTATATTATTTTTAATATTTTAAAAACTTTAATCTATAAAAATTAAACCGTTTGGATATTTTTATATTCAACAAGTATACATACAAAGACCATATAGCCAATTTACATATATCCAATGCTTATATAACCAATGACCATTTTACAATCCTATATATAGCCTAATAAACTTCTTAAAAATAATTCATCATATACCCTAATTTTTTTTCAATATTTTTATCATATTTATGATGTGTTATATTCTTTCTATAATAATAATCTATGGTATTATATTCATTGTATACAAAATTCTATATATGTATTTATAAAATAAAATATTTTTCTAATGTGTTCTATTCTTTCTATCATTATCATCAATAATATAATAATAAGTTTTATATCTAATGATTATTAAATAATTCTTTTGTACATCGAGGTGAGTCTCAAATTTTTATCACATACAATTGAATACTATAATCGATGTAAACTTACCATTTTTTTTAAATCTGTACAAGTTGATTGCGTGTGAAATCCTCTTGAATAACACTAAAATGCAATCACTTTGTAGGGTGATCAACTATAAAAAATAGAATTATATCCTTTAGGTTTCCTGGTAAGTCCTAAAATTATATCCATGGTTATATTACCTTATTTACTTGTATTTATGGGTAATTTTTCTATCATACCTTTATACTTTT
This sequence comes from Viscum album, assembly GCA_963277665.1. Lineage (NCBI taxonomy): Eukaryota > Viridiplantae > Streptophyta > Magnoliopsida > Santalales > Viscaceae > Viscum > Viscum album. The sequence goes on from OY728137.1 coordinate 1,756,324,670, forward strand.
TATGTTTTGTGTTGACGTGTTGGTAGACATTGTATTGAGATAAACACTCTGCAATATCCATCTTCATGTTGTCCCACCAGAAATGGTTATCAAGATCTCTATACATATTTATGAACCAAAGATTACTAGATATTGATAATCTATGTGCATCTTTTAAAATATCTTTTTTAAATTATGGTATTAATGATACACAGATACATTTCCAAAGTTATATAATTCCATCACCGTGAAGGTGGAATTACATAATACCTTATAACTTTCTATATTTCACAATATCTTCCTTCAAAAAATCCTTTATGATCACAATGATGGATAATATAGTACTCATTTGGTCATTATAGATTTTCTTCCCTTCTATTGGGATTTCATGGTCCAACCTTTTCAAATCCATGAGTATTAAGTATCTTTCAATCCTCATCATGGATATGGTAGGTAACAACCCAGGTACTTATAGAATATTTTTTTTTTCATTATGGAATTAAATAATTAAATTCATTATAAATTTATAATTAAATAATTCATATTTATATAAATTAAGGAATTTTTTCTAATGGAATAGTAACTTGACCTTAGGAATAGTAACATGACCATTAGGAATATTAATCTGGCTAATAGAATAGTAAACTCACCTAAGAGAGTATAAATAAAATATATTTATCTTATAAGTGTAATCATGATATATTTATATCATATAATATGTAGATAAATGTTTTGAGAATGATAAATTAAGTATTAGTATTTTTGTAAGTCATCAATATTTAATTTCAATTTTAGAATTAATTTAATGATTTAAAAGAAAATTTATTTTCATAAATAATATTAAAAACTTATTAATTTATGTCTTTATGGTTATAAGATATTTTTTATGAGACCTTGATTAATTTTTCAAGGTGTTATAAAATCTGTTATAATTTTAAATTTTTATTTTTCAAATAAATTATAATTTTATTTAAAAATTAAATTAATCATATTTAGAAAACTATTATGATAAAATTGAGTTCATTTTTTAATTATACATGTCCGAAAATGGTTGTGGTGAATTTCTGGGATTTTTTTTAAGTACTTGAATTTTGGTGAATAGCGAAATACAGTAATTTATGGTATATATACATTATAAGTTAAATACACTAATACTAACATCATGAATTATGTAAGAACCATAATCTTGAAATTATCTTTATTATTTAAATATATTTGATGATAATTCTGAAAATATTCATAGTCTTGAGTGAAATTAATAAACAAATGAATAAAATAATCAGAAAACCCTCCTCTCCTCCACTATACATACCACCCTTTACCCCCTCTTATCCTCACAACTGAAAGCCTTTTATCTTGTTAAAATTCTAACCAAATATATTCCCAATAATCTTACTCACTTCAAATACCTTTTTTTTTCACCAAAAGATCAAAACTATAGGGCTTAAAGAGGTTCTCAAGGGGGATAATTCAAGATGTAAAATTCCTATTTCATTTTCTTTTATTTTCTTTTCAATTTTTTATTTTATTATACTCTATTCACCTCCCATTATGAAAGAGGAATTAGAAATATATTATATTATATATAATTTAATTTTATCTTGTTTATGAAAAATTTCATCATCATATTTCTTCACCTCTCCCACTTATTCTAAAAATAAAAACATCTTATGTGATGTGTCGATTTACCGACATCGTGGATGATGTGTTTTCATTTTCCATTACCACCTTCATGGATGGTCATAGAACCATTTTATTTATTTAAATAAGTTGTAAAGTGTATTATATAACCACTTTTATGTTCTATAATTAACATATATTCATAATATTTAATTATATAAAGAAACTAGTTCATGATGATCAAAGAAGCGCCAAAATGATCTAAAAAAATATAATTAGTTTTTATCTAATGAATCATCATCATATCTAAAAAAATTATATATGGTATAATTTAAATTAATTGAAACATTTAAATTCCATTTCATTATACTTCTGGAGTTTCCATTTCATTTGATATGAAAATCCCTTACAAATCCACCAAGGAAACCATGTAAAGAACGCACCCAAAATTTCAAAAATAACAAAATATAATTAATAATTGGGTGGAATGATGTTATAAAATGATAATATAAGGTGTTATAAAAATATATTTGTTTCTTTATAATATTAATATCACTCTTTTAACAATTATATAGGAGGTTTAAAAATATTTTAAATAAGAATAACCTGAGGTAAGGGAATTCTTCACCCAATTTCTATTCTTTGTGTTAACCTTATACTTTATTGATCATGAGGTTCTAAGATTATTTTTGAAATAAAATTTTGACTATACTATTTTTATTATGTTTTTTACATTGTAACCACATATTAATTTAGTTCTATTAATTCTCACTTTAATATATGATATTTGTAAGGGAATTTTCTTTTAAAATCCTTATTAAAATTCTATTTTAAAAAATTGAAAAGTAATGTTTTTATGAAAATATTCATGTTTTATGATTATGTTTTGATTCTTGGAAATTTATTATTATGAAGGGTGGTGATTATATCTCCCTATAATACATTGGGTATGTCTAAGTTAAAGGTCGGCCGTATGGTTACTTCAAGGGCAACTGAGATGGTTACAATATAAGGTTTCCATGAGGGTTACATTTTAAGGTAGCCGTGAGAGTTATAAATAATAAGGTATCCATGAGGGTTAAAATATTAAGTAAGTAATTCCCCATATTACCTACATGTGTTTATTTATGTTTTCTATTTTCTATGTAAATCTAATGTTTTTAGAAAGTAACTATATGATAAATATTGGTTGAGAATTATGTCTTTGTGAAAATGATTTCATATGTTTTTAAGTATTCATGTACTAACAGTTTCTATCCTTCTTTTTATATCCATTACTAAGATTTTTATGTTCATCCCAAGTTTTATATTTTTTACAGGGTTTAAGGACGGGTAAGATAAAACTAGAAGCAAAGATGATTGTTTTGATGACTTTTCAGGAAAATATTTCATGTTATTAATAAAATATTTTTGTGTTATGAAAAAATGGATATTGTTTTAATAGTATCCAATTTTCATGATTATGGGATGATATGTATGAATTATGTACTGAATTTCTAAAAATATAAAATAAAAATATATGTGATAATATAAATAAGTTAATTATAAAGTAATTTACTTGATTATGTAATGTTTAAGGCCAAGTTATTATAGTTAGTATCAGAGCACGGTTTAAATAACTTTTAGAATTTGGATGATGTTAATAGAATACCATAAAAGACTTTACTTAGTTTTAAATGATATAGCATTTGAATACTTCCATGTTGCTTCATCTAAGATATGTCAGTTCATAATGGTTTTCCACAAAAGAAATAGGGAAGCTAAAGTTGGAAGGAACTGAGAGGTTGATATCTTTCCGAATCCCCAACCTGAAATGGTGGGAATTGGAACCAAATAGTTTATGATGGAAATGGACCTGTTGATTCTGGATAAAAATTGTGGTGGAATACATGAAAGATAACTAGCAGAGCTACCACAAAGGAACATGATGATAGTGGAACATTTTATAAAAAAATACCCTCCTACTTTCATTAGATCTTCCAACCTAGTTATTACTAAAGGATTATTTAAAGCCCTTGAAAAGATATTTGATGTAATGGGGTGTTCATATTGTCAAAAGGATAGTCTTTATATTTATTGTTTTGAAGGGGAATCTGACCAGTGGTGGTCAATGGTCAATATTATTAGGGATAGTGAGGAGATTTATTTCCTAGAATAATATGAATTTAAAAAACTTTTCCTTGAAAAATATTTTCCTATGGTTGTTCAACTTAGGATGGAAAAGAAATTCCTTGAATTGATGAAAAATTATGAAGATTCAGCAGCCATGTATGTATAAAACTTCACCCGACTTGAAATGTATGCTTCAAATCATATTAAGAATCTTGATAGAAAAATAAATTATTTTTACTTAGGATTAAAGCCAAGGTACCCAATGTAATTGGCATATCAAGAATTCAAAAGTTATGAGAAAGTTTTATAAAGTGTTGAGAGGGTAGAAATGGAGTTTTCTGATGATCATGTGTACTTTGAAAACAAAAACAAGAAGTGGTCCATATGGAATGTGATGATAAATAATCAATTAAAGAAATATGAAGGTAATAAAGTCCATTTTCTAGTTTTTTTTAAAGTGTGGTAAAAAGAACCCTAGGGAATGACATAACAAAGATGGTAAGTGTTTTTGATGTTTTATGCTTGGACATATGGCTTGAGATTTCAATGAAAATGGTCTTAATATTAATTCTAATAAGAAAACTGTAAAGTGTTTTAAATGTGGTGAGTTGTGTAATTATGAAAATACTATCCCAAGGAATGATCCTAATGATGGAAAACATTCAAACTATAAGCAGAATGGTGCAGTAATATTCTTTGTGACCACATCAAAAGATTTAAGTCCATTCAATGAAGTGGTATCATGTAATTTTTTGGTTTAATCAGATTCAGCTAATTTTTTGTTTGATATGGGGTCTACACATTCCTTTATTTTTTAAAAATTTGCTGGTAAATTGGTAATTTCACCTCAAACAATGAGATTGGAACTTATAGTTAAAACACTAGGTAAAACATTATAGAGAAACTGTTGTTTTCTATGGAAAAACATTACCTACAAACCTTGTTGTTTTTACCCCTAGGAGAGTTTGATGTCATTCTAGGTATGGATTTGATTTCTATTTGTCATGTAAAGATTGATTGTAGTGCTAAAGTAATTGTTTTATAGAAAGAGTTTCAATTTGTATAAAATAATGAACCCATACAATAGATAACATATCAGGAAGCTGAGAAACTATTAAAAATGAAAATGAAAGTTATCTTACTCTTATTGTTGAAAATAAGGGAACTTCTCAGATTAATGATGTGTTAGTGGTAAATGTATACCTGGATGTTTTTATTGATTAGTTTCCTAGTGTTATACCTGATCAGGAAGTTGAATTTACCATTGAATTCGTTCCTAATGCTAAGCCAATTTCAAAACTCCCTTATTAAATGGACCAAGTAGATCTTCTCGAATTGAAAAATCAATTACATGAGTTTCTTGATAAATGATTCATTTTTCCTAGAACTTCACTATAAGGTGATCCTATTTTGTTTGTTAAAAACAATATGGACCCCCCGATACTCTTCATTGATTATAAAGATTTTAATAACATTACAATTAATAATAAGTATCATTTTACTCATATCGATGACTTGTTTGATCAGCTCCAGGGAGATCATTATTTTTCCAAGATTTACTTGAGATCTGGGTACCATCAACTTAAGGTAAAGGAGGATGACATCCAAAAAATAGCATATCATACTAGATATTAGCATAATGAGTTTTTTGTTATGCCATTTGGCTTGAGAAATTCCCATACTATATTCATGGAACTTATGAATATAATATTACATGAATATTTGGATAATTTTTTTTTCTTCTATTGATGATATTTTGGAATTTTCAAAAGGTTTTGAGGATCATGAATAACATTTAAGTATTTTCTTGAAAACTATCAAAGAAAATAAGTTATATTGAAAAAATTAGAAAATTTTATTTTTGGTTACAATAGATTTTTTTCTTAGGAACATTCTAAATAAGTATGGAATAATAGTTGATCTTACCAAAATGAAAGTGGTCGATAAATAGAAAAGACCTAAAATTATTATAGAGATTCATAGTTTTCTTTGATTAATAGGTTATTACCAATGATTTGTTGAAAAGTTTGCACAGTTATCTATCTCGCTAACTAAGATAACATGAAAAGGGGATAACTTTATTTGGATAGAATAATGCGATGTTTTTTTAGGAACTGAAGAAGAGATTGGTGAATACTCATGTTTTGTTCCTTCCTTTTTGAGATGGTGAGTTTGTCATGTACAGTAATGCTTCAGTGAAAGGACTTGATTTAGTTCTGATGTAGAATGATCAGGTAATTGATTGTGATTTAAAACAATTGAAACCTCATGAGTAAAATTATCCCACACATGATTTAGAATTTGCATATGTGGTATTTTTCTTTGAAAATTTGGAGGCATCATTTATACAGAACAAAATGTGAAATATATATTGACCATAAAAGTCTAAAGTATATATTAATTCAGAAATAATTAAACATGAGGCAGAGAAGTTGGATTTAAATAATAAAGATTATGATTGTACCCTTAATTACCATCGTTGAACAGTAAACAAAGTCGAAGATGCCTTGAGTTGAAAACATAATGCTGCATTAAACCATGTTACATTTGGAACATGCCCCCTTAATTAATGATTTCATGAACTTTGTCTTGGAAGTTTGTTGATTAATGAAATTCCTCAATTTTGTTTCAAGTGTTAGTGCAGTCTTATCTATCATACATAATTAAAAAAGCATAGAGGTAATATAGTGAGTTATTAGAAAAGGTAAAATTCGTTAAAAGATGCAAGTTTATAGAACTGAACACTGATAAAGATTTTGTTTTAAGATTTGGGATGAGATTATGTGTGACTTATGATTCACCGTTGAAGAAAGATTTGTTGTGTGAAGCTCAAAGTTCTATATTTTCAGTTCATCTTAGAATTACTATGATGTAGAGAGACCTTCATGAGTATTACTAGTGAAACAGAATGAAAATATTTATTGAATATTTTACCATTAAATGTTTTACATGTTAGTAGGTTAAAATAGGGAAAAAACTTCCAAAGGGTATGCTTCAGCCTTTGCAAGTACCAGTGTGAAAATAAGAAAATATGTCCACGGAATTTGTGGTGGGACATCCAAATACTTTCCAAGGTAATAATGTGATTTGGGTTATTATTGACTGACTAACTAAATCTACACATTTCATTCCTCTTTGAGATACTATGTATTCATATCATCTTTATTGTCTATACCTAAAAGAGATTGTCAGGTTACATGGAGTTCTTCTTTCCATTGTATCAGACCGTGATCCCATATTCACTTCTATGTTTTGGAAAGTCCTTAAAATGTCACTGGGAACAAAATTAAGTTTCATCATATCCTTTCATCCTCAATCTAATGGATAGAATGAGTGAACAATTAATACATTGGAGGATATTCTTTGAACTTGTTCAATGGACTTCTAGTGAAGTTGGGATCAATATCTTTCTTTATTTGAGTTTTCTTATAATAAGAGTTTTCATTCCAGTATACATTTGGCACCTTTTGAGGCATTATATAGAAATTGGTGTGAACTCTATATTTTTTTAGATGAAGTCTGGGAAAGGAAGTTGATGGGACAATAATTAGTAGAGGAAGTGGCTGAGAAGGTAAAGATGATCCAGAAACACGTTAGGATATCTCAGAGTAGGTAGAAAAGTTATATAGATAAAATGTGGGAAGACTTTTGTTTCAATGTATGTGATCATTTTTTATTAAAATCTCACCATGGAAAAGTGTTATGAATTTTGGAAATAATGTAAAGATATGTTCATGGTTCATTGGAACTAATGAAATCCTGGAAAAAGTTGGACGAATTTCTTATCGAGCTGCTTTGCCTTTGAGTTTATCTATGGTACACAATGTTTTTTATGTATCAATGTAGAGAAAGGATGTGCCAGATCCATCTCATGTTTTGAGCCTAAAAGTATTTCAATAGGAAGAGAACCTTTCTTATGAAGAGAAACCTATTCATATTCTTGATCATAGAGAGAAATTATTTCAGAATAAGGTAATCCAGAAAGTTAAGGTTTTGTTTAGAAACCACATTGTTGAAGAAGAAACATGGGAATCTGAAAATTCTATGAGGGAAAGACTCCCTCACTTGATTAATAAGTAAATAAAAATTGTGAGGACAAAATTTACAGAGGTCTGGGAGAATGTAACAACCCATGTAATTATAAAATATTTTTTTTCATTTTTGAATTAAAAATTTATATTCATTATAAATTTATATTGAAATAATTGATATTTATATAAATTAATGAATTTTTACTCATGGGATAGTAACTTGACCTTAAGAATAGTAACATGACCACTAGGAACAGTAATATGGAAAATAGAATAGTAACCTCACCTATGAGAGTATAAAAATAATTATGTATCCTATAAGTGTAATAATGATATATATATATATATATATATATCATGAAATAAGTGAATAAATGTATTGGAAATTATATATTAAGTTTTGGTATTTTTGTAAGTCATAAATATTTAATTTGAATTTTAAAATTAATTTAATGATTTAAAAGAAAATTTATTTTCAGAAAATAGATTAAAAAATTATTAATTTATTTTCATATAGTTACAAGAAAATTTTTTGAGACCTTTATTACTTTTTCAAGGTGTTATTAAATGAGTTATATTTTTAAAATTTATACTTTTTTAAATAAATTATGGTTTTATTTAAAAATTAAATTTATCATATTTATAAAATAATTTTGATAAAATTTAGTTCATTTTTTAATTATACACATCAAAAAATGGTTGTGGTGGATTTTTGGTTTTTTTCTGAAATACTTGATTTTTTAGTGAATAGTGAAATACGGTAATTTACGATATATATACACTATAAGTTATATAATATATTCCTATAATAATTAATGATTTAATCTCTATAATATCAAAATTATATTGATTATTTTAATTTATTTTATGATAATTCTCAAACTATTCATATTCTTGATCCAAATCAATAAACTAATGAATAAAATAATCAAAAAAACGCTCCTCTCCTCCCCTATAAGTACCACCCTCACCCCCTCTTCTCCCCACAACTTGAAGGCATGTATCATGTTAAAATTCTACCCAAATATATTACCTATCCTCTTCACTATGTCCAATACCCACTGGTCTCACTGAAATTCCCCAAACCAAAGGCATTAAGGAGGTTCTCAAGGAGGATAATTCAGGAGGCAAAAATTCTCTTTTATTTTCTTTTATTTTCATTTCAGTTATTTTTCTTTTCTTATAATCCCTTTAAATAACCTTATCTTAGTGGATTGAGAACTCTATTATCTTATATAAATTTTAATTTTATCATATTTATGTAAAAATTCACTAGTATACTTATTCTCTTCTTCCACTTATTCTAAAAATAAAAACATCGTCTGTCATGTGTCGATTTACCGACATCGTGGTCAATGTGTTTTTAATTTCCATTAATGACTTAATGTCTTGTCATATAACCATTTTAATGGTTGAAAAAAGTTTTAAAGTTCATTATATAACCTATTTTATGGTCTGGAATTAACATATATGCTTAATATTTAATTATACAAAGAAACTAGTTCGTGATGATCAAAGAACCGCTAAAATGATCTAAATGAATATCATTAATGTTTTATCTAATGAATAATCATAATATTTGAAAAAATGATATATAGAATAATTTAAAGTTATGGAAACATGTAAATACCATTTTATTCTACTTCTGGAGTTTCTATTCCATTTTACAGAAAAATCCATTATGAACCGACCAAGAAAACCATGTAAAGAATGCACCCAAAATATGGGAAATAACAAAATATAATTAATAATTGGGTGGAATGATGTTTTAAAATTATCATATAATGTGTTATAAAAATAAATATGTTTCTATAAAATATTAAAACCCATCTTTTAAGAATTATATGGTATGTTTAAACACATTTTAAGTAAGACGGACACGATGTAAGGGAATTCATAACCCAATTTCCATTCTTTGGGTTAACCTTCTACTTTATTGATCATGGGGTACTAAGGTTATTTGTGAGTTGAATATTTGATTATATTATGTTGTTTTATTTGGATTTATATTATATGATCATATTACTTTGATTCTATTAATTCTAACTTGAATTATATGATATTTGTAAGAGACTTTTCTTTAAAAATCCTCTTTTAAAATTATATTTTACAAAATTCAAAAGTAATGTTTTTATATAAGTATTCATTTTTTATGATTATGTTTTGGTTGTTGGGAATTTTTTTTGATTAAGGTTGGTACGCATATATTCCTCCAATTCAATGGGTATATTTAAGTTGGAGTTTGACCGTATGGTTACTCCGAGTGTAACTATGATGGTTACACCATAAGGTAGCCGTGAGAGTTACATTGTAAGATAACAACGAGAGTTACAAATAATAAGGTATCCATGAGGGTTACAATATTAATTAAGTAATTAACCAAGTTACCTAAATGTATTTATTTATGTTTTATATGTTCTATAGAAATCTAATGTTTTCACAAAGTAACTATTTGATACATATTGGGTGAGAAGTATGCCTTTGTAAAAATAATTTTATATTTTTATAAGTATTCATGTACTCATGCTTTCTCTAATTCTGTTTATATCCGTTACTGAGATTTCTATGCTCATCCCATGTTTTAAATTTTTTTCAAAGGGTTTAAGGATGGTTAATATAAAAGGAGAATCCAATATGATTGTTGTGAATACTTTTCATGAAAATATTTCATGTTTTTAATAAAACCTTTTGTGTTATGAAAAAATGGATATTGTTTTAGTATTATCCACTTTATTTTCTTATGGGATGATATGTATGAATTATTTCCTGACTTTCTAAAACTATAAACTAAAAATATCTTTTGGATTGTATAGAAGTAAATTCTAAAGGAATTTAATTAATTATGTAATGTTTATGGTCAAGTTCTTATATGGTAACACAATATTTTTTACTTAGAGAATAGGGTACCTTCTCCTCATTTACTGAGTGTTAATGTATTGAGGATTAATAATCATTTATCAAATATAAAAATATACTTTAGTTCATGTTCAAATCTATTTGTGTGAATATATACTTTAAGATATTATGATTGATATATTTATATATATATGACACATTTTTTCCATAGATATAATTCCTATATATATTAAATTAAAATGTTTACTCAAGATCATGTATTGGGTTATATTACACTTAAAAATTTAATTAACATGAGACATAATCTACCCCATTAACCATTTAGACAAGAACACACCCCAATCCGTTCAATGATACATCACCATATACCCAAAAAACACTTATCCACTATAGGATTGTGTGAGAATAGGTATAATGAAAAAAATTCATTGAAGATCTATTAAATTTTCATCACATTAATTTATAAATAGAAACTTGAATATCTTTTGGGTTAAATTGGTCAGCATATTTGATAGTTGTAAGAATTTTCTCATAATGTGTTAACATTATTCAACTAATCTAAGGAAAATATGGATCTATTTTATAGTGGTTGGTCTATAAAACATATAAATCAATTATATATTTTATGTATCCCAATATATACCCTCACATGTGAATAAATTAACTACGAATGATTCATTTTATTTCCACAATTCACACTTTCTAAATTTTTCATAAAGTTTTATTACACCCGAAGATTTTGTATGAATTTGCCTCTTAAGAAAGACTATTTTTAATGGACTAGTTCACATGAAACACCAAACTAAAATTATCCATGATAAATTTTATTGAGATAAAATATTATAATAAAATTATGTGAGATTATGGGTTACAAAGCATGGTTGATTACATCAAATAAAAGTGCATAAATTAAAAGGGGATAACAAGTAGACAAAGATAGTATATTTTATACTACAAGATACCTGGAATCATTATTGTATAACCCCAGGATTTTGATAGAAGAAAATTTTATTCTATAGTGTATTAAAAATGCAACCCTAAGTTTAAACAAACCATGAAATATATTTCTTTAAATTTAATCTCTTCGATAGATTAAAAAACACACAACCACGAGCCTAAATGACCTGTAATATATTATACCATTATAACCTAGACATTAAATTTATGGATATGAATATTAATAAATAAATTATAAAAATTATGGTTATATATTGATTAAAAATAAAATTATATTCATATAAAATAAAAATAATTGTTCTATAAAAAAATGTATTTTTCTAAAAGATGGTTTAGTCGCGCTTTGCACACATAAATTAAAATTAATTTTTATTACTTTTAGAAAATGTATTTGATAAAATAAAATTCATTTTTTCAATTATAATTCCAAAATTATATTATGGTTAATGTTTTAGAATTTTATGAAAAATTAATTTTTTGGTGAATAGTGAAAAATATTGATTTTTAATGAAAATTTCATTTTTTTATTTAAATTATTTATAGAGTTAAATTATATTTTAAATTAGTAATATTGTAAAATTAGTTCAATTACATTAAAATTTAACTATTTTATTTCATTATAATCAATTTCATTTTGAATTTTGAAATTAAAACGTTCTATACTTAAGAGAATTTTCTCTTTGGAAACCTGCCTATTCGTTGCATCTATTAGTATAATTTTAAATTTTATTATTCAAAATATTTGAATTGAATTAGGTTAAATGGATTTAATATTTTTAATTAGAATAATTTATATCATCTGATGAGTTTAACTTAATTTTTGACCCTTATGAATAGTAAAATAAGTAAAAATTAATTTCCGTGGTTAAGGTTAAAATTAATATTCTTGGGGGGAGGGTGGTAAACTAAAACGATAGGGATTAGAATGACCTTCCAACCTATAAAACTCCAATTTTATGACCATATTTATACTTTATAACCTATAATGGTGGATAATGACCTATTTTGGAGGCTTTTGGCATGATAAAAACATGGGTTTAATTGATTCTTTTCAAATATTCCATACGTGTCCTTTCCCCCACTTATAAAAGTACACCCCCTATCCTACCCTAATCACAATTAAAAAGTAATTTTATTCAGAAAATAACTATTCCAATAAGTTCCGTACTCCCCTCCCAACAACCTATATCCCTTTTTTTGTCACAAATCCATCATAGGAAGGATTTTGGTGCAAACCTAAATAAGTTTTCCAAAGAATAAGTAACGTTCTTAAATGAGAGTTTTTATTTTTTTGTTCTTACACCACCTTAAAATATCATTAAAACATTATTATATAATAACCTAATTATATTAAATGTATTGATATATTATTTTGTTAAGGGGATGACCCATATCAATATCCTCTTCTATCACATAGAAAACAAAACTGTTAATCATTTTTACTATAGACTACCGCCTTACGAATAAATGTAAATATCTTTCCATAACTACATTTTTGGGATGGATATAATGATGAATTTAACACAAATATTTTATTTTTATGATATCATTTTACTTATTGAATTATATTATCACATGCACCTTCTTACTTTCCAAGCCATTTAAAATGCAATAATGTCACTCGTGTGTGTGGTGGGCTACCTCCTCACGAAGTGATGCAATTCGTTTTTCACTTATGATTTATATGGAAGGTATTGAGGATAAATTTAGTGAAAATTTGTGATATATATACTTATATGAAATTATATTTTTTCTATAAAATTAATACATCACCCATTTTCTTACCCTTTCTCCCATCAAGGAAATGATAATGTCGCTCGTGTATATGTATGGCCTACTGTATCCACAAAGCATTGTGATCCATTATACATGTTAAAATTTAAAAAAAATATCATAAAAATTTATCTAATTAAAAAAATTATATTTATAATATTAATATAATTTTGGAGATTATGGATCTATATCTTATACCCAAGAACCAGAACTTTCATGACGAAACACACATAAGAAAACAAGGCAATTAACACCTAAAACAATAGAAATAATGAAATATTTATAAAAAAGGGTGGTAAAATATAATAATAGGATCATATATGATATTATAAATATTAATATTATTATGGTATAAATTAATAACATTCTAAAAATCATTATACAAGTGGCTAAATCACATTCAACCAAAAGGAACCGTTAGGTAAGGGACGTTGTCTCTATTTTCCTTCATTGAGGCATATTGTAATCTTATGAACCTAATTTTTTTATGGTGAATATAATAAAACATTGAAATATAATATCATGAATAATTCATACTTAATGGTATTTCATGTTTCACTTTGAATTATTTTATCCAAGGGGAATTGAATTGAAAATTACCAGTGGTAAATAATATTAAAACTCAATTTCTTTTCATTGGATTATTTTTCTTCTTAATTGTCTATGAAACTCTAATATTATGTGTGAAAATAATTTTAAATATGTTATTTTATATTTAAAATTATATTACATGAATTTTTCATTTAATAAAAATAATTGATTTATTGATTAATTCTCACTTCAATTTTATGATATTTGTAATGTTTTATTTCAGTATGTTATTTTGATCGGGATTAATTATACTTAAATTTACAATGAGGGAAATTATTCTATAACTGTTTAATAAAATAAATTAATTTTATTCTTTTATGGTAATTAATGATGTTTTCATTTAATATTATAATTTTACCAACATCTGGTACTACAAATGAATGAGAAAATGTTTTTAATAAAATCCAACTCATTTGTCACTTCTGTCAAAAATAATTTTTCATTAAACACCAAATTGTCTAAAAATATTTGAAAAATATCACTAAACTTTTAAAAATTATTTATTAAATACATTTTTACTTTTTAAATAATTTTTAAGGAATCTTCATGTTTTTTTAAAACAACGCTTGTTTGTGTTTTACTAAAAAAGAAAAATGAGTCCTTGGTTTAAGATGCATGACATGAACAAAATTTTGAGCCATAATTACCAATCATTGTTTTAAATATTATTTATAATATTTAAAGGTTATTTTGACATAAAATTATTTTAAAAATTTTGTATGAACCATTAATTTTGAAAGGTGATTTTCAAGTTAAAAGGAATATTTTTTTTAAGAATGTTTTTAAATATCATTTTATGGTATTTATATTCATCAATGAAAAAAACCATTTATTTTACTTATAGTAAAATGTGTATATTTTATATTTATTTAATCATTTTTATTTATAAGGATGTTTTATGAAAATTTTCACCGAGTAAAGTATTGACATTCACTTTTTTGATTCATTTTTGTAGTCCATAACTTTCCCTTAAATATTCACTTTCTTGCGATAATTGGACATTAAATTTAAGATATAGGCCTTTTCTAGAGATGTATCAATCTTATTTATAGGTACTCTTATACTCTTGTTTTATTTTATCTTGGTTGGGTTTTACTTTGGAGAGTTTTGGGGTGAATTTGGATAATTTTGGAAGGAAGAGGGGTAGTGCATGTTTGGTGCATGGTTTGACAAAACCATGCACCCAGACTAGCAAAATGTGTGTATCCAAATATAGGGGTTACTCATGGTTAGATAATGGGTTTTAAAACTATGTTATATTATATTATTTACCTTGTGACCCTTGGGTGGAGGCACACATTTTGGCACACAATTACGGAAAACCATGCGCCCCTACCCAAGAAACCATCAGTGCGGGTTTAATTATTCTGAAAAATTGTTTTTATATCATCTAAACCCTTTGAATTGACCCTAATTTGACCCAAATCAACAAAAAAGTGTTTCTATCATTTTTTGAGGCTTCTGAGTGAATTACAAGGGCTTCTGAACTTTGTTCCTGACTAATCGAAGAATACATTGATGAATATGAACCTTTCCCGATAATAGATTCTCATACCAATTAGTTTCCTCCCTATCTTTAATATTTATATCATATTTTGAATGGATTTTTTTATACGTTGGTGGTGGATTTATATATAGGTTTTGATAGATCTTAATCCATTCAATTTTGGATCTATATCTCATTCTTCATTATGCAATTGAAAGTTCCAATTCAATTTGTGGATTTTTGTTGGCAATCATACATAAATTACCTTGTGGTTGGTGGTCTAAATTAGGATTAACATATTTTTTATTTAATTACATAGATGTAATTCAGAAATTTCAATTTATATGATTGATAAATTTCATTCAAAATAAAATTGATTAAATTAAATTTCCATTTTATAATGATTTGTGTTGAATTAGGGAAATTGAAATTGGTTGATTTGTGATTATGAAATTCATTAGATAATGGGGTTATGGAATTGGTAAATTTATTGGATTTTAAAATTTATTGATTAATTTAAGTTTGAATTAGGTTATTAATGGTAATAAAGAGATGATTAGATTAACCTATAAAGGTTAATGAATTATATTGTTAACGTTTTATAAATGATTTAATAGTGAATTGTTCCTATTATTTCCATGTGAATTAAAGTGATGAGCCTTGATTTATTTGATAATTGATATGGTGTACCATGATGTGAAATATTTATGAGAGGTTTAATTGTGATTAACCTTGGTAAATATGATATTTTTGATATATGTGATTGATTGATAAATGGGGTTTGGAACACGGACTGACGCTCCAAATACCCACAAGGTGCTACCCATGATACTCTAGACCCAAATGCTTGCATGTGATTATTATCTCCTAGGATACAGACTAATGATCCAAATACCCATGGGGTGTGGGGAATAGATTGATGCTCCTAATACCCATGGGGTGCTATACACGTCGTTCTATGCCCATGACATTGACATTAGAATTTGGTTTCAAATGTACATGATATGAATTGAAATTAAATGAATAATGAAAGTCCATGTGATAATGAAGTGTGATTCTCTATATGATATGTGATATCCCTTATTGATATTTGAGACTCTGTAATGGGCCAAAGTAGGTATTAATGGGTTGGGTGTCTTCATGAACCTGAGAAATTATGTGGTTAATTAAATAATAATGAATTGTGATAATTACTTACTTTATGCATTATAATTTATTCTTTATACAACTGCATACACTGCCATTGACTAGATATTATTTTAGAAACCATTGGTGGTGGATTACTGATTTATACACACACTCAACTAAAGCTACTTTATTGGTACCTGAATAGAATTATTGTCTATAAGACAAGATTTGGAAAGAACCCTTTGTTAGATAGATGAGTTTGTATGGAGCATGGATGTGGGAATCAAACATGGTGTCATGAATTTATTGGGAGTGTTAGTGTGTTATTATTTTGGTTTTTTATTTTAAATTTGACATATATTTGGAAATAAATACCTAATGTTTATTTTTGGATATTATATTCCTATTTTGGTCCTCATGTGATATTGGTTTTGTATAGTTGTTGGTTATATCATTTGGTTATTCTTATTTATTTATACTATTGTGATTCTTTTATTAAGAGGGTTTAGTCTCCCCATGTTGTATATTTGACCATCAATGCTAGTCTATAGACTCTATCATATGGTGAGGCGCACTTGAGGTTATTTAACTAACTGGATCGGGGAACCGTTGTGTGGAACCTGGGTTGGGATGTTACAAAGTGGTATTAATGGAGTTTTATTTTCTTTTCTTTTGTATTTCTATTTTGGAAAGGTAGATAGGATACTAGGATGTGTCATGCCTTGGTCAAGAGCTTATTCATGGGATTAGATAACCCATTTATGGGGGTAAAACAAAGTACCTAGGGTGGGACTGTTGTTATTAATGCATTTTTGTTACAGTTGGATTTTATTTCACCTTAAGTGATGCACTTGATGTGCGATGTGAATATTATTTCTAATATTTTTTTATATTTAAATAATCACTTGGTATGGAATGATATTTGAGTAAGTATGCATAATTATAGACACTCTAGATTGGATGTGACATGCCTCATTTTAGGCATTCATGGGAAAAAAGTTTTTTCAACAATTTTTTGGAATTGGAATGATTTTATTTAGTTGTTTAATTTAACTAAAAAAGGTTCTTAATATGAAAATTAAAAATTTAAATGATGAAAAATGTGTAAAATTCAAAACAAATAAATGGGTGTCTAACGAGATCTTGAATATGAGAATGTGTTTACCCTTTATTAACCATGAACTAGATGTAAGACGGTTAAGGGTCTGATAGTGCCTCTGTTTATACCATGTGGTAGGGTTTGGGGGATGACTTGATATAGATTTATGTGAATCCCTGTAAATGTGATAATAATATTGTTTTAGATGTCCTGAAAAATCTATTGATAATTATAGAGATATTCCCCCATGAAGACACTTGTTTAGAGGATAAAAAGTGGTTATGGATAGAGATGATCCACCATCAGTGGAACACGAGGCACCAATAGTGTCGGGTGTGGAATTTATAGGGAAGTTACATGATAAATTTTCTAATTTTATAAAGATTATGTAAAGAGACATAAGGAATTTTTTTAAGAATATGTCTAACTTGACAGAAATGTTTCAATGGTAGTACACTCCGAATTTTACTAGAGAGGGTGGTTCTGATGTAGTTAAGTTCTGTATTGAGTCTCTCCAGATGATACTTGACCACTTAGAGGCTTATGTTGAGAAGAAAGTCAAACTAGATTCTTATATATTGTGAGGATCAAAAAAGTGTTGGTGGGATATTTAAACTCATATTAATATTTTGGAAAACATGGTATGTAAGGACATTGATTAGAATTTCCTAGATCAATTTTATCTAGAGATACTAAGACATGATATGGAAGATGAGTTATTATGGTTGACCTAGGGGAGTATGTCTGTGATGGACTATGTTGGTCACCTCATCGACTTTTCGTGATTTTCTATAGTGCTAGAAGGGGATGAGACAACTATGACAAGACGTTTTTAGGATGATAGTAAATCTAAGATTAAGTCCCAGGTTAACATATTTCAGTTAAATAAATTTGCTGATTTAGTGGACCAGGCTATCATTTCTGAGGGAAACCTAGAGGAGGCATCTAGTATAGGATAGGTGGTCTCTGCTGAATGATTAGGTGGTATGTGTTTCAAGAGTAGGAATCATCGTTATGAGAATTTCGACCAGTGTAGTGGAAAACATAGTGGATAGGGGGAAGGATCAATTACTCAGGATCATACCAAAGTGCTCTTCCACTATTGTGGTAGGATTGGTCAATTTTGTAGAAAATGTCCCCGACCACTGGTTGAGTGCCGATCATGTGGTAGGATAAGACATCTACCGGTGGTTCTGCATGAACCCATGATGTATGGGCAATGAAGGGGTAAATAGGTAGAACTAGATTATAGGAAGGGTGTATTAGAGAATGTTTCAGTCATTCTATTAGAGTTCTACTGGTCATAGAAGTTAAGGGTTTGGATGAGGTTCTTCTAAGAAAGAGCGCCAATATCAGCAGAGTAGTGTAGCTCAGGGGACTCAAACTTCATCACAGAGAAGAGGGGTTGGAAAGTTGAATGTATTTTATCCTATAATTGTGTATAGATTGGCTAGACCATCTATAGTTAGAGGTACCATTCCTATATATTCTATTATTTATAGTACCTTATTTGATACTTATGCCTTTCAAGCCTTTATATCTACATAAATTGTGAATGGGTTGAAACTGATAGTGGAGTTTTTGAGTAGGGTTATGAAGATCGATACACCATTGAGAGTATGGTTGAGGGATTTCTATTTATGCAAGGGGTGTTTTATTGAGGATAGGGAGTATCATTTTCTATGTAATATTTACATCCTAGATATGAGAGGATTTGACTTGATTTTGGGAATGAAATGGTTATTAGAACACCGAGTCCTCATAGATTGTTACCATAGTAGAGTGACTTTTACATCTCCTAAGTGTGAAAATTATTTTATCATGGAGAGTGAGATATTCTGGTAGGCCATTTAGGGGAAATTCACCAAAAACTACTGTAGCTCACTACCCAGATTAAAAGTTTATTATTGGATGGAAGAGGTGTAAAACATGATGTCTTTCCACATGCAGTGGACATGTTCCAATACATGTTTACTGACTACTTATAAGGGATTACACCTAAAAGATATGTGAAATTTACAATTGAGATCATGATGGGGGATGTTCCAACTTCCATTCCACCCTATAGAATAACCCCAACAAAGTTTCAAGAGTTTAAGAATAAATTTTAAGAGTTGATTGATAAGGGTTTTATCCATCCGAGTACATCACCTTGGTGTTCTATAATACTATTTGCAATGAACGATGGTGGGAACTTGTTCTTGTGTGTTAATTACCAGAAATTGAACCAAATGAATGGGAATAACTGACATCATCTTTAACATATTGATGATATTTTTTTCCAGATGAGGGGATCTTGTGTATTTTCCAGGATTGACTTGATTTTAGGGTATAATCAGTTGAGAGATCAAACTTATGATATACCGAGGACTGATTTCAGAAGTAGGTATAGCCTATAAGTGTTCTTCATGATTCTGTTCTAAATGAAAAACAAACTAGTAGTGTTTATAGCCTTGATGAACCAAATCATCTATCTATGCCTGAATTAGTTTTTGGTAGTATTTTTGGATGAAATCTTAGTGTACTACATGAATCATGATGATCATTCCCAACACATTGAAATCATCTTGAGTACATTGTGAGAGAATCTACTTTATGCTAATATATATAAGTTTTGATACTATATTGATCTAGTAAATTTCTTAGGTCACATCATCTCAGAGGATGGTGTGTTAGTAGACCCAGATAATCTTCAGATAGTGGTTTCTTAGGAGTATCCCATGAATGTTTTTTGATATCCATAGTCTTCTTGGGTTGGTGGGTTATTATCAGAGGTTCATTCAATAACTTTTCTGATTTGAATCACCTATTTTGTTCTTGACCAAGAAGGGAGTAAATTTTGATAGTCTGTATCATGTAAGAATTACTTACAAGAGTTGAATAGTTGTTGTAAATAACCCCAATCTTGATCCTACCTGAGCCCAGGGAGGAGTATACAGTGTTTTGTGACTCTTCTGGAATCGGTCTTGGATTAGTGTTGATGTATGGAGATTTATTTGGGGGTATATGGGTCATGGAATTAGAGGCCACATGAATGGAACTACCCTATACATGACATCAAATTAGCTACAGTTGTTTATGCCATTAGGTATTGATGAAATTATCTATTTGGAAAAATGTTTAATACGTATACTAATCAAAAGAGATTAAATTATATCTTTTCACAATGTGATTTGAATCTTCGGTAGTGAAGACTAGTTGAGTATATAAATTCATTATAATTTTATCTATCATATATAACCATGAAAGGAAATAGTATTGCTGATGTTTTGAGTATGAAAACTTAGAATTATTTATTTTAGGAGTCTAATTCTATGTGGAAGATGATGACTTTGCTGGATGAGGTTCATGTTGTGGTTTAGAAGGTTCAGGAGAAGATGAATATATTATTAGTTTCATTGGAGTTTACACTTTTGAGGCAGATCAAGGAGAGGTAGTTTGAGGATCTAGAATGTTTGGGTTTGAGGGAAAGCCTTGAAGGTGGGGTGTTACCTTCAGATTAGGCCATAGATGAGGATGAGATCATCTATTTTAGGAATAACATAGTTGTGGCTATGAGTGTGAAGGAGGAGTTGATGCATGAACATCATGCCTCAAAGTGGGTGGTGCATATGGGTTCAACCAAAATGTATCATGACCTATATTTATATTATTGGTGGTTGGGTATAAAAAAAGATATTTCAAGGTTCCTGAAGTGATGCTACACCTATCAACAGGTGAATTCCAAACATTAATAATATGTTGGTTTACTACATATATTGACCATTTCAGAATGGAAGTGGGATAATGTTAC
Organism: Viscum album; assembly: GCA_963277665.1. Classification (NCBI taxonomy): domain Eukaryota; kingdom Viridiplantae; phylum Streptophyta; class Magnoliopsida; order Santalales; family Viscaceae; genus Viscum; species Viscum album. The sequence continues at coordinate 1,756,346,095 of OY728137.1, forward strand.
TATAGACTTTGTGGTGGGTCTCTTGAGGACCCCTTGGAAGAATGATAATATTTGGGTGGTTGTGGACAAATTGACGAAAGTAGTTCATTTATTTCCTATACATTATACATTATCAATAGAATAGTTGTGGTATTTTTACATTTGGGAGATAGTCTATATGTACAGGGTTCAAGAAATTATTTTTTTAGAACATGACTCTTGTTTTACTTTTCTCTTCTCTAAGTTATTATAGATGGCAGTTGGTACATAGGTTTTAATGATTATGACATTCCACCCACAAATATATGGCTATTCAGAGCATACTATACAGGTACTTGAGGATATTCTTTGAGTATTCATTCTTGAATTTGGTGGTTCAGAGGAGAAGACTTAGGACATTTAGATTTTTCCTATAACAACAGTTATCAGAAAACTATTCATATGACATCATATGTGTTTCTTTATGGTCGACCATATAGATTAACTCTATGTTGGATAGTTGTAGGAGAGTCAGAGTTGTTGGGATCGGGTCTCATACAAGAGACGTCAGATTAGGTTTAGCTGATTCGAAAAGGTATGAATATGGATAAAAGTAGGCATAAGTTGTATTTTGATAGAAACCGATGAACCATAGAGTTTACATAGGGTGATCATGTATTCATTCTAGTGTCTCCTAGACTAGGTCACTCCAGGATACAATGCTTAGGAAAGTTGGCACCTTGGTTTATTAGAACTTTTGAGGATATAGAGAGAATTAGGCTAGTGGAATAATAATTATATCTTCCTCAAAGGTATAGTGATATGCATGATGTTTTTTATTTGTCACAGCTTCGATAGTATCACCCTGACCCATCTCATGTGATCGATATTGATGATGTTGAGCTTGAGACTAATGCTTCCTTTGAGGAGCATCCAATACATATGTTGGATCCCAGTGATAAAGTGTTACATGGAAAGATCATCCCTATAGTTCATGTATTGTGTAAACATGGGAATGTTTAGGAGGAAATGTGGGAGAGAGAAGTGGATATCTGGTCTTAGTGACTCTATCTTTTACTTCAGAATCTTAGAGATTCTTGGGATTATAGCTTATGGTGGAGCTATTATAAAGTGAAAATATTGTAAGATCCTTAAAATTTTTGGTGATGTTTCAGGATCATTTATAAGTACTCTTGTAACCTTGTTTTAGTTTATCTTGGTTGGGTTTTAGTTTGTGAAATTTTGGGGTGAAATTAGAGAATTTTGGAAGGAATAGGGGTAGTACAAAGTTAAAACACAATTTTCACAAACCTTGCGCAAAGGGCAGAAAACCATATAAACCCAAACAAAGTGGATTATAATGATTGGTGCATAGTTTATCAAGTTAGGTTTCCTCCTAGTATTAACCTTGAGACCCCTAGGCATAGGTGAATAGTTAGGTAAAACTGTGTTCCCTTGCCTAGAAAACCATGTACACAAGTTAAATTTTTCCAAAAAATTGTTTTAAAATTCCTGACCCCCCCAAACTTCACAAGAATTTGACCCAACTATACACTAAATGTTTTTTTTTTCATTTTTGGAGGCTTTTGGATAGATTCCAAGGGATTATGTACTCTTTTATTGGTGAATCAAACACTTAATTAAAGAATATTTACCACTATTGGTAAGTGATTCTCATTCCGATTGGTTTCCTCCCTCTCTCCCATATTTCTCTCATCTTTTGAAGGGATGTTTTCCTGAATTAGTGAAGGATATGTATATATATATATATATGTGTGTGTGTGTGTGTGTGTTTTGATAGATCTTAATCCATTCCATTTTGGATTCATATCACATTATTTATTTTGAAATTGAACATTCCACTTCAATTTAGAGATTTCCATTGGCGAGGTCTAGTCAATGACCTTAAGGTAGGTGGTTAAAATTATGATTCCTATAGTCTTTATTTAATTACATATATGTTAATATAAAATTTAAGTTTACATGATTAGGAAATTTAATCCAAAACTTGAATTGATTAAATTAAATTTCCATGGGATAATGATTTATTTGAATTGGGGAAATTGAAATTGGATGATTTGTGATCATGAAATTGATGGGATAATGGGGTTATGGAGTTGGTTAGTTTATGGGATTGTGGAATTGATTGGTTTATCTAATTTTTAATTGGTGTATTAATGTGAATAAAGGTATGTTTTGATTAACCTTGAAATGTTAATGAATTATATGGTTAAATGTTAATAAATGGTTTAATAATGAATTGTTCATATTATTTCCATGTGAATTAAAGTGATGAGCCTTTATTGATTTGATAATTGATATGGTATACCATGATGTGAAATATTTATGAGAGGGTTAATTATTATTAACATTGGTGAATGTGATATTTGTGGTATATGTGATTGATTGAGAAATGGGATGTGAGACACGAGATGACACTCCAAATACCCACGAGGTGAAAGACATAATGTTCTAGATCTAAATTCATGCATGTGATTGTTATTGTTTAAGAGAAGGAATGATGATCCAAATATCCATTAGGTGTAGGACATGGACTGATTCTCCAAATACACATGGGATGCTAGACACAACGTTCTATTCGCATGATATTGGTTTCAAACTTTGGTTTCAAATGGCCGTGATAGGTATTGAAATTAAAAAAATAGTGTAAGACCATGTGGTAATGAGGTGTGATTCTCTATGTGATGTGTGATATCCCTTGGGGAGAGTTCAGACTCAGACATGGGATGGAGAAGGTATTGATGGGTTGGGTGTCTTTATGTTCCCATAAAATTATGCAATTTATTAAATAATAATGAAATCTGAAAACTATTTACTTTATGAATTTTAATTTATTATTAATACAACCATATATAATGTTATTGACTAGATATTGATTTAGACACTGTTGGCGGGGGCCTACTGAGTTGTACTCACACCCTACATGGGATGCCTGATCGGTACCCAAATAGATTTCTAGTTTTTTTGGATAGAATAATAGAAATATCCTTATGTGAGATGTCTAAGTTGGGATAGAGTATGGATAAGGGAACCAAAATAGGTGTCAGGAACCTCTTGGGAGGGTCAGTGTGTCTTTCTTTTGGATTTTCATTTGAAACATAGCACGTATTTTGCATGAAATATCTACTGTTTTGTTTTGGATATTGCATTCCTATTTTGGTCTTTATATGATACTGGTTTTGTCAGGTTTTGGGTTATATCATTTGTTTTTTTATTTTCACCATTGTGATGCTTTGATAAAGAGGGTATAATATCCCCTTGTTTTATATTTGACCCTTTCTACTAGTTAGAAGCCTGTGACATATAAGAGGCACACTTGAGGTCTTGTAATCATTCGGCTTGGGGCACCAGTGTGTGGAACCTAGGTTAGGACGTTACATTAAACTTCCCCTAAATTTCAATATTATTTATCATGAATATGTTTATTGAAAAAACCATACATCATTTATAAATAAATTTTTATACATTAAAATTTATCTATTGATCTAGGTAAATATTTATAAATCCATATTTTTTACTCAATACAAATATTTGATGATAAAGTACATTATTCATGAATTAAATTGATTATTCGATATATGAGGAAAGATTTGGACAAACAATGATGGGTGTATCCTAGAATTATATATCCCCATGATACATTAGTGGTTTCATGTTGTGAATCAATAATTTAGAATTAAATTTAGTATTACCCATAGTTTTAAACTATCTTGGGAAATTTCCGAACACTAGAGGTTTCATAAAACCGGAGATCACGAAATCTAATAATTCAGAATATCCTTCATGAATAATTCAGTAATTATTATCCATGATATTTTACGAAAGATATTATCTTAGGATTCATTTCATTATGAAGTTATTTATTAAATCAAATGTGTGTTCAATTATTTATCTTTCCATATTAACTATGCATTATTTATTCATGATAATAAATTTATTTATTAAATGGAATGTGTGTTAAGTTATGTACCTTACCATATGATTATACCTTATTTATTCATGATATTCAAGTTATTGATTAAATGGAATGTGTGTTTAGTTATGCACCATATTGATTATGCCATATCTATTCATGATAGTCAATTTATTGATTAAATGAAATGCATGTTCAGGTATGCACCTTTCCATATTGATTATTCATTATCTAATCTTGATAGTCAATTTTTTTAAATGGTATGTGTGTTTAGTTATATACCTTTCTATATTGATTTTTATTATTGATTAAATATAGCTTCTTCTCTACTTAATAATTATTGAGTGTTTTATATCACCCTTATTTTGTTTCTTATCCCAAGTATCTTGGAAGTGTAATATGAATTATATGCAAGTTGATACTAGAGGAAATAATGATATTATAAAAAAATTATGTTGTAATTATTATATACAAAATATAATATAGGAATCATGTTTGTATCTAGTTAACCAATACTACTAAACTATTCGGTCCTTTGGGATGTGATTCCATGTATATTATGCCATTGTAATGAAGTAAACACTATATCCATGTTACTAGAGTCTAGATAACTAAATTTGGTATCCAAGGATGTTTAGTAGAAACCATGGGAACTATATTAATGAAAACAAAATTTTTTAGGAAGGTATCCCTATGATAAACATTAAGGATAAGTATATAAGAACATTATAAAGTCTTGTTAAGTTAGATATAATGTGGTTTTTCCTATAAATACATCTCTATATGGATACTACAAGTGGACATGTAGCTTCTAAAAATGCACTTAGGGGTAATAAATTCTAAAAAGTATCATTGGGATTGACTTGAGCATTACTTGGTACACAATAATAGGCCTTACCCTGCAACTAGTTCGAAACTCCCAAGGGATATGGTTTAGATAATACACATTTTATTTACAAACCATTATTAATAATTTTAATAGATGATGAGAATGAATAACCTAGGTTAAACTTAAGGTGTCTTAGTTTGAAAAGAAGACATATTAAATGAATGGAAAAATGTTTTATATGTGGAAATAAAGGTCAACAGGTTATGAATTTACAAGTGAAATTGAGGATTACAATGGAAGGAAATAAATTTCATCATAGGGATCCATTTATAGTTCGTTATCTTAAATGTGGAAAACTTGGGAATTATTTTTCTCAATGACCTATTCAAAAGGTTAAACCCTATACCAAGGAAGGATATATGTTGAAAAAAATTTATTGAAGTATTTATGTATAAATATTTTTGAACAATATTGTAATAGCATATTTACCAATGAAATATTTTTTATAATAATCATGAAACATCTAAATATTGTATTAAATTTTATAGGCATATATATGTTTATTAACTTAAGACTTATGGATACTATGATGGGTTTATGAGTTTATGATTTATTATAAGTTCAAAGTCTTAAACAAACCTTTTTTGGTTTTGTGTGATGGGATTATAATAAAATATAGGATATTTTTGGAGAAATTTATGCCAATAAAATCAATTGGTTTAGTATATGTTTTAGTGAAAAAGTTATTTAAGGAATTATCCTTACTTTTGTGGGAATAATTGTTAAGGTATTGGTAACCATTAGGGTTTATCTTATCTGGATTCTCTAGAAATTATGGATTATTACACTTTGTGAATATTATAGGAATTATATTAATATAGATTATAAAAAGTGATAACCTACATTCTAGGTGACAACCTGTTTCATCCGACAAGGCCATGAGGCTTGAACCCAAAACTGAAGGATGATAAGGGTTTAACACCTTCCACTGGTCTAAATGATGTTCTGGAGAATATGTCCTTATTTTTACTTAAATAATTTTATGAATAAATATTAATAATGAACCTATTTTTTAATATTTATGTTTAGATATTAATAACTTGTGCTTTCCATATTTGTTTTGGAAAATATTTTAAAATACGTGAAAAAATTATGACTCTTTTATGGATCTTTCGATCTATTAAATTTTAATTTCATTGATTTACGCATAAAAAATAATTTTTGGATATTCATTTTCTAGAGTAAGGGATGAATTGTAAACTGATCAATGAATAATAAAATGATGAAATTGTGATTATGAAATAGAAATATGTCAAGTATGTATATTTACTTATATTCTTAGATAGTAAATGAATTCCTTAACTTTAGGAAAAGGTTATTAAAAGAGAAAATTTATCCTATTACATGTAACACCACAAAAATTTACAAATAGATTTATTTTAGAATGCATGGATCATGGTGGCTCTACAAACACCACTTTGTAATAAATTAGCCAAGTAAACATCTGTTTGTCACTTCTATGATGTTAATTTCAAAAAACAGACACACACGGTCGCGACCAGTAAGTTATTTAGAGTCCGATAATGAAAACTTAGTTTTTAGTGAATAGTAACCTACCCTTATTAATAGTAACATAGCCTTATGAATAGTGATATATCCTAATGAATATTAACCTTAGCTATGATATTATATAAATAATATTTAAGTGGAAGTACGATATATCAATATTTTGGAATTAGTAAATAAATATTTTAGAACTGTTTTTAGAATAAATTTTGATTTTAATTAAATATTAAATTAATAATGTTTAGAAAATTATTTTTGAAAAATGGACTTCATTTTTTCATTCTACACATTGGAATATGTTTGGGTTTAATTTTTGGTATTTTTTTGAAATACTTGAATTTTTGATGAATAGTGAAATACCATAATTTACAAAATAAGCTAAATACACTAATTATAGAGTCATGTATGATGTTATGCTGATGTAAGACCAGTTGATTAGTATTCACATGATTAAATTACTATTCTAGGTCATGTAAGATTCACTATTCCTTGTCTTTTGGAGAAATAATAAATTAATGAATATAATATTGAGAAATCGCCTCTCCCCTCCACTATAAAAATCCCCCATCACTCCCTCTTTTCTTCACTCCTCTAATCCTTGAATCTCCTAAAATATCTACCCAAATAGCCTTTCCTAGTCACTCCCCACGTCCTGGAAGCTCTTGGTCTTGCCAAAATACCCAAATCCCTTCCCTTAAGGAGGATCTCAAGGAGGTTATTTCAAGAGGTAAACCACCTTTCTTTTTCATTTAGTCTCATTTCAATTTATCTTTTTTTGTTATTCTCTCCCCACCTACTCTACATAAATGACCATGATAAATATAGTATCATCTATATACTATAATTATATCATTTTAATGGAAGAATCTTCATCAATATTCTTACTCTTTCCCTTTTATTTTATAAACAAAATCAATGTCCATGAGGTTCCAATTTATAACCTTCATGGATGACAAATATTTTTTCTTCAATTTATCCATCATTACTAGTCATGAATCCATTTTTAAGGTTTAAAAAGACTTTAATATATGTATTATAACCTAATTAAGATTCAGGAACCAATATATGTACATATTGTTAAATCGTATGACCAAACTAGTTCATAATAATCAAAATACCGCTAAATAATCTAAGTGAATGTCATAAATATTTAATCTAATGATTCATCCTCTTTCCATGTCACAAAATGATAGAAATTACCATTATAAATTATGGGTGTTCATAAATAATATGTTATTTAAATTATAGAAATTTACATCCATTCCAATCCATTACTTAAGAACAAGTGAACAGATTATGAAAATAAAGAAAATGAACACTCTGGAACGATGAAATTCAAAATAATAACATATCACTAAGGAAATAAATGAACAAAACATAATTATTATAAACTAAATAAATGTATAATATGTTCTTAAATAAGTTATTAATTAGTCTAATTTTATATTCCAGGACCGTAAGTTCAAGAGCGGAACACATCCAGACTTAAGGTAAGAGTTTCTTCATCTCACTTCCATTTTTGTGAGATTTTCCGTATTCACTACTAATAATTGTGTATGGTGTATGTATACTGACCATTGATGTAACATGTAATTAATATCTTTATTTTCATGGTATTAAATTTATCACTTAAATATTATTAATTTTTGGGCATACGAATTGGTTGATTACAAAGTGGTAAGCGATTTCTACCCGAACCTCCATTTTCATTCGGGTTACTCCTATTCTCTACATACCTCTATTAAATTATTATTTATTCTTATGTAATCTGCATAAATTATGTTTTAATTTAATTTATATTTTTACCATCCATAATCCTTTATTATTTTATGGGGATTTATATGTTCTAAAAGGATCATTAAAAAAAATTTATCCCGATAAACGAACTCGATTCTTGGGATATTTTTAAATTCTTACACATTTTCAAGTGTTCTAAAAAATCTATTTTAATCCACCATTAGTTTTATAAAAACAATCATTTTATCACTAAAAAATATCTCGGATCATTTATGGATTTAATAAAATAAATGTTCCTTTCCACTTTAAAATTATCTTTAATACTTTCCTTTAAATGCTCTAAAATGTTTTGTTTATAAAGAATCTTAAGAAAACTTTTTACACGATTTCACTTCAATGGGACATCATTTATGCCTAAAATATAATTTCAATTTCCTATTATGTTATTTTATGGGATATTCATGTTTAAAATATTATTTCATGGAAAATATAAATGATTTTTCAAAATGAATCTTCTTTCAAAAGATAAAATGATTTTTCTCATCTCTCATTAACTTTTATGAGATATATGCCTTGTTCATCACTTATTTATTTCTTGTGGTGTATGTACATCCCTTTGATATATCATATCAAGAGTCTAATTTTTCTCATGATATTCTATGGGATTATGATTTGAATGTTTCAAGGTGGTATGGGACACTTTGAAATGTTTAAGGATTATTTCCTTAAGAATTTGTCAATGGTCTCATATATAAATATATTAGTCTATGTCAACATAATTTGTTGAATATTGCACTTAATTGATGTTTATATATTAAGATATCATCTAAAATATGTTGTTTAAGGGTTTCTGTTTATTATTACTATGGATGTTCTATTTTGACATCAATCACCATATTATTCTGAATGGTTATTGTTTATGTTCAATGATTTGGGAATGTTATTTACATTTCATATGTTAGTTTAAATATGAATTTATATGTTGATTATGTTAACATATTTCATATGATGAATTAATTAGACATAGTAAGTGTCAGGTGGGGCCTACTAAAGCCCCTCGGTGCCTCAGTAGATCTCAAGAGACAAACTACGGTCTTGGCACAAGTCCTTGACAAAATGATTTTTTATGGTCTTGTCCCAAGGCCTTGACGGTATGGTTATGTTGCACCGAATTATGAATTACTTAATTATGAAAATATTATTGATGGTTCATGTGGTTGTTCGGCTAGTAGAATACCCATTATTATGTTATGTTATGGAAATTTTTACTCAGCTCATTTTTCTGCCATATTATGATCAAGTTTATTTTTAGAGGCATGTGGTTTCAATTATTCACCATGTATAATGTTTATGATATCTTCTGCTGTATTGATTACTCTTACTGAGTATTTGAGCTCACCCCTTTATTATGTTTCATTTTCTCAGGACATGAATAATTTAATTACGAATGACATGCTCAAATAACCTAGGAGTCATGGAAGTTGTCTAAGGAGTTTCTATGTTGTTTTTCAATTCAAGTTGTAATGTTGAACTTATGTATGTATATTGATTCCAATAATACTAAACTACTCAGTCCTTCGAGATGCTCATTACTTGTTTATATACTAATTTAATCAAATATGGAACCACCTCCGGGCATCTAGGGTTAGGTCCTTACACTTGGTATCAAGGGAAGTTAAGTAGAAAAATTTGAAACTAGATATAGAAAAAGTAGATTAGTGAACAAAACCCTGATAAAGACTTTAGGGATAAGAATACAAGAACATCCAATAATTTTGGTAAGGGATAGATTCAGTGGATATTTATGGAAAATACATCCCTGTCTGGATACAAACAAGTAGAGGTAGAGCAGGTATAGATGTATCTAAGAGTGAAAAATCTAAAAAGGAGTTTCGGGATTGACATAGGGTATCCGGGTACACGACATTTGGCCTTGAATCACTCTTGTTTTGACACTCCCTCGGGATATTTTTAGGTGAATTCACATTTTCTTTACCAAAATTGTGAAGGATTTATGTCTCCAAAGTAACCAAAGTATATGGTTCTAGGATTTACGATGCATAAATTTATGCTATGAGCTATACCATGTTTAGAGTTATAGAGAGTTCATAATTTTATGAGCTAATATATAATATGTAATTTATTATAAATGGTTCCTAGAAAAAGAAATGAGAACTTCACCAATGCACGTGATGTGAAGAGTAAGAAGGATCATATATCTAATGGTCTTAAGCCATATTTTCAAAGGATGATTGTCTCCCATGTATCCTCAACATATAATGAAATAATATCACGTGTGAACAAGGTATGTAAAGACTTCTCTGAGTCCTATGGCTTTGAAGGGAAGAAAAATAATAAGAGGATGGTAGAGAGATATAGGGATAAAGGGAAGAAGGGAAATAAGCGTTTTCCCACATGCGATAACTATGGAAAGAATGACCCTGGTAAATGCTTGAAGGGAATGGGCGTCTGATACAAGTGTGGAGAAAAAGGACAACAAGTTCATTATTGCAATGGTAAGAAAATGGTTTCCAATGTACAATGATTCAACTACAAGGATATGAGACACTATGCGAATCAATGTCCCAATCTTCAAAGGAATATACCCCAGATTATAATTTTAGATAATGATCAAGTTATGATTGTAAAGACCCGTAAAATTCAAGTAAATTTTTTTTTCTTAATTTTCTTTGGGATTTTACAAGAACGCAGTTTCTGACGGCGCCTGATTCCGAGGCCTGGTGTGTCCGGAATCATTTTCCGAAATTTGGCTCGGGTACGTTCAGTAAACAAATGAGCGTGTTTTTATATCTTTTGAACCGGTGCTCGGAATTGAAATCTGAGGGCACCGATGAACTCGCAACACCGGTATTTTCTTAATGATACTTTTTCCGTAGTTGCATTTAATCGAGAGTGAAAGCTAGTTATTGGGTTTTTTTTTAAAAAGAGTAATAATAAAATAACGTGTCATGCACTTTATTTTATTTCATCCGCCATTGGGAGTGTGGTGGTTGAAACCTCCTCATGGAGGTTGGAGGTGGGGCCACCACACCTTAACCTCCCTTGAGAGGTTATGGTGGTGGGGCCCACCCGAACTAAACCTCCCATGGGTGGTTTATTATGGTTGGGACCACACAGGGCTTAACCCCCCTATTAATGGGAGGAGAGGAAACCTCTCAACTCTCTCTCCTTAATGAGGGAGAGCCTCTTAATTCCTCAACTCCCCATTAAAAGGGGAGAAACTCCTTGGCACCCTCCCCTCTTAAGTGGTGCCAACGGACCTCATAAATTGCATTAAAGCAATTTATTTCACCTGACCCCTTTTTTTAAAAAGAATTATGTAACCACAATGGTTACATACCTCTCCCCCTCTCCTATATATAGGGATCTTGGGAGAGGGTTTGGGGACGGCTTCACCAAGCGACAGAGCGCTGGAAAAATATCGCGACGCCCAACACTTGGAAATAAGCTTATCTTCGCGAACGAAGAACGCTCCACCGAGGAAGAACGCCGATCCTCTTCGACTTCTTCCCCGGAAACCTACCGACGTGGAATGTCTTCCACCAGCCGACGCAACTCGGTTTGGAAGAGATTGGTGGACGCAAAGAACGATGAACCTCTTTGTCTTCTTTCCGCAACTTTGTCATCGATCGACGAACTTCGATTCCGAGGTAGGGGTTTTATTTATTTGATTCGTGAATACCAACTTAATGATCTTCGTGAATTTTAAACCATTTGTTATCGAATAACACGAGGGAGTCAGACCGCACAAACACAGCCGACCCTCCTCCTTAATTTCGTGATGGTTCCTTTGTGGTCGGTACGGGAAGGCGTGGTGCCATTGCACCACGCGGTTTCATGCGGAAAGATATGCGCGACGCCATCGTGCCGCGCCGTGGAAGGAGGTTTAAGAATGCGACGCCGTCGCACCGCGTCGAAGAAAACCAAAGAACCGCGGTCGGAGTCGATCCGCGGCGAAGGGGCGCGGCGCCATCGGGTCGCGCTGGAAAACTACAAAGACGTTGCTAATCGTTTTGATGTGCGGATTGATGGGCGACGACGAAGCAGGCCGTTTTGGCGTTTGAATCCCTTCACAGTGAAGGCGGGGTCCCAGGGGGACCATAGGTGAAGACGGCAGGAGGAACGGACCACCGGAGTGCGTCCGGTGGTCCGCGGAAGGCGGCGGCGCGCCGCCGGAAGGGAGGCGGCCGACGGTTCGCCGCCGGTCTCAATTAGCCGCGAAGGGCTTGGGAGCCGCGCTGGCCGAGCCGCGGCCGGCCGGTCGGGCCGGGCCGGGCCCAGCCGGGTCGTACCCGGGTCGGGTCGACCCGGTTTGGCCGACCCAGGGGGGGGGGGGGGGGGGGGTTGGGCCGGGTCGGCCCGGGCCCAGACCCCCGTCTTCAGTCCGTTTTCGGTCTTTTTCCTGTAACTTGAGCTACGGGCCTCCGAACGATGTTCCGTCTGCTGAAACGCGATCCCTGGATCGAGACGGTCGTTTCTGTATACTACACTCAAGGTTTTGGGATACTTTGGGTTTGGTCGGGTTGGTTCGTACACGAAACCAACCGGGCCCTCGGAGCGGAAACGCTCATATCTTGAGTTTCAGACGTTCGATTGACGTGCCGTCGACTTTGGTGGTTTCCTCTAAGGGAGAAGGATATTTTGGCTTACTCCGCTTGAGATTTGGACGCAAATGGAGTACGGTCGGGTTGGTTTTGACTTAAAAACCAACCGGGCCCCCGGGACGAAAAAACCAATAACTTCCAGACTGGGCGTCCGATTGACGCGCCGTCTGTTGCGTTGCGTTCATGTTGATGATACATAACTTTTGGCATCCTCCGCCCGAGTTTTGGATGCAGTTGGGTTATAGCCGGGTTGGATTGTACCCAAAATCCAACCGGGCCCCTAGAATGGAAAAAGATGATATCATTCAGACCGGACGTCCGTTTGACGAACCGTCAGCTGCATTGGAGATCTCGTCGAGAAGCGGTTCCTATGAGTATACCCCATGAGAGTTAGGGGTACAGTTGAGATACGACCGGGTTGGTTCACTTATGAAACCAACCGGGCCCCTGGGATGAAAAGGCTAATAACTCACAGACCGGGCGTCCGATTGACGCGCCGTCTGTTGTGTTGAGACCCCAGTGACGAGGAGGTCCTTGAGAGATACTTCTTCGTGGAACTTGATATGTTTTGGAGTATCGACCAGTAGCTCATGGAGCGGACCCTGCCGGAGATGAGCATACTGTGTGCAGAAACCCTAGAGCTGGTTGAGATTTGACGACTGCTGATCGAATGACTCGGTGTGTTACGGATAGCCCAGTGGGGAGAGCTTGGTTGTAACGGCAGATCCACGATAGAGGTGCGCTTTGTTGTAGCGGAACAGGGGAGCGCTTGGTTGTAGCGACAGACCCACGACATAGGTACGATTGGTTGTAGCGGCACAGGAGAGCGCTTGGTTGTAGCGGAAGACCCACGACAGAGGTGCGCTTGGTTGTAGCGGCACAGGGGAGCGCTTGGTTGTAGCGGCAGACCCACGATAGAGGTGCGCTTGGTTGTAGCGGCACAGGGGAGCGCTTGGTTGTAGCGGCAGACCCACGACGGAGGAGCGCTTGGTTGTAGCGGCACGGGGGAGCGCTTAGTTATAGCAGCAGGCCCATTGTACCCGACATGAGGAGTACCTCAACAGTCTTAGGTTAGTGAGCAGTACCTCGGAGTCGTGACATGACCACTGTACACTTCAGAGACGGATCTCTTCAGCAGTTACAGTTTCGATAATGAAAATCCTGGTTTGAACTGAGACTTTTGACCTTTGTGTTTACCTCATGATTGAGATGGGTCACTTGATAACTTAAGTATATGTATGGGCATATACCTGGGTAGTGGTTATCCGTTGATTTCATAATCTTTGTGTTACCTCATGATTGAGATGGGTTACTTGATAACTTGGGTATATGTATGGGAATATACCTAAGTAGAGGTTATCTGTTGAGATCTTCTTTGTGGTTATCCTTGTTGGTTTTAGTGAGACCTTGAGGGTCTCGGGGTCCCTACTGAGTACCATTATACTCACCCCTGCACGGGCTATGCCCGCACCTCGTTGTGTTGGTTGCAGACGACGGGCAGTGCTGATAGAGGCCGAGTGTTCGAGGACTGGATGGTACCCGGAGGTGGACTACACGACGAGTCAGTACTCGGAGGTGGACTACACGGCGAGTCAGTATCTGGAGGAGGACTTCACGGCGAGACGACACACGGAGAAGGTTGACGGGTGAGAGCGTTGAGGAGACTATATGTACCTACCCTTCAGGTAGGATCCGTGGCGGGCGATCCAGGAGCTGCGCTATCTATACCTACCCTTTAGGTAGGATCCTAGGAGGACGACCCAGCAGCTGCTTCCTTCTTCCAGCTGTTTGACTTTTTCTGTTGTACTTTCGTTTAATTGTAGCTGCACTTTCAGTTGGGTTTGTATTCTAGTCCATTTACTTTTCATCACTTTCTTTTGTACTTAGTGTTTTGATTCCGCTTGTACTCTGCGGTGTTTTTTTTACTTTTATAAAGGCAATGCCTTCCCAGTTATCAGGATTTACGACTTTGGTGCTAGTCGCCAGCCCCTGGCCTATGGAAGGCGGGCTTGGGGTAGTCATGGCACGGGCCCCGAGGACGGGTCGTGACAATGATGCTACTATAGATGAAGTAGAATGATTAATATTCCCAGTCAAGAATCATGCCATTTGAATATTTTTTAATAATTTACTGGTTGTATTAATTATGACATATATAAATATTGTACTATATTACTATTTCATTAAGGATTTTAGGTTTTATGATGAATGGTACGAAGGAAAAGTAATTCATTAGAAATATAAACTTTTTAATAAAAAACATGATTGAGGGAAGGAAAACCCTTAATATATATCTGATGTTGAGATAATGATGAAGAAATGATTGATTCAGATAAGTACTGACTACCTTAGAACTGATTACTGACTTGTCGAGAAGTGGTCTATTCTATCATCGATGAATTTTACAACACTTTTGGATTTAAGGAATATATCCAATAACATGTATCCAACTTAAAGAATATAGAAGAATGCACGTTTCTAATATGGTTTTTACAGTAATTGAAGTTATTATCATATTCCCAGATAATACATGATAAAGTTATTTACATGTTTGGAATGTGAAATTTATAGATTCTTCATGTTAATTCAGGGTTAATGATAAGATCATATTGTAAATTTAGAGGAATTCATTATAATGTGTTAAATCATTATATCTTGTAATTTTTTTAACCATTTATAAAATGGTTTAAGTCAATCATTGTATGATCATTTAGATGTTAATGTATTGCTTCACCAAATGGCGAACCCATTCTGAGTGATGAACTATAAATAGTCCAGGTGTAATAAAAGGATATGTTTGTAAGTACAAATGAATATTTATACTCTTATATAGTGGAGTAATTCCAAGAATCAAGGAAATAGACTTAAATAAAATGTTTTCTTATTATCATAATCATTGATAATATCGATGAATGTCTTTTTAGTTTATAGTTTTGTGAGTATTCAACATTCATTTGAACATGTCCTCTATCATGTTCCATCAGAAATTCATAGTTATATTTTTATTTCATGTCCAGGTTTTTTACTTCCAACTAGTGTCACCTCATTCGAAAGAATAATTTTTGGGGTGACCACCTCATATCTCTTAACCTTTTTTTCTAGAGGATATTTTGTTAACAATATTTCCAATGTGGGTTTCCATAAATAAAATTTCAAGTATAAACCATTAACATTCGAAGTTCAATTTCAAATTCCGAGGAAATTTTTTTTGCAAGGATGGAATAATGTAACACCCCAAAAATTTTCAAATAGATTAATTATAGAATGAATGGATCACTGAGGATCTATAAACACCAATTTGTAATAACTTATCCAAGTAAATAGCAGTTTTTCACTTCTGTGATTTGAATTTCAAAAATCCAACATACACGGTTGCGATCAGTAAGTTATTTGGAGTCCGATGAGGAAATTTTAATTTTTGGTGAATATTAACCGAACTATATAAATAGTAACATACCCTTATGAATAGTGATATACCCTAATGAATATTAACCTTACCTATGATAGTATATAAATAATATTGAAGTGGAAGTATGATATACCTAGGTTTTGGAATTAGTAAATAAATATTTTAAATCTGTTTTTTAGAATAAATTATGATTTTAATTAAATATTAAATTAAACATATTTAGAAATTTATTTTTGAAAAATTTAATTTCTATTTGGATTCTACACATTGGAAAATTGTTGGGGTGAATTTTTGGGATTTTTTTGAAATACATGAATTTTTCAAGAATAGTGAAATACGATAATTCCAAAAATAAGCTAAATACACAAATTATATAGTCATGTATGATGTTCTGATGATGTAATACTAATTTATTCAGATTCAAATGATAAAAATTACTATTTTTGGTCATGTAAGACTCACTATTACTCTTCTTGTGGTGAAATAATAAATTAATGAAAATAATATTGAGAAATCCCCTCTCCCCTCCACTATAAAACCCCCCATCACTCCCTCTTATCTTCAATCCTAGAGGGCTTTAATATCCTCAAATATCTTCCCAAATAGCCTTCCTTAGTCACTCCCCACTTCTAGGAAGCTCTTGGTCTTGCCAAAAGACCAAAATACCTTCCCTTAAGGAGGTTCTCAAGGAGGTTATTTCAAGAGGTAATGGACCTTTCTTTTTCATTTTTTTTCATTTTCATTTATCTTCTTTTGTTATCCTCTCCCCAAATACTCTATCCAAATGGACATGATAAATCTACTATAATATATATAATTTAATTATATAATGTTAATGGAAGAACCTTCATCAATATTCTTACTCGTTCCTTTTTTATTTTATAAACGAAATCAACGTCCATGAGGTTCCATTTTATAACCTTCGTGGACGACGCAATTTCATTGTTCAATTTATCCTTTAATACTACCCATGAAATATTTTTTACAGTTGAACCAAACTTTAATATATGTATAATAACCAAATTAACATTTAGGAAACAAAATTTTTACATATTATTAAATCGTATGACCAAACTAATTCCTAATAATAAAAATACCGCTAAATAATCTAAGTGAATGTCATAAATATTTCATCTAATGATTCATCCTATTTTCATGTAAAAAAATGATATAAATTACCATTAACACTTATGGATGTTCATAAATAATATGTAATTTTAATTCTGGAAATTTACAACCATTCCACTCCATTACTTAAGAACAAGTGAACTGATTATGAAAATAAAGAAAACAAACACTTTGGAATGACGAAATTCAAAATAATAACATATCACTAATAGAATAAATGAACTAAATAGAATTATTATAAAATAAATACATGTTTAATATTTTCTTAAATAAGTTATTAAGTTGTCCAATGTTATATTCCAGGACCTTAAGTTCAAGAGTGGAACACATTCAGACATAAGGTAAGGGGTTTTTTCACCTGAACTTCTATTTTCATTCGGGTTACTTTGATTGTCTAATTACCTCGATGAAATTATTATGTATTATTATGTACTCCTAATAAATTTTATTTTAGTATTCTATATATTTTTACCAACTATAACCCTTCCTTATTTTATGGATAGTTACACATTTTAAAAGGAAACTTTCAAAATTGTTTCCAAAATACAAGCTTGATTGAAGGGAATTTCTTAAACTCTTACCCATTTTCAAGGGTGCCCTATAATCTATTTTTGGAAAAAATTATCATTATTAAATCACTAATTTTATTTTAAAAATTCCACTTTACTTAACTTATGGTTTTATAAAAATATTTTTCCAAAAGAACTCTTCTTTTTAAAGTAAAAGTTTATTTATATCAAAAATTATTCAAAGATTTTATAAAAGTATCTTTATCTATTTCAAAACTCTTGTTGATTATTATGTATTATTGGGATTAATATTTCATGGTATCATCTACCATATTTAATTTAATGGTTTAGGATTATTTTGTCTGTGGATGTGCTATCTTAAAACCATTCATCAATTTACTCCAAATGGTTAGTGTTTATGCTTAATGTTCGGGGAAAGTTATTTACATTTCATATATTCGTTTCAATATGAATGTATATGTTATTTGTATTTATCCCCATTCATATGAGGAATTAATTTGACATATTAAGTGTCATGTGGGGCCCGATACATACCCTTGGTGCATCGGTAGGTCTCATGAGACAAACTACGGTCTTGACACATGGCCTTGACAAAATGATTATTTATGGTCATGGCACGAGGCCTTGACAGTATGGTTATGTTGTCCCGTATTATGAATTCCCTAATTATGAAAATAGTATTGATGGTTCATGTGGTTATCCTAATAGTAAAATACACATGATTATATTATGTTATGTAAATTTTTACTCAGCACAATTTTCTGCCATATTATGTTCAAGTTTATTTTTAGAGACATGTGTTTTCAATTATTCACCAAGTCTAATGTTTATGTTATCTTCCACTGTATTGATTACTCTTATTGAGAATTTGAGGTCACCCCTTTCTTATCTTTCCTTTTATCAGGATATGAATAATTTAATTATGAATGAAATGATGAAATAACCTAGGAGTTATGGAAGTTGTTTAAGGAGATTCTATGTTGTTTTTCAATTCAAGTT
The DNA here is from genome assembly GCA_963277665.1 of Viscum album. Taxonomy (NCBI): domain Eukaryota; kingdom Viridiplantae; phylum Streptophyta; class Magnoliopsida; order Santalales; family Viscaceae; genus Viscum; species Viscum album. Next base: position 1,756,364,810 of record OY728137.1, read on the forward strand.
GTAATGTTGAACTTATATATATATATATCTTGTTTCTAATAATACTAAACTACTTGGCCCTTCGGGATGATTATTCATTGTTTATATGAAAATGTAATCAAATAAGGCACCCGCTCTGGGAAACTGGGGTCGGGTCCTTACTATTCAGATCTAATGAATCAAATGGTCTTTTAAATTGTCACAGAATTTGGGTTTTTAGGTTCTTAGCTTTCCAATGATCATTCACTTTCTTGTGATCAATGAACTTTATCACTCTCTATAATCATTTATTATTTTATTCCATGTCTATATCCTAAATTTTTCTAATTTTATCATAATTATAAACCTAGTTATGTGTTATTATATATGAACTTTTTTACTTCCCATTCTCACTTATTAAGTGGATGTTTTATTGACCCTTTTTACGATGTGGGTTTTTCAAAAATGAATTTTAAATTATAAATTTATTAATATTCTGAGCATAAGTTTAAATTATGATGAAAAAATATATCAAAGTTGGGGAGAATATGACACCCAAAGATTTTATAAAATAAATTTTGATCCAATAGCATATGTGACACTCAAAACTAAGCTTAAACTTCCCTAAGATAAATTTCTTTAAATTTAATCTTTTTGATAGCTTGCGTAACAAAAAACCCCAAACCTAAATGACCCTTAATATATTATACCATTAAAAAATTGACATTAAATTATAATTTATGAATATTACTAAATATATTAGGAATATTATGGTTATTTTTTGTTTATAAATAAAATAACAATCACTTAAAATAAAAATAAATGTTTTTTGAAAAACTATATTATTCTAAAAGATGGTTTAGTTGTGCTTTATACGCTTAATTTAAAATTAATTTTTATAAATTTTAGAAAATTTATTTAATAAAATTAAATTAATTTATTGAATGAAATACCAAAAATATATTTGGATATTTTTTTTTAAATTTGATGAAAGGATTAATTTTTTTGATGAATAGTAAAAAATAATGATTTCTAATGATAACCTCCTTTTCGTTTAAATTATTTACAAAATGATATTATTTTTTAAAATTATTTCAATGTAAAATTAATTAAATTTAAATTTTTTTAACTAATTAAGGTCATTGGAATCAATTACATATTGAATTTTGATATTAAAACCTTTTATACTTATGAGAACTTTCTCTTTAGAAACCTGCTTTTTCATTACATTTGCGAATATAATGTTAAATTGTATTAGGCCCCATATTTTAATTGAATTTGTAATTTTTTTCTAATTTATATTGATAATATTTTTTATTATATAATAATCCAAAATGAATTTTTTAACATTATTAAAAGTTAAAGTAATAAAAAATATTTACTACTGTTAAGGTAAAAATTGATTTACTAGGGGGTTATACTAAACATATAAGTGTTAAAATGACCTAAAAACTTATAAAAAACCCATTTTATGGAATATTTAGAAATTATAACCTATAAGGGTCTATAATGAACCATTTTTGTCACTTTTTTGATGATAAAAATTTGGGTGTAATTGGTTCTGTTTAGAAATTCGATGTCTGTCCTCTCCCCCATGTATAAACTGAGACCCCATCTCCTACCCTCTTCACACTACCAAAGCCACTTTTTTTTGGAAATAACTTCCAAAATCACTTAATTAATCCCATAAAAACATTCTAGTTCCCTTTTTATATGATAAATCCATCCTACAAGGGATTTTGGTTTAAACCTCAAGAAGTTGTCCGAGGAAGAGGTAACATTCATAAATGATCTTATTTATTTTGTTTCTTCCTCCACGTTATTAAAATATTTTTAAACCATGAATATATAAGAAAATAAGTAACTTATATATATTTATACATTATTATGTTAAGTTCATGACATATATCCATCTCCTCCTCCATCGAATGGGAAACAAAAGCATTGATCGTGTGTACGGCGGACTACCATCTCACAAGGTGATGTGATTTATTTTTCACTTACACTTTACATGGAAGATAATAAGGTTAATTTTAGTGAATATATGTTATATATATATATGTGTGTGTGTGTGTGTGTGTGAAATTATACTTATTTGGTAAAATTAATATGTCACCCACATCCTTACTTTCACCCAATAAGGAAATGATAATGTCACTCTTGCGTACGTATGACCTACAATCTCCTAGAAGTGATGTGATCCACTCTCCATTTTCAAATTTTAATAATTATTTTAAAAATGTTTCTAATGAAAAAATAATATTTATTAAATTAATATAATTATTTATATAATTTATTTATATCCTATACCTAAGAACCATAACTTTCAAGAAAAAATACGCATGAGAAAACATGTAAATTAACACCCAAAACGATGAAAATAATGAAATATTATCAACAAACAGGTAGTAAAATGTTACAAGATGATAATATATGATGTTATAAATATTAATATGTTTTTTTATAAATTAATAACTTTATTAAAACCATTATATATAATTGTAAATTATATTCAACCAAAATTAAGCGTGAGGTATGGGTCTTCATCTCAATTTTCCTTTACTGGTCCATATTATAATGTTATGCAGATAATATATTTTATATGGTGTATATTATAACATACCAGGTAATTATAGAATAATAATTTTTCATATATATTAATATTTATGAATTATATTTTAATTTTACCTTAAGAGTGATGCTATGTACAATAGATTACTCAACACACAACAATGAGTTTCTCTAAAATCTTATGTTTCACACAAGACATAATTATATTGAAAAATAATATATTATTAATATTATTATTTTAAATGGTAGTTAATGAATCTCCATTTTATTGGAAAGAAGTAAAATAACCGACTATATTATTTTTACACATATTTATTAAATGGTTTTACTTTATTCCAATAAATTTTATGGGATTAAAATAAGAATAAATCCAATTTTAGGCATAAAAGCTCTAATATTTTTAAAAGGCACTTTAGCACCTTTTGATGGATAACCCATTTTAAATATTATTTTTATCACATTAATAATTTATATTTGACAAAATAAACTTTTTATTTTTAATAGGGACATAAAAATCTAGTTTGGACATGGTTTTAGTATTTTTCAGATAAAATTCATATTTTAATAAGTAGTGAAAAATACTGCATTTTAATTCAAAACTTCATTTTAGTATTATTTATTTATATTTTTAGATTATAATTTTAATTGGTTTTAAAGTATAATTATATTAAGTTTTTATCATTAAATCCAATTTTGGTCCTTGTAACTAATTTCACATTGAAATTAGATATAAACGTATGTCAATCTTTTGATGGTTTTTACTTTAAAAAAAATCATTTTCTCATTTTGAAAATGAGAATTAATTTTAAATTAATTACTGAAACTTAGATGTTTTAAATTTAGAAAAATGGATTCCATATTTGTGATTAGTGATTCCAAATTATATAAATAATTTCTGTCTTTTTTTTGGATTTTAGGAATAGTTTGGTAATTTTTATTTACCACGGTTAAAGGTAAATCGGGTAATTTAGGGTAATAAATAATATGATAAGTATAATAAAATTATCCTAACACCTATAAAAATCCTATTTTATGAAACAAATTATAACCTTAACACATAAGGATCTTAATTGACTCATTTAATTGATTTTTGTGCATGAAAGTGATATAAGTATTATTAAAACAAAAGAAATTGACAATATGTCACCCTCTTATTTTTTATAAGTATAATAATTTTAATATAGGAATAAACATGATAAAACTTAGATCATAAATAATATCTAGAAATATAATTAAATTATCTACATCATGGTAATTTATTTATAATTTTTAGAGATTAAATAATTACCATAAATACAGACACAACAGTGATACAATAACTATTTTATTAAGATAAATATCAAATAAATGATTTGAAAAATATTAAAATAAATATATTTATAACAAATTATGTTAATAAATGAATTTTATAGTTGACTATGAGATATTATAGTTATATTAAACGATTTAATTCTATATTATCTCTCAATGTAGATTTTATTGAAATTTAATGAAATAATAGTTTCAAAATTGATACTATTGATATTTTATAAAAATAATATTTTATTAAATTATTTAAAAATATTAAATACATTTTAAAGTAACATGTAAAGACCGGAAATTACTATGGATTTTTTTAAAAAATACATGGGAATTTTACGAGTTCGCAATTTCTGACAGAACTTGATTGTGAGGCCCGGTGTGTCTCGAATCAATTTCTAAAGTTCTGCTCGGGTACGTTCAGTAAATGTGCGAGCGAGACTTTATAAATTTTTAACCGGTGCTTGGAATTTAAATACAAGGGCACTGTTGAACTCGCAGTGCCAGTTTTCAATTTAGAAGGCTTTCACCTCGATGACGGATGGTTGAGAATAAAAGTTAGTTTTTTCCTTTTATAAAAAAATAATAAAATAAAGTGTAGCCACCCTTTATTTTATTCCTGCTGCCATGTGAGTGCGGGTAGTTGGAACCTCCACTTGGGAGTTGGTGGTGGGACCGCCACACCCTAACCTCCCAAGAGAGGTTATGGTGGTGGGGCCTACCCAAAACCAACCTCCTATGTGAGGTTAAATGTGGTGGGGACCACACGAGGCCTCCCGACCCCTCTTTAATGGGAGGAGTCCTTAACCTCTCAAATCTCCCTCATTAATGAGGGAGAGCCTCTCCATATTTCCCCACCTTAATGAACCAAACCCCTCTAATTTATTGTGCCAACGCACGTGATTTAATTGGGTGGATCCGGGTTATTAATTCACCCATTTGAATTACGTGCCAACACTTAAAATAATAGAAAAACTATTATTTTATTTGGGTAGGCATTATCTTATGGTGGGATTGTTGGAAAAATCCCTCAACAGAGAACCGTTCTTCCAATGAAGAACGCAAAGAACACGAAGAACGAAAAGAACATGAAGAACACCGGCATCACTCTTATTCTTTAACCTTCTTCCTCGGACCCCTTCGACGTGAGACGTGATCATCTACCACGGATTGTCGGCCATCCTTCCACGACGTCAATGATCGACTTCAAGAGGATCAAAGTTAGGGAGTTTTGAATTATTTTCTATTTGAATATAAACCTCATTCTTCGTTGAACAAAGTCATGTTATGAGAATCACCAGTTTCTATCACCGTAACGAGGAGGGCTCGGGCCGCAGGAACACGGTCCGACCCTCCCCTAGTTTGTTCTTGTTCGATGATGATGACTTGAAAAAATAGGTGAAAGTGATGAAGATGGAGAATAAGGTCCATGATTCCGATGGCCTCCGCGAACCGCGCCGCTCCTGCGACACCCCAGCGAGCTGCCCGCGCCCCCTTCGGCGCGCTGCCCGCGCCCCGCCGACGTGCTGCCCGGAGCCCCCGTGCCCCGCCGGTGCGCTGACCGGCGCCCTCGTGCCCCACTGGCGCGCTGCCTGACACCCGCGCGCCCCGCTGATGGCCTACCCAGTGCCCCCGCACCCTGATGGTGGCCTGCCCGACACCCCAGTGCCCTGCCCGATGCACCCGCGGCCTGCCGATGACCAGCCGGCATGCCCGCGCCCCGTGCGGCCTGCCTGCTAGCTTCCCACGGTGTCGCTGGCCGAACCGGCCCGATCTTCCGGGTCGACCCAGACCGGGTCGACCCATACCGAGTTGGCCCATACCGGGTCGACCCAGACCGGGTCGGACCGGACCCGGGCCCATTACTGACCCATTACCTTCTTGGGCCATATCTTTGGAACCAAATGTCCATTTGAAGAACCTTCAACGACGATGGTATTCCTAGAGCATAGCCGTCTATTTGAGTATACCCCATTGGAGTTAGGGGTATAGTTGAGTCACGGTCAGGTTGGTTCATACACGATTCCAACTGGGCCCAAGGACTAAAATGATCATAACTCATAGACCGCGCGTCCGATTGACGTGCCGTCTGTTGTGTTGAGACCCCTATGACATGGAAGTCCTTTGAGATAATTCTACGCGAGACTTCGTGAAACCTAGAGTATCGATCAGTAGCTCGTGGAGCGGATCCTTCCGGTGACGAGCAAACAGAGTGCGGAGACCTAGTAGCTGTAGACCTGACGACTGCTTGACCAATTCGGCTCAGAGAGACTCGACTAGCCTAGTGGGGAGCCCCTGGTATTTGGGGGTATACCCATAGTGGAAGGAGAACCTAATAGTTGGCAGCATACCCATGGTACTCGACAGGAGGAGTACCTCTGTAGGCTATAGGGGGAGCACCCGATATTTGGCGATAGACCCACAACAGATAGAGCACCTAGTAGTTGGCAGTAGACCCACGGTACTTGACAGGAGGAGTACCTCAGCAGTCCAAGGTTAGTGAGAAGCGCCTCAGTGTCACAATAGGCCCACTGTACTCAACATAAAAGGAGTTCTCCCACAGCCATGGTTTCGATAATGAAAAATCCTGGTTTGTGCTGAGTCAATGACCTTTGTGTTTTCCTCATGATTGAGATGGGTTACTCGATAACTTAATTATATGTATAAGCATATACCTAATTAATGGTTATCCATTGATTTCATACTTTGTGGTTTATCCTTGTTGGATTTTGTGATACCTTGAGGGTCTCAGGGTCCATACTGAGTATCGTTATACTCACCCTTGCACGGGCTATGCTCGCACCTCGTTGTGTTGGATGCGGATGACAGACAACGATGATGGAGACCAAGAGCTCCAGGACTGGACGGTACCCATAGGAGGAACTTACGACATATCGGTGCACGGTGGAGTCTGATGGACGAGGAGTGCGGAGGAGGCCATTTGTACCTACACTTCAGGTAGGAACCCTAGAGGACGATCCATGAGCTACTTTAACCTTTCATCTATTTGTCCCTTTTTCAATTGTACTTGTTCTCAGTTGTATTTGTACTTTACAGTCTGAGCTTGTATTATGGACCCCCTTTACTTTCAGTACTCTTGTTATATAGGTTTTACTAACTATTTGCTTCCTCTTGTACTCTGGTTGGGTGTGTTTATGTTTTATAAAGGCAATGCCTTCCCATTTTTAGGGATTTACGCCTTTGGTGCTAGTCGCCAGCCCCTGGCCTATGGAAGGCGGGCTTGGGGTAGTCACGATACGGGCCCCAGGGGACAAGTTGTGACATTAAAAACTTGATATGATATGGTATTAATGTTCATAAAGTTTCCAAATATGTGTAATTTATCTCATATAATTAGAATTTATAGTCTCTTAATATTTAAATTTTTGTTACCACAATTAAAATTAAAATAGAATAAATAAGGGTAAAACAAAATGATAAGGTTTAAAATAAAATAAAATCTTGTATAAAAATTATTGATTTATATTATTTAGAAATATAATCATCTTATATTTTACATAACTAAATTTGGAGTCATTTTTATTTAAAAATTAATTTTTATTAATATAATATTTTAATAGTTTCCAAGGGTGCCCCTACCATCTACTATAAAAGGTACCCACTCTTATCTATTACTCACACTTCCAAATCCTTTTTGGTTAGTCAAGATCTTCCCAAAACCCTTCCTTGAATCGACACCAATGTTCTTGAATCTTTATTTTAGGCATAACATCTTTCTTCTAGGTGTTAAGGTGTTGTTTAAAGGTGATCAACTAAAGAAGAGGTATCATTTTCTTTAAGTATTTTTATTCTATTTCTTCCTACACTTTATTCAAATCCATTTCATCCAAGATTAAATAATAAATATAGTATCCTAAATATAATTACAAGTTATTATGTTAATATTATAAAATAAATCCATCTCCCTTTCTATTAAATGAGAAGTGAATTAATTGTTTTTGCGTACGTGTGATCTATCACCTCCACAAAACGATCTAATTTGTTTTCCATATCCATCTGTAATTAATGTTTATAATAATAGAATTTCTGTTAATATATGATATTCATGACATATTAATCATTATAATATAATAGTATATCAATTATATGCTTACTTCCATACGCATAAAAATGATAACGTCATTCTTGCGTACCTGTGAACTATCACCTCCACGAAGCGATATGGATTTTTTTTATTGGTTATATAACTTGAAAGATATATATAAGTATATTTAAATGATTCATATGATATTAATAATGTTATGATAATTCTGTAAAGTTAAAATAATAATTATACTTCTTTTCATAATGATCAATGAAAAATGGAAAACGTTACTCATGCGTACGTACGACTTACCGTCACCAGGATTATAACATTATTCATTTTTCATAATCAAATTTCATGGTTTGAATTAAAGGTACAATTTATGTATGAAAATGATAATTATTTCATGAATATTATTCTATAGATGATGGACTTATGAACACACAGACTATTGAAATCATATTAAGTTTATTTTTGACTCAAGTACCGAATATCGAAAAAACATATGATGTAAACTTAAATCATTATAAAATTGTTCTAAAATGATAATAACTGATATAAAAGGAATAATAAACATGAAAAAGGTTATAAAACAATTATAAATTAACCAAAGTTTATTATTCATGAAGATAAAGAATGTATGAGATGATTCAGACTCGAGGTAAGAGACTTCCTCTCAATCTCCTTTCATTGAGGCATATTTTAATAATACACACCACCTTACTTTATATGGTGTATAATTAACCAATTTGAATTTTAATTTCATTAAAATGTTTTCTAAATGAATATTTTTCTATGAAGTGTTTTACTAAATGAAAAAAGGAATGTTTTTTAACGTACATAGCGACAACAACTTTTCCACCACCCTGACCATTATTTGATATTTGGATTCTTCTATAAGGTTTAATGTTTTTAAATAAAAAATAAATAACATATTTTATTTTTAGTTATTTCAGTATTGAATATTGTTTTGATAATGGATTTATTTTTTCAATATCTTGATATTATATCTTGTAATTTTAATGTGGAAATTTAATTTTTCCTTTATGCTTGTTAATGTATTATGATTATGTTTTGGTTCTTGGGAAATGATTATGTATATATGTGGTTCCATTATAAACTAAGGATGAGTGAGATTGTGATATCTATCTAATATATTGGGTAATGAGATGGAGTTAAATGATAATGTTTCTCCTAAGAGATTTAGGGAATATACTATGATGGGTATTCCAAATGTAACCATGAATGTTACTCCCTATGTAGCTGTGAAAGATGCAATGTATTTATGACATAGATTCCCAAAGTTAACTTTATGATTATTTATTTCTAAGAAGTATTTCATGAATAATATGATTACATGAGGTATGTCAAATTTCTTTTGTTTTGTGGGTGAAAATTATAATTTTGTGAAAACGTTTTCATGAGTTTTAAGTATTCATGGACTAATGGTTTTGTTAATTATTATCAATCCCTTAATCAGATTATTGTTCTCATCCCATGTTTTTGAAATTTTTTTCCATAGGGTATAATAATGGGTAAGAGAAAGGAAGAATTAAAGATAAATGTTATGAATATTTGAAGAAGAAGAAAAAATACTGATTTATTTTAAAATGTTTTAGATTATGAAAAAATGGATATTGAGTTAACTTGTCTACTTTGTAATATTTTGGTTGTTATATAATAATTATGAAATAATTATCTATAACTCTAAACCTGAAAAGGACATCAATTTGAATTCTTTATTTAACTAAAGATTATGTAACGTTTAAGGATGAGACCTTATATTTGGTATCATACATTAGTTTAGATAACTTTAGGGGTTAGGATATTGTTAATAGAATATTTATAAATTATTTTTACTTAATTATAAAATTTAAATGATATAGAATTTGAAGATTACTATATTAATTTGTCTATTATATGTCTATTTAGAATGGTTTTCTGTAGTGGAAATAGAGAATCTATACTAGGGAAACATTCAGAGTAAAACAAACTTCCAAAATCGGCAACCTAATATAGTTAGAATTGGAAGTGAACAATTTGTTGTAGTGATGGTGCAGTTGAATCAGAATATAAATGGTGGTGGTATCCATGAACGAGATCAGTCAGATCAACCATAGAGGAACATGTCAGTTGTAGAGAATTTAATGAGGCAAAATCCCCCATCATTTAGATGATTATATGACACCGTGCTAGCTGAAGGGTAGACTAAATAAGTAGAAATTATTTTTGATGTCATGGGGTGTTTATACAATCAAAATTCTAGTCTTATTATTTTCCATTTTGAAGGTGAAGTTGATCAGTCATGGTTTATGGTTAAGATTATCAGGGAAAGTGAAGATATTGATTCCATGAAATGGGATTCATTCATGATTATTTTTCTTGAGAAATACGTTTCTAAACAAGTTCGACTTAGGATAAAAAACAATTCTTGGAATTGAGGTTAGATGAGGATTCAATGGCTTCATATGAAGAAAAATTCACTCGAATGACAAGGTACACTCCAAATTTCATCCGAGATCTTGATAGTAAAATCAATAATATTTACTTAGGATTAAAGCCAAAGTATCAAAAGTTATTGGATTCTCATGAGTTTAAAAATTTATAAAAAACTTTTTTGATGTACAGAGAATGTAAAAATGGAGTTTTCTGATGATCAATTATTCTTCAAAAAATAGCATAAAAAGAGGTCGAGGTGGTAGGTGAAAGGTAAGAATTCATCAAAAAAGTATGATTGTAAGAATATTAAGTTTACAATTTGTGAAAATTGCAATAAAAATCACATTGGATAATTCATTTTGTATTCTGGTATGTGCTTACAAAGTAGTAAAATGGGAAATAAGGCTCCTAATTGTACTGAAAAAGATCAAGTTATTGGTAATAAAAAATATGATTTCCAGTCAGTAAAATGTTTTAAATGTAATGAGATGGTTCATTATGCAAATTAGTGTCCGATGAAAAATTTAAATGATGGGAACTAGATAGAACATAAGCAAAAATGTGCAGTGAAGTCCTTTGAAACTACTTCAGTAGATGTTGGGCCATCAAATGATGTGGTATTAGGTACATTGTTTGTTCATTCAGATTATGTCAATGTATTTTTTGATTTAGGGTCTACACATTCTTTCATTTTTGAGAAATTTTATGGTAAATTGGAAATTACACCTCATGAAATAAATCCAAAACTTATGGTAAATACATGAGGGGATGTTTTTTGGAAAAAAAAAAGAATCTTCTTATCATTGTCTGTGGAAATAATATACTGGTAATCCTTGTTTTTTTTCCTCTAGTAGAGTTTGATGTTATTATGGGTATGGATTGACTTTGTATTTACCATGATAAGATTTAATATAGATCTAATGAGGTGGATTTTTAGAAATAATTTTAGATTGTGTATAAGAATGAACCTTTACCATTGATAACATATCTGGAATCTGAGAAACAATTAAAATATGGAAATGAATGTTACATTGAACATATTGTTTAAAACAAAGGTGCTATAAAGATTTATGATGTTATAATAGTAAATGAGTATATTTTTGTTTTCCTTGATGAGTTTCCTAATAGTATACCTGATTGAGAAGATGAATTTATTGTTGACTTAGATCCAGGTGATAATCTAATTACAAAACCCCTTATCGAATGACTTGAATTGTAATTTTATAGTTAAATAAGTAAATATAGGAGTTATTAGATAAAAGTTTCATTCAACCTAGTACATCACTATTGGGGTGATCTTTTATTCTTTATTAAAAATAAATATGGTTCAATGATACTCTCCATTGATTATAGATCCTTGAATAACATCACTGTTAGGAACAATTATCCATTTCCTCATATCGATGATTTGTTTGATCAGTTCTAGGGAGGACAATACTTTCCAAAGGTTGACTTGAGGTCGGGGTACCATCATTTGAAAGTAATTGAATCAAAAATTCCAAATATCATGTTTCATACTAGACATGTCCATTGTGAATTTTTAGTTATTTCATTTGGGTTAACTAATACACCTACTGTATTTGTAGATCTTATGAGTAGAATATTCTGTGAGTTCTTGGATAAGTTTGTGGTTGTGTTTATTGATGACATTTTGATATTTTCTAAAAGTAAATAGGAGAATGAAAGTCATATTAGGGTTATTTTTCAAACCTTAAAAGAAAAGAAATTGTATGGGAAATTCAGTAAGGGTAAATTTTTATTACAATAAATTTCTTTCCTTGGTCACATTGTTTCTAAATATGGCATAACTGTTGAACCTATGAAAATTAAAGTTGCTAAAAAATGGCTAAGACCCACAAATATAAATGAGATTCACAGTTTTTTGGGTTTAGTAGGATATTATCAGAGTTTTTTTGAAAATTTTTCATAGTCATCTAGACCACTGTCTATGTTAACTCGAAAGTGTGTTATGTTCATCGGGACAAAAAAATGTGATGATGGTTTTCGTGAATTGGAAAGAAGATTGATGAATGCTACAGTTTTGTAACTTCCTTATAGAAATAGTTAATTTTTTTTCTATAGTGATGCTTCATTGAAAGGACTTAGTTATGTCCTAATGCAGAATGATCAGATAATTGCTTATGACTTATGTCAGTTGAAAAATCATGAGTTAAATTCCCCTACCCATGATTTTGAATTAGATGTTTTTGTTTTTTCTTTAAAAATTAAAAGGTATCATTTTTATTTTGTAAAATATGAAATATATACTGGACAAAAAAGTTTGAAGTATATATTCGCCAAGAAATAATTGAACATGAGACAAATAATATAGTTGGAACTAATCAATTATTATGATTGCACAATTTGTTACCATCCTGGAAAAAGAAAAAGTGGATGATTGTTTGAGTAGGAAAAGTAATTCTACATTAACCATGATATGTTTAGAACATGATCATTTGGTTAGTGATTTGATAAACTTTGGATTGGGAGTTTTTGGTGCTATAAATCCCTCAAATTTTTTCAAGTATCATTGCAATCATCTCTATCATACATAATTAAGAAAGTGTATAAAAAATATAGTGAGTTGTAGAAAAAGTTAGAATTAGCTAAAAAGGGTAAGTTACCTAAATTTAATATTGATAGATATTTTGTTTTGAGATTTGGAAAATGATTATGTGTTCCTTATGATTCACAATTGAAAAAAAGTTGTTATGTGAAGCTCATATATCTCTATTTTTAATTCAACCTCGTATTATTAAGATGTAGAGAGACCTTTAGGAGTATTACTAGTGGGATGGAATGAAAAGAGATGTTATTGACTTTACTGTGAAGTGTTAGACTTGTCAACTGGTTAAATGAGAGAAATTTTTTCCAAAGGGGATGCTTCAGCCTTTTCCTGTTCCAGAGGGGAAATGGGAGAATATATCCATGGACTTTATAGTAGGATTACCAAATAATTATCAATATAACAATGCGATCTGGGTTATTATTGATCAATTGACTGAATCGACTCATTTTATTACTATTAGAGATACTTTGTCTCTTGATTAACTTTGTAAATTGTATATTAAAGATATAGTTAGGTTACATGGAGTTCCTCTATCCATTGTATTTGATCATGATCCCAAGTTCACTTCTAAATTTTGGAAAGATATTCAGAAGTTATTGGGTACTGAATTAAATCTCAGTAAAAATTTTCATCCTCAATCAGATGGGTAGCAGTATTGTAGTAGGTACTATAGTGGGAACCATTCAGTATTGTAGTAGGTACTGTAGCAGAAACTGTAACAGGAACTGTTTGACACTGTAGAAGCAAGGAATTTTCCCCCGTTTGGGCCTTCGGGCCACCGATTTGGTACCTAAGTCCTTTAAGGCCTTTAGGCCACCCAAGCCTTTAGGCCAGTAAGGCCTTTGGGACACCTTAAGGCCTTAGGACCACCTTAAGTGCAGATGAAAACTGGAAAACCTACAAGGAACAAGCTCTATGAGGAGGATGAGCAAGGAGCATTCACCACAGCAGAAGCTACACAGATTGAAAGAATGAAAGGGCATGACACCTACCATCGTGAGAAGCCTGTGCATGCATGAGATAGCCTAGCCGAATATCCATACGAAGTTGGAGAGCTGATTTCACAATGGAGATGCTGGGGAGGAGCAGTTCCTATTAGTTAGTCTGGGTTGTATGTAATGTTTGAAGCCAACAGGTAATGAATTTCTCTAAGTCCAACGGGTCATGTAATACTTCACCTACAGGCCTTGTAAGGGTTACAAATCACCCATTGAAAGGTGGATTATCAAAAATAAATAAAAAATGAGGGCCTTCGGGCTATTGGATGGTTGGGTAGTTAAAAAAACAATTCAAACATTGGAGGATATGCTATGAGCATGTGATATAGATTACCAGAGAAGTTGGGCCACCCAAGCCTTCAGGCCAGTAAGGCCTTTAGGACACCTTAAGGCCTTCATCCCACCTTAAGTGCAGATGCAAACTAGACAACCTACAAGGAAAAATATCTATGAGGAGGATGAGAAAGGAGCATTCACCACAGCAGATGATACAAAGATTTAAAGAATGAAAGGGCATGACACCTGCCATCGGGAGAAGCCTGTGCATACATGAGATAGCCTAGCCGAATATCCATGAGAAGGTGGAGAGATGATTTCACGATGAAGATGGTCGGGAGGAGCTGTTCTAAGTAGTTATTATGAGTTGTATGTAATGTTTGAATCCAATGGGCAATGAATTACTCTAAGGCCAACGGGTCATGTAATACTTCACCTAAAGGACTTGTAAGGGTTACAACTCACCCCTTGAAAGGTGGATTATCAAAAATCAATAAAAAATGAAGGCCTTCATGCTATTGGATGGTTGGGTAGTTAAAAAAACAATTCAGACATTAGAGGATATGCTATGAGAATGTTAAATAGATTACAGAGAAGTTGGGATCAACATCATTCTTTTGTTGAGTTTTATTATAATAACAGTTTTCATTCCAGTATATAGATGGAACCATTTGAGGAATTATATGGAAAATGGTGTCAAACTCTAGATTTTTGGGATGAAGTAGATGAAAGCAAGTTGATGAGACAAAAATTGGTAAAATCAATGGAATAAAATGTTCGATTGATTTAGAAACATATGAGGACAACTTAGAGTAGTTAAAAAATTTATACGGATAACCAGAGGATGGATCTTTTGTTTGAGGTAGGCAATCATATCTTTCTCAAAGTTTCTCCATGGAAAAGTTTGATGCATTTTTGTAAGAAAGGGAAGTTGTTTCCATGGTTAATTGGACCCTATGAAATCCTCGATAAATTCGGATCAGTTGCCTACTGAATGGATTTACCTATGATTTTATCCTATGTACAAAATGTTTTTCATGTTTCAATGTTAGTAATGTATATTCTGGATCCATCTCCTGTTTTGAGTCCATAGGTAATTTTGTTGGAAGAGAATATTTCTTATGAGGAACATCTTGTCCAGATTATTGACCATTGAGAGAAAGTGTTTGAAAATAAGATGATTCATCAGGTTAAGGTTTTGTGGAAAATAAATATGGTTGAAGATATAACATGGGAATATAAAAATTCTATGATGGAGAAATACCACCACTCATTTGATAAGTGAATAAAATTGTGAGGAAAAAATTTCTAAAAGGGCGAAAAGATGTAACCTCCCAAGTAATTATAGAATAAGAATTTTTAATATCTATTAATATATATGAATTAGATATTAATTTTACCTTAATGGGAGGCTATGTCCAATATCATAATAAAAACACAATAATAGGTTTCTCCAAAATCTAATGTTTCACAAAAGACATAGTTATACTGAAAAATAATACATTATTAATATTATTACTTTAAATGGCAGTTAACACCTAGCCATTTTATTGAAATGAATGAATAGAACTAACTATATTATGTTTACACATGTTTATTAAATGGTTTTACTTTCTTTGAATAAATCTCATATGCTTAAAATTATAATAAATCCAATTTTAGGCATAAAAGCTCTATTATTTTTAAAAGGTCGTTTTACCGCTATTTGATGGTGAGTCCATTTTAAATATAGTTTTTGACAAATTTATAAGTTATATTTGAAAAAATAAAACATTTTCTTTATAATCGAGACATAAAAATATAGTTGGAATAAATTTTTGTTGTTTTTGTGATAAAATTCATATTTTAATGAATAATGAAAAATACTTCATTTTAATTCAAAACCATTTTTTCATATAATTTATTTATATTGTTAGATTATCTTTTTAATTGTTTTTAAAGCATAAGTAGATTATTTATTTTTCATTAAATCCAATGTTGGTCATTGTAAATAATTTCAAATTGAAATTAGATATAAAACCATGTCAATCTTTTGATAGTTTTTTACTTTTAAAAACTCATTTTATCATTTTGACAATGGGGATTAATTTTAAATTATTTAAGGAAACTTTTGTTTTTTAAATTTTGAAAAATGGATTCTATTTTTTTAATCAGTGGGTATAAATTATTTAAATATGTTCCTTCTATATTTTTTAGATTTTATGAATAATAACTTTGGTAATTTTTATTTACCACGGTTAAATGTAAATTAGGTAAATTAGTGTAATAAATAATATGATAAGGATAATAAAATTACCCAAACACCATAATGAAATCCTATGAGATGAAATAACTTAGACCCTCAAAACCTAAGGATATAAACTAACTAATTTAATTCAATTTTCTCCACAAAATTGATATAAATATTATTAAAACAAAATAAAGTGACAACATGTCACCCTCATATTTATTATAAGTATAATAATTTTAATATAGGAATAAACATGATAAAACTTTGACAATAAATAGTATCCAGAAATATAGTGAAATTATCTACATAATTGGAATTTATTTATAATTTTTTGAGGTTAAATAATTACCATAAATACTAACACAATGGTGAAACATAAATTATTTTATTAAGAGAAATATCAAATAAATATATATGAAAAATATTAAAATAAATATAATTAGAATTAAATAAGGTACAAAATTAATTTTATAGGATAATAAGACATATTATAAGTATATTAAATGGGTTTTATGGTATCTATATTTTTATATTTTATTGAAATTCAATGAAATGAATCGTGTCATAATTGACTCTATTGATATTTTATAAAAATAATATATTATTAAATTATTTAAAAGTCATAAAAATATTTTAAAATTTAAAAGTGGCTATGATAAGGTCTAAAAGTTAATAAAGTGTCAAAATATGGTTAATTTTCCCCATATAAGTAAAATTTATAGCCTCTTAATATTTTAAATCTTGTTACCAAAATTAAAATTAAAACGGAGTAATTAAGGGTAAAATAGAACGATAAGGTTTAAAATGAAATAAAAAATTTCTAAAAATTATTGTTTGAGATTTTTTTATAATAAAATCATCTTATCATATATATAACTCATTTTATGGTCATTTGGATTTAATAATTAATTTATATTAATTTCATATTTTAAGAGTTTCCAAGGGTTCCCCTTCCCTCTCCTATAAAAAGGTACCCACTCTTATATGTTAATCACACTTCCAAAACGTTTTGGTTCTGCAAAGATCTACCTAAACTCTTTACTAAAATCTCTCCCCATGTTATTGAGTCCTTTGTATTGGCATAAACATTCCTTATAGGTGTTAAGGTGTTCTTCAAAGATGATAAACCAAATAAGTGGTATCTTTTTATTTAATTTTTTCTATTCTATTTATTATTTCACTTCCTTAAAATATTATTCTTAAAATATGAAATAATAAATCCAGTACCGTAAATATATTGATAATTTATTATGTTAATATAATTACCTAAATCCATATTCACATCCTTGAAATTAGAAATGAATTAATCGCTCGTGCATACATGTGAACTATCACCTCTATGAACCAGTCTAATTCGCTTTCCGTAACCATATCTCATTACTAGTTTTAATAATGGAATTTCTGTTAATATCTTATATTCAATGCATATCTATAATTATAATATAATAATATATCAATTACATTATTACTTCCATATTAATTAAAATGATAACATCATTCATGCGTGTGTCTGAACTATCACTTCCACAAATAGATAGGACTCATTTTTATTCCTTATAATACTTGTATGATATATATAATTATATTTACATGATAAATATGATATTAATGATTTTATAATCATTCTGTAAAGATAAAATAATAATTATACTTATTTTCATAATGATCAATGAAAAATGGAAAATGTTATCCATGCGTATGTACGACTTACCGTCTCCATGATTATAACATTGTTCATTTTTCATCACTACAATTCATGGTTTGATTTAAAGGTATAATTTTTGTATAAAAATGATAATAATTTCATCAATATTATTTTAGATATTATAGACTTATGACCATAAGAACTATTGACATCATACCAAGTTTATTTTCGACTTAAGTACCAAATATTGACAAAATATACGACATGAACTTAAATCATAGTGTAATTGTTATAACATGGTAATAAGTGATATAAAAGGAATAGTGAATAAAAAAAGGGTTCTCAAGAAATTATAAATGAACTTAAGCTTATTATTTAGGAAGATAAATAACATATGAGACGATTCAAACACAAGGTAAGGGATTTCATCTCAATCTCCTTTCATTGAGGTATATTTCGATAATATACGCCTCCTTATTTTATATAGTGTACGGTAAAAACTTTTGAATTTAAATTTCATTCAAAGGTTTTTGAGAGGAATATTTTTCTATGCATTGTTTTAATAAATGAAAAAAGGAATATTTTCTCAACATATACGAGTACAATGACTTTTCCACCACTGTGACCATTATTTGAAAGGAATATTTTTTTAACATGCATGACATGAAAAAAATTTCCAACCATCTTGACCACTTATTGTTTTATATATTATTTTATAAAATTTAATGTTTATTTAGAAAGAAATTTTTTTTCAAATTATTTTGTGAACCTTTACTTTTAAAATTTTATTTTCAAGATGGAATGGATGTTTTCCTCAAGAATGTTTTTGAATATATTTTTATGGTATTTCTATTTATAAATGACAAAACACTTTATTTTTCTTATAGTACACTAGTAATAAGTTGTATTAATACCATCCTTATTTTTCCTATTGATGTTTTTTGATCATTCTACCAAGTAAACTATTGACCTTATATTTGTTGATTCATTTTTGTAGTCATTGACTTTATTTTGAAATATTCACTTTTCTAGGATCATTGAATATTAAATTTCACCTAAATATGCATATTATTTATCATCGATATGTTTGTTGATTTAAAATAATATCATTTGTATATAAAATTTTCTACTTTGAATGTTATTTTTTTATCAAAGGAAATATTGATCAATATGTATTCTTTACTCAATACAAATATTTGATGATAAGACACATTATTCATGAATTAAATCAATTATTCGATATTTGAGGAATTATTTGGACATGAAGTGATAGGCATGGATTGGAATTATATATCTCATTAATGTATTGGTAGTATTATGAAGTGAATTAATAAGTAAACATTAAATGTGGTTTTACTCATAGTTTTAAATTGTCTTGTGAAAGGTCTTAAAAATAGAGGTATCATGAAAACTCATATCATGAAATCTAATGATTAAGAATTAAAATAATTAAGAATTATATTATTATTATCAATATTATTTTCACAATGATATTATCTATGAATGAATTTTATTATCAAGTTATTTATTAAATTACATGTGTGTTCAATTATTTACCTTGTCATATTGATTATTCCTTATCTATTCATAATAGTCATGTTATTAATTAAATGGAATGTGTGTTCAATTACACACCTTTACTATTTATTTACCCTATCTATTCATGATAGTCATGTTATTTATTACATGGAATGTGTGTTCAACTGTATACTTGTTGATATTTATTATGACTTATCTATTCCAGATAGTCAAGTTATTGATTAAATGACATGTGTATTCAATTATGTACGTCTCCATATGTTAAAAAAAATTATGTACGTTTCCATATTTATTATACCTTATATAATCATTATAGTAAAATTATTTAAATGTAATGTGTGTTCTATTATCTACTTTTACATTTTTATTATTCTTTTTGATTCATGATAGCTTCCACTTTACACAACCCTTAATAAGCAGTTGAGCTCATCATTATTTTGTTTTATTTCCCATGAGTCTAGGAAGTTAACTATGAATGATATGAAAGGATATTATATAGGGAATAATTATATTATCAAAAAAACATCATGATGTAATTTGTGTATTCCAATTTAATTTGGTAATCATGTATATATCTAGTTTACCAAGGAAACTAAACTATTTGGTCCTTCAGGATGTGATTCCTTCTATATTATACCAGTATAACAAATTAAAATCTAGCTCTGTGTTACTAGAGTATAGATTACAATAATTGATTTCAAAGGAAGTTTAGTAGAATCTTTAGGAACTTCATTAAAGGAAACATATATTAGGGGAGGTAAACCTATGATAAGATTTGTGGATAAGTATAAAAGAACATCCTAAAGTTTTGGTAAGTTAGATATTATATGGATTTTCTTATAAAAACATCTATTTTTGGATACTTCAAATGGACATGGTTTTGGAAAAAATATATCTCGAGGTTATAAATCCAAAAAATGAATATCAGGATTGATTCTAGAATTACCTGGTACACGAAAATGAGACTTATTGCACGCTTAGTTTGAGACTCCTAGGGGATATTCTTTGGATAATTGCTATTTTATTTACAATCCATAATAATGGATTTGAATAGATGATAACAATGAATGACCTAAGGTAAAACTAAGGTGTCATAAATTGAAAATACTATGTCTCAAAGGAATGTGAAAATGTTTTCTGTGTGGAAAAGAAGCCCATAAATAAATGAATTTCCAAGGAAAAATTAAGTGTATGATAGAAGTAAAAAAATTTCCTCATAGGGAATCATTTATTATTCTTTGTGTTAAATGTGGGGATCTTAGGAATTATTAAAGTCAATTACCTCTTCTAAGTCTTAAACTATAGACCAAGGAAGGATCTATATTGAAATAACATGGTTAGAGTATTTATGTTTTGAGATTCTAGAATTATATTATAGATATATTTTTATCAATGGTATTTTGTTTATAAGAATCTTGAAACATTTAAGGATTGTTATAAATTTTAGAAGCATATCTGTCTTCATTAACTTAATACTTATGGATACCATGAAGTTTTTATGAGTTTAGTATTGATCATAATTTCAACATAATAAAAACATCCTTTTATGTTTTATGTGATATGACTTAACTAGGGTTAAGGATATTTTTGGAGACATTTATGGCAATAAAACCCATTGGTTTTATATATGTTTTAGTGAAAAATTTATTTAAGTTAATTTATCTCACTTATGTGGGAATAAGTTTATAGGTATTGGTAACCTTCAGGGTTTATATTATCTTTTATGTTGAGGTAATTATGGGTTATTACACTTTGTGAATCTTATAGTAATTATATTAACATGGTTTTACAAAAAGAATAACCCGCATGCTGGGCGATTACCCATTGTATTTGACATTGTCACGTGGATTGAAACCGAAACTAAATTAAAATATGGGTTTAAAACCCACCACTAGACTACGTGATTTTACGGTTAATCTTTCATTTATTTTAATTAATTGATTTGAGTAATAAATATTATTTTATAAAAAATGGTGTTGCTTTTGAGGATTAGAGATTTATAATGTGTGTTATCCATATTGGTTTTGATAAATATTTAGAAATATGGTGAAATACTTGTGAAAATTTTATGGTTCTTATGATCCATTAATAGTTAATTTTATTGATTGAGAAATAAAAAAAATCATTTTTTGGATTTTCATTCATTAGAGTATGTGATGAATTATAAATTTATTGAGGCATAACCAAATGATGAAATTATGCTAATGAAATAGAAAGATATCAAGTAAGTAAATTTCCTTATATACATTAACAATAAATTAATTCATTAACTTTATTAAAAAGATATTGAATTTTTTTATCATATTACCTTAAAATATGATGATTCAAATGGCCTTTTTAAATCATTATTGATTTTTTCTTTTTTGTTCCTTTAACCATTCACTTTATTATGATTAAAGACCTGTTTCTCTCTCTAAAATTATTTATATTTTTATTCGTTTTCCATATAATAACCTGATTTTTTTTTCAACTAATTAGAACCCTTTTTATGTGTTATTGAATTTGAACTTTTTCACTTCCCTTTAACTATTATCAAGAGGATGTTTATTAACTCTTTTTTATGATGTGGGATTTTCAAAAATGAATTCTCAAATCAAAATCCCTTCAAATTCTATGAAATTTTTTAAATTATTGGGACACAATTTAATAATTATAGAAAGTATATAACACCCTAATATTTTAAAATTATTAGGTTGTATTCGATATCATATTAAACACTCAACACCGAGCTTAAACAACGCATAAGATATATTTCTTTAAATTTAATCTCTTGGATAACTTATGGAATAAATATCCTCGAGCCTAAATATACTGTAATGTACTATACCATTATAAAATAGCCATTAAATTGGAAATTATTAATTATACTAAATATATTAGGAAAATTAGGGTTATCTATTTATTATAAATGAAATAAGAATCATTTAGAAGGAAAAATAAATTTTTTTTTCTGAAAAACTATATATTTCTAAAAGACGGTTTAATTACAATTTTCACACATAATTTAATATTAATTTCTACCACTTTTAGAAAATGTATCTGATAAAATTAAATATATTTTTTCAATAAAAAAATTAAAATTATCTAAGGGTGATTTTTTTATAATTTTACGAAAAGGTCATTTTTTTTGATAAATAGTTAAAATACCAATTTTTAATGAAAACTACATTTTTGTTTAAATTATTTACAATGTTAAATAATATTTTAAGCTAGTTTTAAAGTAAAATTACTTCAAATATATTATATTTTAACTAATTTTGGTCATTGGAATCAATTTTATATTGAATTTTGATATTAAACCTTTAATACTTATGAGAATTTTCTATTTTGAAACTCTCTTTTTGTTCGCTTTTGAAAGTATAATTTTGAATTGGTTTCTACCACTTATTTGAATTGAATTATAGAAATTAATTCCATATTTTGAGTTAGAATAATATATATTATCTAATAAGTTCAACATAATTTTTTACCATTATTAATAGTAAAAGAAGTACAAATTAATTACCATAGTTAATGTAAAAGATGATTCTCCGGGGGTTAGAATAAAAGTATTAGGGTTAAAATGGTGTACTAACTTTTAGAAAACCCATTTAATATAAATATTCGAACCTTATTGTAACACCCCGAGATTTTATAAGAAATTTTCTTTTTATTTTATTTAATATCTTCTATTGTACGCTAAACCAAGATTATCTTGCACTATATGAAACACCATATTAGCTTGCAGTATACACAACACTAATCTTGGATTCTGTTAAACACAATTTCATGTTTTTTTATAGTAGTTATTCTACGCAAAATTGAGTGTATATATATATATATTCAATGTATAAATAAAATTTGGTAGTATTTTGTTATACTCAACAACAAAGGAGTCATACACTACACGCAACACTGACTTGGCTTGCATTACACGCAATCGCGACCATCCTCGATGGCGTGTGTTGTACGCAATATCGGGTTTCACTAAACGACGATATATTGTTATAATATTATTATGAACTAGCTGTTATGAATATTAGTATCTAAATTTTGGATTTTATGACATTATTATTCATCTTAAACATTTTCTAAAACATGGTATGAGAACAAAATAAATTTTTCGTGTAAAATAAGTATTTTTAAAAAAATGCAGTTTTGCCGCCTTTTGATGGCACACCCACTTTATATCTAGTTTTTGAAGGGTTTATAAATTAAATTTGAAAAATAATATTCTACTTTGGAATCATGATATAAAAATTTACTTTGGACAAATTTTTCATATTATTCTGATAACTTTCATATTTTAATGAATAGTAAAAACACGAAATATTTTAATTAAAAATAACTTTTTTCATCCCAATAATTTATATGGTAAAATTATAATATTAATGGTTTTAAAGTATAAATAGAATATATTTTTACCATTTAATATAATGTATTTCATTACCGTTAATTTTACATTGAATTCATAGGTAAAAACATTTCAATCTTTGGCAATGTTTTAACTTTTAAAACCCATTTTCTTAACAACGGGATTAATTTTAAATTAATTACTGCAACTTCTGTGTTTTGAATTTTCAAAAATGGATTCTATATTTTAATTTATTGGGTCCAAATTATGTTAGTAGGTTACTTTTATTTTTTTTGATATTATGGATAGTAACTACAGTAATTTTTATTTATTGCACTTAAAGGTAAATCAGATAATTAAGGGTAAAAATAAAGTTATAAAATTACCCTAACACCTGCCAAAATTTTATTTGATGACTAAATGTCTACCCATATCACCTAAGGGTTGGAATTGATTAATTTTATGGAATTTTACCATGAAAATAATTTAATTATTATTAAAACCAAAGAAAGTGACAACATGTCACTCTCTTAAATCTTATAAGTATAATAATTTTAATTTAGTGATAAAATTCATGAAATTTAGAACATAAATAGTCTCCATAAATATATTAAAATTATATACATCATGTAAATTTATTTATAATTTTTAGGGATTAAATAAGTATCATTAAAGGTGAAAAAATAGTGATGCAGAAATTGCTTATTTAGTGAAAAATCAATAATATAGTTTTTATTAAACTAATAGTGACCATTAAAGTAACAAAAACCTAAACAAAACTTATTGGTCATGTACATGTAAACCATAAGAATACAATGGTATAATATTTGACCATTTTCATCCTTATAAAAGCGATTATGAAACTTATATTATTTTATTAAAAATGATGTCAAAGTTGTCACCTTAATAATTTAATAAAGATAAAATTTTAAAAGGGGGTTGTTTTAGAATATAAATTCTACTAAAAGTATTATTATGAAATATATTATATTTAAATTCATCATTGTATTTTATTTGTAATTTTTATACAACAAATAAGTATATTAAAGAATTATACAAAAATGCTGTATTAATTATTTTATTAAGAGAAATATCAAATAAATGATTTTAAAATAATTAAAATAAATATTATATGAACTAATTAATGTAATAAACTAATTTTATAGATGAATATGACTTGTTAGTAATCTATTAAATATGTTTTTTGTAAAATATATTCTCTGTGTATTTTGTTTAAATTCAAATAAATGAATTGTGTCAAAATTGACACTATTGATATTTTATGTTATTAAATTGTTTAAAAATCACAAAAAATAATTAAAAGTTACAAATTAAAATTTATATGATCTAAAATTTCATAGGATTTCAAATTATGTATAACTAACAACACATAAGCAAGTATTTATAACCATATAAAATTTATAACATTATTACCACGAATAAAATTAAATAGATTAAATAAGGATAAATCAAAATGATAAGGTTTAAAATAAAATCAAAACATGTATAAATTTAATTGGTTGATGTGATTACAACCATATATTATCTAATATCCAAATTTGAGTCACTTTTTAAGTTTTTAAGTGGGTTTTGGGTTTATTATAAATTAATATTTTAGAGGTTTCCAAAGGTGCCCCTCTCATCCTTTATAAAAGGGCACCTCCTCCCTCTCCTCCTCACACCACATTGAGCATTCAAGATCTGCAAAACCCTGACCATTTCTCTTCTATAATTCCGTAGAAACATTATAGAGGTTTTGGTTTCCTCAAAAGACCAATTCTAGTTCCCTAAGAAGTAGTTTAAAGGAGGTGCGTCGAAGAAGAGGTAATCTCTTCTACCGATTATTTCAAGTTTATTTCTTCTTCAAATTCTTATTATTTATTTGTTTCATCATAAATTAATAACATATATATCAAAAATATATAGATATGTTATTATAAATATGAAAAAAATCCTATTTCACCTTCTATCCATCCTACAAAAAACGAAATCACCGCGCCTGCGTAGGTATGGAATACTGTCTCCATGCCGTGGTGTAATATGTTTTTCCACCACCACCTTACTTGGATGGGTATAATGGTGTAAATGAAAACTATATATAGTTATTATAACATCATAATGATGCTTATATATTATATCATTCACTACAATAGAATTAAATAATTATGGGAATGATATCATCGCTCGTGCGTACGTACGAATTACCGTCTCCATGACGCGATGAGATTCATTCTCCATGTTAACCACTCACGAATGATTATAAATTATATATAATGAATAATAATGAAATATATGAAATTATAAATCTACTGGATTTATATATATATATATATATGTCATCTACTTACTTCCATTCAAGTCAATAAGGAAAAGAAAACAACGTTCATGCGTATGTACGACCTACCGTCTCCATGAACGGTGTATTTCATTTAATTAATCTATCTATTTTTTATATATATATATATAATGAATATATATGATATATTAATCCTGATTTAAAATTTTGAATTAATTAAATCATGATATAAGTAATAATAATATCAAGAACAACAAGTCCAAACACGTATGATAAATAAAACGATTTTACCCAAAACGCTGCTTTAACATGGAATTTACAAAATAACGGCTAATATATAGTCATAAGTGAACCATATATGATATCATAAAAATTAATATGATTATGTAATAAGTCAATGACATTATTTAAATCATTATACAGGAGTTTCGGATACGTACGAAGCATATCAGACCGAAGGTAAGGGATAACTTTTCCAATCTCGTTTTTATCAGAGATTGTTTATTCGTAAGTATTTACTGGGGTTATATTTATAATCCATGTCCCTATTTTATAAAAATGGTTTAATTTATGTTTTAAGTCCTTTTTACCCATTTTTTTACTTTTACTACATGGTATGTAAGGAATCTTTCTTTTATTTACGTTACGAGGTACTTTTTTGACTTTTTCGGCAAAAGTACGAGATGAATGTTTTTTAACTTATACGGCATGAACAAAATTTTACGGTTTCATAAAGCCTTATTTTCCTGAAGCTTACTCTACAATATTTAATGAATATTTTCAACAAAATCCTTTTATTTTAAAATTTCATGGCATTTGGTGAAAAGAAAATGATTTTGAATAAGAAAGGATATTTTCCTCAAGAATTCATTTCAAGTGTTTTGTTAAAACTATTTTCCATATAAGATTCCATTATTTAGTATGATTATGTTTCAAGTATAATTCCTATATGATTTAAATGGTTTCAATTTTCTTATGATGAAATGATATCCATTTGTTTTATATGTATTATGTTATGATGGGATGATGTTTATGAAACCCATTTTTATTCTTTGGGTTATGATGAATGATTTATATTTATGTTGTGGCACAAGTAAGAATGATTTCATTATGAGATGGGTGGGACCTATATATCCCTCCAATGCATTGGGTAAAGATTTATATCTCATGAGATAGAAATGGCTGGAACAACAAGTTAATCCGGTTCAGTGTTACAAGACTGGAACGAGGAGTGAACTCAATTCAGTAAGGGACTTTGTCCACTAAGATGGTCTTGGAAATAATGCCTTGGCTACTATGAAAATCATATCAAGTGCTTATTGGTTTTCCACAATTACATGTTTTATTCCCATGATATTTTATCATGATTGATGATCCATTATGATCTATGCCTTACGTACTGCCATGTTTTATGTCATTGCTCAAGATTTTGATGTTTAAATATGATGTTCATGTTTTCAAGTTCAAATGTATATGGTTTGTTTTATTTTATCCTTGCTTACCCTAAACGAGCATTTGAGATCACCCTTTATATGTTTTCTTTTCCCCAGGATATAAAGAAAGGTTTTATGTAAGAAAAAAAGGAAGATCTTTATGGGAGATGTTGAAGATCTTTCACCAAGATTAGAAGAGTATATTCCGAGTTTCCAAAGACACTAAACTATTACAGTCCTTAAGTGTATGTTTTTATTATGTATTAGATATTCTGCAAAAGTAATGTAATGTCTATGTATGTCAAGCTTTGAGTCTCTACAGTTGGAATCAGAGTGAAGGTTTAGTTACCCTTTGGAAACTAGGATGCGAAAACTATAGTGAGATCCCTAGAGATATTTCTAAGGTATGTCTAGGGATGTTCCTAAGGTTAAGTATATGTATAGTTTATAGTCCTAGAATTAAGGTAACAATCTTAGAATTAAACCTAAGATGTTATATTTTTAAGGTACTCCCCCTTTATTATGTTGTTTTCCTAGCATGATTTTTTCCTCTCACACTATTCTTTTCGGGTTTTAAAAAATGGCTGGAAACATGAAGATTCATGATAATGGAGGATATGATGGACAATGGAATGATATTATTCATGAGAAACCAAATGCAATGGGATTTGGAAGTCTAAACATCATTATTATGCCTAATCATCAATATCATAATATGATCAATAATATCAACTTTGGTAATTTTCCTGACTAGACTAATAAGAGAAAGATGGAGTTTGATGATGATCATAGAGGAAATAAAGTCCAAAATCCATCCTGTAAATCATGTGGGCAGAGGCATCAAGGAGAATGTTTCAATGGAACTGGAAGATGCTTTGGGTGTGGAAAATAAGGACACAAAGCCAGTAAGTGTAAAGGAAAAGGTTCAGTTAACACCATGGACAAGGATAATGGTATTTCTATGACATCAACAACGATTAAATGTTTTAAATGTGGAATTTATGGGCATTATGCAGACCAATTATTTAAGGGAAAGTCTCATGAAGAGAATCGGCATGGTCATATGGGTAGTATTTATGTTGATGATGATGAAGATACTATAAATGATATGTGAGATGAAATACTTTTTCAATCTCGGTAAATGGTTTAAGAAGGTAGTGGAATGATTGTATGTTTATTAATAGTAATGTTGTATAGGTAATTTAATGGTACTATGGAATAAAGATTCATATAAGGATTGTTACACTGTTTTTTTCCTTGAGTTTTTGAATGTATATGATGAATGGTACGGGTAACCATGAAAGGTTATGCAAATATTTTTGGAAGGTAGATGATATGTTCATAATGAAAGGATAAGGAGATAATGAGATGGTTGATAGTATTAATGATCTCATGACTGGTATAAGTACAATGTGATATCATGGTTTGAGTATATAGAAATTTTGGAATTTTGGTATGTTGAAAGAGTAATCTTTTGACAGCATTCATGTTTTCACTAAGGTTGAATGGGTATTCATTTTTCAAGAAAATACATGATTAAGGTATTAACATGTTTTTAATTTGACCAAAAAGATATAACGTATGATATATGGGGGATAAATGATGGTATTCACATGCTAGGTTAATGATATTTCTAGTAATTGTTTTCTTTATACTATGATCTTGGACAGAAGTATTTTGGATAAACCTAAAGATTGGAATGGATTAGGTTGGACATAAGTCAGTATTGTTTAAGGCTAGAACTTTTTTTTGATATTATTTATGGAATGATATAATAATTTAGTTTTAGATAAAGGAAAACCTGCAGGACGGGAAATAACCCATCGCGTCGAATAAGGTTGTGGGAATAGAACCCACAATCGAAGTGTGACAGGCCTTTATTTCCTACCACTGGCCTACAGGAAGTCCCTGATTAGTAGAAACTAGTTTTATTTTATTAAGCGGTATGATAGATGAAGTATAAGTCCATTTTTGGAATCATATACAATTAACCTCACCATAGATGGACTTATGTATATTTGATAACATTTTCTAACCTTTTTTTTGAGACATATGGAATGTCCCATCATTCGATCACATGATCTTATAACACTTCATGAATGACAAATTCCACTTCTTTTCTTTAAGAGATTGTTCAAGGCACGAACAACGGTGAGATTATACCGAAATAAAGTAAGTATTTCTTCTAATTTAAATTCTTCAACTTTAGGGAAATGATCTTGAAAAAAAAAATGTTGTCCTAGTGCCCTTATATCTGATGAATCAGATGGTACATTAGATCATCACAAATTTATGACTTTGTGATTGTTGGATTTTTCATAGCCATGTTCTCTACCACTCTCCATGAGAACTTTATAGTTTGATTTCTCTTCTATATCCATATTTTCACCTATGTTCTCCTATGTGGAAACCCAATGATGAGTTAATTTGGGTAACCATTATGTTTCATACATCACTTTTTAAAATTAAGTTTTAGTATTCCTTTTTACGATGTGGGTTTCTATGAAAGAAACTTTCAAGTAGTAAACCATTTATAACCCTGATGAATTTCGAGGGAGAAATTCATTTTAAGGGGGGTAGAATATAACACCCCAAGATTTTATAAGATATATTCGTTTTATTTTATTTCATCTCTTATGTTTTATGCTACACCAAGATTATCTTGCGCTATATGCAACACCGTATTAGCTTGCAGTATATGCAACACTAATCTTGGATCATGTTACACATAATTTCAAGTTTTTTTGATAGTAGTTATTCTATGCAACACTGAGTGTATATATATATATATTCAATGTATAAATGAAATAAGGTATTATTTTGTTATACGTAACAACAAAAGATCCGTGAACTATATGCAACACAGACTTGGCTTGCATTACACGCAATCACGACCTTCCTCGATAGCCTGTGTTGTACGCAATACCGGGTTTCACTAAACGATGATATATTGTTACAATATTATTACGAACTATCCATTATGAATATTAGTATCTAAATTTTGAATTTTATGACATTATTATTCATCTTACACATTTTCTAAAACATGTTATGAGAACAAAATAATTTTTTGGGTAAAATAAGTATTTTTCAAAAAATGCAGTTGTGTCGCCTTTTGATGGCGCACCCACTTTAAATATAGTTTTTTAAAGGTTTATAAGTTCAATTTGACAAAATAATATTCTTATTTGGAATCAGGATATAAAAATTCACTTTGGAAAATTTTTTCATATTATTCTGATAACTTTCATATTTTAATGAATAGTAAAAACACGCTATATTTTAATTAAAAACAAATTTTTTTATCACAATAATTTATATGGTTAAATTACAATATTGAATGATTTTAAAGTATAAATAGAATGTATTTTTACCATTTAATATAATTTATGTCATTACCGTTAATTTTACATTGAATTCATAGGTAAAAACATTTCAATCTTTGGCAATGTTTTAACTTTTAAAACCCATTTTCTTAACAACGTGATTAATTTTAAATTAATTACTGAAACTTCTGTCTTTTGAATTTTGAAAAATGGATTCAATATTTGAATTTAGTGGGTCCTAATTATGTTATTAGTTTACTTTTATTTTTTTTGATATTATGAATAGTAACTACTATAATTTTTATTTACTGCACTTAAAGGTAAATCGGATAATTAAGGGTAAAAATAAAATTATAAAGTTACCCTAACACCTTCAAAAATTCTATTGGAGGACTAAATGAAGACCCATATCACCTAAAGGTCGTAATAGATTAATTTTATGGACTTTTGACCGTGAAAATAATTTAATTATTATTAAAACCAAAGAAAGTGACAACATGTCACTCTCTTAAATCTTATAAGTATATAAATTTTAATTTAGTGATAAACTTCATGAAACATAGAACAGAAATAGTCTCAAAAAATATAATAAAATTATATACATCATGTGAATTTATTTAAAATTTTTATGGATTAAATAATTATCATTAAAGGTGACACAATAGTGACGAAGAAATGTTTTATTTAGTGAAAAATCAATAATATAGTTTTTATTAAACTAATAGTGACCATAAAAGGAAAAAAAACCTGACCAAAACTTATTGGTAATGTACATGTAAACCATAATCATAC
Organism: Viscum album; assembly: GCA_963277665.1. Classification (NCBI taxonomy): domain Eukaryota; kingdom Viridiplantae; phylum Streptophyta; class Magnoliopsida; order Santalales; family Viscaceae; genus Viscum; species Viscum album. The sequence continues at coordinate 1,756,396,559 of OY728137.1, forward strand.
AATGGTAGAATATTTGACCATTTGGATCCTTATAAAAGCGATTATGACACTTATATTATTTTATTTAAAATGATGTCAAAGTTGTCACCTTCATAATTTAATAAAGATAAAATTTTAAAAGTTGGTTGTTTTAGAGGGTAAATTAGACTAAAAGTATTATTATGAAATATATTATATTTATCTTCATCATAGTATTTTATCTGTAATTTTTATACAACAAATAAGTATATTAAATAATTATACAAAAAATGTTGTATTAATTATTTTATTTAGGGAAATATCAAATAAATTATTTTAAAAGAATTAAAATAAATATTATATGAACTAATTAATGTACTGCACTAATTTTATAGATGAATATTACTTTTTAGTAATCTATTAAATATATTTTTTTCTAAAATATATTCTCTGTGTAGTTTTTTTAAATTCAAATAAATGAATTGTGTCAAAATTGACACTATATATATTTTATATTATTATATTGTTTAAAAATCACAAAAATATTTAAAAATTACAAATTAAAATTTATATGATCTAAAATTTCATAGGATATAAAATTATATATAATTAACAACACATAAGAATGTTTTTATAACCATATAAAATTTATAACATTATTACCACAAATAAAATTAAATAGATTAAACAAGGATAAATCAAAATGCTAAGGTTTAAAATAAAATCCAAACATGTTTAAATTTAATTGGTTAATGAGATCAAAAACCTATATTATCTAATATCCTAATTTGAGTCACTTTAAAAGTTTTTAAGTGGGGTTTGGTTTTATTATAAATTAATATTTTAGAGGTTTCAAAAGGTGCCCCTCCCCTCCCTTATAAAAGGGCACCTCCTCCATGTCCTCCTCACACAAGATTGAGCCTTCAAGCTCGGAAAAACCCTACCCATTTCTCTTATCCACTTCCCTAGAAGAATTATAGAGGTTCTGGTCTCCTCAAAAGACCAACTCTAGTTCCTTATGAAGTAGTTTAAAGGAGGTGCGTCGAAGAAGAGGTAATCTCTTCTACCGATTATTTCAAGTTTATTTCTTCTTCAACTTCTTATTATTTATTTGTTTCATCATAAATTAATAACATAAGCATCACTAATATACTGATATGTTATTATAAATATGAAACAATCCTATTTCATCTTCTATCCATCCCACGAAAAACAAAATCACCGCGCCTGCGTACGTACAAAATACCATCTCCACGCCGTGGTGTAATCTGTTTTTCCACTACCACCATACTTGGATGGGTATAATGGTGTAAATAATAACTATATATAGTTTTTATAACATCATAATGATTATGATATATTATATCATCCCCTACAATTCAATTCAATAATTATGGGAACGATATCATCGCTCGTGCGTACGTACGGATTACTGTCTCCATGACGTGATGAGATTCATTCTCCATGTTAACCACTCAAGAATGATTATAAATTATATATAATGAATAATAATGAAATATATTACATGATAAAGCTACTTTATTTATGAATATATATATATATATTTCATATACTTACTTCCATTCAAGTTAATAAGCAAAAGAAAACATCGTTCATGCGTACGTATGACCTACCGTCTCCATGAACGATGTATTTCATTTCATTTATCTATATATTATATATATATATATACTGAATATATATGATATATAAATCCTGATTTTCAGTTTTTAAGTAATTAAATCATGATATAAGTAATAATAATATCAAGAACAACAAGTCCAAACACGTACGATAAATAAAACGATTTTACCCAAAACGCTGCTTTAACATGGAATTTACAAAAGAACGACTAAATAAAGTCATAAGTGAACCATATATGATATCATAACAATGGATATGATTATGTAATAAGTCAATGACATTATTTAAATCATTATATAGGATTTTTGGATACGTAAGAAGCATATCGGACCAAAGGTAAGGGATAAATTTTCTAATCTCTTTTTTATCTGAGATTGTTTATTCGTAAGTATTTACTGGGGTTATATTTATCATCCACGTCCCTATTTTCTAAAAATGGTTTAATTTAAGTTTGAATTCCTTTTTACCCATTTTTTACTTTTACTACATGGTATGTAAGGAATCTTTCTTTTATTTACATTACGAGGTACTTTTTTGACTTTTCCAGCAAAAGTACGAGAAGAATGTTTTTTAACTTATACGACTTGAACATATTTTTACGGTTTCATAACGCCTTATTTTCATGAAGATTAATCTACAATATTTAATGAATATTTTCAAAAAAATCATTTTATTTTAAAATTTCATGGCATTTGGTGAAAAGAAAATGATTTTAAAGAAGAAAGGATATTTTCCTCAAGAATTCATTTCAAGTGTTTTGTCAAAACTATTTTCCATCTAAGATGACATTATTTAGTATGATTATGTTTTAAGTATAATGTCTCTATTATTTATATGGTTTCACTTTTATTATGATGAAATGATATCCATTTGTTTTATATGGATTATGTTATGATGGGATGATGTTTATGAAACCCATTTTTATTCTTTGGGTTATGATGAATGATTTATGATTATGTTGTGGCATAAGTAAGAATGATTTCATTATGAGATGGTTGGGACCTATATATCCCTCCAATGAATTGGTAAAGATTTATATATCATGATATAGTCATGGCTGGAATGGATAGTTATTCCGGTTCAGTGTTACAAGACTGGAATGAGGAGTGAACTTGATTCAGTAAGGGACTTTGTCCACTAAGATGGTCTTGGAAATAATGCCTTGGATACTTTGGAAATAATATCAAGTGATTATTAGTTTTCCACAATTACATGTTTTATTCCCATGATATTTTATCATGATTGATGATCCATTATGATCTATGCTTTACGTACTGCCATGTTTTATGTCATTGCTCATGATTTTTATGTTTAAATATTATGTTCATGTTTTGAAGTTCAAATATATATGGATTGTTTTATTTTCTCCATGATTTCCATTACTTAGCATTTGAGCTCACCCTTTATATGTTTTCTTTTCCCCAGGATATAAAGAAAGGTTTTAGGTTATAAAAAAAGGAAGATCCATATGGGAGATGTTGAAGATATTTCACCAAGATTAGAAGATTATATTCCGAGTTTCCAAAGACACTCAACTATTACGGTCCTTTGGTGTCTATTTTTGTTATGTATTAGATATTCCAATAAAGTTATTTAATGTCAACGTATATCAATATTTGGGTATCTACACTTAATATTATATAATGGTTAATAATGAATAATTTGTGAGGATAATTTCATGATATAAATGTGAGTGAAATTGATTTTTTTTTTCAAAAAGTCCTTATGTGTCCTCTCCCCACTTTTAAAAGGTAATCCCCTATCCTACACTATTCACTACTAAAAAGACATTTTTTAGACAAGACCTAAAAAAATAAATTACTTACTCTTTTAAAAAATCATAGAGTCTTTTTTTATCATAAAGACAACCTAGGTCATCTTTTAGTGTAAGCATAAAGAAGTTATTCGAAGAATAGGTAACATTCTTAACTGATCTTTTTTATTTTGTTTATTATTTAACATATTTAAAATATTATTAAAACACTATTATATAATTACCTTATTAAATTACATAAAATTATATGTTATTATGTTAAGGACATGACGTATATCTATATCCTCTTCCATGAAATGGGAAACGAAACCATCGTTTATGTGTACATCTGATTACCTTCTTGCGAACAACTATAAATATTGTTCCATAATAACATTTTAATGATGGATATAATGATAAATTTAAAAAATGTGTGTGATATTCTTATAAAAAAATAATTATAATATCACATATACCTTCTTACTTTCCTTTTTTGTTTAAAATCTAATAACATCGCTCGTGTGTATATTAGACTACCATCTCGTAAAGTGATGTGAATCATTTTTCACTTACGCTTTACATAGAAGTTATTAAATAAAAATTTAGAGAATATATATTATTTTTGTTAAATTATATTTATTTTATAAAATTCTTATGTCACCCAATTCTTAACCCTTTCAATAATTATGTAAATGATAACATCGCTTGTGCGTACGTACGAACTATGGTCTCCACGATGCGATGAGATCCATTGTCCATGTTCAAATTTAACTAATGATTATAAAAATTTATCAAATGAAAAAATATTATTTATAAAATTAATATCATCATGGATATGTTTGATCTATATCTTATACCCATGAGCCATAATTTTTATGACAAAATAAGACAATTAACACCCAAAACAACGAAAATAACGAAATATTACTAACATAAAAGTGGTGAAATGTTATAATAGAATCATATATGATATTATAAATATGAATATGATTATAGTATAAATTAATAACATTTTTAAAACCATTATAAATGAGTTTAAATCATGTTTAACCAAAATTAAGTATGAGGTAATGGACTTTGTCTCAATTTCTCCTCATTGAGGAATATTATGATGTTATGTATCTAATTTATTTTATATTGTGTACATAATACCCATTTGAAATGTAATATCATGATTCATTCATAATACATGGTATTTTAAATTTTAATTTGAAATACTTCATTCAAGGAAAATTGACTTGAAAATAATCAAGTGGTAAAGAATTTAATAACTCAATTTTTTTTCATTAGGTTGTTTTACTTATTCATTATCTCTAACAATCTAATATTACTTATGTATCAAATTTTGACTATATAATGTTTTATTTAAACTTGTTTTATGTGTATTTAAATTTTATAAACATAATTGATTCATTGATTAGTTCTCACTTTAATGTTATGATCCTTTTAATGGTTTATTTTACAGTCTCATTTTAATTGGGAATGTTTATTCTTGAATTTACATTAAATTAAATTATTTACTCTTTATATAATAAAACAATTTAATTTCTTTATCCTCTGGGAATTCATCATGCTTTCAAATAATATGACTATTTTCACTTTTTGGTAGTTAAAATAAACAAGAACTATTTTTTTTAATAAAATATGTCTTCTTTTATCCCTTCGGTTGAAAATAATTTTTCATAAAAATACAGGGTTTCAATTTTTTTTAAAATTTCTTTAGAATTTTAAAAAATATTTATTAAATATTTTTTTACCCATTTTTACTTTTTACTATTTTTTTGAAAGGAATATTCATATGGTTTTCCAAACAGGTCTCATTTTTCATTTATTAAAAAATTAAAAGGAATATTTTTTTATAATTTTCACGATATGAAGGGAATTTCCCAACCTCATGTCCACACATTGTTTTAAAGCTAATTTTATAATATTCAAAGTTTATTTTCAAATAAAAATATTTTTAATTTTTTTTGTGAATCATTATTTTTAAAAGGTGATTTTCAAGATGAAAATGACATTTTCCTCTAGAATTTTTTAATTATGTTTTTATTTTATTTTTATTCATCAACAAAAAACCCTTTATTTTACTTTTACTCTACCAAGAATAAGTTGTTTTTATATCATCCTTATTCTTTTTAAGAATTTATGATCATTTTGACAATGTAAATTATTTCAATTCACTTTCCTAATTTATTTTTTGTATTCATTAACTTTCCCTTGAAATATTCACTTTCATGTGAGTATTATACATTAAATCTCCTCGAAATATCTATATTTTTTATTAGGATATGTTTATTGGTTTAACTGAATATTATTTCTACAAATGGTGTTCTACAATGAATTTTTTTATTTATCTAGGGAAATATTTATAAATCTATATTCTTTAATCAATACAGATATTTTATGATAAGACACTTTGTTCATGAATTAAATAAATTATTGAGTATGTGTGGAATGATTTTAATATGCAGTGATGGGTGGGTTTAGAATTATATATTACCTAGATGTATCATTTGTATCATGAGGTGAATCAATAAGCTATAATTAAAAGGGTTTTCACCTATAGTTTTGAACTTTTGTGTGAAATGTATTTATAGTAGATGTATCATGAAACCCGTAATAATGAAATCCAATAATAAAATATTTCATTAATTAAGAAAATAGTTATTATTATCCATGATATTTTTAAAACGACATTATCTCTCGATGAATTTCATTCTAAATTTATTGAATAAATTTCACTTGTGTTCTGTTATTTATCTTTCTATATTGACTTTGGCTTATCTATTCATGAAAGTCAAGTTATTGATTAAATGGAATGTTTTTTCAGTTATGTACCTCACTATATTGATTATGCCTTATCAATTCATGATAGTCAAGTTTTTGATTAAATGGAATGTGTGTTCAGTTATGTACCTTTATATATTTATTATTCCTTATCTATTCATGATAGTTAATTTATTGACTAAATGGAATGTGTATTCAGTTATGTACCTTTACATATTCAATATTCTTTATCAAATCAATGTATTCAAATTGTATAAATGGATTTTTTTTAATTATTTACCTTTCCATGATGATCATTCTTATTGAATCATGATAGCTCCCACTGTACTTACACCTTACTAATCATTTAAACTCATTATTATTTGGTTTCCTTTCTTAGGAATCCATGAAGTGTTCTATAAATGATATGCAAGGATATGACAGATGGAGTAATGATATTCTCAATTTTTTTTGGTATTTTTTGTATTAAAATTTTATATGGGAATCATGTATGTACATAGTTTAAAAAGTCTACCAAAATATTCAGTCATTCAGGATGTGATTTCTTATATCTTATGACAATGTAATAAAATAGACACTAACTCTTATTTACTATATTCTGGGTCACTAAAATCCCCACCATTAAGAATCACTATTATTAGAACTGTCACACCCTGAATGGACAATACTCAATTATTTTATTTATTTTTGATTCATATTTATCTCACTTTCCTTTCAAGTAGTTTTTGGAAATTGTTTTTAATTTTTGGGCATAAAAGGCATGTTGATTGGTTTTCTAAAACCATAAAAAAATCATGTAATAACCTCTATAATTTCTAGATCAAAACCGCATGGTTAATGCATGGTTGTAAAAACCATGCGTTCTACTTGTTTAACATGCTCTAAAATCTTAGTAGTTGAAGCATGATTGGTGCACAGTTTCTCAAACCATGCAACCAAACCATTGAAAGTTACTAGGTTCACATTAAAGTTGAACTATCCCTTCCAAACATAACATTTTTAACCATAAATCACCCCTCACTCATCTCATTTTTCCAATGTATCTATCGGGGGTCCTCCCTTGCCTCACCACATGACCCCTCTTCTCCTCATGGAGGATTATTCTTATTTCTTCAGGATTTTGGGGGGAATTTTCAAGGAAATCACCCCTTACCTTCTTCCTCCCCTTCCTTATTCAAGTTTATATTTTCTTCTTCTTCTATGGTTCCAATGGTTTAAGGTCCATGATTATTTGTTTCTAAATTAGGGGTTTATGTTTTTCAGGTTTCCATGTTTCTCTCTTGCTTTTTTAGACCTCCTCGAGGTGGACTTGAGTTTCCTTTGTTGAAGGAAACAAGGTTCGAGGTAGGTTACCTTATGCTCAAACCTTTAAATAGAAACTATGATTTATTGATTTGTTTAAAGTATGTTTTTATTGTTATAAAAATTGATTATATTATGAAAATTTTTAGTGGTTAATGGAAATGGTTTATCACTTGTTTTACATATTTTACAAAAAAGTTTCCAAAATGGGTTTCTCTTGTTAAAGAATGTTTTCAACCCTGTTTTGACATATAAAGCATCCAAACTGATTATTTAGTTCTCTTAATGATTTCCACCATGTGAAATGAAATTCACAAATTTGTTTTGGTATTTTGAATGGTTTTCATAAATGATTAATGTAATTTTTAGGTTTCCTAAAAATATTTGAGGGTATTTCCACCACTTTAACACATTAAATATTATATATACAAACACAAATATATATAGGTTATCTATTTATACATATTCACTCATGAAGATTAAAATTTGTACATTATGGAAAATGGGTGAACACATACACACACATATACAAATCAAGGTGAATATGTGTGTAATTTTGAAGAATGGTTTTGAAACTTAAAATATTTGGGGAAGATAGGGTTTTCATGTGAATGGTGTTTGTTTTCAAATTATGAGGTCCAATTGGAAATTTGAGGTTCATCCTTGGGAATGGAAACCCCTATTAGGGAATACCCCATAGTTGCAGAATTGGGATTGGTGTTGAATGGGGGTAAACATGTGAAATATATAATATACAGTGTATCATGTATGATGATAAGTGGGATTTTGTGTTTTTCATGTATCATGGAAAGGAAAAAGGGGATACACTTAAAATAAATCTTATAGGTGAGAAAGATGATGGTTTGTTTCAGTGAAAGGAATGTGATATGTATGTATATGATAATTTTATAAAACTAACATTCATTTTTATGTCATGGTAATTTTTTATGTAGTTTTTATAGATATATTGGAAGACATGTTGTACTAGTTCAGTTTTATGCTATGAATAGTGGTCCTGAGAAAGACTTGTCTTCCTATAGGATATCCCCCTCAGTTAATCTAGTGAGAGTGACACCATGTGATGGAGAGTTTTTATTATGGTGTCCTAAACAAGAAGAGATTGATTATTATAATTTTTATAGCTATATCATTTACCACCTCAACTAGCTTCTAGGTTTTTTATGACAATGATTTTATATGCATTATACTTACCTCTATAATGTGGAATTTTTATAAAATTGTTTTCATTACAATTATTTCTTACTAAAACTATTCTTTTAGTACATGTCTCCTTTTATGGATTGTTTATTAGAATGAATTTAACTCTTTATAAAATGTTTTTTAAATGTCCAGGAAAGAATGGTTTACCTGAAGTGTTTGTTTATTACTTATTTTATAAAGGAAATAGAAAACCTTATACTTTTACATTAATATATTCAAACTAAAATGAAATGGTTTTCTATTTGATGTTTAATTACAAGTCATTAATTTTGTAATAGAATCCCTACTAATCATCTCACTAATCACACCCACATTACCATCTCAATTTTATATTGAGTTCGAATTTAGGTAGCTTATGGAGCGAGCCTATTTTGAGGTGGCGGTGATATGTGGGGTCACATGGAGGTATGTCCATAATATGTTTTTCTCCTATTTACAATATTTATTTTATTTAATTTATTCATATTTTTTATTAGCTATTTTATTGGATAAATAGTTCCCAATTGATTTATGAATGATGTCTGACACTAGTTTATAACCTGGGAGGATCGAGAATGCCTCTTGGGACTTGTTGTGTGTTTAGACCACAACCTATCATATATAAATATCACATATTAACAGATGAATATTCATTACATAACATTATGATCCACACCAAAATCATTTATTTTTCATGCCTTTAGAAGATTGGACACATAAAAAATCGGTTCATAAGTAAACTACATCGTCTCTAGATATGTTGTTTCTAACAAGAACCCTTCTTAGACATATCATACATAAAACTATTCTTCATAACCTAGGTAAGGTAAACATAAAAATGGGTGAGTTCATATGCTTAGTAAAGGTAAATACGGGGGATATCAATGCTAAAAAATCATAACGTGAGCATAAGGGTATGATAATATGACCATAAAATTTTAAAACCACACATTGCATATCAAATATCATAATCCCAAGTCATGGAATAAGGATTATTAGTTCAGGAGACATGAATTATAATGTAATCCTAGAACATGAGCTATGATATAATAATATAGGAATAAGAAATGGATTTTTGGAAAACACACAAGCATTGAAAATTACTTTTTTAGTAGTCAAGACTCATTTCCATAACTATAATAGTGGATTGGGTTCACCCCAAAAATCATCGTAGTAGTCAATGTTTACTCTAGAGACTATAATAGTGGAATAGTTTCACTCCAAAACTATATTTGTAGTCATGGTTCACTCCTATGACTTTTATAGTGAAAAAATTTCTTTATAGAATAAGGCTCACCCCTATTACATTCCTATTTATCTATTGAGATACTAGTCCTTACCCAATGCATCAGAGGCAGATATATGTCCCACCAATTAGAAATTTAAATCATACACATTTTTTTTCACAGGAACATAAAATATTCAACATATTAGAACCCATGAATAGAAATGGGTTTCATAAACATTTCATCATAGAATAGCCTATGTAAAAGATATAATTTTCTTAAACATTTCATAATTTCATCATAACATAACCTGTTAAAAGACAAACAAGTTTTATAAAAATATTTTCATCCTAAACATAAAATATTTAGAGATATAATAATAATGGAATACATGGTTCATATACCCTGTAAATCATGAGTAACATTAAAGGATATTGTCTTAGATAGAAAATGATTTTGAAAGATCACTTGGAATATTTCTTGTGGAAATTAATCTTTTCACTTTGAAAATCAAACTTCTAGAACAAAAAGTTCCCAAAAAACTTTTTAAATCATTTTATTTGAAAATAAAATTTGAAAATTATAAAGTAATATTTAAAAAAATTATGTTTTCATGATGGTGGAAAATATTATTTATGTTGCACACATTAAAACAAAGGATCCTTTCAAATTTTTGGTAAAATGTAAAAAGAACCTTTTATAGAAATTGATATGAAGTTTCCTTTTATACCATTGCATATAAAGTTAAACAATTATCAATAATATTTTAACAAATTATTAGATATTAGTTAAAAAATTTCTTTAAATTTTTTAGAAAACATTGATATGGAATAAAAAAAGGATTTTCAACGAAAGAGATATATAAAATTGATATTTCTTTATAACATTATTTCAGACTCATGAGTAGATGAAGTGAGGAAAATGAAAGGAAAAAATTTATATTTATGTAATAACAAAAGGATAATAAAATAAATTACTTTTTTGAGAGATATATCATAATATTTCATCATAATAAATATAATTATTAATAATTCTAATAAATAATGAGATTGTAACAAAAAACTATTACCACTTGGGTATCTTCTAAATTGTATGACCCATGAAATAATAACATTAAATGATACCTTAAATATCATGATAATAAATAAATTCACAATATAAAATGTAATAGGGGATATATTTACACCTTGTAAAATAATATAGTATCATAACATAACTTATTTCCAAATAAGAAAATTTGAGATTCAATTACATTACCTTAAATATCGAATTCCTTTATACACAATCAAAACTCCTTAATATAGAACAACTGCCTTTAGATCTTCGATTAAGAACCCCAATATTAAACATTAGAGATGAAAATAATCTCTAAAACATGGATAAGGATCTTGGGGATAGATTTTTTTGGGGCTAGTTGAGATAAAGGGATTAATAGGTGTGTATAAGTGAGGGGAGGAAGTCCCCTTTTATAATTAATGAGTGAATTTTTTGTAAATTACCAAAACTATTCAATAATGGGAAGTAAATATCACTTAAGGTGCCACTAAAATTGATAAATAATATAGTAGAGGGGTGATATGGTTGATAAATACCTCCACCAATAGAAAAAATCATGTTTCAAACATGTTATTACCTTTTCCTCTAAGTTATTTCAATTTTACCATTTTAATTTTCACCACAATAACTAGTTTCTTTTTATTTACTGAAGTAATTTATCCTTTAATAATAAAGTCATAAGGATCCATATTAGAAAATTTTTACCCACTAAATCTATATATGAAATCTAATTCATTAAATAAATTTCTTATGTGTGTTGAAAATTAATTTTACACATGCATATATAACGTGCAAAAGCCCATTTTGACTTTAATCGGAGTAATTAATTTTTTTAGTATTTTTAATAATATTTTTAAACAAAAATTAACTATAACTTATTTTATATTATAAATTATGTTGATTTAAAATATTTAATTCACTTTATCAATTTTATTTCATGAATTCGGATGAATTTAATTTAAAATAATACCCATAGACGTGATTAAAAATCCAATTTCCAATGAGAAGATTTTCATAAGGATATAAAGTATTGATATGAAAATTTAATATGATACTAATTCTAGGGGAATAAATTGGATTATAAATATATTATTGAAATAATTTTATTTTTAAAAATATATTAAAATAAAATAGAGCTTGTGAATTCTTTGAACAAAAATGAATTTTTTAATAGTAATTAATATTTTTTTACTATTCATTGAAAAATTATTCTTTTCAAAAAATTCCCACGAATTCGAAAAATGATATCTTGAAATATTTATTTTAAAATTGATTTTTATTTTTTTAACTAAAATTTCCAAAAGTGTAAAAAATTATTTTATTATTTTTTAATAAATTTTTTTTTTGAGAAAATAGAATTTTCCAAACATAATGACATTACTATAAAATAAGTACTTTTTTTTCATCAATATAATTTATTTATATAAAACTATTATACTAAATATTTTATAATGTTTAATTCATATTAATTCATAAAATATTAATGAAAATGTTATACGGATCATGCTTAAATATTTATATAAATAGTATATAGTGGTTTGTTAAAACTAATTTTTGTGTGTAACACAAGTTGTCAAAGAAATTATATTTATTCGGGAAAAAATATTTCATAAAATCTTGGTGTGTTACATTATAACCCCATAAAAATGAATTTCACTTTCAAAATTCATCAGTTTGATGTAAACAAATGATGATAATTTATCCTCATCATAAATTTATGTTCTCATGTAGCTTCTTTAAATTGGTGGGTTTTTAATGAATCTTTGACCATATCAGTGGTATTTTTTAGTTATACTTTCTATGTATGATCTAGAATCTTTATAAGTAATTCATCATAAGAGAAATATTAATCAAGGTTCATGACCACTATGTTTTTTACATGTGAAGGTTTAGGTGTGAACTTCCTCAAGAGAGATACATGGAACACATTGCGGACATGAGAGAGGTTCAGTATAAGCACCAAGCGATAAACAACCATCTCTACTCATTAAAGAGTCTTGAAGGGGATAATTAGCCTACAGACTGGTTTTAATTTCTTCTAAAATTTCATAACATTATTCTATGTATAAATTCATTGAAAATCATTATCACTAACTTCAAACTCAGGATTATATAGATGATTGTTAGTATAACTTTTCCGTTAACTCTAAGTTGCCATGATATTCCCTTAAAAGGATATAACATTCTCTGTAATTTTCTCTGCTAGATCTGGTCCCAATAGATTTATTTCTCTAACTACATCCTATCATGTTGTTTTTATACACTTATTTTTCATATGGGTATTCATAAAGAACCATATAAATGCTTGAGTGAAGGAAATTTTTTTGGGAAAACTCAACCAATGGAAGATGTTCAACCCAAACACCTTTTAAATCCATAAAACATGATCACATCAAATACCTTAGGGGTTTAATCGTTCTGTCAAATTGACCATATATCTAAGGATGATATTTCTTAATGAAAGATAACTCTATATTAAAATCTTATTAGAGACTTCACTGAAACTAAGTTAAAACATAGACCCAAATCAGATACAATTGAATGTGGTACTCCATGAAACATTACCACTTCCTTAATATAAATCATGACAAGATGATCCAGATAAAAGTATTACTTGATAGCAATGAAGAGTGCTATATTTGTAAATATACTGACTACAACCCATATAACATTATTCCATTTATATGTTTGAGGAATCCATATGAAAAAATCCATAATGATTTTTTTCAATTTTCATTATTTTATGGATAATGGTTGTAGTATCCTCTTACGATTTTTTATCCTAGCCTTTACTTTCAATCATACCAAGCATTGACATACATACTCAATAATATCTCTCTTCATATTGTCCCACCCAAAATACAATTTCATGTAGGTCAGTGGTAAGTGATTTTCCCTTTTCACCCTTCGATTACATGTTCAAGCCCCACATCCCTACCAAATATGATAGGTTTTCATTGAACATGTGAGTTATCTTATTCCCAAACTATATTAAAATAATTATTATAACATCCCAAAATTGAAATAACCCATAATTACCTCAACATAAAAGATAATATAAACCCTAAAGGTTAACACTAACTTTAATCTTATTTCCAAAAAATGTAAAAATATTCCTCCACAAATAATTTTTCATTAAAACATATACAAGACCAAAGGGTCATGGTACTATATTTTTTTCCCAAAATATCCTTAATATTTATAAACATTCATCACATAAAACCCCAAGTGGGATGTCTAAGACTTTGAACTTATTATCATCCTTAAACTTGTAAACCCATGACTGTATCCATAGATCTCAATTTAATCTTACATAGAGACATATACACTTCCATAATGAGATTCATCCTTTATTCCTTAAATAAACTCATATCATAGAATAAAATAAATTCCATTGGAAGTTCCGGTTTTTTCCTTGCACATATAGATGACCATATGTTGATTTAGGATATCAAATACGATTTTTTCATAATATACAGAGAGAGGGATAATCAATGAGTAGGATCACATCAATTTCCACCAAAGGATGAACAAAAACATTTTAAAAGGTCACCTTAATATAAAATGTAACATGAAATTTCAAAATAAGGAGTGGATAATATATTTTCTCTAATTATCATAATCCAATTAAATATATATGATTGAATAGGGTTTCCATTTGATGTTTGTTTTTAGATATTATTGGGTCTTATCATCCTAATTATCCCTTAGATTGGGGAACTTATTTGCATAATTCTCAAACTAATTGCATTTGGAACATTGGAGTGTGGGTAGTGCATTCTATAAAGAATTATCTTTATTTTAATTATTATCTAAATTTTTACTATCACTTAAGAAATAAATTTCTCTATGAACATAATTTCCAAAAATAAAATATTTACCTGTTCCCTTAAGGTAATTTCCCTTATGTTTTCTTCCACACATTGAGAATGAGGGAAATCTCATCTTTTCTCCATGGTTTTTATAGTTTCCTTTAATTCCATCTTTGTTTTCTTATAAAACTCAGATGTTTTATGGGTAAATCCAATATCTATTACCACCTTGATAAAAAATAATAACATTTCTTCATATCTATCAAAGCTTCTTATGGATAACAACCTTTGGAGACTTGATTTTAATCAAATAAATATTCAATCAACCTTACTTTTTGGTTAGATGATAACATCGGATGTTTACCTCACAAGTCTTATAAAAATAACCTCATATGTACTAATTGATTCATCACATTTCTTCTTTAAATCAAGGAATTAATTCTCCATTGTCAGGAAACAAATATGATGAAATTACATATTGAAATGAATTTATTAAAATCATCATATTTTATGTATTCAATTTAATGTTGTTAAATAAAATCATTTATATGTGTCTACCATTGATCTTAATCTTCTTCCAAATGATAGAAAAAAGGATGACCTTTTCAAGATTTGGTCACTGAAGAAAAGAAAATATATTTTCAGTGGTACTGATCAATTTTTATAAACTATTGGATCACAAGAACCAAAAAAAAGACGGTAAATGTTTCCATTTAAAGGACTCTATAGAACAGTGTTCCCTCCTTCAATTGTTTGGAAGCTCATCATGATTAAATTCTTTTGAATTTTGTGTGAGCATAATAATGATATTTCACATTCCAGCTCTCATAATGTTTGGTTTCTTAGGAGTAAAATCATTGCATTGTCCATTGAAATCAACATTAACAATTTTCATTCAGGTTTCTTCCATTGACTAAAAAAAATCATAGTGTAAACAATAATAATCATAGTGATGAAACACATAATCATAAAAAATCACTTATAGGATTTCTAAATCATGAAACCTTATTTTCAATTTGTGAAACAATAGGTTTATCCTTGTCCATTCATGGTTATTATTCAAATCCTTTATGATGGTTTATAATGAGCTTGTGAATTTCCCAAACATATTCTTTGAGAGTGCCAAACTAGGTGTGAAAAAAGACTCATTATTGTGCACTAGGTGGAAACCGAGTCCATCTTAATGTTCCCTTTTCATAGTTATTACCCCTAGGTATAATCGTTCCAAAGGTACATCCACTTTCATTATCTAGACATGGATGTAATTTCTTGGAAACCACTAGATCCATCCTTCACCATAATTCAAGGATATTTTCCTATAATGGGACATATCCCTATTGTTATAAATAAATTTCTATAATACTAGTTTTGAAAGGTAAACTAAACCTTTCTATAATACCAACTGTAGCGACCCATAATCCTCATAAATAAATATCACATCTTAATAGATGAATATTCAGTACATAACATAATGATTTGTGGTAGAATCATTTGGGTATAGTTCTATTGGAATCACATATATTTATAAAACTACTTCATGAATGAACTACCTTATCTCATGTTAGGTTATTAATAAATAGACACCTTCTTTGAAATATCATACATAACACATTTTTCTTCATAACCCATGGAAAGAAAAAATAATAAAGGGTGAGATCAGATTCTCACTAAGGGTAAGAAATGTGGATATTAATGATCCCATAAGCTTAACATGAGCATTATGGTATCCGAACATGAGAATAACATTTTAAAACCATACCCCTCATATCAAATATCATAATCCTGTGTTATTCTACAAATTCTGGTAGTTTATAAGACATGGTTCACAAAGGAATAAAAAAAATGATCCAAGAGTGTATAACATAGCCATAAGACATGGATTTTTGATAAACATATAAGTATAGAAAATCCCTTATCTAGTAGTCAAGACTCATTTATAAGAATATCATAGTGGATTAGGTTCACTCTCCAACCATATTAGAAGTCAAGGTTTACTCTGAATACTATTATAGTTGATTGGGTTAACTCCCCAAACCATCATAGTAGTCATGGTTCACTACCACGACTATCATAATGTAAAAATTTCCTTACTAAACTAGGTTCATCCGAATTTTTGTCCTGTTTATCTCACAGGATATCAATGTCTACAAAAATGTATTAGAGGAAGATATAGGACCCACCCATCACATAATGAAATCATACATATGTGTTCCATAAGATCAGAAAACATTAATCAAATAAAACCAAAAAAATAAATGGGTTTCACGAACATTTCATCATAGCATAACATGTGGAAAATAAATTGGTTTTATAAATATTCCATCTTTTAATTATATCATAACCCATGGAAAAAAGAATGGGTTTTATAAACATCTTATCATCCTAAACATAAAAAACTCGGGGAAATAATTAAAATGGTATAAAAGGTTTATATCCACAATAAAGAATGTGTAATATCAAAGGATGTCATCTTATATGGAAATTTATTATGAAATATCACTTGAAACATTTATTTTGGAAAATAACATTTTCACTTTTAGAATCACTTTTTTAGGACTAAATGTTATAATTTTTTTGAAAATAAATTTATTTTAAAATAACCATAAAAAATTTTAAATGGATCTTTGAAACATTTAGTGGTCATCAAGGTGTAAAATATTTTTCATGTCTTACATGTTAAAATAAAGGTTCCTTTCACTTTTTGTGTAAAAAAGTCAAACCAAATCCTTTATAAAACAAAAAAAAGATTCATTTTAAAGCATTTTATAAAATTTAAAAAGCGGTAAAAATATATTTAATCAATATTTAGAGATTAGTAAATAAAATTCTCTATTTTTTTTAAAAATATATAGACATGGAAGAAAAATAATTCTCGACTTAAGAGATAAATAATATCAATTTTTCTTAAAAATATTCTTTCACACACTTAATTAGATAAATGAAGGAAAATGAAAGGTAAACATGTATTTTAATGAAATAACTAGAGGATAGAAAAATAAATGAGTGTATTTAGTGATAAGTTATAATATTTCATCATTTTAGACTTAATTATAAATGATCCTCATAAACAATGAGATTGTAATATACTACCATCACCAAATGGGTATCTATTGAATAATAATCTCCATGAAAGAATAACTTTAAATGAAAATTTAAATATAATGAGAATAAAGGAATTCATAATATAACATTTAATATTATCTTTATACACATCTTATAAAATAATATTGGTTCATAAACTAATATATGTCCCAAAGAAGACAATTTGAGATGAAATTACCTTACCTAAAGTCCCAACTTCAATCGTACATGGTTGAACCTCCTTCACTAAGAAAAACCTCATTTGAATCTATTATTAAGGAATCTAGGGTTGGATTTTTTGGATCACCAATTGACCTAGAATATAGATAAGGATTTTGGTTACAGATTTTTTTGGTTTGGTTGAGACAAAGGTATTAAAAGGTGTGGATAAGTGAGGGAAGGCAATCTTCTTTTATAATTTAGGAGTGTAATTTTGGTAAATACCCAAAACTATTCAATAAGGGGATATCACTCTCACCTAGTGTTCCTAAAAAAAGGATAAATAATGGAGTAGAGGAATTATATTATCATAACACACCCCCAATATAATAAAAAACATATGTTTTATACATTTTACTCCCACATCCTCTAAGTTTTCTTATTTTTATCATTATAATTTTCACAGTAGAAACTTGTAACTTTTTATTTACCTAGATAATTTATCCATTAATAATGGAATTAAATTAAGTATTATTATATAAATTTTAACTAATAAATGTAAATTTTAAATCTAATTTATTTAATTAAGGTCTACGTGTGTTGAAAATTAATTTTAACAGATGTGTATGTAACACAAAAAACCACATTTTAACCTTAATAATAGTTATTAATATGTAATAATTTTACTAATATTTATGACCAAAAATTTATTTTAACTTATTATATAATGTAAATTATACTTAATTGAAAAATGGAATTAATTTTATCAAATTTGGCAGAAAGAATATTCATAATCTTATTTTAAAATAAAATAATAGGCACATCAAAAAATTAGTTTTCCGAAGAGAAAATTTTCATAAGTATAAAAATTATTCTCCAATGAAATAAATTGGATTAATATATACAATATTTAAATAATTTTTCTTTTATAACCATTTTATAATAAAATGGATCTTGTAAATTCTTCTAAAAATGATATTTTAATAAAAATTAATATTTTTACTATTCATCAAAAAATTAATATTTCAGAAAATTATCAAAAAACATTTCAAAGAAAATTTTGATATATAGATTTAAGAAATAAAGTTTATATTTAAAAATAAATTTCTTAAAATTTAAATAATTACTTTTACTATATGTTAATAAAAACATTTTTATGAGAAAATATTATTTTTGAAATATATACAGAAAGTACTAAAATATTAAGTGATTTTTTAATCAATATGCTTTATTTAAATAAAACTGTTATAATTAATATTTTAAAAGTGGTATTTTCTATTAATACCATAGAGTTTAGCTTATTTGTTATAAATTTAATATTAAAAAAATAATATTAATTATATTTTTGGATTCGTTAAAATCAATTTTTTGTTTAATGCAACCTATCAACGAAATTACAATTATTCAATTTTTTTTTATAAAATCTTATGGTGTTACATTGCAGGTTGGATCATGTGACCATTTTGAGGTTAATATAGGTTGGTTAATGATAAAAAATAAACCCACAATGAGGAATAAAATTATGTTAGGTAGAGTAATTGTGAAAAATACTTAAAAATGAATGAGAAGTGTGACTTCAGAAGTAATGGTGAAATGAATGATTTTTGTAAGTTTATACATAGGATTTAAATTTTTCCAATATAAATATGGCCATTAAAAATTTCATCATCGGGAATATGGTTGTTGGAAATACGGTCTCTATAAATAATATAATTAGATATACATATATCTAATATATATAGAATTTTTGTATTTTAATAAATAATATATTTCGGAAATACCAAATAATGAATAAAATATTAAATATTTAATTTAAACAATATTTTATAAAAATATATAATTAGACATGTTAAATATAACATTTAAAGAATGATATGATAAAATCAAAAGAAATATTTTCATTTTTATATAATAATAAAATTAAATGGTTTGAAAATGATTAATTAATTTTAATGGTATTTTGTTAAGATAATTTAATATAAGGGATAATTTTCAAAGAACTATTTTTAATGTGATGTTTATTTTTACCTTAATAAGTTATATCTATAAAATGGAAGATTTTAATGAAATTAATTAATAATATATACCATAAATTAAATTATTATTCATATAATATTTAATACTATGAAATTAATAAGAATAATTCCATTTTATGCTTAAAAGATAAAATCTTCCTAAAAATTATGTTTACACCTTATTAATGCTTGTATTAATTTTTTTATCAACTATATAAATCTAGCCTAATTTTTTTCCATTATTAATCATCATAACCAAATTTTTTAAGGTATATTTCATTTTTATCTTAAAAAACAAGTAACTTATTTAAATATTAGTTACCACGGTAAAATAGTTTTTTTTGAAGAATTATTTTCATAATCATTGTGTAATTTTTATAAATTAAATTGATATATTTTAAATTATTAATCAAATATTATGATTTAATATATATAAAATATGTTAAAAATCATTTAATTTGTAATTTATAGGGATCATAATAAAAAACTTAATTTATAAAAAGTCAATTTTCTACAAAAACAGTTATATATATATATTACATGTTTTAATTTAAAAGAAATTTTCTCTTGTTTATAAATTTATTTGTATTAAATTGAGTCCAAATTCAAAATATTAATTTAAAATTGGCGAAGAGGGGTAATTTTATATATTTTTAAAAAATAATAACAATTGTAAATATTTAAACAAGGTTAATAAGTATACAAATGGGAAAATTAAATTGGCAAAAAATTTGTAATGTTTACATGAAAAATAGACATTATATTATAATTTTATTATGTTTTAATGTCATATATGGATTTATCACCAACCTTTCGTCTCCTAAATCACAAAACTCCCATGTGATTACATCTTTACTTCTCACATAACTTTTGTTTCCAACAAATTCCCCTCTTTTTCACATATAAAAAGAGATCACTTACACCCAATTAAAACAAATATATTAATTTTAAATCACATTATGAAACTTCCTAATTTATTTTCCATAGATCCATATCCCACATATTTCTACCCTTGGTTATTAGAAAGTGTCCCAAGTCATCAATTTCCAAGTGGAATTTCAGGATAATATTCAAGTCCTCAACATGGGTAGTATCCACTCCCCAAATTTTTTTCACTATATTTTTACTCCAAGTGTATTATTACTCTAATAATATAATGACATAAGTATCATTACTATACTGATATTACATAATATTTTTTGAACAAAAACTATCTATCACTCACTCATCCATTCATAAAAACGAGAACATCCCTCATGTTACATGAATACTACCACCTCCATCAATAATGTATTTAATTTTTCATCACCGCCTTTTAGGGATGGTTATAAAATTTATAAAATTAATATAAATTATATTTATTACATTTTGGATATTATATAAATATAAATTAATTATTATTTTAATAATATTAGTAATAAGAGATCATTGTAAATTTAACCGCCTAAAACGAGCATACCAAGAGGAATACAAATCTCTTCTTTATAGATAATTACTTGTTATCTTACCTTATTCATACCACTACAATAAATTATGATTTATATATTTCATAAAAACAATATAAAATAATTATTATTATATAATTATAATATTATAATTCCTTTATAATCATACTCAACCATTAATTATAACATGTTCTTATTTTGGCCAGTTCAATCACCAACATGAATGATGCTATAAATTTATATCCTGAATGGATATGATAATTTAATTATCGTAAATAATTTATTTGAAAAATAAAATATTATTATTTTTGGTTATGTAATGTTAATATTAATATTGAACTCATTATTAAGAAATAATCTTTCATCTATTAGAAATTGTCAAAATAATCTCATCATCGTATTCATTTTCATGAACCGTAACAATGAATATCATAGAATAAAAGTAGAAATTTATAAATAATTAGATAAATACTATTCTCAAAACTTTAAAAATATATTAATGATGAATTCTATATCAATAAAGAAGAACTAAAATCCCCATTATGGTTGTTGTATAAACCAAAAAACTTATTAACATCCAATGATGAAAATAAACTATAAACGATTAATATATATGTAAGAAATGATTATAAATAAAGTGTATAAAATTAAATATATATTAATAATGTTATGAAGGAATTTATTAACATACTTATATTTATTAATAAGGAGGTGAAATCACTTTTTTGGAACTTGATAATGAAGGTAAGGGTTCTTGTATGAAAATTTCCTTCTTTGAGACATGTTTCATTTCTTGCTCCCATTTTATTTTATATAATGTATATACATATTATTTGAAATAATATATTATATATATATTTATATCAATTTTATTAAAAATTAAATTTCATTTTATCTCTTTCATGCAGTTTTTATTCAATTATTTCCAAATTCGTAATCATTTTTACTAATTCAATTTCCATTCATTAAGTTATAATTATTTTTTTCTTGAAATTTATTCTTATAAGTTGTGTGAATAATAAGTTATGGAAAAATTGGAATTTAATTAATATAAATTTTCTTGGTATTTACATTTCTTTATCACAAAATCCATTTTAAATTATTTTCACTTCCGTAATATGATTCATGTAAGGGGATTTTCATGACAGATTTTCCTTTCATTGAGTTATAATATTTATTCTTGAAAATCCATTCTTATAAGTTTTTTTTATTTTATTACATGATTGTAAAAAAGTTAATTTAAACTTTATTTTCTACTTATTTACAATTATTTCCCATAAAATTATTTTAAATGGGTTTTTAATACAAATATTATGCCATTTTAATGGTTTTTGTCTCAATTTCGCTTCATTGAGGCATGTTTTAATATTATAAACCCATTTTTATTTTATACAGTGTACTTCCAAACCCAATTGTTTATATTCTTATATTTAATTTTTTGTTAATTTTATTTCAATGACTATTCATGAATCCCCACAATATGTTATTTTGATTTAATTATTACCAAATTCATAAGGGTTTTTTCAAGTTAACATCATTTTCTTCGAGTCATAGTTTTTCTCTCTTAACTATGAACTTCAATGTTTTGTATATTTTTCTATTTATTTATTTCATAAGGTACTGTTCACTTTAATCTAGAGAATTTTCATCTTACATAAAAAATCTTCTTCCTTGATGGATTACCTTATTTATATAAATATATAATTGATGATAATAATTCTTGCCATCTCTAATTGATCATTCTCCTCCATATCTATATTATTTTATTACTCAAATATTTTGCATTCTTTTTTTTAAACTTAAACTTGTATTATGTCATATAAGCATCATATTTCTCATTACCACATTTCAAAATGAATCATTATTTCTCTTTTTAGATGATGCAGGTTTCAATAATGATATTTTGATATATTTAAATTCAACTCTTTTCATGATCATATATTTTATATTCCACTTCATATTTGATTAATTATCCATTATTTATATTGAAGGATCTATAATTTGGATTTATTTTAAATTGGTGTTTTAAAAATAATTTCATGATACATTCTCTAAATTGTATTTTGAAAGCTAATCACAACTTCATCTCTTTACAATAATGTTATGAATTTTTTAAGACTCGTGTTAATACTGACTTTCATTTTTCCTCTTCGAATCCAAAATATTTGTTTCCTAAGGATTTAGGTTTTATAAATCAAACTATATATTCTCTAATAGAATATTAATTTTTATATGATTGTATTTCCGTTATCAATCAATCTAATTATTGAAGTCATTTTATGTGATATAATTTGAAAATGTTATGAAACCCATTTTATTTTCATGGGTTTTTCGTGATATGATATTTTATTTATTTCATATAGAACAAATATATATGAATGTTGATGGGTGGGTTACTATATGGACCTCAAATGTGAAGGTCAAGATGTTTCCCAAGCCACTAAATTGTTATTCTAGGGTGTACGATGACTCTAGAGAGTTTTCATAAATTTTAAGACTTTTCTTAATATGGTTTGAAAAATTATGAAACTAATTTTAGAGTTATCCAATCATGAATTTATAATTTTTGAAAAAAACAATAATTTTTATCCTTTATTAATTAAATGTTTCATTAATTAAATTTAATATTTTTATTAAACTTATTTATGATTATATTTCTCGGATGTGAATCGATGTGTAAATTTAGTTCTATATTATGATATTTTTTAAAGATAAAGTGAGGTACCATTGCTATATAATGTTAGTTTATTAGCTTCATAGAGGTTAGTCTTAGTTCTCCTTCGATATGTAAAGGTAACTCAGTATTTTTGATTTACATAAAGGTATATAGTTATTTTATGAGTCACATAAAGGTAGATATTGGTTTTGGAAAGATAATATGTCTTCCATAATCTATGTAATGGTAACTCAAACATAAATTACAAAGAGCTAACCCCATTGTGTAAGATTATTCGGTTTCCTGAAAAACAATTTTAGTTTTTATTTTGTAAGGAGTTTTTAGGAGATAATAGGAAAATAAAACCAAAATTGATGGATTTGAAACATTTTGTGATGAATATGGAAATATTATTTAAATCCATTTAATATTCAAAAAAATTTATAGAGATAAATGGACTGTTATAGGATAATTAAACCAAAATATAATTGAAGGTGGGTTAAATGGGAAGCTTTATGAATATTTTTGAAATATTCCTCAGAGAGTTATATTTAGTCTTATATCTATAAACACTAGAGTATCTCTCTCTCTACTTGTGTTTCCTTCTCCTATTTAAGTATAAATGACCCATGATTTTCCTTTAGAGACAAAGGTCCCCTTAAAATCCTTTTAGGCCTTCTCATTATATTCAGAATGCAATTATCCTATTTTTGTATCATATTCTTGGTGCATCACATGTGAAACATCCATGAGGTTGGGGATTTGATTATTCTCATTTTTTGTGTAAGTTTCAATTTATTATGACTAATTTATTATGGATACATAGAAATAATTACCCATAAAAATATAATATCCTAGGAAGTTAAGAAAGAGACGAAAAAATATAAAGATGAAATTTTCATGCTGTAGTACCACTGTTATCAAATATTTTTAAAATCACATATAGTTAAATATCCATTTATAACATATAAATTTAATAAATTTAATAATATTATATCACATGCTATTATTCAAATTATTTAATTAAATTATTTCTTGTAACAAATACATTCTAGTATTAAAATCAAGAAGATCACACAGAATTAAAAATTATAAATGTATTATTACTATTATTTTTTCTAGAATTGAAAGAGGATTCCATGATACAACACAATTACGCATAAAAGATAATATAAATAAATTTTTTGATATTTTAGTTTTATAGAAATTTAAGAAATAATTTTGAAATATTTTCACATATAGTTTAAGAATATTTTGACCAGCTAGAAATTGAAAGAGAAAATTGAAGCAATTATTTCATGTAGTATAAATATTATTTTTATGATTTGGAAATATAATTTATAAAATGGAGGATTCATCACATGTTTCAAAATAATAAGAATTATTGTAATTTTCTAGAAATTAGAGAATTGAAATAAGAGAATTATCACATTTATAGATATTAAATAATTCATGATATAAATATTAAATAAATAGTTGGGATATTGTGATCGAAAATGTTTTATGATAAATTGATGTTTCCACAATATTTATTATATATTTTTATATCTATTGGAAGTGTTATGGTTATTATATATCATAATTAATATGCTTGGAAGTTTATAGACAATGTTACTTAAATACAATTCTTCTTGAAAATCATTGAAAAATAAAAGTTATGTATGGAGTAGGATTATATTAGATTTATAGATTTTTTTATATAACACTAGTTTGTTACTATGGTGAACAACTATTTATAATAAAATTGTAAAATAAGTATTAAATTAAAATGGTGTTTTCTAAGGATAATTATTTTGGGATGAGCGATCCCATACTTGTTTTTGTAAGGATTGAATTCCTTGATTCCATGCCCTTTGTTTCTATTGATTTTTGTGAGGAAAATACATTTAATATGTATTTATTATCTAGGATTATTATAGACATCATGGGGTTTTTGTGATCCAAAATGGTTGAAACATTTGACAAGTGATAGGTTAGAGGACTGGGACTATATTAATGGTTGATGCTGGGGATGAAATAATGGATTGTATCATGCACAATGCTATTGGGGATGAAAAAGGGTGGTCGAGACAAGTTAATATCTGGTCTTTCTCATTGATTCTTTATTTCTTCTTTCTTGATGCATATTTTTTGGATATTATTTGTTAAGGTTTCCAAATAATTTATTTAGTTTGTCTTCATTCATGGGAAATGCATTATTATTTGTGGTATATTAGGAAAAGTCCTAGGGTACCCAATAATTTTTAAATTGTAAATGAATTATTAAAATAATATGGTTGGTTATTGATGATTATAAATGAATATATAAGAATATTAATTAATTATTTTATAATTTATAAATAAATAATGAACTTTGATACTTGTGTAAACTTTTGAGATCTAAACCTTAATAGTGGATACATGGTGTCCTATGTGACAATAACAATAGATGCATCTAATGTTAGGTACTTTTCCTTATTGTGGATGTATGGAATATATTATTATACTTCTGGATTTCATACACGACACCTCTCACATTGGTAGGGAAATCAAGACCCAAATGTTTTGGTGGGTGTTTTCTCCAACATCAAGGATAGAGAGGGAACATACAAATGAATTCTCCCACTCCCCACCCTCCCTTTATACATAATATATGTATAGACATGTCTTGGGGTATAATGGATTATAGTGTATGGTTTGATCCTCTCTTAGATATTATAAATATCGTTGTACTATACATTTTTGTGCATGCTATAATAGATTGAGGTTATAAGACATACCAGTATTCGATCATGGTTATTATAGCTTACCGTGGGTGTACATTCATAATCAATGGTGTATATAGGTGTAATTAATTTAAAAATGATGTTTTATATTTTTTACATACACTTGTTTATAGATGAGTTGGCGATAGAGAAGTTGTGTTGGGATACAATAGATACAAGATGACCGTGATAAGATTTCCCAAGATACATGATGACTTATAAAAGAGATGGGCATATGACATGAGCCGTTGGGTCTTGAGAGAGAAAAACTAGTAAGTAAGTGGATGTAGGGTACCTGTATATATATAGAAACATCCCTAGTTTTTAAAAGGAAACACTTTGTTCGATTACATACATGATACACCACATTTAGCTTAAATGAACAACGTAATAATATTATTTAAATTTATATTTATCATATTTCCATTAGAATGGTGGTAAAAGGACTAACCAAATTATCAAAATATGGTTTACACAAGCTTATATAATTATTCATTGGTAACCAAATTAATTAGAAAATTAAATAAAAACTAATTGAATATAAATGATGTGTTTTTATGAAAAACTATATAAATGCGAATAATGGTTTTTATAAAAGAACAAAATAACACTTATTGGATTATATTAATGAAATATAAATTCAATATAATGTTCAAAAATAATCTTATGTGTTTTCTATACTTTTTATAATAACAAATACAATTTTATGGATAAAATTAGTGTTTTTCTAAAAATATAGTTTTTATGCCTTTTGATAGAGATCCCGTTTTAAATCAATTTTTTGTCAATTTTATATGTTATATTTAAAAATTTAAACATATTATTTGGAATAGGTAAAATAAAATTTAGTTTGGATAAATATATGGTATTTTTTTAATTAAATCCATGTTTTAATTTTTTTTAAAAAAAGTGGAGGCACAATGGCCCCTTATTATTGAAAACATAAATAAAGTACATAGGAGGATTAAGCAACCATTCCAAAAGACCCCAAAAACAAAAGGGCAGAAAAAAGAGACTTCATGAACCTTGAGAATGAGTGTGCATGCTATGACAAGAGGAGCTTCCACCCCTACCACGAGGATGATGACCCGTCTTTCCCACGGTTACTAGCGTCCATGTCTCACCTCCTTTATCTAGAGGTGCAGTGTCAACATCCTCTTGCATCTCAATGGATTCCGGCATGCTATCGCTAAGATGTCTCTCATTATCACTACCTGCAGATGCAAGAAGAAAAAACACATTTTTTGTATTTACTTTCAGTTCAGTACTCACCTTGAAAGCTTGATTAGGCACATGCGGCTTAGGAGCAGAATGTTTCAGAGTGTCACCCCCGTTTCCAATAGGTATTGGGGTAAAATGAATTGGAATACATTCCATTGGGCTGGAAATCTTAACCCTCTTCCCAAAAGATTGAGAATGAAGATCATCCGAGACCTGGATGAGAGAGTCTTCCCTCAAAACAGGCTTTGTATCCTTGCTCAACATTTCATTAGAACCCTCAACAGTGGTCTGGACAGTTTCCCCCACATGTAGATTAGATCCAACATACCTTTGGGATTGAATAACCTATTTACCAGTAAATGAAAAGGGAGCAGAGTGCTTTTGTGAATCATTAGAGATTAGCAAACCTGAATCCTGCAGTGGTTTTACAGGTAGGCTGTTCTCCAGTAAATTCACTGGTCTAGAGGGAGACACAACCACCTTTAAGTTATCCAGTTCATGCATACCATTGGCTTCACATCCTTTCTTTGTTTACATACTCCGTTCTTTTGTCAATAACAGCTCCATGGAGGGGCCACCAGTATCCTTGATTGTTCTGGCGGGGCAGGGAGCTTTCTCAAGTCCATTCACAGGATTCAATTTTTTTCCTCACCCAAAATGAGTGTTTTTGTTCCTTCTCTTCCCTGAGATTGCAGCTTCCAAAAAGTTCTTTCCCTTTCTGCAATTTGCTGCATGATGTTCTTGTCTAAATATATCATCAGCATCTGCTTGCGCATAGTATTCTTTTTCCATTTGGCTGTCAACGGAGTCTGTATCAGAGTGACCTTCCTCCATGTGCTTAGTTAGCACATCCTTGAAAGAAGGATGTAATTCAGTTTCATCTTCCTCGTCTGCAATGTCAGCCCAATTAGCATTTTCCTTGACATTATGTTTAAGGGAGTTTGGGAAGTCCTCTTTATTTGTTGGTTCATGAGTAATATCCTGCCTGAGGCTTTTACTACAGCCCCTGGTTTTCTCATCATCTTCTTCCTGCTTTAAGGAATGTAGAACAATCCCTTGAGAAGTTTTATATCCTTCCTTCCTCTTACAATAAGTCTCCTCATGACCCTTCAACTTGCACCTGGCACATATGATGTTTGCACGACAGTTGGACCTGAAGTGTCCAATAATGCAGCACATATCACAATACAAAGGCAGTTTTTTCATATACAATTCTCAGGCTGATTTCATCTCGATGGGTGGGAAGAATCACCTTGTCAATTAGAGCCGACCCTAAATCAATTTCCACCAGGATCCTAGAAAAGTGTCCAAAAGAAGTTTTTTTAGTAGCCAAATCCATTCGGATTGGTATAACTATCGCAGATGCAATTTCAAATAGGATTTTAGAGTGCCACAATACATAGTTTAGACCATAGAGCTTAATCTATACTTGAGCAAAATAATCCTTAAAATCATAAAGACTGAAATTCAAATTCCACTCATAAACCCTAAGTGTTCCTGGATTTAGATTCATAGAACCAAAACCCCTAACACGACTCTTCAAATCAGTAGAGGGAAATAAAATATGAAAGAAACCTCTTCCAAGAGAAATGCATTTAAAATTATTAAAACCCCAAATGGAAGCTAATTGCACGACGAGATCAGAGATTTTCCAAGGTTGCATACCTTTAGATAAAGAGATTCAGGAGATAAATGAGTTCTTGAAAAGTTCTAACTGTTCAAGGATCATGCCATCCGAGGTTGAGACATGAGCTGTAGTTCATTTTCTAAAAATGCGTTGTGCAACCCGATTCTCCAGAAAGACAACAGATCCGGTGGGGATCCCTGAAGAAGAGAAATCATCTGCTTCGAATTTATGAACTTGCGTCGAATCCTTCGGAGAGGCGTGCTGGCAAAAAGATTCATATGTGAAAAGATTTACGCTTCTCGGATGGATGAGGTCAACCCGACCCCCATTGAGGGTCAAGGGTTTCTCCACATCCTCCATTATTTGATCTTAAATCCATGTTTTAATGAATAGTGAATAATATTGCCTGCTTGAATGGCCTGAAGCCCTTCATTTTTATTGATTTTTGATAACCCCCCTTTCAAGGGATGAGGGGGAACCCTTAAAAGTCCCATAGGATCAGAGACTACATGGCCCATAGGCTTAGGAGATTACATGACCCGAAGGTCTTAGGGAATTCAACCAGACTATCTACAAGGAACTGCCCCTCCCCAACATCTGCATCCTGATAGTAGCTCTCCACCTTTGCATGACCATCTGGCTTGGATTCCCGTGAAAGCACAGGCTGCTAATGATGGAATATCCGTACCCTCTCTTTCTGACAATCCATTTGGCTCTACTCTGATGAGTGCACCTGCTCTGAATTCTCTTCTACGACTTCTCCTTTTATGTAGTGTGTCTGGGGCCTGCATTCTTGTGGCCTGGAGGAATTGGGGTGACTCTAAGGCCTTAAGGTGACCTGAAGGCCTTGAGAATCAACTGGCCCGAATATCTTGGGTGGCCCAAAAGCCTTGCAAGACCCAAGTACCAAACCAGTGGCCCGAAGGCCCAGATGGATGAATAGTTCCGGCTACTACAACACCGAACAGTTCCTGCTACACTACCTGCTACAGTGCTGCTACAGTACCCCAGGAAATATGCCTCCACCCGGATTTGAATTATGTTTTTTATATATATTCAAATTATGTTTTTACAATTTAATACAAATTTGGACATTATAATCAATTTTACATTGGAATTGGATTTAAAAACTTTGTGATCTTTTGAATGTTTTACTTTAAAAACCCGTTTTCTCCTTCCATCAATGGGATTAATTTTTGATAAATTTTTTCCAATTCTATGTTTTTAATTTGGAAAAATGGATTCCATATTTGGAATCATAATTTCAATAATATTTATATTGTTTTTTTGGACATTATTAATAATATCTTTAGTAATTATTTTTATTACCACAGTTAAGGGTAAATCAGGTTATTAAAGTTTAAAATAATATTATAATAATATAAAACTACCCTAACACTTGTCCTAATATTTTTTTATGAGTTCATTACAACCAATAGAATCCTTGTGTCTATTTCAGGACCACTTGGAGCCACATGGATAACTTTAATGCATTTATAATATTATATTCTATGAATAGTTATTTTTTCTACACTTTTGTTTTTAAAAAAATAAGTTTTTTAATATGAAGTTATACATGGGATATATTTTACTATAAATATTATTTATAAAGGTAAAATTATTCCCTATATCATGGTAATTTATTTACAATTTTTAGGAAATAAATAGTCAAATTTTATTGTCACACAATGATGATGCAATAATAGATTTATTAGAGAAAGAATCAAATAGATGATATTAGTAATATTAAATTAAATATAATTTGATATATTTTATTCCATAAAATAAAGTTCCTAATGAATATGAAATTTTATAATTGAGTTAATATAGTTTTTTCTATGTAATCATGTTTTTATGATTTCTTAAAAAAGTGAAGTGATGAATAGTGTCAAAATTGGCACAATCCACAACTTAAAATATAAAATATTTAATTAAATGATATAAAATGTAAAAATTAAATATTCAGACAAAAGGGATATATAAGTATACAAATGTCATTAAATACTCATTAATTGTCCGTTTAGCATGGTTTGGTAATTATTTTAACCCTCAAAGTGTAAATTACATAATAAAATGGTAAGAGTTAAAAGGGGTTAAAACAAAAAGGTAAGGATTACAAAATATTAAAAACCTGTATAATTTTAATTGGATGATTAGGATTAGACTCAACATCATACTAAATTTTAAATAATCAATTTGGGACCATTTAGAATCAAAATTGAATTTATATTTACTTAATACTTTTAAAAATTCTAAGGGTGCCCCTCCCCTCTCCAATAAAAGGAACTCATTCCTCTCTATTACTCACACTTCAAACACATTTTTGTTCAAAACATATCTACAAAAAAAAAACTTTATATAACCCCTCCTCACATTATTTAGGCCTCATTTTGGTCATAACACCCTCCTTAGAGGTATTAGGGTGTTCTTCAATGGCGATCAACTAAAGAAGAGGCATCGTTTTCTTTAAGTATTTATATTTTATTTCTTCTCGCACGTACTTAAACTCTAATAAAACCATGATCAATTAATAAATACAATATTAAAAAGATAATGATATTTCATTATATTGATATCATCACCTGAATCCATCTCCACTTCAATTAAATGAGAAAGGAATTAATCGTTTGTGCGTACATGTGAACTATCACCTCCACGAAACGATCCAATTAATTTTACATAACCTTTTATAATGGCTGGTTATAATAATAGAATTAATATTAATATGTGATATTAATGACATATTAATAGTTATAAGATAATAATATATCAATTATGTTCTAACTTTCCCTTCATATAAAAATGATAAATCGGTCGTGCGTACGTGTGAACTATCACCTCCACGAAGTGATGTGATTTATTTTTATTCACTACATCAATTGTATGATATATATAAGTATATTTAAACGATTAATATAATATTAATTATTTTATTATCATTTTGTAAAAATGAAATAGTACTTACCTTTTTTCCAAAATGATCAATGAAAAATGAAGACGTTACTCTTGCGTACGTACGACCTATCGTCTCAATGATTATAACATTGTTATTTTTTCATAACCATAATTAATGGTGTAATTTAAAATTATAATGGATGTATAAAATTTATACTTATTTCATGAATATTATTCTATAGACGATGGAATTATGAGCACATTTACTATTAACATCATACCAAATTTATTTTTGACTCAAGTACCGAATAACGACAAAAAGTACAATATAAACTTAAATAAATATGTAATTGTTATAACATGGTAATAAATGATAAAAAAGGAATAATAGATATAAAAAAGTTTATAAAGAACGTAACAAATTAAACTAATTTTATTATCCAGGATTATAAATATTGTACGTGATATGTCAGACTCAAGGTAAGGGACTTTTTAACTCAAAACCTCATTTTATTGTTTTGAATATTTAATCTTATAAATATTTCTATTTAATGTACATGTTTTCAAAATGGTTTTAAGAATTTATTTATATGGAGATGAATGTTTTAAAATATTAATTAATTTTAAAGGATTCAAAGTGGTATGAGACACTATGATTGAAAAATATTCTTTTTAAATGACTTTATTTTGTTTTAAAAATTATAGATTATTTCAATAACTTGGAATGTTTTTTAACGTATATGCCATTATTTGAATTTATTGATTTAATGTTTCTATTATCTATTTATGTTTAATTTACAATTTTTTCATTTTATTTTAAAATAACGTGTTTCCATTTATGAGTGCGCGACTTTTAAAGAAGAAATGTGATTTCAAAGTGGAAATGTTATTTGTCCTTTAAGCCTGATTTATGTGTTATGATTATGCTATGGTTCTTTGAAATTGTTTTTGTATATGGGTGGATATATGATAAAATGAGGGTGTGTGAGACCATTATATCTCTCCCATACATTGGGTAAAGAGATAGATTTAAATGGTTGGGTTTTCTCAAAGAGATTTAGGGAATACAGTATGATGGGTATTCCAAATGTAACCATGAAGGATACTCCCTATATAGTTGTGAAAGTGATGTGGACTTATTTTTACACAGTTTTCCACATCCTTTCTATTAATTTTTAATGATTTAATTAACTATTTTTACACTATTTATCTAATAAATGCACTTTTGTATTTTTATAATTAAATTTTTCAAATATTCATTTTTTTGTAACAATTTATATAATTATGGACCTTAAATAATTAATTTATTCTTTATTTGTTTTTGATATAACTAATTTTAAATATGTCTACTTAATCTTTATCTGTTTATTATTAATAATTTTCGAGTTTCCTAATTAATTTACTTTTAATTTTAAAATTTTACACATCCAGAAACTTAGTTACCGCTTGACAAGCTATAGGTAGCTAAGCTATCGTTAGAAAGGTCACCTTTGCTCATACTAGCGGTATCTATGTTACCGTTACTACCTAACAGTGACCTGCATTCCTTTTTCTCTTGTGGTAACTAGTTATTAGATGTACCAGTGTCCTTTTTCACCATTACTCTTTCCTACCGGTAGCTCTCATTTAACTATAATGGTTGCCTTTAATTTCTACTAGTGAGCCCTTTAATTTTAGTAGTAGTAGTGAGTATTTAGTTGGTTAAGTTAATTCTTCTTGACTTTTTAATAAGTTAATTTATATTTTAAACTATTATTTAATTGACGTAATACTTTTTAATTAACTTAGACTTTATTTTAATAAATAATCTTTTAACTTAGTTACATTAGAATAGATTAACTTTGTTAATTAATTTATTTAGTCATCCTTCCAACCATTTAAGTAAGTTATGTATGATTTTAAATTAATTAAAATGGTTCGCCCTTAATTTTATTAGTTCAAATAGTTAACTAATTAATTAATTAAGAATTTTTAAACATTAATTATATTATTTTGTGTATGCATATTGTTTTTAATTTATTTTCAAATTGTTTTAGTCTACCAGTGCGGTAGACGAACGCTAGTGGTAACTTATATCGGTCACTGTTGCTTTTAATTGTCACTTACTACTACTTTTTAATTTTCATGTTTAGTTATTCTTAATTTTAATCTATTATTAATTTAGTTTAACAATTATTCAGTTTATAATTTAAGTGTTGCCAATTTTTTTAATTTTTTTTAATGTTTTAAAGGTTAATAAATATAATGTTTTTAATTAATGGTATTTATCATTATTTTAATTAATTATTTTAATTATTTTTATTTAGTTTATTTTAGTTTTAATTTTATATTTAATTTGTGTATCTTTTTTTTCAAAAAGTTTACTGTTGCGTAACGGTGAACTTTGATTTTTAATTCTAACGATGACCTTTAACCCCTTATTTTTATTTACAATAGTGAACCTATTCTATTCCTCTATCGGTGAGGTATTTCTCACAATACCCCAATCACCAACCACACTGTTATATCTGCATACCAGTGACCTGCTCCCTTACTTACTTCCCTGCATCCTCACCATTACCTTGCACTTTATCAGTGAGCTATACCTCACCGTTACCCATCTTTCCCCACCTCACCATTACCCATCTTTCCCCACCTCACCGTTTCTCAATTCTCACGTTTTTCTCCTTTTCTGCTACCGTCACTCACTCCATTTCCATTCTCCTCCTGATTAGAGGCATCGTCTCCTCCTCTTCTTCTTTCAGACTAAAATCGGACCTCCCCTACTTCTTCTCACTGATGCGGGTCCATCCTCAATATCATGCCATGCCCCCTGTCCGCTGCTATTGAACCGCACCGTTGCGGAAGGACCTTCACGCGGAAAAGGGGATGCCGCTGGAGCTATAGCACCGGGGTCCGGAGGTAGATCCGAGGCCATTGTGTGCCACTGAGCCGAAGAAGAGCAGGGTTTCCACAGGTTGCCACTGTTTGAGGGGAGTCTCACAGTTACAATAGTTCGTAGCCCTGCGATGCTGGGAGGAGGTCGATGCCCTGCTGCGGTTTGAGAGGTTTAGCCGGTGCTGAACGAGGATCTCTTAAAATTCCTCTGCTGGCTGAGCTGTCATGGGTTTCCTCTACTGAAGACACCAAGGCCCCACCTCTGGAGAGAAACTGCCGCTCAAAGGAAATCCACTACGCCGCTACTTTCCAGTCGCTGCAGTCCACTGTTAATAGGAGCTATGCGAGGGAATTGGAGGATAGCTGCTGCTGTCCGCTGTTGCGAGTAGCTCAAGCCTCATCACCTGCGTCTCCATTACAAAGGAGCCGCATTGATGTTGGATGTGCTAGGGAGGAGGAGCTCGAGATCGTGCTGGTGTCTGAATAGGATCCGCTGCTATTGTGTTGGAGAAGAGGAAGAGAAAGCCTTCCCCTGTGCGCCGTAGAGAAAGGGTAAAAATATAGAAGAGAAAAAAATGAATAAAAAAATATATTAATAAAAGTATAAATAAAGTAAAGTAAAAAGAAGAATACAAAAAATTAAGTAAGGTTAAAGTTAAAGTTAAATTTAAATAAGTCAAAATTATAAAGTAGAATTTATGAAAGTTTTAAAACAATTAAAATTTCAGTATATAGATAAATCATAAACTAAAATATAAAACTAAATTAATAATAAGTATTGAAAATTAATTAATATACTGTTAATAGTATAGTTATGTTATTAATAATAATTATAAGTAAGCTAAAAAATATACTTATTACTTTTAAAATATTTAAAACTTAAGTATTAATTCTAATTACTAAATTAAAATAAATTTTAATCAAAAAATTTAATTTCTTTTAAAGTAATAATAATAACGAAAATTAAATTTTTAATACTATCTAAACTGTTTGTTATTTTAATTACTTATTTGCTTATGTTGTTAAACTTTAATAACTTACTTAAAAATGATAAAATTAATAGTTTAGTAACTATTTTTATTAACAATATTTAAATTAATAACTTTTTAATTAAATTATGTTTTACCATAGTAATATTTAGTGGATAATTTTATAAATAATATAAAAGTAAATAATTATCAATTAACTTTAGTTAACTATTAACGAGTAAAAATAACACTTAACCTAAAAAAATAACCATTTCTCATTCTTTATGTTCGTTTTTATTTATTTGTCTTTTTTAACTTTGCAGGTTCATTCAAGGGACTAAAACACATGCACATTCATCTAAATAACTCAGTAGGAGTTAGTTAAGAGGGAAAAATTAGCGCGATGTGCCTGTCGTGAAAAAATGCACGTGTGCGGTGTGCTCGTGAAGGAAACTTAATGTCGGCGGAAGGCAAGCGGTGACATGCAGTAGAATACAGTGGATAAAAAAGGAGAGCAAGCAACAAATTTTGAGGAGGATGCTCATTCTGATTCCACGCCACATTAGACAAGAGAGAAGACTCCTGGGGAGTAGGATGAGAGCAGATATGGATGTGGAGGAGCCCGAGAGCAGAGCATCACTCAGGGAGTTCTTTTCCCTTCTTGTACTTAATTTTTACAATACTCTATAATTGATTGTATTCCATTGATTAAATCAAGATGATCAAAGTATAAATTTTCTTACCTCGAGAATTCAATTTTGCTGGTAAATATTTTAGACTTCTCCATTTGCTTTAAATTTTTTCAGAGTCATGATCAATCAGAGAGGTTGATTGATGACTCTCTGTTCAGTTATTTCTCACATTAAATGTTTTAAAATTCATAAATTCAAGAACTACTGGCGAGGTAATTATTGAATACATTTATCGAAGCGTTAATGCCTTAAACTGTGGAAATTTACGACAAGTTTATTTCCACTATTATCCTTTTCTAACTGTCAAACAGTTTGAGTGATTTTGGAGAGGCGAACTCCTAAAGTTAGTCTTCTATGTGTTTAGTTTCCTGGCGAGGGAGACTTTTCACTTTTATTTCTTGAGGTGTGACTCAATAAAGTGTAGTGGGGAAGGTATCCATTAAACCAGAAGGTTTGGATTCTCGAGTATTACTTTTGATCTTATCCTTCGAACTTGCTGCTTTATTTTAGTATTTTATTCTTTTATGTTAGATTTACTGTAATTTTTAGTTCAATAGTATATTAGTAATCGATTTATTCTCTTGCTTATAGAAAGTAAAAAAAAGTTAAGAAAACTAAAAAGATGCACACTCGCTTCACTGCTGACAACAGTTAGGTTTTTAGTTTTTAAAACCTTAGAATTTGCTCATCTTCCTTCTCTGTGGTTCGACCCTACACCACTGTGCTAGTGTAGGTTAATAAATGTAATTTTGAGGGCAGTGACGACCTTGGGCCTGCTCAAAATTTTGCGCCGTTGTCGGGGAAGGCACGCATTGAGAGTCTAGGGTTTGAAAAATAAAAAAAAAACACTAAAAAAATCATAAAAAAATCATTTAAAAAAAATATGTTTTAAAAAAAACTACTTTGAATTGGAACCTACAGTTTATGTTGTTTTTGAAAAAAAATCTGCTTCACTGTAAACTGTTGTGTGTTTAATCTCACTTGCTTTTAGTTTAATAATGGAATGTTTTGAATTCTCAAAATTTTTCACTGGACGTCATTGTGTGTGTTGCGGCAGTTATGGGCACACTGCCTGGCAGTGTGTCTATAACCAGCCACAACATGATGTTTATATTGAAGAAAATGAAAATTTTTAATCTAATCCTAAATTCCTAGCTAAACTAGAATTAATAGAAACTAAAATGGATGCTAAGGAGAACAATTAGAATAATTGGTTAGCTAAAACTCATGAAATTCAACATAGAGATTCTCAATAGCAAGATAAAAAATTAAAAAGATTAGAAAAAATTTTCTTGGAATTAAAACAGAAGGTTAAAGAACAAGAAGAATTTGAAGAAGAAGAAGAAAATATTTATAAAAGATTTGAAAATAAAATTGATGAAGAGAGTGACTGTGAGACTGGACAACAACACTTTATTTATGAAGAATCTGATACTGTTAAACCAAATTTGGAAATAACTGACAAAAAAATTCAAGAAAAAAACATTGAAAATC
Source organism: Viscum album (assembly GCA_963277665.1). Lineage (NCBI taxonomy): Eukaryota > Viridiplantae > Streptophyta > Magnoliopsida > Santalales > Viscaceae > Viscum > Viscum album. Next base: position 1,756,435,171 of record OY728137.1, read on the forward strand.
TAATAAAGAGTTTTAATAGAGTTGAGTTGTACAATTTTGAAACTGAATTAAAACAGATTGAAAATGAATGCCCAGTTCATTTCATAATTACTAAATTCAAGAAAAATCACTGTTTTAGGAGTTTCGAGAATGAAGTCACACGGGTTGAAGATATATTAGAAAATTAGAATTTGAATGTTCAAAACTCTTCACACAACTTTTCTAATTTTGTAAACAATGAGTTTGAACTTGAAATTGGGAACACTTTGGAAGAGAACCTTAAGCTGGATAACATGGAATCTGAAATCATTGAACTTGAACTGAAAACCACTTTTCCATGTTTTGAACCTGTAAACCCAATAATTTCTGAAATGTTGTTGGACAATGAGGATGAGGGAATGATGTTTGAAGAAAGACTAACCGATGAGTTCTACTTTCCAAATTCTTTTAGTAATCACTTTTCTGAAACATTGGGCAGTGAAATTGAAAACAATGATTTTTTACATGGGGGTAAATGTTTAAATTTGAACATTCTGGAAATTGAATTTATTGATGCTGAATTGAACATTTATCCTCCTGATTTGAACTTTCTAGAACACACTACAGAATTTCTTTAGGAAAGTGAGATTTTTGATCATGAACTTAAAGTAGAGGTTTAAACACCTTAGATGATGGTTGCAGAATTGATTTGATTGAAGCAGTAGATGTTCATTGTGAGTTAACAAATGAGGATATTTTGGAAGAGATTTATAATATAGTTAGACTTGAATCTATTGGTGATAAAATAAATTCTCTTCCCTACCTATCACTTCCATCCTCACTTGTGAAGGGTTATGAGACTTCTCTTGATACTTATAGTAGTTTAGAGGTAGAATTAAACCTGAGTTTCATTGTACATGATTCTGTTCAGAACTTTATTGAATCCCCTCTTGAACTTACTAATTAGGATTTACCCATTTTCTACCTTGATTGTGAATCTGTTAATGTTGAGGTTAATAGAGATAACTGTGAGGTCAATGTCACACCCTTTGAAGCATCTTCTATTATGTTGTCCCTTCATGTGAAATCAAATATTGATAACCTTGAAAATGATCTAGAAGTGGACAAAATTATGCTCTCAACTGTGAAAGGGTGTTTCTTGGGGATTTTTGCAGCTGATGAGAGTTTAGTTTGTGTTGTGCAAAGTATTGAGGCCCACAATTTCCACTAATCTGTTAAAAATAATTATGCCAAACACATGTGGTGGTTCCTATTAAGAAAACCACATCCACCTAGTGACTACGGTTATTTTCTTGGTGAGTCTGGTTGGGGACTTAAAACTTAGTGCTACATTGGAGACACCCCATGGCTTTTCTATTATTTTTAACAAAAAATTGCAATTAAATAAAGTCTAACTGAAGACTTTAAATTCAGTGCTGCATTGGTGGAAACTCATGTTTTTTTTGTTTTCAATAAAAAAATTGTAGTTAAATAAAGTCTAACTGAAGAATTTAAATTTAGTGCTTCAAGGAAGTCAACCCATGTTCTTTATTTTGTGTTTACTTTTGTTCCTGTTCTTGTTTTACTTTCAATAAAGTGATACTTTTCTGCCTTTTGTTTTCTCTATCACTACTGGATTTTCCCTCTTGGTTTATATGTTTTGTCTCAGGTTCCTGCTGCTATGTCATTTATGGAGTGGAATTCCCATATTGGAGGTAAATTGAAAAATATATTCAGGGAAGTTCTTAACTCATAATTGGTGTTTTTATTTTTCTGCTCCTTATTGTCATAAAAATAAATCTACTTATATTAGAAAATTTTGCAACTTGTCACTGTGTGGTACATAAATTTTTCATGTTACTATTTGCTGAAAGATTGAATTTCATTGTTGTTAAAACCATTTCACTGAAACTAAGTGTGTGTGTGTGGGGGGGGGGGGGGTACTTGTCACTGGTAGTCTTGTTTTTCATTAGAAATAATTTTTCTATAGGGTGTTTAGCATGCATTTTCTTACTTCTTTATTGAACATCCTTTTGAATTATACTTTGTTTAAATGCTACACCCTATCCAGTATGCACTTCTTAAGTTACTTTCCTTGTTTGAACTTTTATGGAGAACCTTTTATTTTTTTGGACATCAATGTTAATGCATGTACTTGATAATGAACATGCCGATTATTTATTTTTTGTGGAAAACTATTTTTTTTGAACTTCATTGAGACCCTTTATACAAGTCATCTTTCTACTAAATTGTAAATCTATTTTGAACTATAATTGATTAATTGTTCTTATACATATTTAGAAGTCAACTTTGGGGACAAAGTTGGGTTTTAAGTGTGGGGGAGGGGGTCGATTCTTGACTTTAATTAACTGTGATTTAATGCAATCCCATCAATTCCCAATGCAAATTAAAAAATTTTGTTAAAAAATGGATATATTTTTTTTAAATTTCTTTCATAATTTTATGTTTTTCATTGTACTCAATTGGGTCTTTCCTTAGGATAAGTTCCTTGCTGGTAGTTAAGGACTGCTTAGAACCTAAAATTAATGAGTTCGGATGATTGCTGAGTGTTCTTACTTAGTGATTTGATGGATATTCGTTTTAGGAACTACTTCTAGAATTGATATGGGTACCCTGTCTATAGAATTATGATCATAACTCTTGGAACTGTAAGTTGATTCTAATTCTAGGGGCCTTTTTCATCTTTTTTATTATTAAAAGTAATTTCTTTAATGTGACAATGTAAATTAATTTTATATAAATCTTTTGAAACTAGATTAATTTGGGCATCTGTGATCCCACGGTGAGTCTATGAGACCCTAGATGCTGGGTGCGTTTCTGTTTATTAAAATCCATATGTTCATCTTGAATAAGTGCATTGCACAGTGCTCAACACAATGATACATGGCTTGGGAAACATAAATAACGTATCTAGGGTAAAAATGATCTCATTGAGATGAGGGGAATGATGAATGCCAGTTGAAGAAGGAATCAATAGGTTTATATTGGAGTAATTTAGGTTCTATCATTGAGGTTATTTTAAAAAAAAATTATTTTTGGAACCTAGGTGAAAAAGTCAAAGAGGGGAGTCCCTTGGTTAAGGTCATAATTCCATTGATATTTTACCTCATGTCGTTCTTGGACTTAGAACCTGATATTGGATTGAAGTTAATCACTAAGTTGTATCACATATGGGGCACAACATCTTCTTTAATGGATGGTCTTTGTGTTCTTAATTGCCCTTGAGTATTTGTTATAAGCACGATTCATATGAGTAATTCATTTTCCAAAAGCCTGCTGTTATGTTTTGTCCTCTGTTTTTCAGTGATGGACATGTTACAATGTGATCTTTATCATAAATACATTTTACTATTTTTCAAGATAATAAAGCATGGGATTGTTTGAGGACAAACAATGCTTAAGTGTGGGGGAATTTGATGTGGACTTATTTTTACATAGTTTTCCACATCAATTTTATTAAATTTTAATGATTTAATTAACAATTTTTATACTTTTTATCTAATAAATGCACTTTTGTATTTTTATAATTAAATTTGTCAAATATTCATTTTTTATAACAATTTATGTAATTATGGACCCTTAAATAATTAATTTATTCTTTATTTATTTTTTATATAACTAATTTTCAATTTGTGTACTTAATCTTTATCTATTTATTAATAATAATTATTGAGTCTTCTAATTAGTTTACATTTAATTTTAAAAGTTTACACATCCAGAAACTTAGTTACCGCTTTCCAAGCTATAGGTAGCTAAGCTACCATTAGCAAGGTTACCTTTTCTCATACTAGCGGTAGCCAGGTTACCGTTACTACCTAACAGCGACCTGCATTCCTTTTTCTCTAGCAATAACTAGTTTTTAGATGTATCGGTGACCTTTTTCACTGTTACTCTTTCCTACCGGTAGCTCTCATTTAACTATAACATTTGTCTTTAATTTATACCGGTGAGTCCTTAAATTTTTTTAGTATTAGCGAGTATTTAGTTGGTTAAGTTAATTATTCTCGACTTTTTAATAAGTTAATTTCTATTTTAAACAATTATTTAATTGACGTAATCCTTTTTAATTAACTTAGAATTTATTTTAATAAATAATATTTTAACTTAGTTACATTATAATAGATTAACTTTGTTAATTAATTTTTTAGTCATCATTCCAACCATTTAAGGAAGTTATGTGTGCTTTTAAATTAATTCAAATGGTTCGCCCTTAATTTTATTAGTTCAAATAGTTAATTAATTAATTAATTAAGAATTTTTAAACATTAATTATATTATTTTATGTATGCATATTGTTTTTTAATTTATTTTCCAATTGTTTTAGTCTACCAGTGAGGTAGACAAGCGCTAACGATAACTTATATGGGCCACCGTTGCTTTTCATTGTCACTTGATGCTACTTTTTAATTTTCACGTTTATTTATTCTTAATTTTAATCTATTATTAATTTAGTTTAACAATTAGTTAGTTTATAATTTAGGTGTTTCCAATTTTTTTTTAAAATTTAATGTTTTAAAGGTTAATAAATTTCATGTTTTTAATTAATGGTATTTAGCATTATTTTAATTAATTATTATAAATATTTTTATTTAGTATATTTTAGTTTTAATTTTAAATTTAATTTGTGTGTTTTTTCAAAAAGTTCACTGTTGCGTAATGGTGACCTTTGATTTTTAATTCTAAAGGTGACCTTTAACCCCTTATTTTTATTTTCAACAGTGAACCTATTATATTCCTCTATCGGTGAGGTATTTCTCACTATACCCCAATCACCAACCTCACTGTTATATCTACATACCGGTGACCTTCTCCCTTAATTACTCCCCGACATCCTCACCATTACCTTACACTTTATCATTGAGCTATACCTCACCATTACCCATCTTTCCCTACCTCACCGTTCCCCATCTTTCCCCACCTCACCGTATCTCAATTCTCACTGTTATCTCCTTTTCCGTTACTGTCACTCACTCCATTTCCATTCTCCTTCTGATTAGAGGCATCATCTCCTCCTCTCTTTCATTCAGACTGAAATTGGACCTCCCCTGCATCTTCTCACTGATGCGGGTCCATCCTCAATATCACGCCAGACCCCCTGTCCGCTGCTGTTGAACCGCACCATTGCTGAAGGACCTTCGCGCCACAAAGAGGATGCCTCTAGAGCTGTAGCACCGGGGTTAGGCGGTAGTTCTAAGGCCGTTGTGCGCCACTGACCAGAAGAAGAGCAGGGTTTCCACAAGTCACCGCTGCTTGAGGGGAGTCGCACAGTTATAACAGTTTGTAGCCCTGCGATGGTGGGAGGAGGTCGATGCCCTGCTGCTGTTCGGGAGGTTTAGCCAGTGCCGAATGAGGATCACTTCACATCCTGCTACTGGCCGAGCCGTCATGGGTTTACTCTGCTGAAGACACCGAGGCCACGCCGCTGGAGAGAAACTGCCTCTACTACGCCGCTACTTTCCAGTTGCTGCAGTCCACTATGAACAGAAGCTGCACGAGGGAATTGGTGGACGACCACTGCTGTCTGCTATTGCAAGGAGCTCAAGCCTCATCACCTGCGTCGCCATTACAAGGGAGCCGCATTTATGCTGGATGTGATGGGGAGGAGGAGCTCGACGTTGCGCTGGTGTATGAATAAGATCCACTGCTGTGGTGTTGGAGAAGTGGAAGAGGAAGCCTTCCCCTGTGCGCTGTGGAGAAATAGGAAGAATATAGAAGAGAAAAAAATGAATATAAAAAAAATATAATAAAAGTATAAATAAAGTAAAGTAAGAAAGAAGAATACAAAAAATTAAGTAAGGTTAAAGATAAAGTTAACTTTAAATAAGTCAAAAGTATAAAGTAGAATTTATAAAAGTTTTAAAACAATTAAAATTTCAGTATATAGATAAATCATAAACTAAAATATAAAACTAAATTAATAATAAGTATTGAAAATTAATTAATATACTGTTAATAGTATTGTTATTTTATTAATAATAATTATAAGTAAGCTATAAAATATACTTATTAATTTTAAAATATTTAAAACTTAAGTATTAATTCTAATTACTAAATTAAAATAAAATTTAATCAAACAATTTAATTTCTTTTAAAGTTATAATAATAACGATAATTAATTTTTTAATAGTGTCTAAACAATTTGTTATGTTGATTACTTATTTTCTTATGTTGTTAAACTTTAATAACTTACTTAAAAATGATAAAATTAATATTTTAGTAACTATTTTTATTAACTATATTTAAATTAATAACTTTTTAATTAAATTATGTTTTACCATAGTAATATTTAGTGGATAATTGTATAAATAATATAAAAGTAAATAATTATCAATTAACTTTAGTTAACTATTAACGAGTAAAAATAACACTTAACCTAAAAAAATAACCATTTATCATTCTTTGTGTTCGTTTTTTATTATTTTTATTTTCTAAATTTGAAGGTTAATTCAAGGGACTAAAACACGTCCAAATTCATCTAACTAACTCAGCGGGAGTTATTTAAGAGGGAAAATTTAGCGCAATGTGCCTATCGTGAAAAAACGCAGGTGTGCGGTGTGCTCGTGAAGGAAATTTAATGTCGGCGGAAGGCAAGCAGTGACATGCAGTAGAAAATGGTGGATAAAAAAGCAGATCAAGCAATAAATTTCGAGGAGGACGCTTATTTTGATTCCACACCACATTAGAAGAGAGTGAAGACTCCCGAGGAGTAGCATGAGAGCAGATATGGATGTGGAGGAGCCCAAGAGCAGAGCATCACTGAGGGAGTTCTTTTCCCTTCTTGTACTTAATTTTTACAATAATCTATAATCGATTGTATTCTGTTGCTTAAATCAAGACGATCAAAGTATAAATTTTATTAGCTCGAGAATTCAAGTTTGCTGGTAAATCTTTTAGACTTCTTCATTTACTTTACATTTTTTCAGAGTCAGGATCAATCGATGAGGTTGATTAATGACTCTCTTTTCTGTTGTTTTATACATTAAATTTTTTAAAATTTATAAATTCAAGAACTACTGGCGACGTAATTATTGAATACATTTATCGAAGCATTAATGTGTTAAACTATGGAAATTTACGGCGAGTTTATTTCCACTATTATCCTTTTCTAACTGTCAAACAGTTTGACTGATTTTGGAGGGGCGAACTCCTAAAGTCAGTCTTCTATGTGTTTAGTTTCCTGGCGAGGGAGACTTTTCACTTTTATTTCTTGAGGTGTGACTCAATAAAGTGTAGTGGGGAAGGTATCCATTAAACCAGTAGGTTCCGATTCTCGAGTATTACTTTTGATCTGCTCCTTAGACCTTGCTGCCTTATTTTAGTATTTTGTTCTTTTATATTAGATTTACTGTAGTTTTTAGTTCAACAGTATATTAGTAATCGATTTAGTCTTTTGCTTACATAAAATAAAAAAAAAGTTATGAAAACTAAAAAGATTCACACTCGCTTCACTACTTACAACAGTGAAGTTTTTAGTTTTTAAAACCTTAGAATTTGGTCATCTACCTTCTTTGTGGTTCGACCCTGCACCACTGTGCTAGTGTAGGTAAATAAATGAAATTTTGAGGGCCATGACGACCTTCGGCCTGTTCATAAATGTACAATGAAATTATGATATAGATGTATCAAGTTAACTTTATGTTTTATTAATTATATACAGTTTTATAGTAATATTATGATTTCATGAGGTAATCTAAAGTGTTTATGCTTTATGGGTGAAAATTATGATTTTTTGAAAATATTTTCATGATTTGAAAATATTCATCTAATAACAGTTTCATTACTTATTTTATATAATTTAGTGAGATTATTGTGCTCATACAAAATTTTTGAAATTTTTTTAATAGGATTTAATGGATAATAGAGTCAAGGATGAAATCATGAAAAATTTATGATGATTAAACTTGAAAATAAACCATATTTCATTTTAAAATTTTATTCTTTATAGAAGAAATGGATACTGTAATAAATGTCTACTTTTTATTTCCATGGTTTTGTTATGTATGTGTTATGGCCTAATTCTATGGAGATCCAAACTTGAAAATAATATCAATGTGAAATAATGTGAAATTATTGATTTTACTCAATATTATGCAATGTTTAAGGTTGGGGCATTATAGTTGGTATCAGAGGATGGTTTAGACAACATTAGGGATTAAGATGTTTTATAAAGAGTTAGGTATATCATAATGGGTTTATAATTTTTATGTCGATTAGAAGTTAAATGTCTTACAAATCTCTTTTGATTCTTTATGTTCCAAAATTTTAAGGTGATTAACGGTATTTTTAGAGATATTTATTTTTGTGATAACCATGGGTTATTACTTTTTGGGATGAAAAATAAGAGGTATGAAATAAACTTTGAGGTTAAAACATGTTATTGTTATTTTTTGAGTATTTAATATCGTTTTAAGAATTTTATGAGAATTATATATTTTAAGAAAAAGGAAAAACCCATAGAAAGGGTGATAACGTGTCTCATCATACAAGGCTACGGAAATCGAACCCACAACTAGAGTGTGACAAGGATTTATCACTACTACTTTCCAACAAGATGTCCCTGGTTTGTGTGACTTTATCTTTTTTGTTAAACGATTTGATAAAATAAGAATAATTTGATTTTGGGAACTTATGTTTTATCAAATGGAAATCCATGGTATTAGAAATTAATTTTCAAATTAAGTGATAAATGGTATTTTGGAAGACGATAAATAATTTGGAAACTTTTTATGATTAAGGTAAATTGAATACTAAGAAACTTTAATTGAGGAGTAGTGGTTGAATTATATTTTGAAATAATGTATGAATTTATTATTCAGATTTTGGGAAAGTTGGTTATTTATGGAAATGGTTAACCTATCTTGGATAATATGTGATTAGGTCAATTACTTTTTGGAACGTGACATTAATGGTGATTTTTGTTATTTAGATAAATATTTTAAAATTTATCCTAGAAGACTATGTGATGAAATGCTTCTGAATTTTGGGTTTCAATCTTAGTTTGGATTACTTTGAGTAATTTTAAGGATTGTTATTTTTTGAGTGGTATATTTGGAGCTTTGGGTATTACTATTGAAATTTAGAGATTAAAAGTAGTATTTATTATTATAAAGGATTATTATTTTTGGGGAGTTATCTAATATTATCCTAACCATATTGATTTTGGTTAACATTTCAAGAAAAGTGAAATTTATAGTTAATCTTTTGTAAATTATGTGATTCTACAGAAGTTGATTCATCTGGAATACTCATTGTTGGGAGAAAAAAGATAAGTTTGTGATGGAATATGATTAAAGGATGAAAATATACTCATAAAGTAAGTGTATTTACTTATGATCTTAGTATAGGTATTAAATTAATTCCAAAAATCTTTGAAAAGGATTATAAAACATTTTTTTTCTATTTACCTTTCCTACTACAAAATGAAAGATCGTTTAACCCATAAAAAATTTATAGATTTGTGATTGTTAAATTTTTCTTAACAATAATTTATATTATTACCCATCAGAACCTGATCGTTAGTTTTATCTTCTATATCCATGTTTTTGTACGCGCAACCCTAGTATGTGTTATCCTAGGCGACCTTCTAACTTCCCTTTCTTTCTTTTAAAGTGGATTTTTTGTTAATCCTTTTTATAATGTGGGATTGTAATAAAAGTATTTTGAAAATTCATTCCCTAGTTACTGAAACCAAATTAAAATTATGAGGACACAGTTTCCAAATGGGTGTGGGGGTGATAATGTAACATCTCTAGTTTTTAAAAGGAAACACTATGTTCGATAACATACTTGGTACACAACATTTAGTTTAAATGAACAACTTAATATTATTATTTAATATGATAGTTAATATATATCCATTAAGATAGAGAAAATGAAAAGGATTTATTGAATTAGGAAAAATTGGTTACATAAGATAATATAATAATTCATTGGTTAACAAATTAATAAAGAAATTAAATAGAAGCCAATTGATTATGAATGATTTGTTTTTATCAAAAATTATTTAAATGCAAAAAATTGTGTATATAAATAAATAAAATAATTATTGTTGGATTACATTAATTAAATCTAAATTTAATATAATGTTTAAAATAAATCTTAGGTGTTTTCTATACTTTTTGTGAGAACAAATACAATTTTACGAATAAAATTAGTTTTTTTTCTAAAAATGTAGTTTTACCATCTTTTGAAGGAGGAACCATTTTAAATCTAGTTTTTATCACTTTTATATGTTATATTTTACAAAATAAACATATTATTTGGAATTAGGGAATGCTAATTTAGTTTGGATATTTTTTTAATTTTTATGATTAAAATCATATTTTAATGAATAGTGAATAATATGGCATTTTAATTAAAAAAGAATCGAATAAATGATATTAATAATATTAAAAAAGATATAATTTTATATATTTTATACCATCTATGAATTTTAGGGATGACTAGGACATGTTATAATTGAGTTAATATTGTTTTTTCGAAGGAATCAAGTTGTTATAATTTTTAAAAAAGTCAAGTGATTAATAGTGCCTAAATTGACATAATTCATAACTTAAAATACAAAATATTTAATTAAATGATAGAAAATTTCAAAAAATATAATATTCAGCCCAAAAGTTGAGATACGTCTAAAAATATCATTACTTAACAAAACGGTAAGGGTTAAAAGGGGTTAAAACAAGAAGATAAGGATTACAAAATATTAAAAATCAGTCTAATTATAATTGGATGGTTATTATAAGACTCAAAATAATATTATATTGGAAATAAATTATTTTGGTAACATTTTTACTCAAAAATTAATTTATTTTAATTTAACACTTTTTATAATTCCAAAGGTGCCCTTACCCTCTCCTATAAAAGGCACCCATTCCCATATATTACTAACAATTCAAAAACCTTTTAGTTCAACCAAGATATACCCAAAACCCTTAATAGAATCCCTGTACATATTTTTGAGGCCTTATTTTAGGCATTCCACCCTCTTTAGATTTGTTAAGGTGTTCTGCAAAGGTGATCAATAGAAGAAGCGATATCATTTCCATCAAGTATTTCTATTTTATTTATTATTACACATCCTTCAATTCTCCTTCAAACTTGATGAAATAATAAATATAGTATGAAAAATATAAATAGATTTTATTATGTTAATATCATCACCATAATCCATCTCCACTTCCATTAAATGGTAATTCAATTAATCATTCGTGTGTATGTGTGAACTTTCACCTCCACGAATCGATCCAATTCTTTTTCCATAACCGTATCTCATGAATGGTCATAATAATGGAATTTATGTTAATATTTTATATTCATGACATATTAATCATTATAATATAATTATATATCAATTTATTTTTTTACTTTCTATGTACATAAAAATGATAACGTTGGTCGTGCGTACATGCGAACTATCACCTCCGTGAAGCGATGTGATTCATTTTTATTAACTATATAACTTTTATGATATATATAAGTATATTTAAATTATTAATATGATATTAATTATGTTATGATAAGTTTTTAAAGTTAAAATTTTACTTACCTTCTTCAAAAAATGATCAATGAAAAATGAAGACGTTACTTATGTGTACGTATGACCAACCGTCTCCATGATTATAACGTTGTTCATTTTTCGTAACCATAATTAATGGTTTGATTTAAAAGAATAATGGATGTATAAAAGTTATTCTTATTTTATTAATATTATTCTGGTGATGTTGGACTTATGACCACATGAACTGTTGATATCGTACCAAATTAATTTTCGACTCAAGTACCAAATAATGAAAAAACGTCAAATATGAACTTAAATAAATATCTAATTGTTATAAAATTTTAATATGTGATATAAAATGAATAATAATCATAAAAAATGTTCTAAATAAATTATAAATTAACACAATTTTATTATTTTTTATTATAAAAATTGTATATGACGTGTCAGACTCATGGTAAGAGACTTTTCAACTCAAAACCTCATTTTAATATTTTGTTGATTTATTATTATAAATATTTATATTTAATGTCCATGTTTTAAAAATGGTTTTATGGATTTATTTATATGTAAATTATGTTTTTAAAATATTAATTCATTTAAAAGTTTTCATAGTGGTATAGGACACTTTGATTAAAAAATATTCTTTTGAAATATATTAATTTTGTTTTAAAAATAGATAAATTATTTCAATAACATGGAATGGTTTTATAAAATACAAGGCACGAATGAAATTTCTCACTTTCATGTCACTATTTTATATTGATGTTTAATTTAAAAGTTTACCATTTTATTTTAAAGTAATGTGTTTTCATTTATGAGTGCGCGACTTGTAAAGATGAGATGTGATTTCAAAGTGGAAATGTTATTTTTCATTAATGCTTGTTTTATGTGTTAGGATTATGTTATGGTTCTTCGGATTGTTTATGTATTTTGGTGGTTCCATGATAAATTGAGGGTAGGTGAGGAAATGATACCTATCCAATTAATTGGGTAATGGGAAAGAGTTAAATGGTTGGGTTTCTCCAAAGAGATTTAAGGAATACATTGTGATGGGTAATCCAGACGTAACCATGAAGGTTACTCCCTATGTATATATTAAAGCTACAATGCAAGTATGATATGAATTACACAAGTTACATTTATGTTTTATTAATTATATTATTTTTTATAGTAATATTATTATTTCATGAGGTAATCTAAAGAATTTATGTTTTATAAGTTAAGAGAATGATTATTTGAAAATGTTTTCATAATTTTAAAATATTCATGGTCTAATGGTTTCATTTATTATTTTATAATAATTAATTAGATTACTGTGCTCATCTAAAGTTTTTGAATTTTTTTCACGGGATTTAAGGGAGATAATGTCAAGGTTGGTATCCGGGAAAATTTATGATGATTTTACATGAAACGAACCCATGTTTCATTATAAAAGTTTCTGTTTTATGGAAAAAATAGATACTGTTGGAAGTGTCCACTTTTTAGTTCTATGATTTTGTTATGTAGGAGTTATGTAATTATTATCTAGAGATATAAACTTTAAAAGATAATAATTGTGAAATAAATTTGAATTATAGACTTAACTCAAGATTATGTAATGTTTAAGGTTGGGGCCTTATAGTTGGTAATAGAGGATAGTTTAGACAAATTTAGAGATTAGAATTCTTTCTAAAGAGTTAGGGGTATCATCATGAGTTTATAATTTTATTGTTTTTTATAAATTTATTGTATTATAAATCTATTTTTAGGATTTTTGTTGAAAAAGTTTAAGGTGATAAATAGTATTTTTAGAGACATTGTTTTTGATATAATTATGGGTTATTAATTTTTAGGATAAAAAATGAGAGGTATGAAATAACCATTGAGGTTAAAATGTATTATTTTTATTTTAGATAATTTTATAACATTTTTGTAATTTTATAATCATTTTATAGTTTTAAAAAAAGGACAACCTGAAGGAATGAAGACAACCTATCACATTGGACATGGCTGCAAGAATCTAACCCACAACTAAAGTGAGACAAGGCTTTATCGCCTAACACTGGCCTATATGAAGTAACTATTTATTATGAATTTATATTTTTAGTTAAATGAGTTGATGAAATAATAATAAATTTATTTTTGGATCTTATGTTTTATCAAATGGATATCCTTGGTATTAGAAAATGACTTATGAATTAAGCTATAAATGTTATATTTGAAGATGTTCACTAATTTGAGAACTTTATATGATTAAGATAAATAGAATAATATGATATTTTAATTAAAAAGTAGAGATTGAATTATATTTTGTAATAATATATGATTTAATTTTTGGAATTATAGTGAATTACGTTATTTATGGAAATGATTAACCTATCTCATAGAATATGTGATTTTGTGAATTACTTTTTGGTATGAGACATTAATAATGATTTATGTTTTATGGAGATAAGTGGTAAAATTTATACTATAATACTATGTGATAAAATCATTTTGAATTTTGGGTTCTAATCTTAGTTTTTATTATTTTGAGAAATTTTAAGGATAATTATTTGTTGAATGGTATATTTAGAACTTTGGGTATTACTGTTGAATTTTGGAGATTGAAGTAGAATTTATTCTTATAAAGGATTATTATTTTTGGGGAATTATCTTATCATATTCTAACCATATTGGTTTTGGTTAATGTTTCAAGATAGGAGAAATGTATATTTAATCTTTTGTGGATTATGTGATTCTATAGAAGTTGATTCATCTTGAATACTCTTCTTTTGGAGTAAAATATGAGTTTGTGGAGGAATATGAATAAATAATGAAACTATAATTATCAAGTAAGTGTATTTAATTATGATATTAGTTTATATGGTAAATTAATTCCATAAATATATGAAAGGGATCTTAAAATAAAAATGTTTTTCATTTACTCTTCCTACTACAAAATCAAAGACCGTTTAACCCATAAAAAATTTATAACTTTGTGATTGTTAACTTTTTCATAAAAATATTTTCTATTATTACACATAATAGCTTGTTCATCATTTTTCTCTTCCATATCCATGTTTTCATACATGAAACTATAGTATATGTTATCTTAGGTAATCATCTTAATTTCATTTCTTTCTTTTAAAGTGGATGTTCTGTTAATCATTTTTACAATGTGGGATTGAAATAAAGGTATTTTTGAAATTAATACCTTTGATATCATCCCCAAATAGAAATTGTGAGGATTCAATTTCCAATGGGGGGGAAGATTGTAACATCCTAAATTTTTAAAATGAAACACAAAGTCCGATAACATACATAACACACCACATTTATGATAAATAAACAACTTTATATTATTATTATTATTTAATATGATAGTTATTATATAACCATTAGAATAGTGGGAATAAAAATGATTAAATTAATTAGGAAAATATGGTTTACACATGTTTATATAATTATTCATGGGTTACCAAATTAATTAAGAAATTTAATAAAAACAAATAGAATATAAAGGATGCGTTTTTATGAAAAACTATTTAAATGAGGATAATTTTGTATATAAAATAATAAAATCACTCTATTTTGATAATATTAATGAAATATAAATTCAATATATTGTTTATAATTATTATTATGTGTATTATAGACTTTTAATAAGAACAAATACAATTTTATGGATAAAATGAGTGTTTTTCTAAAAATACAGTTTTACTACCTTTTGATAGAAAAACCATTTCAAATATAGTTTTTTACACTTTTATATGTTATATTTGAAATTATGAACCTCTTATTTAGATGCGGGATATAAAAATTTACTTTGGATAATTTTTTTTATTTTTCTGATTAAATTCATATTTTAATGAATAATGAAAATACTGCATTTTAATTCAAAACTACATTTTCATCTAATTTATTTATATTTTTATATTATAATTTTAATTTATTTTATTGTATATTTAATTTTTTTCTAATTTAATAATTTTTTTTTTCATTGGAATCATTTTTACATTGATATTTGATATAAAAACTATGTGAACTTTTGGACATTTTACTTTAAAAACCCGTTTTCTCATTTCGCCAATGAGATTAATTTTTAATCAATTTATGCCAATTATACATTTTTAATTTGTTAAAATTGATTTCATATTTTTAATCATAAATTAAAAATTTTGTAAATAGGTCCCTTTTATTTTGGTACATTATGTATTGTATATTTAGTAATTATTTTTATTACCACACTTAAGGGTAAATATGGAAATTAAAGGTTAAAATAATACTATAATGATATAAAACTACCCTAAAAATTGTCCTAATATTATTATATTAGTTTATTCTAATAATAAGAATTATTAGGTCCATTTTAGTACCACTTTTAGCCACTTCGAAATCTTTAATGAATTTATAATATTATATTCAATGAATAGTCATTTTTGTTACAATTTTGTTTTTTAAAAAAGTAAAGTATTTTAATATGGTAGTATAAATGAGATATCTTTGACTATAAATAGTATTTAAAAAGATAAAATTATTTCCAAAAATATTTTAATTTATTTACAATTTTAAGGAATTAAATAATTAAATTTAATTATTACCCAAAGATGATCCATTAATAGATTTATTAAAGAAGTAATCAAATAAATGAAATTAATAATAATAAAATTAATATAGTTTATATATTTGATGCCATTAAAAAATATTTTTACTAAAATTACATGTTACAATTGAGTTGATTTAGATTTTTCATAGAAATATAGTTGTTATGATTTTTTAAAAAAGTCAAGTGAGAATAGTGTCAAAATTTACATAATTCATAAATTAAAATTTAAAATATTTAATTGAATGATATAAAGTTTCAAAAAATATAATATTTGTACAAAATATTTATATAAGTATAAAAATATCATTAATGACTCATTAATTTGTCGTTTTTAATGATTTGATTATTATTTTAATACTCAATATTCAAATTACTTTTTAAAACGGTAAGAGTTAAAAGGGGTTAAAACAAAAATATAATGATTAAAAAATATTAAAAAAAATTTATAATTATAATTGGATGTTTATAATTATAACCATAATCATCTTATATTCTAAATAAATTAGTTTGGGACCATTTGGAATCGGAATTTAATTTATATTAATTTAATAATTTTAATAATTCCAAGGGTGCCCCTCCCATCTTCTATAAAAAGGAACCCATTACTCTCTATTACTCACACTTCCAAAACCTCTTGGTTTAAAAATTATAGGATCAAAACCCTTAATATAATATCTCCCCAAATTCTTGAGGCCTTAGGTAAGGCATGACACCATCCTTAGAGGTGTTAATATGTTCTTCAAAGGTGATCAAAAGAAGAAGAGGTATTGTTTTCTTTAAGTATTTATATTTTATTTATTCTTCACCATCCTTAAAATATCTTACAAACATGATGAAATAATAATTCCAGTATTATAAAGATAATGGTATGTTATTATTTTAATATAATAACCTAAATCCATCCACACTTCCATTAAATGGGAATGTAATTAATTGTTTGTGTGTACGGGTGAACAATCACCTCCACGAACTGATCCAATTCATTTTCCATAACCATATCCGATGACTGGTTATAATAATGGAATTAAGGTTCATATGTGATATTAATGATATATTAATAATTATAATGTAATAATATATCAATTACATTCTAACTGTCTATGCACATAAAAATGATAACGTTGTTCATGCGTACATGTGAACTATCATCTCCATGAAGCGATGCGATTCATTTTTATTCACTACATCACTTTTATGATATATATAAGTATATTTAAATGATTAATATTATATTAATTATTTTATTATAATTTTGGAAAGATAAAATAGTACTTACCTTCTTTCCATAATGATCAAAGAAAAATGAAGATGTTACTCATACATACGTATGTCCTACCATCTCTATGATTATAACATTGTTAATTTTTCATAACCATAATTAATGGTTTGATTATAAAGTATAATGGATATATAAAAGTTATCCTTATTTAATGAATATTATTCTTGAGATGATGGAATTACAACCACATGAACTATTCATATCGTACCAAGTTCATTTTCGACTCACGTACCGAATTACAACAAAACATCTGATATGAACATAAATAAATAAGTAATTATTATAACATGGTAATAAATGATATAAAATTAATAATAAACATGAAAAGGTTATTTATAAATTAACCTAAGTTTATTATTCATGATTATAAATGTTTTCCATGACGTTTCAAACTCAAGGTAAGGGACCTTTTAACTCAAAACCTTATTTTAATGTGTTGATGATCTATTATTATAAATATTTCTATTTAATGTCCATGTTTTCAAAATAGTTTTAAGAATTTATTTATATGAAATTCAATGTTTTAAAATTTTAATTCCTTTAAAAATTTTTAAAGTGGTATGGGACAATCTTATTCAAAAATATTCTTTTTAAATGTTTTAATTTTTTTTAAAAATTGATGGATTATTTCAATAACTTGAAATGATTTTTAACATATACACCATAAATGGAATTTATCGCTTTCACATCAATATTATCTATTTATGTTTAATTTAAATGTTTACTATTTTATTTTAAATTAGTGTGTTTTCATTTATTGTTGCGCAACTTATAAAGAAGAAATGTGATTTCAAAGTGGAAATGTTATTTTTTCCTTTAATATTATTTTATGTGTTAATATTATGTTATGGTTATTGGGAATTGTTTATGTATTTGGGAGGTTACATGATAAACCAAGGGTGGGTGAGCCCTTAATTTATATGAAGTTTTATAGGAATCTTATGATAATAGGAAATAATATAAAGTGTTTATGTTTTATATGTGAAAAATATGATTGTGTAAAGATGTTTTCATGATTTTAAAATATTTATGGACTAAGAGTTTCATTACTTATTTTATATCCCATAGGGATCTTTTTTTGCTCATATCGAGTTTCTGAAATGTTTTTCATAGGATATAAGGGAGAATAGAGTCAAGGATGGGATCAAGTAAAATTTATGATGATTAAACATGAAATGAAATCATATTTTTTTTTAAAATTGTATATTTTCAGGAATAAATGGATACTATTGGAAGTGTACACTTTGTATTTATATGGTTTTGTTATGAAAGATTTATGACCTAATTGTATAGAACTCTAGACTTGAAAAGATCCTCAATGTAAAATAAAGTAAAATTATTGGCTTAACTCGTGATTATGTAATGTTTAAGGCTAGGTCCTTATATATATATATATTGATATTAAACAATTTAATTCATTTCATTACATAACGAGTGAGTTGTGGTGAGGATAGGAAAAATAAATTTATCTATTTTGGTGACAAGTTATTTTCATTTGTTTATTAATTTTTTATTTATTATTATTCTTTATCATTTTTGCATGATATGTTTCTAGGATGCTCCTACTTAGTATACAAGAAATGCTCACCCTACAAATATATAATCTATTTTCAGTTCTATTAATGTTTTTTTATGATTGAGTGGGGTATTAAAAGCTTGAGGTTTTGTTTAGTAGTTATTGGAACATCTTGTATACCATTGAGGATTTAATTTTGGTACCTCTAATTTCTTTCATTTATTTGAATTTTATTACATTATATTATGTATTATTATTGATTCTTAATTTATAGATGGTGTTGGTTGGTTATTTCTCCTCTTATAAATAATTCCTTAAATTTTTGTAGAGGGTAATGTCTCCCATGTGTTTTATTTATATACCTGTGGTGATAGTTTCTAACCATCGACTTAATAAAGGTGGTATTTAGGGGTCATTATCTACCATTCATTATTATCGTCCTTGGAGGGATACCTTTGGAGTGAGTAGATCATGATGGAGTGGTATCAAAGAAATGTTGAGAGATTATATGAATTTTGGAGTTAGGAATTGGTGAAGATGCAAGTATTGGTAGTGAATTAGTATCAACTTGGTTATGTATGAGTTGTAAACAAGGGAGATCGGATTGGGCATGTGATTTTATTCCCCCTATGATATGATGCAATGATCATAAATTTTTTTGAACATTATAATTGAAGTGATGTTTCTTGCATGACATAGACTTAGGTTTGTATTATGTGATTGTCAATGTCTATGATTGAATTGGGTAGAAAATTATAATTAATTTAAAATTAATTAATTAATTAACATGAAAAGTTTTTTAATCCTTTGTCTTTGAGTTCTTTATGTTAATTCTTTTGCAGATATGGATACAGGTCAATGCTCCCATTTGGTTTTTGATGAATATGTTTGACATGATGTTCTAGTGGGACACTATAGTGTCAAGGTTGATGAAGATGACACTTGGAGGAGGAAACTCTAAGAGATTTAGTGTTAGGGTCTATAAAAGTATGAGGGCTCTATTTTGTATTGGGAGATAGGGGATTTGTTAGATGAGGTGGATATTTCCTTTATTCTAATTCACGATTTAAAAGAGTACATGGTTGTTTTAGCTGTGACAATGCTATGTGAACCTGGGTGGAATTATGCGTTTTATTTTATGGGGATTGTGTAGAGTCATCTATTTTATACAACAAGTTTGGATATTAGTTTCAAACTGAGTTTCATTATTTATCCTAAAAGGTCTTTTGTTATTAAGATATTCCAACACTTTTATAGGGGAGTTATAGTGTGCGAGAGTTCAATAATAAATATAAGAACCAATTTTTTATGCTTTAGATCTTATGCATAATACATATTATTGGGAGAGGAATTTCATGGCGTATTTTCATTCAATTATCTAGCTCATGGTCACCTTATTTATGTTAAAATTATATGTTAATGTACCTAGGAAGGTATAATTCATTGATTGGATGTTTTATAGGACCATATAATCACAATATTTCATCCATAAATATTTTCTATGGATTATAGCTATGACTAAATGTGCTATGTTTATTGGTCAAAAAAAGAAATTTTAGTCATCAAAGAGTATGTTTCATATTATTCAACCTATTTTAGTGGTACCGGTGGTTCCCAGACCCCATTTGATACATTTTTATGGTTTTTATTATTGAGAATGTTACAGAGACCAGAAGGAAGTGTTTACAACATCATAGGTAGTAAAAATGAATATGAAATCCCTCTTTAGGTTCATCCGAGTTAACAATTGTAATACATTATTCTATCCTTTGTAAAATATAGGGGAGAAGAGGTAGGTAGAGGAAAATCCCATGAAACTTATCATACTCAATGAGTATAAAATTACTGTGAAGGTACTTTATATCCAGGTTAGAGTTTCCATAGTACATGTCTTGAATAGATACTTTCCTTTGAGTTTCAGGATTCTTGTGATCCAGACATTGAGTGAGGCATTTTCTATTTCTGTTCTTCTTGGGTATAGTCCTTGTTTGATTCAAATATTATGTACTAATTTATTATACCCTCTATAGTCCATAGATTGGGGAATTGAGGGGGAGATACTTCCATTTCATTTGGTGTTGACAATACCAATTCTAGGTTGATCAATATTCTATAATATTTGAAAATATTGTGAGTTGATTATAGTGTGAAATTGTTCTTAGGGAGACTCCATATGTTTTGGGATAAAACCCTATGATGTCATCCTTGAGATGGAATAATTATATTCTAAATTTTTTATCATGGATCACATGTGGATACACATTATATTCCACGACAATGGTGGAGAGAAGTTTGTATTTTTTGGGGAGTAAAACCCTCATATGTGTCATAGGTATGTCAAGTCCTAATCTTCAGTGATGGTTGGGCTAATATTAAGTTCTATATATGATAAAACGATTGTGTTTCCCATGTTTTTTTAAGATTAACCTAATTTACTTCCAGAAGTGGTCGTTATGAAATCCCTCGACAAGATATTGAGTTGGGATAAATCCAAAACAAGTTATTTACTTATAATGATGCTTCCATGAAAAATGGATCCCTATGAGTTGTAGGAGCTTCAGATTTAGGTTGATGATTTTATATGGTGAGTTTTTATTAATACTATAGTGTATCCTTCAGTTTCTCTAATTTTGTATGTGAAAATTGAAGATGTAAGTCATCTTTTTTGAATCAATTATCAATATTTAAATTAGGTGAATGTGAAGAAATACTACCCTGTATCATGGATTGATGATTTATTCATTCAATTGAATAGAGATAGTCGGTTCTAAAAGATTTATTTTTAGTCCAAATATCTTCATATGTGAGTGAAGGATTGAGATATCCTAAATATCTCTTTTTAATTTTTTTACAAGAATTATGATTTATTTGGGTTGATTTTAGATTTGATGAATGCTCCATCTGTGTTCATGGGGATGATGAATGAAATATTTTCTGATTTTATAGATTTTCCCACGGTGGTCTATTGATGAAATATTTATGTTATCTATTTCATAGGATGAGCATGTAGAGAAACTGGGATTTATATTTGGAGTTATTTAGTTCTACCAGCTGCTCAAAAAACTGACGAAGTGTACATTATAGGATATTGAGATTCATTTATTGGGGGCACATAATATATCAATATATAGTATCAATTGATCTTTAAAATATTGAGGAAGATATTTTTAGGGTATCCAAAAATAATTACATGATGTATTTCTTAAACAGAAAGTCACTTGGGGATACTATTCTTGAGTATGGTAACTCTTTGAGAGTGGTGGGAGAGTCAGTTGTGACCCACATTTATTATTGAGAAGTTGATGGTAAAAAAAATATTTATCAGATAATGGTGAAATTATATTTAGTTAAATTGGTGGAGGAGTCCCATATGGGTGATTTTTAGGTATAGGGTTGGCATGAATGAGTTGTATATGGTTATTCCCTTAAGGGGTTATCAGAGGATGGCCAACATCTAGTGTTGTTTTAGTGAAATATTTTTGTTCTTTTGGTGATGTGTGATGTGTTATTCTATAATTTCCCAAATTATACCTTGGATAATAATAAGGTGATGAAGATTTATCATGATATGTGAGGATAGTATTGGTGGTCTGGTATAAAGAACATAGTTGCTGAGTTCATGTCTCAATGTTTGGTTTTCTAGAAGGTGAAGACCATGTAACATATTCCTTATGATTTTCTTCAGCCGATAGATATTCCCCATTTTAAGTGGGAGAAGATATTGATATATTTACTTGCCATATTTATTAGGTATTAAGAAAATTATGATTCTATTTGGGTTATCATGGACTGATTGATGAAGTTAGCACAATTCTTAGAAATTAAAGACTTGAAATTAGTGGAGGTTTTATTGAGGTTATATCCATATGTGGTATTGAAGCTTCATGGGGTTTCCAAAGACGATAATCTCGGATCATGACCCCTATTTTACCACCAGGGTGTGGAGATCCCTGAAGTTTTATTTTATACTATATGTAATTTATTATAACATATTTTTATCCTCAAATGAATGGTTCAGCAGAGTGAACTATCCAAATATTGTAATACATATTGTGCATATGAATTTTGGATTTTTGAGGACTATGGGTGAATAAATTACCCATAGTAGAGTGTGGTTATAATGATATTTATCATAATACCATTAGTGTGGCCCCAATAAAGGTGTTATATGGACAACCCTTTTGATGTTCATTATTTTGGACTAAGGATGGGGAGTTCACAATTATCTGACTAGAATTAGTGAAAATAATGAAAAAGTGTAAAAGTAAACAAAAAGTGAATAAATGTGACACAATATTTTCAAAATACATATATTTAATATAATAGGCGACCTATATAGTTCAATATTGTAGATCTTGTATTTTTATGGTATCTCTCATCATGGGATTTAAAGATTTAATCATGGGATTAATCTTTCTATCTAATTTATTAGAATTTTTGATGTGTTCCATGTTGATATGAAATATTCATTCATGATTTTTTTACTCCAATCATTTATATTTCACTAAAAAAATCTAAATTTCTAATCAATATTCATGCTTTGATCATAAACATATGTGGAGAGTTTTGTTTGAATTCATTTAATTACACAAAAATTTACTTTTTTTATGATATCATTCAATATAAAAATACTAATTATGTGATTCTTATATTTTTGTGTTCCTGATTCAAATTCCATAAAATCATTAAATTTTATCTTTGGATAATTCAACAATCTAATGGTCCTCATGGATCACAGAAGAAGACCCACCAAATCTATGATGAAAATTGGACTATCCATGAAGATTGAATTTTTGGGATTTATCCCAAAGTCTAAATTTGATAAAACAAAAGTTATTTTTTTGGATATATATATATATATATATATATAACTTGGTTAAAATTTAAATTCCCACGTAATCATTAATGGGGCCCAATACATACATGATGTTCTAACCCACAATTCTTCTTGGGATTGAACAAAATCTCACCAATCTTGACTTTTCCTATCCTCTCTCCCTCTCCCACTCATCACGTCATACCCCTCAATCCCGTCACACCAACAATAGCCCCTTAGTAAGGCCACTGCTCCTCCACCAAATGTCCGATTCTTTCACTGTCATGTGCTAAGTAAACCTTATGGAAAGGCTAACATTTTCAAGTGGAATCGTTCGATCTGTTGAGTATTCTGCACACAGTTCGTCGTGGAAGATTCTTACCCACTTTTCGGGTTTTTCTAAAATCCTTCGTTTTCATCCATTTTAGGTCAAATAAAAGTTTACCACAGATCTTAGAGTCATCTATGACTAAAATGTAGGGTGAATAAAAGCTTTCCATCCGTTTCATTGCAATATATAAAAACGCACCGTTGTGCCATTAGTCTATGCCTATCGGATTTGTGCAATTTTACCCATTTCAATTAATTTAATGGTTCTATTTAATTGGTGTAGCCTTAATCATCTTAAATTAATTTTTTAATGGTTTCGACAAGATTGGACACCCCTTTGGTTGTGCCGACATAGTCGGCGTATTTTTCCGTTAGCCGGGTTATTAATATAATTAGCTGTGGGTATTGTGCCGACCCTTTTTATTGTTTTTAAATTAAATGAATAGTTGTTTGAATTATTGCAACAAAGTTGGACACCCTTTTGGGTGTTCCA
The DNA here is from genome assembly GCA_963277665.1 of Viscum album. Taxonomy (NCBI): domain Eukaryota; kingdom Viridiplantae; phylum Streptophyta; class Magnoliopsida; order Santalales; family Viscaceae; genus Viscum; species Viscum album. Next base: position 1,756,459,651 of record OY728137.1, read on the forward strand.
ACATGATCAGTGTATTATTTCATTAGCCGAGTTTATTGTTTGATTAATTGCATGTGTTGCGAAGACCTTTTTATTGTAATTAAATCTAATAAATAGTTTCTTTGAACATGAACTTGAATTGTTGGAACATTGACACTTGTTATGATAAACTGCTTATTATTTAAATGTGAATTATCAATTGTGGTTGACATGATATGTATATTTCCTTGCAAGTTTTTATGTTGTACTGTTAGATTTATGCCTTGTGATGCACGAGTGTATCTGGTCAGTTTTCAAGATGTGACTTTATATGCTGTTATGTCATATCTACTGCTGTGAAAACTTTAATTAAATTCAGGGTGGGGAAATGAGGTGGGTCCCATATTAAGGGCCATGCTTATATCCCCCGTTCTTGATGGGTTACCCTTATGTGCCGGGGGGCGGTGTCATTGGCTTTGCTGGACTAAGACTTCCCTGGACATTCTAATATGTTTGAGTGATACCGACCCCTTTGGGATGAATCCATTGGAAATGTTCCTAAGCCAGTCTCGGATGACACTCGACCCCTTTTTTCTAGATTGGGATGGACTCAGGGTAAATCCATACCTCCGACGATACTTGGTCTTCTAAAAGATTGCCTTGGATGGGCTCGATGGCATTGGATAAATTGACGGATGTTCCATAGCGATACCTTCAGGTTGGGCTCAGACTTTAACTCTCAACTTGAACCGTAAATAATGTTTCAATTAAGGTTTATGTTATTTCTAATTAAACCTTTGAGAATTGAGATATTTTACCTGATATGTGGAAGTGCACCTAGTTGACACTAGGCTTGTACCCCAAGTTAAAGCACAAGCTTAGGGTTTACTTTTCATGGGTTTTAACTTGATTTCTGGGTTATATATATATACGTGTTCATGAATTTCTACTGATAGGTACCCTTTCAAACTACTAGCTTAGGCTGAAGCAGGTGACCAGGCACGAGTGCCGTTGGGGACCCAGGCCGACTTAATTATTCAATTTCACATAAATTAATTTATTTTAAATGGTTATGTATTGGAACACTACATTTTTATTTTTGCATGAAATGGAAAGGTTTAGACACCGTGGGTGCCGACCAACTGGGATTTTATCTCACTCCCTGCTTGGTCATCGTTGACACCTAAGTAGATTACATGTTCGCAGGTATTGACAAAGGGAAGCGTGTTACTTCCAATGCTTGACTGTTCATTACTGCTTAGAATGGAGATTAGGGTAGAGGACTGGGCCATGCTCATGATGCAGTTTCCACTTCTGTCTTTTCTTTTATTTGACTGTATGGTTGAGTTATGTTTTCTGTACCTTCAGTTTAGACTCCTATCATGGCATGAAATTCTTTTGTGAGCTTCCACACTTGGTTTTTATCTTTCAGTTGGATTTATTTATATTTATTCTGCTGCAGTTTATTCATTTACATGCTTCTGCTATTAATTATTGTCGCTTGTTACTTCCGCTCTGATATTATTTTTTACCTATGAGGGTATATTCTTCCCCACGAACACAAAATAGCCCTCAATACTAGCCGACAACCTCTAGTGTTTGGGGAGATGTGGTTGAGGTTATGTAACCCAACGGTCCGACCACTGTCTTAGAGGTGAGCCAGGTCGGGACATTACAAAGTGGTATCATTGGTGGTTTTTCGTTTTCTCTTATTGTTTGGGTTAGACAGAAGACTAGGATATAGGGATTTGGGATGCACTCTGTGCTTGGACACATCTTACCCATGTATAGGGGAAAACTCAAATTCTTGGGTTGGGATTGCTGTTATTGATTATGCCAGTTACTGTTGGTATGATTTCACCTTGGTTGACTCACTTGTATTGCATTGTTATTGTGCTGGTATTATTGAAATAATGGGTTTACCATTGCAACCCGATGATATGAGGGAAAAAAATCCCATGCATCATGAAAGGCACTATAGGATTTAAATACCATGCATATTGCCATGCCATATCTACTTTCAACATGCATTTTTCTGTTGCATGTGAGTGTTGTTATACTTAGTAGTAGAATTTTGAATTGTTGGTTTATTAAATATAAGGTTGTGTTAATATTTTATATGTTATCCTGACTTAACCTAGGAGTGGGATGTAGAACTATTTAGTAATACCTTTTAGTTGTCTCTTCTATATCAAAACCCAGCTCTTGAGGTGGGTTGTCTATTGTTTAGTGCTCAGAGCCAGGCTATGTACCTGACATCTTTTTCACCCTACCTATTTTCTCACCTTCTTTACTCCTTTTCTAAGGGTCTGTTTGGCTATCGTAGACAAATTCTACCGCAACGTCTTTGTGCTGTGTCTCAAGAGAGTGGCAATGAGTGTATTCCAGAGATATTGGGTCCTGAACCACCAGTGGTTCCTCTCGTAGAGCCTCCTGTGGCACTACCTCATGTCGATCTTCTTGGGGATTGGTGGCCCTCATGCTGCAGAGTCAAGGATAGAATCTATAAGGTCTATCTTCGACCACCTTGAGACACTTCCAGAGCAAAGGGTGAAGATTGCAGTCTACATGCTTCGTAACTCCACCAACCGCTGGTGGGGCATTGTTTCTCAGGATGAGCAGGCTAGTGACATGGCTTGGGCCAATTTCCAAGAAGCCTTCTATAATCACTTTTTTCCACAGACTCAGATATATGATCATGCACGGGAGTTCCTACATCTTCATCAGTGCTCTATGACTGTGTTAAAGTATTCTAGTCATTTCACAGAACTTCATAATTTTTCCCTATCTATGACTGGTGACACACAGACTACTACGAGGCTTTTTGAGGATGGACTTGTGTACACTATCCTCTCACTGGTGAATGTTTTCCATTTGACCAACGTTACAGAGATCTTGAATCAGGCTCTGATATCAAAGTGAAATATCAGGGAAGCTAAACCTGTGAGCTAGGGAAGATCAGTTCTGAGACATGGTGATGGCTCCTCTAGCAGCAGGAAATGTCATTTTGAAAGTGCACATGGGGAAATCCTATCCAAACATCACATATTTATAGCTCTATCACATGTTATCAGTGCGGTAGGGATGGTCACAAGAATCCACATTGTAGAAGAGATCTGAAAGAGTGTTGTGCTTGCAGCAGGATGAGTCACCTTCAGCGTTTCTATTGTTCCTTCTCTTCAGAATCCAATGGTAGAGGATCCGAACTGAAACCTCTATCAGGTATGGGATCTATGACTCCACAATAGGCTGGAAGTTCTTTTTTCCATCGGTCGATCCGGCCGAGGAAATGGAGGAGGTCATGGTTGAGGAAATCAAGTTCTAGACTATCAGCGTCAGTAGAGTGGACTTGCTCAGGCCAACCAGGCAACGTATCAGGGTTGTGGCTCAGGTCCCATATATGCAGTGCAATCAGTGCTAGAGGAGCAGAGTGCAGGACAATCTATAGTGAGAGGTACTATTCTAGTATCCTATACCTATGTTTCTACTCTTTTTGATACCGGTGCATCACACTCCTTTATATCTTCTGCTGTTGTTGAAATTCTTGGTTTTCCAATTGAGTACCTTTACGGTGTCATGTCTCTTGACACCCCTCTTCGGATTAGGATAGAGGGAATACACCAGTGCCAAGAGTGCACCCTCGAGATAGGTGGGTACCATTTTGTTTGGAATTTCTATATCCTTGATATGTCTAGAATCAATTTCATTCATGATATGAACTGGATCGATCCTTATCATGTTCAAGTGTATTGCTATTGCCGTCGGGTGTCCTTCAGATCTCCTGAGGGAAACACATATCTTCACAAGGGAGAATGGGATATACAGGCAGAAAGAGTTAATCTGAAATATGCAGGGTTGGGTAGAGTGACCGCTCAGTTGGAAACTCTCTTCATGAGGGACCAAGGAACACAACTAGTTGAATTCCATCCAGTGGTGGATCTTATCAGGGATGTCTTCCCTGTTGATTTCTCTGGCTTACCTCATATGAGGGACGTGGAGTTCAAAATCGAGCTCATGCCAGGTGCAGTACCAGTGTCTATTCCTCCTTATAGGATGGCACTAACAGAGCTACAGGAACTCAAAAAGCAGCTTGAAGACCTTGAGGATAAGGGTTTTATTAGACCTAGCACATCACCATGGGGTTCACCTGTCCTTTTTTCCAAGAAGGCAGACGGTACCCTAAGGTTATGCATGGATTATCGTCGACTCAAACAGCTCACGGTAAAGAATCGATATCCATTGCCTCATATAGGTGATTTCATTGACCAGCACTGGGGAGAAATTGTTTTCCCCAAAATTGATCTGATGTTGAGATATAACCAGTTGCGTGTGAGACCATCTGACATACCACACACAACATTCCGAAGTAGGTATGGATTGTATGAGTATCTGGTTATTCCACTCGGCCTCACGAATTCACTGATAGTCTTTATAGACCTAATTAATTGGGGTTTTCATCTGTATCTTGATTAATTTGTGGTAGTATTTTTGGAAGAAATCTTAGTGTATTCATGTTCTAGACATGACCATGCAAACCATCTTGAGATCGTGATGAGTACACTGAGAGAACACCAGCTATACACTAAGCTCAGTAAATGCCACTTCTGAATTGATAAGGTATACTTATTGGGTCATATTATATATTAAGCAGGGGTATTAGTTGACACAGAAAATGTGAGCATCGTGGTTTAATGGGAGTTTCCGAAGAGTGTCTTCGACATCCGTAGTTTCTTGGGGATTACTGGAAATTACAGGCGATTCATCCAGGATTTCTCTCGCTTAGAAGCGCCTCTCGTAGCCTTGACTGAGTAAGGTGTACAGTTCATCTGGTTAGAATCTTGTGAAAGGTCCTCTCAGGAATTAAAAGGAAGACTGACCTCAACCCCGATCCTGATTCTACCTGAACCTGGTAAGAGGTATAGAGTTTATTGTGATGCTTCAGGAAATGGACTGGGTGCAGTTTTGATGTAGGTTGATCGAGTCGTGGCTTATGGATCCCACCAGCTGATACCTCACTAGCGAAACTATCCTATATAAGACCTTGATTTGGTAGCTATGGTTCATGCTCTACGTTGTTGGAGACACTATTTGTTGGGTGAGAGATTCGTTGTTTACACAAATCATAAAATCTTGAAATATATCTCCACTCAATGAGACTTGAGCTTAAGGAAACGTAGGTGGTTCGAATACTTGTAGTATTTCGATTTTAAGCTTTCTTATACCCATGGTAAGGGTAATGCTATGGTGGACACTTTAAGCCGCAAGACAGAGAATCAGGCCGTGCAGGTAGCCAATAGTGAGTGGTAGATGATGGCCTTGTTTTCAGAGATGCATCTGGAGGTTCAAGAGCAGAGTGGAAAAATATTTCTAGCAGCTCTTATAGTGACATACTCTCTTCTAGAGAAATTCCTATGGAAACAGTTGATTGACCCTAAGGGTATCATTATGAGGGAAAGTGTTACAGGAGATAACCCACCTCATGGTTGGGTTATTGATGGCAGTGAAAATCTCTTTTACTGTGACTGTGTATGGGTACCTTCAGGTATACAGGAAGAGCTGATGAAGGAATCTCACACCTCTATTTTGGAAGTTCATTCTGGGCTGAAAAAGATGTATAGAGACATGTGTTGACAGTATTGGTGGCCTGGTATGAAAAATAGATATTAGGTTTCATCACTCAGTGCTCCACCTGCCAACAGGTGAAGGCAGAGCACCAGTGACCCGCTGGACTCCTACAGCCTCTATCCATTCCTGAATGGAAATGGAATGACATCTCCATAGATTTTGTTACAGTATTTCCAAGATCTCTTCGAGGCAACTATACAGTATGGGTGTTTGTTGATAGTTTTACCAAGGTTGTGCACTTCTTTCCTATCCGAGAGATATTAACGATTGATGAGTTGGGAATGATGTGTATTCAGGAAATTGTGTGACTTCATAGTGTATCTCGTTCTATTGTCTCGGACAGGGATGCTCGTTTTACTTCACGGTTCAGACAAGGGTTGAAAAAGGCACTGAGATCACATGTACTTCTAAGTACTGCAAATCACCCCTAGACTGATGGGAAATCCGAGAGAGCTATAAGAGTGTTAGATGATATATTAAGGGCTTATATCCATGATTTTGGAGGTTCATGGGAGAAACATTTACCTCTTTTCGAGTTTACCTATAATAACAACTTCCATGAAGCAATTCAAATGGATCCGTATGAGGCTCTCTATGGTAGACCGTGCTGTTCACCTTTATGCTGGCTCGAAGCAAGTGATGAAGCTCTATCAGGTCCTCATCTCGTTCAAGAGACTTCAGAGCAAGTTCAGCTGATTCAGAAGCGTATGATTATAGATCAGTCTAGGAAAAAGTTTTACAACGATCGTCATCATAGACCTATGGAGTTTGAGGTGGGACATCAAGTCTTTTTGCGTGTTTCTCCGAGGTTGGGTCACAAACAAATCATGATACATGGGAAGTTATCACAGAGATACGTCGGGTCATTCGATATAGTGGAGAGAGTTGGGCGAGTAGCCTATCAGTTACTACTAGCTCAGAGGTACCGTGCCATGCACGATGTTTTCCATGTATTTCAGCTTCGACAATATCATCCAGACCCATCTAATTCTTTTAAATCTGATGACATCGAGTTTGACGCTGATGCATCCTTTGCAGAGTATCCGATCCGTATCGTCTAACGTAGCATGAAAGTCCTCCGAGTCAAGTCAGTACCACTAGTCCGGGTGTTGTGGAAACATGAACGCATTAATGACGAGACCTGGGAGCGAGAGAGGGATGTATGTGTGCAGTGTCCATAACTCTTCTCTTACGACGTTACACTACCATTGGAAGGGAAACTCAGGGATGATTTTTCTTAAGGAGGGGAGGTTGTAAAATCCTAGCCTTAATCAACTATGGACCATTTTTACTTTATTGTATTCTAATTAATTAAGAGACTAGGGGAGAGTGCCTGTGCACCTCGCTGTGAGTCCCGAGTAGCTTTTCATTTAATTTAAATAATTGCATACGTTTCATGAAAAATGCCATGTCATGCTTTAGCGCGGTGTTCAGGTTTTAAATAATTAATTACGGATTGTAAAAGAGTAATAACATATTGAAAGAAGATTTAAAAGAAAGAAAGAAAGGATAAAAAGAAATTATGAAATTAAATAAAGATGGGGTTATGGAAAAAATGAAAATAATTAAAATGGGGGATTCTTGTTTTTAATTATTTTTATTATTTTTCTTTCCATTCTTCTATTTTATTTTTTATTTTTCTTTTATTTCCTTTTTTTCTTTATCTTTTGTTTTTCTCTTATTTTTTTCTTTTCTTTTTATTTCTTTTCTCTCTTTTCTTTTTTCCTCTCCTCTCTCCCTCTCCTACTCATCACGTCGCACCCCTCAATCCTGTCACACCAACCAGAAGCCCCTTTGGAAGACCGCTGCTCCTCTGTCCTCTGTCTGATTCCTTCGCATTCAGGTGCGAAATAAATGTTAGAGAAAGGCTAACTTTGTTCAAGAATAATTATTGAATTCCATTGAGTATTCTACGTACAGTTCGTTGTGGAAGATTTTTTTCCCTATTTTGGTGTTTTTTTAAAATCCTTCATTTTCATCCATTTAAGGTCAAATCAATGTCTACCGTGGATCTTAGATTCATCTACAATTACAAGGTAGGGTTCCTACTCTCTTTTCCTCCATTTCATTGCGATTTTTAAAAATGAACCATTGTGCCGTTAGTCGGTGCCTACCGACTTTGTGAAATTTTACTCATTTTAATTACTTTAATGGTTTTGTTTAATTGTTGCAGCCTTAATCATCTTAAATTAATTTTTTTGAATGGTTGAAAGAAGATCTGATACCCCTTTGGGCGTGCCGACATAGTCGGCGTATTTTTCCGTTAGCCGGGTTATTAATTTAATTAGCTGTGGGTATTGCGCATCTCTTTTTTATTATTTATAAATTAAATGAATAGTTATTTGAATTATTGCAACAAATTTGGACACCCCTTTGGGAGTGCCTAAATTATTGGTGTATTTTTTTATCATCCGATTTTATTATTTGATTAATTCCATGTGTTGTGAAGCACTTTTTTATTGTAATTAAATTTAATAAATAGTTTCTTTGAACATGAACTTGAATTGTTGGATCATTGGCACTTGTTATGATCAACTTCTTATTATTTAAATGTGAATTATCTGCTGAAGTTGATATGATATGTATATTTCCTTGAAATTTATTATGCTGTACTGTTAGATTTATGCCTTGTGATGCCCGAGTGTATCTGGTTAGTTTTCAAGCTGTGACTTTATATGCTGTTATGTCATATCAGCTGTTGTGAAAACATTAATTAAATTTAGGGTGGGGAAAGGAGGTGGGTCCTGTATTAAGGGCCATTATTAGATCCTCCATTCCTAACAGGTTACCTCTATGTGCTGGGGGTGGTGTCATTGGCTTTTCCGGACCGATACTTCTCCATAATTTTTAATACTTTTGAGTGATACCAGTTCCAAAAGGGCCCATCGGGACATATCCGTTGGCAATGTGGCTAAGCCAGCCTCAAATTACACTCAACCCCCTTTTGCGAGATTGAGACAGACTCAGTGTAATTCCATGCCTCAGTCATTACTTGGTCATTCGAAATATTTCTTTGGACGGGCTTGGTGGCATTGGATAAATTGACGAATGTTCCGTAGCGATACCTTCAGGATTGACTTGGACTCCAACTGTCAACTTTAACCATAAATAATGATGCACTTAAGGTTTATGTTATTTCTAATTGACCATCTTGAGAATTGATATATTTTCCCTCATATATGAAAGTGCACCTGGTTGACACTAGACTTGGACCCCTAGTTAAAGCAGAAGCTTGGGGTATACTTTTTCCTATTTTTACCTTGCTTTCTGGTTTATATATATATATATGCGTGTTAATGCATTTCTGTTGACAAGTACCCTTTTAGAATACCATCTTAGGCTGAAGAAGGTGACTAGGAATAGGTGCTGTTGGGGACCCGGGCCAACTTAATTATTTCATTGCACATAAATTAATTTATTTGAAATGGTTATGTATTGGAACACTACATTTTTATTGTTTCAAGAAATGGAATGGTTTAGACACCATGGGTTCCGTTCTACTGTGATTTTATCTCACACCCTGCTTGGACCTTGTGGACACCCAAGTAGATTACTTTCTCTCAGGTATTGAAAAAGGGAAGCATGCTACTTCTAATGCTTGATTGTTCAGTACTTCTTAGAATGGAGACTGGGGTAGGGGACCGGGTCTTACTCGCGATGCAGTTTCTGCTTGTTTCTTTTCTTTTAGTTGACTATGTGGTTGAGTTATATTTTCCATACCTTCAGTTTAGACTTATATCATGGCGTGACATTCTTTTATGAGCTTCTGCACTTGGTTTTTATCTTTTAGTTGGATTTATTTATATTTCTTATGCTGTAGTTTATTCATTTACATGCTTCCGCTATTGATTATTGTTGCTAGTTACTTCCTCTATGATATTACTTATTACCTATGAGGGTACAGTCACCACCATAGACACAAAAGAGCCCTTGTTTCTAGTCGGTAGCCTCTAGCATTTGGGGAGATGCGCTTGAGTTTATGTAGCCCACCGGTCCGACCATCGTCTTAAAGGTGAGATGGGTCGGGACATTACAATGATGATATCAACCTAATCATTAGTAAATTATTAAAATATATTCACCAACATCAATTAATCATTTCATATAATATCTATAAAAAAACCCACAGCTAAAAATACAAAAAAATCAACTCTAAAATATCGTACCATCATTAAGGATTTGACCCGAGTGCCACTATACACATTATAATAGAGAATCAGACATTTGAATAGTCAATATGAGAAAATTTTACAATTTTCACACGTGTAAGATTTTATTATTCTTGTATCCTATGGTGATATGGTGGTATGGGGCTGTGAAATTTGGGGTAGGATCCACAAATGTATGCTTAATATCCTGAGTTTTTTAATGGTAAATCTTCCTTGTTGAGATGTTTTGTTTGATATTTTTTTAGATTCTTGTAAGACCATTTCATATTTTATTAGATAATTGATGGTTTTTGTTTTTATGCTTCTTAACCCTCTGATTTGTAGCCACATTCTTAATTTTAAGAGAGCTTTGAGAGGTATCTCTGGGGTGGATTTTCAAACCCATTTCTCTTCTTTCCATCTGGGATTGTTTTAAAATTTAAAGGGTGAAAATGGTTAGAGTGGTATCTAATATAAAGTTCCATATTTTTCCTAATCCTATTCTTTATTACTATAGGGTGTTTTCTGGTTTAGGAGAGTTTTTATAAATTTAAAGAATTATTTTAAAATAGTTTTATAAATAATGAAAATAATTTTAGAGAATTTCAATTATGGATTTACAATTTTATAAAATAATAATATACTAAATACTTTATTATTTAAATGATTCTCTGATTAAAATTAATGTTTTTATTAAAATTCTATACCTTAACATATTCCTTATTTAAAAAATTATGTAAAAGTTGTTCTAAATTATATTATTTTTTAAAGGAAAGCCGGGGTCCCATCATTGGGTAAAGGTATTTTATTAGTTGTATAAATGTATTCTTTAGTTTTCATTCAATATATAATGGTAACATTGTATCTATGTGTTACATAAACGTATTCAATTTTTTTATGAGTCACATAATAGTAGATATTGGTTGTGGAAAGGAAACATATTTTTTTCCACTACATAAATGTAAATTGAAATTACCTTATCATGAGATACCCTCATTGCAAAAGAGGACCATGTTTTATGAAAAAATTACATATTTTATTCTGTAATAAGTTTTTATTAAATAAAAAGAAATACAACCTAAAATTAATGGATTTAGATCCTATTTTAGTGAATGTTGAAATGTTTTCTTGAAACCCAAAAAATATTATTAAAATCCAAGAATCATAAATAGATCATGTGAGGCTAATAAAAGTAAAATAAAATTGAATAAGAATTAAATATAAAGATTGATGAGAATTACAGGAACATTCTTGAGATCAAAGAGTACTTGTGAATCATTGAAGGAATTCTCCCATTCTTCAGGTTGCAATTATCCACTTTCTCTCCCTTTTTCTTGTAACAATGCATGTGAAGATTTGAAGAGGCATGGGATCTAATTATTTACTATATTTTTATGCAAGTGTAAATTTATCATTCCTAAGTTACACTAGATATATATATGGAATCAACCATAAAAAGATGATAATTTGGGGAATTAAGAAATAGAAGAAAGACGAATAAGATAAAATTTAAAATCTGTTGTATCACTATAATCAAATATTTAGGAAATAACATGTATTTTAATATCCTTTAACAAATAAGAATTTTAATAATTTTAATAATAAATTATCACATATTTCTATTCAAACTATTTTTTGAGATTATTGTATGTAATAGATAAATTCTAGTATTGAAAATCTTAATGATCACATTCAGTAGCTAATTATTAATGTATTATTATTATTTCTAGAAATGAAATAGAGGTTTAATACATGATATTGTACCATTATTTTTTGAAGAATTATCAATTTATTTTTATTAACATTTTTTATTATAAAAATTATATAAATTATATAGAAGTATTATTAGTTGTAGTCTATGAATTGTTTCACTACCTAGGAATTGAATGAAGAAGGAAAAATATTACTAAATGTATTATAAATTTTATTTGATAATGTAGAAATCCTAGAAATAAAATGGGGGATTTATCATATGCGGTAGAATAATAAGAACAATTTTAATATTCAAAAAATTAGTGAATTGGGATAACAGAATAATCACACGTTGTAGATAATTAATATTTTTCATATTGATATTAAATAAATGGTTGGGATATTATAGTCTCATGTGTTTTTATATATGTTCATGTTTCATATTGATTTTATATAAAAAAATATACCTATTGGTTATGTTATAGTTATTAGGTAGAAAAATTAATATTCTTAGAAATTTAAAAAAGATGTAATGAAAAAATTATGAAATTGATTGAAGGAAGATGAATGTAACTTAATTACATTTTTTTGAAAATTGATGAAAAATAGAAATGATTTTTGAATTAGGTTTATGGTTTATTTTTTAGATATGGTTATTTATTCTTATATTTTGTTCTTATGAAAACCTATTCATAATAAATTTGTTAATTAAAAACATGAATTATAATGTTACTTTACTAAATATAATTGCTTGTGTCATAGGGTGCCCATCCTTGTTTGTGGAAGGCTTGAATGCTCTGATTTCCTGACCCCAATTTTTTTAATTTTTTTGTAGAAAATACATTCAATATGAATGTGTTATCTAAGATAATTATAACCTTGATGTGATTATTATGAAACCGTTTTTTACATTTGACGAGTGATGGGATATTGGTCTGTGGCTGTATAGATTATTGATGTCGGTGACAATGGGAATGTACCTTATCATGCACAATGATGTTGGTGATGACACCAGATGATCAATATGAGTTAAGATCTGGGATTTCTCCTCGATTTTTGATGGATTCTCTTTGTACATATTAGTTTTCTAGATATTATTTGTTGTGGTTTTCAACTACATGGTGTCATTTGGTTTTATTCATGATAAGTGAATTATTATTTATGGTAGCATAGGATGAGTCATAGAGTACCTGAAAATTATGAAATATTAAATAGATTAATAAATTAATAGGGATGGTTCATTATAATTATAAATGAAAATGGAATAATATTAATCAATTTATGGATGATTTATAAAAAAATATTTAAATTTGACGCACATGTTTAATTTTTAAATCCTTACCTTAGTGGTTATAGCTGAGTGTCATATGTGTCAATAGTGGAAGATGATTTTAAGGCCATGTAGTTTCCATTAGTGTAGCTATGTGTGATATATTATTATAATTTATAATGTAACAAGATTTACCACCCTTGTTGGTAGGGAAATTAATACCAAAATACTGGGGGGGGGGGCTGTTTTTTCTAATATCCAGGATTGTAAAGGAATGGATGAATAACTTCTCCCTCTACCCCACTATCCATTCAGACTTAGGTTATTTGTATTTATATCCCATTATATGAGGGATTACACTATAAGGTGAATTTCTATACATATTATGATATATCTCAGTTTTACCACACATTTAAATGTGGGAGATAATGGATTGAGGTTATAGAATATACTTGTATTCAATCGTGGTGGATACAGATATCTATGGGTGGATATGAAACGTCTATAGTGGCTTGAGGTATAACGTATTTACATTTGTTTGAGTGGATTATAGTGATATACTTCATTATATAAGATATGATGATGATGTGGTTGTGTCATGCAACATGGAATGGAGAATGTCCAAGATATGATGACATAAGATCTATGATGAATTATAAAATGGATTGGCACGTGAAATTATTTGTTGGGGTGTGAGAGTAAGAAAATAGTGGGAATGTGTATATAAGGTACCATTATAATATATATTATTTTTAATTATAAATATTTACTTATTTACATTACGTAGTGGGTGATACATAGATATTATGTGAATTTTTTTACCAATTTAGGTGTTGATTTGGTTTCATTTGTTTATTCCCTGGGATTTAATATTATTGTTTATCATTTTCCTGAGAAATTTTTGGGAGGATCCTTATAATTTTACATGTCATTCTCACCCTACATATATATAAAATATTTTTAGATACACAAGATCTTTTTGGTGAGCTAGGTGTTATTAGCTTGATGTGTTGTTCAGGTGCTGTCAGAGCTTCTTGACCACTACTGAGGATTTACTTTTGGTATTTTTATTTTCTTTCAATTGATCTAGTTATATGAAATTACACTATTTATCATCATTAATTCTTTATTTGTTCTTAGTAATGGTTATTGGTTTCTCCTCTTATATCTTTTCCCTTAAATCTAGGTTAATGGAAATGCCTCCCACATGTGTGATGTATATACCCTCCATGCTATCTAAGAACCCCTAACCTATTGTAGGAAGGATTAAATGGAATTTCTCTCCCTTTATTTATTTCCAGTCAATTTTGGGTACCTTTATAGGGAGGGGTCATGATATAAACTACATTTGTTAATGTTTTATATCTCCTGATATAGTGGAGCATGGACATGCTTGGATATTTTAACAACTTAAAGGGTGGTCATGATTATATTTTCCCATAACTTAATGGGTGGCCATGATTGGATCTTACCATAACATAAAGGGTAGGAATGATTGGGTTTTATCATAGTGTTTTGATTCCATATGATTTTATTTTTTTCTTAGTTATTTTTTATGATAAATTTCTATGGAATGACATATTTTCTTTTTTTTATGGCTATGATTACTCTCCATATACATGTTTTCCATCTTGATGTTCTGTAGTCTCATTCCATGGTAGATTTTATTTAATTGAGAAAAAATGTTATTATATTATTACTTATAGATAAATATTATTATTCTATATTCTTTAAATAATACATTTCTCCCATGATCATGTTTTCTCACATACCATTGATAACATATTGATAATATTTTCCTTTATCGAGCATTTGATACCACCCCCTCTTTTATTTATCTTTTCCCCAACAAACAATATACAAGATCATGTGTAGAAATAAGTCTTATGTAGAAATGTTTTGTGATATATTTAATCCATTATGAAAACTAAAACCATGATGTAATTAATATCCAAAGACACTATACCTTTGGTTTCTAGGGATGTGTGAGTATTTATGAAATGTAATATTAAAAATAATGAAATTATTAAAAATAATAATATTATTTATATTGGTCGATCTCAGTTGGTATTAGAGTATGTTTAGTTATTTTTTAGGATTAGGACTAGAGAAAATTAGTGAAAACACAAATGAAAAATATTAAATGTTTGAAAAGATCATAAAATTTTGGCAAAGAATAAAGTGTGTGGATTCTCAGTAATAACATCCCTATCTATATACAAACTAGTTATTGAAGGATTTGACATAAATGCACTTATATCTAATAACCAATGAAAATATAGGTTGATTATTAACTCGATCTTCCTTCTATTCACAATATGGGGACCTAATTATACAAATTGATTTGAACTCCCAAAGGATATGATTTGGTTGATTCACATTCTCTTTGTGAATAATTATGAAGAATTCAAATGCAATATGATAAAATTAGTTATGTTAATGTAATCAATAGGAATATTATAATTCATAACCTAGATTGAAACATTGAGACCCATAATCTATATTATTCATGCCATTTATGTGTTACATTTTCTAAGTTCGTAGTTTTACTTTTATACATTTATTAATTTATGTATTCTCATACCTCAACTTTATGTAATTTAATATAATAGCTAAATCTCATAGGAAAATAGTTTAAAATGGGTGTCATGGATAATGAGGTGAATTTCCTAATAAAAAAATGAATAAGAAAGGATCTGGAGTGAGAAATGTAATTTTTATTTCCAAATAGTTGTTTTGCTTGATGTTCAAACTTTTCAACCAAGTTAAATTTTAAAACACACAAAATAATATAAAAATGGAGATTCAGGGATGTTCAAGTGTTAACGAATATGTAGGAATGAATATTCTATTTCCAACCTGACAATAATGTGGGAAGAATCACCATGGGAGGTGTCTCAAAAGAACTTTTAGTTGTTTTTTATAGTAAATGAGGTCATCAAGTAGTCAACTACTAAGGAAAAATGAACACTTTTGTTAACATGATGGATAAAAATAATGTTTTTTGTTTGGTAAAACTAATAATTAAATGATTTAATTGAAAAAACGTTAGGAATTATAAAAATTACTTCCCTATCCATAGGGCCAACTAGGGTAATAGACAATAACAACCTCCAAGACAAAGGGAACATAGAATGGACAATGCTATGACTACCACTGAAGTGGATTGTGATAATTATAGAAAACTTTCTCTCCAAAAAATATTGGTAGATATATTATTGGATTGTTATTTTTTGCAATCCATTATATCTAGAAAGCTTTCTAGAAGCTTCTAATCACCACCCCAAGTATTTGATGTTTTATTATTGGAGAAAATTTATAGTTGGTTGATTATTCCATCCCTAGATAAAGATTGTATGAATGTTCTTCATAAAAATTATATTAATTACCAAAACAGGGAAATAAAATATCAAATTCCAAATCAACCTAATACAATATATTAGTGAAATTGTTATTATGAACTCTCTATAAAAAAATTACATCCATTAAACTAGTTTTAATACCCAATCACGAGGGGTATTTAGGTCAAATGATTTTGGAGAAGAATTATTTTTTGGGATATTTCCATTTTGAGGGAAAATATGCGTTTTTAGGTCTTTCCTATGATAGTGAAGTTGATATCTCATTATAACCTATATCTCAAGTCTTGTATTTCTTATAGATATCTTTAGCTATTTAATTAGAGTACAATAATTAAAATTCTCTGGGAACACTTTATTTAGGTGGGGGAGTGGGGTGATGTAACACCCAATGATTTTTATAAGTTTTACTTTAAACAAATATTATGTTATATATATATTTTTACCATAAAAAATCCAACTAAAATGTACCACAATATAATTATTGAGATAAAATATTATAATAAAGTATATGAAACCACGTATTACATACCATGTTTGATTATATCCATTAAAATTTCATAAATTTAAATAGGATAATAAATAAAAATGAATAATATAGTTAAAACATAGAAATCCCTTGGATAATATTCACCCTTGGGAATAACTATTAGTATAACTAAATCTACAATGAGTATGAAAATCCTGAAAGGTGAAATAATTATGAATTTTTTTAATAAGGAATGAAAAGTGTGATTTAATAAGTAATGATGAAGTGAATGATTTTAGTTAGTCTATATATATGAATAAAATATGGAAGTTATAAATTTGGTCATTGGAAATATGGTAATTGGATATATATATATCTGAAAAGTATACAGATGTTTTATATTGCTAAAAAAATATATTTAATAAAAAATATATAACATAACAAAAACATAGTATTTAATTAAAATATTTTATGTTAAAAATATATAGTTTTATACATGACATATTATTATTAAAGAATGAAATGATAAAATTCAAAGAAATATTATAATTTCAATGAGATGATAAAATTAAATAGTAAGAATATAAATAATTACTTTTAATGTGGTTTTGTTTAGTTCATTTAATATAAAGGATATTTTTCAAAGAACTATTCTTTAATGTGTCATGTATTTATATCTTTATAAAATAAATCACTACTAAAGAAACATTTTTAAGAAAATTATTGATAATATATACAAGTATATGAACTTTCCTTCATCAAATAGTTATTATTAGGACATTAATAAGAATAAATCCATTTTATACTTAAAATATATATTTTACTAATTTTTTTTTGCATTATACACAATTATATTAATTTTTTTATCAACTCTTGAAAAAAATTATTTTAAAATAGTTTAATATTATTAATAATCATATCCAAATTTTTTATAAGTTCATTTCTAGCATAAAAATATGTTACCAAAGTAAATATCATTTATCATGGTAAAAGGATAATTTTTCAATTAATTATTTCTATAAAAAATTATGTATTTTTTTTAAATTATTGATATATTTTAAACAAAGACTAAAATATAATTTTTAAACATCTAAAAATATATATTAAAAGTCATGGTATATTTAATTGATAATAAATAATAATAAAAAACACTTAATGTGCAAAAAATAATTTCTATAGTATTGTTTCTCTATATGTTATATGTTTTAATTAAAAGATTAATTTTCTCAAATTTATAAATTGAATTTTGATTAAATAGAATAAGAATTCAGAATCATCATTTTCAAATTAGTAAATAGGGATCCTTTTTGTGAAAATATAATAGTAGTTTTAAAAATATAATCAAGGTTAATAAAGGTAAAAATGGGTAACTAAAAGTGAGTCAAAATTTTTTTATGTTAAAATGAAACATAAAAAATCCAAAATACCTTTATTTTGTTTTAAATTCATACAAACATGTCTGAAAATCCTTTTATAAACTAAATAAACTAACTCCCTTGTGGTTCCATCTTCACCCATTACATAACTTTTGTTTCAAAGCATTTGTCCCTATTTTTACCTAAAAAAGGATCCCAAATACACCGAATTCAATCCATTCAATTCCTTTTAAATTCCAATGAAACTTTTTCCATTTTAATTACCTTATATCCCTCTTCTGTTATTTTAATCCCTTGGTTCCAATAAATTTCTCAATGCCATCAACTTACAAGAGGTATTTCATGAGAAGATTCTTGTCCTTAGTGCGACTACTATCTACTCACTAGCATTTTTTTCACTATAATTATTCTCCAAATATATTATAAAAATACTAATATAATTACATAAGTATCATTTTTATTTTGAGAGTTTATTATATTTATGGGTAAAAATTATCTATCTCTCCATCATGCTTTAAAAAATATTTAAAATGAAACTTGTGTTACATACTGACTTCTACCTCCATAAAAAATATATTTTGTTTTTGATAACTATGAATCCACCTAAGTCACTAATAAGTTTATATTATGTTTTTTATATTTATTTTTTATGTTTACTTGGAGTTTTTCATTCAAAATATAATTTTTTTTATTTCGTATTCTTTGTATGGATTTTCTGTAGAGTTTAGAGGAAACTATGTGGTTACCCTTAGATAATTGAATTTTTAATTAAAATTTACTGGGAATGGTTAGTATACTTGGAATGAACGTGGATTAGTAAAAACCATGTGAAAAATAGGAGAAATTTTGTGTGATATTTTGTATGTAAGGGTGAGGGAACACAAATTGTGCATGAGTTGGTAAACCACATGATAAGCACATGAGTCTGCTCTACAATTTGACAGTGCCTTTTTAGAATAGTTTCCAGATGGTTTGTATAACTATGTGGAATACTAGGTGAACCTTGTGAGTGGATTTTTTATAGTTATATTCTTTTCCATTGTTGGGGTATGGTTTGGAAAACCATGTATCCAAACCATGTAACCTACACAAATTTATTAAAAGTAAAATTTCCTAGTTTCCCCTACTCTATTTTAACCCTCTTACACTCCTTTGCTTCCCCATATCATTAAAATAGACTAAGTGCCTCCCCTATGGGAGTCTTATCCCTTAGTACTTATATTTTATAGTTATTCCTCCTTATATTGAAGTAGATTTCTCTATGGTAAGTCCCTATAAACCCATTCTTCTCTTCTATTACTTATTTCCATTGATTTATATTCCTTTTCCTGAACCCTAATTTTGCAGACGCCTGATTTTAGGGTTGGTATTGGTCTAAATTGTGGGTCTTTTCTCATGTAGTTGTTATGTTGGTAACTTATTAGTTTTTTATTATTATATATCATAGTTGATTAATTACATCTTGTTTTCCATTTGAACAAGGTAGTTGTTTCTTTTTTGTCACTTTATATTACATGCCTCTGAATTATTATTGGTTTTAATGCCCTTCTATTTTATTAAAATTAATATATGATTGTCCATGAGGGAAAAACGAAGGGTTTCAAATTGTTTTAACCCTTGGAATGCAATGAGAATCCATGAAATGTATTTGCAATAATTCTCAAGTGGCTTCTCAAAGCCTGTGTGTGTTTCTAAAGTGGGATATGATGCCAACTTGATATTTTAAATGGTTGTTTCATGTAAAGTTATTTTCAAACCATGTGTTTGAATTGGATTATAGTTTCAAAAGTGTTTAATGTGGGATTTTAATTTTTAAAGGGGCATGTTAACCTGAACTAGTGTTATTTTGGAACCTTTTTATGGATTTAAAGGATTTGAAAAGTAATTTTAATAGAGGTAGAGATTCAGAAATGGGTTTCAATATTTTTTTATCATAATTTGTCTCTAGAGTTGATTGAGACATGTTTCAGAAATTTTTAGAGCTGGATTGAAGTTCCAAGATTATTTTTAATGTGTCTCTTATGAAAATATTTTTTTATAAAAGGCATGAGGCTCTTTTTGATTCAAATTTTATATTTGTTATACCTTTGGTGGATTATAATCCCCTGAGGGGATGTGTTATATTTTTTCATATTTATATTCCCTTAATTAATATATGTGATTGGGAATAATTATTGTACGGGTGTAGTAAGTGAGGTGTGAGTTATTTAAAATGATTTTTATTTGACTCATGTAATGGTTTATTTGTGATAACGTCCAATGAATTTCGATGGGAGACCATGGCGATCAAGTTATCTGAATTAGACTGTTGAATACTAGACCTAGGTTAAAAATTATTAAAGGAAATTTTTGATGGGACCAAGAGATCACTTGGATGAGATGTTCCCCATGGGATTGTGAAATCCAATGGAGAGGTTTTTTTCTAAGAGACCGAGTGGAATCTTAGAAGGGTAGACCTAGGGAAGAACAAGAGTTATTTTAATATTTTACATGCACACATGGTGACTAGTGAATATAGAATTATTTAATTAATACCAGATCCCATTTATTATATCTAACTGGTTAGATAATATGGTACTAAGATCTTATTTAGGATCATTCTAGGGGATTTATAGTTTGTATTTGATTGCATCCCTTACTTTTTGTATTATTCTTTGGAACCTATATGCATGATGTTTATTTATATATTTCTTGGGGCTTGGCATTGTGGATGCTTTTTCTGTACTTTTATCCTTCATTTTATGGATTACTTTTCAAATTTATTGAAAAGATATTTCTGAATGGTTTTATAATAAAGAAATAGAATCTATGTTTATAGTGTGATTTCAAAAAAGTTTTAAAACTATTTTGAATGTAGTGTGACTTTAATGTGAAAAAGTGTTTTGAAAATAGTATTTGGAGTGTTTTGATAGAATCATAGGCAAAATGGTTTTTTTGTAATTTTAGTGTGTTTAGGTTTGAAAAACATTTTTTTAGGCCATTATGCATAGTTTTACATGTAAATTAGGTTTTGATAAGATGTTTGGAAAAGTATTTAAACATTTTAAAACCAATTTGAGTTTAAAAATATAAATTTAATTATTTTTTTTGATAAATTGTTTCTAAGTGGGTATTTAGAATATTAATTTCTGATATAGGAATTTAGCTAAGGAAAAGTATTCTTGAAGTTGTTTTTTTAATTTACAAATAATCAATAATGGAGGGTATAAAAATTATATGATGTTTTTGTTATTATTTTTTATTTAGACGATTTCGAAAAATGTATATTTTTCTAATGTGTTTTAAACTATAATTTTATGAAGTATTATGAAAGAGATTGCATATATTCTGTGGGTAGAGACCTACTAGGATATTTAACATAGACCTCGATTTTTGATTTTCCAAGTTTTTTTTAATTTGATTCTATCCTACATAGCTTCCTGAGGGAGATGTTTCATTTGGATGGCAATCGAGGACTATTTATCAAATTAGGATAGAGTTTGGGGAATTTTTTTTTCTTTGAGTTTGGTTTTGGTCACTCATGTTAGAAATTTTTTTCACATGACCATGCTGAGAGGGGTTTGGATCAATGTGGGATGAATTTTTATCACTTTAATATTTTATCCATTTTTATACCACTATCACTTGTTCAGATAATGGTTATATTTTATTCTTTAACTATAGTAAGAAATAATTCACTTAAATAGTAAAGAATATTAGATTATTGGTTATGTTAATGTGGTTTACCTATAGTGTGGATAACTACTTGCATTATTTATGGTGGTTATTATCCCACTCACACAAAACTTCATTTCTTATTATCAAAGAAATCATAGGAAATGGTATGACCTTGAACCCATTATCCTGGCACTTTATAGGTACAAGAAAGATTAAAATCTATAACACAAATGCAGGATATCAGCCTAGACCTTTTGATATGATCAAAAGTGTATCATTAGTCTTGTTTTCTGGAATCCAATTAATATTTTCAACTTCATCTATATACAACAATCCATAGGGTTGAATCTAATTAACAAAAATCAATGATCTTTATTGAATATTTTGAAATCAGAAGCTTCTCTTCTTATTTAGTCCAAATAATAGGAATGTGATTTAGAATGTAAACTCAAAATTATTACTAAACTAAATGATAATAAACTAAATAATGATAGTCCACTTACTTATTCTTCATATTTCTACCTTTAACAAACAGTATTTGATATCAATTTGTAGTGTCAAAACCTAATAAACTTTAATTATATGATAAAATATAGCATGGATCTTATCTATCTTCTAGAACCCTGTGTAAGGGTAATATCACATCTGTGTCATGTAGTGTTATTAAATGCATTCCTTTATTAATTCTATGTTTACACACAAAACTGATGAGGTATCTCAACCCATGAACATTGTATGGGTTTATACATACACCTGTTTTATAAAATGTTCATGTAAGTGTGTATATAAATTCCTAGTGTTTTTCAACCATGTAACAACCCATATTTAGTGTGACCAAAGAAGGATAACTTGATCCTTCTCCTTCATTCACATGTGTGTGGAAGATCTTAGTATTCAACTTTGTGAAAACAAATCAAGGGATAAATTAACCAAAGCAAGATATGATTAGTGGTTCAGTTTCATTATAGAATCTTGAAATCTTTGCACTATATAAATATTCTCTATGTAACAGAATGTATCAATGGTTCTTTCCTTCAAAAGATAAAAAATCACATAGTTGTTTTTTGAAAACATGAGTGCATTGAACACTCCTTTGTGAATTAGTGCGTCATGGATGTAACAACCCAAACTCTTATAAATTAAATTTCCATGTTAAAATCCCTTATTAAAAATGGGGTTATTTAAAATACTAGGAATACATTGGTTTTTGGACCATTATGTGTTATATACTGTTATATTCTAAAGACCATTAAGCATCATAACCATTGATAGTTTAGCTATTATATAGTGATTTTAGGATTAGTATATATATATATATATACAGTTATGAAGAATCCAATTGACACATACAAAGGAGGTGATAAAAACATCCAGTTGGATCGTACCCTATGAAGATTATTTATCAGAGGTTATGAAGGAGATATAAACATATGGGGTTTCCATTTACCAAGCCCATGTTGAGATTCAAAATCTAAATCACAAGTGAAACTATTTATGGGATAATTTAAATCTCATCGCGATTATGATTGAATCAATGTTCTTCGATCCACCCCATAAAAATCTCACCATCTCTCACCTTACCCTTTGAGAATCCATTGATATAAGGAAGGGATATTTATCTAAAACCTTATTGTCTTAATTATTATATTTTTATTTTAATAAAATAATTATTATATTTATCCCTTTTTAATATTACATTTTATATGATTAAATAACGAGTTTGATTAAAAATTGATTTTTATACGATAAAACACAAATTTTATTTTAAAAAAATATATAGTTTCAATCAACCCACTATTTTTGATAAATTCAGAGATTTTTGAAAAAAATTATATTTTAGTAGTTTTTTATTACATTATATTTCTCAAATATAAATTATAATATCATATTATGAAGTCAATTGTAATTTTTATTAGGGTTAAAAAACTTTTATTGTCAAATAAACCAGTATTTTTCAGAAAATGTGGATTTTGGATTAAAAAATATTAATTTTCATATATATATATATATATATATATTTATAAAAAAATGTTATTCATGAAATTATAACATCCAAATTAACCAATTATTATGTTTTCATAATTTTAACCGACAATAAAATTTTTGGGTAAAAATTTAATACGGTATAAATATATAGTGTGTATTATGACATAAGAATGACCCAAAAGTGGTGTATTATATTACATAAAAAGTATCCATGAAAAAATATATATTTACACTTTAAAATAACGTGTTTCTAAGTTATTTTATTAATTATATAAACCTATATTAAATCCCCTAAAACATATATTATAGTTTTAGGTTTTAAAATTAATTATTTATAGACATGAATAACTTTCACATCTCCGAGGGTTTTATTTTAATGTGTTCTGTTTATATAATTATAAAATAATTAAAAAAATTCATAGAAACTGAGGGAAAAAACCTTGGTAAGGTTTTTGGTTTTGATTACTTTTTCATATAAAGTCCAATACCTATGTTTTGATGTTAATAATGAATTACACTATCTTTTGCTATAAATCCCACCCAACCCCTTATCCATATTTAAAAATATCCCTTATATCATGAATTTAATCTGACCTTACCTATATATATCCCTACAAATGTGTTCCCAAGTTCTTAATTATCTCCTCCCAAGATTTCAAATATTCCCTTTCAAGGTAAGGGATCCTCTCCTTATCCTCTTTATTCTAGAAAATCATTTAAATTATTATTTTTTTCTTCAATTTTTGATATTGGTATATGTTTCTACATATCCATTGTACATTCATTATGTTGTTTATGTGATGAGATACCCCTTAAACTTCCATTTAACCCTTCCATGAATCATTATATATCCCTGTTATGCTGCTAAAATAATCCAACGATTTTCCATGCCAAAAAGTTTTGTAGTGAATACCTATTCCCATTCACACTTAAATTTATTCAACTAGTTTTACCTATCCTTCATTTATTTGAAATTTCCATCAATATAACGTACAAATTTTAATATTGGGGTTAAAAGGTATGAAATATAACCTTATGATTTATGTTCTATATGACACACTTGTGCATGTACATGATATGAAAGTGATGGGTGGACCCAAAATCATTTAACCCTTAAAGGAATTGGGTAATGTTTTTATCTCACGAGATTCCAATTAATGGAGCATGGGAGGTAATCCTAAGAACACTATGTTATTCTCTCTTGGTGGCTATCGTTTACTTATATTTATGATATCATGTTTTATATTGTTTCCACGTTTCCATCTACCCTTAATGATATCATGTCACATCATGCCTCATTATTCATGATTTTGATTCTAATGCCTCTTATGTTACCTTTATATAACACTTGACTCACATGTAGTCCTTTACCTTATGATGTGATTCATTTATATCCTTATATTAAAATATCACCCATTTCTTATGTACATCTCCAGGTTATCCCATGCAATTGTAGAAGATTTATGGAATGTAATTTCATGTTTTAAAGTTTTTAAATAATGTAGTTTTATTTATATTTCATGTTTTTATATATGTACCAAATTTACAAAATACACTAGGCCCCATTGATCTTTTGGGTTTTACTAAGAGTTATTTTATGTAATTAATAATGAAATAAAGTGAAATAAACATATGGGTTGTCAAAGTTAGTATCTTAGGAAATTTTAGTTATGTAAAACCCTAGTGAAAGCCTCATGGATAATAATAAACATAAGAAAACATACCTAAATTTTGGTAAAGTGTAGAGTAAGTGGTTTCCAAGAAAATAAATCCCTGCGTAGATATTATAATTGGTTTTTTTCTGGAATAGATGGACCTAGGGGTAATAATACTAAAAGAGTGAATTGAGCTAGACTCAATCATCTACTAATTCCAAGAATCGGGCCTTATTGAAATCCTATTTTGACAATCTAAAATGATATGAATTAGAAAATTAATAATATTCTTATAAACCATTATCAAGGGAACAAAAATTCCCATAAGATTTTATGTTAGTAAATAGATTATAAATAACTTAGATTGAAACCCAAAAATTATGATATTAAATAATATATATTATTTATGAGTTAAAATTTTAATTTTTCTATTTCCCTATTTAAATTTTTAATAGTTTAAAAGTACTTATATATAATTGTACTTTTATTTTAGTCAATTTTTGAGAATAGGAAGAATCGTGTCAAAAACCAATGTAAAGAATAATATAATGACTTCCCGAATGAAATTCCAGACATAATGGGCGAAGGAATTAAAAAATTCGTGAAAAATAATTTCTAAATTGACTCAAGTTTTTAATTGAAACATAAATAATGAGGATCACCTTAATCCCCCCAAAAGGGTATAGTGTAATTGAGACCATTATATAACAAAGGTCTCTAACTTTCATTTGAATTTATGATCCCTTAATTAAAGAATAATGGATCAAATCCATTGAGAAGATCTTCCCCATCCTTCAATTCTATGATAAAGAGAATTTTATGACAGTTGTTTATCATATTGAAGGGAAATTTGATAAATAGTGGTCATTGGTAAAAAAAATATGAAGCCAAAGGAGGCAATAAAACTGATAAAGTGGAAGTAATTATAGATCTTTTTGATAAATATTTTCCTTATACTATCTAATATTAAATGTGGAAGGATTTCATTAGCTACATTAAAAAGGATAATGAATCCATCGAGGGGTATGCAAAAAATTCAAAATACTTCCATTATATGCCTCTATCTTTATTATCTCCCCTAAAAGTAATGTTGACCACTTCTTTGGTAGGATGAATCTCTGCCTATGAACATATTTTGAAAATCAGGGATTTGATAACTATGAAGAAATTTTATGATGTTCCCTTAAACTAGAAATAGAGATCAACAAAATTTAAGGGTCTCATGGGTTTTAAGATAATGAGTATGGAATGGATTTTAATCCTTGAAGTATGAAGGATAAGTCTCATGGTGTTAGAAAATACAAATATCCCACTTTTTAAAAGTGTGGGGAGATGAAACCTAGAAATATTACGAAGGGGAAAAAGAAATTATTTAGGTTCGAGAAGTAAGGGAACCTAACTAGATATTTCTAATGGGATACACCCATCAACATGATGGAAGAATGGAATTCTACAACCAAACCTAAACCTAATTTCCATTGTTTCAACGATAAATAATATATACAGTATGATAATCAATGACCCAATCCATGGGATGTGGATGATAAATAAGGAAAAAAACCACCAAAGCTCATATAGAGAAAGGAAATATTATGATATTAGAACTATTGTGGTAGATATTGAAAATTAATTAGTGAAAGGAATTCTCTTTAGTCATTAAATAATATATAATTTAATTTTTTATCATGGTTCTATACATTCTTCTATATCATAAATGTTTAGTAAAACTATTTAAACACCACCTCAAAACATGGAAGGTATGTTATGGTCAAAATAGAAAATGGGGGAATTATTGAATCAAACGTATATGAGTCCTACCTATCTATATTTGTAGGAAACATTTCCCAATGAACCTTTTAGTACACCATTTAGTGGAATTTGATTCAATTCTAGGTAGGTATTGTCTTTCCTTATATAAACCGAACATATATTGTTGATAGAAGAAAATCAACCTCTATACGATCATTCGTCCTCTGATTCTATATAAGTGTGAGGAGGAAGAAAGATATAATTTGGTATCATTATCTCATTCATGGATATTATTACCTTTCCTGAAAGTGTATCTTTCTAAAATTATTGAGACTAAAGAAACAATCTTCCTTGATGATGGCCCCATTGTAAAGGAATTCACTAATGTGTTTCTTAAAGAATTTCTTGGTCTTCCTCATAGTTGTGATGTTGAGTTATCAATCAAGATCATAACCGAATCTTTTCTAATATCCAATACTCCATATAAAATATTATTTTCTAAACATGGGGATAAAAAAAATTCCAAGTGAATCTAGATAAATGGTTTATACACCCAAGTTCTTCAATATAGGGTGCACTGGTCCTCTTTGTCAATAAGAAATATGGGTCAATGAAACTCTACATTGATTATACTGAGGTCAACAAGATCACTAAAAGAACATGTATCCTCTTCCAAAGACTGATGACTTTTTAGATCATTTATTTGTAGCCTAATACTTCTCCATAGTGAATCTGCATTCATGATATTACCAAGTCAATGCGAAAAAGTGGGATATCTTGGCACTATGAGTTCATAGTGATTCCATTTATAATGCCTAATGATTCAACAATATTTATGGACATAATGAATAAAGTATCTAGGTATTAACTTTATAAATATATTTTAGTCCTTAAGGATGATATTCTTATCTACTCCAAATGAAATGAGGAACATAAGAAGAATTTAAATATTATATTGAAGACCTCATAGAAGGAAAATTTATATGAAAATTATAGAAAATGTGAATTTTTATTAAAGATATTAATATTCTTTGGGTGTGCTATCACCAATAATGGGATATCCGTGTATCTGTGAAAAAATAGAGGCAAATGAAGGATATACTAGAATAACATCTGTGATAGAAATCAATAGTTTTCTTAGATTAACTCGGTACCATAATTGATTTGTGAGAAATGTATGGTGATTTTCAAACCTGCTGGCTAAGATTACTTGTAAGGGAGTCAAGTTTTTCTGGACTGATGAATGTAAAAAAAAGCTTTATAGGGATGTAGTAGAGGAAAATCACTACACAGAAGATCGTATTACCCCCAAATGGGGAAGGATTTTTTTTGTTTACTCATGAAAGATGAAAAATTGATAGCCTATTCCTCTCACCAATTATTGATCCATGAGCATAACTATCCAACTCATGATCTAGAATTGGCCTCAGTGAGATTCACAATGAAAATTTGGATACATTTACTCTATGAAGGGAAGTGTGACATATTTATGATCCATAAAATTCCAAAATATATATTCACAAAAAATATTCTTAATACTCACCAATGAGGGTGGTTAGAGCTAATCAACTATTAGGATTGTTCAATCCATTGACATCCTAGGAAGAAAAACCTAGAAGTGAGTGCTCTGAGTAAAAATGATCCTACAACACTATCCATGATGAGGATTGCAAGGGATCCAATATTTTTGTACATTCCCATGATGGACATGAGAATAAAAAATTATCTTCATATTACCTTTCTCGAATAACTTTTCCTTACCCCCACCTTGACAAGATACTACAACAAAAGGAAAGAGGTAAAGATCCTTGTGTCCCACCTCCAGTAGGCCCGGAGTTGGAAAGTAGCATCAACGGTATAAAAATATCATGTATGGGAGACATTAACCACTATAATATAAATAGTATTAAGATATAAGATGAATAAACTATAAGAAACTCCATGAAATAATATAAAAGAAATCCAAAAACTACCCCCGAACTATCCAAGGGTCTAAGCTATTAATGTCAAGAATGGTCCATGAAGCCCTATTGGAAAGCTAAAAATCAGTTTATATATACATAGGGTGGGAATAAAATTATTCTTATTAGAAAAAATAAAGTCTCTCATGAAAATTTGAAAAGAACGTACGAATTATCCCATGAGTAAATACTAGAATCAAATCACACTTATACAAGTATACTATCCAAACCAATCCTCATAATGGATCTCTCACCAAATAGATCATCCCAGTAAAATAAAATAATATGAAGTATATCAATGATAGGGTACCCCAGATCACTTTCACACTAATTTTCTACCCTCACACCCCAATTTCGTATGTCCTGGTGCTCCCACCACTTCCGTATGCAATCACCTCACCTATAATTGACCATCATAATAGATCACTTCTACCCAAAGACACCTGGGCCATCACATCACATCACATCTATATGGGAACGTAGGGTATAGTGAACATGTAAGAAATCAACCTCGTCTCCTCCACCCACTATACATGAACCTCACTATAAGTCACCACAACACATCCCATATAACCAAATCCAATGAAACATGGGTCATTACATCACATCACATCTCACCTAATGAAACCTTGAAAACCACAACAATTCTCGACATTGTAACTTTTGACTACTATCCCTCACAACCCATGCATGTCATCTTCACCTAGAAGATGTATTAGGGAAGAGAAGGTATCCAACCATCCATCCTCACTTCAAGGATGTTAGAGAAAACACCCTAAAAAAATTTGGTTGTTGACACTAGGTGCTCTACCAGTGATCTGTAACCAGTGATTTACCGCTAGTGATCTAAACCCAGTGATCTAATGAAAACAATTTATTTATTGTGTTTTACGGCCAATGATATAATATAAGTGATATAAAACCAATGATCTATCAAAAGTTATATAACACCAGTTATCTACGACTTGTGGTCTATCACGGATGATCTTCCACCGATGATCTACCACTGGTGATCTTCATCTAATGATCTACCACCAATGATCTACTTCTAGTGGTATACCATCATTGATCTAGTGATTGTGATTTACCACTAGTGATCTATAACCAGATGTACACTACCTGTGATCTACCACCAGAGATCTATCACTAGTGATCTACCAACATAGATCTACTTTCATTGATATACCACTAAAGATCAACCTCATGTGATCTAATTCCAATGATCTACCCCTGTGATCATCCACAAGAGATCTACCTCTAGTGATCTACCACTAGGATATACCTTCATCCCCTAGAACATCCATTTTACCTCTTAAAAATTATATAACTCAATCATTCCTCCACAAAACAACTCTAGACATTCCTCAGACACCTCAATCACCATATTTCCTACAAATTAATTGTCCATAAGGTCTGTTCCATTACATCAGATAACACTCAGACTATTATCTCCCTAGAAAATTCAAAATAAAACAAAAAATTGAAAGAGAATGGTTGTCCCAACAACTAACCCATGAGATTCCTCTCAAGTTTCTCTCTATATTTGAAACATAACAACCACTAGGGAAAAGAAGTTTAGTGAAACAAATTACTTTAAAAACTATATCCTGAGGGTGATAAATATCAAAGAGGGTTAATTACAATAATTAATAACTATTACAAGGTAGTAAATCCTTCTCATAAATCAAAAATAGAACAAATAATTCATCCTAATAAAAAAGACATAAACAACATGGAATTTTTGATCACACACCCATGACTATCATTACAAAGAAAGGTAAAAGAGATAACTAGAATTAAAACATCATGCAATACATATCAATAAATTATGGTAAAATATTATTTTCAAATATATTCATCATCCATAGTTTAAATACACAATTTCATGTTTAAAATAAGGTCATTTTTTTCTACATCAAAAAACTTTATCCAATCCCTTCTTATTTCAATTATTTTTTTTAAACTCTAATAAATATTTTAAAATACTTTTAAAATAATGTTTTTTTCATAATTTCATGAATTTTATTTCTAAAACAAACATCAAATGATTTTTAAAAAAACTCATTCCTCTCATTTTAAATCATCTGAAATAAAATCATAAAACAGTTCAAACTTTTTTTATTTTAAAAATATTCCAATGTAAATCATTATTTCAACTAATTTTTTTCTCGAAATCACTATTTTTTTTAAAAAGTCACTATTTATTGTTTTCATCACGTAAACCATGATATTTAAATTCAGTGATGAAGAATATAATATTTTTAATATGAAATGAAACATGTGGTTGGAGTATTACATTTTATCTGGATTTTATATTTTTTCCATGTTTGTTAGAAATAATCAATTTAAAAGGTGAATGAAATTGAAAAAATTTTAGATAGAATTTCCCAACCAATATAAGAACTCATATCCACATAGAAAAATATTCTGCAAGCATAAAAATCAAAGGAACTCATCCACCATGCAATTTTATTATCCCCTTTTGGTGGCACCGACTCACCCAAATATTTTTAAAACATTTCGTAATATAACACATCTTGATGTGGGAAAAAGTTTCTCTTTATTCATATGTTTTAGGCCATAAAACATTCCATAAATATAAGACCACTCACAATAATCCCATATAACAATATAGTGTTTAAACATTCCCATCAATTGATAAAAATAATTTGGTGTGGGAGGAAATGAAATCTTCATAAATTTCATTATTTTCCAAAAAACCCTATCATTTTTAATGAATTTAAGCATTTAACCATTTTACAGTATGTGGGGGATTCCATAAATAAAATCACATCATAGTAGTACACAATATATCTCACCCTAATAACCTCACATCTCTTCCCCCACACATAACCACTACTGCATAACAAAACCACTAGCTTAATTTACCAACCTATGAAAATTTCCACCTGAAATTTCACAAAACCACATTATCTCAGCAATTAGCCATCCACAAGAAACCACCCTTTTCACAAAAAACCCACATCATATCATCTTTCACACTAACCCAACCAACTATAATTACTGTCATCAAAAATTAAATCCCAAAGCACACAAATCAATTAATTCTTTCTCCCATGTCAATATACTATCATTTTTGGGAGGAATGGACTCTCCCACATGGTTTTAGTCACATAAAAGTATAACATGTCTTGATTAGGGATCAGGTTTCCAAATCTTGATATTCTTTATGTTTTTAATCACACATCGTACAAGGAAACACAAAAATGTTATCCACACATAGTAGTAATGCATTTCAGCTTCTAAATTTATTAATGGGATTACATTACTCCACCTCATTATTTAGCATTTGTGTTGTCATATAATGTTAATATTTCCTTCAAAAATTGGTTAATTAGAAATATATAAGTGATTATCCTTTTAATGAATAGTTTTATTAATAAATCAGTCACATTAAGGGACTTATAATCCATAATAATCACAAAACAATCAATGTTTCCAACAATCGTTATTTTTAGTAAGGAATAAAAACACTTCAATGAAATAGTAACAATAAAACAAAAAACAACACTCCACATTCCAAAGTCATTTATAGTTAAACACCATGCCATTAATTTAAATAGCTCTAACATTTGGACATGTTAAGATGAAAATTGTAAATGTGTTATGTCATGTGTCATGCTTAACATACTAAACCCAGACATTATAGGTTCATCTTGTCACTGAGGCAATATACATCCAATCTTTACTTGAAAATTTTTACATGCTATGTTCTTATAATAAATTAAAACAACCCTTTATATATATAACATGATTTCATAATTTTCAAAAATAAAATATTATCTCTAATAAAAAAATTAAAACTGAACTTGTTTTATCACTATATTTCATGGTTTATCATGCTCGAACTAAACTTTCTTTAATCATTTCATTTCTCATGAAAATATTCCTATAGACTGAAATAAGGATAACATAATTATAATTTTATATTTAAATACATAATATTAAATATGATACATGCTCAAGTATCACATACTATAATTTCTCTATTTACAACCCAAATGTTTCCAACTTTAGGTATTCTTCCCATAAAAAAATTCCTATGAAATTTCATGTGAGGCAAGGTTATTTTATCACATAAAAATTATTATCAAATATAGTATAATAATTCTTATCATATAAGTATTCTCAAGTGTCAAAGGGTTACCAAAAATCATGCTCATTATTTTCCAAAATTTTAGGAACAAATGTCAAACGAATTTTATGAATAACAAATTCTTAAAACATATGATTATATCACTAAAATCATAAAACAATTAGTGAAAAAATAAATCTTCTAATGGTTATTCAAATTCAAAAGTATTATAAATTTTCAAGATGGTTTTTTTTCATAAATTTTAGAATTTAATGTCCAAAAAAAGTTTTACTACAAGTTCATAACAGAAGCTCATGATAAATTATGAATGTAAGGAAACACATGGCATATTAACTCACATGAGAACTAAAATAATTATAATAGTTTTTTTGAAATAATTCATTTTAACATTTCTATATGAAATATACTTGAGGTAACATTATTAATAAATGTTTTAAAATTTAAATAGTTATTCAAAAAAAATACACTACACATACTTATATAACAATTTCAACACATTTGGAAATCGATATGGCATGTTTTAAATTTTAAGTAAGAAAAAAAACAATTAATTACGAATCATTCTATAAAAATAAAGGAAACAACAAATTCAAGCCTCAAAAATATTTCATAAAAAACATATCAGACCTGTTTATCACCATTTTAATATTTCATTGTAGGATATATGATTAATTCATAAAATAATGATAATTCATTAATAACCACAATATAGAAACAATGAAAAAGATTCGTATAATATTCCATGACTTATTTAATTAAATTTTTTAACTTCCCAAAGATACCTCATTAAATCACTAGAGGAATCAATATTGATCCATGTAACTCTCATAGTTATCTTATCTACAAGTAGTCCTACCTCAATTGGTCATTCGGTTGGATCAGAGTCCTTACATCAGTTTAATGGGGGGGGGGATGAAATCCATTGTCATATCCAGTCTTCCTAGACCCATATCATGCACCAAGATGATGTGACACCATTTACCTATCAGCCCATACAATCCTTACTATGCCTAACTCCAAAGTCACTACTATCCCTCAACCATACCTTTGATACCACTCTGTCACAAGCCCCTCCCACCAAAGTTACCACAATGAGAGGAGAGAGAAAATGACTCCCTAAGTCCCAAATCCAGTAGGCCCTGGGTTGTCGACTAGCGTCATGGGTATAGAAATATATCAAATCAGAGGATTTATCCTCTATAATATTGTCACGACCCGTCCTCGGGGCCCGTGCCGTGACTACCCCAAGCCTGCCTTCCATAGGCCAGGGGCTGGCGACTAGCACCAAAGACGTAAAATCCCGATAACTGGGAAGGCATTGCCTTTATAAAAGAAAACAAGCACCACAGAGTACAAGCGGAAGAAGTAAACACTAAGTAAAAACTGAGTACAACAGTAAGTGCGGAAAGTAAAAAGGGGCCGGAAATACAAGCCCAACTGTAAAGTACAACTCGAAAGGGAAAACAACAACTGAAAAGTAAAGCTGCTACGCCGAGCTGTCCACTGGAAATCCCACCTGAAGGGTGGGTACAGATAGCTCCTCTGCTCCTCAGGTCCCGCCGTCCGCTCCGAGTATGTCTCGCCCAGTGGTCCACCTCCGGGTACCGCCTCGTCGTCACGTCAACCTCTGGGTACCGTCTCGTCGTGAGGTCCTCCTCCGGGTACCATCTCTTCGTATAGTCCACCTCCAGGTACCGTCCAGTCCTCGAACACTCGGCCTCTGTCATCACTGCCCGTCATCTGCAACCAACACAACGAGGTGCGGGCATAGCCCGTGCAGGGGTGAGTATAATGATACTCACTAGGGACCCCGAGACCCTCAAGGTCTCACTAAACCAACAAGGATAACCACAAAGAAGATCTCAAAAGATAACCTCTACTTAGGTATATGCTCATACATATACCTAAGTTATCAAGTAACCCATCTCAATCATGAGGAAACACAAGGATTGTGAAATCAACGGATAACCACTACCCGGGTATATGCCCATACATATACCTAAGTTATCAAGTGACCCATCTCAATCATGAGGTAAACACAAGGTCAAAAGTCTCATCTCAAACCAGGATTTTCATTATCGAAACCGTAACTGCTGAAGAGCTCCGTCTCTGGAGTGTACAGTGGTCCTGTCACAACTCCGAGGTACTACTCACTAACCTAAGACTGCTGAAGAACTCCACCCATCGAGAACTGTGGGCCAGATGCTACAACCAAGCGCTCCCATGTGCCGCTACAACCAAGCGCACCTCTGTCGTGGGTCTGCCGCTACAACCAAGCACTCCCATGTGCCGCTACAACCAAGCGCACATCTGTCGTGGGTCTGCCGCTACAAAAAAGCACTCTCATGTGCTGCTACAACCAAGCGCACCTCTGTCGTGGGTCTGCCGCTACAACCAGGTGCTCCCATGTGCCGCTACATCCAAGCGCACCTCTGTAACACACCGAGTCGTTCGATCAGCAGTCGTCGGGTCTCAGCCAGCTACACGGTCTCCGTACTCCGCACGCTCGTCACTGGGAGGGTCCGCTCCACGAGCTACAGGTCGATAATCCAAGTATCTCAAAGTCCCATGAAGAAGTATCTCAAAGGACCGCCATGTCATAGGGGTCTCAACGCAACAGAGGGCGCGTCAATCGGACGCCCGGTCTGTGAGTTATTAGCCTTTTCGTCCCAAGGGCCCGGTTGGTTTCGTGAGCGAACCAAACCCGGCCGTATCTCAACTGTACCCCGAACTCTCATAGGGTAAACTCATAGGGACCGTTTTTTAACGCGATCACCAACGCCGCAGACGGTTCGTCAAACGGACGTTCTGTCAGAAAGATATCAGCTTTTCCGTTCCAGGGGCCCGGTTGGATTTCGGTGCGATCCAACCCGGACACTATCCATCTGCATCCAAAACTTGGGAAGAGGATGCCAAAAGTTCCGTATCGTCAACATGAACTCAACGCAATAGACGGCGCGTCAATCGGACGCCCGGTCTGAGAGTTATTGGCTTTTTCGTTCCAGGGGCCCGGTTGGATTTTGATACGATCCAACCCGACCGCACTCTGTCGGCATCCAAACCTCGAGCGGAGTAAGCCAAAAGATCCATCTCACTTAGAGGAATTCAACAAAACAGACGGCGCGTCAATCGGACGCCTGGTCTGTTATTTATTGGCCTTTCCGTCTCACACCCACCATGGAGTTTTTACCATGTAGGATCTCGAAAAGGAAGGTGCACCTTGAGTATAGTATATCGAAACGACCGTCTCGATCCAAGGATCGCGTTGCCGCTAACGGTGACTCGTTTGTAGGCGCGTAGCCCAAGATACGGGCATTTGACCAAACTGCTCGGTAACGGGGGTTTCGGGCCCGGGTCGTCCCGGCCCGAGACCCCACGGACGGACCGAACCGGGTCGAACCGCCCCGGACGGGGTCAACCCGGCCCGGCACAGCAGGCCCCAGCCCAGCGCGGCCCGGCCCGGCGTGGCCCGGCGCGGCCCGGCCCGGCGAACCAGCCAGGTGCGCCGGTTCGGTGCAAGGCAGCGCGCTGGGCGCGCTGCCAGCTTGGCCGAAGGCCGTGCTTGCTGGAAACGGGGGGCCGCCTGCCCCCCCTTTGTGAAACCGGCCCCCCTTATAATGGGGGGCCAAATAACTGCCCGGGGGAATTAAATTCCCCCGGTTTCCACCAACCCGGCCGGCCCGACCTGGCTGGCCGGCTTCTTGTCAACAGGACCGGCAAGGGCCGGTCCTCTTCCGTCTTCCGCCACCGGCGGCCCGGCTGGCCGCCGGTCATCACGATCCGCCACGGCCCGGAACCGGCCGCGGCCTTCGTCATCCGGCGCGGTGCGACGGCACCGCGCCCCTCCACCGTGGCCCCACTCCGGCCGCGGCGTCTTCGGTTTCCTTCGACGCGGCGCGACGGCGTCGCGTTCATGATAATTCTTTCCACGGCGCGGCGCGACGGCGCCACGCAATAATTTCCATGTGATTCCCGCGTGGTGCGACGGCACCACGCTATCTCGTTTCATTCGCAAGAAACATTGAAGAACAAAGGAGGGGGGGGGGGGGGTTCGGCCGTGTTTGTGCGGTCCGGTCCCCCTCTCGTTAGACGATAACACTTAAACGTTCATCCTCAAGTTTGTCATGCTAGAACCAAGAACGGAAAATAATTAAATAAAGAAACAACAAACCCCTACTTGGATATTTGACGTCGCACGTCGGGCGTCACGGAGAATGGAATCACGAAGAACGATGTCGCGGAGATCGTACGTCGATTCCATGGATGTTGGGGTACGTCCGAGGAGGAAACGACGTCTCCTCACTTGTTGCGGAGATGAAGAAGGAAGGCGCGTTGTCGTTGGAGAGTCCCCTACGTTGGTGTCTTCTCCCTTGCCGTGGAGGAAAAAGAGGATGAAGAACCGTGATCACCGAGTCGTTCTAAGTTGAGGGATCGATGTTCTTCATCAGAGAAGAACCGTTCTTCACGGAGAGGAGGACGTCCTTCAACGAAGAAGGAGCTTCCTTCTTCTATCACACAAAGGCTCTTTCTCAAAAATCCTCCCACCACAATTCAACCTCCAAATAAAACAAGGTTTCCCCTTATTTTATTTTAATCATGCCATGCATTGTAAGTTCAAAATTCAAACACTTAATTGATTAAGAGTTTCAATAACTTAATTTAAGTGCTAGTTGGCATGAGTTATGAGGGAGAGCGGGAGAGAAGGAGTTTCAAAATAAAGAGGGAGGTGAGGAGTTTCAAAATAAAGAGGGAGTTAGGGGGTTATGGGAAAAGTGAAGGGGTGGGGTTCGTGTGGGCCCCACCTCACCTTAAATCCTTCCATGGGTGGTTAACTCCAAGTGGGTCCCACCCCTAACTCCATTACATAGGTTAAAACCACTTAAGAGAGGGTCAAGTGTTGTAACATAACACTTAATCTACTTAACAAGAAAATAAAATTTGTAGATAAGTTATAAATTAAACTTCCACAATTTTTATAATCTTCTCTCGGATAAACGCAACTCCGGAAATGGCGTTCTTAAGAAATTACCGGCGCTGCGGTTCCATCGGTTCCCTCAGAATTTGATTCCGGGCACCGGTTCAAAAGATAGAAATTCCCGCTCGCTCGTTCACTGAACGTACCTGAGCCAAACTTCGGAAATTAATTCCGGGCACACCGGGCCTCGGAATTAGGTGCCATCAAGAACTGCGTTCTTCTAAAATTCCAAAGAAAATTAAGAAAAAAAAATTTCTTTGAAATTTCCGGATCTTTACATTACTCCCACCTCAGGGCTTTACGTCCCCGTAAAGCTTCAACACAAACTAGGGTCACAAAAGTGGTACCGAGCACGCATCTGAGCCTTCCGCTCTTATGTGCTCACCTGGTGGTTTCATAATACCAAGGAAAGTTCACCCGAGGAATCGATCTTCCTCCTAGGATATGCTCCTGTCGATCCTCGATCCCCACTGGAATCTCCGTGAAAGACACCCCATCGCCATTGTCCAGCTCCTCATGGTCGATGGTATGCGAAGGGTCGAGCACGTATCTCCTCAGTTGAGATACGTGGAAGTCGTCGTGCACCTGGTGCAACTGTGGTGAATGGGTCAAGCAGTAAACCACCCCGCCTACCTAGCTGGGGACCTAAGAAGGTCCGCTGAACCCGGAAGATAACTTGCCGCCTTGGCCACATCTCCGTAAACCTCGTCGAGGGGTGACCCGTATAAGGAAGTGATCGTCATCCTCGAACTCCAGAGGTCTCCATTTTCTGTTAGAACTGGAACTCGAAAGGCTGCTGTCACGAGGGTAAGGTTGACCGACTCAAGAGTGATCCGTCGCACCCTCCTGTGCAAGAGTTACCCTGCGCTGTCTGCGGTTTCCTTTTCCGCCGACCAAGGAAAACCCATCCCGACGTTTGCCTAAAACTGTCAATTTGAGTATGAACAGTTATTGCCCATTCCATAATCAAACTAACGTCGTAAGGCCTCGACACTTCCACCAAGAGATTCCAACCGAAACTCTCACCTCGAGGGTCTGACCACACCATCGACGTAAGTGTGATTATCGAGTCTCCTCCCAAGGTATCTCCAGACGTGAGGGTCAAGTCCACGGCTTACCAGAAACTCTAGGTCTGGAATAAGATTTGTGAAAGCAAGGAATGATTCACATCGACTTCCATTACTACAGCAGCCAGTAGTGGACACAGACTGTCCCTTGAATCATTTCTAAAGCCATTGGGTCACACTCCTTGACCGCAAGCAGCCGCATTCTTCCTCCTCCCTCCAGCTCCCTAAGCCTGGTGGGAATGACTAATGCGGGAGGTTGTACCATGTTAGGATGTACACCACCTCATGCTTCTCTCCTAGCTCTGCCTCCACGTCTACTGCTTCGTAGACTCCTCTCTCCTTTAAGCTTCCTCTTCTTTAACACACCCGAGTCTCTAAGACTGGAACCAGTTTCCTGTTTCTTACTGCACTGTGCAGTCTTCATCCTCTTTTGGATGTCCTGGACCTCCTTTAGTCTCAAAAGAGCTGCTATGATTTCTTCTTTGCCGATAAGAGAAACCCAGTCTCATCTCCTGGATGAACCAGATTCGTTGCCTAATACAGTCAATCCTGACATGAAAGATGCATTCATGCCATGGATGACGTCGTAAGGCCTCGACGTAACTACTAAGAGATTCAACTGTCACTCTCGCCTCCAAGGGTCGAGTCACACTGTCGGCATCAGTGTGAGGTCACTGGGTCCCCTCTAGTAGAAATCTCGAAAGTGAGGGTCAAGTCAACAGTTTTAACCGCGACCACTCAACATCAACCAAACAAAAGGACAGGAAAGCAAACAAAGATAAGTGTCTTTTTATTATTGCAGCTCATAGTACAAAGACACGAATACAAAAGCAACATGGAACTAGAAGTACAAAGGACGTATCCACTAGTTCCTCTCCTGCCCACCTGCTCTCAGAGCTCTACTACCTTGTCCACTGCTCGGCTGTTGCTCAAGCACTCGTCGCTGCTTTTGTCTCGGTGGCTCCTCCAACACCCGCTGATCATTCGTACGAGGAGTCGGACAGTCACGTGCCAGGTGACACTTTCCACCGCAGGAGTAACATTTTCCGTTTCTGGAACGCCTGGCTCTGACCCCACCTCGGGTGCCCTGCACCACCGGTCCTAAAACCCGAGATCGTCCAACTGCTAGTCCGGTCCTCCTGGACCTCCGCATCATCTGTCTAATGCCCACATATGACTCGGCTACTGATCGAAAAACACGCGGCAAAGGCAGAAGCTCTTGTACACGCTAGGGGTGTAGAGCTACTGGCACAAACTTCACCCTGAAGAAGGTCTCGAAGTCTTCCCATGCGAATGTCATCCCGTCGCAAAACTGAAACAAGTGGCTCCACCACCTGCCTGCTACTGCCTGAAGGAGGCTGGCAGCAAAGATCACCATGAAGTCTGCCGGCGTCCCCACTAGCCTGAAGACTCCCACCACAGCCTCCAACCAATCCTCAGCCGCCTGCGGGACCGTCTCTCCCCGGAACCTGGGTGGCCTCTGGAGCTGGAACTCGTGCAGCGCACTCAAGTGGCGTGCATCGCCTACTGTTGGGGCTAGTGGCATCGGTGGCCCAACAGGTAGCAGTACCGCTGGTGCCTCTGCTGGTGCCTCAACTAGGATAGGGCCCTGTACTGAGGCCTCGTCGCTCGGCGGGCTGTCAGTACGTACCAGTCTCGGGGCTCTAGCTGGTCGTCCGTGAAAAGGCATTCTGAAAGAAACATCGTGACATGGTCAAACGTTTATACCTGGTGAGCTGACCTGGTTTGAGCTGTTTTAATGGAAAACCTTTGAAAACACACACGCAATTAGTGTTTTCGTGCACAAAGTCAGAAATCAGTTGTCAGGGTCCTGGTGTATGGATACGTCGGCTGCCCGCACCAACACTGGACTCCCTGAACTGAAAAAAACACTCGGTACTGTCAACACTATTGCTTCACAGAAAGAAACATCAGAGTTATAAGTTCTGCGGTAGAACCGAACTACTCTGATACCAATTTGTCACGACCCGTCATCGGGGCCCGTGCCGTGACTACCCCAAGCCTGCCTTCCATAGGCCAGAGGCTGGAGATTAGCACCAAAGGCGTAAAATCCCGATAACTGGGAAGGCATTGCCTTTATAAAAGAAAACAAGCACCACAGAGTACAAGAAGAAGAAGTAAACACTAAGTAAAAACTGAGTACAACAGTAAGTGTGGAAATTAAAAAGGGGCTAGAAATACAAGCCCAACTGTAAAGTAAAACTCGAAAGGGAAAATAGCAACTGAAAAGTAAAGCTGCTATGCCGAGCTGTCCACTGGAAATCCCACATGAAGTGTGGGTACAGATAGCTCCTCTGCTCCTCAGGTCCCGCCGTCCGCTCCGAGTATGTGTCGCCCAGTGGTCCACCTCCGGGTACCGCCTCGTCGTCACGTCCACCTCTGGGTACCGTCTCGTCGTGAGGTCCTCCTCCGGGTACCATCTCTTCGTATAGTCCACCTCCAGGTACTGTCCAGTCCTCGAACACTCGGCCTCTGTCAGCACTGCCCGTCGTCTGCAACCAACACAACGAGGTGCGGGCATAGCCCGTGCAGGGGTGAGTATAACGATACTCAGTAGGGACCCCGAGACCCTCAAGGTCTCACTAAACCAACAAGGATAACCACAAAGAATATCTCAACAGATAACCTCTACTTAGGTATATGCTCATACATATACCTAAGTTATCAAG
The DNA here is from genome assembly GCA_963277665.1 of Viscum album. NCBI lineage: Eukaryota > Viridiplantae > Streptophyta > Magnoliopsida > Santalales > Viscaceae > Viscum > Viscum album. The sequence goes on from OY728137.1 coordinate 1,756,501,405, forward strand.
TAACCCATCTCAATCATGAGGAAATACAAGGATTGTGAAATCCACGGATAACCACTACCCGGGTATATGCCCATACATATACCTAAGTTAGCAAGTGACCCATATCAATCATGAGGTAAACACAAGGTCAAAAGTATCAGCTCAAACCAGGATTTTCATTATCGAAACCGTAACTGCTGAAGAGCTCCGTCTCTGGAGTGTACAGTGGTCCTATCACAACTCCGAGGTACTGCTCACTAACCTAAGACTGCTGAAGAACTCCACCCATCGAGTTCTGCGGGCCAGATGCTACAACCAAGCGCTCCCATGTGCCACTACAACCAAGCGCACCTCTGTCGTGGGTCTGCCGCTACAACCAAGCGCTCCCATGTGCCGCTACAACCAAGCGCACATCTGTCGTGGGTCTGCCGCTACAACCAAGCCCTCTCATGTGCCGCTACAACCAAGCGCACCTCTGTCGTGGGTCTGCCGCTACAACCATGTGCTCCCATGTGCCGCTACAACCAAGCGCACCTCTGTAACACATCGAATCGTTCGATCAGCAGTCGTCGGGTCTCAGCCAGCTACACGGTCTCCGTACTCCGCACGCTCGTCACTGGGAGGGTCCGCTCCACGAGCTACAGGTCGATACTCCAAGTATCTCAAAGTCCCACGAAGAAGTATCTCAAAGGACCGCCACGTCATAGGGGTCTCAACGCAACAGACGGCGCGTCAATCGGACGCCCGGTCTGTGAGTTATTAGCCTTTTCGTCCCAAGGGCCCGGTTGGTTTCGTGAGCGAACCAAACCCGGCCGTATCTCAACTGTACCCCGAAATCTCATAGGGTAAACTCATAGGGACCGTTTTTTAACGTGATCACCAACGCCGCAGACGGTTCGTCAAACGGACGTTCTGTCAGAAAGATATCAGCTTTTCCGTTCCAGGGGCCCGGTTGGATTTCGGTGCGATCCAACCCGGCCACTATCCATCTGCATCCAAAACTCGGGCGGAGGATGCCAAAAGTTCCGTATCGTCAACAGGAACTCAACGCAACAGACGGCGCGTCAATCGGACGCCCGGTCTGAGAGTTATTGGCTTTTTCGTTCCAGGGGCCCGGTTGGATTTCGATACGATCCAACCCGACCGCACTCCGTCGGCATCCAAACCTCGAGCGGAGTAAGGAAAAAGATCCATCTCACTTAGAAGAATTCAACGAAACAGACGGCGCGTCAATCGGACGCCTGGTCTGTTATTTATTGGCCTTTCCGATTCACACCCACCATGGAGTTTTAACCATGTAGGCTCTCGAAAAGGAAGGTGCACCTTGAGTATAGTATATCGAAACGACCGTCTCGATCCAAGGATCGCGTTGCCGCTGACGACGAGTCGTTTGTAGGCGCGTAGCCCAAGATACGGGAATTTGACCAAACCGCTCGGTAACGGGGGTTTCGGGCCCGGGTCGTCCCGGCCCGAGACCCCCCGGATGGCCCGAACCGGGTCGACCCGCCCCGGACGGGGTCGACCTAGCCCGGCACAGCCCGGCCCGGCCCGACGCGGCCCGGCGCGGCCCGGCGAACCGGCCAGGCGCGCCGGTTCGGTGCAAGGCAGCGCGCTGGGCGCGCTGCCAGCTTGGCCGAAGGCCGAGCTTGCTGGAAACGGGGGGCCGCCTGCCCCCCCTTTGTGAAACCGGCCCCCTTTATAATGGGGGGCCAAATAACTTCCCGGGGGAATTAAATTCCCCCGGTTTCCACCAACCCGGCCGGCCCGACCCGGCCGGCCGACTTCTTGTCAACAGGACCGGCAAGGGCCGGTCCTCTTCCGTCTTCCGGCACCGGCGGCCCGGCTGGCCGCCGGTCATCACGATCCGCCGCGGCCCGGAACCGGCCGCGGCCTTCGTCATCCGGCGCGGTGCGACGGCACCGCGCCCCTCCACCGTGGCCCCACTCTGGCTGCGGCGTCTTCGGTTTCCTTCAACGCGGCGCGACGACGTCACGTTCATGATAATTCTTTCCATGGCGCGGCGCGACGGCGCCGCGCAATAATTTCCGTGTGATTCCCGCGTGGTGCGACAGCACCACGCTATCTCGTTTCATCCGCAAGAAACATTCAAGAACAAAGGAGGGGGGGGGGGGGGGTTCGACCGTGTTTGTGCGGTCCGGTCCCCCTCTCGTTAGACAATAACACTTAAACGTTCATCCTCAAGTTTGTCATGCTAGAACCAAGAACGGAAAATAATTAAATAAAGCAACAACAAACCCCTACTTGGATATTTGACGTCGCACATCGGGCGTCGCGGAGAATGGCATCACGGAGAACGATGTCGCGGAGATCGGACGTCGATTCCATGGATGTTGGGGTACTTCCGAGGAGGAAACGACGTCTCCTCACTTGTTGCAGAGATGAAGAAGGAAGGCGCGTTGTCGTTGGAGAGTTCCCTACGTTGGTGTCTTCTCCCTTGCCGTGGAGGAAAAAGAGGATGAAGAACCGTGATCACCGAGTCGTTCTAAGTTGAGGGATCGATGTTCTTCATCGGAGAAGAACCGTTCTTCACAGAGAGGGGGACGTTCTTCAACGAAGAAGGAGCTTCCTTCTTCTATCACACAAAGGCTCTTTCTCAAAAATCCTCCCACCACAATTCAACCTCCAAATAAAACAAGGTTTCCCCTTATTTTATTTTAATCATGCCATGCATTGTAAGTTCAAAATTCAATCACTTAATTGATTAAGAGTTTCAATAACTTAATTTAAGTGCTAGTTGGCATGAGTTATGAGGGAGAGAGGGATATAAGGAGTTTCAAAATAAAGAGAGAGGTGAGGAGTTTCAAAATAAAGAGGGAGTTAGGGGGTTATGGGAAAAGTGAAGGGGTGGGGTTCGTGTGGGACCCACCTCACCTTAAATCCTTCCATGTGTGGTTAACTCCAAGTGGGTCCCACCCCTAACTCCCTTACATAGGTTAAAACCACTTAAGAGAGGGTCAAGTGTTGTAACATAACACTTAATCTACTTAACAAGAAAATAAAAATTGTAGATAAGTTATAAATTAAACTTCCACAATTTTTATAATCTTCTCTCGGATAAACGCAACTCCGGAAATGGTGTTCTTAATAAATTACCGGCGCTGCGGTTCCATCGGTTCCCTCAGAATTTGATTCCGGGCACCGGTTCAAAAGATAGAAATTCCCGCTCGCTCGTTCACTGAACGTACCTGAGCCAAACTTCGGAAATTAATTCCGGGCACACCGGGCCTCGGAATTAGGCGCCGTCAGAAACTGCGTTCTTGTAAAATTCCAAAGAAAATTAAGAAAAAAAATTTCCTTGAAATTTCCGAATCTTTACAAATATAAATAGTACAAGGAGATAATATGGATAAGACAAAATAAAATCTATGTCATAATATAAAAAAAATCCAAAAAACATCCCTTGATGAATGTATAAATAAAAATGATAGAGATAAAAGTCTTCAATGTAAATACCTAAAAGAAAAGCTAAACCACTAACACAACAACTGTACAAAGGACTGATCTAGTATTATCCTACATGGAGATAATTTACTCCTATAAACCTGATTATTAGTTTATATATATGTTGGGTGATCAAAAAAGTATACTAAGTAGGAAAACCTCTCATGGACATGTGAAAAGAGCATACTAATTCACCCATGAACAAATAACATAACCAAGTGACACCTATACAGGTGTAATAACCAAACCCATCTTCTCTATAGATCACTCAATAATTAATAAAACCATGTATAATAACATAATATGAATCACATCCATGATAGGGTACCCCATACATCTTTCCCACCGATTTTCCTCCATCACACCCCAATGATATACATCATTATGCTCCCACCTCTTCCATATTAAATCATGCCATGTACCCCACCTGAAATTGACCACCACATCACATAAAAGATACTCTTAGACACCTGGTTCACCATATCACATCACATATCATAACCAAGGTATTAGGGTGTCGTGAATATGTAGGACATATACCTCATGTCCTCCTCCCACCATGGACGACCCCAACCAGAAGTCATCCCATACCATGACATCCCATCTCACCTTGCTCGAAGAAACCTAGACTATAATATCACACCACATCCATATCACATCAAATCTCAAAAAAAGAACTTTTTACATCTGGATATCACTAGTTGTTCATGTAATCATCACCTATAAGAGGTAGCGGAGAAGAGCGGGTATCCGACCATACATATTCACTACAGAGATATTGGTAAAACTCACAAAACACATTTGTTTGTCGACAAAAGGCACTCAACTTGGGTGGGGTGTGTATAAAAAATCATAAGAATTATAATGTACATAGTGCCACATCACACTATCCAAACCTATGGGTTCATCAAATAATCACTAACGAAATCACAACATCTCCACCTCTCCTCACAAGAACCCCCAAAAATTACAAACAATACTATATGAAAAACCCAAAAAGACATAAGAAAGCCACAAAAATCACTTTCCATTTTTAATACACATTATTAATATTTATATATTTCAATCTACCATTTAATTTTATTTTTACAACCCACTTAACATAATTCCATCCCCTTTAATTCTTGTAATTCCAACACATTAATTCGTTCAACCAACCAAAATTTAACCAGACAATCCATTTTAAGAATTCATTTATCATTCTCATCCCATTCAATTCCAATTTCATTATTATCACATCACATCCCATTAATCGTTGCCCATATAAAACAATACAACACAACACCAAAAATAAAACTCAACAATGAAATCCCACTATTCCCCTTGCCAAAAATCCCAAACAACATCTCCACATTACTCTAAGAATATAATCTCAACCCCATTCACATCCCCACTGCATAAACGTACCAAAAACACCACCTTCCATCACATTAAAACCACTTTCATAGATCCACTACACAACCAAATCAGAACCACTTCCACAAAAGACACATATCATACCACAACACACCATATCATCTGCCATAAAAAATTCACTTTTTGTACACCACTTTCCCACCACAAGACTGGCCACACAACCACTTCCACAAACACATTCCAAATTACACACGAAAAGTCATTATCATATTTTTAATAGGGTATTTTTTAAGTTACACTTCATTATTTTCAGGTTTTCTCACTCAAGACATATAATCTTGAGGCTTCCATTTTATTATCCACATATAAGTATGGGTGTAATTGAGTAGATTGGAGTTGAGTATCTTATTAATCTAGCTCAAGATGGGTACTTGAACTCGGTGGCTGAGATTGGATTAGTGCTCGACTGAGCATAAATTTCCTAGCTTGAGATCAAGATAAATTATGAGTTGAGCTCGATTGAGATAATCAGTTAGGCTTGAATTGATTTTATTAGGATAATTTTTTCAAAATTATAGTAAAATAATATAGCTCAAATTTGAGATCGAAATCTATTTTTTTACATGACATTGAAAGCTCAAACTTGAAATTAAATACATGTAGTTTGAATAAAAATAATATATTTAAAAAGTATATTCTCAATTAATCTATATATCTACTTGATTATTTTTTATAATACTTCAACTTGACTCGAGTTAGTACTTGACCAGGTCATAGTCGAGCTCAACTTGAAAAAAACCGATCTATAGTTGAGTATTTTTTGAGCCAATCTTGAGTAGATCATGTGTACTTGAGATAATTTACATCCTTTTATATACGTAATTAACCAATTACTTTTAAAGGTGATGCTGAAAATTCACCAAAATAGATTCCAAAGAATCTATTAGAACGACACAAATAAGGACCCGGACATACATGATTTTTAGCAAGCATTTAGCCCATACGATTTCTATAAAAAGAATGACAAAAAAAGTGTAAAAACAGTCTTTTATTCCTTTACCCATTATTAAATTAATTTGACCAATTAATTTATACTTCTTAATTTGGACAAAAACAATTCTACATAGATAAACATAATCACCCCTACCTGATGATACACATAATGTAGAAATAAAGGAATTCTCTACTTGGAAGAAAAAATTATTACAGTAATTTTCTACACATAAAACAGGGGGAACTTTCATTGGAGGAAACCATATAAAAGGAAATAGAACCATAGAAGTCCACAATTACAAGGGAAAATTTCTAGAATTTATTGTCTCAAGGGAAAAAATATGAAAGGAATTAAAGATAGATCTTTGATTTTGAAAAATCAGATCTGAAACCAGCGAGACTTGATATGTTTTTAAATGACCATTAAAGGAGGATCTCATCGAATCCACATGGTATAACTTCTTAAAAGTACCAATACATTTAACTGATATAATTTATAATTATCCACCCTTAAAACAACGTTAAATTTCATTAATTATGGCATTAAAACCATTTTTTCCAAAAATACATTAAAAGGGAAAACTAAAAATTCTTGAAAAACTCGATTTATTTCTTGGATCTAATTTTTGAGATATAATTATAGATATCTACCAATTGTGATCTACCGGCAGATATCTACCATCGGTTATATACGACCTTTTATCTTTCACCATTGATCTATCACTAGTGATCTACTTTCATTGATCTAATATGAGTGATCTATTTCCTGTGATACGATGATAGAGATATATTTCAAGTGACTACCGACAGAGATCTAATACCAATGATCTATAGCTCTAAATCTACAACTAGTAATCTATAGACATTGATCTAACTTTAGTGATCTACTAACAAAGATCTACTGCCAATGATCTACCATCATAGGTCTACTTCCGGTGATCTACCACTACATATCCATCACCAATGATCAACTTATTATGATCTACCATTGGTGATCTACTTCTAGAGTTTACCAGTAGTGATCTAGAACTAGGATCTACTGTTATCCTCTAAACAATCTTGTTTTCATCCAAAACACCAAAAAATGACTCCTTTCATCCATATAATTCTCTTAAATGTTCTTTGAACACCTCAATCTCTAGATTTTTTGTAAAGTAATGGGTTGAAAGCCCTGGTACATTACATAACTTCTCAACCAACAGTTCTTGAGAGGATCAAGGAGGCCGAAAATGATTCTAATTTATTATAGAATAAGGTAGCATATATTCTAGAGTTTAGCTTTGATGAAGATGTTTATATATGGTCTTGAACATATATTTCTATCCAATCTAGAAAAAAACTAAAGTGGGTACTTCTGGATGATGAACATAGGTCATCCTTCTCTACTCATATATGAATCATTATGAAGTATATAGATTTGAATAAAAACCACTGCTTGGATAACATGAAGGGGTAGGTTTTAGAGTTTTTATCTCAATTCTTGGTATAAAAAAACATCAAGTTATAATGACAAAATTATAATTTTATGATACAACCATTTTTTTTCCAAGATAAAAATGGGAAAAAATAAGATTGTATATCATCACAGGACTCCCCAGGAAACCCAAAGGCAATAAGTCCATCTGGGTGGATGTCGTTCATCTTATAAATTTAAAACATTTAATTACTATCAAGAAATATTTCTATGTTGATTAAATCAACAATATATACATAAGTGAAGTGGTAAGGATACATGTAATAACACTATCTATTTCATCTAATCAACATTATATGTTTACCTCGAGGTTTTGGAGTATTATTTAACAAGAATTTGATAAAGAAGGGATCTTCAGTACAAGTTATCACTCTTTGGAAGATGTTTATTGTGAAAGTACCATTATGACACTGTAAGATATCCTGAGATATGTTGAATGGATTTCCAAGGATGCTGGGATCAACACCTTCCTATAGTGGAGTTATGTTATATATAGTTTCCATTATAGCATTAAAATATAACTTTACGAGGATCTATATAGGAAGAGTTTTCAGACTCCAACAAGATGGGATGAATTTTTAGAGATAACGATGATAAGACTTGATCTTATCAAAGAAATGATAGATAATGTTCAAACCATTCAATATCATATAAAATCCACCTAAAGTTGAAAGAAAATATATGAACACAATCATCTATGAGACCTATAGTTTGAGTATGAAGACAAAGTGTTCCTTTACTTTAAACCAAGAAATAAATTCATGAGTTTGGGATGAATGGAAATCTTAGTTATAGATACATTTGTCCCATTTAGATCTTTGATCACATTAGAGTGGTGGCCCATAGACTGATACTTCCACATAACATATATCAAGTATATGATGTGCTCTATGTATTCATCACATAGAAGTATATAATAGAACCCCTCACATGTATTGAATCCATAGGTTATACCTTTATATAATAAATTTTTAGATGATAAGCAGTTGATGAAGATCCTAGATTTTCGAGACATGGTTTTTCAAAAAAAAAGACAACTTACTAGGTCAAAGTGTAATGATGGAACAACAAGTTTGGGGAAGAAACATGGGAACTTGAAGAAGTGATAAACTAGAAGTTTGATCAACTGTTTTTTCATATAAAATAAAATTTCAAGGGTGAAATTTTAAAAGGGGGAAGAATACAATGACCTAAACTTTTATAAACTAAATTATATTTTTAAAATACCGTATTAATGAATGAAATTATAGAAAAAACATGCACTACATTGGTTTTTAGATCATTTTTTATATCCTATAAAATTTAAAATACCCTTAAGAATCACAAATGTTGATTATATATCCATTATACACCGATCATATGGTTATGATGAATCAAATTTTCATAGACATAAGAAGTGACAACCTAAAATAGAAGGATCATTCCATATTAAGCCCATTCATCTAATCTTCTGAGGGATATAACATCCCTGGTATTTTACCTTTGGTATCCCAAGTTTAGATTAAAGAACAAAGGCATGAGTGAAATTGTTTAATGTAGAAGTTCAATCTCATCAAGATCACAACCCAAACCATGTTCACCAAACCACCCAACGAAATTCACACCATCACACACTTTACACATAGTGAATATTCTGGTGTAATAAAGGTATATGTATCTTGAACCTAACATTATGAATCATTATATTTTCTTTTTTAATAAAACAATGATTATATTTATCTATTTTTAATTTTACTTTACAAATGACTGAATAATGAGTTTGATAAAAATTAGATCTTGATAAGATGAAACAAAAATTTATTTTTTAAGAAATATATAATTTTAATCAAGACACACCTTTTGATGGATTAAGTAATTTTTGAAATAAATTATATTTTAATAAATAGTATTATTAAAAAATATTTATTAAATATACATGTAAATATAATTTTACAAATTCAAATATAATTTTTATATGGGTCATAAAATATTTATTTTGAAAAAATGTATTTTTAAATAAATGGGGATTTTAGATTTAAAATATAAATTATCATATTTATTGGTTTATTTATATAAATTTTATTTTTAAAATTATTAAATCTATATTATCTAATATTTAATTTTCCATTATTTTTCAGTGGCAATCGGTTTTTTTGTAAAAAATAAATAGGATATAAATATACAGTGTGTATTATGATATTATAAGGACCCAAAAGTGATTTAATAAACAAAATAAAAGGCATCCAAGACCAAATATAAATTTACCTTTTAAAATAATTTATTTTTGAAGTTATTTTATTAATTTCATAAACCCATAATGAATCCTCCAAAATATATATTATATTTTAAGGTTTTAAAATCAATTCTTTTATAAACATGAATCACTTCCACATCACCAAGGGTAATATTTAATGTGTTTAGTTCTTAAAATTAAAAAATAATGAAAAAAACTTTTATTTGTTATAAATCTATTGAAAAATCCATGGTAATGTTTTTGGTTTTAATTACATTGACATGAAAATATAAAAACCTATGTTTAGAAATTAGTAAAGAATACCCCGCTCTTTTTCTATTAAAATACACCCAACCTCATATTCATATTTAATAAATTTATTTTGAGAATGAATTTACACTTCCTTCCCTATATATCTATCACAAGGTATACCCAAGATCTTAGAAGGCTCCTCCTATGATCTTAGAAGCATCCTCTCAAGGTAAGTTATCCTATCATTATTCTCTTATTCAAGCATCTTATTTAAATTTTGATTTTGGATTTCATTTTTTCATATTAGGATATGTTTTCACATATCCCTATTACATTAATTATTATATAAAATTGGAAATAGACCCATATAACTCTCATGAAACCCTTCCATGTATCTTTACAGACCCCCATTATGCTTCCAAAAGCGTTCAAAAATTTTCCATGCGAAACATTTTTGTAGTGAATACCCATTCCCTTTTCCACTCAATGGTACACACCTAGTTGAACCTACCCATACATTATTGGGTATTTATATGTATTTAACCCACAATGATAAATAATTTTGGTATAATTGATTAAAAATATCATTATTATGTATGATCTACATGGGACACTAATGCATGTACATGATATGAAAGCGACATGTGGGCCCATAATTATATAGACCCCCAATATTCCGGGTAATGTTTTCATCTCATGATATTCCATGTATGGTGAATGCAAGGTTATACTAATGAAAATATTTGGTGATGTATTGTAATTTTTTATTGATTTATGATTATGATGTTGTATTTTACATTGTTTCCACATTCCCATGTCGCCATCTTGTTATCATGTTATATTATTCTTTATTAATCAAGAATATGATTTTTATCCCTATTATTTTACCTTGATATGCCACTTGTATCACATGTACTATTTTTACTTAGGATATGATTTGTTTATACCCCTATAGGATTTTATAGATCATCCATTTCTTATGTACATCCCCATGTTATTCTGTACAATTTTAGAAGTTATATTGAATATAAGCGCATGTTATGTAGTTTTAAAATAATATTGTTTTATCTCTATTACAAGTTGTTATGTATGTACCTATTTTCCAAATACACTAGTCCCCAATTATTTTGGGTTTTACTAAGTATAATTTTTTTCAATTAATTATGAAATAAAGTGTAATAAATATATTGGTTGTCATATTGTGGATATTTTCATTTGAATGAAAAATTCATAAGGATTCCCTATTTCAAGTGAAATGAGTGTTGTCTAGTTTTCTAAAAAAATAAACTTCATTTATTCCCATAGAATTTATAGATGTGAATCCATGCTTATACTCCAAGAATAATTCCATATATGATCCTATTTTCATTAAATTTATAAGAACCATTCTTTGAGTTGAAGATCTCAATAGTATCACAAAAATTACAACTTGGGTTTCCTTATTATAATTTTTGGATTACAATGAGAATCATGGAATCTTTATATTGCCTCTTATTCCGTTGCGAGGAAGTGCAAGTGAATGTGCAAATAATCTCATGAATCATATCTGGGAAGATTCAGATTTCATTCTGATGAAGCTCATTCTTTGAATTATTTTAGGCTTGAAAGATAAATATTGAATTCATGGATCCAGGATGATCAATAATTTGTATATTTTATATGAGTTGTTATTGATCACAAAATATGGTTTGACATTAGTTATATATTTTATCATCTAACTAGTAGTGTTGGGAAGTTTTTATAAGAATCGAATAAGAAGTGGTTGAAGATAAAGAAACAACACATGTTCAGATGGCGAATATTGAATGGATTGGATGATGTACGTTATATGTGTATATTTTTTGAGGCTTTAATAGTGTAATATATATATGAAATTTAAATTTCATTCATCAAGGATAATTTTTATTAGTAAATCCCTTGTTTTTGATTACTCAAGATGAAAATGGGTTTTGACACCCATAACACTACACATACTCACCCACACTGGGCCACAACACCCCTGAGCAGTCCACTCGGGCATACTTCTCAATACATGCATGTTCCTTGCATTTGTTTTGTATTCCTTTTCATACACATTTCACAAGTAGCTATCCAGTTCAAACTTCTTCCACATGTTTGACCACTGTGTACCACATGTGTGGTTAAGGGGGTCTCTTGAAAGATTAGGAATTTATGAATTCCTTGATAGTAACCCATATATATACTTCATAATTCTTATGAATGATATTTTGAATCTAAAATATTTAAAATGATTCATATTACAAAATTATATATGATTTAGAATTTTTTCATGGCATTCAAGTTTCTAATAAAAATTAATATTTTCATGATCTTCCCCCTTAAGTCAGTAACTACTTCATCCATAAAAAAATCACTAAATCAATCATCTTCATTATTAATTATAGAAGAAAATGTGGTTAAAACATGTAGAACATGTCCTTAAAAATTATAATTGGGTCAATAATCATCACTCTTCCATCCACTTCATCCAAAATATAATGTTTGACCACTGATATTATATATGTGGAACTCATATCAGAAATATTCTTGGAATCTCCATATGAATTCCAAGATGTTCTTATTTTCTAATACAAATTGACATCTTACAATTCATCACCTAATAAATCATTGATAAAAAATAAAACACAACCATAAAGTAAGATCATCAATCACCCCCTCTGTATTTATTGTAAATACCAATATAGAAAATGGTATGTCAATATGTTTTCTTCTTATACCCCTTGTTGATAAAGGTTCCAGAGAGAGGATTGAATTATTTATTTATGAATAAACATTCTGTCAATTATTCCACTATAAACTACTTGAAAAATGATCATTATACAGAACCAGATGGTCTAATTTAGACATCAATGTTGTCCATTATCATTTCAGAATATGATACCAACTGATATACCCCAACTTGCATCTTTCCTCAGAGACCATTCAAATATTTCTTGGATGATAGTAATTGGTTGATACCAATTGATACAATGTAAGTGGAAATTGTTTGATACCACTTATAATTAAAATTATCAAGATATATTCCACCTTAAGTTCATGTACTCATCTTAAATCCCATAATAAAAATATTCAATTATAATGGGAAGGTAATGTTTTTGAAATATATTCTTGAAAATTTTATGTATTTTTTTTCTTAGGTCAATTTTTAAATTATAATCTCCCCCTTGATAGAAGACTTCATTTCATTTTTTTTGTAAATAAGGATGGGAAAGCTTTTTAACAAACCACATCAATGATATCTAAAACAAGTACCTTCTATAGATATTAGTTTTGAATAAAGTATAATGCTCCGTGGACATATTTGGATACTCCCCCCTCAAGTGATGATCGTCATATTTATTACATCAAGATGTATCTTCTCATCCATTGTTCTTATTAATTACAATTGATGTGAATAAAATTTTTTTTGGTCACATCCATGATGGTGAATTCAAGTTTGTTTATTTTATATGAAATTTTTATCATTATATTTAAGATTGGTCACAATATTTTCTAATAAATAATCATCAAGATAACATAAGATAGATCAAACTTGGATAGTGAATATCATAAATCTTGGAATGAGAATTTGAGCTTGGAGATATATAAATATAACTCTTCAACTCAATTCTCCCCCTAAATATGAGAATCGCCTTCAATTACATGAAATTAATGAGAAAACACAAAATATATGGGAATAAGGTGCATATAATTTTATTTTTAGTGAGATAAACATGGATAAGGATTGTTTCTAATCTATGAAACTACTTTATTTTTAGCTTTATGTGAGGGTGAACTATTCATGTCAAATCTCTTGAATTTATCAGTAGTTTTTTGGGGCACGAATCTATACATTCTTCAGTAACACATTTGTGTGTAATTTTAATTTTCACACTAGACATCAAGGAAAATTCTTCACCTGGTGCTTTATGATTCTTTTTTAGTTTTTCTTTATGAGTTAGAGATATGAAAATTATTTATCTAATATCTGTATATCCTTCTTGTATTTTCAACACATGAATTTTAAGATATCGTAGTCATAATTTGTTAACATCCTATCATGAAATATTTCTTCTTCATGTGGAATATTTGACTTTACTTTAGAATCTACCTTAATATGTACTTCTTCCAATTTTCCTTCCCTTTCCAAAGAATCTAGTAGAATTTCTAGTATGTCATTTAGAATATGAACAAAATTCTTGGCAAAAGTACATTACTTTATAGGTGTGCTCCTTACCACAACATTCCATTTATTTTATTATTGGATTGGTCTTCACATTTTTTATTAATCTTTATTCCATACATTCTGATGTCCTTGGATTACTTACAGCGATCCATGGTGTGAGAAATTATTTGATAAAAGAATAATCTTCCCATATTTTATGTTACACTGCTTTTAATCTTCTTGGTTTTTCTTTGAACACTAGTCTTCTTCTGATTATCACCCTAGGTATCCTTTCATTTCTTATTTATAAACATATTGGTAATAGTTTTTATCAGGTTATTTTCTGAATTTGGATTATATATATTCTTCAGCACCTATAATATTTTCATATAACTTATTTTCCATGGATGGTTTAATTATTTATACTTTCATTCCTCTTCATTGTTACCACTAGCATTGAAAATACCATAATGAGTCTTCAAAATTTTAAATATTTTTATAATAGTTAAATTATTTTATTTTATCTCTCATACTTGATTATTAACTTCTTATATACCCTAGATTTAGTCATAATTTTATGGTCAAGTCTCTATTCCCAATTCCCAATTTACTCTTCTTAATGATCTTCTTACTACTTTTTATTGTAAGGTTACTATTATAATAGTTAAATTAGATCCAATAAATACCTCTTAATTTTTTCTCCAAAAAATTAAAAAAATTCCTTCAAAGGATATATATTTTTATTTTCTAATATGATGATTGGTTTAATAATATATATTTTTATTTCTACAATGTTTTACTAGGGGAGATAATTCTAGAATATTGGGTTGATTCATATTTTCCTATTTTATCTTTTATATTGTATATTTTATATACAATTGTAATGTTTCGAATTTTAATTGGTTTCATAAATAACAATTGTAATGATATTTTTAATGAATTAAAGTGTTGTTGGTTTTTCTATATTCTCTATTTTTATAATACTTATATAATATAATATAAAAAACATTTATTCATGAAACAATTATCATTTAAAAATCTTGGGTCATTACGTTCTTACCCCCTTTAGAAATTTCATCCTTGAAATTTCAACTGATATTCTTGATTGAGAATTGGAGATGGTATTTATATTTCATTGTTTCCTCTGGTTCCAATGATGCCTCATCACACTTATGATTCCCCTAAATAACTTTGACATGGAGAGTTATCTTATTGCATATAACTTTGTCTGTACAACCTAATATCTTCACCTTCTACACCTCATAGAGAGTTCATTATTTAGTTGTACCACCTCCATATTTTGTACATGTGAGGGATCAGGTATGGGATTCCTTAGAAGTGATACATGGAACACATCATGTACTTGATCCATATTTAGTGAAAGTGAAAGCTGAAATGACACTGATTCTACACGATTAGGGATATCAAAGGGGACAATGTACTTGGGAATAATATTCCCTTTATTTCCAAATCGCATGCCTCTATTCCATAATGAAATTTATAGGAAAAGTTTGTCTCTATCATCAAACTCTGATTCACTTCAATTTCTATCAGCATGTCTCTTTATCTAACTATTTAGAATCATTTTTATATTGTTTAATGGCTTGAAACTTCACTGTGATATCTTGTATAGGATCAATTCCAAGTATATTTCATTTTATAACATCATCCGAACAATTAGGAGTTCTATATTTCTTCCAATATAGAGCTTCATATTGATGCATTTGAATACACATGTGGAAACTATTGTTACATGAGAACTCAAATAATGGGAGATATTAATCCTATCCTAATTTATATTATATTGACCACTCTCTCAGCATTCCCTTGAGTGTTTTAATAGACCTTTTATATTGACCATCAGTTTGGGGATGACAGATCGTACATAAGTTTAGTTCAGTACTCAAATACTATTGGATATTTATGAAGAATCTATATGTGAACATTGGATCATGATAAAACAATTATTGATATTAGTACGCAATATAACCTAACCAATTTATTAAAAAATATATTAGAAAGTTGTTCAATAAAAAAATATTCCCCAATAGAGATGAAGTAGGATGTCTTGGTGAGTTGATCCACCATAACCTAGATCAAAAATTTTCCTTTGGATTTCTTCAGGAGATGAAGGAAAATGTACATAATGATATCTTCCCACTTTCATGTGGGTATAAGCAATGGTTTCATCATCTCATTAGAATTATATTTCTTTTCTTTACCTTAATGACATACCAAGAACCTCAAGATATACTCTGAAATCTCGTTCTTCAGGTTATACCACCAAATGTTCTCTCAAATACTACGATACATCTTGGTACTTATTTGATGAATAAAGAAAGATGAGCTATGTGTATTATCTAGTAGATTACATCTTTATATCAAGTCACAAACACATGGAAATCTTTTTTCCAAACCAAATCAAACCATCATAATCGATATCGAATTCATGAAGATTCACTTCCATAATTACTTTGAGCTTCTATTTTAGATCTAAATGTTTCATTTGAAGCTCCTTGAACTTCCAATAGATAGAAGGTTATAAAATCATTTGTTAATTATAGGAAGTGTTCATTATCATTGTGATTTCTAGATCCATCCATTGCATATCCATGATGATAGTGTTTTTTCAATCCTTATCTTAGATATATTAGTAGGTTATTGTTTATTAAGAGAATTTTTTTTACCTTTTTCTACTTTCCCATATGGTAGTGAATAGTGAAAACATTTTCCTTTATTAGCTATAACCATATTAGTTGACACATGATAGGATTGATCTATGTGAAAAATTACTTTATATTTTTGTGATCCATATAAATATTAAAAAAATTATATAGTGGTAGTGCTTCCAAATCATAAAGGTAAATATCATAGCTACAAATTCAATATCATGTATTGTGTATTTTTCTCATGTATATTCAACTACTGGGAGGCATTGGTTATCACTTTGTTTTTATGCATGAGTTTACAACCAAAGTCTTTCTTAAAATAATCAGTGTATATCAGAAATACTTCTCCACATTTTGGTAGTGTGAGTATAGGAGTGTTGTAACGACCCAAGGTTTCATTAATGGAAAATCCCTCTTGATCCAGTTAAATGTTTCTTTATGAAAAATGTTTTTATAAGATGTAAACTTCTTTAAGTTTTACGTTAAGATTTGTGACCGTTACTTTTATAGCCGTTGAACAGTGTTCATCTGGGTAGTTTAAATATAAGGCTTTAACGAACCAATTTTCTACTCAGACAAAGGAAGCGATGGCCTCATCCAGTAGAATTGACCCTTACGAAGCCCATTTGTCGGAGCTCAGAAAGGAGGTGGCGTATTTGGGATTTTCCCTTGACCAAGACCAAGCTGAGCTTCATCAAGTCAAGCTCGAACGTGATCGTCTACGGGAAAAATGGAAGTTGATAGAGATCACCACTCGAGTGATGTTATCCGATAAACCCCAAGAGTCTGTCACCATCGCACACCTTACCCTTAGGTCTTATGCGGCTATTTTAAGGGGTTATGTAACAAATAAGTAGCACCATGTTCATGTACATTATTTTTTTATATAATAATGAATATAATTTCTAGTCATTTTTGATGCATTGTAATTAGTTTTTAAAGTACAAATGATGTTTTTAGTTATTATTTAATTAAGAATTATATTTTATTAAATTAAAGGATTTTTGAATTAAATAATATTTTAATAAAATATTATTATTAATATTAAATTAATTTTTATTAAATATAAATGATCTTATAATTTTATGAATGCAATTAAAATTTTTATTAAGGTTTGAAAGCCATTTCTGTCAAAACCCGTGAATTTTTTATAAATGTCGGTTTTTATTTTAAAAGTGAAAATTTACATATTTAGAAAATTATTTAGATAAAATAAATATTATTTTTGGAATCAGGACGTCGAAATTATCCAACGGTGAATTTTTCATAATTTTCTGAGACAGTCAAATTTTTGGGTAAAAATTAAATACCATTTAAATATATAATGTGTTTTATGACATCATAATGACCCAATGGTGATGTAATAAAATACCATAATAGTTATGTTCGGCCAATATGTGTTTTATCATTAAAATAATGAGTTTTTGGGTTTGTTTGACTCACTTTTGAAAGCATTAATGGAGCCCTCAAGACTTATTCAACACTTTGCCTTTTTAAATTAATTTCCATGGGAGTGTGACTCACCTCCACATAAGAAACCCTAATTTTTTAATAAGTTCGGACCTTGGCATTGTAAAATATTGTTTTCCTCTTTCCTTTTCCAGAAACCATGGGCAAATACCATGGGATGGTTTGTGGTTTGGATTATTTTAATATAAGGGGTCCCAAACCTAAATAATAAAGAATTCTCTCACCTTTCCTATAAAAACCCACCCAAGATCCCACTTCCTCCTCACTCAAAGCCCCTGAAGTTCGTCCAACCTCTGCCCTACTCTCTCTAGAATCCTCCCAAGGTGCCCCAAGCTCCCAAGAAGCCTCTCACAAGCCTCTCTCTAGGCTTTGGAAGCACACTTCCAAGTAAGGGTTTTTCTTCCTTTCTCATTTTTGTCAATTTTCTTTAAGTTGTATTTCCCTTTTAATTTCATTTATGAATGTTGGGGTATGGTTTCGCACCTCTCCCATACTGCCCTCTTATTGTTTGAATGATGGGAGACCCCTTTCTCTCTCATTAAATGCCTCCCATGTACACCCGTTACTATGCCGAAATTCCGAAAGGAACCTTTTTTTTTTCTCTTTTATATTCAAGCAATACTTTTGTATCATGAATCTAAATTCCTTTTCAATTGTTGGGACATGTATCTATATGACCTTATTACTGTCCATTACATGTAAATATGATGAGGAACCCCTTTGTCTCTCATCAGCCTTTTTTTATGAATTCTTATGTCACGCCGTTACGCTGCCGAAATCACACCGATTTTCTAAGCCAATATCATTGTGTAGTGAATACCATGCCCATTTCTCCATCAAGGGTATTCACCTTTATGCACATTTACTTATTGATTGTAAAGTTTCATGTATGAATTCCACATTACTTTATCGTGGAATAAATGATTATGTTTTATGAATCCATGTTTTATGATCCATGTGGCACACTTATGCATGAAATGAAATGTTTAAGAAGGGTGCGCCCTGATAGCGCTCCAATGCATTGGGTAAAGTATAGTATCATGATACGTCATGTGCAATGAGTGTTGACTCATGCTAATTCAAGTGCAACGAGGGTTTACTCGTGCTTCAAGTGCAATGAGGGTTTACTCATGCTCCATGTGCAATGAGCCTTGGCTCATGCTAATTCAATGTTAAGTGTTGTTGCCACATTTCCATGTTATGATTATCATGCTTTATCATGCCTTTATGTTCATGTCTCTCTTATGCTCTATTGATATGCCTATTGCCTAACATGTTTTGTACTCCTCATGTTATTCATTGTGTACTCCCTTACTGGGCTTTATAGCTCACCCTTTTCTTATGCATGTCGTCAGGTTATCCCATGCAATTCTAAGTACGAAGGAATGTAGTGGTCATGTAAAGGAAGTTTTCAATAAGGATGTTGTATTGCAAGTTTAAAGTTTTTATGTAATGATCCTAAGCCCCAAAGACACTAAACCTCTCGATCTTCTTTGTTTTATCAAGTGAAGTTTTATGTAATAAAGCATGTTTAAGTTGTAATAAAAAGCAGGGTTGTCATAGTTGGTATCAGAGGATAGGTTTAGTTATTTTTGGGATTAGGAAACCCTAGTAAAGCCTTAGATACAAGAATAAGCATAATAAAAACATCCCTAAGTTTTGGTAAATACTAAGTAAGTGTTTTATCAAACAAATACATCCCTGTCTGGATACGAGCAGGTAGAGGCGGCTCTGGCACAGATGTATCCTAGGGGTAAAACCCGAAAACACCGCTTTGAGCTAGACTCGAACGGGAACTGGTGCACGACAACGGGCCTTGCTGCACTCTTGGTTACGACACTCCCGGGGGATATGTTTTGATAAATTCAAAATCTTAGTATGAACACTTATTAAGGGAAAAATGCCCCTAAGAATATATGTTAGAAGGAAGATCATGAAAAGCCTGGATTGAATCCTATAGACTCATTAGTTAAAGAGATTAAAGTTTATTTATAAGTCATCAACTTTTGTCTTTGGATTACCCTTTATGTGTTACCCCTAACTTTCCTTTTATTCCAGCCAATGGCCGGTAATAGGAGAACTCGGGCTAACAACCGTTGTGAAGATCAGTGTGATGATTGTACTTATGAGATGCCCAATCCAATGGGAGCGGGAATCGCGAACTTTGTCATGCTTCTCTCTCAGCTAACTCAAGTTTTGAATAGAAACACTGGTCAAGAGGAACGTTCAACCCCCCCTAAGAAAGAACAAGTCGCTATTGAAAGCTTCATGAGACAAAGGCCTCCTACTTTTAGTGGATCATCCGATCCCACGATTGCTGAACAATGGATCAACTCCATTGAAAAGATATTCTCCATCCTCCAATGCTCTGAAAAAGAGAAGGTTCTCCTGGCGGCTTATCGTATGGAGGGTGAAGCTGATCAATGGTGGACATTGATCAAAAATACGAAGCCTTAGGAGGAGATCGAGGCTTTGGAATGGAAGGTATTCCGGAAGATGTTTTTCGATAAATATTTTCCACGCACCCTCCGTCTTAAGATGGAAAGGGACTTCCTTTCCCTCAAGCAGAAAGATGAGGAATCTGTGGGAGCGTACGAGGCAAACTTCACAAGTCTTGAACGATACGCTTCCGGCTTTGTCGTTACCCCCGAATGCAAGGTTGACCGCTTCTTTGGTGGGCTGAAGCCTAGCTTGCGGAAAGCATTAGCGATCCGTGACTTCGACAGCTATGAGGAAATTGTCCGATGTGCCCTCAAGGTTGAAATGGAGATCGGAGAATCACAGGGGTATCATGGGGACAAGAAGCGGAAGGTGGACTTCAATGCTGGTGGTCCGATGGATAAATCCAACGGCGCTAAGAAATTCCAGCACCCCACTTGCCAAAAGTGTGGAAAGAAGCACCCTGGAAATTGCCTTAGGGGGACAAGAAAATGCTTCAAGTGTGGAAGAGAAGGGCACCTAGCTGTAAAATTTCAGCAAGAAGGACCCGCGGCTGCGACGGAGGGGAGGAACGCTCCGTTCGAACCTCAACGCGTTGTTCAATGCTTCAAATGCAAAGAACCGGGTCATTTTGCGAATCAGTTCCCTAATCCAAGGGTTAACGGAGGCAATCAACAACCTCCAAGACAGCAAGGAAGAGCTTTTGCCATCACTTCTGCCGAAGTGAACCCCGACAACGAAGTGGTGACAGGTACGCTAGTTATTCATTCAAGAATAGCGAACGTACTTTTTGATTCAGGTTCTACGCATTCTTTTATATCTCAAAAGTTTAGTAGAACAATCCCTGCACCACCACAAATCCTGGAAGTAAAGATGTCGGTGAGTACGGCAAATGGGGCAATCATTGCATCCCATGAGTATAAGTCCTCCCCTGTTATAATATGTGGATTGAATTTCCTGGCGAACTTCGTCATACTCCCTTTGGTGGAATTTGATGCAATTCTTGGCATGGATTGACTTTCCTTATATAGAGCCAACATAAATTGTCGGGAGAGGGAAATCACACTCCATATGGAGAATCGACCCCCGATTCTTTACAAGTGTCAGGAAGAAGATGAATCTCCTTTAGCTCCATCATCTCAAGCATGGATATTACTGCCTTATGAGCACGCATATCTGGCTCAGATGATTGAGTCCAAGGAAGAAACCATCCTTGAAGAAATGCCTATTGTGAGGGAATTCGCTGAAGTATTTCCCGAGGAACTTCCTGGTCTTCCTCCAAGAAGAGATGTTGAGTTCTCAATTGAACTTATACCTGGGGCGCTACCAATATCCAAGACTCCATATAGAATGGCTGTGGTTGAGCTTGAAGAACTGAAGAAACAACTACAGGAGAATCTGGATAAAGGGTTTATACGCCCAAGTGCATCACCATGGGGTGCACCAGTTCTCTTCGCCAAGAAGAAGGATGGGTCAATGCGGATTTGCATCGATTATCGTGAACTTAACAAAATCACGATAAAGAACAAGTATCCTCTCCCAAGAATCGATGACTTGTTTGATCAGCTGAGTGGAGCACAATACTTCTCCAAGGTCGACTTGCGGTCGGGATATTATCAAGTAATGGTGAAGAAGGAAGATATCCCCAAGACTGCTTTTCGTACAAGGTATGGGCACTATGAATTCATAGTAATGCCTTTTGGACTCACCAATGCTCCAGCAATATTCATGGACTTGATTAATAGAGTCTTTAGAGATTACCTAGATAAATTTGTGGTAGTATTTATAGATGATATTCTAATATACTCCAAAACCAAGGAGGACCATGAGGAGCATTTGAGAACTATACTGGAGACTTTGCACAAGGAGAAGCTCTATGCCAAGTACAACAAGTGTGAGTTCTGGTTGAAGGAGGTCTCATTCTTGGGCCATATCATCACAAGAAATGGGATATCTGTGGACCCCTCCAAAATAGATGCAATTGAGGGATGGCCGAGGCCAACATCGGTAACTGATATCCGTAGCTTCTTGGGGTTAGCTGGATATTATCGACGATTTGTGAGAAACTTCTCACGATTGTCCAACCCTCTTACCAAGCTAACTCGAAAGGGAGTAAAGTTTGCTTGGAGCGATGAATGCGAAGAAAGCTTCAAGGAGTTGAAAAGGAGGCTTATCACTGCACCTGTGCTCACTTTACCCACAAGTGGGGATCTTTTTGTGGTATTCAGTGATGCTTCGAAGAAGGGCTTAGGATGTGTGCTGATGCAGAATGATAAAGTGATATCCTATGCCTCACGACAGTTGAAAATCCATGAGCGAAACTATCCAACGCATGATCTGGAGTTGGCGGCGGTGATCTTTGCCTTGAAAATATGGCGGCATTATCTCTATGGAGAGAAATGTGAGATATATACTGACCACAAAAGTATTAAATATATATTCACACAGAAAGAGCTTAATATGCGCCAGAGAAGATGGATAGAGCTCATCAAGGATTATGACTGTTCAATACATTACCACCCTAGGAAGGCGAACAAGGTGACGGATGCCCTAAGTAGAAAGGATCCAGCAATTCTATCAATGATGAGAATTGAGAAGGATCCAATCTTCTTAGACTTGATGAAGATGAACGTGGGAATCATAAAGAAGGGAACATCATCAATCCTTTCACAAATGATTTCTCAACCATCTCTTTTGGAAAGGTTAAAGGATGCTCAAAAGGATGATGCGAGAATCCAAGAAAAAGTGGAAGCTATCAAAAAGGGAAAATCCTCAAGGTTTAATGTTAATGAAGAAGGAATTGTGCGGTTTGGGAAAAGACTATGTGTCCCATCAAGTTCGGAGCTGAAGAAGGAACTTTTGGATGATGCACATAGTTCAAATTTCTCTATTCACCCAGGGAGCACAAAGATGTATCGAGATCTCCGAGAAAACTTTTGGTGGGATAATATGAAGAAGGAGATCGCTGAATATACATCAAAGTGCCTGGTGTGTCAGCAAGTGAAGGCAGAGAGGCAGAAGTCTAAGGGGATGATGCAACCATTGCCCATACCAGAATGGAAATGGGAGAACATCACCATGGACTTCGTCACTGGACTTCCAAGGACATCCAAAAGCAACAATGCAATCTGGGTTATTGTGGATCGTCTTATAAAGACTGCACACTTCATTGCTATTCGAGAGGATTTCTCTTTGGATCAACTGGCATAGATATATATCAGGGAAGTGGTACGGTTGCATGGAGTACCACTATCTATTGTGTCTGACCGAGATCCAAGATTTACCTCTAAGTTTTGGAAGAGTCTTCAACATGCTCTGAATACTGAACTGAACTTCAGTACGGCCTATCATCCTCAAACTGATGGCCAATCCGAGCGGACTATCCAAACACTTGAGGATATGTTGAGAGAATGCTCAATGGACTTTAAAGGAGGATGGGATCAACATCTTCCTCTAGTTGAGTTCTCTTATAATAATAGTTTCCACTCGAGCATCCAAATGGCACCATATGAAGCCCTATATGGGAAAAGGTGTAGAACACCGGCATGTTGGGATGAGGTCGGTGAACGTAAGCTGCTTGGACCAGAAATGGTCGAAGAAATGGTGGAGAAGGTGAAAACCATTCAGCAGCATATCAAGGCAGCCCAAAGTCGACAGAAGAGTTATGCAGATAATCGTCGACGAGACCTTGAGTTTAAAGTCGGAGACATGGTGTTTTTACGCATATCTCCGTGGAAGAAGGTCATGAGGTTTGGAAAGAAAGGGAAGTTAAGTCCAAGGTACATCGGCCCCTTCGAGATTCTTGATCGTGTTGGGGCTGTGGCCTATCGACTAGCACTTCCACCTACTATGGCCAAGGTGCATGATGTCTTCCATGTATCCCTCTTAAGGAAGTACATACCAGACCCTTAACATGTACTCTCTTCTGAGGTGGTACAATTAGAAGACGATCTTTCTTATGAGGAGAAACCAGTGAAGATCTTGGATCGTAGAGAAAAAGTTCTACGAAATAAGACAATGCCCCTCGTCAAGGTGTTGTGGAGAAACCACAAGTTTGAAGAAGCAACTTGGGAGTCGGAGGATATGATGAAGCTAAGTTACCCACATTTGTTTTAGTGTGGGAAAAGGAAAATTTCAAGGGCGAAATTTCTTAAGGGGGGAATGTTGTAACGACCCAAAGTTTCATTAATGGAAAATCCCTCTTGATCCAGTTAAATGTTTCTTTATGAAAAATGTTTTTATAAGATGTAAACTTCTTTAAGTTTTACGTTAAGATTTGTGACCGTTACTTTTATAGCCGTTGAACAGTGATCATCTGGGTAGTTTAAATATAAGGCTTTAACGAACCAATTTTCTACTCAGACAAAGGAAGCGATGGCCTCATCCAGTAGAATTGCCCCTTACGAAGCCCATTTGTCGGAGCTCGGAAAGGAGGTGGCGTCTTTGGGCTTTGCCCTTAACCAAGCCCAAGCTGAGCTTCATCAAGTCAAGCTCGAATGTGATCGTCTACGGGAAAAATGGAAGTTGATAGAGATCACCACTCGAGCGATGTTATCCGAGCAACCCCAAGAGTCTGTCACCATCGCACACCTTACCCTTAGGTCTTATGCAGCTATTTTAAGGGGTTATGTAACAAATAAGTAGCACCATGTTCATGTACATTATTTTTGTATATAATAATGAATATAATTTCTAGTCATTTTTGATGCATTCTAATTAGTTTTTAAAGTACAAATGATGTTTTTAGTTATTATTTAATTAAGAATTATATTTTATTAAATTAAAGGATTTTTGAATTAAATAATATTTTAATAAAATATTATTATTAATATTAAATTAATTTTTATTAAATATAAATGATCTTATCATTTTATGAATGCAATTAAAATTTTTATTAAGGTTTGAAAGCCATTTCTGTCAAAACCCGTGAATTTTTTATAAATGTCGGTTTTTATTTTAAAAGTGAAAATTCACATATTTAGAAAATTATTTAGATAAAATAAATATTATTTTTGGAATCAGGACGTCGAAATTATCCAACGGTGAATTTTTCATAATTTTCTGAGACAGTCAAATTTTTGGGTAAAAATTAAATACCATTTAAATATATAATGTGTTTTATGACATCATAATGACCCAATGGTGATGTAATAAAATACCATAATACTTATGTTAGGCCAATATGTGTTTTATCATTAAAATAATGAGGTTTTGGGTTTCTTTGACTCACTTTTCAAAGCATTAATGGAGCCCTCAAGACTTATTCAACACTTTGCCTTTTTAAATTAATTTCCATGGGAGTGTGACTCACCTCCACATAAGCAACCCTAATTTTTTAATATGTTCGGACCTTGTCCTTGTAAAATATTGTTTTCCTCTTTCCTTTTCCAGAAACCATGGGCAAATACCATGGGATGGTTTGTGGTTTGGATTATTTTAATATAAGGGGTCCCAAACCTAAATAATAAAGAATTCTCTCACCTTTCCTATATAAACCCACCCAAGCTCCCACTTCCTCCTCACTCAAAGCCCTTGAAGTTAGTCCAACCTCTGCCCTACTCTCTCTAGAATCCTCCCAAGGTGCCCCAAGCTCCCAAGAAGCCTCTCACAAGCCTCTCTCTAGGCTTTGGAAGCACATTTCCAAGTAAGGGTTTTTCTTCCTTTCTCATTTTTGTCAATTTTCTTTAAGTTGTATTGCCCTTTTAATTTCATTTATGAATGTTGGGGTATGGTTTCGCACCTCTCCCATACTGCCCTATTATTGTTTTAATGATGGGAGACCCCTTTCTCTCTCATTAAATGCCTCCCATGTACACCCGTTACTATGCCGAAATTCCGAAAGGAACCTTTTTTTTTCTCTTTTATATTCAAGCAATACTTTTGTATCATGAATCTAAATTCCTTTTCAATTATTGGGACATGTGTCTATATGAACTTCTTACTGTCCATTACATGTAAATATGATGAGGAACCCCTTTGTCTCTCATCATCCCTTTTTTATGAATTCTTATGTCACGCCGTTACGCTGCCGAAATCACACCGATTTTCCAAGCCAATATCATTGTGTAGTGAATACCATGCCCATTTCTCCATCAAGGGTATTCACCTTTATGCACATTTACTTATTGATTGTAAAGTTTCATGTATGAATTCCACATTCCTTTATCGTGGAATAAATGATTATGTTTTATTAATCCATGTTTTATGATCCATGTGGCACACTTATGCATGAAATGAAATGTTTAAGAAGGGTGCGCCCTGATAGCGCTTCAATGCATTGGGTAAAGTATAGTATCATGATACGTCATGTGAAATGAGTGTTGACTCATGCTAATTCAAGTGCAACGAGGGTTTACTCGTGCTTCAAGTGCAATGAGGGTTTACTCATGCTCCATGTGCAATGAGCCTTGGCTCATGCTAATTCAATGTTAAGTGTTGTTGCCACATTTCCATGTTATGATTATCATGCTTTATCATTCCTTTATGTTCATGTCTCTCTTATGCTCTATTGATATGCCTATTGCCTAACATGTTTTGTACTCCTCATGTTATTCATTGTGTACTCCCTTACTGGGCTTTATAGCTCACCCTTTTCTTATGCATGTCCTCAGGTTATCCCATGCAATGCTAAGTACGAAGGAATGTAGTGGTCATGTAAAGGAAGTTTTCAATAAGGATGTTGTATTGAAAGTTTAAAGTTTTTATGTAATGATCCTAAGCCCCAAAGACACTAAACCTCTCGATCTTCTTTGTTTTATCAAGTGAAGTTTTATGTAATAAAGCATGTTTAAGTTGTAATAAAAAGCAGGGTTATCATAAGTGTGATTATCCTCTTCTTGATATTGTCAAGGATTTCCTCACATTCTTATATCTAGAAAAACATTT
Organism: Viscum album; assembly: GCA_963277665.1. Classification (NCBI taxonomy): domain Eukaryota; kingdom Viridiplantae; phylum Streptophyta; class Magnoliopsida; order Santalales; family Viscaceae; genus Viscum; species Viscum album. Next base: position 1,756,528,761 of record OY728137.1, read on the forward strand.
CCCCTTTCTATGTTAACTTTGTTTTCAAAAACAAAATAATGATAAATTTCTTATAAAACTTATGTAGTAACCTAGTAATCTAATAAAACAACAAATTTATGTAACACTAGTGGGTCTTGGACATTCCTAAATTGATATTATTTTTGAATGGTCCCCATAAATCTTACCATTTTGATCACATTCCCCAAGCATGTGACTTTCTACATCCAAAATTCACACTTGCGGAACTTAACATACATTATATCCTTCCATAATATCGCCAGTACAATACTTATATACTCTTAATGTTCATTATTTATCTTAGAGTAAATGATAATATCATCATTAAACAGTAACAAAAAATTTTGAAGTTATTCACCACATACTCTATTCATCAAATATATAAAAATTCTGTTGGTACTAGTAAGTCCTAAGGGTATCACTATTATCTAATAGTGTCCATAGCTTATTTGGAAAACATTATTCTGAATATATTCCTTCCTCACCTTAATATGATGATATCTGGAATGAAGATCCACCTTTGGGAAGTATTAATCTCATCATAATTGATCAAACAAGTCATCAATACTTGGGAGAGGTTATATTTTCTTTATACTGATTTTTGAGCTCTTAGTAATCGATATGAAATTGCATAGATCCATATTTTTTCTTTAAAATGAGAACCAAAACACCCGAAGGAAATTAAGTAGGGAATATAAAGACTTTTCCCAAATTCTATTACCCTTGATTCTTTAACTCCTCAAGTTTTATTGGGGCCAACCTATATGGTAATGTAGATATAAGAGTAGATCTTAGTATAAATTCTAGTGAGAAATCTACCTCACAATCTGTGGGAAGTATGGGAATTCTTCATAAAATCCATAAGTGTATCGATATCCTATAATATATGAATGTCATCTCACATTATGAACACATGTTTATGTTGTGAACCACCAACTACTATAGAAAACCGTCTCTGAACTCCACCAGACCCTCCTCGAGCCTCATATGAACACACCAACTCCCAAACTAACAAATTATCATGAAAAGAAGGCACAAAAAAGTGTATTATGTACCTCTAAAATAGTTATCATCCTTGATAATTATAACAAAACATTAAATAAAATGTAAGGGTGTGAACAACAATCCCTCGAGATAACTCTTAGGGTTCTTGTGACAACCCAAACACTACCACCAGCCAGTAGCATCTATGAAACACCCCACCCAACCAATTAACTATGTCACCAGCCATAAGCCTCCTCTATTTCACATAACCTCATACACAACCATTTCAAACTCTACACAACCCAAGAAAAAAAAAACACATCAAACACTACGTAACAATTCCCTAAGAAGAAAAACTATAGAAACCTTCCCTCCATATCGTGATATTTTCCACTTTGGGTGGAATTAACTCCCCTAAATGGTTTCAAAACATGTCTTAAACATGAAAAATATTTGATAGGAATGAATTTTCCTACTTTACATTCTTGAATCCATAACACACATAATTAGAAATGGTAAAAGCACATATCATAAACTAGCAAGATTCAAATATCACATCATCAAGGGAAAAAAACAAAACACAAAGAAAATAATTGGAATAAGTATGGGTGATAGGAATATATCTATACCTCACCACCCACATACTATCCTATAAGACACTATTCCTCCACATAAAATGAATGAAGGGTATTTTTTTTCCAAATATAATTTTTCTCGATGATTTTAGATATTTATTAGGTGATCCATGAACGTCGTATCATCCTCGATATCCAGCTTTCCCCAAAGAATGACATGGGAGTCATCATGAAGATACCAATGAATCTCAGAAATTGGGAAGAAATCATGGATCTTTCCCAGCCATGGTGGAAGTTCTAAATGATATTCCACAACATTAATAAGTTCCAACACCTAAAAGATCCTAATGAAATATGGTTAAATCTTAATACCCTTTCTAAACCTTCACTTCCTCCATTGACTAGAGACCCTCAAGAATACATGGTCTCCAATATCAAACTCTAGAGACCTTCACCTATGATCATCATATGCCAAACGATGTTCTTGTTCTAATCTCATCCTTTAAAACCATCTAGATCTTTTCTTTTTTTTCTCTATGCCACATTCAGATGAAGAACTGATAACTCCCCAACCTCTATCTAGGATAATGGACAATGAAATGGCCTCACATACAACGTGTCAAAGAGAGTCGTGATAATTGATGAGTGGTATCTATTATCACTAGGATAATCAACCAAATGTAGGTTATTTTACTAGGATCATCCAAGATTCAATATGAAATCTATCGATGCATCCTTTAGCATTTGGATGGTCTACTTCATTTTCCCTTCAAATTTAGGATGAAATATAGTGTTAAGGAACAACTAGGAGCCAAAATAATGTTATAAACCCACTACAATATTCATGTAAAATGATTATACCACTCATATATGATGTTACTTTGTACCCTGTGAATCATGATCACATTATTCACATAACACCTAATAAAAACAACCATGGCACTCGATTCACATACCACTATAAAGTGATACGACTTCATCAGTCACCCACAATCACCGAAGTTATATGAAATCATCTCTGAGATTGAGGTAACATGAGAATTAAATACATTAAAATGTCCTACCTCTTCCACTCGGATACATACAAGGTATATAATAATCATCTAGAAAAATATTCTTTATCATTCAAATACAAAAAACTAGATATTTCCCCAAAATATTTACCACCAAAAATTTCATCTTAGGCCAAAAAAGTTGTATCCTCATGAAGCGAAAAATATTTATCTCAATAATATGTACCAATAAAGGTGTTATGTGAAACTCATGGAGAATTACCTCATGGATCATTAACAATATAACATCCCCTAAAACTATGCCTGGTTATAACCACCTCCAACCAACTCTCTAGATAATCACTATTGTAAGCATGATATCACAATACCTCTACCTCTTTTTCACCATAATGAGGCTCCTCCACCTACTAAATTAGGGATATCGTCATATTTATCAGATAAACGAAACTTCCGGCACTACTTTCTTCCACATCAATATAAATCAATATAAGATCATCCATCTCTTTAAAAACACTTATAGACTATATAACCACATATCCTTAAGAATTTTGACTTAGTGCATCTGTAACACAATTTTAGGCTCTTTTCGTTTTTGAAAACAATAATGTTCTCACCAATGAGGTAATGCACCAAAATATTCAATGAAAACACAAACAACACTAACCCTAGATCATTGGTGGCATAGTTTAACTCATGGATATATAAATTACTAGACATATAAGATATCATCAACATTTTCTCCATCATGTTTCATTATAATAAAATATGGGTTGTGTCACAAAAAAACTCAAACACCCCAGCATCCTCAAGAAATCGAAGCACTAGAGAACAGATCAACTTCTTCTTTAGGTAACTAAACATTGACACACACCAATCAGTCTATACAAGTTTTTTGTTCTTTTGGTTAAATAGTTTCTATATAGTGACACATGATTAACATACATGGATATTGCATTATTTTATATGAATATTGAGTACATCAAAAAAAACTTTCCTGAGGACTGTAATAGTTTAGTGTCTTTGGAAACTTGGAAAAAAGTCTTCGATAATGGTGAAATATCTTCAACATCCCCCCAAAAGGTATAAAACTTTAGTAATTCTACCTAAATCCTTTCTTTATAACCTAGAGAAATGAAACTTAAGAAAGTTGTGAGCTCATATGTTCAGTAAGGGTAAATAAAGAAAATATGTAGGAATAACATGAAAAAAGGGTATGGAACATGAGAATAACTTTTAAAGATCATACGCTGCATATTATAGATAATAATAAATATTTGAAGTTGATAATAGATGAAACACAAGAAAATAAAGAACATAATCATTGGAATAATAACATAAAAATATAACATGGAATTATGGAAAACACATAGCCATATAAAAACTTATTTCTTGGCGGCTTACCAAGGCCTTTGTAACATGTTAGGCTTGGGATAATCACCTATGTAACTGATTCGGGATTTGGAAGCCCTCCCATATATCTTCTTGTTTTGGACTTAGAATTTCCTCTCGTGTACCCACTGGTTTTTGTCTTGGTATTTCCTTCTGTTTACCCTCTAGTTTTGGTCTTGCTATTTTCTCTTGTTTACCCTCTTGTTTAAGGCTTGTGATTTCGTCCTATACACCCTTTTATTCTAGGGTTGTAATTTTCTCATGTTTACCCTATTGTTTTGTGATTGGGATACCCTCTCATGTACCCTTTGAGATCATAAAACATTTATCATTACCCAAGGAATTCAAGGGATATATAGTTCCCAACCATCAAATAATGAAATAATACATGCACGTGCCATAAAAAATTCATAATATCATAACCCATGAAAAGAGATGGATTTTATAAATATGAAATCATAACCCACAAAATGAAATGGGTATCACTAACATTTTATCACATCATAAACTATAGAAAAGAGATAGGTTTAATAATCATTTCATTAAAGCATATTCTGTGAAAATAAGTGCAGTTAAAAAGAGTTTAACCTATAGAAAAGAAAATGATTTCATAAATATATAACATGTGGAAAATAAATGGATTTCATAAAAATATAACCCGTAGATGAGAAATGGATTTCCTAAACAAATAAACTGTGGAAGAGAAACATGTTTCATAAAGACCATGATAATTAGAATAATGCATTTATATAAAGGTTATCATTGAAACCTTTATATCATTTCTTATAATTTAATGATTAACATCAATAGATGTCATCTTAGATAGAAAATAATCTAGAAACAACTTTCAAAAATATTTCTTGAGGAAAATATAATTTATACTTCGAAAAAATATTTTTAATACATAAAACCATTTAGAAATAATTTTATTATAAAATATCTTGAAAATATATAAATAATACTTTAAATAAATTTGAAATCCTTTTCCCTTGAAGAATTATAAAATAAGATTGAAAACATTAAAAAAAATTCCTTTGAATTTTTTTGGAAAGCCTATAAAGAAAGTGAGATTTTTTTGGAAACCATTTCATTGAAATTAACTTTGAAAACTTATAATGAAATTTTGAAAAGGATTTGAAAAACTTTTTACATGAAAACTTATGACAGAATTTTGATGTTTATTTAAAAAAAATTCTTTGAAAATAATTTTAAACTTGTAAATAATGATTTAAAATAAAATTTAAAAAAAATTACCTAAAAAACTTTTTAAAGAATATAGAATACATTTTATAAAAAATATTCTTGAAATTTAATTTTAAGAACACTTTTCCTTAAAAATTAAAATTTTTAAAAAACATAGGAAGATTCCAAGAAATCAGGGCAGATAAATCCGTACATGCTCTTTGAGGTAAAAAGAACATTTTTTTTGTACAGTAAATAGGTAAGAAAAAATGTTTTGTTCCAAAAGTGGAAATAGTATTACTTTGAAGAGATTTTTAAAAGAAAAAATTTTAAAAATTTATTTTAGATATTATAGGGTAATGGTATAATATTCTTCGAATCCCTTTTTGGAAAACACAGATTTTCGACTAAAGAGTGGGTAAGGTCAGGATTTCATAGAAACACTTTCTTAACTATATTATGTACCAAAGAGTAAAAAATGGAACCCACACATGAATATGTCGTGAAGTAATAGAGGATATAGAAAATAGTGGGTGTTCATGAGATATTGATACAATATTTTATAAAAGTAATCATAATCATTAATAATATCGAAAATGATGATATTGTTTCAATAAACTCTTACTAATCCGTAACTTGGGATCAAGATCTCCATGTAAGAAAAGAAAATAATAGGAAGCTTAAATTATCCTTTAAATATTTATATTCATGATATATAATTTAAATTTGAATCATATACACCTCAAAATGACTTTAGGCGCATAACAAAACATGAGTCTCAAAGAAGGAAAATTGAGACGAAACTATTTTACAGATTTAGTAACTTTTGGACATAAAAAACTCTAAAATAAGGATTATAAAATAGAAATGTGAGAAACCATAAATTTAAGTAAAATATATATGTAATAAAATCATGTAAATTACATATACAACACAAAAGATAATAGTGGCGAACATAACATGTATCTCATGAAAATAAAAAGTGAGACGAAATCCCCTTACCTTTTGTCTGTACCCTCATCATACTCATTAAAAATTCTTACATAATAAATATTATTTAATTATAAATATATTATAGTAACACATTATTATATATAATACCATATATAGTTTTATTATGACCTTATATTACCCTCTTGTTAATGATCCTATGTTAAGGTCTCACTTCGGGTATTATTCACTTTGTTCTTCGCATGTATATTAATTTGTTATATATTTCTACCTTATATTAATATCATGATTTAAAAAATATAAATCATGATATAAATATCATTTATAACCTTTATTTTTATTTTATAATAATCTATTGAATAAATAATTATGAAATGGAATACACCGTTCATGGAGACGATAAGCCGTACGTACGCATGAATGCTATTTCCATTTTAATTATTATACTAAAAAAGGAAATAAAATATAAGTGTATATGTATATAATATAATATTGTTATATATATCATATAAGTTTACTAAACCCAACGTTCATACATTCCATGTAGTATGTGAATGAATCACATCACTTTGAGGGGGCGATAGTCCACACTTCCTCAAACTAAATTATCGCATTTACACCAAATAGAGAGTAAAAATACATGTATTATAAAAGGAATAAAAAATATTAAATTCATAAAAAATATATTAAAAAATATATATAAATATATTATTCATCGTAATGCACACCATGATATGAGGTAAATTAAAATTGAACAATCATCCTTTCGTGAGGCAGTTGTTCACCGTACACCGAAAAATTATGCTCTTTACCCATTAGATGGAGGTGTGTGTAAGTGTATGTCCAAATATTTATATAAAAAATTAATATTATATAGATAATATTGGTGTTGTTATATAATAATTTAAAGGAAAATATTTTAGGGTATGTAGAATAGAAATGAAACTAGAGATCTTGGGAGAAGACATTACTTCTTAATTAGGTAACTCCCTTTGGTTAGGGCCAAAAGGATTCCATGGAAGACTTTTTTCCCAATGGAAGGATTCAATGAGGAAGGTAGGGAAGTTATGAGATTATTTCATTATATTTTGAGTGAGAAAATGGTATTTAGTGGTGTTAGTAAGGGGATGGGTGGTGGCCTTTTATAGGGAAGGAAAATGACCCACTTGGAATTTTGGAAAACAAGGTAGGTGCACACATATTTTTACCTAAAAAATTCTATAAAAAACACAAAAAAACTATAAATGTAATGTTTATGAACTAAATATTTCAAGAAAATTGGTTTTGTAAAAGTTTCTAGGTAATTTTGGTCCCTAATATTAAGGTATAATACCTAATTAAGTTTAATTTGACCTTAATTGCTATGATTATTTTTAATCACCTTTTATTAATATTTTTTGTATAAAAATTAAGTTGATATTATTAGAATATAAATATTACACTGATTAAAATGGTTTATGTTATTTTTTTGAAATTAAATTCTTATGATCTGGAAAATTAAGATTAATACTAATCCTATAGAAGTGGCAAGAAAGCAGGTTTTTAAAGTAAAATGTTCAAAAGTTTATATAGTTTTTATATTCAATTTAGAAGTTATATTTATTATAATGAACTAAATTGAATTAATATATGTATAATTTATCTAATATGACCTTAAAAAAATTTTAAATGTAATTTAAGATTAATAATTTTTTTTAAAAAGACAGTTTTTAACTAAAAAGCAGAATTTTACACTATTCATCAGAAAATGAAGTTGCTCAGAAAAATCCTAAATATTCATCTTAATATAGTTTCATAATTCTAAATTAAAAAATCATGTTTATTTTATCAAATTAAATTTCTATATTTTTCAAAAAAATTAATTTTCATATAAGTATATGAATTGTAGTTCATTTGAGAAAATAATATTTTTAAACATATAAGTTTTTTACTAAAAAATATATATATTGTTATTAATATGTTTTATATAAAAAAATTATAAAGAATATTTGAAATGTTTTTATTACAATTCATATTACTAAGTTTAACGTCTAGTTTATAATTGTTTTAATTAAATAATTTCAACAATAAAATGATGTTTCCTAGAAACATCAGTGTTACGTGTAACATATTCCAAATCAATGTTTCATCTCGCACAAGCCAAGTCAGTGTTTAATGTAACATAATCCAAGTCAGTATTTCATGTAGCATAATAAAAAATAGTTCCATGTGAAAGTAATATTTGACTTAATTTTTTTAATATATATATATATATTTATATATATATAAGAACCATTTTTAGTGTCTTGTGGAATGAAAAATATAAAAAATAAAAACTAATTTGAAAACAATTATTTCAAAAAATATTAGGGTGTTACATTCTACCACCCTTAGAATTAATTTCTCCCTCAAAATTCATCTGGGTTATCAATGGTTTAAAACATGAATGTTTCATTCATTGAAATCCACATCGTAAAAATAAATATCAAAACTTACCTTAGAAATGGAAATTCGGTACCATAACTATTACCCAAAGTAACTCATAACGAGGTTCCCACATAGGAGAACATAGTTTGGAAGAGAACAAATAGACATGGAGGAGAAATCATACTGTCAAGTTCTGATGGAGAGTAAAAGAGAATAAGGTCAGGAAAAGTTAACAATCACAAATCCATAAATCTACGATGACCTAAGGGACCTTTTGATTCATAATAAATGAAGGTACTAAGATTTTTTTTGGATTGAAAACCCTTTTTTCAAAATGTTGAATAATTTTCATGAAAATATATACTTTTTTGATTTTATTAAAAAATCACCTTTTGTATTTCATTGATCCACTTCACCTCTTTCTCTAAAAACAAAGGTGACTTTTTTTAAATTTTTGAAGTAGTAAAAGATCATGAGACCCATGATATGCCATCCCATCAGTTAAAATAAATAAAAATTAGTTTAAATAAGCTATAAAATATACATAAATCCTCATATGGAATGATAACTCTTTAATCATACCAACTTCATCTTATGTTTAACTAAAAAATTCCATAAATGGTTAACCTTATAATCCATCCAAAATATAGTTCACCTTTTATTACTTAAATAGGATCTTATATTAGACCAAAAACATTTATATTAAAAACATGGGTCCATAATTGTTCTGATAAAATATCACATGTTATTTTATTATTCTATAATCCATGTAAGGAATGATAATCACATTAAATCTCACAAAAGGATGAACAATAAGAATTTATAGGGATTATTCATACAAAATAAAATATAACATTCTTAACTAAAGAGGCAAGGATAAGTACTTATTAATTATCTTGGTTAACTTCATCCATTATTATTGCATAATATTTCCCTTTGTCCTTTTTCTTTATATGTTTTTGTTTCTTATCATTCACATTAGTCCTTGCATTGGGGAACTTTTAAGTGTAAAATCCAAACTCCATGAAATTGAAACACTGAAGTGTGGGAGGTTCATTCTATATGGATTTGTCATTATTTTATTTATTATCTTAATTCCACTATCAGTTTGACATTCATCTACTCAAAGACCTTCCCTTACACACGTAAACCATTTAACATTCTCTTTAAGACAATTACCTCAATGTTTCTTCCCAAAATTTGTGCATAACAGAGCGCTGATTTTCTTTTCTCTGTGGTTGTTATAATTTCCTTTGAACTCGATAATAATTTTCTTTTAAAAACAATGAGATCGATAAGTAACTCCATATTCCATTTCAACTTTGATTTCACAACACAAGATTTCTTCCTAGATACTAAAGTTTCTTATGGACAATTCCCTTATAAGAGTTGGATTTAATCCACTGATGATCCTATCAACTTTACATTCGAGTTGGGTGAAAATATAAGAATTGTACCTAGAAAGTCTTGTAAAATTAGCCCTGTAGGTACTAACAGATTCAACATCATTTTTCATCCACTCAAGGAAGTCCTTCTCCATATATGTATGAAGAACATTATGAAATTACTTATTGAAAGATAGGTTCTTGAACCCATACCAATACATGGATTCAATGTCATATTGCTTCCTTGTATTCTTAATTAGATTACTCCACTGGTATGCTTCACCTTATAACTAATAAACGGCCAGAATGACTTTCCCATGATCTAGACTCTTGAGAAAAAAGAATATTTTTTAGTGGTATTGATCCAGTGTTCACCAAAAAGTGGATCAAACGACCTGATGAAAGAAGGTGTATGATATCTCATGAAGGACTCAACAAAATATTGTTCCCTCATTTTCTCATTTTGAAACTCATCATGATTTATATCTTGAGAATGTTGTGAGAGTATAAAAATGAGGATTAATATTACCACCCCCATAACATTTAGATATTTTGGAGTACATTCATTATATTGTCTATTAGAATCACCAATGACATTGTTCCTTTGGGTTCCAACCATTGTCTAAAACCAAAAGCATATTGTAAGAAATAGTTATCACATTGAGGAACAAAAAATCCTGAAATGTAACATATATGATGTATAAAGTATGAAACATTCCTTTTTCTTTGACACCTTAGGTTTATCAAAGTTTATTAACAGCCAACTTCTAATTAAATCCTTCATGATGGTTCAAGAAGAGATTGTGAATTTCCAAAGAATATCCCTCGGGAGTGTCAATCTAGGTGTGCAAAAAGGCACTATGTCATGTACCATATTACCCCAAGTCAGACCCAAAACATCTTGTTGTAGTTTTTACCCATATGTACATCTTTTCCAAATCCACATCCACTTGTAGTGTCCATACATTTTTCTAAAATTTAACCCATCCTTATAATTATACTAAGAGACATCCTTAGAAATATCCTTAGAAATATACCTTGGGATATCACCAATATTTTGTCATCCTATTTTCTAAAGTTTGACTGAACCTTTACTTTGATACCAAATATAGATACACATGCTTAATATACATGGATATTACATCATTTTATATGAATATTTAGTACATTGTAAAAATACATGCATGGGGACCATAATAGTTTATAGTAATTGGAAACTTGGAAATAATACCTTCTATCCTGGTGAAATATTTTCAACCTCTCCCATAAATATCTAAACATTTAGTACTTCTACCTAAAATCTTTTTTCATAACAGGGATAAAGGAAACATAAGAAAGGGGTGAGATCAGATGCTCAGTAAGAGTAAATAATGAAAATATGTAATAATAACATGAAAAAATGGGCATGGAACATGAGGACAATATTTTAAGATCATACCATAAATATTACAAATCATAATAAAGATCATAATTTGATAATAATTAAACCACAAATAAATAAATAACCTAATACTCAAAAGAATAACTTAGTAAAAAAAGTAATTGTGTAAAACACATAAGCATATAAAACCATATGCCAAGGATGCCTACCATGGCCTTTGTAACATGTAAGGCTTATTCTAATCACACATATACCTACTTCGAGATTGTTATTCCCCTCGTTCACCCTCTTGTTTCAATCTTGGGATGTCGTTCCATGCACCCTCTTGTTTTGGGATTGGGATGTCCTATTATCTACCCTCTTATTTCAGGCTTGTGATTTCCTTCTGCTTTCCCTATGGTTTTGGGCTTTGGACTTCCCCCCATATACCCAATTGTTTTGAGATTTTATTGTTCTCCCATATAACCTATTATTTCAAGATTGGGATTCAATCATGTGTACCCTTTGAGATCATAAAACATTTATCATTACCCAATGTATTGGAGGGAGATATAGATCTCATTCGTCACATAATAAAATCATATATGCATATGCCCCAAAACATTCATCATATTATGACCGATGAAAAGATATGGATTCTATAAAAATCAAATAATAAACCATGAAATGAAATGGGTATCATTAACATTTTATTACATCATAACCTATGAAAAAGAGATACGTTTCATAATAATTTCATCAATGAATAACCCATGAAAAGAAGTATGTTTCAAAATAATATAACTAATGGAAAATAAACAGATTTCATAAACATATAACTCATGGAAGAGAAAGGAATTTCATAAACACATAACCAATATAATAGAGACAGATTTCAGAAAAATATAACCCATTGAAGAGAAACATGTTTCATAAATACCATGACATTAAGAATAACCCATTCATAGAAAGGTTATAAATAGAACCTTTAGATCATTTCCTATAAGGGACTGAGTAACATCAACAGATGTCATCCTAGATGGAAAATAATTGTAAAACATCTCTCAAAAACATTTCTTGAGGAAAATATACTATCTTTTTCCAAATAGGATTATTAATACATAAAACTATTTAAAAATCATTTTTATTATAAAATACATTTAAAACATATAAATAAGACTTGAAATCATTGTGAAAAATTTTTTCCTTGAAAACTTATAAAATAAGATTCAAAACATTTGAATTTTTTTTTCTTTGAATTTTTTTTTGAAAACTTACAAAGAAGGATTTAAAATTATTTGGAAACCATTTCTTTGAAATTAACTTTTAAAACATATAAATTAAGCATGAAATTTTTTTAAAAACGTTTTTAGTTGAAAATATATGAAAGAAGCTTGAAATTGTTCTGAAAAGCATTTATTTGTAGATACTTTTAAAAAATTTAAATTGGGCTTGAAATTTTTTTGAAAATAATTTACCTCAAAGACTTATAAAATAATATTGAAAACATTTTGTTAAACATTTTCCTTAAAAATAAGTTTAAAAAAACATTTTATTAAATATTAACCTTTTAAAAATTAAAAGGATGTTTTAAATAAATGATAGTGGGTAAATCCATACATGTTCTATGAGGTAAAAAAACATTCCTTTTGTATGGTAAAAAGGATAGAAAAAATACCTCGTTAAAAAAGAGACAAGAATATTCTTTTGAAGAGTTTGGTAAAAGACAAAAATGGTAAAAAAATCTTTTTATAGATTATACTATAACGGTATAATATTCCTAGAAATCCTTTTTTAAAAACATAGACTTCCGACTGAAGAGAGGGTAAGGTCAGGATTTAATAAAAACAGTTTATTAACTCTATTATGTAGAAAAGATTATAAAATGATACCAATACATTAAAATATCATGAAATTATAGATTGTATGAAAAATCATGAGTGTTCTTGAGATATTTATACAATATTTTATCAAAGGAAGCATAATCATTAATAATCTTGAAAAATGATGATATTGTTTCAATAATCTCTTACTAATTGGTAACTTTGGATAACCCTTTCCATGTTGGAAAATAAAATTAATTGAAGCTTAAAATATCATGAAAATATGCGTATTTATGATATAGAATGTAAAGTGGAAGTATATTCAAATCAAAATGACTTTAGGTGCATAAAAATACATGAGTCTCAAAGAAGGAAACTTGAGAAAAAACTATTTTACTTATTTGGTAACTTTTGAATGTAAACCCCATGAAATAAGGATCTTAAAATAAATATGTGAACACAAAAAAATATTTATGTATAAGATACATTTAATACCATCATGTAATGTACAAACATAACACAAAAGGAAAGAGTGGCGAACATAGCATGTATCTTATATAAATAAAAGGGAGATGAATTCCACTTACCTTATGTATTGAATCTCATCATAATCATTAAATATTACTATATAATAAATATAATCTTATTATACATATTTTAAAGAATAATATACTTATATATAATACCATATATAGTTTTATTATGACCTTATATTACCTGCTTCTTAAAGATCCTATGTTATGGTTTCATATCGTGTAATATTCGCTTTGTTCTTCACATGCAACTTGATTTGTAATATATTTTGTCATTATATTTATATCATGATTAATATAATGTAAATTTTTTTATAAATATAATTTATAACCTCTATTTCTATGTTATATTAATCTATATCATAAATAAGTGTGAAATGGAATACACCATTCATGGAGACGGTAATCCATACATACGCATGAATGATGTTTCTCTTTTAATTATCCTATTGAAAAAAAATAAAATGACGTGTAAGTGTAAATTTATATAATATCATATTGTTATATATTTAATATAAGTTCACTAAACCAATCCTCAATACATTCCTTGTAGTGTGTGAACGAATCACGTCGCTTTGAGTTGGCGGTAGTCCACACTTCCTAAAATGAAATTATTGCATTTACACCAAATAGAGAGCAAAAAGAGATGTGTAGAAAATAGAATATAGAATCTTAAAGTCATAATAAATATAATATATTAAATATATAAATATATTTTCCATCATAATTTACACCATGATATGTTCTAAAGTAAAAAATGAACAATCACTATTTTGTGAGGCAATTGTTCGTCGTACACAGAAACAATATGTTCGTTACCCATTAGATGGAGGTGGGTGTAACTGTAGGTAGAAATATTTACAGAAAAACTTCCTTTAATATTTAAGATACTTTTTTATATAATCATTTAAAATAAAATATTTTATGGGGTTCAGAATGGAAATGAAAGTAGATATCTTGAGACAAGACATTACCTCTTAATCAGGAAACTCCTTTTGGTTTGTGCCAAAAGGATTTATTTGAATTATTTATTCCAAAAGGGAGGCTTCAAGGAGGAAGGGAGGAAAGTTGGGAGATTATTTTTTTAGAGTTTAGTTGATCAAAGTGGTCTGAGAGGTGTGAGGAAGAGGGAGTAGTGGTGGACTTTTATAGGCAAGGAAAACGACTCACTTGGAATATTTGTAAACAATTTTTGTGTACATATGTTATTACCTAGGAAAATTCAAAAAAATCCCACCATAGTTATGAATGGAATGTTTGTTGACTAAATATTTCCAGAAAATGGTTTTTTGACAAGTATCTAGTTCATTTAGGCCCATAATAGTAAGGTTTAATCCATAATTAAGCTTAAGTGAACGTTAATCACTATGATTAATTTCAACAAGTTTTAATAATATTTCTGGTAAAAAATTAAATTTATCTTATTAGAATATAAATATTTTACATATTAAAATGGTATATTTATGTTTTGATAAATTCAATTCATAGAATTTGGAAAATTAAAATTAATACTAATCCTATAGATGTTTTGAAAAGTGTGTTTTTAAAGTAAAATGTTCAAAAGTTTATTAAGTTTTTATTTTAAATTTCAATGTGAAATTGATTATAATGACATATATTTTTTTAATAGATGTTTAATTGATCTAATGTGACCTTAAAAAATTTAAAATATAATTTAATATTAATAATTATTCAAACGAAACGACATTTTTTAACTAAAAAGCAGTATGTTACACTATTAATCAAAAAATGAAGTTTCTCATAAAAATATCAAAAATTAACCCTAAGCTAATTTGAGAAATATAAATTAAAAAATAATGTTTTTTTTATAAAATTAAATTTATATGTTTTTAAAATTAATTTTGTTTCATATAATTACATGAAGTTTAGTTCACTTCAGAAAATAGTATTTTTAAACATATACAGATTTTGCTAAAAATTATATCTTTCATTATGAATATATTATATATAAAATCATTATAAAAAATATTTGATTTTTTATTAATATTCATTTTACTATGTTTAACATCTTGGTTATAATTATCTCCATTTAATTGGTTTAACAATAAAACGATGTTTCATAGGAAACATCTGTGTTGCATGTAACGTACGCCAAGTCAATGTTGTAGGTAGCACAAGCCAAGTCAGTATTGCATGGATCATAAGACAAGACTCTATTTCATGTTGCAAAATTCAATTTTGTTTCATGTGAAAGGAATATTTGAATTATTGTTTTTAATATATATATATATATATTTACCCACACCCAAGAACTATTTCTAGTGTCACATAGAATGAAAAATATCAAAAATATAAACTAATTCGAAAAAATATATTTCATAAAATCATGGGGTGTTACATTCTATTAGGGTTTCAATATAAGAGAAATATTACACAAACTACCTGTAATAGCTTACAATGAAAACCCAATTGCTAACCAATACCATGTTCTTTGGTGTTACCCAAGTAACAACGTCATTAATCATTAATGGGTACTTGTCGACACCAGGATGAGGCACCACATACCCAAGTAAATGCACCTATCGTGTCCATAAATTACACTTAGGAAACATTCTATAGAGCTGGTGGTGTCGAAGGTCCTAGAATTTATATTTGAGATGACCAACATGTTTCCCCACTAACATCAAGTAGATCAAGATACCTTCAATGAAAATGACGATGAACTGATACAAGAACTCATAGAATATATAGTTCATAAACCACATTAAAACAATCAGCATATTATAGAAACTAAATGACATGAGCATGAAATCGAAGTGTTTATATCTGTACCTAAAGGCTATCTTTATAATGTCATCATATTTTATTTTCATATGATATCCAGATCACATGATGATCTTTGAAAACCAACAGGATCTCTATAAATAGTTGAATAGATCATGAATTCTATGATGGGGGTAATGATTCATGATAGTCACCAAACTCAACCTCCAATATTCTTCAAAAACCCTCATACCACTATCTTTCTTCTTGGTTAACAACATTGGATCACCATATGGAGATACACTAGGTCAAATGAAACTGTTATTCATCATATCATCAACCTAAAACCTCAAATATCACAACTATATAAGAGACATTCGATAGGGAGCCATCAAAATTGGTGATGTTCTTGGTTGAAGATCTTTCCAAAACATGAAATTTCTTCAAGGGTTAGTCTCATAGACTCATATATAAAAACATATTGGAACTCTTACCCAAACCTTTAAAAATTATTATCATGAACTTGTATTGAAAACTTAACCAACTGAGAAAAAATAGGCTCCAATTTCCTACTATCCATATGATAACTCCACTCACCAAGGAATACAACTCACTACCTCTCCACATAAAAAAAATCACCTTTGGAAATAGTTGATGATTGAACATATGTAATACAAATAATCCATGACATGGATAACATTGCATGACTATATCTGTATAAAAAATAAATATCCCATTGACTGGTACTTCCCCATCCCCATCCTACATCCTTAGCACACATCAAATGATAAAACCTAACCCAAAAACACTAATGGAACTTGAAGCCTCTTCAGATTCAATACCAATTTAGATAACAAATAAAAGAAAAAAGGAGTGTGTCACCTAGATCAAACATGGAACAAACAAGGGTATATGTGAAATTGATAATACCTTTAATGACCTTGGTATAGTTGGTGCTACTACCTCCATAACATGATAAAACCATGACCATATACTATTTATCTCAACCATTAGACTAAATGAAAATGTTCTAGTATAGGTCCCCAAGGATGGGAAACATCCTGAGGCTAACCTATACCAAGTCTATAAGCACTTTTCTACTAAACTAGTGCTTACGGTCTCCCTTACTAAAAATACCACTGAGAAAACTACTACTGCTACTAGATAGAAGGACCTGTTTGGATGTGCCTAACATCGAGGTTGGGGGTGAAATATTTTTGGGGGATTTTTAGTGTTTATACATATACCTATTTTATTTGTTAGAATCTCAATTCTATAATTACATTTTCCCTATTTCGTGTAAGAATATGAACGTGATAAATAATTTCACTAGATGTTATTAAAAGGTTCACTACTCAATAAGAGTACCCATTCCTTGGTCTGGTATGGAGACCCCAACCACATAAACACTATAAACGAATCATTTGAATTTAGTTATAGTAAATAAGAAATACCCTTTCACTTGAAATGTACTATAATCAATTTACTGTGAATGTTTTACGTCACTTGGTTGGATATTTATACTTCCTCTAAATATAGTCTCCACCTAGGTGATAGGGTTCTTTATAACACCAAGATATTATTCTACTTGTTGAGATTGATATTGGTTGTTATAATTATTATTTGATCATATACTGAATTCTTCTTAAATTTTTTACTATCACTGCAGCTCATAATAAACTATTATTATTTCATCCTAATAGAAAACCAAAAGTTTCACTTTATTCCACTTTTTCTAGTCACAATAATATGAATATGTTGTGGAATGATGAATTAAATTCTTCTTATCCCAAATGATAATAAACTGAGTATATATATTTTCTAGTCACTTATTCTTTTTTCCTATAATATTTGAAACAAATTATTATGAAATAGTTTAACAATTTCTTGATATTTGTCATATTCATTTCAAAACTATTAGTAATGAAACTTCTTCTTCTTTTTTCTAGAATCACTGATTTAATTTGAGTTTTTATTAAAATCTGAAAGATCAAATTAGAATATAATAATCATAATTAATTCTTATTATTTGATACAAAATATCAATACATGAATTTAGTTTTAATTCATTTATTTATTACATGGTTAATATAAATAATGTTCAATATCAATTTCTTAGTCAATCAAATTATCAAGTAAATTATTCTTTCTTTTTCTAATTAAATATCAGATTTACATAATTAGTTGTACCTCATTATTTCATGTGATATAATCTTTATAAATTTTTTACATAGAACTTATTTTGAAAACCCTCTCACAAATGAGATATTTCTCTTATTATTTTATGTGTTTTTGTTGATATCATGTTTTTTATTTTATCAATTCACGTTTGCACTATTTTAGTCATATAAATTTAATCATATAGTTTCACTGACTGTTTCTTCGTGAAATCCTGGTGTGTGGACAAAATATTTAGTAAGATATCTCTTTTCCATGGGTTCTTATGCATTCACTTATTAATTTCCACATGCGCACAGTTCATTAATTTTGTTTTCCAAGAAAAATAGTATGTATAATTTACATGTCTTGACTCTTATTTCATATAGGTCATGGAATACTATCCTCATCATGAATTGGCATACACTAATAATTATTTTCACAAGTTCTGTAACTGTTCAAGATTTTCCCTTCACACCGAACAATAGTGCATGTATCGTCTTCTAGCCGTCGTGTATCAACAGGAATCATGAGTAGTGTTATCTTCACATAACATGGTGGGGATATAATATCTAAGAAATAGTTCACAAACCATTTTCATTAATAAATAAAAACTAGAGTTTATGAAGACTTGTATATTTTCTAAAAAACCGTATCCTTTATGAAATCTTGTCATAAGAGGTTTTATTATTCCCATAATAAGTGCGAAACATGGTTTTTCTCTCTTTGTGAGACTGAATGGTTCAAAGAACTAAAATGTTTCATGAAGCCATAATGGCTAATGTGACTCTTCAACATTGGGAAACTAGAAGTTAATATATGATATATTTTTGATAAAAAATGATCTACAAACTAATATGTGTGTATTAGAAGCACATATTAGTCAAGGGTGATCTCCTTTTATAGTCAAGGATCACAAATTTTCACCACTGAGATTCACTGACTCTAATCCCAGAAATAAGCCATGTGAATCACAAGTTTTGAATTCCCAAACCTTCAGGTTTTGAATTCTTTGAAAACAGGATATGTTATTCCATGTATTAAATGACCTTTTCTATTGTGACAAGGATCTATTTAAAATTTTAATAAACTAATTAGCAAAAAGTCAAGTGAAGATGCATGTAATCAAAAACTCAAAATATTTCATGAAGATAAGATGAATGAATGGCCTCTGTAAATTCATTTTCATTTGGTCATACCCTGTTATTCATGTAAATAGTTGAAAAAGCATAGAAATATATATGTATGTCGATTCTTATGGTGCTCGATGTCTCAACATGATGAGAGATAAATCCCATTGAGTTATATTTAGCTTCTAGAGATGATCTCTGCTAAAGAACAATGAAGAAGGATGTGGAGGTTGAATATGATCGATTAAAATGATTATGTTGATGAGATAAATTGAATTAGATGGTTTCAATTATATTTTTATGTTTTAAAATATATTTATAGTGCATACTACCCAACTATCCCATATCAAACTCTTCATGTGCCTCCCTTTCAGTATATCAGCTAATTGATGAACACTCACCATTCGATCTAGCACTAGGGTCGAAACCCAGATAACACTACACCTCACACCCTCATGTCCTCATGGGATGTAAAACATGTAATCCATGGGATTCCTTGAGAGATACCTGAGCAATCCATTTGTGGCTCCATCCATGCTCCACACGGGCCCACATATACTTCATGAGTGATATTTATTCCCTCTTATGCCTTGCTAGGTGGATCAAACATACTTCCAATGGGAGTGGTTGACCTTTAGGTCTCACAGGAGCCCTGGTTGAGGTTTCCTTTTCTACCTAGTATGGTTGGATGATTTTTTTTCTAACAATTAGAATAAATAGAATAAAATCTAATTGAAATATTCCATAATATAAAAACAAATCCCCCTTATTAAAATATAGGGCCACCTATTCATCATATTTAAATGTACCCTCATGTAATAATAACTATATTTCATTATTCTCCTTTATGAAAAAAAATTTAACATTATATTATTTAAAGAATTCTTCATACAAATCAGAATATTAATTTTCATTGTGTTAGCTCCTGTATTGTTCTCATTTAATAGTTAAATATTGCACGTCCTTACTAAAATCATACATTTTCATTGATGTAAACAATATTTCACCATTATAACAAGTTATTTGAACATAGAAATAGTCCATAAATCATCAGAGTTACAAGGTGAATTATTTAACCAAGGTATTTAATGTCATTTAATGAATCCATAACAATTCTCTAGGCATCACCATTGAAGCTCAAAGTCGTAAAACATATGTTTCTCAGAATGTCAAGACACGATCAATCTATATGATGCCGATAAAATATTGAAATAGTTCATCATATTAACAACAATTAGATCTTTCTGTATCATTGATCACATTTAATAACAAATGAAAATCATTGAAAACAAATACAACTCATACAAAACGTGTTTTCTTCAACATCCTTCTTTGTATATGTTTGTAGTACCATCATATTTCCTTCCAAATGAATATTCCAATATGTGGATCATTATATTCTTTGTAAATATTACTTTTTTAGACATTAATTTCACTATATCTCACCCTTATTGAAAAGAAATACAATTTTCATAGGAAAAGGGCATGTGTACACATTTAAGCAATGTGCGATCCATAATTTCACTCTAAGTCTACTTGAGTTATGATTGGGTTTGAAAACAAGATGATATGATTTATACAAAAAACCCTCCATTACCCACTAATCTTGATACCATACTAAATGAGAACTCATATACTTTTCTTCAAGTGTTTTCCAGTTTAATTATTGGATGAAGATACTAAATGTGATGTGAAATTCTATAAGAAAAATCATCCTGAAACTCCTAAAATCACATTGAAAAATAAATCAGAAACATTCAATTTAAATTTGTAAGATAAGTAGACTTGGGTCACTTCCAAATTTCTTATTACATTAATTAGTTCAATTATCCCCCCTTTGTAAAATGATATTTATCCTATGTGACAATGGATAAGAGATTCAGAGTGACATACTGTTTTTAATGGAATGATATTTATGAAATTTTATGAATAATAATATTTGATATCAATTGAAATAATAATTCTAATAGATTATTAATTTGTCTCCCCCACAAGTGAAACACTTATCATTATCTTCATAATAAATAATGTCCTTAAGAATGGATTTCAATAAATTCTACTGTAGATAATACACCAAAATGGATCTTTAACTTGTTATAGTTGATATTATAAAACCTTTAAAACTTCACATAGGATGATCTTTTTGAATCCATTTTATTCGAGATACCAAGAAATAAGAGCAAAACTAGATGGTCTTTCCTTATCTTGGATATCTTGAATAGGACCTCATATTATTTAACTTCATCAAAGATGATCATCCATAGTATTTTTTTAATATCCAATTAGGGAATCATTCAAGGATAATGAATTCTTCTACTTTACTATCAATAATTTACAACTGTAATTAACTTTTATGATCACCCCTAATAAATTGATTCATCTTCAATTCCCTTATTTATAAGAACAAATACAATACAGAATGGTTTATGTGAATAATGTGTATCTTTCCTTATTAATTTGAATAGAATGGTTGAAATTATTTTCTCAACCATGTTTTTCAATTTCTTCTAGCCATTATGATTTCACATCTGAACTTATTTTCTAATTTATGTTGAATCAGAATGGATCTCTTTACATACTCTTCTTATTTATGTAGATAAATTTTCTTGTTAATATCCTTCATAAATGAAACATTATTACTCCTCTAAAGGATTACATTGTGTTCTTGTATAAAGGTTAATTTTTTTTCAATGTAACCACATTTCTTATGATTATCACTCAGAACAACCATAACAAAAGAGTTTTATTTTTATTGAAAACAATCATATATAGTTTTTATTCATAATTTGGAATTATTTATTTTACTTTTCCTCAACTTTTTAATCATTAAATTTCCCCATTCTTTCCAAATACTTAGTATAGATAACAACCATGTCATTAAAAAATTTGTTATAATCTTTGGAAATTCCTCATGGATTATTCTGAGTTCCATCCTTATTATCAATTTATTTGGATGCACTTATTTTCAACCTCTTTAATTTTAAATCCAAGGAATTATTATCTTATTTACTTTAAATCTTTTTGGGGTAACTTGTGCTTATAATATTCTTATAAATTATTTCCAAGGCAGCTTCTTGTTTCTTATCCATATTATATGGCCTTATTTTCTTATCAACTTTGAATACATGTTGAGATGACCATTTATCAAATGTTTGATAATTTCCATTTCATAAATCATAGATATTTTCAAGATAAAAAAATTTGTTTGCAGCATTAAAATTATTCATAACCTATGGATGTTCATTTTTCATCTCTGGATTTCTCCCCTTAAGATGGAATTACTCTGTGTTTTTTCATTTAAATTATTATACCCAAAATCTAATACACAAGCCTAGAATCTATTATAGTACTATCATTGATACAAAAACCCCAATCTTTTTATTTCTTTGTACAATGTATTTAACTTATCATAATAATTTTTTATGCACTTTTTTGGGGAAATAGATTCAACATTCTTTTTCTCATCTACCGAAGTCATCGTGGTAGGTTTCTTATCACCTTTCTTAATTTATACTAGTTCAGAATTTGTTTTAAAACATACACTATTTATGGAAACATATTTAGAAATATTTGTTCAAGATGATATGGATGTTATATTATTCTTCACAATAACTTGTTATGGATAACTGAAAGAATTCATGATCTTCTTATCACTTGTTCTATGTAATTTTATTGTAAAATCCTCAAGTGAGCATTGAGTGCCAACAAAAAATGTATCCTTAATTTGTGAAGTCTCAATATATGACTTTTTGTGATTTGCCAACTGAACTTCCAAATCTACACATTTCATATTGAGGGGTTTTTCTGATATTCAATGATAAAAACCTTCTATTCAGAAAATCAATTCATTATTTTAACTTCATATTCATGAAACTTAATTTTTCGTTGAATAAAAGAGTCAGGTTCCTTAATCTTCTTGGATATTTCTTCCAAATTTAAACCCTTGAACTCAGTGCTATTTCTAAATTTATCTATAAGTTTCTGGGTATTTTATTAAAGAATATTCTTGAACCCCTTATTATATTCATCTTCTTGGACCCATTTAGAATAATGTATTTCAAGTTTCCTCTTCATTTCTTCAATGGTTCTAACCTATCTAGAGAGCTATAAAAATTCGAAATATTTTTTAGTACAAGCACTTATCTATAATATCATCTTCTCTTTCCATCTAGATTATCTCTTCCTACATAGATTCAAAGACTCCACAAACTAGGGAGACATTTTCTTTGGGAAAAAAATTTATGATATCTCTTATTATACCAAATGATATTTCTTTAGAAGTTTTCGATTTATCATTATCACCACTTGTACTTGCATCTTCATCTTGTAGATAGTTTTCAAATGTAATAACACATAACACCTGATCACTTGTGGTAGGAAGGTTTCCTCCTCCTTAGTGGAATCTGGAGACACCATCTCTTTTCATTCAAATCATGATAAATCATCATTTTCTATAATGGATGGAGAAACATATACGTATTTTCCTTTAGAAAAAATGGAATCCTTATTAGACTTTTCCTTCTCTTCCTCTTTCCTGTTCATCATGTTCTTGGTATGTATAAACTTTTCTTAGAGGTAACTAAATATTCACTAAAACTACACTTCATTTTAAATTTAGGAATGAAACTCAATACTTAAAAAGAGAATATCTTCACTATAGATAATCCAATATAGGTGAACCAACCCTATGATACCACTTGAAAGGACCAGTTTGGGATATGCCTAACACTGAGAGGGGGCCGGGGGTAATTAGTGTTAGGGGTATTTTTAAACTTTATTCCTTTACCCCTTCTACCTATTAGGATCTTGATTCTATTATTCTATTTTCCATGTAACATGAATGTATATAAAAGAATCAAATAATGGCACATAATGTTTTTACAAGTTTCACTACTCAAAAAAAGTATATATTCCTTATCATGTTATGGAAATGATCTGACCACAAAACCACTAGAATGTAATTTTTTAATGTAGTTACATCAAGTAGGAAATAAAATTTTATATAAATGCACTATATTCAATTGATAGTTCATTTTTTAAAAAACTTCGATGGATCTTTACACTACCTCTAAATGTTGTATCCACCATAATGATAAGGTTATTTATAACACCAAGAATGTCTTCCACCATTTGAGACAACTATTGGATGTCAAATTTCTGCTTTGATATTCTAATAACTTCTTATTTACTTTGTTTCTTTCACAAAAACTCACAAACAACCCTTCTTCTATCTTCCCAGTAGAAAAATGAGAGCTTCACTTTCATCATCTTATTCTTCTATCTATCAGAATAATATAAATATTTTTTGGATTGATAAAATGAATTCTCTTTGACCAGAGTGATAATAAATTGAGTATAGATAGGCCAGTCACTTCATCTTCCACCTATGATCTTTGAAGCAGAATAATATGATTTAGAGTAGTAGTGTATTGATAACTTTATTCTTCTGTAAAAATAGATTGGACTAAAAATTATTCTTCTTATTTTTATATTCAAATTATTTCTCTATGATTATTGAAATAATGAATACTCAGCTCAGCTTAGCATCATCAAAATTAATTCTTATTATTTTAAATAGAATATTAACTTGTGAATGTAATATCAATTTTTTGATCATTCCCATATGAAATACAAATAATGTATATCAGCTTCCTATTCAATCAAATGTTAGAGTAAACCCTTCTTCCTTATTCTTATAAAATCTAAACTTCACTGAAGTAATAATAAATCACTATTTCATGTTATACAAAATTCATGCAATATTTTATGGATATTATCATTAAAACAATATGAAATATGAAATATTATTCTTGTTATTTTATGTCATTTTATTTAATTAAAGATTATGTGTCATATCATTGAATGTATGCAATATTTTATTTATATAAGTTTATGAATATGGATCCATTGAATATTCCTTCACACAAACTAGTTGTGTGAACCCACATTCCAATAATATATCAACTTTTCAAGAGTGCATATACATTCAAATATACTTGTACACATACACACTACTCAATTATTCTATTTTCTAGGAAAATCAATATGTATATTTTAGATGTAAAGACTCTTCATGCATGTAAGTCAAAGGATCCAGTCTTGTTTATGAAGTGGTACACGCTGTTCCTTATTAGCATGATTTATGACATGGTTCATGACTCCCCCTCCATAAATCAAAATAATGCATGAATCTTATTTTTGATGTCGTGTATCAATAGAGTACATGAGTGGTGTTATCTTCATTAAACACTACGGGGGATATAATATACAAGAATTGGTTCATAGAACCATTTTTATTTTCAAAGAACAATGAGAGTATGAAAACCTATCAAGTTTCCACAAAATGTTCTCCATGAAATATTTTAGAGGGTAGTTTTCTCCTTTATGTAATAAGAGTGCTACACGATTCTTCTTTCTTCCTAAAACCGAATGGTTCTCAAAACAACAATTCTTCAAGAATCCTTGAAGGATTAATGTAATTCAATCCTTTATGAAACTGTAAGCCAAGAGATTATATATTTTTGAGGAAAATAAGATATATCAAAGAATATGTTAGCATAATTAGAACCTCTCGATTGGGGGTGAACTCCTTTTATAGTTAAGTATCATAACCTTGCACCACTGAGATTCACCAACTCAAATATTAGAACACATACTGCGTGAATCAATAGTTTTGAATGAAAAACCACTTGGATTTGAATTATTCAAATTAGGGAAATGTTATTCCATTTACTACATAATCCTTTGTTAAGTGAATAACCTATCTTTGGTTTTGGAAGCACCTCATCAGCATGTAGTGAAGCTAAGGTTCATGCATTCCAGAGCTCGAACTCTTTCATGAATATCAGACATATGAATGACCTCTTAATTTTTTTTTTCATTAGGAAATAAATTGTTCTTTGAGTAAATATTTTAAAACACATCGAAATATATATGCATGTAGATTCATATGGCGATCGATGTCTCAACTTGATGAGAGGTCAATCCCATTGAAATTGGTTTGGATATCTGAGATAATCACCACTAAAGAATGAAGCGAAAGGACACAAAGCTTGACTAAGAGTTAATAAATAAATTTTTTAGATGATATTTAATAAATCATATGGTTATGATTATATGAAAATGTTCTAATACACATGATCTATGCACAGTACGCCACTATCCCATAATGAGCTCCGCATGTTCCTCACTTTTGGTAAATCAGTTAATTGATGAACGATCACCATTTGAGTCATCACTAGGGTAACACCACTATAAAACTACCCCTTATTCTTTCCCAGGCTATGAAACACATGATCCATTGTCTTCCTTGTGGGCTACTGGCCAAATCCATGCACGGCTTCAGCCGTGCTCTATGTAGGCCCGTATTCACTTCACATGTGCTATGAGTACCCACTTCCTCCTTGAGAGGTGTCTCAAGAATACTTCCCATAGGCATGGTTTATCTTCGTTTCCCACATGATATATTGTTTTTATTTCCATGGATTCATTTTGTGGTTTGCCATATTTTTTATCACTCATTTAATAGATATAATAAATTCTAAGTGAAATATGCCATCATATTAAAAAGGCCCCTTCTTCAAATGCATGGCCACCTCTTATTTGTCTTAAAATTACCCCTCATGAAATCATAATAATACTACATGATTATAATTTAAGAAAAAAAAACATTTAACATTATCTTTTTTAAAAACATCTTTGTGAAAATCAGAATCTCAATGTTCTTCAAGTTTTCCCCTGCATGTTTTTTGTAAAATAATGAAATATTTCTCTTCCTACTTCAAATTATCATTATTAATTGTTGTAAATAATGTTTCACCATTTAAACGTGTTTTTGAAACATATAACTAGTTAAAAAATCAACCTAGTTATAAGGATAATTTTGAAACTATGACATCCAATGCCATTTAATGAATTCATAAAAATTCTCCAGGCATCACCTTTTAAACAAAAAGTGTTCAAGAAATTTTTCATAAAATATCAATACTTGAGCACTCCATTCAAGCTCCATTAACATTGAAACAACTTTATCATATTGAAATTAATGAGATCATACTACCTCATTAAGAACCTTTAAAAACCAAAGACAATCATTTACATAAAATACAACTCATAAAAAAAGTGATATCTTCCCTGAAAAGGGTCCAGACTTCCCATATAAAACTTGAATCCCTAAGTGGTATGACACTGATCCAAGAAGTGGACATGTCCCCCATAGACAAAAATTTATAATGGGAAACCCCTAGTAGTTTCTAAGAAACCACTATTAATATAATTACAAGAGGGGATCTTCTATTATTGGTTCCCCATTATTTGGGACCATGACTTCATACAGACCCGAGACACACTTTTCGATGCCCAGAGCCTTAATATTCTTTATTGAGAACTCTCTTGATGATCACCACATAAATAAACCATACACTCAATAACCTCCAAATTTTTATGAACCTTCTTGTATGTAGGAATCATAAATAGGGTGACTTCATATTCGATCACTGTGTGAAATTACTCCTCCGGATACTATGGTTTGGACTCCTCATCTAGGAATACATCAACAGAAAAGTGCAGGATATCCTTGAACAAGATCTAAAGCTCCCTCAAACACTGGATCCAATATTGAAGGGAGTGTATATTTTTTCTCTCTTAAAACATCATCGTCAAAGGAAGTTATTCCAAAGAGAACTCCTTTTAAATGTTTGTCCACAACACATATGACTATTTGCGGTCACCAAGATTCAACATCCACCACTCATACATAACTACTTGCATATGAATAACTAAAAACATCACCGAAAACCCTACCCTTGATTGAATGAAATAAAAGGAAATCTCAAGGTCCTCCAACCAAATCTCTTTCTCATGATTTGAGATGATACCCTTATACTTCCCAAAAATCTACTATTGAAAGGAATTCAAGGCCCTCTACCTCGCCTAATACTCCTATTTCTGGTTGATCATTTATAATCAACTAAATTAGCATGCTAATAATCTACTACCTGATTTTGTTTTGTGAATGATGACCATGATCCATTATTAAAGGAATGGAGAAAATACATGCCTAATAATTTGGATTTTTTTTCAAAGTTTATTTAATTAAGTCATTTTAATTTCCCAAAATCACCCAATTCAAACACAGGTACAATAAATAATTATGCATGTACCACTCCCAGGACTCTTCCCTACAAACAAGATTTTGTCTATCAATAAGCACAATTTCATTTGATCAGATCAGAATAGCCCTAAAATCCATTTTACTTTATATTCTCTTTGGCCCAAGTCACACACCAAGATCAACTGAGGGTATATAAATATCATATATATAATGAATTACCCTTTTTAATAATATAATATTATAATATAAGATAATCAACCACTAATAAAATCTATAACATAATATAAATATAAAATCAAACCATCCCAAAATACATGAACAAAATCAAAAAATACAAATAAAAGTATTTATGAAAATACTAAAAGATTGTCCAAAAATATCAACTCAACATCATCTCTGAAACTCAAGATAGTATTTTCAAGCTCAATCCCTAAAGTCCTCATGGAAGCCTAAAAAATATTTTCTACATATAGGTTGAGAATAACATATATAATCAGTTGGATCATACCCAAGGTATCAAGAGAACATGTGAAAAGAGCACACTATTGCACCAGTAAACAAATAAGTAGTACTAACATTAACCTAATTAGTTCAATGAACCAATCTCAACCTCACCATATAATTCTCTCCAAATCATCCATCTAATATAGTAACATTGTACTAAAATAACATAACAAAAGAACCTGATATCTGCTTCCCCACTAATTCACCTCCCTCATGCCCAATGTCAATCGTCATGTTCTCTTACACCTTATCTACATATAAAATATCATAAATATTAATATATGATGTGGGTCAGGACAAATGACTATTCATTATAACTTCTGTAGTGTCTATTATCTTGTTTTACCATCCATCATCATCACATAACAACCTCATCAGACCAGATGGGTGGTAGGGTATCACGAATGTGAATGGAATTTATCTCGTGACCTCCTCCAACAATTCCTAATCCTCACCACAAATCACATCCTAAAAAACACTTGGTAAAATCCAAAACCAACTAATTTCATCACTAGGTAATCTGAAATACCCACCATTATCCTCACACTGTTACCTATAAAAACAATGTATATCATCACTTGGTAATCTCCAAAACCAACCCGTTTCATTACTACTACTGAAGGAGGATTAGAGAAGAGAGGGTAGCCATCCATCCATATGAAAACCAACCAAGTTGTTTTGGAAAATTCCCCGAACCAAAGATATTTGGTCATTACAAAGGTTATCCAACTTCGGTGGGTAGTATAGAAAAATCACAAAAATACATGATAGATAGGTAAAAAAAATATCTAACTTATGAGTTTATATAAATATATAGTAATTTATGCCACACCACCACCCATATACCATACAAAAAATCTATCATAACCATTATCACCACTAAATTCATCACACCACAGACCACACACATTCACTTCCATGTATAGGTTACACCAATTTCTAAATTTAAATGAGTTTCCACCGAATTCCATTTACTGTGTCATTCATTAACATTTACACAATCCTTTCGTTAATTGTAAAATTCATTTAGTATAATTATCACAAATCAATTTTATCCAATTCATATTCATATACCAACCCATGTTATTTCATTTATGACATTAAAATTTATTTAGTGGCTAACCAGACAACTAATACAACCAAATGAAAAATAGCACACTCATCTCATATCAACCATCATCTCAACAACACATCATAAATTACATCTCACCATAATAACCTAAATTATAAAAAACTACACATCATAATCATCACATGAAATGACCAACTCTCATCACCACCTCTGTACAAGGCAACACAATATTCACAACCACACACATGGCCACAACCTTTCTTCCAAAATCTTTGTTCAAGGTTTTATATTAATTGTATTCACTATTTTTCATAGGTATTCTTGTTAGGTTGGTATGGAGTATGATATTCTCCAGTGATGCCAACTATAGGATGAAAATGATACTGTAGATGCTCAATATACAAGAGGGGGGGGGGGGGTTAATTGTATACTTAAAAAATTCTTTGGGAACTTTTAAAGTTGGTTAGAAACCTTTCTATTGTTTAACAGGGCTAACCATGTTAAATCCACAAAACCTCTAAGTTATACTGACTTGATTGATTCTGGAAATGTGATTCCGAGAATGTGATTCCGAAAAATTGATTCCGAAAATGAAACTTAACAAAAGTTTAGAAAACAAAGATTATACCTGAAAGTGTATAGAATCTTACAAATTAGAGTATATAAGTATAAGTAAGTATAAGATAGTTATACTTTCCTCAAAAAACAAAATGTAGTGGAAAACTTAAAAAAATACAAATAACATGTAATAAATATTTTAACCCAAAGAGAAGGGTATCCAACAACCTTGAGTAAAGGTACCCTAATTTATACTTTCAATATATTTTACCTTACCCACACTAGGGTAATCCCTCGATATGAAGATCAGAGTCTGTCTTGCAATCCCCAGAATCCCCCAACTTCAAATTATTCGACACCTCTGTCTTCCTATCCCCAGCAGCCCTCGAATGTACTCAACAACATTCAGAGTCGCACGAAGAAATTCTGAACAAGTTGTTCAGTATACACAAAGCATGAAAGTCTCTCTCTAGAAATCACTTCAGTAGCATGTAATCTCTAGAGTCATAGAATAGTGTTTAGCTCGTTGAAATGATTTCTTATTTATAGGTACATTCTCAACGGTCAGCACCAACCTCCAACAATCATATTTTTCCTTGAATTTCGAAGGGACCTATACACATGTCACCCAAACAACGATTAGTTAGTAACTGAATGTACGACATCGTTTAATAACCAAAACATGAGTAAGAAAAAATATGGTTACTTAAGAAAATTCATTTTTCTAAGTGTAAGGAAAAATGAAAGTTCGGACCCTAACCAAAACCTATTCGGTGTTTATAAAACATGGATATTCAGATTCTGTCTTCAAAGGAATTCATAACCTAAATTCTATAGAATTCCGGTGTCAAAATTTCAAGGAAATTCATAGTTTTAATTAATAAGAATTAGGAGTCTTAATTCATAAGAATTCAGAGTATAAACTCAGAATGTTCGGAGTTTGAATTCATATGAATTCATAGTCTTATCTTTTAATGTTCTGAATTTGAATTCATAAGAATTCGGAGTCGGAGCTTAGAATGTTCAGATTATGAATTCATAATAATTTGGAGTCAGAACATAGAAAGTTTAGAGTCCGAATTTATAAGAATTCAGAGTCTGAACATAGAAAGTTTAGAGTTTGAATTCAGAGAATTCAGAACCTGAATTTGGATCCTGAAAACCGAATTCTATATATCTAAGTATTTTAGTTTCTGAGGTTTTGGATATGAAATCGAATTTTATACTTAGATAAAATATGATCAATGAAAAACATGGTAAGGATAAATTTCCTTGAGGAAATAAAATTTTCCTTATGAGAGTAAAGCATAGGGTAAAAGAGATTTTCTTCAAGATAAGGTGTTTGTGATTTCCAAAACAAGAAGAAATTGAAAAGCCATAAGGAATACATAATGAATCAACAATCTCCCCTAAACATGAAGGAATGGAAAGGTCATAAGGAAACCTTATTGAATCAGTAATCTCCCCCTTTTTGGAAATCACAAACATCCTTACGGAAAATAATTTAAGGACTTTATAAAATAATTTTCTGAACTCTGAAAGTAAAATTTATCTTCCTTAACACATGGGCACACATGAACAATACTAACTCTCCCTTAGACTTTGGAAACAATAAGGACTGTATTATCGATTTCCAGAATGGGACATATCATTTTATTGCATACAAAAATATTCTTGGATAAGAACTACCCCTTAGGGAAATTTCTTCTTTTCATAGTTTTTTTTCCTTTCTCCCCCCTTTTGATTTTCAAAAATAAATACATTGAATGGAAAATAAAATATTGTACCTAAAATATTAGTACTAGAAAACAAAATATATGAAGAGAAACCCAACAATTTTATTACGATTGAAAAAAAATTATACAAGGAATAAATACAACAAAAGATTGAAATTGAATAATTTTATCCTTCCTTTTCCTTCGGTATCAACTTATTCACAATAGTTTTGAGCATCTTGAGCTCTTTGTGATATTCTTCGGCTCACTTGAGAAGCTGATCCTAATCCTATGATTTCTTTTATAAGGCTTTGATTCTTTATTCCTGAGCCTTAAGAACCTCTGACTAAGACTTCAAGGCTTATTCCTACTTGGGAAGATTTTCTTTTATCTCAATCCGGAGATATGTTTCTCTATTCCAACTATGAGAAACTGAATAAAATTTCCCATTCAAATCTTTCAATTCTTGAATCTGGGAATTTTGTTCTAGAGTAAGCTTCTCTTCAAAACTATTTGTGAGATACTTGATCTTCACATCTTCGGTTTCAAAAGCATCCTTGACACTTTCTTGGAACCCATCAAGAATCCACATATCTTATACAGTTTTCCTTGACCAGATGTTCATTTTCTTGCAAGATATTTGGTGAGCTTCATAGTTTATGAAAAAGGATTTGATGTCTGCCACTATCTTGACACACTTATCCCTCACCATGGATACTGAATCTGATTTCTGATTTAGGGTGTGTTAGAGTATCTAGCATCTCGATTCAATGATTGAAAAAATTGGAATGGCCCCAACAAGATTCTTCGGAGACTAAAAAACGAAATCATGTCCAAGGGATGATGATTCCAAATTATAAATTTTTCTTCCTGATCCACCAGATTCTTTATTCTTCATAAATACCTTAGTAGGTGTATCAACTACCACCTATTTACCCTTATAAACATTTTAAATGGATTGCACTTTATTAGAAGATTCGTGCTCACTATAAGACCACTAAAAATTTTGTCTTCCTTTATCTCTTCCTTTTCAGCTCCTGCCTTAGCATCTTTTAGATGAATGAAATCATGATTTAATCTTTCTTCTTCAGACAGCTTATTCACTTATTTTTCAACCTTCTCTTCATCTTTATCTTCTTTCCTAGGGTTATCAAGCTTTGAAGACTCAGCTTCAGAAGTTCGGATTGAAATCTTCTTAGATGTACATCCCTTCTCATGAAAATCTTCTACTTGCTTAATTATATCTACGGTATCACCACTGCCTTCTTCTTCCTATTCTTCTTCCCGCACTAATTTTTCTTGGACTTTTTCCGGAGTCACATATTTCTTTCCCAGAGTCTCAGGTAAAGATTCTATCTGAAAGGATTCTGGTACCAGAATATTTTCAGATGCTTTCTCTGCGGCCTTTAGGAGTGATTTCACTACTTCTGCTTCAGTCATCTTCTTCTTTTCTCTCTTTTATTTTTCTTGTTTCTCAAGCTCATCAGCAGTCTTCTCTTAAAATTTTTGGTTCAGCAGGATCCAAGCCAAAACTAGGCTCCCCTTCTTTCTTATTCTTCTTGTCTTCCCTCCACTTAGCTACTACATCATCCAGATAATCTTTTTTCTTCTTGGGATTTGGAGGTGCGGATTGGATTTGCTTAGGCTATAGGGGTTTTCCTTCCTCTTATACTTCCTTGATCTTCCTCTTCCTTCCTATCTTCTTAGAGGTATCAGAAGCCTCCTGTTTCTTCGATAAGGCTTCCGCTTATTCCCTTGGTAAATCATACAATTCCTTGGATTCTTTGGAAAATACAACATTCATCCTTCTCAGAGCATCATCACTAACTAGCATGACTTTGAAATTCCTTGGATTTGAACTACAAGGAATTTTGAAGGACTCTAAGAACTGAACAATCAGCTTAGAATAAATGGCTGGATACATAATGATCTGAGCCTTCATATTTCCATTCTTTATATTCTCGATCATAATCAGAATATTCTTGACCGGGTTAATTTTCCTTAGATTCACCAAGAAATCCAAGGTATACATGTCACTATTCTTCAAGGTATCCTTGTCCCCTTTCCTCGGAATGATAATCCTTGAACCCATAATTCAAGGATCCTGAAATTTGTAGATAAGTGAAAAATTTTCATAGTCTTAACATCTATAAGACCGAGGAAATCCATATCCTTCACCTTAACAGAAATTACCTGGACATCTGACAACTTATGAGAACAAAACTATGCCTCACCTTCATAGGGAACTCCAATAAAACTAGAAACCTTGGTATAAGAAAGAGTATAAGTCTTCCCGTAGCTCTTGAAAGAGAACTTATCTCTGCCTTCTTCCTTAAAAAAACTTATTGTTTTATAAAATTCAACTAGAAAATCCGGATACACTAAATCTTGAGTTCCTGGCTTCGATACACAAACACTCTCCCATCCATTCAGCTTTATGTTCTTTGAGTTTATAGAATCATACATAGCGAGGAAGTTTGGATGAACCAACCTTTCTATTTACAAATTCCACTCCAAGATCATCTTGACATTTAACATGTCTTTCTGAGAAGATACCTCGACAGACATTCATATTTGAGCAAGATATGAGAAGCTCAGAATGGGATTAATTAGGAAGACATGGCTTCAGCATGTAAAAGATTTGAAATCGATGTAGGAAAACCATTTGGGGGTCCCTTATATAGGATTTTGGGGCAACAATTCAGCTTCTATACCCAATACAATGGTTGGAAAAATTTTGATAAGATCTGATGGTTGAAATGATAGCCAGAAGGAAATTTTGATAGAATCCGATATTTTGAGGTTTTTAATAAAAACATTCGGATTTAAGAAAGTGTGAATATGAGAATAATAATAAAAAGATACCAATCAAGTAAATGATGATTTTGAAAACTTAATAAAGGAGATATAACTTTCGAATTTCTAGGAAGATTATTCGTAGTGAGGAAAAATTCTTTTTGAAGAACTTTAGATTCTGAAAATTCGATTACAATTTTCTTTTGAAAATTGACTACGAAAATAAATTCTTCATTACGAAAATTTAGAAAATCTTCATTATGAAAATTTAAAAAATCTTCATTATGAAAATTTATAAAATATTCATTACAAAAATTTATAAAATCTTTATTATGAAAATTTTGAAAAATCCTCATTATGAAATTTTAGAAAATCTTCTTTATGAAAATTTAGAAAATCTTCCTTATTAAAATTTAGAAAATCTACATCATGAAAATTTAGAAAATATTCATTACGAAAATTTAGAAAATCTTCATTATGAAAATTTCTATAATATTCATTACGAAAATTTAGAAAATCATCATTACGAAAATTTAGAAAATATTCATTTTTAATGATTTATAGATTACAAAAACATTTTCGAAGTCTGACAAACAAATGTAATCCCCATATAAAAAGGAGTTAATTACTGTAAGGAGATAGGTTTCAAAAATAAGTTAACAAGGAAGATTAACTTATGGTTATAATTTCTAACTTCTGTTTAATGTATTCAAATCTATCAGATGGTAAAGATTTTGTGAAAATATCAGCAAGTTGATCTTGAGTTCCGATAAATTAAAGAATGATAAATCCTTTTTGTGTGTGATCCCTAAGAAAGTGATGCCTAATATCTATGTGTTTTGAATGAGATTTATGTGCAACGTTTTTTACTTAAGGCAATGACACTAGTATTATCACACAAAATTTGTGTTTTGGTAAAACTCATACCATAGTTTGTGAGTGTGTATTGCATCCACAAAACTTGAGCACAACAACTTCCAAATTATACATATTCAGCTTCAACAGTGGAAAGTGCCACTGTGTGTTGTTTTTTTCATGACCAAGAAACTAATGAATCTCTTAAGAAATGATAAGTTCCACATGTACTTTTCCTATCCATTCTACATCCACCAAAGTTAGATTACAAATTTTTTTAAAACAAAATCATTTCCAAAAGTATAAAAGGGTCCAAGATCCATAGTTCCCTTTAAGTAGCAAAAAAATATTTTCACTGCCTTTAAATGAGATTCCTTAGGATTGGATTGATATCTTGCACATAAGCATACCTAAAACATTAAGTCTGGATGACTAGATGTCAAGTAAAGTAGACTTTATATCAGAACTCTAAATGATTTTTGATCTACTGTTTTCCCATCTTCATCTAGATCAAGTGAATTTGAGGTACCAATGTGAGTACTTATACTCATATCCATACTTTTTAAGAAGATATTCAATATACTTATTTTGGTATATATATATTCCTTATGGTTTTTGAGAAATTTTAAAACCAAGTAAAAATTTTAACTCACCCATCATAGTCATTTCAAACTCATATTTCATCAGATTCGCAAAGGAATCAGTTAAATATTGCTGAGTTCAACCAAATATAATGTCATCAACATAAATTTGAATAATCAAAACATTTTTCTTATCTTTATTTATAAAAAGCATTCGATCAGCATTTCCCTTAACATAATTATTTTGAAGAAAAAAACATGTAAGTTAATCATACCAAGCTTGAGGGGATTGTTTAAGTCCATACAAAACCTTGGTGAGTTTAAAAACATGTTCAGGATGTTTTGTATCTTTAAAACCAAGAGGTTGTTCAATAAAAACTTCCTCTTTAACATAACTATTAAGGAAAGCACATTGAACATCCATTTGAAAAAGTTTGAAATTGAAAAATGTTGAAAAGGCAAGTAATATACGAATAGATTCAATTCTAGCTACTGGAGCATATGTTTATTCTTAGTATATTCTTTCTTGTTGATTATAGACTTTAGCAACCAATCTAGATTTCTTTCTTACAATGATTCCATTTTCATCACACTTATTTCAAAAAACCCATTTTACTCCAATAACATAAGTTTTATTAGGACTTTCAACCAAGGTCCAGACTTTATTTCTTTAGAATTCATTTAGTTCATCTTTCATAGCTTTTATCCCATCATCATCACATAAAGATTCATCAGTGATTTTTGGTTCTAATTGGGAAATAAATGCTAGATGTTCTACTCCATTTCGTAAGGAACTTCTCGTCACGACCCATCCTTGGGGCCCATGCTGTGACTACCCCAAGCCCGCCTCCCATAGGCCAGGGGCTGGAGACTAGCACCAAGGCGTAAATCCCGACAAAATGGAAGGCATTGCCTTTATAAAGTAAAAAAACACCACAGAGTAAACCAGAATAAGTAAAAACTAATTAAAACTGGGTACAAAAGTAAGTGCGGAAAGTAAATGGGCCAGAATACAAACCCAAACTAAAAGTAATTACAACAGGAAAGAAAGTACAGCAACTGAAAGTAAAGAAGCAACGTCGAGCCGTCCAATGGAAGTCCCACCTGATGGGTGGGTACAGATAGCCACCTCATCTCCACGGGTCCAGCCATCCACTCCGTGTACGTCCCACCCAGTTATCCACCTCCATCTACCGACTGCTCCACAAGCATCAACCTCGATCAGCGATGTCCGTTGTCTACATCCAACACAACGTAGTGCGGCTATATCCCGTGCAGGGGTGAGTATACGCTACTCAGTAGGGACCCTGAGACCCCCGAAGGGCTCCCAGAATCCACAAAGGATAATCCACAAAGGAACGATACAATCACAAAGTAACACTCAACAATACCTAGGTATATTCCCATACATATACCTAAGTCATCAATTCGAGTTTGGCTTCAACATCTGAGCCCAAGTTCGATCACGTCCACATAGGAGTACAAGACAAACCACACAGGATAGTAAGGCAATCATATCGAAGATATTGATTGAAGTCAAGACTCATCTCACACAGGTATACTTCTTTCTAAGGTGATAGAGATGATCAGATATAGCCACTGATTAATCTAAGCTGGGACCCACATAGGATACTAAAGCAGCTAAGCTGTCAGACCCACATAGGATACAGACCAGCTACTCTGCCAGACCCACGTAGGATAGCAAGAACAGAGTCAGACACTGCCAGACCCATGTAGGATACAAGAATAGTAGTAATTTCCGTCGAACCCATGAAGGATTTCAGTACGATCTTCATTGCTACCGAACCCACATAGGATTTCAGTGCAGTCTTCATCGCCGTCGAACCCACGGAGGATTTCAGTACGGTCTTCATCACTCCCGAACCCACATAGGATTTCAGTGCAGTCTTCATCACCGTCGAACCCACAGAGGATTTCAGTACGGTCTTCATCACTGCCGAACCCACAGAGGATTTCAGTGCAGTCTTCATCGCCGTCGAACCCACATAGGATTTCAGTACGGTCTTCATGATCATCGCAGCCAGCTCTAGGGTTCCCGCATACAGCATGATCGTTTCCGGGAGGGTCCACTCCACGAGCAAAGGGGGTCGATACATCAACTGAAACTTAGTCCAGATTCGATGTATCTCAAAGTTCCATCTCGACAAGAGGAACTCAACGTGACAGACGACGCGTCAATCGGACGCCCGGTCTGAGAGTTATTGACCTTTTCGTTCCAGGGGCCCGGTTGGTTTTTAAGTAAAACCCAACCTGAACGCACTCCAAATGCATCCAAACCTCAAGTGGAGTAAGACAAAAGGTCCGTCTCACTAAGAGGAATCCAACAAAGTCGATGACATGTGAAACGGACGTCTAGAGCTCAAGTTATAAGCGTTTCCGCTTCGAGGGCCCGGTTGGTTTCGTGTTCGAACCAACCCGGCCGTACCCAAAGTTCACCGAAACCTTGAGTGTAATATACCGAAACGACTGTCTCGATCCAAGGTTTGCATCGCAACTGACGGTGCATCTATCGGAGGTCCGTAGCCGAAGATATGGGTAAAAGAAGGAACATGTCTGGTTTTAGGGTGGTTTTAGGCCCAGACCAACCCGGCCTGAGACCCCCTAGGTCGGCCCGAACCGGGTCGACCTGAAACGGGTCTGGTTCCGGCCCATTAGGGAGCGACCTTGTCCGGTGGGCATAGCCAGTCCTGGTCGGCATGGCCCGGCCAGGCCTGGGCGGCCAGTGGCCTGGCATGCTCGCGCGACCTGCGTGGCCAGCTCGGCCAGCGCTGAGCTTGAGCGGAACAGGGGGGGGGGGGGGGGGGCGCTGCCCCCCTGATTGAGAACCGCGGCCCCCACGTGGGGGGGCGCTCCTTTAGCCAGCCAGGGGTTACGACCCCCGGTTTCTTGGAAGCCGGCCGGCCCGGTCCGGTCCGCCGGTGCTGCTGCCGCGGGACCGTTGGGGTCCCGCCCCTTCGAGGTGCCGGAGGCCAGCGGTTCCAGCCGCCCGACCTTGCACCGCCGCGGCTTCGAGCCGCGACCTTGTTCGACCGCCGCAGCGTGACATCACCATGCCCCTCTGCCGTAGCCCCGCTCTGGCCGCGGTGTCTTCATGGTTCTCGGGCGCGGCGCGACGGCGCCCCACCCCTTCGCTACGGCCCGACTTCGGCCGCATGTTCGTTTGGCCTCAGCGGCGCGGCGCGACGACGCCACACATCTTTGCCACATTTCTCCATGATACCGCACGGTTCCGTTGCACCGCACCGACTTATTTTAAACCGCAACAACACAACAACAAAAAGGGGGAGGAGAGTCGGCCGTGTACATGCGGTCCGACCTCCTCCCGATAAGTTGATATCAAGCGGCCCAAAAATAAAGACGAAGAAAGGTAAAGGATATTTCACGAACCAAAAGTAAATAACCCCTACCTCAAGGTGTCGTCGAACGAAGGTTTGTTGCGGGAATGAACGTCGTGGAAGAAGGCGTCATGTGAAAATGCATCGCGGAGAAGAGAATTGTCGACGTCACGTCGTCGATCTCCGAGGATTCGACGTTCTTCGTCGTCCTTCGTTAGAGGCCGACGTTCTTCATCGGTGATGGTGCGTTCTTCGCATTCATCAAGGATGAAGATGAAGTTCAAGACTTGAGAAACTCCTCTCCAATTCTTCTGGCACAACGAAACAACAATAATAAAATAAGGCGTTTCCTTATTTTATTACTCATGCCAACAGTTTTTGTAAATAAAAAACAGATCACGATTTAATTATCGAGCGTTGTCCAATTAATGAGGTGTTTAATAATCCAATTAAATGCGAGAGTTGACATGGAATTAAAGAGGGGGGTGCGGGTGAGTTACCCAATTAAATGCATGTGGGAGGTAAAATGAAATAAAGGGGGTGGGGATCGTGTGGGCCCCACCTCACTAATATCCTACCTAAGAATTAGGATATCAGTGGGTCCCATTCCAACCACCATGCTTAGGTTAACACTACTTAGAATAAAAATAAAATCGGTTGCACAATATTTTATTTTATTCTTTAGTTAACCCAAATAATTAATAACTTCACCTGAGAAAACGCAACTCAGAAAAAGGTGTTCTTAAGCAATTATCGGCGCTGTGATTCCATCGGTGCCCTCAGAATTCGATTCCGAGCACCGGTCCAAAAGTTAGGAAAACCCGCTCGTTCGTTCACTGAACGTACCCGAGCTAAACTTTGGAAAATGATTCCGGGCACACCGGGCCTCAGAATAAGGTGCCATCAGAAACAGCGTTCTTGTAAAATCCCAAAGAAAATTAAGAAAAAAATTTCCCTTGAATTTTACAGGTCATTACACTTCTTATCCTTATAGTTTGATTTACATCACCAATGATACTATCACTAGGATGATTC
The DNA here is from genome assembly GCA_963277665.1 of Viscum album. Lineage (NCBI taxonomy): Eukaryota > Viridiplantae > Streptophyta > Magnoliopsida > Santalales > Viscaceae > Viscum > Viscum album. The sequence continues at coordinate 1,756,569,957 of OY728137.1, forward strand.
TTAAGAGACAAGTAATATGGGTTTTGTAAAACCTTTTCATCAACATAGGGTAAGAAATGATCTAGGGTAATTGTTTTAGAATTATCTTTTTGGACATTTTCCTTATCAAATGTATCTTCTAACAGAGGCTGATAATCAGTTTTTGAAAACACATCCGAAGATGTAGGTTGAGGTTGTTTAAAAACAAAAAGGTCAGTTTCATCAAATTTGGCATGTACTATTTTTTCAACAGTATAAGTATTTTTATTGAAAACTCTATAAGCCTTAGAATTTTTGGAGTAACCTAAGAAAATTTCTTCATTAGATTTTGGTGAAAATTTGTGTATATTTTCTTTAGTATTTATAATGAATACCTTGCAACCAAAATCCTTGAATTAGGAAAGTCTAGGTTTTCTACCATTCCATATCTCATAAGGGGTTTTATTTAGAAAAGGTCTAATCAAAACTTGATTTATAGTATAACAAGTAGTACTTACAGCTTCAGCCCAAAAATATTTGGCTATAGAATACTCACTAAAGATGGTTCTTGTTATATATTGAAGAATTATATTTCTTCTTTCAACAACCCCATTATGTTGAGGTATTCTGTGTGCTGAGAAGTTATGAGTAAATCCTTTTCTACTACAAAAAGTTTCAAAATCAAAATTTTGAAATTCTCCTCCACGATCACTATGAATAGTTATCAAAGGAAGGTTTTTCTCATTTTTAACTTGGTCTATAAAACTTTTCAAAAAAGAAAAATAATCAGATTTATTTTCAAGAAAATAGATCCATGTAAATTTAGTGTAATCATCAAATAAGACAGACACATAATATTTGCCTCTAATGATTCTAATTTGTGTTGGACCAAAAAGATCAATATGCACTAACTATAATGAATCAGTGGTTGAGACTTCACTGAATGATTTAAAACTTTATTTATGTTGTTTTCCATATTGACAAGGATCACAAACTTTTGAAGAATAAAATCTATACTCTGGTATATCCTTAACTAGTCTTTTCATAGAGAGTTTTTATAGGTTCCTAAGGTTACAATGTCCTATCCTTCTATCCCATAACCAATACTGATCTTCCATTGCACTAAGACATGGTAAGTCTTGGCTCCTAAATTCTTCTAAGTTTAGTGTGTACAAATTCTATTACCTATGGGAAGAAATAGTAAACTCTTCCATGGAATTGGGTACTAAGAAATTTTCGTTCCTAAAGGTCACAAGGTAACCTTCATCACATAATTGACTTATGATAATGAGGTTGTTCTTAAGACCTTTAACAAACAAAAAATTTGAGATCAATGTTTTTCCAAGAAGAACAATATTACCTATACCAATAATTTATCCCTTAGCATTATCTCCGAAAGTTACTTTTCCTCATTTCATATGGATAATCTTTTCAAAGGAGTTTTTGTTACCAGTCATATACCGGGAACATCCAATATCCATGTACCATTTAATGCTGTTGGTACTTTCTTTATTTTCCTAAAAATAATAATATTAGACTTTCGAAACCCAAACTTTCTTGGATCCAGAAATTTCAGAAAGCAAAATTTTAGGCACCCACATTTTCTTTGAAAAATAATCTTTATGAAATCTTAATGACTGGGTTTTGTTTACGGAACAAATTTTTTCCCAGTGTCCACTACACTGACACTTAGTGCAAATGGATCACTTTGAGTAAACAAATAATTGTTAATAAAAATCGGTTTTTAAGTAGTATGACCAAAACCAGAATTATTCCTAAGAGCTCTGATTTGAGAATACATCTTTTCAACATTTTCATTACCTATGGTAATGTTTGAAAAACAATTCCTTAGGGAAAATATTTCTGACTTCAGTCTAATAACTAATTTCTTGTCTTCCAAAACATTATTTTTTGAACTAGAGTTAGGCTCGAAATTTTTTTTCTTAGAAATTATATTTTTTAGATCCTTAGAAAGTTTATCCTTATCATAATTTACTTTCTAACGATTTTTTTGAAATACTTTCAAAATCAAGGGTTTTCATATCAAGAACTTTAGAAAGATCTGATATTTCCTTAGCAAGAATAGTATTCCTAGAATTTACCTTATCAAGCTTTTTCTTGAGTTTTGAATTCTCATTCTCAAGAAGATTAGAAAACCTAGTAACTTCTTTATTGGTAGGTAAAGTATTATCTTCATCAGAAGAAGATTATTCATCAGAATAGTTTTAATATTTATTATTACTATAGCTAGTATTCAAATATATATTGGTCATGGATTCCGCATTGTATAACTTAGCCATTAGGCAATTATTTTCAATAGGTAATCTGGCTATTAAACCAAGATTCTTCTTTCCAAAAGATTCGTAATATGATGATTTATCTGAAGAGTATCCACCACTGTCACTCCAGGTGTCATTAGCTTTCAAAACATTCTTATCTTTTGATTTGTAGTAATTTTTTCTTGTTTCTCTCAGAATTATTTTACTTTATTTCCTTTCTCTTAAGAATAAGACAATCTGGTCTTATATGTCCTGCTCTTTTGCATTCATAGCATGTGACTTATGAATCTTTCATATCTTTCCATTATTTCTTCTTGTATCTAGATTGAAAGTTCTTCTATGCAACAACATTTTTCATCCATTGAGAAAGATTGGAAAACTCATTTTCTGAATATTCACTTCCACTAGATTCGGATTGAATAACAACCTTCTTAGATTTATATCTTGCAACTCTCTTAGGAGTCTTGGCTTTCATATGATTGGAAGTTGTTGTAAAATAAACACTACCATTCCCATTATTCTTCTTAATATTATTAACATATCTATTCATTCCAGTCTCATGTTGAAGAAGAGTTCCAAAAATTTCGTAAAGAGGAATCAATGTGGCTTTTCTATTCTCATCAATAGTAGTTCTCTTGGATTCCCAGTCATTGGGTATGATGTCTATGATTTTGTCCACAATAGATTCATTATCTAACCCTTTATCACCCATATATTTTAAAATATTAACAATAGTCTTGAATCTTTGTTGTACCTTATATATGGGTTCTCCATAAGAAATGTAGAAACCATGATATTCAGCTCTGAGTATGGATTTTCAAGTTTCAATAAATTTGGAAGTTCCAAAGTGTGTAACTTCAAAATTCTTCCAAATAAAATTCTCTACTTCACAAGATGAAATTTGGCTATATATATTTCTAGTCATAGAACAAATCAATGTATTGCATACCGTATAATTCAGTTTCTATTCATGCATTTCTTGGTTGGTGAAGGTACTAACTTCCTTGTCAGGGATTTTATATCCTCCAATAAGCATAACACAATTATCTACTCCAGTATTGATAATGAATGTGTTCATATGAACTCTCCAATATTCGTAATCATTTCCATAAAAAATAGGTGGTCTAGAAGGATTTAGGTTGTCTATGGAACCAACATTGATTCCAGTCATCTTAAAAGAAATATTTCCACACAAACTTGTTAGTAATAATGTTTGTAAACAAGTATAAAAAATCCTAAGCATGGAAAATATAGAACAATGAAAAACTTGACCAAGAAAAATTATATGTGGATATAAGTATTTCAGCGACCTCCTCTGATATCAATTGTTAGGTTGGTATGGAGTATGATATTCTCCAATGATACCAACTGTAGGATCAAAATGATACTGTAGATTCTCAATATTCAGGTGGGGTGAATTGTATACTTTAAAAATTCTTTGGGAACTTTTAATGTTGTTTAGAAAAATTTCTATTGTTTAACAGGGTTTGACAAGGTAAATTAACAAAACCTCAAAGATCTACTAACTTGCTTGATTTCGAAAATGTGATTCCTGAAATGAAACTTAAAAAAAGTTTACAAAACAAAGATTCTACCTTTAAGCATATTGAATCTTAAAAATCCGAGTATACAATTATAAGGAAGTATAAGATAGTTATACTTTCCTCAAAAAACAAAATGCAGTGGAAAACATGAAACAATAAAATTAACAAGTATTAAATCTTTTAACCCAAAGATAAGGGTATCTAATAACCTTGGATAAAGGTCCCTTGCTTTATACTTTCATGAAGTTTTTTTTACCCACACTAGGGTACCCCTCAATATGAAGATCGGAGTCTGTCTTGGTATCCCCACAAGCCCTCTACTTCAAGGTAGTCGGCACCTCTGTCTTCCTATCTCCAAAAGACCTTGAATGTACTCAGAAATATTCAGATTCACATGAATCAATTCTAAACAAGATGTTCAGTATACACAAAGCATGAAAGTCTCTCTCTATAAATCACTTCAGCAACAAATAATCTCTAGAGTTATAGATCAGTGTTGGTGTTGTTCAATGGAGCTCTTATTTATAGGCACATTCTCAATGGTTGGAACCCTCCTCTAAAGGTCATATTTTTCCTTGAATTTTAGAGGGACCTGTACACGTGTCACTCAAACAATGGTTAGTTAGTAATTTAATGCATAATATCATTTTATAACCAAAACAAAAGTAAGAGAAAATATAGTTATTTAAGCAAATTCATTTTTCAGAGTGTAAGGAAAAATGAATGTTCAGAGCCTAGCCCAAAACTATTAGATGCTTATAAAACAAGGATATTCATATTCTATCTTCAATGGAATTCATAACTTGAATTCTATAGAATCCAGGAGTCTAAATTTCAAGAAAATTCGGAGTCTGAATTCATAAGAATTCCTTGTCTGAACTTTAGAATTTTCGGAGTCTGAATTCATAAGAATTAGGAGTCTGAACATAGAATGTTCGGAGTCTAAATTCATAAGAATTCGGAGTCCGAACTTAAAAAGTTCGGAGTCTGAATTCATAAGAATTCAAAGTCTAAACATAGAAAGTTCGGAATCGGGATTCAGAGAATTCAGAACCTGAATTCAGATCCTAAAAACATAATGATCTATATATAAGTATTTTAGATTCTGAGGTTTTGGATATGAAACCGAATTTTATACTTAGATAAAATATTATTAATGAAAAACATGGTAAGGATAAATTTCCTGGAGGATTTAAAAATTTCCTTATGAGAGAAAAGCATAGGGTAAAAGATATTTTCCTTAAGATAAGGTGTTTGTGATTTTCAAAACAAGAAAAATTTAAAAGTCATAAGGAAACCTTACTAACTCAACAATGTCCCCCAATTATGGAACAGAAATGTCACACAGAAACCTTATTGACACAGTAATTCTTACTCAAATTCTATATTTCCATGGTAAAACAATTCATTTTACATATATGAATATTTTTCATTTCATTCTGGGGAATATCAAGAAATCAATAAATTAGTGTCTAATAACTATACCAATAACAACATAATGAAGGATATCAACAACATTGATTTAAATTAAGGTCAATAAGAATGCATAATATCATCAACAATGACAATAAAAGTTTCTAAACATGTTATATATACCCATTACCATTGAATTTAAATTGACCTGATTCATTAACTTTCTGAATAAAACTATTACTTTCTACCTAGTAGAAGGAAAAGTAATTAAATCCACACACATGCACATAAATATCGATAGAATGAGGATCCTATGACTTAAACAATACTTCCATGATGTTTCACACAATAATGTGAAGGAGAAACAATCGGAAGACCACAACTGCACTAGGAAATATTGGATCAACCTGAACCGCTCCATAGGATCATAAAAAATAAAACCCAAACACACCTCAAACTTGAAGAAAATCACCACTATGAACTCCCAAAGGGGAACCAAAGAAAATAAGGGAGAAAATGGGATTTAATGATTGTGTATTTACAAATATCAAATTCTATAAGCCATGGATCTGAGCTGAGAAGGGAGGGTTGGAAGTTTTCTAATAATTTCCTAGGTGTCTCACAAAAACTAAGAGAGATGAAAGAATTTAGGTGAGACCCAAATTTTTTAACCATGTTAGACCTTGACACATTCATGGTGTTAAAACCAAATTTTTGGTGCAAGTTTTAATGAGGCCATCCAATTCATGAGGTGAAATATAACAAGTCACTGAATCCCAAAAAATATAAACTCAATGATTAACCACAATTTCTAATGATACGTAAGCCTCAAATAAATTAACATAATGAAAAATCCCTTAACATTATAGGTTCATTAAGCATAAAACTCCCCTATAAAACCTGAAGTTATGAATTAATGGCCTCCAAGCTAAGAAAATTATCTTACACCATGAACACATGTCCCTATCGTGAACTAACTTATACAGTAGAACTACAGATTTAAACTCTAGTAAACCCTCCTCAAGAATCCTTTGAACACCACCGACTCCTAAACCACGAACATTACTTGTGAATAAGGCACCAATAATTTCACCACTAGAAGTAATTTCCCAACTACCATTGTTGGAATTCTCTTGATATGTTATATAATAGTTTTGATACCCCAAACTAAATTCCCTTCTATACTATAACACCATACTTTAATATTTATCTTTCAATATCTGATTCATATTCTCATTTAATCCATTTTATTTTGGTTTTTTGATAACTATATTTTTCAAAACTTTTTACCTTCTTTTTATAAAAATTCCAGAAGTTGCAACTACTGAGCTCACTTATGTTGTCTATAAAAAGGTACTTCAATTTCGAGCCAGATTACCATACCAAAGAATAATTAAATTAAATTAAGACAAAAATTCAAGGGAGTTTTGAGAAAGGATGAAGAGATCATGTAGGAACTGGAATGGAGGAAAAAGAGTGAGAAATGAAGGATTTATGAAATAATCAATTTACATCTTCAAATCTGGGAGATTTGAAAAATTCATATAAGTTTTATCCCAATTCGTGATATAACCAAACTCCAAAGAGGGGGAGAAGAGCATGGGAGAGTGACTTTGGTATGTGGGTTCAGGTGAGAGTTGGAATCACCGAAAAAACATAAAAATTGAAGGAGATTTTAAATAATTTTAAAATATTTTGAATGTAAAAAATGGTCTTTCATACAGGCCAAATCCTTGATATAAAAACAAAAATCCACCATGATTATTGATTCCTAAATGGTCCAAATAAATATGGTGGTATTAATAGGTCAGGGGAGGACAAGTAGTAATTGGAATGTATGAGAAATGTTAAAAAATTAAAGAGTTATAACGAAATCAAAATTTATTTTTAAATATGGAATTGGGCTCACGGTTTAGCCCAATTCATGAAAACTCACCCATTACTCCATAAAAGCTTGAGAAACCCCCAAACAAAGCATGAATTAAAATTAAATGAAATTTTACTTTAAAATAAGTCATGTATGTGACAATTCTCCCCACTATGAAAACTTTCCATCCTCGGAAAGCCACAATAAGTCCAAATACAAAAACCAAACCCAATCGATAAACCAAGATGTACTTCTTTGTGAAGATTCGCCTCAAAGGCCAAAATACCTCTAATGATCAATTAAAGAAGGATTAATCTCCCAAACCAAAATTACACCACTTTCCGGAAATGATCAATCATATTCATATATATTCCAAAAGAAAACTCCTCAAACACTATCCGAACAAGACTCAAGGAATTCACCCAAACAAACAACAACTTCGAACAAGGTTACACTTACCTTACTTTAACGAAACCATTTGGCACTCTCCAATCCAAATGTTTACTCAAGGAAGATGTTGGTAGCTAGATAGTTCCAAATGATACTACCTTCCACCAAGCCAAAACCATGGATAAATGTGAGCTATTCGTATGGGTGGAAACAAATAGGCACCCCACCATAAGAGACAATATATATTTTTCTGAGACAGAATCAGGACACTAACTAGGGGAGGCCTAAAAAGACTCCCTAGTACAAAGGGTAGAATTCCATTCAAATTTTATGAAGGAATGTACATGAGAATCACATTGGGTCTCCCCACCATAAGAACCAACCATCTTAACCGACCACCATGGGCCGACATTGGAAGACCCAAAAAAATTTAAATATTTGGGAAGGGCACAGGGTTAGTTTGAACGGTTTGGGAAACCATGCACTAACTGTGCAAATCATTATTTTTGCATGGATTCCTAGCATATGGTCACTACTGAACGTGCACAAACTGTGTGATCAACCTATCTAGCAAAATTTCCAACGATTCTCTAATTACTCTATGGAAACCAAAGGGGGAGGAATGACTTTAGGCGATGCCATGGGTACAAGGCCCTCAACCTATTTCCACCAAATGGAAAAAATGAAAGAAATATGATGACATCAGAGGTTTAAAATCATTCTATCTTTCATACTGAGTATAAGACATTTTACAAGGGTTTAAAAGACCCTAGGATTTCCTCTCACTTCAAGCCAGCCTCTCTCTGAGACCTATGACTGGAACTCAAATGATTGAAGCATCTTTGACCTCACAGTTAGGATTTGGAAACCCCTTGAATGAGAATTCTTCTTTCAATGCCACTAAAAACTACACTGAAATTCCCGATAGATTTCCAAGACATAACAAATTCCAAAATCACTTTACCCTAACTCGATATTTCACTGAAACAAGGGCTTAGAAGATGCACACTCATCACACCTTGTTTATTTGAGTGAGAAACAATAGAAGTAAAGAAAACCTATACTCTCCTTCCTCTAAAATGGAAGATTTTGATGTTTTTCCAAGGGAGACATTCTCCCAACACAATAGAGACTCTCAGAGGATTGGAAAACTTTGACCTTTATAGTCAATCGAGCACATGACATCACAAGGCATCACCAAACATGACCATTATGACTGATATAAACAATGCATTGAGAGGGACCTTATACAACATCACCAAACAACACACAATAATAGAAAGTGGCCACACTATCCTCTCGGGACCAGATTTATCTCACTGGTAGTTTAATGTGAACTCCTTCTTCGAAGAGACTATGTAGGACCGAGAAGACCTCTTAAACACCATCCAGATACTCATCCATGCTAACAACCCCATACCACTTCGACCTTCAGTAAATCAGAAAACTTAAGAGGATAAGGTATCTTTAAACCTTCCATGATCACTCTCCCACTACAAGAGGATACAAAAATCCAAGAAAGGAAAGGGTGTAGACTCAATATAAAATGCTTCAGAAAAATATTTCTTATATTGATCAACTAGAGGGTCTTCAATCAGAGAAACAATCTGGGTTTCACTTCTATTGTGCACTAAACCTTAACGAGGCATACTTTATCCAACGATTAAACCCAAGGACCCAACCAAGATGTTCCATCAGTTAATATATACCACAAAAATGATCCAAAAACATTAAAGGAACCACTATAAAGGAGTCCCAAAACATATTTCAGAAGATACCACCAACCTTCCCCTCAACACAACTTACCAACCAAACACAAACCCAAAACACAGTACAAACAGGAGGGGTTCCTGGACTCAAAACATCCCACAACATCATCATTTAAAAAAACACATAATAAAAAACATCCCAAACTAGTCATAGAGACATCAAGTTTCTCCTTTAAAATCATCTTTTTGAAAATAAACTGTTCAATGATTAGCATGTCCACCAATGGTACCCCATGGGCCTCACACATGAATGTTTGTATGCCACATCGGGTACCCTCCTCATTTCTATCCCAGAAATCATCTAGCCATGCCATCAACCATCCATTATCCCATATAACCCCATGCATGTGGTCACTCATTGAAATAACAAAGGTTAAACTAAAAAATTCTGTCCACTTCTCAAAACCAAAATAGTCAACCAATACCCCCTTTTTCTCAAAACTGCTAACCACGAAATCAAAAAAAAATTACATCTTAACAAGATTTTCAGAAAGGAACAATCATTTAAATGAAAACTCACTTTAAATTCATACACATTAATTTCAAAACATCTCATCCCATTAAAACACCTCTGAACGGTTTAGAAAACTCTAATAGAAGCACTTTTTCAAAACCAACCCTGACAAAGTTCATGCTTTCAAAAGAGGGGAAAACACACCATTTTCTCTTCCAATAAAATTCTAAAAACTTGGTTCTAAATTTTCAAAAATCTAACCATTCCCTCTTTATTATATAATCATTTCAAAAAAAACTTTTCACTTGTTTAAACCATGTCACTTTAAAACCAAAGTTCAATGATTTCCATACTGAAGAACACAAGACAATGCGAGAGGAAACTACTTTTAGTGGGTGACTTGGACATATGGATGAAGGCTATATTACAATAAATTCACTATCGCAGAGAGTGTTCTAGTGAATATCCTCAGCTCCACATGGCTTTCTAGGCCCTGCGAGCTCACCAATACCATTAACCCAACTCTCTTTCCATTTACTCTAATCATCATCAAACCATGAAAACCAAAGGACTCTGAAAAGCCCCGACCTCCCCTAGTATCTTGAGGCCCTTCATGGGGTTTGGTGATCAGACACATTACTCATAACCAGAATTCCAATTCCCGAAAATCTTAACCCCAGACTATCTTGACTATTACCCAAATAACATGACCCAAAGAGAGCGAACCATCATATGATACCATTTTGTCACGACCCGAATCAGGTCGCCATCAAAACTGGCACCCAACCCAGACCAAGACAGGGCTCGAAGGGTGTTCCCAATCCCCATGGGCTGGAACAAGTGCCTGGGTATCATAAAATGATGTTTGTGAATTATTCACCTGAGTTTATAAACATTAAACCACAAACAAACTTAATAAAACAAATCTGGATTTTTCAACTGAAACTGTGTTTTGAAAAAAATTATAACTGAATTACATAAGATAAAACTATGTTTAAATACAATTAAAAAGGTACAAAACCAAATAAGGACAGACCAAGAACCTCTACAAGGAAAGAGGCACTGCCCTCAAGCCATCTCCAAAACACCACATCATGTACGACTAGTAAAAACCCAAACTATTGGAACAAAAGTTTTAACCAATCCTGCAACAAAAAAATATCCAAGTCTACTTACACAAAAAGGTATAAGTAGGGTGTGAGAAAAATCCCAATAGGATACCAACACTACGATATTCAATGCGATAATCAATTAACAACGAAAATCATGCAATTTTTTTAAAACATGTAATTTCTAGTTACAATTTCTAAAAGATTCAACTTAAAAAAAATAAGTTTTCAAGTGGGATAATTTAAAGAATCAACAATTTTAAAATAAATTCCAATGCTATTGAATTTTCCAGCCAAATATACTGTATGCTGATGGTGAGTATAAAGGATCTAATGAGAACAAGAAATAGGAAATAACCCTTAGGCACTAGCTAGATGTGGGTCCCAGGTACCTCGTATCTCGGTGAGAGTAACTATAACAAAATATCCATTATCATGCACAGATTACTAGAAGGGAACATACCCATAACCTATTGGTCCCTAATAATCATCATAATAATTTATTTAGAGTTGTAAGAATCAATCTTGCAAAGTAAAACTGAGGACAAACCCCGCAGATTCAGTAGCATACTAGTACACCTCCACCCACCTAGATACCCATGTTTTCCCCTTGTTCTAAAACAAGTTCAAAAAGTCAATAAATATATTTTTCATATGAAAATATTATTTCCACATCAAAAATTTACCAAAAATACCCCATGTATACCACACAAGTCAAAAAAGTCCACTTTTTATTCAAATTGATTTTGAAATTCGACTCACACCAAAATAGCCTAAAACACTTTTCAAATTTCTTTTACACTTCCATAAATCCATTAATTTTTTTATAATACCAATCCAAGATATTCCAACTCACATAACAACCCAATGAAATGTTACATAATACCCTTTTCAAAACCCAAATCAATTTTCCACATCACACTCACACAAAACATCCCACATCACTTTCACATCTCTTACACAATATATTAAAGCCTTAAAACTTTTTTATAAAAAGTTTATAAGACGGAAAACATCACAAAAAAGCCCCTTTAACATTTAAAATGTACCATTTCAACATATAAACACTCCAAAATAGTTTTCCAATATGGTTTCGTCACTTACAAAAATCATTAAATCATTCCAATCTTTCATAAAACAACTCCAAAGAGTATACCCAATCTTTTCTCATAAAACCCATTTTAAAACCATATTTCAAGGAAAAAACCACACCAAAACACTACCAAAACAGAATTTTCATCCCTAGAGACATTTATAAAACCACTTACAAGTGTGATAAAATAACCATGAATAATACCATGAAAGATACAAATCAAAACACCCATTTTCATAAAATTCTCTTAAGATGTATAACAAAGTTTTACACATACAAAATATTCCAAAAACCCCCTTCTAAGGCCCACATGACAATAAGGAATTAAATAAATAGAATTTTTATCCCTTTTCAACAAATAATAAATCAATTTCATATTTTATAAAACTACCAAAAAAGATACCACATGTGTTACATTCGAAAAGTTCACAACTTCAACAGAAATGGAATTATAAAATAAAATGCTTAACCAAATCCCTAAAAAATTGGGGTTTTCACCACACACAACATATGGGGAACCTGAAAAACCAGTAAAACAAGAAAACTAACTCATCAAGGAATGGTTAACCATGGAACCACCTACCAAAAGCGTTGAATCCCTCAAAACATGGTGCGAAACATGAACCGCATCACCACCGCACCACAAGGACGATAAATCCATCCCTTGACCACAATATTTGACCAAAAACAACAAATCAAACCCTAGGTTCGAACCCTAACATTTGGACATGTTAGAACATAATGAAAGAGGATGGAACCCCTAACAGAAAAGGAAGAAATCAAGAAGGAATCACTTACCTTAAAGCAATATTTAAAAATCACCCCAAATTAACCAGTATCTTAATTTGAAAATATCCAAAAATTCTTGGTAGGTTAGAGAAAGGATGAAGGGATCATGTAGGAACTGGAATGTTTGAAAAAGAGTGAGAAATGAAAGAGTTATAAAATAATCAATTTACCTCTTCAAATATGAGAGATTTGAGAAATTCAAAGATGTTTTATCCCCATTTGTGATGAAAAAGAAATCCAAATAGGGGTAGGAGAGCTTGGGGGAGTGCCTTGGGTATGTGGGCTCGGGCAAGAGTTGGAATCACTAAAAAAAAGTAAACATTGAAAGAGATATTAAAGAATTAAAAACTATTTTTAATGCAAGAAATATGATTTCGGGCCAGCCCAATCCCTGAAATAAAAACCAAAATCCACCCTGATCATTGATTCCTAAATGGTCCAAATTAATATGACAGTGTTAATAGGTCAAGGGAGTCCAAGTATGAATTTTAATGGATGAAAATTTTGAAAAATGAAGGAGTTATAAAGGAATTAAATTTTATTTCCAAATCTGGAATTGGGCTCACGGTTTGGTCCAATTCATGAAAACTCACCCATTCCTCCATAAAAGCTTCAGAAACCTCCAAAACTAAGCATAAATGGAAATTAAATAAAATATGACTTTAAAATAAGTCATGTATGTGAGAATATGGGTAGTCCCCAAAAAGTTCTTCATGAACTAGATATACCATTCAATATCATGGCTCCCAACTATCGAATTTAAAAGTAATAATTATCTTATTATTTAACAAATAAATTTTATATATACTGAATTCCATATATTCAAGATTCATTTTTCTATTTTTACATTAATACCTTTATAGTTTTTTCATTTATGTGATTAAGATTTTAGCTGAAAATATCAGGATTTTATAAAGTTATTCTTATGAATACATCAATTATAACTAATTTTTTGTTCAAGTAAAGAGTTACATATTTATTTTCTCCAAAAACAACAATATATACTTGAATAAATTTCCATACCCTATTTAAAATGTCAGTATCATGCCCTTCCTCATTAATCTCTCAATGGAGAAATAATGTTTTATTATAAACATTGGATGAACCTAACATCCTTGAGCTATAAAAGTCAACTATTATTCATTTTAATGTTTACACAACCTTTTCCAAAAAATTATAGGTATTCTTAATATGCTATATAAAATTAATAAACTTCCTAGATAAATAATTAACTATGATTATTTGATCACTATTTAAATTAAAATATTTCTATGTGTCAATAAACCAAGAATCTATTGGACTATGAACCCTCAACATGATATTGTTTCTACTTTGCATTGAGCTGAAAGAACATTAACTTCTAGAAATTAACACATTTTTGATGTTTTGTTTTTTTAAATTTCTATTCTTCTCAATTATATATTTTTTAACATAGCTCAAAAATGTAGAAACTAGTCCATCTATCTTTCTTTGACTTCTTTCTCGAGACTTATCTTCCAAAAATTTATTCGAATTAAATTTTCTGCATTGAGGTGACCATCCCCATTCATGAAAATATATCAAGTTTATAGATTATAATTAGAATTATCTCCACCCTAGACCCTCATTTGGGATCTGATTTTTGATATCCTCAAACACAATGTCTAATTGTTTTTCTATAGTTAGTAATCTTTATCACCTTAACATCCCATATTTCAAAAGTAAAGGTAACATTAGAAATTACTATACATAATTTATGAATATTACCTTAAATTATTTGAGTTGGACATAAATGATGTTGAATTATCTAAAATTATCAAAAATTGATCCTAATTTCACTAAAATTAATTGGAACAATCAAGGAAAGATAAAAAATTTATTAATCATGGGTTTCTTTTCATACATGTCATGTAACGAATTCATAAGTTTTATTGTAGTTTTATTTTTATAGATATTGAAGGAAATATTACATTCTAGAAATATCCTTACCAAAGCCAATTATTTCTTATCAGGACAATCCCATTATACTTTCAATATATTCTATAGAGATTCACCTATAATAAAAAGACTTGGGTCCTTATAAATCAGATGGTCCTCTAACTGCATTATCTAGAATCTAAAATCCATTTTTTCAAAATTATAAATCTAGATCTTGGATTCAACCAACTCTATAAAATTTGATAATTATAAAATCCTACTAAAAATGAAATCATTTCTATGAAAGAATGGGAGAAACAAGTGTTACCACTGTGTGTTGAATTTAACATCATGATTTTATACCAATTATTAGGGAGGAGAACACAACCAACCACCTGATCTTTCCATAAAAACACAAAAAATTCATAGGATGATCCACTAGATATTATAACAGAGATCAATGTTGTGGACAAATGAATCATCCTAAATATCAACTCCATTTACTGAGTTTTTTAAAATTAGGAAGTCCATACAACATACCCACCGCAATAATTTTTACTTTCTTCACAAAAAGTAAAAAATATTAAAAAATATTAAATGAAAAATAACATCAAAAAATAAAAATACAATAAATTTTGAAAGAACACATAAGATTAATGTATATAGGATGATTTTTCTAATATTAATGGGAGAAACATTGTTCATCCATGACAAATTATTTTTCTATATTCATGTATATTCTCTATATAGAATTTCACATGTGATCACTAGTAACTTCATTGACCTTAATCAATTTATTTAGTAAACAAATCCATAAAACAAAATCATGATAACTCTTTTTAGATCATCAAATATTAATTCTATACCTCATTTATATCATAGGAAGAAATAAAATTTGAATGTCTTATATGATTCCTTGGGAGAATGAGATTCTAATTCTTGAACACCGACTCCGGTCACCTTTCACTAACCATCTTTCAACAAATATAAATTTAGTGTCTGAATTTATAGTAAGTTAGGTTTAGGATTCACATCTTGACATCTTCGAAAAATTATATTATGATGTTCTATTTCTTAAGGGTATTTAATATTCCATTTAATTTTCCCTCTTTCACGGGCCATTAAACTATATGCTATAAAAAATTTAAGGGTTTCATTTTCCAATATCACTTTGATTTCAAGATTGTAAATGTATAAGTTTATTCTTGTGATAACTGTATATAATTTTTCTACTAGAACCTATTTATTTTATTCATATATGATTATTTCATATTTTTAAATTCCTTCTCCTCATTTAAATTACCTTTAATTCACAATTCTACAAAATGTAATCTCTTAAGTGATATTGAACTTTTCTTTTCTTTTTTGTTGGGATTATTTCTATTTCATGTGAGTTTTATTTATAATGTTTCAAGAATTATATTTTTTATATTTAAATTATTGTTTAATGTAATTATTTTCTATTTTTGGACTAATTTAAATATTATTAAAATGAATCCTTTTAACAATTTCCTTAGGAGTTAATTTTTGACTATTTTTATAAAAGTGTGAAAAATATGTTTTTATGATTTTTGTAATTATTTTTCCCATTATTATGTGAATTCATATATATCCAGATTCCTTTAAATGTTCCCATTGTTTAAAATGTAATCTCCTTTCCCATTTGTTTATGAATTTTCTAATTTAAAAATAATGCTTATTTTTTTAGAAGAATAAATAATGAGATTTCATTTCACTTATGAATATTTTTCTCTTCCAACACATATTTAATATGTTAAAATTAATTTAATCTAAATATTTTAAAATCTAAAATTACTTAAAAATTATGGTCTTCATTCCTTACTTTTATTTACACTGAAATGGATTTTTGAAGTGACTTATAAGTATTTCATTAAAACTATGTTACAAAATCATTATGAAAAATATATTTAAAACGTTGCTTCTATTATACTATATAACAATAAAAGGTATATCTACTTTATGGCTATTCTTTAGGTATTACCCTCTATATGCTCTGATAATTTTTAAATTTTTTCCTCATATTTCTTGTAAGAATTATATTCTATATCACTCTTTATCTACATCTTGACTTTGTTTATATTTTTAATTTCCATGATTTTAATTCTATGGATGTAATCTATATCACTTAGAATATTTTTTACTATATTTTCTAGTATTAACTAAACTATATACCCATTACTATATATGGCATAAACTTGAAGGGTGCTTACTAAGAAAGTAATTCAAATTATTGACTTTGCTAATATTGAAATTCAATATACTTTTTTTATTTCAATACAGATGTTTATTGATTAATAAGGCTGGTTCTTTGTGTATTATATTTTTTTAATCCTTTTTATGATAAATAAATTGGAAATAATTATAAATGGTTGGGTTTTGGAAGTATATTACACCTCAATGCATAATTAAGTTTCAACAGACAAATTACTTTTGGTATTGGGTGTAATACTTACCAGTTTATGTATGATATATTGGCATTAAGCCTTGTTGGTATGTTTATAATTTACAAAATTATGTATTCTATCATAATGTAATCAATTATTTTTCTCTATGTGATTATTTACATTCACATGTTTTCCATTTATATATATTACATGACCATGTTATTAGTTGTATGGGGTTATTTGAATATTTTTTATTCATTCTATATTATTTAAGATTTATTTATTTCCTGATAGATTCTGTTTTTTCTACCCATTTATTGAGTAATTTAGCTTACCCTTCTTATGATTTCATTTCCCCATGTTATAAAAAAGATAATTATATATTAAATTTATCTATGGGTATCATGTGTGGAGAAGAATTGGGGTGTTGTTAAAGATATATTATAAGATAAATATTCCCCAGTTTAGTAGAAAAAGTGCCACTGGATTAGAAAGTATGATTTCTATTAATTAAATTTTTTTTCCTGAATCTTTTGAAATTTAAACAAAGTTAGTGGATATTTAAGTGATGAAATTTTTTTATTAATATTTTAATTATGTATGGTTAATTTGGATTATATCATTTTTAATCAAGAAAGATTTTAAAGGATAGGTTTTTAGCATAGGATCCTAGAGTTTGGGTCTGGGGATTCTAAGTTGGTACTAGATAAGGTTTTATATAACACTAGTGATTAAAATGTTTTTAAAAGAGTATTTTTAAACAGTTACATAAAACATAGTGTTTTAATATGCTTAAGGTTGATCATAAGTTTAAAGGAACTAAAACCCCCCTTTTCAAGTCTTATATGATTGGATTTTAAGGTAATTAATTATATATTGGGAGATTTTTTTATCGGTCTTTTGGTTGAAACTATGATCAAGGTATTGGGTTCCCATTGGTTTTGTTTATAATTTTATATCAAGTAGAATTAGGAAATTTTAAAAATATATTAATATAGGATTCTCTTTGGGCTTGTGTATAATTTTATGTCAAGTAGAATCAGGTTATTTTTTGAAAATAATAATATCTTTTCAGGAGTATATATGATTAATGTATATATTAACTTATTTTTGATATTATTTTGTTTTTGGATTAAAGGGTAAATTGCTTTTTGGGAGCATATAATTTCTTGAATTTTTTATTTGGAATATATTAAGAAATTTTTTATTAAATTTATGTTTAATTATTAGTATTAGGATATATTTATGGAAGCCCTTGGGATAAAACTAAATATATGAAAATATCCAATTTTTTTGATAATTTAAAGAGTGTGTGGTTTCCTAGAAATTAAAAGATCATCTAGATACTATAATTTGATAAATTCTCTTGATATATTACACCAATGGGTAATAACACATGAAAATATGTGTTATGTATTAACCTATTATTCACTCAGTGCAAAATAATAATGCCTAACTACACACATAGTTTTTATATCTCGTGGGACATGATTTAGATGGTTTAAATGATATTTAAAAACTATTATGAGTGATTTTATTTTTTTAGGGTATTTTAAAATTTTATGATGTAACATGTAACTTGTTCCCTAAAATAGTATGTTTAATTTTTAATTAAAAATTATATGATGATTTGTAACTTTATTAAGAAAACCCTCATCTATTTTCATAAGTAGAGAATTTAAAATTATGTGGATTTTTTTTATGTGGATTGAAGTAAACACACTGATATTTTTGTATGCATTTTTTATTAAATAAACACTATTTGGAACACATTTTATCACATTAAACACTGATCTAAATAAAACTATGTTATATTTTATAATGCATGAAAAAAATTTATAAATCTTGCGAATAAAATGTGAAATATCATTAAAACAATTATAATAAGATTAAAACATCAATTAAATTTTAATATAGTTATAATTATTTATTTTACATAATATTATTTGGTTTTAAGAATAATTAATTGCGGAAATTTTATGGTTATAAGATAAATAATTAATTGGATATAGTTGAAATTAGTAGTTAGTTTAAAGTCTATTTTTTCAAATAATTTTTTTTAAAAAATATATTTTTATTTTTGTGAATTAAATTTAATAAATTTAAATTATTTATATAATTAATCAATTAAATCTAAAAAATAAAATATTAAGACACATTTAATTATTAATTGACATGAAATAAGATTAAAAAATCTTAATGTTTGAAAACACATTTTTTTAAATATTTTTTTTGCTATATTATATGTTTTAATTTAAAAGTGAAATTCCTAATTAAAATAATTACAATTTTTTTTAAAAATAAATCATTTAATCATAATTTTATAATTAGAATTGGGAATATTTTAAAAAATTTCAATTAAGTTTATTTTTTTTGGTAAATAGTAAAAAATACACTTTCTCCAAATACCAAAACCCTTTTGATATTGATATGATATAATAATGGAGTAAAGATGTATAAATACCCTTTCTTACACTATATGTATTTATGGATAAAAATAATGAGTTTAAAATAATAATTTTAATTTACAAACCCATATTTGACATTTTTATCATAAAATATATTTTATGATAATAAAAATTTATTTTTAGTTCTCCAAATTTAATTGAGATGTGAAATGGATCCATTTGGTTTTAGATTTATCGAACTTTAATATAAACTTAAATTGTTTAATAATAAAGAAAATAGTAAAATTGAATCAATACTACATAATTGTTTTGGCCTAAATAATAAAATAATCAATATTTCCACCGAAAAATACTCAAATCCTCATGTATACCACCTCTCCTTTACCTTGGAAAATCACTTACCACAACATTATAAAACACCATGACATACCAATTTAAACTATAATAATATTATTAGTATGCTTAGTGATATTCTTGAGTTACCCAATCCTAATTCTTTGAGGATTTATTAAAGGCCTAATTCTTTATCAAAGAGGTAACCCCAATTATCTTTCATTTTTTTCTCTTTTATAAAATTTAATTCCCAAATAAATTTTTATTTTTTTAAATTTATAAAATGTTTCATATACCATTATATTTAACATTAATTTTTTTATGATACAAGTATTTCTATTTTAAAATATTCATAGCATGTCTTCTCTTGCACTTATCTTTTGACACATCCTGATAATGGACAATTTAACCCGCCTATGAGGATGTTATAAATACATAACTTATCACCACCTATATAGACATTCAATATATTTTTTTATGATAAATTTATTTTAATGTGTTATATGCTTTGATATTTTTTTTGTTTTTAATTTTATAAATTAAGAAATATCAAAATCATGTAATTCAAATAAAATTGGAAAATTTTAAAGAAAACTTATCTTCAAGCCATTAAATCTTAATTTGAAATAGTAATACATAAATTAAAATGACTATAAATGATCAGGTGTGAAACAAAGAAATATAATTTACTTATGGATTCATGTTTTGATAAACATATGTTTATTATTGAGGAGGTAAAAAATGGAAAAAGAAAACAAGACCTAAGGTAAGGGTTCTTTGTCTCAGTTTCAATTCCTTGAGACATGTTTCATATTTTACATCATGTTTTCTTTTTTACGGTGTAATTGTTTTCCTATTTTATTTGCATACAATATATATATGTATATATTATTTAATTATATTTTAAAGTTGATATTGTTATTCCCCATTAATTTTGTTTTGATTCATACAATATCAAATTTGTTTGGGGTTTTCATCTCAAGATATCCTTCTTGGGACATATATTTTATTATACACCTATTTTATTTTATATAGTGTATATATATCCTCAATAAAATATTATATTATGATTATATATTTTTTATGTTATTTAAAGTTCCATTAATTTTTATCTCCTTCATTGGCCTTCAATCCAAATTTTCTAAAAGATGAAATACTTTCTTATTCAAATTTCAAATTGATTTCAAGATTGCTTATGCATAAGTTTATACATTAGAGAAATTTATGTTGTTATTATCGAAGATCCAATTTAGTTATTTATTATCCATTTATTTATGGTTATTTACATTCCTTCTCATAATTTAACATCCTGTTGGTTCACAATTGAACAAATTTTTTTCCCATAAGTTTGTATGACTTTGTCTTTTCTTTTTAATTGTGAATATTTATCCTCCATATAAATAGTTTTTTAATGTTTCAAGCATATTATTTTATATTAAGCAATTATTTTTTTATTTCTATTCCCATTTTCTTTGACATTATTTAAAAACATTTTGGTGTAATATTTTTAAAATTCTATGCATAGGTCATATTAGGACATTTATTAAATATTTTGAAAATAATCACATCTTAAAATTTTAATCATTACCACATTTTCCCATTGTTATTTTAATTATTAGTTATAAATATTCAATTAAATGTTTTCAAAATTTTCAAATGTAATTTTTATTCCCATTTGAATATGAAATTTTCAATTTAAAAATAACGGTCAATGTTTTATAAGAGTAAATAAATAGGTTCGATTCCACTAATGATTATTATTATCTTCAACTCAATTTATTTCATATTTAACTTAATTTATTTTCAAATTATAAATATATAGAATTATTTTAAAAATAAATTTCTTGAATGTAAAATTTTATTTCCTTTAAAATGTATTTATTAAGTGGAATATATGATTATTTTTACAAAAATATTTCAAATTAATTATGATAATTATTTTTAAAATTTCACTTCCATTTTTATTTAATACTATAAATGATATATCTCCTTTGGGGTTATGTTTTATTTATTACCCTCTAGATACTCTTATTAATTTATAATTCAAATATACCCTCACTTTTAAGGGTTATGTTCTATATGAATTTTTATCTCTCTCTTGACTCCATTTTTCTAATTCATAAAAATGTTCTTTAATTTCATGAATATATTCTATATCCGTTATAATATATATATATATATATATATATATATATTATTTAATAGAATTAATGTAACAGTATAACCAGTACTAAAAATTGTGTTAGTTTAATGTGTGATTTCCCAGAAGGTTATTAAATTTATTAAATAAATAAATATATACATTATTTATACTTTTAAGTTCAATATATGTGTTTATTTAGTACTAAGGCATGTTGTTTATGTAATGTATTTTTTATTACTTACATCATATAATTAACACAATGGAATTTATTAGTATTGAATGTAGATAAAAACTATCTATCTCGTTGATGCATTGGAAGGTCTCATGATACAAACATTCTTGGGTATTTTGGGTAATCCTTACCATTTTATGTTTTATGTCCTGGTATGAGGCCTAGATAAAATTATAATGATATCTAAAAATATGTACTCTTTCACTCTAAAATTAGATATTATTATCAATGTGATTTTTTACATTGATAGTTTTTTCATGGATATATATTACATGCTTATGTCATCAGTTTTATGATATTACTTGATTTTTACTAATTCTTTTCCATATTAATATTGGATTATCTATTTAAGAATTTCATATATTGTATTCTACCCCTTACTGAGAATTTAAGCTCACTAATTTTTAGTTTCCATTTCCCTAGGTTAGGAAGAATAGAATTATGTATGAAATTTATCGATGGGCACCATGTGTCGAATTTTTTGGTGAGATGTGGAATAATTAGTTCTTGATAACGAGTCTTCGGTTTAGTGGAAAAAATATCCATTTATTTATCAAAATATTTATTTTTTTATTTAAATGTATATCCAAACTCTATAAAACATTAAAATTAAAATATATTGAGTTTCTAAGTGACTAAATATATATTATTGATATGGTAATAATTTATGTTTATGTTAGGTCATATTGGTTGATATCAAAGCAATTTTGTAAAGGATATGTTTTTTCATTTGATTTTGGAGTGGTAGTATGGGGAATCATGGGGTTCACTCCTTATTCCCTATCAAATCATATAATGGAATATAAAGCTCCAAAAAATGAATTGAATGGCTATATAAATCAATACACACGAATTAAATAATTAAAAACCACACATATATATATAGATGTGCCACATGAACATGATCATATTCATAAATCAACCATAGCACAAATATCCCTCAAGAAACAAATTTCATGAGAATTTTTATAGGGCATTTAAAAATATTCCATAGAAATATTTTAGATGATTTCATTAAAAAAAATCCTCAATGAAACATAATAAACATTAAATCGATATTGAAATTTATGAAAACTACTTTATAAGAACCTTGGAAAATAAATTTTAAAGAAATATGAAATAGCCCTTACATTTTGATAATGTTTTTGAAAAGAATAAATTTTATAAAGAAATTGTTTTTAAAATTTTAGGATATTAAAATAAAATTACTTTGTAGAATTTTTAAAACTTGTAAAAGAATATCTGTAAAAAATATAAATAAAATAGTGAGAGAAAGTGATGATGGTGAAAATGTTAATGAAATATTACTTTCAAACTTTTGTATAGAAAATAATAGATAATAATAAATAATAAATAAAAAATAAAAAATAATACATGTGAGGATAATGATATCAATAAAATAATATATAAAAAATATACACAGTAGAAAAATATTCTTGTTTGAAATGAATAGATTAGGTCAATTTCACTTATAATCATAATTTTAGGTGAATTATAAAGAAAATTCATAAGAATTGTTAATAAGGCATACAAATGAAAAACATAACCATAGGAGAAGAAAATTGTAGTAGTTTTATAGTGAAATAACATATAATTTCCCTTAATGAAAATTTATATGTAATTAATATCGATTTCAAGGTTAGAAAGGAAAAGAATGCCATACCATTAATCCTAATTCTCATGAAAGAATTTTAAACTCATATATAATAAAAATAAAAATCTTAATCACTTATTTTTTAATAATATATTTATTCATTTTCTTTTATACTCTTAAATTATAATCATTTTTTTTAAATTATATTAGTTTGTAATTTTTTATTTTTTTCATAAGATGTTAATAGTTTTGATTATCACATTAATTTTCTAGTATAATGATTTGATTCTCATTCTTAAAAAAATTTATTTTATTCCAAGAATATTCAATGTAGAAGAATAATTTTTATTAAATTATGTATATAATCCCATATTAATATTATATAAAATATGTATATGGTTTACATTAATTGAATCCATAATGAGTGTGTTTAGATTATTTTTTTGACACGAAAATGTTTCTTTATAATAGCTATTATATTTTGTTTCACTATTTAAAAAATAAATTGGTAAATTCAACTAATATTTTTTATAATAAATTACTATTGTTAATGTATTGATAGTGATTCATGATGAAAATTATGGGGTTGGTATAACATCGATAATGAATGTGGTTGAATCGACCCAAATCATAACATGATATACTAATAAATGAGTAAGGATTTAGAGTTTTATAATAGTAATATAATCCTCAAAAAATCATAATGATGGTAATTTAACATAATTAGAGTGGATAATGATATTTATGAAGAGACAAGATGGTATGGTAATTGGAAAATACATAGATGAACTACAACTTTACTCTAATGAAATCACTCCTTCTAATCGTGGGTTCTTTTGGAATGGGAGAACAAGATAAAAAATGTATGAGAAAACATTATGAGTAAAAAAAGGAAATGTATTCAAGGGAAGAAAAAAATAAATAAGTGGTTTTTAAGGGGTGGTAGAGAGATATTTTCATTGGTTAAAATGAGGTATATTTATTTGGAAACTTGAGTTATCTTAAGAGTAAAGTTGAAATCACTTTAGATCTAACTGAGGTAAGGGGGGAAATGTTTATTTTGAGTATAGTACTGAATAATAAAACTAAAAAAGGATTTCTAGAATGCTTAAATATCATGTAAATTTCAAAAAATTATATCAATGTTAATTTCACTCTTTTTTCCATTTTAATTATTTATGCTTTGGAAGATGGAGTTTGATAGAGGTTTTATATTCGCAAGTGGTGTCAGTTCACAGTTATTGTTTTTTGAATATTGTACTTCATTCCAGTTTAATTTATGATAGTTAATGTTTTAGTTTACCTATTTTGTATAGAAAAAGTGATTTGGGAATGCTTATGGCTGCCTTAGAGAGTAGATCTAATATATGATTTATAGGATTGATTTATTGGGAGAACCACTATTCTTTTGGTTCTTCAAGTCTGTGAGGGTTTTTGAATGTGAAGTGAAATTTTATTTTTCAATTAAATTATTATTATAATTTTAAAAATTATTTATAATTTAATTCTTTCATATTTAATATCTTAAATGTGTAATTGGATGGGGAATAGAGACCAGATGTTAAACCGGGTGGTTTATGTAGCACTAGATGAATGGAAAGGTGGATTGGATAAATAAAGGTTTCATATTTTAGCTATCGACTAACCACGGGTATGACACAAGATTACTAGTGGTCTTATTCGTGGTATGGATTGATTCTTTGTCTTACTGAGTAGTCAGTTCCATAGTTTGAAATTTCATATAACCCGTTAATATGGGGGAATGAAATTTATACCCCCTCTTTTTTTTGGGGTATCCTCCACTCGTCCCCTTGTTTCTCATGCATTACATGGGGTCTAAAACCCATTATCCACCTTCACCCCTAGTTTTTTGAGGAGCATTTGAACAATTTTCATATTGTTTCAAGGTAATACTTTTCCTTAGGTGATCTCCACTTAAATCTTGTTCCCACCAGTTTAATTTTACACTTACTTTGGCTTAGGTTTTGGTTTAGATTCCACTGGAGAATGATAGAATAATTTGAGTGATAAAAGAACTACTAGGAAAATTATTTTACCAATGATTTTAGACCATTGGTACAATCCATTAAACTTTTGCTATAAAAATTTTATATAGTTTTAAGGGATGTTTCCTTTTTTTCGTTGGGATATACCTATGCGAATAGTTTTTGGTATTGGTGGTCTATAAGAATTGGTTACAAGCCATTGGTTTCTGTCTTATAAAATAAAAATACAAATGGTTTAATAAAACCATTAGTTTGGTAAATATTAAAAAATATAATTGGATTTTGATATTAACACCTCCCTATTATATATCATTGATTGAAGAAATGATCTATAGTGTCTTTTATGAAAACAATTAGACAAATGTGTATATGTATATTTAAAATTGGATTAAATTTTTAATTATTTAATGTTATTTTGTGAAATAATTCATTAAAAATTTTATTATGTAAACCAATGGTTCTAAAAAACCATTGGTATATATGTTTACTAATGGTTTTAGAGATCCATTAGTATAAGTATTTTTTATTTTTTATGAATTATAAAAATATTTCGCCAAAATTTTTTTTATAGGGTACTTATGAAAATGGTTGCTCAAAACTCTTGATACAGGTAACCCAGAACAACTGTGGTCCAAACCATTGGTATATATTTATGGGTATAGTTTCAATTTCTAGAAGTGGTGGATTCCATTATACTTATGATTAGGGAGCCTTGAGATTCTATATGCACTTGATTTGTCAGTTATTTGATGAGGTATGTCACTGTTATATATTTCTTTAGAATTTCAACAAATGTTAATGAATTTTTTTATTGTTTTGGTGATGAGGGTTTTGAAATTTTCTTAGGTTGTACTTATGGGTGTGATGGTGGTGGACAACACCACATGGATTGTGGATTCGATGGACGAATGAGGTCCAATGAGTTATCCGGAATTGTTCCAAGATTAATTTGGTTTAATTAATTATTTGTAATGTTATAATTATTTAATTATTAATTCTTGACTTATGTTAAGAGCTCAATTTTTTGATATGATCTTGGTTGGTCAGTCTTGGATATACTTAGAGAATTTAATTACCCTAGTAAATAAATAAAAAAATTTAGTTTATGGTAGGTGTTATTATATATAGACCCATGCTATTTGTTTTGATATATAGAATCTGATTTATGATTTCAACCCTATTGAAGGTGCCTCCTATTTAATTGTAATATTTAATTTGAAATAAATGGTAAATTTTATCATGAAAAAATAATTTAATTCCATATACAAGAAACAAGAATCAAGGCCATGATGGTGCTCAGGAACTAAAATGGTGTTCCTAGGCTATGTTGATAGAATGTAGGCTATGATTAATAAATTTGGTTAGCATAACTACTCAGAGTGACCATGATAACCAATATGGTTCGTTGACCATAAATTGGTTGTTTTTTATGTCATGAACTCTGATTGGATGGTGAGAATATGTTATCCTGATGATGATTCCATGGGATGTGGTGTTTATATAATATCAAGTGTGACTGTGGACATTTGATGAGACTAAGGACCACCATGAGGGTTACTATGAGGTACTATGACCTATAAAACCTGAGTGAGTTCACAGATTACAGACATTCTTTAAGTGGGCATGAGGGGGTGTGGGTAGTGATGGGTGAAGGCATCACCTTAGAACCTGAACAGATATACAAGAACAATGGGGCTATGATTAAATTCACCGGAATAAGAATTTGTAAAGGCATTATTGAATAATTATAAATTTATATTTATACTTATTGATACATGATTGTTCAGGATTTCTAGGAGTTAGCCATTGGTCCTAAACATGATGTGATTTTCTGAGATGCCAAGGAATCATCTATTGACCTAGATGAAAACCTTGGATTACCGGTATGTTGGGATGTAATATAACAGATTATTTAGTGGTAAGAGTTATAAATGATACAAGATTAGATACCTAAAGGATGTACCTAGGACCTGGCATGAGATATTCATGTTTGTGAGTATACAATTATTTTCATGATGGAAGTCAATCCTTCCACACAGTGACACCATTATGAATTATCAGTTTCCAAAATTCAAATGGTTATACTATTTTGGAATTTATAATGACCATGATGTATGAGATTCAAATGGGGATAGGAAGAGTCTAATTGGTGTATATCCCCAATCATAGATGTTATATATATTTAAGGTGATAGTTTCATCACCTCTATTGATGCCTAAGATATCCCATTAGATTAGATGGATTAACCATTGATAGATTGGATGGGGAGCCATGAGTTGTTGGAAGTTCAGGTATAGACATTGGGATCTAGAAGGGTATTCCATTCTATTTTTTTGGGTTACCCAAGAATCAGTCACACTTGCATCTATAATATTTCCTAGGAACTCCCCTATTAGGAATTATACATCAACCTAACATCGATAATTCCTAACTACTACTAGGTGTTTTAGAATTTGTTTCTGATAGATGAGGTATTCTTTGTAATGCTTCAAGTTTCTCTACTCATCATGATAGAGGTATGATCATATGATCCATGATGAGTGACCAATGTTTTCCTTGAGGTGTTGTCCATTCATAGAGACATTATAGAATTTGAAGAAGTTGTTAAGGTTTTATTGAGGCCAAAAACCTTTTTTTCCAATGATGGTTATTGTTCATGGACAGAGATATATGAGTATAACCATAGGCTGAAGGTGATAAAATGATGGTGTAGTATCATGACATGCTCAGAGAAACTCCAGCATGGGGTTGAATCTGGCATCGACGGTGGTTATTTTTCATTGATTTGTATTGGGGATTTCACAAGAACATGTCATAGAATATACAAATTAGTACCCGACAACATTTTTTGTTCCCTAATGAGTTATTTAATCTCAGCATGCTCAGTTTTCCATTGCACACAGGTAACTAAGATTTTATGACATGATTATTACAGGAACAAGTATGGTTAAGGTTTGGGATAAGGTTTATAATGGTCAACCGAGACAAATAAGATGAGATATGAATATTATAATGAGGTGTTGATCAAAGATGTTGTGGATACAACTTATTTATTTTCCATTGGTTCTGGTCTGCATATGTGACATACATAAAGGGTGTTTATTGTATGTCTAGTATGAATCTTCCATCCTTTACAACATTTCACATATTATTAGTCTTGTTTATATTTATTGATTATGATCTGCATTTTTTTATGCTGACTGATATTTATGTCTCTATTAGTTTATTATACTCTCTAAAGAAGGTGTTATGCCCCCCAATATACAAACTCATACCATTGCTACTAATTAAAATCCTATGATGTTTAGGGAGGCGCGCTTGAGGTCACATGGGGAACCAGGTTGGCAAACTAGTCCGCTGACCTTTGGAATTGACCATTACAGTTCTTATAATTGGGTTTTCACTTAAGGTGGAGCTGGTGATTTGGATCTAGAGTTGTTATTTACCCACTCTAATCTTTCCGGTAATGCATAACCTTCTTTTGGTTTTTTTATTAGCCAAATTCCTTAATCTGAAGTTTAAGGAATAACTTCATTGTTATTTATTAATTTTTGTTGTGTTCACAATCAACTATGGTCTATTTAATTCATAGAAGTCCATATTATTTTCAATTGGTTTGTTTTTTTGTTTTATGGTCTTTGAGGAAATTTTTTCTATTGTAAGGTATTCATTTCTTTGGTGGTGGTGGTTACAAATTACACAACATAGATTTTAGTAGTCATGGAATTTTTCACGAACTATCATTCCATGATGTAGTTACAAATATCTGAGGAGGATATTATGATTTTTGTTAGACTGAGGTGGATGTGGGATCCAGTGCCATGATGGGGAGAGTGGGTGGCCTGATACATCCTCAGGTGATATGCATACTTTGATTGATTTTATCCCATAAATTTAGTGTATAAGTGGTATTGTGTCAGACTGTCTGGTCTAGTCGGTTATTTTCTTGGTAGTCTAGTTTTAAAGACAAATGCACATTTTGGTACTTGTATTCCATTTTGAAATGTTGAGTAATCATCTCTCTATGACATCATTACATCATATTAGATTGTGTGTGATACTATCAAGTTAGTCATTTTTTTATTTTCATGGATTTATATATTACAATAATTTTTTTTTCTGTTTTGATGTATGAGAATATATTCCTAACCTTCTTTGATAAAACAAAAATCATTTTACTTCAATTACATATTTAATTAATTTTTTAATTTATTTTAAAATAGTTATTTCCTACAATAATTATTTTTTAACAAAAAATATAATATGAACCGTCATACATAATTTCAATGTGATGATTCCAAATTTGGAAAGAATTTAATCTCATTCCATCCGTAGATTTAATTAATTTATCCTTTTAATTAAAACATAAAGATATATAGAATTGTAAAATCTTAATATTTTAAAAATAAAACTATATTCTATAGAATATATGACATGTAACACCGAGCCTAAACAAATCATGGAATATTATTTTTTAAAGATTATAAATATAATGTAACCACTAAATTGGATGGAATGAATAAGATTAAATAAATTGTTAAATATATATAAATATGATATTAAATACAAATTTTTTGATAAATTTTTAGTAAATAATAACTTAGTTTTCTAGTAAAGTTATTTTATGCTTAAAAAATACGTTTTTAGCAAAAATGTTTTTTATTAATTATGAGAAAATAATATAATTCCTGGGAATTAAAAAAAAATATTATTAAAATTTTATCATTTTTGAAAAACTTATATCAAAATTACAACAATGTAAATTTTTTGAATTTTTCTGGAATGAATAATTTTTCATTTAATAGTGGAAAATACAGATTTTTGCACAACTATCATTTATTTTCTTTAAATAATGTAATTAAAAATAATAATAATATTTTATGAATTTGATTTAAATTTAATATAATTAATATTTATTAAAATTAAATCTAATTAATTACATTTCAATCATATTTATATTTTATTTTTCAAAAAATACAATTTTGGGTCTAAAAATGTATTTTGTTTGAAAAAACTTTTTTTTATCTTGATTTTTGGGTTTAATTTTAAAATAAATTATGCATATTACTTGAATTTAATTTTATAAAATGGATCCCATATTTTTAATTGTAATAATTATTATTAGGAAATAATTCCAAATAATATTTTTGTAAAAATGATTAATAAAAATAATAAACAATTTATGAACACAATTAATGTTAAAACCATTTTACAAGGGGATTGGATGAATGTATGAGAGTTAAAAAGTCATAAAAATTTCATTATTTGTATTTATTGAATTTTTTACACCCTATATCATCTATTATTTGTTATTTTTCTATTTTGTATCAATTTGGGCTGAATATATTATTTAAATATTTTATAGTTTTAAAATATTCCTAGTGGGTCCTCTCCCCCACATAATAAAGGACACCCATATCCTCTGCTATCCAAAATTCAAGATCCCTTTAGTTCTGAAAATACTAGACCAAATAAATTCCATACATTTATACCAATGACTTAGAGTCCCTGGTTTCATTAGAAGACCAACCTAGGAGGGCTTTAGGTAAAAACATAAGGAGACTGTCCGAAGAAAAGGTAAAATTCTTAACCTTTCATTTTAATTTCATTTGTTCTTCCATCTACATCAAATATTATTAAAACCTACTAATATAAGAACATTAATACATCCCATATAAAAATTTGTTATTATATTAATCTAATAACATATATCCTTATCCTCTTACATTAAATGGGAAACAAACACATTGTTTGTGTATACGAAAAACTACCACATCACGAACCGATGTAATTTATTTTCCATCATCACCTATCTTAGATGTTTATGATTATGTATTTAATTTATATATGTTATATTCATAAAGTATTTATAATTATATAAAATTAATATATAATGTAGTTTCATACCTTTCCCTTCATATAAAAATGATAACATCGTTCATGCGTATGTGTGGATTACCACCTCTATATAGCAATGTGATTTGTTTTTAATTACCACATCATATGGATGGTATATATATGTGTATTTCAAGAAATAATTTTATAATGATTATATAATTATCATTATGAAAATATAAAATAATAACTACAACATCTTCATCATGATTTTTGAAAAATGGAAATGTTAATCATGGGCACATACAACGTACCATCTCCATGATCATAAAGTAGTTCATTTTTATAACCATATTTTATTATTGATTTTAAAATTATATTTAAATATTAATATGATAATAATTTTATTATTATTATTCTGTATAATATCTAATAATGAACTCTTTGACCTTATTCAACCTATAAAATTCATTTTCAACATATGAGATGAATATCATCAAAACATCCTATTTGAAATTAACTGGTTAAGTAATTTAATATGTCATGTTAATAAATAATTTAAAATAAATAATTAAAAATCAAAATTTTATTAATAATTTAATTTAATAACATATGTTTATTATTCATGAATATAGGGAACATGGAAGATGATTTGGGAAAAAAATAAGGGATATCTCTAAACCACCTTTTTCTTTAGGTTATGGATATTCACTCTCTAAATCACTTTTTATGTCTCTTTAATTTTATGAAGTGATTATAAATTGTATATATTTTCCTTTAACATATGTACCTTGGTTATTATACGTTACTTTTATGGGGAAATACATTCCTTATAATCATTTATCCATTTCATTATTTTATAAATCTTCTTTAATTATGATATGAGGTAGGATTATGCAACCCATTTTTATTCCATGGGTAATTATTATGTTTGAAACTTATGGTTGATTTTCTTTTTGTGGCATACATAATCATGAATAAATTATGACTTTTTTATCCAAAAATACCTCCAATTAATTGGGTAATCTCTTTAATACTGAAATGTTATGTGTCAGATTAGAGAGTAAACCTAATCCACTATGGGACTTTCTCCACCATTTGACATTGTCTTGGACGTTCAGCTCATCTTATTCTCATGTCATGTTATATTTTTATAACACAAGTCCTATGTTTCCATGGTGTTGCGATACTATGTTATTTATTGTTATTATCCCATGTGAATACTCCTAATAATTCTCTTTTATTACTTCATTTTATACCTTTGACCCACATTTCATGTTTCTTTGTCATATTTATTCCGTTACTAGGCCTTTTAGCTTACTCCTTATGTATTTGTATTACCCCAGTTATCCCATATAGTTATAGGAGCTCAAAGGGATTTAGGATATCATTAGGGAGATTAAAATAAAAAATCTTTATTTACATGTTTAGGTTATACATTCCTATTATCTCAAATTCACTAGGCCTTTTTTATCCTTCTTTCATATTAGTGAATATTTATGTTAAAAATCATGTAATAATATTTTTCGAAAGGATTTGATTTATATTGCTTGTATAAAAAAATGGTATAATTATTTTTGATTATTAGTAATATAATAATTTAGTAAGAACCCTAATGATAAGTCTATGTGTAGGAGAATATTCTGGAATTTTGGTGAAGTTTAGAGAGAGTGGATTTCGATAAATTACATCCCTGTATAGATAGTACAAGTGGATGTTGATCTAGCACAATTTTACATATAATTAAAAAAAAATAGCATGCATTAGTCAATTAATCAATCATAACCTAGTTCATAAAAAAAATTCTCCCAACCTTGTTTTATACTCTCAAGGGATATGCTTTGGAAATTTAGAAACACTTTATGAACCATTATCAAGGGATTAAACAAATTGTTAAGATATAAATCCTAATAGGGGGATTACTAAGTATAATCAAGATTGACACCTAGAGACATAATATAATATTTATACTTATCATTTATAAATTATTACTTATAAGTTTTTAAGTTTCCCATTAGTATGTTGATTAGTTAATGTATTCTCATCTAATTTTCCTTTTTTAGTTAACGGTGGGAAAAATGAAAAACCATACCAACAACAAAAGTGATAGGTAATTTGAGGATAACCCCCAACAATATTCCTAACCACGTGGAAGTGGGAGATAAGAAATTCATGGAATTAAAAGCTCAACTCGGTATAGTTTGGAATAATAACATAAATCATGATGAACACCCTCCTTATAAAAAAGTGTAAGCTATAGTCGAGTATTTTATGTTGAAAATGCCTCCTAAAATTATTGAAAGTTATGATTCCCTCACAATGGAATAATGGAATAACTCCATTGGGAAGATATTATTTGTCCTTCAATTTTTAGAAGAAGAGGATGTTGTGCTGAACATTTATCGCTTGGAGGGGACACCAATCGGTGATGTAAGATGATCAAGAACATGAAATCAAAAGAGAATATTGATTCAAGTGAATGATAACAATTCATGAAAATATTTATCAATAACTATATTCCCTAAACTATCAATCTTAAAATGGATAGAGAGTTCATCAAACTAAATTAAAAGGAATATCTATGACTTAGGATTTTCCTCCACACCAAAAGTAAGGTGGACCATTTCTTTAGTGGGTTAAAGGCATGTCTGTGAAAAGATTTTGTGATTTAGGACTTTAGTAGTTATGTATAGATTTTCTCTTTTACACTATAGTCTTATATGAATATTGTGTACTCTCATTGGTCTCATGGGAATGATGATAATAAGTATAAAATAGATTTTTATTTAAGAGGATCAATAGATAAATACCATGGAGGAATGAAAACACAACACCCCACATATCAATAGCCCATGAAGAAGCATCCCAGAAAATGTCCGAAGGGAACTAGGAGATGATTCAAGTGTGTAAAAGAGTTTCATTAGGATAATAAATAAAGATATGAGATTCATAAACCAATGAATTAAATGGAAGAAAAATCGGTTCAGAATAATAATGATCTTATATAAAAATGATTTAACTAAAAGGAACAAAGAAATAATGTATCCAAATTCCATAAGAAAAGGGTTGTTTGATAAAATCAACCAAAATTATAATTCCTAGAGTGAAAGTATGGGAATATCCTACCACTAATTCTGAGGTGGATCCAGATAATGATGTAGATATGGGTACAATTTTTATTCATTTATAAATAGAGAACACAATTTTTGATTCCGATTCTAGGCATTATTTCATATCATGATAGTTTAGTAGAACTATTTAACCACAACATCAAAACATGGGGTTTGATCTAGTTATGAAGTAAATAAGTAGATAAATTGTTGAATCTCAAGTGTATGACTCCCAAAGTCATTTTTTGGGACTAAATCTTCTAGAAAGTATATTATTATTTTCTTTAGTAGAGTTTGATTCTATATTGGGAATTTATTAGATGTCCTTATATAAATCTGACATTAATTATTGAGATCGTTAGATCACTCTTCCTGCTCCAAGTCATCCTATTATTTTGTATAAGTGTAAAGAGGATGATGAATCTACCCATGAATCTTCTAATCAAGAAGGAATATTATTTCAATATAAGAAAATATATCTCACCCAAATGACTGAGGAAAAGTATAGAACCATTCTTGATGACACTCCAACTAAGAGGGATTATACAGATGTATTCCCTAAATAGTTTCTTGGTCTTCCCCCTAACCAAGATTTTGATTTCTCTACAGAACTTATACCAGGATCTCTACCCATATCAAAGACTCCTTACATAATGGATACAATTAAGTTGGAATAAATAAAAATGTATTTACATAAGATTCTACAAATGGATTTTACAGGTCTGAGTGATTCACCATGGGGTTCTCATGTCATATTATTCATGAAGTAGGGTAGTCCAATGTGCCTATGTATTCATTATCATGAAAACAAAAAAATCAAATTAAAAAAAGTATCACCTTCCATAGATAGATGTCTAGTCCGATCAGCTACTCAAGGCCCTATATTTACCTAAGGTGGAACTTCTATAAATATATCACCAATTAAATGTGAATAAAGAATATATTTCCAAAAATACCTTTAGAATAATTTATGGACACCGAGTTCATTGTGCTTCCTTTTAGACTCACTATTATTCCATAAATCCCTATAGACTTAATGAATAGAGTATTTAGATATAATATTTATTTTTATGGAGTCTTTATAGATGATATTATGATATACTCCAAATAAAATGAGGATAATAAAGAGAATTTAAATATTATGGCAAATAATTTTTTAAATAAGAAGCTATATTAAAAGTATTGTAAATGGGAATTATAGATAAATGAATTATCATTTTTGGGGAATATTATAAATTACAAAGGTATTTATATGGACGGTTCCAAGAAAAAAGAAATTGAGGAGTGTCCTGGACCAAAATATTTAATAGAGATCTATAGTTTACTTTCACAATCTTGGTTTTAACTATGATTTGTGAAAAACTTATCATAGTTTTAAAACATAAATTAAATATAACTTGGAAAGAAGTAATGTTTTTCTAAACCATTTAATGTGAAGATATATTTAAGGAGTTGAAAAGGATTCATATGATTTCCTTAGTCCTCATGATAAACTCATGTGGGGATATTTTTGGAGGTATATAACAATGCTTCAAAGAAAGTTTAGAGCTATGTAATAATGAAAAATGATAATGTGATAGCCTATGCCTCAAATTATTTGATTTTTTTGGGAAAAACTATATAGAATATGATTTGGTGTTGGATATAGTGATCATGGATTTGAAAATCTAGAGACATTATATCTATGGGGAGAAGTGTGAAATATATATGGATCATGAGAGACTCAAATATAAATTCACATAGAAGGGTATTAATATTAACCAATGAAGATGGTTAATACTGATAAGGAACTATGACTACTAAATCCATTAACATCATTAGAAAGAAAAAAAGTGAGAGATGTTATTAGAAAAAATGAACCCATAACTTTATCAATGATTATAATGGAGAATTATATAACATTCTTAACTTGAAATGGATAGAAATGAGTATTGTAAATGATTAAGTATCACCATTCCTTTCTCAAATGATTTATTAACTATCCTTTTATAGATAATATAATTGATTCTTAAAGAGATAATGTAGAAATTCAAAAGAAGGTGGAATATATAAGAAAAGTGAGGTCTTCATAATTGAAAATTGATGATGAAGGATTTGTAATATTTTCATCATGATTATGTGTACCATTAAATCATGAGATAAATAAAGTAATATTTAATGTTACACATAGATTGACCTTTTCCATACACCTAGGGAGCATGAATATGTATTGAGATATCTGAGAGAACTATTGATGAGACAATATGAATAAGGTGATCATAGAATATATATAAAATTTCCTAGTATGATATAAACTGAAGGTTGAGAGAAAAAGTATAAGGGGATGATGCAACCATTATCGAAACCTACATGTAAATGGGAAAACATCACCACTGACATTTAAATTAGTCTTCCAAAGATAGTTACAAAAAATAATTCCTTATGGATTGTTGTGAATCATCTTGAAGACACTACCCACTTTTGTGAAATTTTATCAGACTTCTCACTTGATGGAATTACATGGATATTTATCCAAGAGGTGGTGATAAATCTTGGAAGACTACTAAAGCTTAAATCTGATAAATATATGAGATTTAACTCCATGTTCGAGAGAGTCTATAAAATAATATAAATACTAAGTTGAGAATTGGAACATATTATCCCCCTAAAATGATGGTAAATCTTATCAGACTATTTTGACACTAAAAGTCATTTTTGAGATAATTATCTTTGGACTTTAATAGAGGATGAGATCAAAATATTCCCTTGGTTGGGTTATCTTACAATAATTACTTTCACTCAAGAATCCAAATGGATCCTTATGATTCCCTTTATGGTAAGGGATGAAGAAGACCTCTGAATTGGGATGAATTTGGTCAAAAAAATCTATTGGTATTTGAAATGGTTATGAAAATAGTCAAAAGTTGAAAACTATTAGGCAACACTTTAGGTTTGTTCTGAGTCGACATAAGAGTGGTGCTGAAAATTGATTAGAAAACAAAAAGTTTGAGGTGATGGATAAATTGTTTCCCCACATATTTCAATGAAAGAGAGTAATGAGATTTGGGAACAAGGTAAAGCTAATAACCTGAAACATATACCCCTTTTAGATTCTTGACTGTATCAAATTTTTAGATTATCGACGAGCACTCCCACTAACCCTTTCTTAAGTACAAAACGTATTCCATGTATCCCTCTCAAGGAAGTACATAAAAAATCCATAAAATGTAATGAAATTATATATAATAAATATATAAAATTATCTATCTTATGAGTATAATCTTATGTATATCATGGACTATAGAGATAATTTTCTACATAATAAGATAACTCACATAGTCAAAGTGTTATGGCATAACCGTAAATACGAAGAGGCAACCAGAGAAACAGAGGAATCCATGTTGTAGACGTAACCCCACCAATTTCTTCTTTATTATGTAATATTTTTTCATGTTTTAAATTTATTAATAGGGAAGAACATAATAGCTAAATATTTTAAAAAAAAACTTTGTTCGATAGTGTATATGAAATACAACACCGATCCCAAATAAACCATGAAATGTTATTATATATATATATTAAAAATATAGCCTATCAATTAAATAATAGAATATGAATATTATTAACAAAATTATTAAAATAATATAAAGGTACTTTAAAATACATATTTATTGATAAATACAATGTAAATAGTAACTGAATTTTTCAATACAATCATTTTATGCGTCAAAAATATATTTTCTTCAAAAATGTTTTTTTTATTTCTTATTGAAAGAAAATAATATAATTAATAAAGAGTTTAGAAATATAATTTTATAAAAATGGTACCACTTTTTAAATCATCATATAAAAATTATCCTACATAAAATTTTTGTTTATTTAAATATTGATTTTTTAATGAATAGTGTAAAATACAGATTTTTTTAGAACAATCATATATTTTTATTAAATAAAGAAATTTAAAAATTACATTATAATTTTTATCAGATTTCAATGAAACTAAGTATTATTTAGTGATATATAATCCAAATGATACTTTAATAATCTTTATATTTTATTTTGGTTGAAGTACAGTTTTTGGTTTAGAAACTTATTTTCTCTGAAAAACTATTTTTCTTTGCATTTTTTGAATTAATTTTAAATAAAAATTCGAAAAATATATGAATATAATTAGATAAAATGGATTCCATATTTATAATTATCATAATTAATACTATGTAATAAGGTAAACTTAATTTTTGGTCATAAAATAGTTATAATATTAAAATATTATTACCACGGTTAATGTTATAAAAGGTTTACCTAGGGGTTAAACTAAAAAGATAAGTATTAAAATGGAATAAAAATTGTCCAATTTCTATTATATTACCATATTTAGGCCCTATATATTCTAATATTTGATAATGATTCATTTTCAATCCATTTTTTGAATATTACATTTATATATTTTATTCTTTTTAAAAATTCGGAGTGGGCCCACTCCACCACTTATAAAAGGACACCACATATCCTCTCATAAAAACACTTAAAGAGAATTTTTGTTTAGGAAATAAATCTCATAATACCTTTATTAACTCCCTCATCATAATATATAGTCCCTAGTATTATCATAAAAAAATCTTAAGAAGGATTTAGATATAAACCTAAAGAGTTTTTTCGGAGAAGAGGTATAATTATTTACCATGAATTTTCATTTTTTATATTCTTACACCTCTTTAAAATATTATCCAACCCTAATTATATAATAACATTATAATTTCCTTTATACTGATATGTTATTATGTTAATGTAATAACATACATCATTCTCATCTTTCATCAAATGGTTAATGAAATAATCATTTTTGTGTTTGTGGGACTACGCCCTCGTGAAATAATGTAATTTTTTCTATCATCACCTCTCATAGATATTCATGATTATGAATTTAATGTATATATATTATATGCAAGAAATATTTATATTTCTTTAAAAGAGAAATATCATATATTTTCTTACCCTTCCATTCTTAGAAAAATGATAACGTCATTCATGCGTACTTGTGAATTACCACCTCCATGATGCGATGAGATTTATTTTTCATTTCTACATCACATGGTTGGTATATATATATATATATGTGTGTTTGTATTTAAAGTAATAAGATGATATTTGTGATATAATTATCATTCTATAAAGGTAAAATAAATCTTATCTTCTTTCTGTTATGGTCATCAAAAAATGGAAATTTTACTCATACGTACGTATGACCTTCCATCTCCAATGTAGTTCACTTTTCATAAGAATATTTCGTGATTGGTTTTAAAACTGTAATTTTTGTATAAAAAGAATACTAATTTCATGATCGATACTCCATATATTATGTAACTATTACCCCTTTATCTATAGTCAACCTTCCAAAGTCATTTTAGTCCTATGAGTCAAATATCATCAAAACATCCAATGTGATATTATTTAATTTAGTAATTGATTATGAAAATGTGATAAATAATATAAAATGTGTGATAAACATGAAAAATATTGTTAATAAGGTAAATTGTTGACATAAGTTTATTATTCAAGAAGATAAGTAATGCATGTGATGATTGAGGCTTGAGGTAAGGGATATATCTAATCCACCCTTTTTCTATGGGTTATTACCATTCCCTATTTAACGAACATTATCTCTCTATATAATTTTATAAAATTATTTTAAATTATATATTCATGTCTCTCACATATTTACTTAGATTACACTACATTCATTTTATTGGTTAATACATGTCTTATGATAATTTTTAAAATGCATTCCTTAAGAAATATATTTTGATTATGAAATAAAGAAAGATTATGAAGCACATTTTATTTATCTGAATAATTATTATGTTTATGAATTTTGGTAAATTTCATATTATTGGGAAACATAATCATGAAAATTTTATATCGGGTGTGCCTAGATAGAACTCCAATGCATTTCGTAATGCTTTTTCCCCATGAGATGTTTTGCATGGGATTAAGGACTAAACCTAATACACTATGGGACTCTTTCTAACATGTGAAGTTGTCTTGGTAGTTAGAGTTGACTTATTATTATATAATGTTTTTTGCTTAAAAATTTACTATATTATTATGATCTAGTGGAACTAAGTTCTAATGTTATTCTTCCATGTGATTACTCAAGATCCTTGTATTTTATGGAATCATGTACTAAATTTGACTCACATGTTATGTTTCCTTATCATGTTTATTCAGTTTTGGGATTTTTAACACTCCCCTTTTATCTATGTATTTTATAGGCTATCCCATGTAGTCTTAGGGTTGAATGTTAATTTACAAAACATGATGAAACCAAAAAATAGAGGAAAATATTCCCCTCAAGTAGGGGAGTAGTGCTGTAACCCAAGAAAATCTCCTTGGATTACAACCTTACACTATGAAGGAAGCGAATACAAATATCATAAATGGAATGATCCTTATCTGGCCCTCACATATGAGTGAGTGGGCCCACTATGAAGTTATCTTCCCTCCAAATATGGTGAACATTATGCCCAAGATTAGTCTCCACCATACATCTTCGAATTAGATATATTATATCCCATGGAAACACATGACGACACTAGATAGTATTCACCAAAACATCAGAATATGACTATATATCCACCATAAGATAACCAAGCCTCCTATAAATCACTATAATAGATATAAGGTCCTTCACCTCCTCACCTAAGGAGGTTCTAGATCTATAAAAATCGTTGGACCCCATGAGGACCCACCCCGTGAGTTTGATAGTACCCCACCACCTCTCAACAACCACTCCATAAAAGATACACCCACATTCATCTTCAAGACCCCAAGAGGATGTATCCAAATGATCCACATTCCCTCCATCATGCTAACCATGCGAGGTCTATTGAGAAAATTACGTATCATAACTGAGACCTAGTTCGCCTTTAAAATCAGACCCAGCTCATAGATCAAATACTTTAACCTCACCTTCAAAAAAATGGATCTCTTGAATCCCAAAAAGACATGATTTTTTATCTCCCACATGGTTCACTAAATACATGCAATGATAACAGTAGAAAACCTACATGCCATGACCCTTACCAACATACCATGAAACCAATATTGCATGAAACCATGCAATGAAGGATACTCGCTGTCGGTGTAGGGGTGTGGGGAAACAAGGACCAAAGTTAATGTACCCACCTGCTCCGGAAAAATAGATGAATTATAGATTTTCCTTGCGGGTTCTCACAATATAAACAACATGATTCCAAGGGGATCCCTTTCCTTTGAATGTTCTCATTCATTAAAAGAGCCTGGTTCATGATCCTCCACATGAGAAAGTTAATTTTTAAGGGATCTTCTTACACTATATCCTGGATGATCACTCATCATGAGGTCTCTTTGCATGCTACAAACTCTTGTAATACAGAGAGAAAGACCTACCTGATTTCGATCCTATGATGAAAAATTTATTTGGTTATTCATTCATGTAAACACCTTCAAACACCTTCACCTACTCAGAATTCAGAAGAGACTAAATTTAATCTGGGTGTGCACTTGACTCCTTAAAAGAAATATCTAGGTCAAGGTATCATGGTAATTTCAGCTTCTCTACTGACCAATTAAACTTCCAAAATCTGAAATAACCATTCCCAATGATCAACCACTAAGAGATTGTGATAAAATCAATATGAAAGAATATGAACTATGCCAATCTTGAAAGTTGAGGACCAAGAACACTAGATGCCTTCCATTGGTCTCCATATCGTATCCTGAAGAATGCTGCCCATAGGGTTTCACCCATAATTATATTCCACACCAGCTGAACTTGCATGCCTTGTATGGTTTCCTAAATTTTGAAAAGCCTTACTCTTCCCTCATCAACTATCTTGGCCATAAGAGACTAGGAAACCCAGTGACTACGACCCACCTGATTGGAATCCCACATGAACAATTTGACAATTTTTTCAATCTACTCTATGGTCGCTTTGGGAGGCTTGAGCAGTGAAAAAACATTCACCGGGATAGAAGTTAAAACACTATTAATCAACATCACCCACCTACAAAATGATAGGAGCTTGTTTTTACTTTTGAGTATCCTCCCTAGAATATGATTGATGATATCCTAAAAATGAAGTTTCTTAATGAAGCTTTATGAAAGAAGGACACCCATATATAACATTGACATCTACTTTCGTTGGCACCCTAAGATGTCCTGTATGACTCCACAACATCTTCTAGAGAACCAGTTGTAAATAAAAACATGGATCTTCGTTGTGTTGACACCTTGACCACTCAGGTTCCCATACGTGGAAAAAGTATCTAGGATATTAATTGAGGATCTATGAATTTGGTTAGTAATGATTAAGATATCATCATCAAACATTAAATGAGAATGGATTTCTAAAGCACACCTACTGCAATATGGATCATACCTTCCATTCTCCATTCCTTTAATCAGGTTCTGGTATAAGGCATCTTGTTCCAATATGAAATGACTTGGAGATATAGGATCACCTTGAAGAACCCCATGAACCGACTTCAAAAATCCAAATCACCTTCCCTTAATGGATATGGAAATCCAAGGTTAAGAGTAGTTCCGGAAGAAAATATCGCAAAACAACTCTTGGAAACCATTATTCTACATCACACAAATGATGAAGATTCACTCCAATTTTTGATAAGATTTACACATATACATTGGAAATATAACATTAGATAACACTAAACTTTTGTTTATTTAATTCACCAGTTGAATAGAACTTCCTACCACAACTTGGATGCTCTTACCTCTAATAAAACCATGTTGTTATGAAGAAATCGACCTTGAAATAACCTTGCTTAGTCTTGATAAGATGAGAGAAGAAAAAATAATTTAAGAAAAACTACAAAGGAAAATAGGATGATAATGTACGATGCTAGTGGGATCCTTTATCCTCAGGATAAGGATGTTCCTATAAGCACAAAAACTATTGTTCAAGGACCCACATCAAAAATATTTTTGAACTTCCACCATAACCTGAGGCCTAAGGACCTCCCAATCTACCACCATGAAAGCTCTATGGAAGCTTTATGGGCTCTGGAAACTACCATATGGAAACTTAAAGACCATTTCCTTGATCTAATCCCCTGTTGGTAAGGATGAAAATGAGAAATTATTTGGCCTATTCACCAGTTAGGGAAAACAACCCATAAAATCATCCAATACTTCATCCCCTTATGCATCTTCATGTCTAGAGGGTATCTCCTCAACCAAAAGACATTTAAAATGATTAAGTTCCATCTCACCCTCCACCACCATGTCTAACACGAGGACACCATTTCATAGATTGATGTTG
Organism: Viscum album; assembly: GCA_963277665.1. Lineage (NCBI taxonomy): Eukaryota > Viridiplantae > Streptophyta > Magnoliopsida > Santalales > Viscaceae > Viscum > Viscum album. The sequence goes on from OY728137.1 coordinate 1,756,613,886, forward strand.
ATATTCATGCAACTCTTCTCTTTAAAACATGCATGAAAGAAGGAACTCTTGCGATCTCCTTCCCTCATCTTCCTTACATGAGACATTTTCTTATATACTCTTTCAACCTCCAACAGTTTCTCTACAAGGACCACACAATTATAACATTGAAAAATAAAATAATTCACATCCCAAGTATCCTAAAGACCCTCTTATGGTCTAGTAATATCATATTGGATACTATCCACCCCATAACCATCAAGTGGTTTGTTCACCAGCCAACAATAGATGTCATCCTTGAGGAATTTCAGGTGATTAGATAGTCCACACCAAGCCCTCCCAGTCCCCTTGCAGTCCCACAAACCTTTCAACATGGACATGAAATTATCTTCCTAAGGCTAGTATTGATGTAACAGAAAGCATGATTTGGGAGAGCCTCTCGCATGAGCTCCAAAAGTTGTGTATAATGATCTGAAAGCAAGCGGGGGATATGTGCAATCATTGTCTTAGATAAGGAGTGCTAGGCCTGAATGTTTCTATGAAATCTATCAAGGCAGCTCTATATGGGACTATCACCCCTTCGATTATTGCACCAAGTGTACTTCGAGCTGATAAAACCAAGGTCATGTAGTCCTTCAGAATACAAGAATTCCCAAAAGTACAACATGAGACTGTTGAAAATGGCTGATCCACCTTTTTTTTTCTTTAAAGTCCGCGCTCGAGTTGAAATATCCCCTCACAAACCATGAGAGAGTGAAAATTTTAAAGGAATTGAGATTATGCCAGATAATCAACTACTCAAAAGCTTCAATGCTCACATAAACAAAATATAACAAAACCACTATCCCATTGCATGAGATCTTGGTATTCATACACTACAATGTGATATTCACAAATTCGACTGAGACATGATTCTTCTACAAACCCATATATGTTTTTTTTTGGTTTCCTAGTAAAATACATCAGGTAACCCATTCTATTAGTCATAGAGGATAGATTTCATGGATCCTATTTAGGCTTGATAACAACAACAAGAGATTTATGTTTCTTTTTGGATTCAGTGGCGATAAAGGTGCGATTCGCTTGTACCACTAGTCCTTTATCATTCTAAATAAGCAGATAAAACATAAATACAAAAATCTCCATCCCATTTGGATATATATATTGGGTAATTAAAGAGAAGGAACCACACCTCTTTCTTTCAACCATGAACGAGTTAATGGACTTAGAAGACTATCAAAATAGGCTCATTGTTTTAGAGTAAGAACATTCTTCTTGAGAATCCCATTTGTATCATCTGGTAGATCCAACCTGTTGACCATAGGAAGCCTTGGAGGACTCTCTATCAGGTCTCCTTGCATAAGATAAACCAATAGTAACAATTAAAGAGATTCTCAGGTGTCCTGGATCTCCTTTGGCACACCCGCAGGTAACATGTCCTTCTACGTTCTCCATTTGAAGTCCGACAATAGATTTCGATCATTGAAGAAGCTCTAGGGATAGCTGGGAAGAGATGTGAAATGAAAATGGAGGCGATGACAAGGCCCTAGAAAGTAACATAATGTTGTTGAATAAAATATCCCAAGACTCATGAGAGATCACTGAATCCCTTATGGGGGAGACAATATTTTCCATGGCCCAAGTATTAATAAGGGGGTCAGACGACAAAATGATCAGGTTTTCATGGTCTAAGGCCCCTCCTGATAGGAGGATACTCGTACAAGCATAGCCAGGCATGGCCTAGAATATACATTAGACCATAACTCTGGTGGTTTTATTATAAACCAAGTGAACTCCCCAATCACCAGATGTAGATGAGGGTAAACCAAATTTTGGCACTTTAGAATCTTTCATTGAACTATAGTATACCTGATCGGTGACACTGATAGGGAATAAAAGTAGTGATTACTTAATATTGTAGCATGTGATAAAGGTAAAATATTTCCTAAGATTTATTTCCAACAATAATGAAGTATAATGGGATTGGGTAGTTATGGAACTATTTCATAGTGAGATTATTGTGCTAGAAATATAACAACATAGGTTAATTATCACTGTATTTCTTTACGAGATCATTCAAGCTAGGGTTTTATGTACCCTAAAAATTCAACTAGTAATCTTGATCCAGAATGTGGTGACATGATTCTGCCTCTTATTGGTTGTAGGGATTATTCCTAGGCCATGTAAATCATGATGATCATCTTATTCTTGTTCTTTTTTGTCTTTTCCCCTCAATTTCACTCTTCTTATGAGAGTCATTTATCTCTTATTTCTCACAACATTTCCGTAACATAATGGAAAAATAACAAATATCAATATATATAGTAAATAGCCATACAACTGAAAACCATACTATAGTTTTATATTAAAAAATAAATACTTCTCCAAAATAATTTATATGATTCTATAGTTTCTTTTTTAATATGTTTATTACATTTAAAACATGTTGTATACTTTATATTGTTATAATCAGTGGTATAATATTCATGGATAATGGTGATGATGTAACTTTTAACCTAGTATTATTTTTTTATGTATAGTTTAATTCCTTTATTAATTCTATAAAATATGTTTTAGATTAATGTATTTCATTTTATATTAATATATTTTATTATAATTAAAAGATACATTATTTATTTTAGTTTGGTGTTTTTGTTTCCCAAGTTTTCTAACACAAAGGATTTATTTATAGGTAAATACATTCTCAAATAATGGGGTTTCACACTATCTTTGTTCCAATTCTATGGGTTTTATTTTTCCTTAATGTTATGATGTTTCAATGTTATGAATGTTACACATTATATGTCTCCATCAAATGATTACCTCATGACTGTGACGGAGATGACTATGTTCACACTTTTATTATATTGATTCATGTCTCATTTTCTTTCCTTATTATCCACACCCTTACTTGGATTATAACACAACCAATTTTTTTATATCCTAAAGTGTTTAAATGTAATAATAATACTATTAAATAATTTAGAGACATTTCTAAAGGATTTAAATAATCCTTAATGTTCCATATGTATTCATGGCGTACAAACCCTATTTTCAAAAGAAACTAAACACATAAATCCTATAGTGTGTTATTATTTTGTTATTTATATTTAAAAATAATTAACAATAATGTGTGAAATATGAGATTAAAATAGTACTAAACAAATTTAAATTCAATGAGATATAGGGAATTGATACCATCCACATAAATGATTCAGCTAACAATTAACGAGAATTTTTCCAAAAGTGGGCGAGTGAGATATTATATATTCCTTTCCTATAAATAAAATTTTCATATTATCTTAATATAATTAATATCATGTTAATATTATAATTAAACAATTTTGAGGGGTGATATTATAAGAGGGAATCGAAATAGAGTAATAGAAGAAGTGAAATTGAAAGGAAAATGAGAGAATGCTACCGCAATATTGATTTTTTTCCACTTGGGAATGGTTTAAAACCATTGGTATATGTCTCAATACCATTGGTATAGCATATAATAATGGTTTGAAGGTATGTTGGATATTATCGGAATATTATAGACCTATACCAAAGGTTTTAAAAACTGTTGATATGGGTATTATAAAAATAAATACCTACTTGGTTTCAATCCCTACACCTCACATTTATAATCCAATGACCTAACGAATAACCTAAGATGAATTTTTAAAACATAATATATAAAATATATCTATTTTTATTTACTTTTATTTTAACATTTAATGTATTTAAAGTTATTTTATAGACGAATCCTTAAAAAACATTAGTCACTATACCAACGGTTCTCAAAACCATTTGTATTCGGATGACGAGTTTTTGAGATATACTAATAGTTTTGGAAAACTCATTGACATAGGGTGGAACTATACCAATTTTTTTATTAAAACCAATGATATAGGTCCATATAGGTAACTTTAGCCAACAATAATGGCCTAAAATGTTGGTATTGGTCCATAAAGTGACATATACCAATGGTTTTGACAGATCCGTTGGTATTGGGTCTCTCAAAGGGACCGATACTAATGATTTTCGAGAAAATGTTGGTACGCGGTCTCTATAATTTACCCAGTATAATAGTTTATTCCAAACCATTGGTATAGGTCTAATTTAAAGTAGTGATACTACCTTTAATTCATTGAATGAGGTGAGATTATAATATCTCCAAGGATCTATATGGGATTAACTGAAATTAATTGAGAAAATATTTCATCATTATCAAGATTTTAGAGGTAATTTTCCAAGAGAGTGAGAGGAGGTTTTTATACTTTAAGGGAAGGGGGTATTTTAGGTTAAAATAATGAATGAAATAATATTTCAAGGCTAAGATATGAAATAGTTCTTTTTATAGGTATTATGATTATTATTTAAATAAAATTATATGTTATTACTTTTAAAAACTTATAATGAAATTTTTTTTATAGAAGTGATTCTTATAAAAAAAATAAAGAATCCATTTTTAATGAAATACATTAATTATTTTTTTAAATTTGAAATTATTTTTTGGATTAGAAAATGTATTTATAAAATTTTAATACAATATTTGTTTTATTGATCATATTTTTATTTTACAAAAATATTTTATATTTTATTATTTTACTTTTACATCAATATTATTTCATAAACCTTACGCTATTTGAAAAAAAATATTTTTTACTATTCACTTAATAATATATGTTTTTCATTAAATTTCCAAAAAATAAAATAGTGATACATTTGATATGGTGATTAAATAAATTTTTTTCATTTTATTAGAATAAATTTCTAACATATGTTATTTTAATACTTAAATATTAAAATAAAAATTGATATTTTAGTACCCATAATATAATTTCACTTTATTAAAATATACACATTTACCCTCTTGGAGTTTCATAATTTTATTTTTTTATAAATCTATAATTTTTATATTTAAATTATTTAATCACAGTAAATATAATTTATAGGTCATTTTACTATTCCAATAGTAATTTTACTATTCTAATTTTTGGTTTACTATGATAATTATTATGTTACGACCCAGATGATCATATCACTATTCCAATAGGAATATTTCTATTAAAATTCCTATAAATTCATCTAATTTCATTAATATATCATCTATATTTTTTTTTATCAAATTTCCTTATATATATTACAAAATTACCATCATATTTTCAATGTTATTAATGAATGCGTTATTTCTAGTAATCAAACACCCTATGGATTTTCAAATGCTACTTATGTTGTTTATTTGTATTTATTTTTACACTATAATCATTATAATTTTATGTATGTATTTATTAACTATATTGAATGTTATATTATGATTAAATATAGTAGGTTTTGTTTTCGTTTCATAGTGCATGTCTTTTATACTATACCTTATACTTAGATACAACACACATATGTTTCAGGAAATATATTTCCGATTGAGAATTATAGATCAATTTAATAAAATATATTTTATCTGATAATAAATAAAGGTGAGATAACTTATCAAAGCTAATTAATAGTTCCCATTTAATCTTATAATTTATATTATCATATATTTCATGATTTATTTTGAGAGAAAATAATAACCCATACATCACTATCATAATATTAAACATTTACATTTGAAAAAAATATTAGTATAAGTTTTCAAAATAAGATAAATAACATTATATATCATAGAAATATATGTATAGTGAACATTTAGAATACTTCCATACTATAATAATAATGAACACCAATCTCCTTCCAATTTAACAAAATGAAAATCGTCAACTAAAAAAATTATATTTATAAACATTGATTGAGATGAAAGATCATGAGAAAAAATGGAACATTGTTATGGGACTATACACAAAAAAGATAACATGTGTCCTTGAAATTTATAAATATGGAATATCTAATGAAGGTACATAATATTCTAAAATCTTTAATCAAATTAAAGAAACCTTCCGTTAACTTGCTAAAAGATCCCCCATAAAAAAATTCCATAAAGTTTTAGGGCAATTGGGAGAGGTTATAGAATTTTACCAGTTATAATATTAATAAATGGTTTATTATCAATAATTTTATATTTTTCTCAAACATAATATCACAATATCACCTAGAAATTTATAGGTCTATTATCTTAGGTATATTAGTTACATAATGCCGAAATTCATCGACAAACTACATAATATTTATTCTCAACTTCTTACTATGATCCTAGGTCTGATCACACCATTGTCTTCTCTTGGGATATAATAGAGGCATAAATAATGGAATGGGTGGGATAAAATCCCTAGTAAGGGGATAATTGAAATAAATATACGGATAAGATTTCATAAGTACTAACAAACACATCAAGGGATGATAAAATGTCTGAATAATAAATCATTATATTATAAAAGTGAAATTATATCATAATAAGGTAATTATTAAAATAATAATAATGTATCACAAAAATAAAACATGCCATCCTAATCACATTTTGAGTCTCTCTAAAGGGAAAACATATTATGCTAGGCCTGGTGAATACGCCCCATACATACTATTTCATGAGATATAAGTCTTACCCAATAAATTATGGGATTATATACTTATAATTCCACCTATAATATTATAATATATCATTCATAAGTGTTCTACATGGAAATATAAACTTTACATCATGTATAAATACGAAAGAAACCATAAATAAGAAATAAACTTTTGAAATAAACATAGGTTTATTAATAATTTCATAATCATAAAATTAAGAGTACAATTATTAAAAAATATTACCATAGCATGACCATGGAACTGAGGATAAAATATCACACTACCTAAAGTGTTTTCAATGATCACTAGAGGTTTTCGAGTAACAAATTAAAATGTCCCCCGCATGGTTCTCCCTCACATGACCGAGATAAGTCATTATAAAACCTCAAGTGTACCTCCATGTATGCTAGGGGGCACCAACTAGTGGTGAGGGTTGACTATGTATAGTGGGGAGTCTATTATCTATGGTACCAAATACTAAACATAATATAAACATGATAATTAAATCAATGAAAAACAAATCCATTAGATAAATAAAAAAATATAATACAAAATATATAATAAACCATGTCATATAATACAATATTCCATGATAAAATTTAATCTAACAGTCAAAAGACAAACAAATAAATTATACACTCAAAATAAATACTCCCAACTCTAATCCTAATCACCATGATTGGTTCTACCTCTAATATCCATTCATAGTAAGAAAATATAAAAATCATGTGTAAGGTGACTTTCTGTTTTCCATAACTGCATCCACAAAGTCTTACAGGGTACCAAATGATGACCTGAACTAGGTATAAGTAAAGATATATAAGACACTACCAATGATGTATAATAAAATATTATCTAAGTAATATTTCATGAAAAAAATGATATGAATAATCAGTTATCAATATTTAAAATAAGAGCATGAAAATTACCCACTAATCCTTGAGCTCTAGGTTGACACCCACGACCAGCCAAACCTACTTTGGAAGTATGCCATATGTCTCTATCCATAAACACCATTGAGTACAAGTATATTTACATAAAAAAGACCAATCACACTTTCATTGAAGACCCAAGTTGTATTTTCATGGAAAAGGTGAATTTCATGTACCATGTGTTAATGGAATCTATGTGGATTCCCATAATAAAGCTCCTTACATATTCCCATGGAACATTATGATGACTAGGGAAAATATTAAATCAATTTAATTAATAGAAATTCCCATGCTAGGGCCACTTACATGCTTATAGGAAATTAAACCCTATTCGAATTATAATTTTAAGGATTATTTTACATTATATATATAAAAAAAGCAATATACAAATCATAATAAAATGTAAAAACTTCTAAACACACAATCATCTTCCACATTGGTTAATTCAATCCAGTCATCTATTGTATTGAAAAATTCAATTATATGGCATTATCCCTTCCATATAATTACCATTTTAATGTAAAAATTCCAATTCACACAATGTTTTTCTGATGAAAATATTATTGATCCATGTAAAGTGTCAACTTACATGTTAATTAATTTAATTACCAATAAACCAATTACGTCTTAGGATTATACATTCAAATATTCCATTTCCCAAACTAAAGGAAAGGGTTGGACACCACTTGAGTGGAAACAATTTCATGTCTCAATCTCCAATGGACCCAATAATTTTCATGTAAGGTATAATCATGAGGATTTATGCAATTTTGGTGTATTACGTTATAAAATGGGCACACACATCATGTTCTAGTGAAATCACACATGATGGAAAAATGGGAAAACTAAAGCAGGATTTTGAGATATGTTTTAGACCACCTACCAAAATAATCAAAGAGAATAGTACATAGATTGAGAATGAACATCACATAAAAACACTACAATTCCCTATATAAAAGGATACATAGACCACATCAACGATAGATTCAGAAGATTCGAAGAGAAACCAAGATTAGTTTTACAATTCTAAAATGAACTTATTGAATCAAGAAATCTAAATCTATGTCAAGATCTAGGAATTGAAACTAGATTATTGAAGTCAAAGAATACATGGAGAAAACCTAAAAAATTTAATCCTATTTAGGGTAAAAGAGGAGATTGGATGAATTTAAAAGGGGTTTTGGTGGTATAAAATATAAATGTTTTCTATGGTTTTCTATTCTAGAATGGTTCCACCGGTTAGTCACTAGGTACCACCATCTAGGAAGTGGTGTTGGATAGAATGATTTAACCCCTAGAAATATCACTGGATGACATGTGGGATTACAGTAGAAGGATTATTATGCTAGCTTACTATCTATTTATTAGTGGGTCTCATCGGCTAGTTGATACTCTTGTTGTATATTTAACTTGATACTACCTAATATTCTAGGTGTATGATGGAACTAAAACATATCCTTTAATGTAATCCATAATTATAGCTTTATATATTACCTTTTCAGATCCACCAAGCACTTCTGAAACCCTGAAATAGAAACTTAAAAAGGATCATTTACAATATTCAAATAGTTTTAACCAAAATTAAAAAGATAAGTACCTAGAGGTGATGACACGGTCTTACAACCAACCCACTATACAACAAATCATCCCTAATGTAATCACCCATGCATTATTGAGAGGTATTTGTGAATAAATCTTTCCACTGTGCCTGAATATATGAATCCCTCTCTCGAGCCTCCTCCCACCCACACCCATGCTTATTCCGAACTCACAGTGGGGAAATGGTCTTTCCTTAGAGATTATTGTCACTACATTCTATGATATGGATTATAATCTCCTTAAATAATGCATGAACATCAATAATAACACCATTATAACATGAGAAGGATTTGGTTTATATCTTAAAATCAATGGTAATTAAAACATGTTGTGTTTGGGATTGTAGCACTATAGAAGGGCCAATCAGGATGCTAGTAGAACAATCCTCTCGACAATCTCAAATGAAATGGAGGACCCAAGATCTAGTTCCCATTTCTTCAAGATATGAAATAGATGCATCCAAAGAGACACCCAAAAAAACATGGAGAACATACTCAAATTCTAGAGGTAATATTCAATTACTAGTGTATGATTTCTTCTTGATCTACCTTGTTTACAACTACTTTATAGTTAGATGAACTTGATCAGATGAATCCTTTAATAGACTAGGTCCAATGAACATTGAATATCCCACCTCTAACTAGAAAAAAGGTTAGTCACATGACCGTTAATATAAATCCTTGAAATAATCTATTTTGATTGATTCATGAAAGATTTGATTTAAAGAAAACCCCATGAGTGAAAGATACTTCTTCTAATAACCATTGATGTCTATAATAGAGTCTTGTAACATTTACACTAGAATATAAATAACTCATTTAGATTATCCATAATTTTGAGGATGATAGCTTGTGCTCAGAAGGGATTCTGATCCTAAATAATTCTAAATTCTTTACCAAAACAATGTTTTAACATAGAGATATTAATTGGAAATGATGCTCAATAAAACACACAGTATTATAACTGTATCACATACAAAGATATCACCCAATTTAGTGTTATTCAACGTCTCCCTAATTGGTAAAAATTATGATCCCTTATTTAGGAGATCCATGATAACCCACACTATATTATTCTTTAGAGTTTCTATGGGTAATCCATTAGGAATCCATGGTGATATCATCCCACTTATATTCTAGAAATAGAGAAAACTATAACAACCTATAATTCCACTAATTCTCAGCCTTTACCTAATCATAGGGGAATCATTACATCATGAAGCATGTTATATCATTCCTTATCCTTCGAAACTAGTATTTTATATGAAGATCGCAATACTTTTTTTAATACAGTATGTATCATCCACACAGAAACATGGAATTCCCTCAACATCTCCTCACGCATGACCGTAGGAGCCTTTGTACAACCATGGACATAAAGAACCTCATAACTGTAAAGGAACCATCCTAATGGTGGATCCTCACAACATATTCCTTTCATCTGGGCTAAACCCTCCAAATATAATAACAGTCATCTCTTGAACTGATATAGAAGTTAGGGAAAAATAGATATTGATGTTAGATTCATTTTTCCATGAAACTTCATAACATATAGATTTTTATATATAAAGAGTATCATTAGACGCCACTCACAAATAAATTTCTACACCACCTGTTAATACATATTTCTACTAATTGCATCAACAAAAATGTTACCATTTCTAAGAGTACACATGAACATGAAGTTAAAAACTCTATAGATACTCGACCCACGTCCTCTACTCAAGGTTCATGTCCCAATGTGAAAAGATTTACTACAAGATATTGTGGTACTTGTACACCAAAAATATTTCTCCCAATGGAAAAAGTCTCTAACATCTCTAGGTGTGTACCACCATATTTAACTCTAGATCCTTAATGGAATAATTATTCTCCAGTAGTATCAACTGTTTGGAGCCATAACAAAAAACTCATACAACTACATCACAACTAATTCATGTATAACCCAAAATGTTTCATAATACAAAATATACATATAAAATATATTGAGTAAGGTTAGTATTGGAGTAGTGGTCAAATATCTCTTAAATTCATGGAAATCATACTCACATGCATCTGTAAAAATAGACATTACCCATTTCTTGGTCAAACTAGACGTCGACCATGCCAGAAAGTACAAGTCCTAGATGATACACTGCTAAAATCTAATGAAAAATAGAAATATACAAATTTCAATGAAATTAATGGGTCATTCCAAAGATACCATGAAATTCAGATTATCTAGGTCCATTAACACTGCAACCATTGAATTAAGGTGGCTCATGGAGTGCAATTTTTGAATATAGAATTGATATTTTGATATATTGATCTACAATCTATGTTTTATCACAATAAAATAGATATTTTTAAGATACTAGTTCCAATATTCTTTATACATTGAGTACACCAAGATATAGACGATGAAAACCAACAAAAATTGATCTAGATATGGATGGATGATTTGATTAGTCAAGGCCATGAATACCACCAATGCATTTGTACGAACAAATGACATCACCATGAATTGGTAAAATTCATACCTATTACCAAAAGTAGCCTAATATATATCAGATTGTTTCACCCTCAACTAATGGAAACCTAGTTTCAAGTCCAACATTGAAAAAATCTTGGAACCTCTTAACCGATCAATTAGGACATCAATTCATGGATGGGGATACCAGTTCTTGGATGTCATATTCTTAACCTGAAGTAATCCACCCATAATCATAAGTTTCCATATGAATTACAAGTGAATAACATGGGGTATCCTCATTGTGATTTAGAAGTTCATATGAACCCCTTAGATATCTTCTAACTTCACTTCCAACTCTCAAATCTCACCTGATTCCATCTTATAAGGAGAAAAAGAGACATGTTTGTCTCTTGAAACTAAATCGACATGGAACTTGATCTTTATATCTCTTATGGTAATAAAAAATATATATAAAAAATCCATCCCAATAGTGGTCCACCACAATAAGAAATATACTCTACAACAACTCATCATCATCTAGAATAATTCTTGATACTTGAGTCATAAGGGAATCCAATATGCATTTAATTTGTTCTGTATGATCATCCTGAATATCTCATTCAACACGATGGATATAGCTTCTTTCTTATTATGAAATGAAGGTCACCCTACTTTAATAATATTTTATATGATACTAGTGAAGAGCTATCCAATGCATACCAAGAATCAAATTGAATCAAACTGCTCATACAACAAATAATTCTTAGAGGAAATGATAGCCACCAATTTTGAGTGAATATTATGATAAAATCTCATACCCTCTGATCTCACCAATAACAATGTGTCTATGGTCAAAAAACCATCCATGATTTCCATAGTAAATCAAAAATATTTGGTAAATTTATTATATATAAAGGAATGTGATCATACTATATTAAAAAAACTTATGAGATATTTGATGTCACAATAATCGTAACTATGACCGTGGAACATCCTAAATCTAGAATTGTTGGAGTGCTCTACATTGTATGAATGTAACACATCTCTATATCATGGGATCTAGAATGAATACTCTAATATTATATATTCTTTTAATAATAATTCTTCTATGTTGGGGTACCACACACCTACCCATGCCTTAGGGTCTGATAAAACTATAGCTTCATCCTTGCTGAGGGGTATCAGAGTCCCACCCAGACTCTAATGTCTTCTAGGATCCTATAGCACCTCAATAATACTAAGTTATTTTGTATAAATTATATTGGTGTCTCATATTAATATAATGCAGAGAATTCATTACAGGGAAAAGAAAATGGATTTTATTATGGTAAGCCTCCACACTAAAAGAACTTCACCTGGACACAGTCCTAAGATGACTATACCCAACCTTATTTCTCTTCACGTTTCATCCTTGGAAGAAATTTTATAAAGGAATTTCTTACTGCCTAAAGAGTAACTCCATGATTTTCTTGTTGAAACTGTTTCCACTATATGGGTCCTCCTTCAATCTACCTTTGGTGATAAGATCGATATTCATCATGTCATAGAGGTTACTAAAATTGAAGTTGTTCATAGATGACATGATATCATACTAGAGACTATTATGTAATATCTTCACCTAGTATGTGTCATATCCTACCCATGGTGGAGAAAAAGGTTGTAGGTATTTGAAATTACCAGTGTAGTCCATCTTCGAAATTCTCCCCCGTGTCAGTTGTACAAATTTCTAATCGCTTTCATCCCACAATATATCTGAATAAAAGTGGATCAGAAACATATCTTGAATAATTTCCATGTTAATTATTTATATTTTATAACTTATACAATGGTGACCCACAAATTATTTGTAGGTCCTCATAGTATATATGAATAAATATTTACCCTTCTCCCTATGGGTGTCTTTTGGTGGCTAATGATAGTCTTAATGGACTCAATCGAGAACTCCTCTTCCCAAGGACCTCCCTACAAAAGGAATGTAGGTGGGTTCTATAGATGAAAATCCATTTTTAATATTGGACATAAATGGAACAATGTGATTAGTATCTATCTCCTTAGATCACATGACCTAATGAAATTATTATGGAGTAGATCAGCCATCAGATTCTGTAGTGTATTAAGAAATTCTTATTCCATCTTGAGATGTGTCTTCTTATTACTGTTCTCTAGATACTCAATTGAAAGGTGGTGTAAAGGTATTTTTCTATAAGGTTTAACACACCACTCAAATAAAAATATTCAAAAAAATGATTAAATCATTAGGATAATTAGACACAAAATATATAGGGGAACATGATCATTATATTTCGTGGATTATAGAGTAAATTAATCATATTTTTTAATTTTTTTAATTTTATTTTTTATCAAGAATGTCATGAACATTCACGTAAAAAAATATACGAATCCCTACCATAAATAATACATGATAAAATACTTTCCTTTATGACTATCGTGGTGGATGCATTTTCACCTTGTGACATACTGACCCATGAGTAAAATCACATAAAATAGTAGCAACACACACTAAGAACAACATCCAAGTTAAAATAAAATCTCAAATATAACAAGAGTACTACATGAACAACAATCCCATCCATGAAAACATATATTTTCCCCCAAACATGGGTTAGTTAATTCAATACATGCGCTCATTATTGGGACCTAACACATCATGTTCTTTGATATACCATTATCAATTAACAAGTAAAATCAAAATACCTACTTTTATACCACTTTATATTATCCCCAACCTATATCTCCCTCACGTGACCATGATGGGTCATTATAAGATATCAAGAATGCCTCCCATTATGTCAAAGGTTACCAACCCATAGTGAGGGTCTAATATATATAGTGGGGAGAATATACCAAGTGGTACCAAATAATGAACATAGTGGAAACATGATAAATATATCAACATGAATAAACTTCATTAGACATATATGAAAATTAAAAAACAAACCAATTATAATAAACTATGTCATTGCAAAATCTATGTGAAACTAAAATTAATGAAGAAAGTTATAAAATCAAACAATAAAAAGATAGACTCATAATAAAGACACCCAACTATAGTCCCAAACCCCATTCTCCTATACACCCCAAGATTCATTCATGGTAATAAAATAAAAAAATCATTGGAAGGGCATCATTACCTTATCCAAACTCGCATCCATGAAGTCTACTCCGGTAAAAAATGGTGTCCCAGATATCGTGTGAGTAGAACATAGTAGGCCACCACTAATAGTGTGTAAAAAATCTGGAAATATTTATAGTTTACAAAAAAAAACAACACACACACACACACACATATAGATATTTTTGAATTTATTAAAATTAAAAATTTTAACATCATAATGGCCATACAAAGCTCTATTTTTAGGTTGGCACCATAGGTTAACAAAACCATATTTATAATGATAATGAATGTATTTTTCAATAATCCCCACTGATTCTTGGAATATTTCCCAACGAAGGACTAATCAAAACTTCACAGATGACCCATGGGAGGTTCTCATGCTAAGGGTGAATTTTATATCCCTTTTATTAATGTAATCTATGAAAACTACCATGACAGACCCACATATATTTTCCAAAGGTTCATCACCTGGCCATGGGAGAATTATACATCAATGGACCGAGTGTGAAGTCCCATTCTAGGGAAACTTATATTCTTATAGGAAATCAGAACCGATGAAAAATCCCATGATAGGTCCAATTTTACATATCCTATTTCAAAATAAATCAATAACCAAAGAATACCAAATTAGAAAACAAACTAAACATTACAAAAAATGCATATTGGTTTATTCAAGCTAATTACCAATTATCCTTCCAAATTCAACTACATGCCATGTATCTTTATTCCAATTAAAATTTTCATGCTAGTATTCCAATTACAATAACCATTATCATATTATATGTTGTGTGATCTATGTAAATTGAAAATTTACATATTAATTAATTCTAATAACCTATCTACCAAATTAGTTATAGGATTATA
The DNA here is from genome assembly GCA_963277665.1 of Viscum album. Lineage (NCBI taxonomy): Eukaryota > Viridiplantae > Streptophyta > Magnoliopsida > Santalales > Viscaceae > Viscum > Viscum album. The sequence goes on from OY728137.1 coordinate 1,756,629,339, forward strand.
GGTTCATAAGTTCCATGTTCCAAACGAAAGTCATGGGTAGGCACTACTCTTACGTGAAAAATGTCTAGGTATCAATATAAAATGGACATGATAGAATCCATGAGGGGTCTTGGTATGAGTATTAGAGAAATTTGTGTATTTTCCATTTATAAATAGTCACACTCATGAAATACTTGCATGATCACAATTTTTTCAGATACTAGAAATCCAAATATGACCATAATGAGATGTTTCTGACCACATTCGAAAAAGGAGAAAAGAATAATCTAAGGATTGAGCATATAGATCAAAGATAAAAATTAATATTCTCTAAAGACACTGATAAATACATAAAATTAGTGATATATGAATAAGATTCAAGGGTAAAGTAATATTAATTTAAAAATTCTAAGTGAGACTCCCTGAATCTAGACATCACGATTGAGGAATGGACCAGGAAATAGAAAAATGGAGTTTGAGAAGTCAAATAATTATTATAGAATCATTCAAAATCATTAATACCAAGTCAAGGTAGAAATAATGGATTATAAAAATTAAATTAGAGTTTTGGGGGTAGAAAATACATTTCTTCCACTTGGGTTGTCAGCCTAAAATGACACTATAAGCTAGCTACCATCGACCTCCATGTAGAAGGTGGTGTTAGATAGAATAGTTCCACATTAAGAAAATAAATCAGATAGCCAGTGCTGTTCACCAAAAAGCTGATGAGCATCCTGTAAGAATCCCAATATACTAATATTCCTCTATTATCAAGGTGGGTCTCACTAGATTGATTGTAAGCTTCCTCTAGTATTTCTTGGCAAGTACCTAGTCTATCTACTGGTCAGTGGATTGTACCTGTGTGCTAATGGCATTGCATCATCTATATTGTTTTTTGCAAAAACTATATTTTTCTAGATCATCTCTTTTTCTCCTAGGCACCTATGAAACATTGATTTATTCTGGTATAAGGGTTATTTTATTGAATTAAAATAGGTTTAATAAAACATAAAGAGAGAAGTGCCTTGAATAAAAGATAAGGTCTCACACACTAAGGGTCTATAAACATCAATTGGGGATATATTTTCCCTATAATAACCCATTATATCAATATACTAAAGGAAATTATATTATAAAATTTTTTAGTTAAATAAATATAAAAAATCTCAATATATCATATAAACATACCATAAATCATCATATGAGTTTTACATACAAAAAATACTCAATGTAAAACCTATATACTTGAGTAAGACTAATAAACCATAAATTATAAATAAAAAAGTGTGGAAAAGTTCCCACACAACACCAAATACATTCACAATCTTCTCAATAATGCCGGCTGAAGTAATACTAAATGTAAGGAGGTTTATTTATTTTTCATACAAAATAATTCTTATAGTATATATTCACAATAGGTGAGTACCTATCAGGGGAGAGAATGAATATTTTTTAGTAATCACTATAACCCCAGAAAACACATTATATTCAAATATGACATTATATTAATAGGGTAAAGACTTATATTATTTTATATTTTTATTTCTATTTTGATGAAAAGGAATCTGGTGCAATCTAGTGTGGATAAATAATGTCACACAATATTTATCCAGTATTGGTAAGACTTTAAAGTATAGTGTAGACCAAATTATCCAATCACATGGATAAAGTTATCCTATATAAAAAAATCATGGTATAATATATATTTCATTGCTTAACTCATGAATTTTAAAAGCATATGGCATACATTATAACTTTTCTTGCTTCACATAATAAAACAAGGATTCGAATAAGTTTCCACCATTATTGATCCTTAAAAAAATGATGGTTAGTTCAATGAATCCAAAACAACACTTTATTTTCACAAAATCTAGAAATTTGGACCCCAATATATCAAATAAAATGATTTTTTTTGAAAAAATAAATTCAATTCCAATTATTTGAATCACATTTTAACACCAACATGTATCAATTTTAAAATCATTATTGACACAAACATACTCAATTTTAATTATATTAATTCAATTTTCAATCAGATACCTATTTAACATTGTTTCTAAAATTTTATCAATAAATTTTATCAATACAATATTTATTCTAGAAATCATATCATTATTTATTCTATAAGAGTAACATGACATGAATAATTAAAATACAAAGTCTTTTTTGTACTTTACTATTTTTAACCACCCCCAGATTTAATAACACTCAAGTAAATTAATTAAATTAGAAATCATGATCTAAAATACTCTAAATACCAATCCAATTAACCAAAATAACCTATTATAATTCAATTACTATGATATTTGAGTTCTATATAAGTGAAAAATATTAAAGAACACTAAATAAACCTTAAATTAATTGAACAACACACAAAAAATAAACATTCACAATCTTAATATATATATATATATATATTATTTATTCTTTCATATTTCTCGTGAATTAATCACTTTACACATGAAATTTACTAATGATATAATTTAAGATCATTTATTAAATATAAAATAGAAAAAATAAAACAAGAAAAATTATTATACAACATTAGATATAATTTTAATGTCAAATAACTAAAAAGACATATTAAAATTAAAAATATATTCACAAAAATATATTAAATCACAAGATTAAATATCAATCGATGTAAGAGGTCACCTATGCACACTATGTGTATAATATACATAAGAAATGATGGATCCATTACTTTTAGAATATATATGATCAATAATATTTCCAAACTAAAAGTATGGGAGAAGAATTATAATATGAAAATGAATTATCTGTTTAAACTTCACATAAAATGATAGGGATATTTTAGATCTTACAGAGAGTAATCAGACTCCCCCAATGAATCATAATTCAAACTTGAAATGATGGAAAATTCAATAATATATGTTTGGGGAATAAATAGAGAGTATCGAGTGAGGGGAATTATTCAAAAAATGATATATCATATTAAATATTAAATCCCTAGATGACAAACTATTTAGATTGGATCAATGAGTCATAAAATAATAATAATACTCCCCCTAAATAAAAAATTCTCCTTATCCCCCAAAATTATTTTATAAATGATTGAAAACAGATCTATATACATCACACAATAACTAATAATCATACCTAAAAAACTCATAATGATATAAAATCCCCACTATAGACATTGATGTATTTTAGAATCATCCTTAAACATCACCAATAGACAAATATATCCCTTGGGACACCCTATTAAGTTATCATTCTAAAATACCCTCTTACACATGTCTATTTTTCCATTGAACATGTACATGATTAAATAATTTTCACAAAAAAACTCTTAGTTCTATGATCAATAATATATAAAACCTTAATTTGAATGATTTATCTGGTACTAGATCCACATCATCACATTGAAGATCATTAGAAAAATTTGGGTATAATTTCCTTTTTCACGATACATAAAAAATTCCATGCATGACAGTATACATCATAGGTAATGTAAATATATAAAAAACATTACCAAATTTTTCTAGTATATAAAACTACATAAAAAACCATGAATTTGACTTACCTTACAAATTATTTTATATTATAAGCAATGATAGATAAAAATAAAAACACTATGTCCAACATTAGATCTATGTGGATAACATCTATGATTGGTATAAATATTATACCCAATATAAGCCATATATAACCTATTATTGTTCATTTTCCTAAGAATTTTTTTAGCACCAAATTTTCCCTAAGGAAGATATCTCATCATATTCCTTTCAATACAATGATAATCAAAATAGACTTCCATATAAATCCTCAAAATAATCCATCTAAACAAATTTTTGATAAATTTTCATCACAAAAAAACATTATATGGTCATATGATATTCTCAAATTCCTATAAATTAAAATAATAAATGCACATAAAATTCATCATAAGTCTACATAATATGAAAATATTGTTCATCCTTTATTGGATGATAAAATAAACTCAACTTCACCTATGAACCCCAAAAATTTAATAAACCTTTCTAGAATTAACATGTGAATCTCACATAATGGTAATATATAATATTTTTTAGTATTACATAATTTCTCTTAATTTAAATGATATAATTCTTTCCCCACTCTTCTATAGTATGAGACTCTTTAATGATATGAAAATTACACACCTCAGTCAAATGATCAATAATGAAGCAAATTTATTCTTTCACATTCTATGATCTTTATATTACTATAAACAATCTATGGTAATATAATCTTACTTATATTTATAAATAAATAATGATTGGATCTTTCCAGCAAGCCTTTTACATCCAAATTTTACTCTTGGACAAGTGAGGCATCTCAAAATAATCATCAATGTCCTATTTAATAATTGGTCAAAAAAATGTCATGCTTTTGAAATATAAAAATTTCTAACCCCTTCACCCTACTTAGTGACTAAAACATAAATTCCCCCATGTAAATATAACTGAGTTGGAATTTTATTTAAATATTTGGATATCTTCTCACCCTTATACAATATTTATTGATAAAAATGAAATTTATAATATATTTTATAGACATGAATCACCCATTCCATTATGGGTGATTTTATATTCAAAGGTTCTAAAATGAAAATTATTTCTTCTTAAGATATATAAATATTCCAATTTGAGAAAAAACATAAGCTTATACTCATCCGTCAACTCAAGAAATACATCCATCCGAGACTACATAGACAAATAATTAGAAAAAATATTCCACTATAAATAAGTATAATTTATCTGAAAAATGAATGAATGAATATATTCAACCAATATTCCCTTTTATGATATTTAAATTCATTGTGATAAATATATAATTCAAGATTTTATGATCAATTAATACCACAAACTTCTCACTAAAAAAATAATGGTGATAAATATATGACCACATTAATAACTAGGGCTAGCTCAAGATCTTTAGTGGGATAATTTTTCTCATACCTCTTAATCTACTGAGAATTTTATTCGCCAACTCATCTCTTGTGTATCAAGAAAAACACATATTACATTTATCTATATAAATATTTTCTATATTTATAAAAATGATAACATGTGTTAATGTTATCCTCTATTTGAACTATGGAAATATTGACACAAACATGAATTATCACAAATAACATCACACCTTTCTTAATCAATGTCAATATTGGTATAGCTTGGTGGGAGAAGGCCTTCTTATAAGGTGTAAGGATGTATAAATCTCAAAATAATAGATGCTAGTACCCCAAGAAATCATAGATAACACTACATGAGGATCTAATAATTTCACTAATTTAGTGAAACATTTCTAAGAAAACCCACCTGTTAGAACCATAACTTTCATTTTGGAATCATAACATATAAATTTTGGGCTATAAACAAATAAAATACCATATCTAAATTCCCTCAAAAATTTTCATAGGATCATGGTATACATTATATCATGAACATAAAATTGATATTTATATGAAAAAATAAAATATATTATATAGATAATTATTAATATCAATCATCCACTAGATATGAAATACCATTTTAAGAACCATTTGTTTATCAAATAACTGACCCTAATTGTTTTGAAGTAATCCCCATCATTTTCCCCAAATCATTAGTGTATTCACTAACATGGTTGTAACATTGGACAATAAAAACATAATATTCATCATAAGATGTAAATAATGTAACTACTCTCTGATTGCAATAAATATGAATATGAAAACATGAAACAAATACATTCCAATAATTACATTAAAATCTTTTATCTAAAAATTATAAGAATCCGAGAGATGTTCATACCTTGATATATTAATAAAAAATGATATTCTGATCCTTTATATATACTAATAGGGTATTCATAAAAATACTATGGATGGGAAATTACTAGTAAATATATAGTTATTCACAAAACAAGTAAGAATAAATGAATGATATGTTCTAGAAACAAAAAAGACATTGAATATGGTATAGGTTTCCAACATTATGCCTCAAACTATCAATAAAACCTAAACATGATCCCATTAAACCTTCCCAAAAGAATATAACTGGTTTGATTATACACCTTGAACTTTACCCTAGTTTATCTAACTCCCCAACAAAAAATCCATACGTTAAAATTGTTACAGATAAATTATATTGCCTTCATGATTAGAATGAACATACAGAATATGATTAATAATCTAGTATGCCGAACTTCCTCATACACATGATGTATACATGGAAGATAAATTATAAACTCCTCCCCTATGGTAAACCACTACATAAATCTTCTAATTATTTTCCATTTTAGTAATGAATTATATTCATTTATCTTGGAAGAATAAAAAGTTATAGTATGACCTCATCTTTTATATTGTTATCTCTTTAATAAAACCATGAATTTCAAGGAATATGATGGGTAAATCTTCCCCTGGACACTATAACTCTATCAATCCAAGTGATAATAATCTACATACTTATTTTTACTACAAGATATCCAAAATCTCCCCATGAATCGAACTTATCTTCTTCATAATCCTTATCTTCCCTAAAATCATTATCCAACACCTCTATAAATATTAATAAATAAGAGATTTTAACCTTTAATTGGATTTCCAATTTCATCCCTTACTAAACCAAATATCCTTAGAAGAATCATTGATTTCGAATGTTGGTTAATAATCTTAAAAGTTAATACTCTTATAGGAATAATGAAGAATGGTTATATTCCCTTGAATTAACATGATTAACTCCTGACTTATATCTTTTCTTATCATTTTACGGTAGAACTACCCGATGAATTGTGCGTAAAATAATTCCCATGAAATCCTCTCGCTTATATTTGTGTATACCATGACATTTCACTAATATTTTGATAATCCATGTAGCTTAAATATAATAAGAATAAAATTATTCCCTCCATAAGAATCATTTTTCTCAAAAAATCTATCCACTCCCCGAATCCACTTATTGGTTTGATTAAGATCGATATCTCCTCTAATTATAAGAGTATGTTGCACTCAATAATCCTAAATTTCATCTGACTTAACTATGATATGTTGAAATGGACTCTCTTATATATTCCAAATCCTTCCAAAATGGTCCTCGAGGTTGTTCTTTTCTATGAGATCCTATGAATCACCCACCAATGGAATATATAATGCTTCCCCTTCCATATTCCCCAAATCCAAATGATCACACTCAACCATTTCTTCATGAGGATTACCAAATCTCTTTATATGTACCATTATTTTTCAAGACATTGTCCACTTATTAGTAATAAACATCAAAATATTCAATAAACAAAATCATCATGCACTTTCTATACATAATCACTAAGTAATTAGTCCATTATCTCATTAAATTAATTTATCAAGTTTTATAAAGTTAATCAATTTTTAATAATCTATTCATGAAAATTTTGATTAATTTATCAATAATTCATTTATTTATTTAAAAATTAAGTTACCCATAAATAATAAACACATGTGAAAAAATATGTTATTTTTATACATTCTAAAACAATACATCTATAAACACTAAAAACACTCAATCGGATGAGAATAAGATACCAAAAAATCATTTTTAAACCACAAAAATAAAATCCCAAGATTTTAGGGAAACTTAGACTTATATTATGTGTATGATGTTTAGGAACATAGAAATATATTATATACAAAGTCCGGACACCTAATTCTATAGTTCAAAATATCCCCAAATATCAATAACTTAAAAAAGAAACCATTGTGATACCATTTTGTATCATCCCACTGAAGAATGAATATTCAAATAAAGAGAAATGTCACATGGCCTCAAGGGAACTTCCCAATCAGTGGAGGTAGAATACTAGCACTGAAGTTCTATAAAACATTATCCTTTTTGTGAGAAACCATTTTTTAGAAAACTATGTTTGTTTGTTGAAGGAAATAATATTTAGGTTAAAGGTTTTTTTATAAAAATATATCAAAAACCTAGAAGTATTTCTACTACCAGTGATAGAGGATAAACATTCTAATGTATGTGGATGAGTTTTTGGTGGAAACACTATACACTGGTTGATCCATTTGATTATGATAATGTATTTTATTATGAAAAAGTGATTCCCATGAGGATTTAATCCATAATAAATACAATTCATGATGACCTATTGGAGGTGGGAATGAAATTACAATAAGTAAGATTCTATATATTGGGACATGGGTTACATGTATTGTGAGTTGCGTGTGGTAAAACATTAAGATAAATCTTTTTTGGGCTTGTTCATTGAAGTTATTTTGCATTATTATATCTTGTTTACTATTTCTAGTAAAGTTATTACTTCCCATGTATTATGAAAATTTTCAAACCATATATATATTTTAATATATTTCTTTGTTTTTGATTACTCCAAATCATTACTTTCATCACATTTAGTGTTTGTTGTGATGGTCTCTTGTGAAATGTTAGAAGGTGAATGGTTGGGGTGAGTATATGTTTTGAATTTATGCTTTATTTTGGATAAAATATCTTCTAGTACTTATATATTCGAGACCATGTAGTGGCCTTGTGACACAAATGTGGCATGGAGGTTAGATCAATCAGAAGATATTACATTCAGTGTAATAAGTGGTATCATAGAAAAGTTCTAAATTTTTAAGGGTTTCTCATAAATTTAATTTCTAAAAATAATAGGGTATATTTTTTACCCTATTTTAATTTAATGTTAGTTTTATATCATTGATATATGTAATTGGAAAAATAATATTGTGTATGTAATAGTTTTAGGGATTTGACTTTATATTTTTGAAGATGTTGGTAGAGGAAAATCTATACCAAAAATAGCTTAATAATATATTGATCTTGGAGAATCCACATAGAATAGAATAGAGAAAGTTGAAAAAACATGATAGGAAGGAAATATATGTTTTTTAATTCATTATTTCATGAAATTTATCATTAAAAATCCATGATTTTGGAATAAATACCGAATTAGTGGCCATGATTGGGAACTCAAAAGGATGTATTTTCGAAATGAGAGACATCATACTATTATGATGAATTTTATATATATTATTTTTACAATTAATTTTCATGAATGATTGTATACAAGAATTGGAAATTATTCTTAGTCAACTGTAGTTCACTATAGTGAAATTATTTTAAGGATTGTGAACCTCAATTCTACCATCGTCACTTTTGAAATTATGGGATGTGATGGTGAAATCTTGAGTTACTCAATTGTAATGAATGAATTAGAATTCTTAGGAATCCATGATCTAATCTTTGATGAAGATATTCATGAGGATTAAGTCTCAAGTTATAATATAATATAATTTTGTATGTTAGTTTGGGGGACTTTATTCAGATACATTATTTTAATAAAGGATAAAATGAAAGAGGTAGGATCATTGGAAATTTAGTTGGTATTGATTACTCATAATGTTTATTATGTGGAAAGATGATACATCTATTTGAGAACATTCTAGATAAGTATACAATCTTTTGAGATTGTTCTTCTGGATAATATAAAAAAAATTCATCTGAAGGGGAGGCTGGTACATTGGTCCTAGGTTTCACAAGTTTAATCAATACAAGGATTGAAGATTATAGAGCTTCATTATATTCAATTTTTTGCTTATGTGTTCTTGGATATTTATGTTTCCATAATCCTTCAATCTATAGACTTAGAAGAGTTTAGGCTTATTGTATAATGACATAGGATCATTTGAGTAAATATTGAATGTTTACTTCATTTTCAAGTCGTCCAACATATCCTCAGACAATAGAGGAAGATAATTTTCCTTGGTCATCTTGATTATTTACGATTATATAATATTTTTCTTTATGGGTTGATAAAAATCACATAAGGATATATGTTGGTGTCCTCTGGTGTGAATGATGATATTCAGATGACACCGATGTATCGAAATGTATCATGTATGTAAAAGAAACAATTTTTGAAACATATAATTTATGGAATATCTATATTGGTTACATTAGTGAGAAAGAACTATAAACCATGGCTTGGAAAGTATTACTAGACATAAATTTTAGGGAGAACAAGACATGTCATAGTTTCAACCAGGGAAAATAATTTATTGATCTATTCTACTTGGATAAGATAAAACCTATGAATAAGAAGATCAAGTTAGTTCACAAGGATGTATGGGGGAAAACAGTTGTTTGATCTCATGGAGGATTACTATATTAAAATATCTTCATAATTAATTACTAATGGATACTGTGGTTTTACTTTATAAAAAAGAAGTCTATGGGATTTAAGAAATTCATTGGATGTAGTTTTTTAGTTAAATATGAGACTATAATGAAGCTAAAATACATCTGGTCTAACAATGGAGGTGAGTATAGAGGAATATAGTTCTAAATGTAACATTATATGAATGATATCTTATTATAGATAAAATTTCATAGAACACCTTAGAATAATTTTTTTATTGAAGAGATGAATCAAAATATTAATGAGAGGGACAATAACATGAAGTCATGTTCTAATTTTACAATGGAAATTTTAATTAAAACAGTTAATTGTGAAACTCACCAAAGAATGGGAGTCCATTCAAACCACTAGTACAGTAACTTCTATAAGAACTCTAGTTGAACTAGAATGTAGAATTTACTTACCAGATATTTTTTATTTGTATCATGTATTCACATTACCTTTCCAAGGATACTAATATTTTAGAATCCATGTCATAGATATGTTTCCTTATTTTCTATGAAGGTGAAGACTTTTCTTTTAGAATCTTTGATAAAAGATAGTGAAATATTATCATAGTCAGAACGAAAATCTTCAATGAGAATCTCTTGTGTATGGATCCTAACATGGTTGAATATTCTCTTGTAATTAAGGAAAAAAGAGAGACATATAAGGATATGTTGTGTAGAGTTTAGTGATGTCAGGGTGATTGTAGATCATAGAATATGGGGTTGGATAGTTTTAACTTTGTTCCACAAGAGGGAATACTACTCAAGTTCTAAAAGTAATAGTTTCTATTGTTTTGGAGTTATAAAGAATAAAAAAATACCAGTGAGGAGTATTATAAAATATGTTTATGAAAGGAGATAAAACCAAGGTGTTTTTGTTGTATTTAAAGGTTATAAGGCTGGTGTGTAGGATTGATTCATAGATTCACTTTATACATCTCATTGATGATCTTGAAACTGAAGGCCTGAGTGAGGAAATAAGACAGAGTAATTCAATATATTACTGCTACAAGAATATTTATGATGATGTATGTTTTATCATCATTCTTAACTTTTTTGGTGACATACACATGGATGGACCGGTGATGGTAAGGCTGAAAATTTTGAAGAGTGAATATTTGATAGGTTTCTGGATAAAAGAACAAGGTTCCACTAAGTTGATGTTAGGGATATAGATCTGAAGAGTCATGCATTTTAGATCATTGTTCCTCAATTAGTCAGGTTACATTTTTAAAATATTATCAAAATTTGAGGTAAAACTTTGAAATCTTGTATATACTCCCATTACCAAAAATTTCAAAAATTCAAAGGAGAATACACATAAACTTCATGGTGATAATAAGTACATGTTGAATTTTATGTATGAATCATCTATAGGAAGTATTATTAAAACTATATTGTGTAAAAAGGGCTGATATTTCCCAAACTCTAGATGTGGAAAATAGGTTCACAGGGAAATCAAAGAACGAAAACCAATGTATTATCAAGTGGATTTTTTGGTGTCAAAAAGGATCAATTAATATTACACTATATTTAAAAATAAATAATTACCTACAAGGGACTGTGAATGTTGAGTTTAGAAGACAAAAAATTTATCAAATGGGAGCCACAAGATTCTTATTTATCATTTGAGGCAATTCCATGAGATGAACATCACAGTTAAATCTGGTAGCTTTAACATCAGTTATATACGATGAGTATGTTGAAATTTAAAAAGTGTAGAAGGATTTGGTGTGGTTTTATGGTATATTAGTAGATATCAAGAGTTTTGATATCAAATAAATATTCTATTATAGAGATATCACGATTCAATTAGACCTGAATATGTCATTTCACTATTGGAAGAAGCATATTAAACTAAATTACTACTTCGACTTGAATATTGTGGAGGTTGTTGTGATGAAACTATGGATGTTTTAAAAGGAACTAGAATTCAGTAGTAATACTGACTAAATTAATAAATTTTAAAATTTTACAACACTGTTTCACTTTAGTGGGGGTTGGGATAACATTGATTTATTAGGATATCAATATCTATAAAAGATTTGAAGGAGTTAACTAAAGAAAATAATTATGGGAGTTAGTAATTTTGATCTAGGGTACTTTTTGATGATGTTTAGTAAATGAACCCTAAGCGGAATAGTGTTTGGATTAGTATTAGAATCCATTTCATGGATATGTACCAATGATTATGGAAAGGAATAACTTATGTGTTAATGTATATAACTATATAGAGGAGTAATTTCTCCCAAAACCTGATTCCTAGAACCTATAATCAATGTAAGTATATATTTTAGGGGATGAAATTACTAAACAATATGGAAAAGTTTTGTTTGCATAGACTCTTCATCAGAAAATCCATTTTTGGTGTCAAATTCCATTGATTGTGTTGTAGGATTCCCATGAATATTGTATCGATGTGGCATATATATTTTATAGATCAATTAGTGATGGAACCAATGTTAACAGAGAATAGATGCTATATATAATAGTTGGGGTCACTTATTCTACGATTTAAGTGTGTTGATTGATTTTTTAAACTTATATTAGCGTGGAATTTAGAGTTAATTTACATTATAATATATTGATTACTCTCTCCAGTGTATTTTTTGTTTTCTATGGATTTATTATTTGTTTAAATATTTTAAATTACTTTAAATTTTCCATTTTTCTTTACTTTTATTCATAATTTTCATCACTTTTAGTGTCTAGTATGATTTTATCTTATGAATTCTAGGATTGTGCACGATCATGGTGCATGGATATTTTTCTTCTTCATGGTTTAATTTTCATATTTCACTAGAATAAACAAATTCTATACATTTTATTGAACTTATGAAAAATTTGGGGCCTAAATGTTTGGTAATTTGGTAGATAATTCTTTTGATGTAACATGGAATCTTCTTGGTGAGAAATTTAACCCAAAATATACCATTGTAAAGAAATACATAACTATGTGATAAAATAATTTCTAGTAGTGAGAAACAATAAAAAATATCAATATTTCAAAAAAATATACCATAATAAATTATATGAGTGATACATGCAAATAATAATTTGATGTACAACCCACATACTAGAGTACGAAAAATAAAATTGAAATTTAAAACAAACAAATGTTTGGAATTGCCCTCATATGAATCTAAATAAATCCATAACCTACTCCAAGATATCTCTAGATAACATCCTTTAATTAATAATCAATATTTCATTTTCGAATGTCATCATTCATATTATCTTCAAACACATGAGGTGTATCAATAAAAAGAGTGAGAATAAATATTTAGCATAGGACCCTACATCCCATAACAACCATTAGAGTTTAAATGTGATACTATATAAATGGTTTAAAAAATCAAATGATTTCCAAATATCATTTCCATCACAAATGTAATTTATTAGATATTAACAAGTACACCTAAATAATTTTATTCATTTTTCATAAAATCATGGTATACCGACAATGTAAAGATAGTAATATAGAATCAAAATATGGTATCCATTCATCTCATATTTTAAAAATGTATAATATGATAAATTTCTTGGTCTAACACAATACTTGTTAAATTTTTTATTTAAATCACAACATTTCTAATTCTTAGCCTACACTAAGTATCCTAGAAATATTCTTACTAAATGGATTTTTTAAAAACATAAATGTTAGAAAAATTCAACCCAAACACAATTTTATTTTTATCATGATATATCAAAATTTGATCCCTAAATTACCCAAATTAACAAACACATTCATGATGGAAATATATAGGTAAGTATCATTTATTTCAAAGACATTTTTAGGCATTATAGTATCAGTTATAGTGACATAATTTAAATAAAATATATCCCATTTTACTTATATTAACTCAATTTTAAATCAAATATATAATTTTTATTCATTTCCTATTTTTATCTTTACTTTTTTTTAAAAGTAATTCTAGCACAATTACCCTTTTTTATACTACTGGATTTATACAAATGGAATGACAAAAACATATAATTGTTTCATTTTTTTGATTAAGTGATTTAAATTCCCCTTGTTCTCATATATCCCCACTTAAATACATTATATAGATTAGAAACAAATATAGGATAATCATAATATCAATCCAATTAGACATAGTTTTCAATAATTTGTTTAAGCTCTATAATTGTTCATAACTTTTAAACATATAAATACTACCTCAAATCATATATTTAAAAGCTTATTTTTTAAAAATTAATTCCACATTTAATTTATAAATATATTTTACAATATATTATCTTTCATTCCCAGTTAATTAATCAATATTAAAATATAATTTCATAATTTTAGCATCTAAAAACATGTTTCAAATATGGAAACAAACAGAAAAATATTGAAATTGTTTTCAATAGTATTACAACTTATTTCTCATTTCAAATAACTCGTAATATTTTTTAAATAAACAAATTAGTGAAAAAATAATATAAAATCACATTATTAAAAATATTTGGAAGTAAGAGGCCACGTACCTCATAGTAGGTTTATTATTCACCAAATTATTGAATTATCATTGCTTTTTAGAACATATGATATAAAAAAAATCACCAAACTGAATGGAAAAAAATAAATTGAACATTAAATGAAATAAAACTTTTATCTTTTAAAATAATGATAGGGTTATTATAGAAATTATTGAAAAAATACCACCACATGGATGAATATTTATTTTTTCTTATAATAGAGGATAAGTCATCACTTTAAGTTGAGAATATATATATATATATAGAGACAGAGAGAGATTCTTGGGTGAGTGAAATAAATCCAAATCAAACCCAACATTATTAAATGCTTGATTAAATATTAAATCCAAGGACTACAAAATGATATAATTACCTCTATTTAAAAATACAAATAACATTTTTAGGTTCAGGGAATATTTCTACCAGGACCTTGAGGTATAACCTAAGGCACCCCACCTCTACTGTCTCCACGAGGCACCTGGTACCCCACAGTAGTTTCCCAATGGATCCATATGGACTAATTAGAACTTATAAACTCAATTAAAATTATTCTCACCCCTTATTTTCAAATATATCCCCAAAATTAAATATTAAAATGTCCCAAAATAATTTTATAGAATTCATAAATAATTTAAAAAATAAACCTCAAAACACTAAGATGTTTCAAACTCTCTAATTTAGTGCTTCAAGACCCCAAAAGGAATTATCATGTGTTACCAATGAGTAACTGTATCCATTGGGACCTCATTTCACCTACTCATTTCATCTGTACTCATGAAAATTTCTCTTATGTTTAAGAATATATAAATTTGGTATGAATTTACCCTATAAACTCTTATCACTATGAGAAAATACACTCACCTGTTATTTTTTAAAGAGATATTTGGTTATAACTTCACATCATCACCATAAAGTATACAAGACAGACCTAGTTTGTATTGAATATTCTATGATGCATAAAAAAAATCAAATATAACACTATAATTTATAGGAAATTACATGTGATAAGAAACCTCCCTAAACATCATCCTAACATCCCACCTTGCTATTACCAAGCCCTTGAGGTTTAATGTTTCATGAACTCAAGTGCTGTCACCAATCACCATAGGATGGAAAATATCATTGATGGTCTAAGGATGTAAATGTCATATAAATTTACCCTTTATTGACCCGCACATCAAAAAAATAAAAAAAAATATGAAAATCAACAAATTGTTGAAGACATCAGTATCGATACAATATTATCAAATTAAAATCCCAAAATTTTTGAAAATTTTATACAACTAAACAAGACTAAATTATATATCTCAAATACTAAAAATTATACAATAAAACTCAAATAAACATAAAAATAAAATTTTTAAATACCACTCAATAGAACTAAAAAAACTTATGTCAGCATTTCTAAATTTTCTCGAGACAGTAACTCACAAATACTAAGGTCTCGTTACTTTCCTTGAAACTTCTTGCACAAAATCTTTATTCATTATATTTATGTACATATTATAAATAAATATATAATCCTTAGTTCGAACCAATGAATCATTTTCTATATCATATAGTTTGTGCATGAACATATTAAAATTGTGTAAACCTATAATTAATTAATAGTTATCATTTTTATCTCTTAATAAGTAGTTTGTGGAAACAATGTCACCTAAGTAAACAAATAATTATTATTCTATTTTTGGTATCAGTATATGAAGGAAGAGAAATCAAGGATTTTCCTTTATATTTGTGGATTCATAAAATTAAAACAGTACACACGTATCTTAAAAAATCCTGCCCCCTCAAGGAAATTTTATCCCAATTAAATCATATATATGAGATCTCCTGAAATATAATATCTACCTCTCAAGGCTTATAAATTTTTTAAGACCCATCATAAGCAAACTTATTACAGAAAACCTAGGTTTTCTATAAGTGAAAAAATCATTGAAATTTTAGTAAATGAAAATAGTTTTTGATAAACAACTCAATCCTCACTTTAATTCCATAATAGGACGTCAATTAAGCCCATATCATTTCACATTAAAAATTTAATCCCATTAAAATCCATTTTAAGTTAATAATATTTTATAAAATAATTTACAGCATCATTACATTAAAATTTTAGAAATAATACCCACATCCAAAACCCACAAGAACTTCTCTTTAAAACCTATTTTAATATAATGTTCATACGATAAAATTTTACTCACATAAAAATTATTTTGCAATACTAAAATTCATTTTCCATCTTTAAACATGTTATTAAATGAAACTCCAAACACAAAAATTAACATCATTATATTAAAATTATCTTCCAAGGTTTGTTATGAATATTTTCCTAAATTTAATCCCCATAATCACATGTGATAATTTTAATTATATTAGAAAAATAATGCATAAAATTCTCATTTCGAGGGAAACTCATCATAAAAAACATTAAAATACATAAAACTCTTTATAATTGTTTGTATAAAAGTTTATAGCAGTTAACATCCAATTTATGTCAACAAATAATTATTTAAAACCCTTATATTCTCTTATTAAATCAATTTAAAAAAGTGAACCGAAATTTCACATTCAAAATTGTCCACTCTAGTTATAAATTCATCTTTTTGAGCATGATAAATCATAATTTTATCCATTGACATTTACATATAGATTCATTCAATTAAAAAATAATTGAAAATCATATATCAATAACTAAACCAACTATCTATTTCATGTAATGTATCAGAATTATTAAGATATAAAATTAGTATAGATTCTATATATAGTCACTTTTAAAATTATAAGAGGGAGGAAATGGCCGATTACCTCAAGAGTACAATCCATTCGTATAGGTTCAGAAACCTTAAAAACTCCAAGAAATAAAAAAACCTAAGAATCAAGTAAAATAGAAGAAAAATAAAATTGTTAGATCCACATAATGACCAATACCTTAATTTTTAACTTGAAATAGTAAGATTTGTGAATAATTAATCGAGATAGAGCCAATAAACCATATATAATATGAGTTTGGGAAAAAATTTAGGAGAAATTATCCCTAAAAAATGATGGATTAAAGACATAGTTTCTGAAAACTTATTTACATTAAAAACTTGACAATTGAATCCTAATAGTGGAAATTTCCATAATATAGATCAAATCCCATGACCATGAAAAGATTGAATTATCCAAATTCAAAAGATATGCTTGGAGTGGCCCGAGTACTTGTAAAAATCACACTACGAACCTTGTGTCTCAAAAACAACCTAATTAAAGTCAACTAACCACTTGGTGGCTAGTGTAGTGGACCAAGACTCATAACTACTTCAATGGGTAATTGATACCCAACTACCAGCTACTAAGTGTCTTATGATAAGATAAACTAGTAAATCCCACCCCCAAATCCACCTCCCATAACCTTTCTACCGCTTTAATTCCCAAAAGTATATTCATATAAGATCTAAAAACATACAAGAGTATAAAAAATTAAATCAAAGAGGTAAATTAAGGGTAGGGGTGTTTAGAAACTCTCACCCACTTGGTTTCACATCCTAGAGAATCATGATCAAGAACCAATAGTGAACAGATCATAACATCAAAATCTCCCCTTCACTTCTTATTCACAGTTTTCCTCTTGAACATCTCCATGATACCATAAAATGTATATAAGTGGGGAAACCTTAACTTATAATTACTTCCCATTAAAATAATGTTTTTGAAAATATTACAAGGTGTCTAATAATAAGTATAGTAGTGATTCAATCTCATCCCACTATCTGTCAGGAATTATAATATAAGTAAAAAAATAGAAAATAAGGAACATTTGAAAAATGTAACTCTCACTATAAAATCCTTAATAACATCTTAAAACACTTTAAAATTTGCTCTAAGATGATCACTGAAGTAATAGATGAAATCTTTACCACCTCCTGAGGTACCCATGGGATTTATGGATAATAGTTAATACATATGAGACTTCCTTAAACCGTAGTGTTCTAGATGATAGGTGTTCTAAAGAAAAATAAGTGAGAGATCTAATATTATTGAGTTAACTCGATCATTGAGAGAATTAAAAAACCCTCAAATTTATATGGTAGTAGGTTTTATATAGATTCTTAGTACACTCCTTAGTGATTCAAAAATTAAATATTTTTTTGCAACATGTGAGTTAATGAATTATCTAGTTCAATATTTACATGCATAAATCTAACCTATTCCCTTATTTAACATATCATATAGTAGTTCCATATTGATAGAATAGGTGGAAATTTTATTCGAATGATAAACACCTTTTCATCTAAACACACATATTAATGTCGTATAATTTTCTAAATCAATCATAGAAAATGTTTTGTGTAAATGTTATTGTATGTAATCACATAACATACTTATTATGACACATCTAATCATAATTTATGATCAAAATATGTTCCAAAAAGGTTTTGGTATGTAATCATATTATATTCTATACCTTATGTCTCCTTTAGTTATATAGTACGATTACCATGTAAGTATCATTTGAAAAATTTGAAAATTTATACTATATAATTACCCATTATCATTAAATATTATTAAGCAATCCACAACAAATGTAAATGGGTTTTATGGGATTTTGGGAATATCTCCATTAATCACCCAGTTTCACTAATGCATATAATAATTTGATCTATTCCACCACATCTCATATCACACACTATAACTCATGAAAAAAATATTCAAAACCACTTTTGGATATTTTATATAGAACTTTTGAAATTATATAATCAATATCACTTCATATCACATCATATGAAATTGCTTGTGAATACCCATCTAAAATATTTTGGGATTAAATATTTTTTTTGGAGTAGATATATGAGTGAAACTAAATCCCCATTCAGTAAACTAAAAAGTGTGACCCCATAAGCATTTATATAATTTAAAAGAAAAATTAATCTCTAAATTCATATATTTAAGTATATAAAAACCTGATAATGGAAATACCCTGACCCTAGTAGCATAGAGTTGGTTCCTTAATATATTACATTGATACTATACACTATGAATTTGCAACCTAAAGGACCGATTTAATTAGTATATTTGGAAACTAGACAAAAAATAATTGCTACAAAACATCTTTAAAGGAAAAAAAAAATAAAGAAAATCCCATGGAAACATCTATACAATCCTATATTATACCAGCAAGTCATTCATAATATACATATTCATATCTCTAGGAAAAATAAATCATAAGAATGGGGTGATATTAGATGCTTATTAAGGGTAAAAAATACAAAGAAATCTCTTATAAATATACATAAACAATATGTCATGGTGAATAACTAAAAAAATATGGCATTAAAACATTATATGTGAGCATAATTTTGAAGGAATAAAAGCTGATTAAATAATTTCATAAATAATCACAAGAGAAATAAACACACCCATAGATATTATAATATTCTAATAATCAGATTTAATATCATTTACTAGTATCATAATGAGTAATTTAATTATTCTAAACATCATAAGCTTACTGTCAAGGCTTCGGCCAAGACACCATACATAAATGGGTAAAAACCTCGTCTATATTTTTTGATGAGACTACTGATGCATTTGGGGGATAAATAATGCTATTCCCATAACTTACTAAGTCCAATTAATTCCTCATATTAATATAGGGAAACATATAAAACATGCACTTTTTAAATGTAAATAACTTTCCCAAAGTAGGGAACATAATCACTAATTATTCTCAGTAATATGGTGAACTATATCAGGATAGAACATCCACATTCAAACTAATCCTAACACATTTAGTAAAATATGGTAGATGATATCATAAAATACCAATTCCAATTAATCATAATATTCAATAGAGGGGTTTTAAACAGATGAAAATAATCTAATAAAACCATTGATGATTTCTTGAGAGAAAAACCCTTTTTTACTTAGCGAAGAAGAGTTCTTTTGGAAAAATAATTTTATTTGTTATAAAATCTGGTTGTAAATATGTATAACCCAGAAATAAAAATGGAATAATTATGAAAGTATGTTTCAGTGATAAATGAGATCCATCTTAAGTGAAATCCTGTAAAAATAGTTTTTAAGAAACATTAGAAATTAGCCACTTCTGTGTGGTTTGAGAGAAAATATAAGTGTCTTTAAAGAATACAATAGATTAAATGTTTACATAAAACTAGAAATAATATAAGATAGTTTCTCATTATTAAAATTTCTATTTTAGAAAAATATTGGTTTCTTAAAAGCGATTATGGAGTGTACTTGAAAATGGGTAAGAAATTGGGAAGTTCCCTTTAATCGGGCTTGCTTATAAGGTAGAAATGAAAAGAGAACCTTATAAAACATGTACTTCCCCATTAAATACATATTAAATGATATAGATACATGTGGTTATAAAATGTACAAAAAATTTATAATAATTATATAAAATTAATGAATAACTACATTTGGGTAAATATAGAGAATGTGTATCCTGAATGGATGAAGAATATTGGGAAAGAAACCCTTACCTCATGTCCAAAAGTGTTCTGTACTTGTACATAAATTTCTATATAAAGAAATTAGACACATTAATAATTTAAATAATATCCTATTAAACTTTTTTTTATATATTATAATTTTATAAATTTCATTAATGGATTATTTGATGAGTCATAATATTCAATTTCATCGTTTGGAAGTGTTCATTTCTTTGATTTGCATGATTAGTTAACTTGTATACATGTATTAAAGATCATGTGAAATCAGAATAGTTATCCCTAATTGAAATTATTTATAATTAATGAAATTAAAAAAAATTTATTGGTATTATATATACTTTTTTAATATATGAGGACGATTCAATAGATAAAACATTAAGGATGACTGTTTGGATTATTTTGGCATTTTTCCAATCATCATGCACTAGTTTTGTTTTATTAATTAATATTATATATATAATAGTTCTAGAACACTAAATCAGTTGTAACATACATTATGTAAACTATTTTAACCATAAAAATATTCTTATAAAAGTCCTTGAAGGTGGTATTGGAAAATGAATGAATCATCATCCACGAAGGTGGTGAATCACCACCTCAAAGATGGCGCTTTTTATTTAAAAAAATTTGAAGAATAATGAATTGATGGTGGATATCACATAATCAAAATATACTTCAATTATATATAAGATAATAGAGTTATCATTCATTTTTGGATAGAATAGGTAAATAAATTATAATAAATTAAATGAAATTGAAAGAAATTTAAAAGAACGAAAGAGCCTTTTACCAACTAAATCAAACTCCTTGTGAACCTACTTAAAGAAATTTTAAATGGTATTTTGGGTGAGACTAGATTGAAAATAACATAGGGGAGAGGTTGTGGATATGTATTGGGAAGAAATAAGAAAATCTTAAAGGCTTTGGAGGTGTGATGATAAGGGGGGTGAGGGGTGGTATTTATAGTGGAGGGGAGGAGTGTCTTTTGATTATTTAATTAATTTTTTTTATTATTTTGGATCACGAATCTGAATATTTATGATTCCATGAATAAATATATTAAATAAATAAAGAGTTTTCTATATTATGGTTATTATATCATTAATGAACCAATAAAATGTGTATTTAACTTAGAATGTATATATACTATAAATTACCAAATTTCACTATTCACAAAAATGAACTATTTTAGAGAAATTCCAAAAATCCACCCTAACAAATTTTCAAAAATTTAGAATTAAAAAATAGACCCCATTTTATGAAAATAATTTTATAAATATGAGAAATTTATTTTTAATAAAAATCGTCATTTATTTGAAAAATACTAATTTTAAAATTATAACTGATTTTATAACTTTCTTTTTAATTAATTAATGTCTCATAAAATAATATTATAATCATAAGAAAACAAAAAATTAATTGATGAATATATGTTTTGAGAATAAATTATCTTGTAAAAAATTATATTAAGTATAAAAATGTAAACTAACATTTATACTTTACAAAAATACCAACCCTAAATTTATCATTTTAAAAAAATTCAATTACATATAACAGGATATTAATATATCATATTTTAATTTATAAGATACCCAAATTTTATTTTTACTTTGTTATGTGAAATTTATATTTTATATAATATATTAATATTTCAACTATAAAACTTAATATTATGTTATATTTTTAAACATAGTGTTATGTGAAGCATAAACTATTATAGATATTAAATTATAAATGATCTGTACTATAAAATCATGGGATGTTAAATTCTCTCCTCCTTTAAAAAATTTCTTCATTGAAATATCTAGAATGTCACCTCATAAAAATATTTGGGAATTTCATCATTGTAAATTCTTTTGGTTCCCTTGTCACCTCTTCAATTTTATGATTTTTCTAAAGTACCCATACCGGGTGAGTATTTTGATTCCTCAACACCAATTCTCAATTGTCCAAAAATTTGGATTGGATCTTCACAGTAAGAACAAATAGGTTCCAATTGTATTCCTTCCAATGTGAATTAATGTTTTGGATCTATCATTTACTTCCTTAATAATGATATGTGGAGAATATTGTGTACTTTACAAAGGATAGGTGGAATCGCCAAATGATTATCCACAACTCCAACTCTCTATAGGTTTTCAAAAGGACCAATATACCTTTGGCATAGTTTCCCTTTATTTCCAAATCTTATAACAACCTTCCAATAAGATACATTCAAGAAAACATAATCTCCAACTTGAAATTCCAAATCCTTCCATATATTATCGATATAACTCTTCTTCCTACTTTTAGATTCTATGATATGGGTTTGAATACTCTTTACCTTTTCCATTATTTCCTCCAAAAGTTATAGGTATACAAGTTTTTTTTCACTAGATTCATACCAAAAAGTTATTGTCCAATATCTCTATCCATATAGCGCTTCATATAGTTCCATTGGAATACTTGAAATGAAAATATTATTTTAGAAAAACTCTACTAAATGTAAATATTGATCCCAAATACCTTGAAAGTCTTGTGAGATGGACCTTAACAAGTATTCTATAGTTTTAATCATCCTTTCCGACTATCTGATAGTTTGAGGGTGATAATAAGTTCTCAAATAAAGCTCAGCATCAAGATCGTTCTAAATACTATTCCAAAACTTTGATGTAAATCATGGATCATGATCAGACACATTGGAAATAGGTGCACAATCAAGTCTTATAACTTTATTAATATAGATTCTTACATGGTACTCTAGTGGAAAATCCTCCCTTATAGTGAGAAAATGATTACATTGGGTATGTCGATAAAACATTACCCATATTGTAACTTTATTCTTTATAGTATTCGGTAATCTAGTGAAATAATCCATAGTAATTTCATTGAATTTCTTTGTAGCAATAGGCAGATGTTGCATGACCCCTCTAGGATGTTGTCTTTTAGCCTTCAATTATTGACATACTAAAAATCATGATACTAAATCAGCAATTTCTTGCTTCATATTATCTCAACATAAATTTTCCTTCAAATATCTATACATCTGAGTGATTTCATGGTGTAAAGATAAATTTGAGCTATGATCATCTTCCAATGACTCCCTTTTTAGATTGGGTATATAGGGAACAAAAATCCTCTTCCCAATTTTCAGAATTCCATATTTATACATGAAGTCTGCCAACTTCCCATCATTCAAAGAATTAATTTAACTTTGAAAATCCTCATCATGAGACTGAGATCTTTTAATCATTCCCAATAAAAATGGTTGGGAAACCAATTGAAAAAGTAATGATGTTTCACCTTCCTTGATAAATTACATATCCATATTTTCTAGATCCATGAACATATGATCCTTATCAATCCTAATTTTGTTCATAACTCTATGATACTTCCTACTTAATGAATCATCTACATTATTCATCTTCCCTAGGTGGTAGTGTATTGAACAATCATACTCATTGAGCATATTGAGCCATCTCCTTTTCCTTAGGTTGTGTTCATTCGACGAGAAGATATATTTCAATCTCCTGTGATCTATAAATATCTCACATCTTTTTCCATAGAGACAGTGTCTCCAAATATTTAGAGAAACAATTACGGATGGTAACTGAAGATCATGAGTTTTATGGTTCTGTTCATGAGTTTTTAACTGCCTTAAGGCATATGAAATAACTCTATCATTTTTCATTATGACACAACCATGTTATTTCTTTGATGCATCACTATAAATCAAAAACCCACCATTTCTTGACGGTTGAGTCAAGATTTTAGAATTCACTAATCTCTTCTTCAATTCATCAAAACATTATTTATATTCTTTTGGCCACATGAACTTAACCCCTTTATAAGTTACATGGGTTAACAAATTAGATAATGAGGAAATATTCATAAAAAAACTTATATTAAATAGGTAAAACAATGAAACTATGTACCTCAGTTATGTTTGTTGGTTTAGGTCATTCATGAATGGCCTTTTTCTTCAAAGGACCCAATGAGATTTCATCCTTAGAGACAATGTGGCCTAGAAAAGAAACTATATGAAGAATGAATTCAACCTTATTAAACTTCCCATATAACACTTTACATCTGAGAGCCTCTAGAGAAATATTTATGTGGTTCTCATAGACCTCATAAAATTAATAATAAATCAATATATCATCAATAAATTCCACAAACCATTCTAAAGATATTCCTTGAACAATCAATTCAGTAGATCTATAAAAATCGATGGTGCATTATTCAATCCAAATGGTATTACTATAGACTCGTAATGTCCATACGTGTGTTCAAATACTATCTTTGGAATATATTACTTCTACATATGCAATTGATGATATTCAGATCAAAGATAAATCTCTATAAAATATTGATATTTGTGATGTTAATCAAGTAAGTAATCAAAGAGAGGAAACATATACTTGTTCTTTATTGTAATAGCATTAATCTCCCTCTAATCAATGCATAGCCTCATAGATCCATCTTCATTCTTAACAAAAATAATAAGGGATCTTCAAGGTGAAAAATAGGTGTATATAAATCCCTTATTACGCAATTCCTCTAATTTTTTATTTATCTCTATTGGCTCCAACATGGCCATTCGATAGGGATTCTTTGATATAGGTCTTGCATCAGGGATTAAATCAATAGAGAAATCAATGTACCGCTCTAGAATATGTATAGGTAAATCATCTTGAAATACATCAGTGCATTCCTGTGCAACAGTTATGTCAAAAATTTTAATAATTATTTTTTGATCTATTAATGATATTTTCTCTTATTCCGCGAGAATTTCCTTTAAAAGAGCTACTAGTTGTGGATAAAAATATGAATCAGATGACAGAGCCTCCCCTATAAGGATGATAAATTAAAAACCTTCATCAAGAATCATAATTTCCTTCTATTTTCAATATTTATTTTTCATTATAATTTGATATCCAATCCATACAAAAGATTATATCAAAATCAACAATATTTATAACAACAAAATCAACATTTAGAGCATGTTAATGTGTCAAAATAGTCACTGCTCGACACATATTTTTTGAAATATGGTTTCCACTATGAGTATTTAATGGAAAATCCCTTATTAAGGTGAAATTTAAATATCTAATTTTTATAGAAATATTGGAAAATATAAAGGAACATGTTGATCTAGAATCAAATAAAGCTTTAGCTAAATTTTAGGAGATGATTAAAGTACCCGACAACACATTGTTACAAATTTCAACCTCAAATATTGTGACTGCATAAGCATAGACTTGTTCTATTTTCATTTAAGGGGAAATATTACATGATTATTAGTACACTCATTTGAATATTTTTTCATATCATTACAATTTTAGCGTTGAAAATTAGTAGCCTATTTCTTTCCCATATAATCACAAACTTTTTGGCCTTTTTCTCTACACCTGTAACAACATCTGAACTGTAATATGTATACTTTATGATGTTTCTTTCCCCATTTATTAAAGGATAGAAAATCAAATGTTCCATTATTCCCCTTTTCATTATTTCAATTTATTAAGTATCCATAATCCCTATTATTCTCTTTCCTTCCTTTAATATCATAATACTTAGAAAACTCTTTCTTTATCTTTATAGCACACGTTACTATATCTTCATATGATGAAAATGTTTTGGAGACTAGTTCCCATTGGAGGAATTACTTTAACCCATTAAATAATCGATCAATATTTATAATTTGATTGTGTATATAATCTGAAACATGACTTTATAACCATGTAATGTTGGATTCATAGATAAAATCATTCTCATTCTCCTTTTTCGTCGGATTCAAGAATTGTATCTTCATATTTTCTCGCTGCTCATGAGGGAAATATTTTTCCAAAAAATTTTACTTAAAATAATTCTAACCATATTTTCAATTTTATCCACAGATTTTTTGTTTTCAATTAATGACCACTATTGATCTTCATATCCATATAGATGATAAAATGCTATGATTACCTCCTCCATTTCATTACTTCCCAAAGTGAGAAATATCTTCTCAAAATAACTTATCCACTACTCACCTAGAAATGGGTTTGTAGTCCCATTGAATTATTGAGGTTGTTTAATCCAAATGTACTTTAACATTGTTACATCTTTTTGTTAGTATGGATTCTTTGTATGGGTATGTTTATTATTTATTACCTGATTCAATTAACCTAGAATAGTTATAAGTTATCATCTATGGTTTCATCTCCTATTATAACATCATTATCTTTCATTGGAGGGAAATCCTTACATGGAATACATGTGTTAATACTGTTTTCATTTCTTCCAAAAGACACCATTCTTAAACAATGTCATTCAAAAAATTTGTTTTTGAATCATAATGCATAATTTTGAACTTGGAAGACTCTTAATGTGATTTGAAAATTTATGCATAGCTAATATCATAATCATAAACATGGTTTATTTTGGGACATATTTACTTTTAAATCCTTCATAATTGTTTTTAAAGAAAATGTGAAATATCCTCAGTATATCCCCTGGGATTTTCAAACTAGGTTCATAGTAAGGCCCATTGTTGTGTACCGGGTTAAGCTTAGTTAGGAACAACACACATTGTCTTAGTTGTTACCCCTAGGAACATCTGTTCTAGAATCATTTCCACTTTTATTTTCTAGAGGGGGATGTATTTCTAGGAATACCCAAATAATATCTACATTACCAAAATTCTAGGATGTTCTTCAATTTTTTCCATCAAAGTCTATCTTAGGGTTACATTTCTTAATATATTTTCTATAAATCTAGTTTCCAAGGTTTCTACTAAAATTAATCTGATAAAAACTATAAATACTGTAACCTTAATAGACTGAAGCCAGTGCTTTACTTTATTACATATGTATAATAAAAAAGGAAGTCACAACCCAAAAGAAATATTATTTTAGTATATTTGGAAAACTAGAGAATAAAATAATTGTTACATTATAACGTTAAAGAAAAAAACAAATCAACTCCATTAGAAACATCTATAAACTCCTACATTATCCCTAAAAGTGATTCATAATATTCGTCTTCATATCATGGTGAAAAATAAAACACAATAGATGGGTGATATTTGTTTCTCATAAATGGTAAACAATAAAGGGAATCTATTTTAAATGAACCCAAATAATATGGCATGGTGAAAAACTAAAAACAAATGTCGTTAAAATATAATTCTCGGGCATAATTAACAAGAATAAAATATTATTATATAATTCCTTAAAAAATAAAATGAGAATGAAACATAACCATGGATATTATATTAGTAAAATGATCACATGGACTATAAATTACTGGTTTCATAATGATGGAATTCATGATACGTGATCTCATAAATATTTCTTGAAGGCTTCAGACAAGACACTATATATAAATAGTTAAAAACCTTGTCTAGTTTTTCTCATGAGCCCTACCGATGCATCAAGGGGATATAGTGGGACCCACCCATCACTTAGTCCATTTCATTCCTCATATTAATGGGTTGATAAATATACAAATATAGATGAAAAATTTAAATTACTTTCCCCGATTAGTGGACATAATCACCAACCATTTTGAGTAATATGGTGAATGATGTCAAGATAACATATCTAGAATAAAAATAATCATAAACTATTTTAAAAAATATGGTATATAGTATCATAAAAGACCAATAACAGTTAATAATTATATTCAAAAAATGGTTTTGGAATATATTAAAATAATTAAATAAAATCATTGAGGAATTCTTGAGATAAATACCCTTTTTTACTTTTTATATAACAGTTCTTTTGGAATAATTATTTTTATTTGTCAAAAAATCTGATTGTAAATATGTATATCCAAGAAAATAAATGGAAAGAAAAATTAAATTATGTTTTAGTCATAAGTTATTTACAATTTAAGTGAAAACATGTCAAAATATTTTTTAAGAAACATTAGAAATGGGCCAGTTCAATGTTATTTAAGAGAAAATATAATTGTCATTAAGGAGGAAAAAGTGTTAATTTTTTACCTAAAACCAGAAAAGTTATAATAAATTTTTTATGGTAAAAATTGTGACTTTATAAAAATATTTGTGACATAAAATAGATTATTTAGTGTATTTGAAAATGGGTAATAAATTGGGAAATACCCTTTAATCGAGCTTGTTTATCGAGAGAAATTGAAAAGGGAACCTTATAAAACATGTACTTACCCATAAAATAAATATAAGATGATATAAATACATGATTTTGGAACATATAAAATGAATTTATAAGAATTATATAAAAATAAATAATAATTACATTGGGGTAAATAGAGATAAAGTGTATCTCGACAGGAAAATGGAGGTTCGGGGAAAACCCTTACATTATGTCCGAAAACATTCTATAATTATACACAACAAATTAGACTCACTAATAATTTAATTAAAAACCTATTAATATTTTATTTTATTCATTATAATTTTATCAAGTTTATTTATGTTATTTTTCATGTGTTATAAGATTCAATTTTGTCATTTGAATGTATTCATTTCCTTGTTTTTCACAATTTGTTTCACTTGTATATCTGTTCTAATGATCATGTGAAATGTAAATAGTTATCCAAAATTGAAATAATTTATTATCAATGAATTTGGAGAATATTTAATGGTCTTATATATGATTTTTTCCAGATATGAGTATGATTCATTGGGTAAAACTTTAATGATAACAGTTTAGATTATTTTGGCATTTTTCCAATGATCCCTCACCAGTTTTTTTATTAATTAATATTACATATATATACTAGATCAAAAACACGAAATTAGTTGTAATTTAAATATTTTAAATTTATTTAAACAAAAAAATGGTTTTATAACCAGCATTAAAGGTGGTATTATAAAATTAAAGATTCGTTATCAATGAAGGTGGTGAATCGATACCTTAAAAATGAATTTTTTATTATAGAAAAAGGAGAAAAATAAGAATTGATTGTGGATATGCCAAAATTCTAATAAAATTATAGTATATATATTATATACTAGAGTTATCATGAATTTTTTGATAGAAGAGTTAATAAAAGGATAAGAAAAGAAATGAAATTTGAAGAAAATTAATAGAACGAAATGAGATTTTACCTCTTGAATTCCTCTCATTGAGAACCTCCTTAACAAAATTTTAAAGGTCTTTTGGGTGAGACTGGCTTGAACAAAAATGTGGTGCAGAGGTTTTGGAGTGGTATTGGGAAAAAATGGACAATCTTCATGGATTTGGAGATGTTAATAGAAGGGGTGGTGAGGGGTGGTGTTTATAGTGGAGGAGAGGAGTGTTATTGGAATATTTATTTCACTTGCTTATTATTTTTACTATGAATAGTTTTGATTCCATGAGAATATACAAAAAATATATATATGTATAGATCTCTATTATTGATCTTTTACCATAAATTAATCAATAAATAGAGCATTTAACTTACATGGTATACAGACCGTAAATTATTATATTTCACTATTCCCAAAAATTTCAACTATTTTAGAATTAATCAAAAAAATTGAACCTAAACATTTTATGATATATAAGATTAAAAAATAGAATCCATTTTATGAAAATAAATTTACAAATTTTATAAATTTAATTATAATTTAAATTCAACATTTAGTCAAAAAATCACTATTTTAAAATTATAATTAA
Organism: Viscum album; assembly: GCA_963277665.1. Classification (NCBI taxonomy): domain Eukaryota; kingdom Viridiplantae; phylum Streptophyta; class Magnoliopsida; order Santalales; family Viscaceae; genus Viscum; species Viscum album. The sequence goes on from OY728137.1 coordinate 1,756,660,029, forward strand.
TTTCATAACACTTTGAGAAATTAATTATGATCTCATAAAATTATCTTATAATCATAAGGGAAAAAAATAATTTATGAATCCATTTTATGAAAGTAAATTTTCTTTTAAAACATTATATTTATTATAAAAATTTAAATAAAATTTTACACTTAATAAAAATACAAACACTAAATTTTTCATTTCTAAACATTTAGTGACCTATAGCAATATATAAATAAATCATATTTTTATTTATTATATCCCCCAATTAAATTTTTACTTTCATAGGTTAAGTTAAAATTATATTGGTATTATTTAAATACTAAAAATAATACATAATAGTATATTACAATTTTAATATTTGTGTTGCATGAAGAGTAAACTATCGAAGATATTATATTTTAAGTGGCATATCGTAAAATCTTGGGGTGTTACCAAAAAAGTGTCACTTATATTTAAACTATAAATGGATTTGGAGTTATCTCTATCAAACACATTTATCTCTATTCTTGTTTCCTCTGCATGCATCTCATGATAGTATGCATTCTCATACACCACCCTTTTCTAATACATCAAGTGACAATGTTACACATAGTATGTCAATTCCATATAGCATACTTACACATCAATGAATCTCTGAGTATATACTGAATTGGTCAATTAATACATCTCATGCCATTTATATTTATGGATTAGAGCATCACATACCCCTCATATGAGTATACAATCACATCATATGTACGATCTAGTTGAGGTGTCCTACTCCCCAATTTATCTCAACCAAGGGATCAAATTCCATACTTATTATACAAGAAAAAATACCCATATTGGTCAAGATCCAACAAATGAGACAACTATCTAGTGTACATGAAAAAAAAATTTCTTTCTTTTTATGCCTCATTATCATACTATATATCTATATATGAGAATAATACTCAGATGAACTTTAAAATTTCGTCAAAACTTATAATAATTCATTATGAACATCAGTTAAGAATGACTCAGTGTCATACTTTGATAGGTCAATTATCATTTCATTTCATGAAATATATATATATATATATACATCTATACGTATATTGTGAAATAATGATAAAATGGATATTTCCTTTTATATGATACAATTTTTTTATTGAACTCTTTTATGAATATTTAACAAAACCCAATATAAAAACATTTATATCATATCATATATGATAAACTTCTCGATTAGCCTTATGTTTATCAAAATTTATAGGGAATTTTCTAACATGTTACATCATTGTATAATTCTTGTCACTTGTCTATGTGGGTATATGATTAAACCCTCATAGAAAAATATTTAGAGAGTAACATATATAATGAATGAAGGTTTTAATTATGATGATATTTAGGAATTCTAATACTAATGGTCTTCCCCTTGAAAAACTTCAAACCCAAAACTTCACAACATAAAATGTTATATTTTATAATTATTGTTTGTCTACTTATAAATCTTTCATTTTTTAACATAATCATAATTGGAATCATACTCTATAAAACTTTTCCAATGGAATAATGTAACTATGTAAATCATTAATTTCCAGCACATCCTATAATCCTTTTAGATAAGATGACCTTAAATTTTTATTTCAATTATTAAAATCATTTTGGTTAAATTGATACTCAATATTCACAGTAACTAAAATTTACTATTATATATATTTTACTATCTCATATAAAAAACTATTTAGAATACTTATGTATTAATCACATTATTTTTGGATCATAATTTACTCTTGAACTACTATAAGCCCAAACATACTCCCACTAACTTAATAGACACTATATTCTATACAGCATATCCTATTAAGATATATAAAATTTTTTTTCTACGAAAGAAAAATTATTTCCTTTTAGTTGGAATATTTAACAAAGATTTATTCACTAGTGAAAAAATTGGCTACAACCATGATTCTATTACAACAGTCTGGATGGACCATTTCTATAAGCCCCATATATCCACACTTAAAAAAATGGCCATGGATATAAGGGATCTATGTCTATGGTAAAATGTGTTCTTGCGTACAATTTATCCCAGTCACTCTGACAAAAAATTAGTTTCATATGAAGGGCATAAGAAAGGGCTATAACCTAGGTCCACAATAATACATAGTCGTAGGTTCTATTAGCAATAATTATGTTAATTTTTTAATTGAATAATAATTATAATTATATAAAATTACATAAATACATATAAATATATGTATATATTGGTATATATAATCCACTTTAGGTTAGTGGTAAAGTGTTATATAAATTATAGGAAAGTGTTTGGGACAAAAACCCATTGTTATATATTTTATATTATGGTTATATACACAGTCATGAAGTGTGGTCATGTGTACTTATAGACACTGTTATATGTGACCATGGCCATAGGGTTCCCATTTAAAGAGGATATAGCCCTAAACATTGGGCATGACTATAGACCATCTTCAATAACCACACCAATAACCCCCATGAGTATGATTACCATGGATATAAATTATATTCATGGTAGTAAGAACTATATCCATAGGAATGAACCGTAGATATATCCAATATTTTCAATATTGATTATTTATATATCATATGTATGATATTACATCATTTTAGAGAATTTATCACTAAATGTAAGAGTATTTTACAAAATATCCCAATAATGGATGGTGGGAACATCTTCCCTCATAATTGAAAAAATATCTAGATTAACCCATTATCCTGGATAAATATTTTTTATCCTCATCAAATTCTCAAATAATGTTATAGAAATTGAAGAATCATAAACCATTTATATATAATTAATAACTTATTTTTGTTAAAAAACAACACTTTTTTAGTGAATAAATGAATATATTATAGAGTTCTGAGGAAATAAAGATACATACCCAGATCATAAATTTATCTGAACCTGATCTGTTAAATTACATTCAATTGCCTAATACAGGAACTATTATTTAATCAGTTGAATGAAGAATATATGCCCAATAAATTCATCCCTTGGATTTGAACTCCTATAAATGTACAAAATATTTAAAACATATAGTCGGTATAAAATTAATTTAAAAACATGGGTATTTATTTTTATAACACTAATACCTAATAGGGAATTTCATTGAGTTTTGAAAACCATTATAGGTATCTTAATAAATTCCATACCGTAGAATCATCATTCATCATTCTTGATAACACCATTATGTTTTAATGACCTTAAATGTCTATTTAAAGAATCATTATTCAACTCTTTATCAAACTTATATTCTTCTAGTATGAACATTTTACAACTTTTACTTTCTCCACAATAGTAGAAATCATACATCATATGATTAGTACATATATTATCATATTTTTATAAAATTAGGTATATATTCTTGAATTTATTCATCTTATCACTAAAATTTCCATAGATGATAAAAAATGTAATCCTTATCCATAATAAGTCTTAAGGAAACTTATACTCTCACAATGTCATATGCATTTTCAACGATATTTATTATATGAGTTGTAACTAAAGTTTCTCAGGAAATTTAACATCTAATTATTTTAAAACCTTATGTGAATCTATCCATTCTTTAAAAGAATATATATTCACTTATTGGTGATATTCACCACCTTTTACCCAAGAATACGTAGATTTAGCATCATGATTTTCCGTTACATATTTTTTTCTTAAGTTACCCATCATAGGATTTTATTATATTAGGATAGTCCTTCCAAAGGATTAACCATAAGGATAATAATAATGATGATTTTATTTATCTATGAAAATAGATTTTACCAGACAAGTATCATATTTTAATTACTTTTTATGGAATAATTTTTTCAAAATGAGATCCCATTAAAATTGTAAACCTTTTGCATAAAATAGATCAATTAGTAAGTTAAGATTCATATTTCATCAAGAACTACACTGGTTTTGGCTCATAAATAATTCCTGAATTTTATATGGTAAATACGTCTTATCAATCATATATATATATATGAATCATGGAAATTCAAGTGGGAAACAGCTTGTCTAATAAATCATTTAAAAAAACACAACTATCCTCTTATAGTATTATAACTGTTAGGGTTTCTGTTCTATGTTTATCCCAAATAAATCGATAAGAACATGGTACCATAGAAAAATCTAGAGGAACTCAACATTAGTCTAACATATGATTTTAGATTGTTGAGTCCTAAAAATTGTTTCTATAGAAGGAACCAAATGTTTAGTATTATGAATAAGAATTATTCTCCCCATGTTATACTATATTATTCCTTATATATATGTATGTTTCTAATGATTTATTTTTGGATTATTATTCCATCCACCAAATAAATATTTGAATACTATATTTATGTGAACCTTTTTATATAGACAAAAATTTGTGTTTTTAACCTAAAGGTGGAAGTAAAAGAAACATGCCCATTTCGAATCAGTTTCATGCATAAGGTATATAGAATCGTTATGTAATGTTCGCGGTTTTACGAGTGAATAAAAATTTCCAGAAGGGTAAGTCTGGATCCATATATATATATATATATATATATATATCCACCGCCTCTTTAGGATAACACAAAATCTCTCAGGCCAGTGGGATGATAGACCCAAATACCCTCTATGAGAGGACAATTTTCTCAATATAAAATCCAATTTATCAAAATTTTATCATGTGATATCTATAAACTATGTTCAACCACTAAATTCAAGATAATATATTCAAATACTATACGTAATAACTTTAAAATAAACAAACACTTTAAATATTTAAACATGAGATAATAAAGTATATAAAATTTATAAAACAATTAATATAAACTCTTAATAATTTTAGCTATTTATTTTCAAAATTCAATAATTATTGAATATAAACTAATTATTTTTTTTATATAATAATGAAATATCATGTTATTTCTTATATTTAATTTTAATTTAATTATATGTGATATTTAATGAATTATAATAATTTTACATCCCATTGTTTATTATATAAACTATTCACATCATCTCTGTAAAATATAATTAATATGAATTAAACATTTGGGACACTATAATATAATTTTTTTTGAATAAGTTTAAATAATAACCAAAATAATGAACTTTTAATTTTAAAAAATTAAATTAATCATCTTAAATTTTTATAATTTTCTTAAATATAAAATATTTATATTATTCCTTATATAGTAATTTTTAAACTATTTATATTTTGAACCATATTTTTTAAAAATAAAAAAATTATTAATAATTTAATATGTATTTTATATATTTCTATAAAATTTATTCAATATTAACTCTTAATATTTAAGAAAAAATTATTATCATATGTTTAGTAAATATTTATTCAATAAATTATAAACCAATAATAATTAATAAATTTATTAAATAATTATTAATTAATAAATATCACCAAAGTACCATATATAATTATTTAAAATAATTTTATAAATAATTATTTCTTTTTATAATTTAATATGATGAAAAATAAAAATATTGTTTATAGATTGAATTCAATGATTTTGGGATTGTTTTAGAGTATGTCTATTAGGTTTTTTCGAGAAATTAATATCAATATTACTCTAGAGTGATTATTATATCACAGAATATGATTCACTATAGTGTTCTTATCAGTCGGATTTTATAATCGGAACAACCAATCTCTCACTGTGATATATCATATTAGTTTTACCAGAAGATAGTGATATCATATTTGTCATTCATTATTTAGTTTTTCAAAAACGAGTCTGACTGATATTATACATTATGATATTAAGTTTCATATGCTACAAGGTGATGCAAATTGATAATTCAATCACTATCATGAAATAAGATATTTCCTATCGTATGCCATGGCATGAGACTCGCAAAATGATTTAACTTATTTAATTTTATTATTTTCATGATATATGCAATAAAATTTTCATAACTTCATTTCTTTGGATAATTTCAAAAATCTGAGACCATGAGATGATCTAATATGACTAAAGGGATTCTAAGGTGTTTAAAAAAAGTGTAAATTGATTTAATCCCTTTACAAGATAACCATTTTATTGAAATATTGAAAAAAATAAGAATTATAAGGTAATAAATTATTTAAATAATTCCATTCCCCATAAGAACCCCAAAAATATCATTGAAATATTTTAAATATTATTTATGATGACCACTGATGTGGTAGAAAAAATTCTCCCACCTGAAGATATCCATATGATAGATGGATTGCACGATAATTATGTGGGACTCTCACTTATCTATGCTATGGAAGAAACTAGGTGTGTGAAGTAATAAAAAGAGAGATATTTAGGATTAGTGAGTTCAACTGATCATCAATGATCATAACATACCCCTCACCATTATATGAATGTTGGGTTTATAGATATTCTGAGATTACTCCTATGTAATTCCCATAGTAAATCCTGCATTAAAGAAATATTATTAATGAATTACCCAATTCATGGAACATATAGATTAATGAAACTCATTACCTTATGTTAAATCTATTGTAATTATTCCATAACGATAAATTAGGTGAATTTTTTATCAAAATATTTATCACTAAATTATTCAACTACCCATATAATCTTCTAATCCTTTGAAAAGTTAATTGTTTTCAATGTCTCATCGAAATCCAGTGGTTTGTAATCATATTATATAATCCTCATGACATATCTAATTGTATGTTATGATCACAAGATTTTTCCTAAATCTAGTGGAATGCAGTAATAATAAATTACATTCCTTAAGACTTCTCTAGTCATATAGTACGATTTACACATTAGAAACACACATAAAATGTGATAAATTCATATCTTATGATTTCTCATTGTCATTAAATATGACTTCTAACTCTATATCATAGGTAAAAGGATTTTATATCCTTTAGGGAACATATCCTTCTAAATAAATATATTATTCCACAAAAATGAATTATTTCTTTCAATATCAAAATCCTCATACTAAAACAGATGAAATGGATCAGGTTCATACTTATTCAACTAAGGCAGGTGAAAAATCCATGCAACACACCCTACTTTTGTGGTTGTGAAAGATAGAAAAAAACTTAATTTATTCTTTATAAGATCATAAATGGACTAATTTATAATAGAAATGTTTTTCCATATTTTTAAATACTTTAATGCCACAATCAGGATGAAAATTGAAGAAATATGTGATCACCAAATACAAAATCCGGAGGTCAACACCAATTATCAATATAGAATATATGCTATCTCTAGATAGTAAACACCCAATTTATAATCACATTAATTTGAACAAATGATTCTTCACCAATATAGGCGCAAAAAAAGTTGAATCCCCAAATTCCATCTAACGCATGGTAACATTTCTTTTATATAAATCATAAAATAGAGCTATCTGAATAGTTTCATAGTAGGAGTTGTTATAAATAAAACTATCACGAAAGATAATGATCCACTAATGAACCACCAAATTCATAGAAACGTCTATAAATAATATTCACAAGAGTCTAGATATTGAAATATAACTTTCACACAATCTATAGATGATAACCTATACTAAAATTACCAAAGAACACATATATGCACATATTCCCTTATAAAATCATGAACTAAGTCATACATCATACTTTAGGACAATCATATAGAGTATCCCATGAATCTTAATAATGTCATTGCATAGATCTTACCTATCACATTAATTGTTTTATTTTCATTCATCAGTATAAAATAGACAACTTATATAATTGGATAAACTGTAGCCCATAATATATCCTTCCCATTCCATGACCATATAAATCTCATAAAAAATATACGGTGACATTATTACATTTACATTCTAGAATGGGAAATGACATATGATCAACCACTAGCCTTTTTTTGTCAAAATTTAACCCACTAATAGAAGATACACCTTGAAAAAAACCAATTCATATGGCATTTTATACATGGACACCAAAAATTGAATTAAACACAATTGGAAATTTTAGTCAATCCATGTTTAATTTCCCATCGATATATATGGAAATCCCTCATCACTTATTTTTATAGACATAATAATACATCAAGGAACCCATATAAATATAGGATCTAATCACCTTCAAGAACCCACCTGAGCATATACTTCCCACAATAAATCATTCCTTTATAAACCTTTATCTAAAAATAAAAAATAAAGAACTAATTCACTTCCTCCCTCAAGGATGGGGTGATTGAAAAAGTTAAAAAAAACAACATGACTATCCTCCTCAACCAGATCTAGGATGAAGTGATAAAAACATGTGTATATATGATATCAATGTTATATGAATAAAATTATTCAATCCAGATTCTATGATGAATTTTGAAATACCTCTAAGAAAGTATATACTTTCAGAATTTTTGGTTGGTGAATGCCACATACTTTTCCCCCAACAAATAATGCTTTAACTTTTAATAGTATACACTACTATAATCAATTATAGATCATGAATTTTTAAATTCTTCTAAAATATTTTTTTTAAGAATCATAAGCCATTACATGGTATTATTGTAATAAAAAACATAATCCCACCTGATGAAATCATAAAATACACCATATTGATTCTTGGTCTATGAAAAACTAATATTATGAACTATTTTCAATATCTATTGCTTCTTTTAAAATGTAATTATAACCTTATTATATCTAAAAAACAACACTACCTACTTTATTAGTGGCATAATCAGCACCTATAGGTGATATAAACCCTAAATAAAGTAGTTATAATACCCCTTAGGGCATAAAAAACCTATAATATCAAATAAATTATTGGGGAATTCCCAAAAAAACACAACATCTAACTTCACTGTGTTCACTCTTATCCCTAATTCTACAATAATATTCCCAGGAAACTTAACATCTTGAATGTAGAATCATAAAATTTAGATCTTTTCAAATAATTTATTCCCTTGTCAATTATCCAATTCTAGTGATAAATTATCACTATTCACATCATTGGATAAATAATAAAATAATATGCCATTAATAAATATGAATTTTTTTCTCGATTTGAGTGGAAAACAGGGTTTAACTAAACAATACAAATATATGGATTACTCATCACCCCGAATGACATCATTTTGAATTTGTAATGTCTATATTGAGTTTTAATGGATATCTTATTCATATCCTCTATTTAAAATCTATGATAATGTATAGATGAATAGATATCATCATCATAGAACCATTTATCCCCTTATTTGATTGAATGAATAATTAGTTCGAGGAAACTGATATTGGTTCTTGATGGTTACTAGGTTCAACCTATTATAATCCACACAAAAATGAAAAATCCCATAATATTTCTTAAAAAAAATTAAATAACATAATGAAGATATTTTGAAACCCAAGACCTACATTAATAGGTTTGGCAAAAAAAACAACCATTACTAAATTGAGTTAACAACAACTTAGATGCCCAAAAACAGGCCTCTTATATCCATTTCAAAAAAAAAATACCATTTATAATCTATATTTGATACCATCTGCGACGCCCCATACCCACACTCATGGATCCGTTACTAAAAATAAATCTGTTACAAGATGTGTTTTATACCTACTGAAGCAACCCAACCATAAACATCCTTAATTAAAATATCAACAACAAATACAGAGTGAATTATATTATCAAGAAATTCTAGTTTTAGAATATTAGATAATTGGAGAAAAATAATTTACTAATAAAACCCATATCTTTCGAATTAAATGAACATATTTTACATTATATCAAAGATTCATTATTTGATAATAAATTTTCATTATCTCCCAAAAAATTCTCTATACCTATTACCTATCTATAAATTTCATACGTAATAATCTTCTACAAAATCTTGGTAAATAGGAACATAATAATGCTGACATGGGATTCATAGTGGGGGGTAGTATATAATGAAATCTATAATTCAATAAAAAAGGAATTAATAGTATTATAGGAAAAAATAATAGTTAAATATTTCTTTATAATTTTTAAATGTAAGAGTTTAATATATATCCATGGATAACTAAAAAACGTAAATAATAAAATGGAAGATAATAAAAAATTTCATTGGGATGGAACAAATGATTCTAGACATAAAAAACACCTCTAGGGACTTGTTCTAAGATATCATATATATACAAGAAAAAATTACACCAAATACCCAAGCTAGTTTGTCTTAGGAGAACTTCTAATACATCGAGGGTCTATTTAATTATCGGCCACACCTGTAAAAAATTTAGTAAAATTAAGTCACTATTTGATTGAATAAAAAAACAGAATATGTCTCCCCCAAACCATAGTAATATATAATCATATTTATTGGAATAACAGGTATATTGAATGACAATATTAACCAAGAAAATAAAATGAATGACATTATTGGAAATCTCCCTCCAAACTAACACCTTATATAGTAATTGGTGTATAGTTAAGTCAATAATAGAATGAAAAATATATAAATAGTGGAAGTTTTATGGAATACATCCATGAAATCAATGAACATGGACATGAAAGAGAAATATTTTAAACTGAAAATAATAGATAAGGTGAGTTTCACTTATGAGAAACCATTTAGATGAAATATATACCTAATGGATGTGAAATGATAAGAAGAAATGTAAATGTAAAAACTAAATAGATAATAAATAAAAAAATTGGTTCTTAGAAAAAAATTACATACAATTCCATTGATTAGTAACTTCTACATGAATAATCTTTAAATCAATGTGAGTTTAGAATAACAAACCCTTATAACTTTTATAACATTTGGATCAAAGGTTAATTCAAGAGATAATATGAAAAGGAACTCTAAATACCATTAATAGGGATAAATCCTTGATCTAATATGTCCAAGAGGCTATATATACACAACATATTATAAACATTGTGAAATATATAAAATATAACTAAAAGAGGGAAATTTAAGGAGGGAAAACTATTACAAACATTATAATTTTTGAACTATGAAAAAATTGTAATAGATTATATGGGAAATAAATATGCATTAAAATAAAACAATGAGAGAATAAAAAATAATGCAATCATAGGGTTGATTAAATAAAAATTATAATGATGAAGTTCATGAATTAATCTTATAATATAGTAAAATTTAAACAAACTAACAACCCTTTTTACTTGGTAATGAATGAATTAAAAGAATATAAAGCAATGATAGTGAAAAATATTTTTATTTTCTATGAAAGAATATTTGATAATAATAATTTACTCTAATTTTTTTGTAATTATTAATTAGAAAATTAAACATAATGTACAAAATGAAACATGCACCAATGATTAAAAACAAGACAAAGAACCCTTACTTTTGATCACCACTGACTTCTTGTGTGCATACAACCTCATGAATAACCAATTTAACATTAATAAATTATTAAATTAATTTTTTATATATGTTTATTTTTTAAGATCCAATTACTATCATACTTAAATCATTGATTGGTTAGTTTTTTATCACATCAGCCACTTAGGGTTGTTTGGTATACTTCTCCAAAACAATTTTAATACACAAACCATAGGAAAAAGAGTTATAATTTTTTTTCTTGATATCAATAATGGCGTATTTATAAAATATTTATCATTATATTTATATTTATATAGTTAAATATATTTTATAGGTTTTATTTGATCATTATATGACCATTAACTAGAGAATAAAACCCAAAAACTGAAGAATATGTCATTAAATAATCAAACATACAAATATATTTTAAGAACCTAGCATAAAAAATCATATATAAAAATCCTAAATATAAATATCTTTCTTATTATTCTTATTCATTGAGGAATTCTTGATATTGATCATGAGGAGTGGTAGATGTATGACTCTTATCTTTAAGGGGAAATCACTAACCAATGGATCTAAAGATATTTCATGGGGAATCTCAAATGTAGAAGGAATTATAATTACATTAATATATGAATAAAAGTTTTCAGGAAGAATATATTATTTTTTATTTTTCCATAATATCTCACTTATAATGGGATATGATCACATCCTCCTATATATCCACCGTTAATTCAATTTATTAAACAAAAAGTGTTTGTCCTATGTAACATCTTGAGAGTTACCAAGTGGAATTTGAGTGTTTCATCTTATTAGAGTTTATTTAATGAATACATCCATGAATTATTCATTCCAAAAACAAAAAAAAAACATTTTGTTTATTACTAATGGAATCATGTAGGAGAGATGTGGCAGATCACTTGCATCACAAGTATACAAAATGGTGTTATTTGGGCTATAAACCATGACATCCATATGCACCACTAAAACATGGTGCTAACCATTTTTAAATACATTTGTGAATACCCCAGTTTCAATAAAATACCATATTTTATTAATGAAATCATTTTACAATCTCATGTGAATACATATAAAAACTATTTTTGGATATGATCTCTTAAACAAACTCTTTGTTTTAGTGGGCACACTTTTTCCAAATCATAATCCTTATCCAAATACATAACTCTGTGACCCAATAGGACTTTGTTTTATTTTAAAAAAACTATATAATATTTTTTTCATAGATGTGAGAAAAAATAATCTAGTAAGAGAGAACCATTTCCAATTAATCTAACTAAGGGGTATGTTGTGATATCCATACAATGTACTTATATCTATTTATAAACATGTATAACACAAGATATATCATATGCATTGTATGAATTTCTCTGCAACCCCTTTTTTCATGACATTGAGTGACCACTAGACATGTATCATAGTACTCTAGTATAATGCATATCATATTTTCTTGATTCTATAAAAAATAAAGACCAAGTCGATGAATTCATCACATGTCATCTATCTATTTGATTAGGACATTACATGTCTCTCGATAAAATAGTTTATCACCTCATAATCAACACAAAAGGCAGGGTCATGCATTTCCACTGTCTAATTAAATCAAGGGATATATTTTTTTACTTGTCATACAAGTGGAAAATCCTATATTGGCAATGCTTAAACTACATGTAGGATCAAAAAAATACACAACTAACCCTTATTATCTACGTTCGTAGTTTTAATTTAATAACTCAAGTTTCAAATTATGAAGGTTCTAATGCTAGTTATTACTCCACCATCTTGTAAGAAAGACTTATAATAAGCATGCACCCCTAATTATATCAGTTCCATATGAAATTACATGGGATATAATTTTTTTTATCAATTAAAGTTATAAATCTTTAATAATTACCTCATTAATAAATTATTAATATGTCCAATACAATCAATTATATGGAGTGTAAAAATCTATTTAACATGACCATGCCATATAATGAAAACCCATAATACTATAAAATAATCTCTTACTAGGGAAGCCAAATATTTATACTTTGAAATCGTATTATCCCTAAACTATTCATGTAAAATAAGTTATGGAATAATTAATTTTTTTTGAAGAAGGTGGTGCCTCAGTCAAAGGCCAAGGCAAAATTTATTCAATATAAAAAAAGGAAGTTACATGAGTCTGAAGGATGGGAGTTTCTAACAATCTTTATCATACAAATGGTGAAATTCAGGAAGCAAGGTATCAGACCAAGTCAAGTCATGATTTTGACCTTTGTTGGAAAGGGAATCGACAACCATATTCACCCCCTCATACGCATGCGTGATGATGTAATTTATATCTCGTATCAAATCAAGACATCTCATCGAGCGAGTGGAAAGAGGCCATGCGATATGGATCACACCATTGTTGATATCCTGGACTATTGCGGTCGAGTCACTCTCAATCCAAATCTCCCTCCAGCCTTTTTGATGGGAGAAATTGACAGCATGTATCACAACCATCATTTCTGCTTCCAATGAGGAGGCCCTACCACAATTATGGAATAATTAAATGAATGGGAAAGGAATATTGAATTTGTAATTATAACAAGATATATTTACAAGCATTACAACCAATATCTATAACATCAAATTACCTTCTTTCTGGTAACCCCCTTATTTTTTCTTATTTTCATCTTTAATTGGGTGGGTCTTGGGACTCCTGATAATGGAAAACATTTTCTGAGAAAAATGACATAATGTTTGGGGATCATAAAGTCTCGTGTTTTTGAACAGGGTTAAAATACAATATTTTTAAACTTTTTCGTTTAATTCTTAGGTTAGTTTTAAAACCATGCTTCTAGATGGAGCTTCAAAATATGGGTTTTTTAAGTATTGATATTGGAATTGAGTAATGGTTCAAGGAGTTTCCCATGCGTATTGATGTGTTTTGGGAGCACCCGACTCAGAAAGTTGGTTTTAAAAAGACAAGGAATAAGCGTTTTCATGGGCTGTTCATGATTATTGAAACCATGTGGGTCAACTATGCAAGATACTCCAGATATATGGTAGTGGGCACATGTTCTGTGCACAATCTTTCAGAGCGTGCGAGTTAAACCATGCGACTTACCCTATTTTGAGTTTCTGGTTAAATAAATTTAATTAAATTCAAAGATGAAATGAATATAATTAAATGAGCTATTGGGGGTTTCATTTAATTAAATTAAATTTGATAGAATTTAATTAAATGATTATGATATGGATAAGTTATTTAATTACATTGAAATGAAATGAATTAAATTTATTTAAAATGATGATGAGTTGGAGTCTTTATTTAATCAAATTGAGATGAGAGGAATTTAATTAAAGGACACTGAAATGAAGATTTTTCATTATCAAATAAGGGTAATATTAAATGATAATATTAAATTATATGTAAATTAGGGGTTGAGGTTTCATTTAATTATATTCAATGTAAATAGGAATTTATTTAATTAATGACAAATGGAGGTTTTATTTAATTAAATTCAAGGATAAGAAGAATTTAATTAGTCCTGGAAAAATTGGGGTTATTAATTAATTAAATTGAGGTTTATAGAATTTAATTAAATAATGTTGATGAGTTTGAGTTGTTAATTCAATTAAATTGTGTTCAGAGAATTTAATTAAATAACATGAACTAGGTAAATTAATTAACTAAATTTAGTTGGAACAAATTTAATTAAATGATGATTAATGAGGTGTCAAGGTTTATCAAATAGGTGTTTTAAATTAATTTATAATAATAATAATATAATTTTGATTATTATTATTATTATTATTATTATATTATTCATTATATTTAATTTTGGTTTATTTTTATTTATTTTTAAGAGAGAGAGAGTAGAAGAGGGAGGCACACAAAATTGGGTGAGGCGTGACCTCCCTACCCACATTCTTCCATTTTGAGGCACACCACCACCTTCACCCAACCCCTATCCACATAATATGTCATGTTGGTTTATTCACAAATCATGTTCGCCTTGGCATGGTTAGCCAGTTTGCATGTGTTTTATTATTCACATTGGCTGTTTCAGCTCTCCCTCTCCCGATCTCTGTAGATGAAAACACTAGATCCATGTTTGATTTGTTTTCTTCCTTTATTCCTATTCTTGGTGCTTCAAAAGATGTCTTAGGACCCGTAGGTCCATATTTCTACAATCACCTATGAAGTCATGGTAGGTCAACTTGATTCAGTTCATCACCATCAAACTTGGGTAAGGTTATATACCCAACATTTGGTTTTTACCCTTTAAATTAGTTAATTATAGTGGTTTAGTGTTATGGTTAATGTTTTGGGAGTGATTTGATCCTTACTGCACTAATTATGGGTACATGTTAATGGTTTTTAGGTGAGACAATAAATTCTGAGTGCACGAGCACTTTTGTTGAGGTGCAAGTATGTGAGCGGGTCAGGTTTTGAGTTAGGAAGAATTGGATTGACCAAATTCATTGAGGTAGTGTTATAAATGAAATGACCCGAATCTGGAGCCACTCAACTGGTGCTATATAACCGGTTCACCACATGACCTAAAGCATGTTTCCACAAATGCCAGAGGCTGCCGACTAGCAGCGAGGGCCTTGGTGAGTCAGTGGGGAAACAATGCCCTCATTTGGTAAGATATGCAGTTGAAAGGAAATAATAAACAATAGCGGAAGCAGTAAACATCAAACAACAACTAAAACCAAACAGAAGAACAATGTATAATTTAACAATGACGCAACATGGTACATGTATCTGTGGAAAGTAGCAAACACAGAAACATGCTGAAATACATCTGAAACCCAAGTACTAAAAGTAAACAGTAAACTCCAGTAGCATCGCAAGCCTGAGATCAGTCCCATGCTCTCCAGATCTAACCAGAAATCAAGCACCTAAGTTAGAAGGGCCAAAATCCCTATCCACATCTGCAACCATATAACATGTTTGGGCTGAAAAGCAATACCCAAACAGGGTGTGAGACTACTTCCAGTAGGCAACCACCCCATGATCTGTGCCCTACTATCAGTGAGATATATAGAAAATGTAATGGAAATAAATACAGTAGAGAAACAAGAGAACACCAAAGTAAACAATCCTACAAATATCTATTCACATTTATTTATTAATTTAATACAATCATTAATTATCAACCAAGGAATCTAGAAATAGATCTATAATCAATGTCATATCAAGTAACATGATAGGTATCTTATCAGAGTACCTAGCAACAAGTAGTACAAACCCAATCTTGTTATTTGGCTTGGTGGACTCATCACAACCATCCAAAAATATTATTTATACTGACCCTCTGGGTGGCTCACGTTGGTAGGCCCTCATGGTCAACTATTCAAATAAAGGCAAAGACACTCTGAGGAAGCACTCCATGCCAATTCCCCCCTATTGTCTTGCAACGATACTACAGACTCTCTGAGGAAGAACTTACATCTAATTTCCCCTTTAGTCTCGATTCGATAATTATCAGACCCTCTAAGAGATCACAAAGTCAACCCCCTTATGGTATCACAATAGTAATAATTAAATAGGCCCTCTAAGGAATCACTCAACGTCAATTTCCCCTATGGTCTAACTACACCAGGTTCCCGCATCCCTGAGCAAAAGAAATTGTACGTAAATGATTTGTAGCAGCCCTAAGTAATTTCAACAACTACTTGGCTAAAAGCTATATTGTATCAAAAGCATATAACGGTAGTCAAAGCGTGCAATCCATGATATCAATGCAGTCAACCAAGGTAATAAGGTCTGCCTCACATGAAACCTAAGAAAAACGGCGATAAACAGTCAAAACAAGGGAGACACCCACAGGGTGATCTTTAGTCATGCAACCAAGCATATATTATTATCAATTAACCTCAAGAAACCAAGCAATATAAGGTAATTGAAAAATTGGATCAAAATCCCTAGCCTGGGATGCCCGGTACATGGGTGTCCGACACTTTTGCAACCAAAACTCAAAGACATTCAATGTAGGGAAACAAACAACCTACCTTGATGCCAGGAGATCAATATACTTCCACCATGAAGCTTGATTCTCTTTAGAACGTCATAGATCTACAAATACAAACAAGAAAACTGTGTTGATTCTCCAAGAACCATCTTAGATCTATTTTATTAACAAGACCAAGACCCAAACTCATCACATTTGGCATCCACACACTTAGATCTACCCATAACAGGCATAGATATAAGAAATAGAGGGAAGAGAAGAAGCAGATTTGAGTAGATATAAGAAAATGATCAATAACGTAGTAGAAAGATCACATACCTCAATAATATGTCTTAGATTCATCAAGAAAAGCCTTCATATCACCTCCTAAATGCTTGGGGGAAGTCTTCTAACCTTCGAGGAAGAGTAATCCTGAGTTATGGCCGCTTAGGGGCTTAAACGAGGTAATTAAAGGCAAAAACGAGTTAGATCCAAAAATTTCGGATCTATTATGTGCCCGCACGGTTAGTCCGCATGGTTTGATAAACCGTGCGCTAACCATGTGTTAGCTTCTGCCTCGCCAAACACACCTCGCATGGTTAGGCCTCACAGTTTAGTAAAACCATGCACTAACTGTGTGTTATCCACTGTGTCCAAGATTATTTACACACAGATTGGCTGCACGGTTAGACAAACCATGTGTCGCCCGTGCAGCTCCACTTTTTTGGTTAAAAATTTCATTTCAAGTTCCTCCAAATCTCCCAAACATCACCATTATATTTAAAAAAAAGAAAAACATCAACCAAGGGTCACATACCTGAGAAAAAAGATCCTAGTTCTTACAAACTTTCCCCCTTAAAGAAATTCGTCCCCGAATTTCCTAACATGGAATAGAAGAAGAATTCTCAAACTACTCTGGACACTGCGATCGTACATCGGTCTCCCTCTCACAAGTCTCATCCTGTACTCGCATGTGCTGCCATAACACCTACACTAGAGGAACAGACTGACCACAGAGAACCTTGGCACTATGATCAGCAATTCTGATAGGATGCTCCTCGAAAGATGCATCCTGCTCCAACTCAACTGCCTCGGGTTGAAAAACATGAGATGGGTTCGAGAAATACCGTCGAAGTTGAGAAACATGGAAGACTTCGTGCATAGCCTGGTACCTCTGAGGTAACTACAACTTGTAAGAAACCAGCACGACTCTCTCTAGAACCTCAAATGGCCTGACGTATCTTGGTGAAAGCTTTCCCTGTCTCCTAATCCTCTTATGTCCCAACCTTAGGGTAGCATGCAAGAAAACCTAATCTCCGACCTTAAACTCCAAAGGTCGTCTCCGTTGATCAGCATAAGACATCTGCCCAGATTGTGCAGTATCCATCCTCTTCCGAATCAACTCCCCCTACTCTGTGGTCTCCTGAACAAGACGAGGTCCCAGCATAGCTGCCTCTCCTACCTCCAGCCAACACAAGGGAGATCGACATGGCCTACCGTACAAATCCTCGTAAGGTGCCATCTGAATAGATGCTTGAAAACTATTATTATATGAAAAATCCACTAGAGGTATATGTTTCTCCCAAGAACCTCCAAAATCAAGGACGCGTGCTTGCAGCCTGTCCTTCAGCTCCTGAATCGTGCACTCTAACTGGCCATCTGTCTGGGGATGGAAAGCTATACTCAAAATTACCTGTATACCCAAAGCCCTTTGCATCCCCTACCAGAAATGAGAAGCAAAGTGGGCATCCCTATCTGAAACAATAGTGTTCGGAACCCCATGAAGTCATACCACCTCACATATGTACAACCGCCTAAGCTCATCCACACCGAAGGTCTCCTTGATTGGAAAGAAATGATCAACCTTCGTGAACCGGTCAAAAACAACCCAAACCGCATCATTCCCTCGAGGAGATCTCGTTAATCTTGTCACGAAATCCATCGCGACATCATTCCACTTCTACTCAAGAATGAGTAACTGTTGTAAAAGACATGCTGGTCACTGATGCTCTACCTTCACCTACTGACAGGAGGAACATCGTATAACAAAACCAGCCACATCCTTCTTCATACCTGGCCACCAATATTGACAAAATAAGTCTTGATACATCTTTGTGACACGAGGTTGAACTGCCCAAGCTGAAGCATGAAACTTCCGCATCAGCTCCTCACATATGTCTGCTGAAACCCATACGTTTCCATGAAAACGTAACACTTCATCATTACCCACTGTCCACCCTGGAGTAGGGTTTCCATATGACACACCCTCCCATAGGACTAGGCCTTCTGGGTCTGATAGCTACCTCATTCGAACTCGGTCTAGAAGAGTAGAGGTAAAAGCTATATAAGAATGAACCGTCAAACCTTGTTTATTGTGCACCTCCAAATGCATCTCAGAGAACAGATCCATAAGCTGCCACTCACTACTGGCCTCCTGAACTACCTGTAACCGAGTCCTCCTGCTCAGGGCGTCTGCCACAACATTGCCTTTCCCAGGCGTATAAGCAAGCTCGAAGTCAAAAGACTTTAGGTACTTGACCCAACTCTGCTGCCTCAGATTTAAGTCATGCTCTGTGAAGATATACTTCAGACTCTTTTGGTCAGTATATACCAAAAAATTCTCTCCAAGAAGGTAATGTCTCCAACAAAGCAAGACATGAACAACTGCAGCCAACTCTAGGTCGTGTGTCGGATAGTTCTTCTCATGTGGCCTCAACTGCCAAGATCCATATACAAAAACACAATCCTCCTGCATAAGCACTGCTCCATGCCCGATTCCATATGCATCATAGAAAATAGTATAACTCTTTCCGGTCTCTAGAAGAACTAGGATCAGTGCTGAAGTCAATCTCCCCTTCATCTCCTGAAAGGCTGAATCACAGGCTTCTGACCAAATGTACTTCACTCCCTTCTTAGTAAAGCCCGTAAACGGTGATGCTAAGCATGAGAAGTCCTATATAAACCACCTGTAGTAACCAGCCAGCCCCAAGAAACTCCATACCTTGAAGAAGTTCTTCGGCTGCTCCCAGGTAACTACTGCTCTCACATTCTCTAGGTCCACTGATACTCTTGTATCTGAAATGACCTGACCTAGGATGTGAATTTCATCCATCAAAAAGTGGCACTTTGAGAGCCTAGCATATAACAGATGCTCTCTCAGTGTACTTAATACGATCTCAAGATGGGTAGCATGGTCGTGTCGAGTGTGAGAGTACACCAAGATACCATCCATGAAGACCACCATGAAAGAATCCAAGTAAGGATGAAAAACTCTGTTCATTAGCGCCATGGAAACTGCTGGCGCATTCGTGACACTGAACGACATAACCAAATACACTTACAGACCATAACTGCTTCGGAAGGCTATAATAGGTATGTATGGTGGTCTGACGCGAAACTGATGATAGCCGGATCTCAAGTCGATCTTTGAGAAAACTCTGGCTCCTCGAATCTGATAAAAAAGATCATCTATCCTCATTAAGGGATACCTATTCTTGATCGTCAACTGGTTCAACTTCAAATAATCCACACAGAGCCCTAAAGTCTCATCCGCCTTCTTCGCAAACAAAACAGGCGAACCACAAGGAGAAGTGTTGGGTCAGATAAAACCCCTTGCCTGAAACTCCTCCAACTGCTTCTTGAGCTCTTTTAGAAAGACATCTGAAAAATGATCAACCACAGGAGGAAAGTCTATCTGAGAAGTCCCACGATCATCCAGATATAGGCTAGAAATTTGGGCTATAACTCCACCCAAACCATGATTCTTTGGTCCAGCTCTTCTCGCCTGAACATCCCATTCGCCCTTGTGAAGAAAAGGACTGCCCTCGGGTGACATGAAAATCCCCCTATGATGATAGAAATTGACAAGGGATTGAAAAGGAACTAGCCAATCCATTCTGAGAATGACATCATAACCTGTCATCTCCCGGACATAAAGATCCCACGAGAAGTGACTCCCACTAATCTCAAGGTGGAACTCCTTGCACTGACACACACTAGTAGTTCTAAGTCCCAATGGAGTGTTTAGCGTCATCATAATCTCGGAGGTATGGATAGTAAGTCTAATGCTCTCCATAGTCTGCACAAAAATAAATCTATGTGAAGCTCCTATATCAAAAAGTGGAGAAGATAAAATTGTGGCTACTAAGATCGTACCTCAAACTGTAGAAGTTCCAGGATCTTGATCCTGATGAATTTTCTCTACCGCAAAATTCTGGCCAATACCACGACCCTGGGTAGCAGCCTGAGATCCCTGAGCTAATCCTCCCTAAGACTGACCCCCACGCCCATGGCCTCTACCCTAGCTTGAATGAATTGAAGAATTACAGCCCCCATTATGCTGCAGAACTGGTAATCCCACGCCTATACACGGAGTCGAAATAGATCCACCTTCACTAACAGCTGGAAGAAGAACCCTGCAAAACCGCTGCAGGTGACCCATCTTGTTGCAAGCTAGGCACTCCCCTAGGTCTGTCAGGAACTGTGGCTTTGTATTCCCATCCTTCCCACACTGGTAGCACACCACCTTTCTACCTGAAGGAACATCTCGCTTCCTCGAGTCACCTCGTGTAGACTCTGGATGGAACTTCCTACTATTAGAAGAAAGGGTAATGACTCTGGATGCTGAACCGCCCTGGCTCACTTCTCTAGTACCCCTCAGATTCCTCTCCGTGATCAATGCCTAGTTTACTATCAAAGAAATAGAAGTCAACTGGAAGACATTAACCTGTGATATGATGTCCAGTATGAGTCCTTCCTCAAACTTCCTTTCTAAAAACATTTCGTTGTTCCCCAGAACGGGAGTGAAACTCTGAAACTTAGTAAAACAGGATCAATACTCCATAAATGATAGAGTACCCTGCTGCAGGTTCAAGAAATCTCTGGTTCAATTGGCCCTCAGCATCGCCGGATAGAAGTAGTTGTATAACATACGCTGAAAATCCTCCCAAGAAACTATCTACTGACGCCCTACCTGAGAAACAACGTCCCACCATCTCTTGGATGGAACTCGCAAAATGTAAGTCGCGAGCATCACCCTAATGTCTGGGGGTGTCTCGAGATGGTCGAAGATAGAGACCATAGCCTCGAACCAGGATTAAGCAGCCTGAGGTCCTCTATCCCCTGAGAAGGTGGGAGGATGCTGCTGCTGGAAGACTCGCGTAAGCTCTGCCTTAGACTGGGCGGGTTGATGAGCTCCCTAAAAGGTCTGCATGAACCTCATGAACCCCTCATGGAACTGTGTGTTAGCACCAGTATCTGGGATAACTGCCAGTGACATATCTGGCGTACGATCACTGTCATATCCCTAACGTGAAACATGAGGTTGTCTTGGCGGCATGATTCTACAAGGTCAAGAAAACCTTTATTAATGACAAGCACAGTTGCAACTTAAAAGAGTGAAAATGAAACAGAAGAGGAAAAACCCTTAAAACTAGAAAAACATGGTTACATGGCATGTAGTTCCTATACACGACATGCTCTATAAGGATTTTTCCCATTTGTGTCGTTAGTCACATGGACTGGTACACGACCACTACTACAAGGCGTGTCAAAAATGTAAACGTCGTGTTGTCTCTATGATCTTCCAACCCATGTACTCAACTACACGACTAGGTCACACGGAAGAAAAGTACACGGCGTGTAATTCAAGTACACGGCATGTAACCATGAAAAGTAGTTCTTCTTAAACAGAAGAACACATGGCATGTGTTTATAAGGCCACGCACCGTGTTATATGGGTTTCTGGGCAGTCAGATTACAAAACTCTTCAAAACCACTAGAAAACACTGAAAACCAGCACCTATGTGTCAAATTCTGATCTGTGGGGGCCCATACTCCCCACGAATCAAATATTAACATCATAAAAATGTGCATAACATGTAACAGTATACCAGTTCCATGATCCGCCAAATTACGATCCTCAAGGGCCCATAACACCTCTAAGACCAAAGCGTGGCGTCCATGCTAAACAAGCTGTAAAATAAAATAATCAATAACCCATCAGCATAGCAGGTATTTCTATCACAACAACTATCATGAAAACATGCATAATTTATCACGACATCTTATCACAACAGCATGCAATTTCTAACGCACCCTAGATGGCATGGTAAAATTCATGACATGTGATTTCTGAACCAGTGTCTATACGATGCATGAGATGGAATACCCTCATCTCATTGGGTTGCAATAAAATAGAACCTCCATAATATAAACTGTAACAACACAAAACAAGTGCATCACCCAATGGTGAAATATAATCAACTGTAACACTTGTAAAAACTAAAATTTCAATTACAAGGTATTATGTCTTTTCCCTGTACACGGGTTAATTACTCCCGAGAACAGTTAAGTACCAACTACCCATTCCTTCCAATCCCTGTCTATTGTCGCCAAACAGTAAGAAAATAGAAAAGAAAGAAAACCCCTCTGATACCACTTTGTAACGACCCGAATCAGGAACCACTCAACTGGTGCTCCGTACTCGGTTTGCCAGATGACCTCAAGCATGTTTCCCCAAATGCCAGAGGCTACCGAATAGCAGTGAAGGCCTTAGTGAGTCAGTGGGGAAACTATGCCCTCATTTGGTAAGATATGCAGCGGAAGGGAAATAATAAACAATAGCGGAAGAAATAAACATCACACAACTAAAAACAAAAAGGAGAACATTGTATAATATAACAATGATGCAGCATGGTACATGTATATGTGGAAAGTAGAAAACACAGCAACATGCTGAAATACATCTGAATCCCAAGTACTAAAAGTAAACAGTAAACTCCAATAGCATCGTAAGCCTAAGATTAGTCCCATGCTATCCATCTCCAACTAGTAATCAAGCAACTAAGGTAGAAGGGCCATAATCCCTAACCACACATGCAACCGTATAACCTGTTTGGGCCGAAAATCAGAACCCAAACAGGGTGTGAGTCTAGTCCCAGTAGGCAACCACCACAAGATTTGTGCCTTACTGTCAGTAAAAAATTTAGAAAAAGTAATGGAATAAATGCAGCAGAGAAATAAGAGAACACCAAAGTAAACAATCCTACAAATATCCAATCACATTTATTTATTAATTTAATTCAATAATTAATTATCAACCAAGGAATCTAGAAATAGCTCTATAATCCAAGGCATAACAAGTAACACGACAGGTATCTCATCAGACTACCTAGAAACAAGCAGTACAAACCCAAGCTTGTTCTCTGGCTTGGTGGACTCATCACAACCAACCAACAGTATTATTTATACTGACCTTCTGGGTGGCTCACATGGGCAGGCCCTCATGGTCACCTATTGAAATAAAGGCAAAGACACTCTGAGGAAGAACTCACCGTTAATTCCCTCTATGGTCTTGCCGTGATACTGCAAACTCTCTGAGGAAGAACTTACGTCTAATTCCCCCTTTAGTATCGATTAAATAATTATGAGACCCTTTAATAGAGAACAATGTCCATCCCCCTTATGGTCTCACAATAGTAATAATTAAACAGGACCTCTGAGGAAGAACTCAATGTCAATTTCCCCTATGGTCTAACTACACCAGTTTCCCGCAGCCCGGAGTAAAAGAAATTATACGTAAATGATTCATAGCATCCCTAAGTAAGTTCAAAAACTACATGGCTGAAAGCTACAATGCATCAAAAGCATATAACATTTGGCAAAACATTCAATCCACGATATCAAAGAAGTCAACCAAGGTAATAAGGTCTAGCTCACATGCAACCTAAGACAAACGGCGATAAACAGCCAAAACAAGGGAGATACCCATGGGGTGATCCTCAGTCATGCAACCAAGCATATATTATTATCAATTAACCTCATGATTCCAAGAAATCTAAGGTAATTAAACAATTGGTTCGAAATCCCTAGCCCGAGATGCCCGATACAAGGGTATCCAGATCTTTTGCAACCAAAACTCAAAGACATTGAACGTAGGGCAACAAACCACCTACCTTGTTGCTATGAGATCAATATACTTTCACCACGAAGCTTGAGTCTCCTTATAACATCGTAGATCTAAAAAAACGCACAAGAAACCTGGGTTGATTCTCCAAGAACCACCTTAGATCTCTTCTCCTAAGAAGACCAAGACCCAAACTCATCAAATTTGGCATCCAAACACTTAGATCTACCCATAACAGGCGTATATCTAAGAAATTGATGGAAGAGAAGAAGCATGTCCGAGTAGATCTAAGAAAACGATCAAGAACGGAGGAGAACGATCACATACCTTTAGAATCTGGCTTCGATTCATCAAGAAAAGCCTTCGGATCGCCTCCGGAATGCTTGGGAGAAGTCTTCTAAACTTCAAGGGAGAGTAATCCCGAGTTATGGCCACTTAGGGGATTAAACAAGTTGATTAAAGGAAAAAAAGAGTTAGATCAAAAAATTTCGGATCCAGATTTAAGTGCCCACACGATTAGTCCGCACAATTTGACAAACCGTGCCCTAACCGTGCATTAGCTTCTGCCTCGCAAAACACACCTCGAATGGTTAGGCTATACAGTTTAGGAAAACCGTGCGCTAAACATGAATTAGCCCCTACCTCCAAGATTATTTACACACGATTTTGCCGCACGGTTATACAAATCGTGTTTCGCTCGTGTAGCTCCCCTTTTTTGCTTAAAAACTTCGTTTCAAGTTCCTCAAACTCTCCCAAACATCACCCTTATCTTTAAAACCATGAAAAACATCAACCAAGTGTCACATACCTGAGAAAAAAAATCCGAGTTCTTACAATAAACATTGCCTAATTAATAAACTGAAGTTTTATTTATTTAATGCTATTGATAAAGTTAACTGGAATGTTGGATAAAATTCTTTATTGGGGGAGTGTGATAATTAATTATGAATTAATTATATGATTTGAGGTTGTAAAATATATAATTAACTGAGTGATTAATTATGAGTAATTAATTTGGTTAAGGTGATATAATTAATTATGGATTAATTATGTTCCCTGATGATAATTAATCAAGGGATTAATTATGGTAAATTAATTTGGTTATGTTGAGATAATTAATTGTGGATTAATTTTTTGTTTTGAGATTTTAATTGAGATAATTAATATGGAGATAAATTATGAGGTATTAAAATTTTCTAAGTTAAGATAATTAATTTTGAATTAATTATATGTTATATTTGAGATAATTAATCAGAGGATTAATTATTAGATATTAAATTGTCTAAGTTGGGATAATCAATTTTGAATTAATTATGTTCTTCAGTAATTTCAAATGAGATAATTAATCAGGGGATTAATTATGTGATATTAAATTTGATAACTTGAGATAATTAATTGTGAATTAATTTTCTATTTTGAAAATTTTAATTGAGATAATTAATCAGGGGATTAATTATGAGATATAAAATTGGAAGTGTTGAGATAATAAATTGTGAGTTAATTATGTGAATTGAGATTTATAATTGAAAAAAATTAATCGAGGGATTAATTTAGATATATTAAATTGGATAAGTCGATATAATTAATTGTGAATTAATTTTCTTCTTGGAGAATTGTAATTGAGACAATTAATGGAAGGAATTAATTATGAGATATTAAATTGGATAATTTGGTATAATTAATTGTTAATTAATTATGTACTTTGAGAATTGTAATTGAGATAATTAATCGAGTGATTAATTATGAGATATAAAATTTTGATAAATTGAGATAATTAATTGTGAAATAATGATCTTCATTTGAAATTATGATCTAGATATATAATTGAGGAATTGAACATGGATAGTTGATATTTATAAAGTGATAATTAATTCTGGAAAATTAATTATGAGATATGAATTGCGTTGTTTCTTAATAAATTAATGAAATAATTAATAAGATTTGTGTATCTAGTTAATTACCATTTGGAGTTTGGGAAAGCGACACAATTGTTCAAACAAGACTACTTGATCATGGTGTGTTGGCTAGTATTGTATTATCTCTCGATGGATTCTCGAGGATGAGGTGTTTTTAAGGTGGTTAGATTGTAATGTCTCATGTTTTTAAGGGTGTTAAAATATGATTTTTTGAAATTTTTTGTTTAATGATTGGGTTTATTTTAAAACTATGCTTTGGGATGAAGTTTCACATGTTGGGTTCATTTTAAGTGTTGATATCGGGTTTGAGTAAAGGCTATAAGAGTTTTCCAGGTGGCACGATGGGTTTCTGGAGCACCAAACCCAGAAACTCAGTTTTAGAAAGGCAAGGCAGAGGCATTCTCATGGGCTGCACATGGTTAGTCTAACCATGTGGGTCAGCCACATGGGATACTCTAGGTATCATGTAGTAGGTGGATGGTCTACTCATGGTCTGTTAGACCGTGCTTGTTAAACCATGTGGACTTCCCCATTTTGTGTTTTGAGTTAATTTAATTTAATTAAATTCATGGTTGAATAGAATTTTATTAAATGAGATATTGGGGGTTTTATTTAATTAAATTAATATTAAAATAATTTAGTTAAATTATGTTGATATAGAAAAGTTATTTAATTAAAATAAGGTGAAAATAATTAAATTTATTTTATGTGATGATGAGTTGGAGTCTTTATTTTATTAAATTGAGACAAGAGTAATTTATTTAAATGACAGGTAAATTTGGAGTTGGGGTTTTAAAATAAGGGTAATATTAAATGGTAGTATTAAATTATGTGAAAATGGAAAGTTGAGATTTTATTTAATTATATTCAAGGTAAAGAGGGATTTATTTATTTAATGTGAAATGGATGTTTTATTTAATTAAATTCAAGGTTAATATGACTTTAATTTATCGTTGTGAAATGGGGGTTATTATTTAATTAAATTGAGGTTGAGAGAATTTAATTAAATAAAATTGATGAGTTGGAGTTTTTTATTTAATTAAATTGTGTTTATAAAATTTAATTAAATAACATGAATTTGATCTATTAATTAATTATATTAAGTCGAAAGGAATTTAATTAAATGATGAATAATGAGGTGTCGGGGTTTATCAAGAGGTGTTTTAAATTAATTGATAATAATAATAATATAATTGTGACTATTATTATTATTATTATATTAATCCCTACATTTTATTAGGGTTTATTTTATATTTTTGTTTGAGAGAGAGAGAGTGCACAAGTGGGAGGCGCACATAATAGGATGGTCCGTGACCCCCCTCCCCTCATTCTTCGGTGGTGAGGCATAATGCCACATTCACTTGACCGCTCTCCATGCACCGGATCATGATGGTTTCATCATGATTCCTATTTGTCTCGGTGAGGTGAGTCTATCTGCATGTGTTTTATTCTTCGCATCAGTCGTTTCAGCTCACGATCATCCGATCTCTATAAGAAAAAACCCTAGATTTAGGTTTGATTCTTTTTATTCATTTATTTCAGTTCTAGGTGGTGCATAAGATGTATTGGGACTCATTGGTCCATATTTCGACAACCTCTGCTGAAATAATAGCGGTTCGACTCGATTCGGTTCACCGACATCAAACCCGAGTAAATCCATATACTCTATATTTGGGTTCACACCCCTTTAAATTAGTAATTTATGGTTTTTTAGTGTTACAGTTAATGTTTTGGGTGTGCGTTGGTCCTCACCACACTAATTATGGGTGTTATTTAATGGTTGTTAGGTACGATGATAAATTCTGAGTGGGCATTCAATTTTGTTGAGGTGCGTGCATGCGAGCGGGCCACGTTTGAAGTTAAGAAGATTTGGCTCAGCCAAATTCATTTAGGTAGGGTTCTAAAAATTCCCAAATTAATAAAATATAGTTTTTTTGATTAAATTTTTTTGGTAAATTTGACTGCAATGTTCGATTAAATTCTTTATTGTGTGAATGAGATAATTAATTATGAATTAATTATATACTTTGAGGTTGTAAAATAGATTATTATCCGAGCCATTAATTATGAGTAATTAAATTGGTTATGTTGAGATGATTAATTTTGAATTAATTATGTTCTTTGAGATGATAATTAATCCAGGTATTAATTATGAGTATTTAGTTTTTCTAAGTTGAGATAATATATTGTGAACTAATTTTGTGTTTTGATATTTTTAATTGAGATAATTAATCGATGGATTAATTTTTAGATTTTAAATTTTCTAAGTTGAGATAATTAATTTTTAATTAATTAAGTGTTTTGATAATTTTATTGAGATAACTAATCAGGGGATTAATTATGAGATATTAAATTTGATATGTTGAGATAATTAATTGTATATTAATTATGTGCTTTGATAATTTTAATTAATATAATTAATTGGAAGATTAATTATGATATATTAAATTATCTTAGTTAAGATAAATAATTGTGAATTAATATTGTGTTTTGAGATTTTTAATTGAGATAATTAATCAGGGGATTAATTATGAGATATAAAATTGGATAAGTTGAGTTAATTAATTGTGAATTAATTATATTCTTTGAGATTTTTATTGAGAGAATTTATTAGGGGATTAATTATGAGATATTAATTTGGCTAAGTTGATCTAATTAATTATGAATTAAATATATGCTTTAAAAATTTTAATTGAGATAATTAATTGAGAGAATTAATTATGTGATATTAAATTGTCTTAGTTGAGATAATTAATTGGGAATTAATTATGTTCTTTGATAATTTTAATTGAGATAATTAATCAGGGGATTAATTATGAGAAATAAAATTTGGCTAAGTTGAGATAATTATTTTTGGATTAATTACAAGACTTTGATATTAATATCTACATATTTATTTGTGGAATTGAATATGCATAGATGAGATTTATAAAGAGATAACTAATTCTGGAAAATTAGTTATGAGATATGAATTATTTCATTGATTAGTTAATTAATGAATTAATTAATTAAATTTTTGTACCTAGTAAATTGTTGAGTTAACTAGTGGATTTGAGTATGAAGAATTATATGAATGAGAGGCCATTGTATCATGTTTCTGAGTTTAATGTCAATCCCATGATAATGTTTTAATTGAAATACTTAAGATGGTTATTGAAAAGTATAAATGCGATTATTCTTGCTAATATGTAATTCAAATGTGATAATGAAATTAATGAGAGGTTAAATGCTTCATGCATTACATGTTGTGAATGGTTATGACTTTTATTTTAAGGGGAGACAAGGGACTGTGATAGGCTTCAGGGAGAAAGAATATGTTAGTTTTTTTTGGATCCTCTTGAGACCGTGAGAGCTCATGGAGTTTAGACATGGGATAGACTATGTGTGCTAATCTTGGTGATGGATGTATGTGTGTTACATCCAGATCAATTCAACATCATTATCCAGTGGACTGTGAGAGCCTGGGGTAGGAAGACCATGTGAGCATCCATATTGATTTCCATTAGACCACGAGAGCTCTAAGAGTTTGGACCAGGGGTAAGACCATGAGTGCTTCCCCTGGTAATGAATGTCTATGCATTACTTATTGGTCCATCCCAAAATAGCATCTAGGGTATATATATCCATTTGGCATTGGTAAAGACTTGGTTAATATATGTGGATTCTAAGAATATCTATCTATTTATATATATATATATATATACACTACTACTATATATAAATACATAATTGATATGATCAGACAAACCAGTTACGGGATGAAGTAGGTATCACCATCAGGTGTCGCTTAGGAACATGGAAGGGTTTTTGGTTATTTATTCAATTTTGTTATTTCTTCCTTATACATTCCTGATGTTGAATTTTATTGAATTTTATATATTGAGCTAGACACTGGTAGTCCCGGGCTGTTGGGGTTTATTTCTCAAGCCCTATTTGAGACGTCGTTGCACCAGGGTACCCGAGTAGACTCAACTTGTATAGGGGACCTTGGACATTTCTTGTTGCTATTTTATTTACTTGGGAGTTAAGAGAACATGACTGATCAGGAGCTCTAGATGATAATGGAGATCTCCCATGTGGATTTTGGACTTTTAATTTTTTTACTAAGGTTTAAAGAATGCTTATTTTTTTACTACTTTTAGATATTTACCTCAATTACATACACACATTGTATAAACTAGTGTTTCCATTTCTTTATTGATTTTATATTACAATTTAATTTCTATACATTAGTGATTTATTTATACTAATTCCTTTATTTTCATCTATTTATAAATTGTTATACTCGTGTGAAAACTCTGATATGAGGGTATTGTCTCCTCACTGATTATCCTTACACCCTCGCTACTAGTCAGAAGCCTCTGGCATATGGGTAGGCATGTTTGAGGTCATGGGATGATAGGTCCAGCTACCAGTTTGATGGTTATCTAGGTCAGGATGTTACATAGTGGTATAAAAGGTTCTGGTTTTCATTATTTTTCCATTGTCTCTCTATTTTGGGAAGGAACAAATGAGAATAGGATTGTTTTCGTTCTTCGTTAATAGTCGTGCCTAGAACAAATCACCCCACGCATAGGAAATTACCAAGTGTCCAGGGTTGGGAATTGAGGTTGATTTTGTTTGCTATCATAATTGATATGATTTCACCTGTGTGACTGGAGTACTTTCCACTGCCTATTGATTTTGATAATTTTGGAGATTTTCTTTGGCTTGATACATTAATGATGTTTCATTACACGCTCATCATAGGCACTTAGAGATTCACATGACATACACATGAAATTCCATGCAATTTCATTAGTAGGATGCCCAGTAATTTTAGTTTTTTTCTTTGGGTGTAATTCGATGTTTTGATCAACATTAGCATGCCTCTTTAGATAGCATGTTTCGGTGATAATTTTATCATGATTGAGAATTTATATATAATATTTACTCTGTGATTAACATGCTTGGCTTTTGTGCCATGATTATAGAAAAGGGAAACCCATTTGTTCGAATGTTTGAAAAAGGGATGCTAAAGTTAAAATGTTAAACAAACATTGATTGTGATGAATGTGATCAAAATTCTACCGGTAAGGTGTATTGGTTTCTTTTCGATTGGTAGATGGACACCCATGTGTTTTAGCCTTGTATAACACTATTGTGTCTAGAAATGATTATAAATGTAAAAATATTAAGTTTGGATTGAAATTAAATATTGTGGGTTTATTTTTTAAGAACATGTATTGAATAAATGGGACCCTCAGAGGTCATCTTCTGATTAAAAGGAATTTAGATGCCAAATTTCCTGTTTATGATGAAATGAAACTGAATGTTAAATATTTAAAGAGGATGTTTGTTATAAGTTTACTATTTTTTGAATGGGGCATTGATTGAAAACCAAGAACCTTGTTGTGAAATACTATATGTGGGTTTGATAAAAAATTCATTCAAATGTTTGAATGGTTGAAATGAATTAATGAAATGTATGAAATTAAAAAAAGGATTTTGAGCCATGTTTTTTCTATTTTTCATGACCAAGAGAAAGCGTCGACATGTATTCTTCATAAGGGACTATCCCAAGTCAGGTATCACTCTTAGAGATTATATATCCTATTTTCGATGTGATATTTTTTACATTGGTACCGTTTGGTTGTCATTGTCATGAGTAGGAATTTTGGGTTTCAAAGAAATACACCCTTGTTCGTATGGATGGTCATCAATTTATGACTCTTGATGTAGGAATAAGCATTGAGGAATTCTTTGTTCAGTAGTTTAGACATTCCTTGGGAGTGGTCAGCCATTAATGATGTTTTCAGGTTATCTTCAGAGTGGAGCATTTGGGGTGTTAAGGAATGTTCATCCCCTTTTATGGAATGATTTTTTGGGATGTGGGTATTTTGAAATGACATTCGGTTTAACATAAGGATTTATTGCAAGATGTTTACATTGTGATCGTGGTTCATGGAGCATCACACATGCGTTTAAGGTGTTTCTATAATATAACACTTGAGATCATCTAGTCTTTTCTTTCCACGGCATGGACACTTATAAGGTGGGTAGTGTCACATCAGGTATGGTAAACGTGTCAGTGATTTCTTTGTAGCACGACATGATAAGGTCAGCAGAGTATGAAAATGTTTGGAAACTCTATTAGTTTTTGGAAGAGGTTTGATGGTATGATTTGAATGAACACAGATTCCTTGGGTGAAATAGGAATTGGTTTTTGTTTGATGATTCTTCGGTAGGTGAAGATGAGATTTTCATAAAGAGATGATCATTAATAGTTCGACTGATCTTCTTGGTGACTTGGACTTACACTTAGTTTGCTATTTTAAATGAGACGATCATGTCATTTATCTTGACCTCATCCTTGAGGCACTAAGATAACATAATTATTAAGCCATGATAATGTTTTAAAAGTTTCCAGGCTTCGTAAGTGGTTGTTATCTATGTTGTTCGGAGGATGTGTAGTTCTTTGGGCGATGAATTTAGTCATGATGGGGAATGGCATTGTTATTAAAATAGATAAGTGGTGTCTTAGATTGTGAAGGTCACCAAAAGTTGGTAGGAACATTTTTATACAAGATATTAGTGTTGAAATCATTTTAAAGGCACATCGGTACATTATCAACTAGTATGGGGTTCATGGGTCAGATGTCTTTTAAAGTAAGAGTCACGGGTTGGGTTTCTAAAATGGATAAAGGTGTGTCGGGCCTTTGGGAATGCAACACGATCTTTCAAGTGATACTTCTTGACCTTGGTTGGTTGGCTAGTGTTTTAGTATCTCCCAATGGCCTCTCCGGGATGAGAAGTGTTTAAGGTGGGTAGATTGTAATGTACCATGTTTTTGACTAGGTTAAAATATTATTTTTTTGAACTATTTCGATCAATGCTCAAGTCGGTTTTAAAACCATTATTCGAGATGAAGTTTCATGAGTAGGGTTAATTTTAAGTGTTGATATCAGGCTTGACTAAAGGCTTTAGGAGTTTCCCAGTCGGCTCGATGGGTTTCGGGAGCACTAGACTTGAAAACTCAGTTTTAAAAAAGAAAGGAAGAGGTTTTCAGATGGGTTGTTCATGGTAAGTCAAACCATGTGGGTCAGATATGTGGGATACTATAGGTATCAGGTAGTAGGTGAATGGTCTCAGCACAGTCTTTCAAACCGTGTGAGTTAAACTGTGCTGCTTACCCAGTTTTGAGTTTTGGGTTAAGTTAATTTAATTAAACTCATGTTTGAAAGGAATTTAATTAATTGAGCTATTGGGGGTTTCATTTAATAAAATTAAAGTTGATATAATTTAATTAAATTATGTTGATATGGAGAAGTTATTTAATTAAATTGAGATGAAAATAACTGAATTTATTTTAAATGAAAATGAGTTGGAGTCTTATTTAACTAAATTTAGATTAGAGGAATTTAGTAAAATGACATGTAAATGAGGATTTGGGGGCTATCAAAGAAGTGTAATATTAAATTTTAATGTTAAAGGATTTTTAAAAGGGGACTTGGGGTTTGATTTAATTAAATTCAAGGTAAATAAAAATTTATTTAGTTAATGTGAAATGAAGGTTTCATCTAATTAAATTTAAGGTTAAGAAGAGCATAATTAGTCATTACAAAATGGGGGTTATTATTTAATTAAATTAAGGTTGATATAATTTAATTAAATAATGTTGATGAGTTAGAGTTTTTAATTTAATTACATTGTGTTCACAAAATTTAATTAAATAATACGAATTGGAGAAATTATTTAATTAAATCCATTTGGAATGAAATCTATTAAATGATGACTAATTCGGTGTCACAGTTTCTCAAAGAAGTGTTTTAAATTAATTTATAATAAGAATAATATAATTGTGATTATTATTATTATTATTATTATTATTATTATTATTATATAAATCCCTATATTTAATTAGGTTTTATTTTTTATTTTAGTTTGAGTGAGAGAGAGCACAAGAGGGCGGCACATAGAACAGGGTGAGGCGCGACCCCCTCCCGTCGTTCTTCTATGGGGTGGCAGACCACCACCTTTACTCGGTCCCTGTCCGTCCACCAGATCCCGATGGTTTTTTCATGAATCATGTTTGTCTCAATGAGGTGAGTCTATGCGTGTGTTTTATTATTCGCATCAGCTGTTTCAGATCTCTGTCACCCAATCTCCACCGGCCAAAATCCTAGATCTAGGCTTGATTTGCTTTATTTGTATCTTCTAGTTCTAGGTGGGGAAAACGATGTCTTGAGACCCATTGGTTTGTATTATGACAACAATCCCCAAAGGCGTGGAAGTTTAGCTAGATTTGGTTCACTGCTCTCAAACCTGGGTAAGGCCATATGCTCAATATTTGGGTTTTTACACCTTTAAATTAGTTGTTTTGGGTTTTTTAGAGTTTAAGTTAGTGTTTTGGGCATTCGTTGGTCCTTTACGCTCTAATTATGAGTGTCAGTTAATGGTTGTTAGTTGCGAAGATAAATTATGAGTGTGCGTATGCTTTTGTTGAGGTTCTTCTTATGTGAGTGGGTCGCAGTTTGAGTTAGGAAGCTTTGGATCAACCAAATTCATTGAGGTAGGGTTCTATACTTTTCCTAATTAAAAAAATGCAGTTTTTTTGATATACTTCTTCTGAGAAAGATGACTTAAATGTTGGAATAAATTGTTTATTGGGCGAATGATATAATTAATTATGAATTAATTATATTTTTTAAGGTTGTAAAATAGATAATTAACCAGGAAATTAATTATGAGAAATTATGTAAGACCCCAAGCTTCCACAGTACGCTTTTCTTTGAATAATACAGTAGCATGTGTTGTACGCAATTTTGAGTTCTAACACACAAAAACTAATCAAACTAGCCGTTATGAATAGTAATACCTATTTTTTGAAATTTTATAAATTTTATCTTTCATAATGGCCTTCATTTTTGGATTCAGAATATTGAAATTAGCCTAGGGTAAATTTTTAGTATATGTGTGAAAACTTTCAATTTTTGATAAAAAGTGAAAAACACTGAGTCATTGTTTAAAACCTAATTTTTATTTAAATAATTATTTATTATTTTTAAATTTTTTTAGTTCAAAATAGATACATAATACCTATATAAGTTCAATGTAATTCATTAGAGTCAGTTTATAATAATTTTAGATATATAAAATTTTTATTGAACTTTTTACCGTCTTTTACCTACCTCATAGAAGTATTTGCAAATTTACATAAAACTAAATTTTACCGTTTCTGTGTGTTGAATTTAAAAAATTCAAGAGACACAGTTAATATCAAGGAGTAAAATGTGGTTCAATAAGATAAAAATAATTTTTGGTAAATAGTAACGGTTTACTTTTATTTACCACGGTTAAAAGTAAATAGGGTAATTAAGGGTAAAAATGATGTTATTATTACCCTAAAACATGTCCTAATTCTATTGTATAAGTATAATTAGACCAAAAACAACATTAGGAATAAAATATTAACCTTTTTGGTCCACTTGGATTAGATTAGGACATTTATTATTATTTAATTCACAAAAGAGTCAAAAGTGTTAAATTCGATGTTTAATAACTAAAGAATTTTTAATATAGGGATACACATAAGATAAATTGGACTATAAATATTAATTACAAGGCTAAAAAGGTTTCATACGAAATGGTATTTTATTAATAATATTTAGACGTTAAATAATTAAATTTATTTATGACACAATGATGATGCAGTAATAACCGTATTAATGAAATATTAAAATAATTGATATTATAAATATCTAAATAAATGTAATTTGAGACTTTTGATGAATTAAACTAATTTTATTGGTTAATATGACATATTAAGGCTGGTTAGATGAATTGTTTTCTATGTAATCATGCTGTTATGATATTAACAAAAAAACCAATACCAAATAGTGTCAAAATTGATATAAAATTGTTTTTAAAACGAATATTATATTATTAATTGATATAATGGTCTTAAAAAGATAATTTTCAGCCAAAAGAATTATATTATTAATTTTATATCATTAATGATCCACTTAGGCTTCGTTTGGAAGTATATGGTAAGTCTATTAACCATGTAATATAAAAATACAAAGAGACATGGTAAATGTCAAACTATTTAACTATGAGTTAAATCTAAAAGATAAAGTTAATATAGTGACCAAAACCTATATAAAACCTATTGATTGATTGGTTGTCAAGCTATACACACCTTATTCTTTAAATAATCCATTTTGGGTCCATTAGAAACCGAGAATGATTTTATTATAAAATAATATTTCTAGCTTTTCCTAAGGTGCCCCTCACCCTCTTATAAAAGGGGACTTCCCCTTCTCTCTAATTCACACCTTCAAAGCTATTTTTATTGGCCAAACCCTTACCAATTACCCTATCAACTATACTCCCTTCATCCTAGAGTACTTCCTTTAGTCAGAAATCCAACCTAAGGAGCCCTTTTGATCAAATCAAAAGGAAGGCCGAAGAAGAGGTAAATATTTCATCACCTCTTTCAAGTTCTTTTCTTCTTCCACATCTTCTTTCCTTGTTTTTTCCATTATAAAATAATAACACTAGTATATTCTATATAATATGATGTTATTATAAATATGGTACAACAATATTTATTATTCTATCCATCCTTTGAATGACATGTCACCATACGTGCGTACGTACGACTTACCGTCTCCACGTCGTGGTGTAATTGTTATTCAATACATTATTATTTGGATGGGTATAATAATGATGTGTAATTGATGTCAATAATAAATATAACATGATAAATATTCTGTATATTTGATATACCATCCAATTATATAAGATTTTAATATCAAAAGAATGATATTATCGCTCGTGCGTACGTACGGATTACCATCTCCACGAACATGAAGAGATTCATTCCCCATCGAATCCATTAAAATATAATTTTCATTTGATGATTAAAAATAACGTTTAAGGACTTGATATAATTCTAGATATGAATAATATACAACCTATCCATAACAAACACGACTTATTTAACAAAACATATAAAATAAAATGAGTAAGTGAACTCCCAAAACGACGATAATACTAAAATATTATTAATAAAGCAATATTAGAAGATCATACATGATATCATATTTATGTATATGATTATTGTATAATTTAATAACAATTATTTAACTATTATACAGGTGGTTAACCTTCTCTCAACCAAGGAAACGTACAAGGTAAGGGTTATTTCTACAACATCTTATTTATCCGAGGTTTTTTATACGCAATTATCTTCTGGGACCTCTTTATCATCCACATCCATGCTTCTTAAAAATATATTTCAATTTTTTTTATAATTTCCTAGACTATGGGTTAAATTAATTTATACCCTTGTTTTACCTTCGATGTTTTGAAAGGAATCTTTCCATCATTTTTTTAAACAAGGTAATTTATGACTTTTTTTGACAAAATTAAGGTAAGAATGTTTTTTAACTTATAAGGCGGGTGCATATATTTTCCACTGTTAGAAAATTGTCGAAGGTTCCCATACAACTTATAATAATATTTTCAAAGTAAATTTTTTCTTTTATAATTATATTACTTTTAAATGATTCCAAAAAGGAGATATTTCTCTCAAATAGTTTTGATTTCATCTATGTCAACATCCTTTGATGGATTTTGAGCTTATTTGAAGTTGATTTATTATGATTCAAAACTTCTATATTGTATTAAAGGATTTGGGAAATGTTTGACTGTGGATGTGTTATTTTTATACCATTCATGTTTTATGGAAAAAGTATTAACATTTCATATGCTAGATTTAATACGATTGTTTATATTATGTTTAAACATGATCATATGAGGAATGCATTGGACTTAGTAAGTGACGGGTGGAGCCCGCTATAGCTCCTAGATGAATCGATAGGTCTTATGAGACAAACTAGTGTCTTGGCACAAGGCCCTGACAAAATATTATTTTTAGTCATGGTACAAGGCCTTGACTATGTGGTTATGAAAGTCTGGAATTATGCATTCGATCATCATGAAAGTGGTTATTGATATTGCATGTGATTATTCGACTAGTAGAATATCCATGTTAATAAGTAAATGAAATTATTTCATTTTATTTTTGCCAGATTCTACTGAAGTTCATGTTTAAAAGGATTTTGTTTTATTTATACATTACCTTAAATGTTTATGCTTATTTATGAATGTTTCCTCCATATTGTTATCCTTACTGAGCATCTGAGCTCACCCCTTTCTATGTTTTATTTTTCACAGGATGGGAAGAAGTATTTTATGACTAACCTGCAGGGATATTCTGAGGGGATATGAGTGTAGAATATGGAGACTATGTTGTTGTAGTTTTCCACTTTATGATGTCATATAATACTTATGGATGTATCTAGTGTTTCCAAGGCTATGAAACTAATCGGTCTTTCAAGACTTGATCTTTTGTGATCATGACAAAGTTATTTAATAATGCACCAACTCTAGCTAACTGGGGTTGTGGCATTACAGTTGGTATCAGAGGATGTCTATTACAAACCTTAGAAACAATATTTAGATAAACTCTAATTAAGCACATAGCCCTAAGATATACATTTGGGATTTGTATAGACGAACATTCTAGAATTTTGGTATTGTAGATATTTTGTGAGTTTTCCAAGAAATATATCCCTGTCTGGATACGAGCAGGTAGGGGCGGCTCTGGCACAGATGTACCTAGGGGTAAAACCCGAAAACACCACTTTGTGCTAGACATGAATGGAAACCCGTGCACGACAATGGGCCTTACTACGCTCTTGGTTATGGCACACCTGGAAGATATGTTTAGGATAATTATCATTTTCTTTACAAACCATTTTGAAGGGTTTTTGAGTATATAATTTCTAGAAGAAAACATTTTTATGATTATGGATATATCCATAAACTGTTCAATTTATGTTAAGTGTTTTTCAAGTTTGGATTTATGTATTTCAATCCATAAACAAATCTAGTTTATTCCATTGTTTAGAAATGGAGCCTAGTTGAAGGAATGGAAACCATATAAATGCACACACTCCTTGTAGGGATTTCCCTCCTAGTCAAGATAATTATAGTGGAGCTGGTGATACAACTAGTGCTGATCAGCTAATAAACATACTAGGAAAACTCACCGAGGTTATGAATAATAACCTTATCGCTGTGGAGCACCCTGATCCACAACATGGAGGATCAGTGTTAGATTTCTTTATAAGGAAACAACCACCAATATTCAATGGGGGTAAAAATCCACTAATAACTGAGCAATGGATAAATTCCTTAGAGAAAATATTCCATGCCTTGGGGAGTAGTGAAAGGGAAAAAGTAATCCTGCTTGTTTACCACCTCACTGGAGATGCTGATCAATGGTGGTCATTGATTCAAAATACAAAAGCAGATGATGAAATATAAAATATGTAATAGATGGAGTTTAAAGAGTTTTTCTTAGAAAAACACGTTTCTCATGACCATCGAGCAGATATGGAAAGACAATTTCTGAGTCTGAGGCAAAAGGAGGACGATAATGTTTCAAAGTATGAGTCTAACTTTAAAAATCTATAAAGACATGCTTTAGATTGTATACGTAACCCAAGAAGTAATATTTATCATTTCTTTTATGGGTTACAACCATTTATCATTTGCTATCAAGACGGAAAATTAATTCTCTAAGTCTTACGACTTTAAAGAAAAGAAAGAGAAGAAGAGATCCACTGAACACTCTGTAAATGGAAATAAGGGGAATAAGGGAAAATTTGAATATCCATTCTGCAGTAAATGTTGGAATAAACACCCCGGTACTTTCCTGAAGGGAATGAGAGTCTGTTACATGTGTGGTAAAAAAGGCCACCAAGCTCATGATTCTAAGGGGTAGAAAGTGGCCGTAGATGTTTAATGATACATTTTTAGAGAAAGGTGGACTTATGAGAATGAATTTCCAAAGCGTTAGGGAAACTTACCTTAGAAAAGGCCAAGGGATCAAGGCTAAGCTTATGTGATCGCTACTGCTAAAATTAAAGATCCGAAAGATGTAGTGGCAGGTAATCTAATGGTTTCCTTAAGTTTATAAAAAGCTTTATTTGATTATGGATCATTAAATTGTTTCATATCTTCCTAGTTTTCTAAGAAAATTAGATATTTCCAACTTTATTTAACAATGGAGTTTTCAGTAAAAACTTCTAAGGGAAGTATCATAGCAACAAAGTTTTGTGAATCAGTTCCCATTAGATCATATAAATTATCTTTATTTGTTGATCTCATCATTATAACCATGGTTGAATTTGATATAATCATTGGTATGTATTGGCTTTCTGACCGTGATGTGAAAATTTATTATAAGAAGAAGGAGGTTACGATTTTTGATGACGATGATAAAGAACACCTTATCTTTAGAGTAGAATCATCACCACCTGATTATTATCTAGATCCACCCCCAGTAGCTCAACTAAATTCAATTATTGGGGAGGAAGAGAATAAAATAACTGTGGGTGAGGAAAGGAATATTCAAATAGAGGATGTACCTATTGTGAAAGAATATGTTGATGTGTTTCCAGATGATTTACTTGTACATCCTCTAGAACAGGAAATTGAGTTTCCCATTGATTTAATTCCTGGATCAACCCTATATCGAAGTCCCCTTATAGAATGACCACTGTGGAATTAGTGGAACTAATGAAACAACTGGAGGAATTGAGTAATAAGGGATTTATTCTCCCTAGTGTTTCTCCATGGGGAGCCGCTGTCCTTTTTGTTAAGAAGAAAGATGTATCTATGAGGTTGTGCATTGACTATAGGGAGATCAATGCTATAACAATAAAGAACAAGTATCCCCTACCCCACATTGATGATTTATTTGACCAACTGGATGGAGGTCAATACTTTTCAAAGATTGAACTTCGATCTGGATACCATTTTTTGTGCATGAAGGAGGATGACATTCCGAAGACATCATTTCGAACCCGGTACGAGCATTACGAGTTTATAGTAATGCCTTTTGGATTTACTAATGAACCATCTATCTTCATGGATGTAATGAATAGAGTTTTCAAGGAATATCTTGATGAATTTGTAGTGGTATTTATTGATGATATCTTTGTATACTCCAAAAGCTACGAAGATCATGAAAATCACTTGCACATTATCTCAAAGACTCTTAGAAGACATGAATTATATCGGAAGTTTAGCAAGAGTGAATTCTGGCTTCGAGATATTTCTTTTCTCGGCCATATTGTCTCTAAGGATGGAATCTCTGTTGATACTTCTAAGACAATCAATCCAAGAATGGCTAGCACTGATGAGTATAACTGAGGTAGGCAGTTTTATTGGTTTAGAAGGTTATTATCGACGTTTCGTCCAGAATTTTGCCCAATTGGCTAACCCATTAACCAAGATCACATGTAAAGGGGTTAAATATTTTTGGACAAAAGAGTGTGAAGAATTTTTTTGAAGAACTGAAGAGAATATTAGTCTATGCTCCTATATTAACTCTACCATAAAGGAATGATGGGTTTGTTATTTATAGTGATGCCTTGAATAAAGGAGTTGGTTTTGTCCTTATGTAGAGTGATAGGGTTATTGCCTACACATTATGACAACTAAAAATTCATGAGAAAAACTATCCTACTCTTGATCTTTAGTTAGTATCTATAATCTTTTCTTTGAAGATTTGGAGACACGATCTCTATGGTGAAAAATGTGAGATTTTTACTGACCACAAGAGTTTGAAGTATATTTTCTCACAGAAAGAACTCAGCATGAGGTAAATGAGATGGCTTGAACTACTCAAGGATTATGATTTCACAATACACTACCACCAATGGAAGGAAAATAAGGTGTCATATGCTTTGAGTAGAAAAGATCATTGAGTTTTGAACATGATGAGAGTTGAAAAGACTTTGGGAAGAGCCTTTGTGTTACAAATATACCTGATCAAAAAAGAGAATTTTTGGATGATGCTTATAGATCCAATTTCTCTATACACCCTGGGAGCACCAAAATGTATAGATATTTGAAGGAATATTTTTTGTGGGACAACATGAAGAGGGAGATTTCTGATTTTGTGTCAGGATGTATGTTTTTTCAATAAGTGAATCTTAGAAGGAAACAGACTGGAGGAGTCATACAACGTCTTCCCATACCGGAGTGGAAATGGGACAATATTATGATGGACTTTGTCATGGGACTACCAAAGAATCCTAGATGGAACAATGCAATATGGTTAATTGTTGATCGTCTCACCAAGAAAAAACATTTTTTTACTATAAGGGAAGATTTACCACTTGAATGTTTTTCAATACTATATATTAATGAAGTTGTAAGACTTCATGGAGTACCACTATCGATTGTTTCTGATCGTGATCCACATTTTACATCAAGATTCTAGAAAATTCTTCAGAAATCCCTGGATACTGAACTTTTTTTGAGCACTTCCTACCAACCCCATACTGATGGAAAATCAGAATGGACTATTCAAACCTTAGAAGACATGTTGAGATCATGCTCACTTGACTTTCAAGGTACGTGGGATCAATATTTACCTCTGGTAGAATTTTCCTATAATAGTAGCTTCCATTAAAGTATTTAGATGGCACCATATAAAGCGTTATATGTAAATAGATGTCGCACACTATCCTATTGGGATGATGTTGTCAAATGAAAATTCATAGGCCCATAATTTGTGGAGGAAACGATGGAAAAGTTGAGGGTAATCCAAACCCACATCAAAGCAGCTCAAAGTAGACAGAAGAGCTATGCTGATATCCGAAGGAAGGATTTGGAATTTCAGGTAGGAGATCATGTTTTCATGAAGTTATCCCCATGGAAGGGTGTTATACATTTTATTAAGAAGGGTAAATTGAGTCTCAGGTACATCGGACCTTTCGAAATTCTAGAACAAATTGGGGCTGTAGCTTACCGTTTGGAAATAACGCCAAGTCTTTCCAAAGTTCACGATGTGTTCCACGTTTCACTATTGAGAAAATACATGCATGACCCAATGCATATACTCACCTATGGGGAATTAGAACTGGAACCTGATCCGTCTTATTTCAAGGAGCATGTCAAGGTTCTTGATACAAGAGAAGAAGTGTTGAGAAACCGTACAACTTGTCTGGTAAACGTTCTATAGAGAAACCATAAGATGGAGGAGGCAACGTAGGAACCCGAGGAACTTATGATGAAGAACCACTCGAGTCTGCAGTAATACTCTAGAAATTTCAAGGATGAAATTATTTGAAGGAGGGGAGAATGTAACAGCCCAATCTTCCAAGTTACGCTTCTCTTTGAATAATACAGTAGTGTGTGTTGTACGCAATTTCGAGTTCTAACACACCACAACCAATCAAACTAACCGTTATGAATAGTAATACCCACTTTTTGAAATTTTATAAA
The DNA here is from genome assembly GCA_963277665.1 of Viscum album. Taxonomy (NCBI): domain Eukaryota; kingdom Viridiplantae; phylum Streptophyta; class Magnoliopsida; order Santalales; family Viscaceae; genus Viscum; species Viscum album. The sequence continues at coordinate 1,756,704,389 of OY728137.1, forward strand.
TTTTATCTTTCAAAATGGACTTCATTTTTGGATTCGAAACATCAAAATTATCCTAGGGTGAATTTTTGGTATTGTTTTTGAAAACTTTCAATTTTTGATGAATAGTGAAAAACACTAAGTCGTTGTTTAAAATCAACTTTTTATTTAAATAATTATTTGTTTAATTTAAATATATTTTAGGTAAAAATATATACATAATACCTATATAAGTTAAATGTAATTCATTGTAGTCGGATTTTATAAATTTTAGATATATAAAAATTTTATTGAACTTTTTAACGTCTTTTACCTACCTCCTAGGAGTAATTGAAAATTTACATAAAACTAAATTTTACTGCTTCTATGAGTAGAATTTCGAAAATCTAAGAGACACGGTTAATATCAAGGAGTAAAATGTGGTTTAAGAAGATAAAAATAATTTTTGGTGAATAGTAACTTTTTACTTTTATTTACCACGGTTAAGAGTAAATCGGGTAATTAAGGGTAAAAATGATATTATTATTACCCTAACACATTTCCTAATTCTATTGGATAAGTATAATTAGACCAAAAAAACCTTAGGAGTAAGATATGAACCTATTTGGTCCACTTGGATTATATTTGGACATTTAATATTATTTAATTTAAAGAAGAGTTAAAAGTGATAAATTCTATGTTTAATAACTAAACAATTTTTAATACATGGTTTCATATAAGATAAATTCGACTATAAATATTCATTAGAAAGATAAAACTATTTCTTACATAATGGTATTTTATTCATAATTTTTAGATGTTAAATCATGAAATTTATTTTTGACACAATGACGATGCAGTAATTACTGTATTAATGAAATATTAAAATAATTGATATTATAAATATCTAAATAAATGTAATTTGAGACTTTTGATGAATTATAATAATTTTATAGGTTAATATGACATTTTAGGGTTGTTTAGATTAATTTTTTTCGAAGTAATAATGCTCTTATGATTTTAACAAAAAACAAATACCAAATAGTGTCAAAATTGACATAAAATAGTTTATAAAACAAATATTATATTTTTAATTGATATAATGGTCCTAAAAATATAAGGTTTGGAAAAAATACTTATATGATGATAGGTGTATCATTAATGAACCACTTGGAATTCTCTTGGAAGTATATGGTATGTTTATTAACCATATAATATAAAAATACAAAAAGACATGGTAAATGCCAAACTATTTAACTACGAGTTAAATCTAAAAGTTAAAGTTAATATAGTGATCCAAACCTATCTAAAACCTATTGGTTGGGTGGTTTTATACCCATACCCTACTTATCCTTTAACTAATCTATTTTGGAGCCATTATAAACCAAAATTATTTTTTTATAAAATAATATTTCTAGCTTTTCCTATGGTTCCCCTCACCCCTCTTATAAACGAGAACTTACTCTTCTCTCTAATTCATAGATTCAAAGCCATTTGGATCAGCCTAAACCTACCCAATTACCCTATCAAATTTCCACCCTTCATCCTAGAGGACTTTATTTTGTCATAGATCCAACCTATGGATCCCTTTTGATCAAATCAAAAGGAAGAACCCGAAGAAGAGGTAAATATTTCATCACCTCTTTCAAGTTCTTTTCTTCTTAAACTTATTATTTCCTTGTTGTTTCCATTATAAAATAATATCTCCAGTATCTTATATATACTATGATGTTATTATAAATATGGTACAACCATATTCATTATTCTATCCACCCTTTTAATGACATGTAATCATACGTGCGTACGTACGGCTTACCGTCTCCACGTCGTGGTGTAATTGTTATTCAATACATTATTATTTACATGGGTATAATAATGATGTGTAATTGATGTAAATAATAAATATAACATGATAATTATTCTTTATATATGATATAACATCCAATTATATAATATTTTAATATCAAAAGGATGATATTTTCACTCGTGCGTATGTACGAATTACCGTCTCAACAAACGTGATGAGATTAACTCCCCATCGAATCCATTCAATGATAATTTTCATTTGATGATCAAAAATAATGTCTAAAGACTTGATATCATTCTGGATATGAATAATATACAATCTATACATAACAAACACGACTTATGTAACAAAACATTTAAAAGAAAATGAGTAAGTGAACACCCGAAACAACAATAATACTAAAATATTATTAATAAAGAAATATTATAAGATCATATATGATATCATTTTTATGTGTACGATTCATTTATAACTTAAAAACAATTATTTAAATTTTAATCAAGAGGTTAACCTACCCTCGACTAAGGAAACGTACAACGTAAGGGTTATTTCTACAATCTCTTATTTATCTGAAGTTGTTTATACGTAATTATCTACTAGGACCTCTTTATCGTCCACATCCTTGTTTCTTAAAAATGTATTTCAAATTTTTTTTACTATTTCCTAGACTATGGGTTGAGGAAATTTATACCATTGTTTTACCTTTGATGTTTTGAAAGGAATCTTTCCGTCATTTTCCAAACACGGTAATTTATGACCTTCTTGACAAAATTAAGGTCAGAATGTTTTTTTAACTAATAAAGAGAGTGCGGATATTTTCCACCGTTATAAAATATTCAAAGCTTCCCTTACAAGATTATAATAATATTTTCAAATTAAATGTTTTATTTTATAATTATGTGACTTTTAAATGATTTCAAAAAGGAGATATTTCTCTCAAATAGTTTTGATTTCATCTATGTGAACATCCTTTGATGGATTTTAAGATTTTTTGAAGTTGATTTACTATGATACAAAACATCCATACTGTATTAAAGGATTTATGATATGTTTGAATGTGGATGGGGTTTTTTATACCATTCATGGTTTATGGAGAAAGTATTGACATTTCGTATGCTTGTATTAATACGAATGTTTACGTTATGTTTAAACCTATTGACATGAGGAATGAATTGGACTTACTAAGTGACAGGTAGAGCCTGATATAGCTCCTCCATGCATCGGTAGGTATCATGAGACAAAATAGTATCTTGGCACAAGGCCTTGAGAAAATCTTATTTGTAGTCTTGGCACAAGGCCTTGACTATGTGGTTATGAAAGTCTAGCATTATGCATTAAATCATTATGATAGTGGTTGTTGATATTGCATGTGATTATTTGACTAGTAGAATATCCATGTGAATAAGTAAATGGAATTATTTCATTTTATTTTTTTCATATTATGCTGAAGTTCAAGTTTAAAATGATTTTGTTTTAGTTATAAATTTCTTTAAATGTTTATGATTATTTATGAAATTTTCTGCTATATTGTTATCCTTACTGTGCAACTGAGCTCAACCCTTTCTATGTTTTATGTTTCCCAGGATGTGAAGAAGTATTTTATGACTGACCTGTAGGGATTTTCATAGAGGATATGAGTGTGGACTAGGGAGACTATGTTTTTGTAGTTTTTCACTTTATGATGTAATGCAGGACTTATGAATGTATCTATTATTTCCAAGGCTACTAAACTAATTGGTATTTTGAGACATGATCTTTTGTGATCATGCCAATGTTATGTAATAATGCACTAACTCTGGGTAATTGGGGTCGGGGCATTAAAATTTAATTAGGTTAAGTTTTGGCAATTAATTATTATTTAATTATGTTCTTTGAGATGATAATTAATGAAGGGATTAATTATGAGTAATTAATTTGCCTACGTTGAGATAATTAATTGTGAATTAATTTTGTGTTTTTAGATTTTTAAATGAGATAATTTGTCAGGGTTTAATTATGAGATATTAAATTGGATAAGTTGAGATAATTAATTGTGAATTAGTTATGTTCTTTGATAATTTCAACTGAGATAATTAGTCAGGGTATTAATTAAGAGATATTAAATTAGATATGTTGAGATAATTAATTATGAATTAATTATGTGCTTTGAGAATTTTAATTGAGGTAATTAATTGGGGGATTAATTATGATATATTAAATTGGCTAAGGTGAGATAATTAAATGTGAAATAATTTGGATTTTTGATATTTTCAATTGAGTTAATTAATCAAGGGATTAATTATGAGATATAATATTTTCTATTTTTAGGTAAATAATTTGGAACTAATTATGAAATTTGAGAATTTTAATTGAGATAATTAATTAGGGGATTAATTTGGATTTATTAAATTGGATATGTTGAGATAATTAATTGTGAATTCATTATGTACTTTGAGAGTTATAATTGAGATAATTAATCGGGGAATTAATTATAAGATATTAAATTGGCTAAGTTGAGATAATTAACTATGAATTAATTTTATTCTTTGAGAATTGTAATTGAGATAATTAATTGGGGGATTAATTATGATAAATTAAATTGGATAAGTTCAGAAAATTAATTGTGAATTAATTATGTGATTTTAGAATTGTAATTGATACAATTCATTGGGGGATTAATTATGTGATATAAAATTTGGTTAAGTTGAGATAATTAATTTTGAATTAATTATGTGCCTTTAATGTTGTGATATAGATATTTAATTGTGTAATTTAATATAGATATTTGAGATTTATAATAAGAAAACTAATTCTAGAAAACTAATTATGAGATATGAATTTTTTTGTTGATTAATTAATTAATGGGACTTGTGTACCAAGTTATTTCTTGAGTTAACTAATGGATTTGAGTATCACCAATAAGATTAATGAGATTCCCTTGTATCATGTTTTTGAGTTGAATGTGTATCCCTTGATAATGTTTTAATTAAAATACTTAAGATGGGTTGCCTTAAGTATAAATGTGATTATTCTTGCTTTTAGGTAATTGAATTGGGCTAATGATGTTCATGAGAGGTTAAATTCATCATGCATTATATGTTGTGAATGGTTACAACTTGTATAGGCTGGGGAGAAAAGGGGAAATGAGAGCCCTGTGGGAGAAAGAATATGTTAGTTTTTAGGATGATCATCCAGAGACCATGAGTGATAATGGAGTTGATCAAGGGGATAGAACATGTGCACTACTCTAGGTGATGGATGTCTGTGTGTTACGTCCCCCGATCAATCCAATATCATTTTCCAAAGGATTGTGAGATTCTAGGATAGGAAGACTGTGTGAACTTCCATGTTGATTTCCATGAGACCATGAGAGCTCTTGGGGTTTGTACCATGGGAAAGACCATGAGTTATTCATGTAGTATTGAATTTATGTTCATTACGTCTTGGTCAAGCCATAAATAGTATCCTTGGTATATGTCCATTTAGCATTTCTACATGATTGGTTCTTATCGGAGGATGTTAAGAATATATATCTATTTATATATATACACACACACTATTACTATATATATACACATAATTAACATGATAAGACATACCCGTCATGGGATGAAGCAGGTATTATCATCAGGTGTCTCTTAAGAACATGGACTAGTTATTTTTTATTTATTCAATTCTATTATTGGTTCGATATACTTGGATGATGTTTAATTTTATTGCATGTTCTATATTGACCTAGGCACCAGTGGTCCCAACCTACTGATATTTATATATCACACACTATTCATGTCACCATTGCACTGGATTAACTAAGTAGTCTCTACTTGTTTACAAGACATTGGACATTGCTTGTTGGTGTTTGCTTGTACCTGGGAGTTAGGATAAAAGGACCAAGCTAGAGCTTGAGATACTCATGGAGATCACCCATGGGAATTTGGTCCTTTTCAATTTATTTCTTTTACTAAGATGTAATGTATGCTAATTTGTTTACCACTTTCAGATATCTACCACCATGATATGTTTACATTTTATAAACTGGAGTTTTCATTTTCTTTATTGATTTGACATTACAATTGACTTCCGCTGCATTATTTATGGATTTATAATGCTTATGATTTTTTCATCTATTTATATATTGTTATACTACTTTGAAATCTATTAAATGAGGGTATATTCAACCTACTAACTATCATTACACACGCACTGCTAGATGGAATCCTCTGACATACATGGAGAAGCGCTTGAGGTCATGTGGTGACTGGTCCAACTACCAATTTGATGATAAGATGGTTCAGGATGTTATAGGGATGGATATTTTTTGAATTAATTGAATCCGGATGTAAACAAGAAATGGATTTGTAGGGTTATCCTAGAGTTTGGAGAATGCCTAAGTTGGTTTGGGTTTTGTTGTGTAAGATTCATGAGTTTCTTCTTTGTGATTTTATTTTACATGGTTTGTAAAGGGGTTACATGATGTATAATTGGTCACTGGACACATTTTATGGAATTGGAACACAATGTGAATTTAATAAATTTCGTGTAGGAGTTTCAAAATTTGTAATGTTAAAATATCAATTTTATTTAAAAATATATGAGTTTTTCGGCGTACGTGATCCCCATGGATTACATGACATGTAAATTGATTACAGACCATGCATATTTCGTGTAAAAATCTTTTTGGGAACCATATTAATGATATTTTTGTTAATTCTTCAAAAACCCATTTTTTATTGACATAAAATTCTTATTAGGTGATTTTGGGATGATCCTTTCAATCCACATTGACTTGTTTAGTGATTGATCACCATTAAAGACAGTTTTTATATCTTTGAGTGATATCCCTTTCTTATTCTTCAATTATTTCATCATGGCATTGTCATTGTGTTGAGTTATCTGTTTTGTTAATCCATGGTAGTGATTACTTTGGTTATCTTCTAGATTCATGGTGAAATATTATTTCTCGGGTTGTTTTCTTTATTGATTATGGTGCGGCCTTGGTGTATTCTTGGGGAATGCTATGTTTTCTCTTATCCACCATACCATTTATCGAATTAGATCTATTCTAAGATGTTTATATTGATTATAGGGCCTCCATTGATGCTGTTGCAATCTTCTTGTTAGTGGATTCTTAGTGGGACTATGTGACCATGAGTTTGAGGGGTGTGGTTCTATATCTAGCCTATTTTGATGAATTTTATTTATCCCATTCTATTTATAATTTGAATTATAAATGAATTTGGGATAATTTTTGTGTGTGCATAAATGGATTTATGATAAAATCTGGAATTTTCCGAGTTTTTGATCAATGTAAAAGGGGTATATTAAATGAATATAAATAATTTATGAAATAAAGAACATGGGAATCATTGGGTAGGTATGTGGAAAGTCTAGATTAGGGACAACATCCATATTAACGCTGGGTAATTCTATCATAGGGATTCTCTCTACCCCCTTGGACTTTTGTTCTTGGTACATGTTCTTGACATTGTTGGGAGGTTCCCTAATGGGGTTTTTCTCTAGTTCTTAGGCCTATATCTTATGGAATTATTGTGCCCTAGTCATTTACTATGGTATGATTAGTCTACGATTATGAACTAATGATTTCCTTAGCGTGATTTACTTGTGCTTTGGATTTATGCTGCGTTTGAATTTTATATGCATGATTTGTATTTGGAAATTGATACACATGCCTTGCTTCTTTTGAAATTGATGGAAAAGGGAAATATTTAACATGATTTTGAAATAACCACTGTACTTATTATCATGAAACTTTTTACTTAAAGTGACCATGATTGAGTTCTTATTTAGGAAATTTTTATGAAGCACCTTAGTGGTATCCTACTGAGCCTGTTATCTCACAACTTACACACATATTTTGTGGTGTACAAAGATTTGTATATATTCGGATGCAAGGAAAGGAATGACAGTAGAATGATCTAGTAAGGTTTTTTATCATCTAGGGTTGGGTAGTTGGATGGTGAGATAGTGCAGGGTTTCCCACAGTATCACTGGGAGACTATTATAGTAACTATTTTGGATTTGTTGTGCTTTGATATGGACTTTCCTCTTAAATTTTGATTTCCTACTTTTTCTTTAAAATAATTCCATTGGTCTCTTTCTATTTTTTTCAATATCTTTATCACATGTGGTTTCATCCTATTTTGTGTACATATATGAAGTATTTGTCACTTTAGGTTGGGTGAAATTGTTCCCTATGGTTGTTGTTACATGCCAATGTGTTAGACTCCTTCCCATGGGGACCAAGAATGACCTTTTGGGTATGGGTAATATAAGTTTGGGTAACATTTTGATAGAGTATCCAGGTTGATTTATTATAGTTTTTATCATATGAGAGTTCTTCCTTAAGATTCCTTGTCTTGAGATGTTTGGTAAACTGGATGTAGGATTGTTGGGACTTGTGAGGTTTGTGGAGGTATGTTCTTGGCCAACTCCCCTCAGGATGAGACTCAAGTTACCATGGAATTTTGGGATGCATGTACCATTTTTTATGTTCTTAATGTTAATCTCAATATTTTTATTTAGGGTTTTATAGTCTTAATTTATTATTGTTCTGCTGTCCAATTATTTATATTGCTTCAGTGTGGAGTAGTATGGCTCTGAGATGTGTTCCAAAAGATTCGTAGGAGGGTGTAGCTGATCTACCCAAGGAAATACTCTAATGGATCAAAACATTGTTGAGGATATCATACAATTATTTCATAATGTTTACCAGAATGTTCCATAAGTCTAGAACATAGTTTTCGAGGTATAACCATGAGTTGGAGGAGAAAAATATCAATCACAAGAGTTATTGCATGAGAAACCACCATATTTTAAAGGTATGAATGAACCTAAAGAGTTTTAGGACTGGCATGCAAATATTTATCATATATTGGACTTCATGTAAACAATTGAGAATATTAAGGTGAAGTGTCCAACATTCAAACTTGAGGGTCCAATAAAGCATCGGTGGGATTCCATGTTAAATGTAGATAAACATGTGGGATTTAACTAGAAGGGTTTCAATACCCTCTTATTCTAGTATCTTTTAATATAGTAACTGGTGATGGATATGTATCTATTTTTTCTCTATTTATAGCTGAGAGAGCATGTAGTATCATCAAACACTAATTGGTCTGATGAGTTGGTTTATTTTTCATGATAGGTAGTAAATAATGACCAACTAAAATCTCAGATGTTCCTGAAGGGTTTGTGACTAGATATCAGATCATAGTTATTTATATTGAAGTTTTTGACCTACAAAAATATATTATATATGTCTATGATGGAAGAGATGAATATGTAAGTCAAGGTTAGTTATTCTTCCCCTAATCTTTCACACAGCGGAATCTTTAATAGCATGGTAAGGAAAAAGTGAATGTCATAGTATCACCACAAGAGAAGCATAGGTTTTTATGAGTACCAGGCCTCTTAGAAACCTCCATTTATAATTAGTATTGTTCTTATGACTTTATGTTAGTGTGGAATGGTCAGAAACACCTGAAATTCTTGTATTACACTAGAACATATGTGTAATAACATTGGGCATTACGGTCATCTGTATCATTTCAATCTGTCTATGTCTACACCTCATCATGGTTAGGTATCATTATCTCTAGAATATACTATGGTGAAATCACATGATTTAAAGACTATAGGGATCCTCCCACAAGCCTTAGGAGTGCATCACCTTCATGCAGTATGTTAGTTTCTGGTGGAGGTAGAAACAAATCCAATGACAATGAGAGGTACCATATTTATTTCATACTTTCTTTCGATTTCTTTGTTAGATAATGGTTCTTCCCACTCATTTATATATGGAATTGTTTTATTCTTTACATTCCAATTGAACTCATTTAATTTTTTTTATAGAGTCGGAGACCCATCTTGGGACGTGTAAAGAGATAGGGTCTTGGTGTCTTCCTTGTGTGATATCGATAGATAATGTAGTGATAGTATGGGATTTTCTTGTTCTCAACTGTATCTATTCAACATCATCATTAGGATAGATTTACAAGTTTCTCATTGAGGTTAGGTTGATTGTTTTCAGTGGAATATGTAATTTATTTTGATTGATTAGAGCGTGTCGTTGTTTCATACGAAGTGGGATATGAGGTTTGTACATGTAGGACCTCCACACCCATAACGTAAGAATATGTTGTATGCTATTGCAGCTGATCCTGATGAAATTTATTTTTTTATTGATCTTCTTTCCATTGTTTAGTGTTTTCATAACATTTTACCATATGATTTCTCTGAGGTTTCTATATAGATGGTGGTAGAGTTTATGATAGAATTAGTTCCTAGAATTCATCTGATATCGATACATTCATATCATACTGAACTAGTAGAGATAAAAGATCCAAAGATTAAATTGGAAAACCTAATGATAATGGGTTTTGTTCTACCTAAGGTTTTTCCTTGGGAAGCCCAATTATTTTGGAAAGATGGTTGATGGTTCACTTTGGTTATACATGGAATTTTTATCATTTAACCAAGTAATGGTTAATTAAAATTATCCTCTTCCTTATGTGGAATTTGTTTTTGATAAATTGAAGGGGGAAATGTGGTTTTTGAAGATTGATCTTCCGCCGAATTAACATCATCTTAGAGATTGTGAGTGTGATATACCTAAAGATGGATTTTTGGAGTTGTTGTATTCATTTCAAATATCATGAAATGCTCTTTATTTTGACTAATTCTCCTTCAGTTTTCATGGATTTGGTGAATTAGATACTCCATCAGCATATTTACACTTTTATGGTATTTTTCATGGTTAATATTTTGTATTACTCAATATCTGAGCATGTGAATGAGAACCTAGTGAGTTTGGTTTTTGGAATCATGAGGAGTAACTATTTATATATAAATATTTCAAAATGGACCTTATGTATTCAAGAAGTGAAATTTTTAATCCATGTGATTTTTGATCATGACTTATAGGTTGATATTTAGATGGTAATTTCTTTCTTTTGAAGATAAGATCCATGAAATGTATTTGAAATGTAGAGATTCCTTGGTCTTATTGGATACTACTAATGTGATTTTAAGGGATTATCAAAGTTGAATTTACCTTTGAATGCTCACACATGGAAAGGGGTTAACATCACATTGGATGTGAAGTTTCATTCTTCTTTCGATGATCTAAAATGAATCCTCACATCGACTACTTTCTTGATCTTACCTAAGCATGGTAAAGGATATGTGGTTTTTTGTGTTGGTTATGGAAATTTTTTTGGATTTGTTTCTCATAAAATATTACCATGTGGTGGCCTATGGAACTCTTCATCTTTGAGAACAAGATAATAATTATCAAACTAGTGATTTATATCTTGTCGTGTCCATGCGTAATCTTAAATGTTGGATACAATATCTTTTTTGGGAAGGTTTTACAATGTTTTGTAACCATAAGAGTTTGAGCTATATATTTTCTATGAAATAATTGATTATTAGATAGAGGTGGTGGTTGTAATAACTTTAAATATTTGACTTTGATGTCACATACACCCTAGTAAAGGGGAATGTCATTATAAAGGGTCTTAGTTGGAGAGTTATATCTCAAGATATTTTGGAATTGAAGGAAGAATGGAACCTTGTGGGGGTTTTTCTTAGTTTCATCTGGATGCTCAAGAGGATGTTTTAGGTGTGGTTTTGAATAGTTGTTTAGTTATCATGATATCTTCTATAGACTATTCTACAGAATTAGTAGTATGATGACATGTTTAGAGGAATTTGAGAAACCTTATATGGTGGGGATACCATGTTTTGTTGGTCTCTCTCATCAAACAATATTCTTAGCATTGGGGATCAGTTTTTGTGCCAACATATGCGAGGAGCACCGTTTTCTCTAATTTTTATAATTCTTATTGTTTCTTTGATCCTAGCATTAATAATATGTATTATTAAATGATACTACAATTTTGGTGGCCAAGTATGAAGCATGAAAAACTACTGGAAATGTGACCTTTCCCAACACTTCTATACCCCCTTTCCCAATGGTTTTCCAAAACCGTTGGGAAAGGGTAGGCTTTCCCAACGGTTTGGTGAACCGTTGGGAAAAGTCCACTTTGTGGCCACTTTTCCCAACGGTTTTGCCAAACCGTTGGGAAAGGTCCAATTTGTGGCCACTTTTCCGAACGGTTTTGGCCAAACCGTTGGGAAAGCCTACCCTTTCCCAACAGTTTGGCCAAACCATTGGGATAGAGGGACATATACCAATGGTTTTGACAACCGTTGGTATAGGTACTTTGATTTTTTATCAGATCCTCTTAACCAGAGAATTTTATAAATCAAAACTTAAAATAATTATTATAATACCTATATATATTTATGAAATTATGTTCACAAAAGTCATGTTTGGTTAGTGGTTAGGTCATTCAATGATAAACCGGAGGTCCTGGGATCAAATCCCAGCGAATGTTTTTTTTGGAAATACATATACCAATGGTTTTAAGGAACCGTTGGTATAGATTTTCATATTACTTATACCAACGGTAACCGTTGGTATAGGTATATACCAACGGTTTTCCAAAAATAGTTGGTATAGACCTATCCCAACGGCTTACTTGCCTACGGTTCTACAAAACGTTGGTATAGCCTATACCAACGGTTTAGAGGCCTATACCAACGGTTCCAAACCATTGGTATTGTTTAGTTTTCCAGTTGTGACATTTCTGATTATGTTTCCCACTATTACACCTGCCAACAAATAAAGTAAATGTATTTGAAACCTTATAGTTTTCAATAGCCACTTATGGTTTTGGGTTAGGAATGGGAATATATATCTATGGGTGTTATTGTTACATTAACATATACTATCCAAGGGGGGAATACTATATTAGTGGGGATTGATCAACTGATAGAGTCAGATCACTTCATTCCGATCATAGACACCACTAAGTATGAAGATCCAAGTAGGCTATTTGTGTGAGAAATTGTGAGTTTTCATGGGGTTCCTTCTAATTTTGTTTCACAAAGGTATACTAGGTTTACTTATAGGTTCTGAATAAGTATACAAGAGGTGATGGAAACCCGGATTAGGTTGAGTACATATTATAATTCTTAGATAGATAGTCACACGAAGCGTATTATTTAGATCCAAGTTGATAAGCTCTGTGTTTTTGTCTTGGATTTTTGTGGATCCTAATATTTCCATATGGGATTGATTGAGACTTATTATAATAATAGTTATCATTCATAAATTATAATAGATCATTTTGAGGAATTTTAGGATCATCTGTGTAGATCACCTCTTTGAGGCGAAGAGGTGGGTGAAGCTTATTTACTTGGACCAAGTTTGGAGCCTGAGAAATCTATGAGGATTCACGAAATACATTTGTGTTTGGTTATAGTGAAGAGTTGACAAAAATATTATACAGACAGAAAACATCATCCTTTAGAGTTTTCTATAGGAGACATTCAGTTCCAAAATACATGTCTGGGGAATAGTTGAGTAAGATGTGACTGGTTATAAGAAAAAATGAACCAAAACAGGACAAGAACACTCTCAAGGGGATAATTTGCAGAGCCATTTATCTACATGAATGGGTGGTTGTCATAGAGTTCCCAGTCAGAAAATACCCTTAATGAACATGAGAATCCATGATGGTGTCCCCCATGAGCCTGACATTGCTGTGTGAGCACGCAAAGGATTGACAATGTCCCCCATGAGTCTGACGACGCTTCACAGCTATGTGAATGGTTAACATCATACTTTGTGTGTGTGATAGAACCAAACCCATTCTTGAGGGCCATAATTCCTTCATGAACTTTTTCCCATATTAGAAAAACACCTTTCCTATAAATACCTACATCAGTTCAACCATTAGAGGATTTAAATACAACCTTTCAACATCTAAATTGTTCCTAATTCACAAACATATTGATCATAACAAACCTAACTGAAATGAATAATCTGTGGCACCATAGATTCAAAAATTTCCCTTAAATTTGTTAAAAATATCCTAAACTTTTGGTGCATATTCCTTTCATGAAGCCTTATGTACTTTATGAAAGAGTAAGTTCACAATGGGAACATAATTCTTTGAAAATAATTCATCCTTCACCAAGAACTCCTTTCCTAAGCCATGATTTCATCCCAAGGTAAGTTCACACTGTTTCATAAATCCTCCTCTTTTGTGAATATCATAACTCCATGAAGCATTATATCTTTGCTAATCACCTCTCTGAAATTCCCTATGCTTCGCAAAACCTCTCCACTGAGTCTCTACATGTTTCTACCTTATGTTAACACCTCTCAGAGAAGGTTGAGTCCCCATATCCCCCACATCTATCCAGGACTAGTCTAACTACATCTCAAGTACCTATGTGACCTATGATACCCATTATCGTGGCCCCCTCCACTTCATGTGTGGATCTAAACTCTGACCTATAACTTTATTTCTCAAGATTGGTATTGCAAAACCTATTTTTTATCAATATAGTCACGCTAACATGGACCTCATGATTAAACACACCTCCCCATCATATTACCATGGCATAGAAAAATACATAATCTATATAAAAGAACTTGAGAGTAGTTGTTATGAAAGCTCAATGGGTAATTAGTGAGTCCCCCATGTCTGAGCTACATGAAATACAAATTCCTTGTCCCAACTTCCTCAACTCACTACGATAAACTATGGACTTACCCTATGCAATTATCATAGGATGCTCCATGTGTGAGTGTCATGGGATGGTATCCACACTGCATATCCTCAAAGATATTGAGATTCTCCTCACAGAGAATGAGATCCTCCTCATATTGAATGAAATTCTCCTCGAAACAACTTCCATGTGTATGCCACACACAATCTCTTATTGGTTCTTCTTCCACGACATGAGCATTATATATACTACTTCCTATTGTTTCTCACATCGAGCATGAATCACGCGGGCTTACAGGTTAGTGGAGATCATGACACCCACCCAATCTCCACTTCGAGGGCCTTCTCCATAAATGTAATCCCCAACCACCATCAAAATTGGCCACTTTCATGAATTATTCTCTACCATATTTCCATTTGTAAATTCTTCATCGTTATAAGTCCCATACCCTTTCCAAACTATATAGTGATTTCATTTCTATAAGACTGGGATATATATTTGTAAGGCCCAAGAGGGGCCTTGATACCCTGAGGGGGGGGGGGGTGAATTAGGGTATAAGTATTCTTTTCAAAATTATTTCTTCTATACTAAATCTTTTCATATTTAATATACGGGTCACTTTGTCTACACATAAGTTTTAATGATGGTATTATTCCTTCTTTATTAATCTGATGATGATGATTTTAATGTAATATAGGAATGTAAGAAGATAAAAACAGATATTATTACATGTTTCACCATTAGTGGGCTATAACCAAGGAGAATACAACGATAATGTAACGAAGTGACAAATCCACTAAGGCTCATTACAAATTGTTTTTTTGGACTGGATCAATTCTACGCCTAGGGTCATTTACATTACAAGTTTTAGGGTCAGCTCACTAGATTCCCAATGGTCACTCTCTATACAAATTTCTCTGGATCACTTTTGGAAAAAAGGATCACCATATTCATCATACTTTTGTCACTACTCTAGAAGGGATCCACACACAGTTTATAGACTTGTTGGTCCCTTAATTATCAGTAATGAATATATCCTTAGTTGTAAATGGATTCTTTGTTGAAGTATCACTTTTATCCAATTTATGAATCTCACTTTACCACAGTTCACTGGGAAATCCCTTTTTGGACACTTTCCTAATTCTCACTTCCCTTGTGAAATTCAACTCTTTCCTGAAGCTCCAATGGCCTATGCAAAGAAACATTCTTTGATGAATCTAAATGATCCTTCATGAAGAAATCACCTTTTTTGAAGCTCACTTATTTTTCTAAGATCTATTACCCTTTATGATGCTCAAAAATTTTGGTCGTATTTTTACCGCCTTCACAAACTCCAACACTTTCATGACACTCACAATTTTCTATTGGAATTTATAACCTTCAAGAACAACCTTCCTTCTGGAACATTTCCATAAGTACCAGATTCACAAACCTAATTCATGAATCTTGAGACATAGAATCTTCATTAAGTATTTATCCTTTTAAAAATGGGGTAGAGGCCTATTTATAGGTGTTTCCACTGATTAAAGAAACAACCATCTACATAACCACCATTTTTCAGAGATCTCAAAATTCCTTCACATAGATCCCTAACTCATGAAGCTCTAGGAAAATTTTTCAATCCTTATGATCGTCATAATAATGGAGCTTACCATAAAAATATTTGTACCTTCATGAACCACCCTTTTATGAAGCCAAGTATTCACAAAATCACTGTACCTATAAAAATGACCATGGAAAGTTCATACTTTTTCATAAATAGAATTAACCTAAAAAATAATACAATGTTACCTTAAAAGATTTTCCCAATGTAAGAAAACCAATTTTAGTTCCAAAACCTAGTATCCATATCCATCCTGATTTCCTATGGGACACATCCATGATAAGATCATTCCCCACACCATCCCACAGGAGGGTAAATGTGTAAGCCCCACACCAAATACAACTAGAATAATTCCTCTGATGAAGGGAAATTTACGTAAATAATTCCAAAACTATACCTCATCGGTGTTCCTTTCATGATGAGATTATCCTTACTGCACAACATTAAATTGTATGGAATGGTCCAGTCACATGACTTTAAACTATGGAATAAACATATATTGGTTTTATCCCTTTCTTCTAAATGGAGTACATAGGATTCCCTATGAGTTTCAATCCCAATCAATGGTAAACATTTCATGTGATTCCTCAAAGTGATATACCTCCCTAATCCACCTATAGGGGTGTTATGACCAACTTTCCCTATGTGATGTCTTCCCATTTTGGGACACACCTCTTGGGTCCACATCCACAACCCATTCTGATCCATCCATCGATAAACCTTTCAGGTGCTCCCTCTTAGGGATGAACCTCATTGATACCCTTCCATGGGGTCTTTTGATCAATACAATCCATCTCCACAAGATTCTAATCTTGTGATTCAATATAAATACCTCATTCCAAATGTGGGATGCCTGAGGTGAAGTCCTTTTAATATATGTTCCTATGGTGTTAGCTACCTCATGAAAAACACAGAATTCCTAAGGTGAAATCATTGGTATATATATTCCTTCAGTTTTAGATACCTCATGATTGACATGATATTCCTTGGGTTTTATTCCTAAGATTCCGACATGATATTTTCATTTATGAGGAAGAATACAGTTGACTAATGTTCCCAGCATCTAAATATGCCAGCAATTCCCAAAGTGACTACTCTCCTAACCAAAAGTTTTTCCCAGTCATGACCCACTGGAATTTCTAGATAGAAGAAGTGTAATTAACCAATTTCCAAAATGATATGGCATCAAGAATGAGTTTCATGAACATGAATTAACTATATAAGGAATACTTGGAGTAGGAGACAACTTCCAAGGAGGAATCCATGGAAGGATAAACTCACATCCCATCATCCCATTTTTATCAAGGATCATAAATCACCATTAAAGGTGATTAAATCTATATGCCTTTGGAATGTGGGAATGCGGGCTATCATGAATGCCACTGTTTCTTAACACACATGGTGGAGGCCCCAGTGAAAGGACTGGAAACTGAAAGGGTGAAACCAATGTAAAATTATTATATTTAATATCGGGACTAATAGTGATCAAGACATCAGTATATTAGTATGTCACTAGATCGAGTTATCTGGTGCTAGGAAACACTAAGAAAACAGTCTGCCTAGTATGGAACTCACCAGAAATTGGAGTTGTTAGACATTGGTCATTCCTATCTATGACATTGTTTGTGTGGATCTCTCTCTCCACCCTTATAAGATTGGATGGAACTGGGGAATTTTAAATAGATTTACTTACACATGTTTTGGTGGATGAATCCACCAGTATTAGAGGACCCTATCCATACGAAATTAGTAAACAAATGCCCACTAACATAGGGGAAGGACATATGTTTATGCATAAATATTTTATGACACCACCTTCACTATAAATTTTACTATGACCTCAGGTTCTTGGAAACCATGCCCCGTATCACCCTAAAAAATTATCCAAATATGGGTGATGGAATCCCTT
The DNA here is from genome assembly GCA_963277665.1 of Viscum album. NCBI lineage: Eukaryota > Viridiplantae > Streptophyta > Magnoliopsida > Santalales > Viscaceae > Viscum > Viscum album. The sequence continues at coordinate 1,756,722,248 of OY728137.1, forward strand.
ATATGTCAGTGCAAGAATGAGGTGGTCATTACCATAAGTGATATGGGCCGTCAGGACATGGAGGCTTCAACACCTTGCAAACACTGCCACCACCAAGGGTCACAGAAGGAGTAAATACCCCCATTACAACTTTTAACCACTTTGGGTGCCTCTCCCTTGAGCGATATTATGACTAGATCTCCTAAAATGAAGAGGTGGGGGAGGAATGACTCACCACAATTATGACTTCTACCCAGGAGTCGTAAATAAGGGATCCCACTAGGCCGATTCAGCACAAACAATGACCAGCCCATAAGGTTGAAGAATAGGTGTACCATACACCTATTCATAACATCATAAACCAAATAATAGGTCCTCATTTGTATCGCAATCAACATGGAGGTTCTCCCCATGTTTCCACCAGTTAAAGAGGAGGTCCTACTTGATTCATCGAATCCTATTTTGAGGTCCTCCACATACATATAATTCCAAACATTGAGGTCCTCCCTGTTCCAAAGACAATCAACGTGTAGGCCATCCTGGTGAATTTCCATGATAATGTATAGGTCCAATATAATCCAACATTCATCAAAGTGGAGTTCCTCCATATTTTACCGAAAACCAGTATAGAGGTTATCCCTGTGAAACTAGTATCCCAAATGGAGGTCCTCCCCATGTGATAAACAACCATAGTAGAGGTCCTCACCACTGCTGCAATAGTCAACATGGAGGCCTTTCCCATGTTTCGACCTTCTGAAGTAGTGGTCCCCCTTGTTCAACCACAATCCTACACATAGGTCCTCTTCATTCCCATTTTTATTAGTGTGAATGTCTTCCTTAGGCTTAAAATCACCAGTACATAGGTCCTCCACATTTTATTACTACTGGTCTGAATAGAGGTCCTCCCCATGTACCCATTGACCAAAGAGGAGGTCCTCCCTACATTGTCAAGAATCAGAGTGGAGGTCCTCTATAAACCTACAATAGTTAGAAGATAAGTCTTATCTATAATTAAGAATTTCCCTACCCTGAAGGACCATCCTAGGGAAGAAGAACGAACCACCACTGCCAAAGGAAAAATCTTGGGAAGCACCAAGTCATTGTTAATCTTGATCAAATCTCATATTTCAATGGAGAATGTGATTCAATGAAGGAAACTTAACCCCATTCATCAGCATCAGAGTCTAGGTAACAATCCTAGTAGGTGATGTTCTTCATCCTAGAAGGTGAGATTCACAGAATCCCCAAATTCATCCATAAGTATATTTAGGCAGAGGATGTCCTAACTCCCTTATAGGGTCTCATGGTGCAACCATATTTATCCTCTCAATATGAAACTGACCTAAGAGAAGAAGATGATGATGTGTATGGGGAACATGAAGACTGGGTTGGTCCCTAACCTCATCATCCAAAACATCCTAGGTGGGTTTTGGGATTTATCTAAAAAGACCTAGTACCTAGAGGAAGCCTAACATCAGTCAAATAAAGTGTGCATGTTGCCTCTATCAACTCCCACAAGAAGAGTCTCCTTGGTAATGACTACAACTGGAGTATAGATAGAGGCCCCAATGCTTCCACACTTTCACCCATTTCCATAAGTTCCTCTCTGAGTGTAGAGACCTCATCTAGATGATAATCACCTAGTGAAGAATTATTTTGCACTCCTCCACCAAGAACAACCACCTAGAAGAGAGAATGTGGATTTGAACCTCTGTTAGGATCCAGTCCCTCATCAAGTATATGCTTCAAAAGTTCCATTCTTGACATGAGGAACCATATCTATTCATTCAAAGATTCACATGTTCCCATTTATTTTCTTAGTTCCCTAGAACAAGTAATTTTAAAGCTACCAGAGTGTAGGAATCCCCATAAAGCTAAGTGAAATCATCTCCTCGACAATATCCCTTACCATAGAATCCCTATAAATACCATTAAAAATAATATATGATCAATTATTAGATCCAATAATAAGTGGATAATGGCATTTTCAAGTGGGAAAATGTCTTAGCATAGTTGGGACACATCATTGCTAAGCCTGACAATGAAAATAAAGGTGAATGGAAGCTGGTTTCCAATTGAAGGACTCAAGTGTATGATTACTGGTTGGATCCTAGGTCAGTTTCATGCATCCATGGTTTCATTAATTCCCTATTAGGCTAGCATAAATTTCATGAATTCATTAAGCCTCCTCCGAACGTTTCACCAACAAGTACATAATAGCCCTCCAGATCTCAAAAGAGCTTGAATCAATGTCATAAAGTATAGAAAAGCCCCCCGATATCTCCAAATCCATCTCATACCATTGTTGATTTAATGACTATTGATATGTGGATCACCCCCAAATATCACCCAAAATTGGAATATTCTTCTAACGATGACAATGAGTCCGCCTTCGGAAGCACCACCGAGATAGTGGATCCCTTTATGGCCCCATATGATGAGGAATGATTTTCAAATCCCCAGAATGCCTTTGGTTTACATTTTCGAAGAAAAAGTTGAGGACATGTTAACCACCCCAATACCTAGTCAAGTGTTTCATGCCAATACATGATTTTTATAGATACTAGGAAAGAGGTTATATAAAAATCTCAGCAGGGACGGTCCTCCCATCCTGCTCTATTGGACACACAATTCTGGCTGATTGTGCTCATTGACTGGGAATTACCACCATATTCACATCTTGTTTAACCATGTATAGGAATATTCATACCTCATATGTCTAATATTAAACCAATAGTATCTCTGGGTGAGTTAGTTGATTATATGTAGGACATTTCATGCACCAACTAGAATCTGGTGGTACTACCAACTACACCCATTATGCCTCTAGCCAAAGAGAGACCCTATAGAGGTGGAAATGTGCACCTAGAATGAAATTATGACATGTGAAATCATATTTCTCCATAGACATAAAAGGATATCGATTCTTGAGGACCTATACTTGTCTTCATAAATGGACAAGGATATTGCAGAAGCCTTGAAATTTCACCTCCAGTTTGAAGTAGAGGTAGTGGCTGCAAAAAATTACTATATAGGGGAAGTCAAAAAAGCGGGATGTCAGACTGTCATCTCTTTCTTCAGATAAAATAAAGGTGCTATTGTTTAGGGGAACATCCAGAAACAATACATCACTGGGTTTTTTAGTGTCATGGGGATCGATTGATGTCTAGTTGATATAGGTTATGGGATCAATGTAATATCGACCTAGACTCTCCATAAGATGGGACTGACTAAAGTAGATTTGAGTCCGTAGGACCTAAATATTCAGGGTTATGATAGGACTGAAAAAATAACATGGGGAAGAATCTAATCGAAGAACCATTTATTAGGATTGGTAGAAAGTGATGAATTCATTTTTTTCTCATGAGATACTTCCTACAATGAGTTGATGGGTAGGACCTGACTTCATATGTATGCAACAGTTCCTTCCTCATATCACCAATGCATCAAGTACTCCCTCAATGGTCAATTAGGAATGATTAAAGGTGATTCAACCCCCTTCAACTCTAGTGAAGTTGTGTATATAGGTGATGGATATTAAAAGAGAAATTGGAAGCATGTTTTAACTAATGAGGTTGATAAAAAAACCATTGCAACCATGTCATGAACAAACTTGGTTGAATCTTAAATCCTCACATTTCATGGGTTGGAGTCTAAGACACCAGAATTGGGAAGTTTATTTTTCATTTCTGAGAGGAAAGGGAACCACATCCCTAAGTATAAGGAACATTAGAAAATTACCTCGTACTCTTATAAAAGCTAGGCCTAGGTGGTACTAGAAGCCATTACCCCTATGAATTAATGCAATGTTCTCCCTATAGCCACCATTTTATTTCATACTCACCTATTTCACTGATCTTGGTTGAATCAACAAAATATGACCTACCACTATTACATTGATATCATGCATGAACCCCAGGTTGAATTTTAGATGTGATTGGTTTGATAGTATCTATATCCATGGTCTCAGTAGACCCATAGTCCCCCATCCATGATTCTATACTTGTCCAAGTAGGCACTAACGTTCCCCCAAAATCAGCTAGCCTGGATGAACCTCATTCCACTAATTCCCCTACCTCAGACGACGAATAGGATTTGGAAGACACTTCTTCGTCATTTTAATAGGGTTTAACCACCACTATCGATGAGATAATTCAAGTAGAATTTGGTATCGAGATAGATCCAAGGCCAACATTGATCAGTACAACTATTCCTCTAGAGGAACATCAACATTATGTTTATTTCTTGAAGCAACACCCCAATGTATTCTCTTAGAGATAAGGAAAAATATAATGACTATACCTTCAGGGTTAAATCCATTATCTTGGAATTCCATTTAGTCCTAATGGGTTTAATAAGACTCCCAGGAAAAAGTAAACCTTCTAATGGGGCCATGGTTGAGGCTGAATTTGAAAAGCTTATCAAAGACAACTTCATCACATAAGTCCAGTATATCAATTGGATGGCCAATATCATTAAATTTATAAAGAATAATATAAAAATTTGTGTATGTATTAACATTAGGGATATCAACCAACATTTTCTAAAGGTTTATTTCTCCTTCTAGGGATAGTGCTAGTAATCGATGCCAGGTCGGGGTTCTAGGCTCTCTCCTTCATGAATGTACACTCTGGATACAACCAGATCTGAATGTACCACAAAGATGAAGATTTACCACCATTAGAGAACTTCAAGGGAAATTTTTGAATTTTGTAATTCTATTTGGTATGAAGAATTTAGAATCCACCTATAAGTAGTCCATGCAACATATCTTCAAACTAATCCTTGAGACACTAGTGGAATGCTACGTGGATGACTTGATTGTCAAGTCCTACCATCACTAGGACCGTATCATGGAACTTGATAAGGTGTTTTTATTCTTAATATCATTTTATTTTAAAATGAAAACATTTAAGTGTGCATTTGGGGTAAACATTGAGAAGTTTATCAGTTTCCACATCAGATATATAGGCATCAAGATCGACCTAGGGAAGATCAAGGCCATCAGCCAGATGCCTCCTCTAAGAAACATCTGGGTTCTCCAATGCCTTCACATCCACTTAGCATACATATTATGATTAATTAAATATCTAGATTTAAGGTGTAAGAACTTTTCTAGGCTTATGAATAAAGGTACCAAATAGAAATGGTATGAATAGTACTGAACTGCATTTTAAAAAATTAAGTAGTATATGCTAGAAATTATGGTTCTGATGCTATCCGTCATAGGGAAGATTTTATTCCATCATGTAACCACCCAATAATGAATCCTCAATGACCTTATCTCTTGGATGAAAAATAAAGGTAGAGATAATAGTTTTTACAACATGAGTTTAATGCTCCTCGACACAGAGGTGATATACTCCCTTATCCAGAAGAGAATCCTCACATAAGTTTTCGTAGTGTAAAAGTTGCAGAATTATTTGAAATATCATGAGATAAATATGGTTTCTTATATGGTACCACTAAATTATATCATGAATCACAACGTGTTGGTATGATGGATAACATACTAGGTTCTGGTCCTTTATTAGTTCAATATTTGGTCCCTTTCATTGAAATCTTCCAAGGGACACATGTTGTCTTATTTTATGGCCACCCATCCAGCTTCTAAAGGATTTCCTTGAGATGTCGATTCCCTAGATGATGCTATAGAATCAGTGGACTATAAAATTATCTAATAGAAGATTCATTTCAATGTTGCCTCCTAGAGCCTAACTGGTAGAATGTTCAATGTTCCCAAGCTCAACAAAGTAGTCCTGAGAATCGTCTTCATCTCAACTAGAAAAACTGTTTTCCCCACTCTTTATTGTTGTCAAAAGGCTATAGTAACAACGAGGTATGGTATTAAGATCTCATTACTAGTATTGATATGGCCCTAAAGATTAATTTCCATTGATTTAATATGAAGGGGAATCCATGTTATTCATCATATAGATCAAAGGTGATTATACCATAAAAAATCCAATGCTCGTGTTATTGTTGAAGCACACTGTTATGGCCTAGTTTCCTTCTCAACTATAGGTGAATAATGTTCCCAAATCATAGAATGATTGAGACAATGACTTATACCATCTAGATAACTCTATTGTAGATACTGACCCAGATAATCATTTTTTTTTCAAGAAGTTCATTAGAGGGCCACTACTTCTAGAATTTCAGATGATGGCGACAACCAGCATGCAAACCAACAGACTTCTAGTGAATACAAACCAGGACCTCCAAATTACACTCAGTATAAAAAAACTCTATTTGAAAAACCACCATTCATAGAGTATCTGTAGCATGGAATCCTCTGAACTGATAGATTTGAATGTGAGTGAATCTATCGGCGCGCATCACAGTTCACCTTCCAAAGTGAACCTAATCTCGAGCGGAGTCTTTATATATGTGGGTTGGATGGAATTATTCTCCACTGCATTCAAGGATATGTAATTAACCCAGTTATTTTGGAACTCCATCATGCATATTTTTTTCCCATTAGGGAGGATTGAAGGTCTCCCACTAGATTTGAAGGTAGGGTTACTTCTCACCCACCAAGCTTCACGACTGCATTGAGTACACCAAGATGTTTCATGCATGTTAGATTCATTCCAACTTTGGTCATAAAACACTAAATCACCTACACTCTACTACATATTCCTAGACCATTTCTTTATGGGGTATCGATGTTGTGGGTCCCCACCCACCAACAACAAATCTCGAATACAGGTTCATTGTAAACATGGAAGATTTATTCTCAAAGTTGGTAGAAGTGATTCCTCAAAGGAATTAAAGGTTTGATCTATGATCAAATTCATTATCTCACACATTATCCCCTAATTTAGAGTTCCTAAAGATATTCTCACTGATAATGATACCAACCTTTGGGCTATTGAGATAAATAAATTGTACACCTAGTATAAAATTCAGTCTAAACATACTTCACGATACCATGTGCATGCAAAGATATAGATCGTGGAATTGAAAAAACCATATCCAATATTTTGTAGAAGTTAGAGGGACAATACAATAATATTTTGATGTATAATATCCCCAATTACATATGGGTATATCTAAATAGGACTTTAAATTCCACCCAAATGACTAAATATTCACTTGTATAGAGAATAGATGCAGTTCTATCCACTGAGATGTTGTTTTCATCACACTTAACAGTTGTATGTGACTAGAAGATTCCATAAAGAATAGAATAATCCCATTTAAATGAGGTATAACTCCTCAAATAGAATAGTATCCATGCCTTGAATAATATAGGGAGGAACCAAAACATGATATAATAATTTTTCAATAATTAAATTCTCCTCCAATACTTTCTCCAAGGTGATATGACAATGTCCCTTAGAACATAAATGATACATAGAAGGAATCAGAAAAATTTTGAGCACAAGTTTGAAGGACCACAAATCATCCATAAGGCCTATTATAGGGGAGCATAATTTCTAATCACAATCTATATTGAGATAATTACTTCTCCTACCAATGAAAATTTCGTAAGTAGTAGTACACATAAAGAGCTACCATTCTCCCCAGTTAATTGATATCAAATTGTGTAATAGCTATACTCCTAGCCGCATGATGATAAACTTCATAGAAACCACGTATTAGTTGCATGGTGTTAAATGGTGTAGAATTAGTGGTCCTATCATCATGACCATAAAATAAACATACCAATGTCCCATCCATACGATTCCAAAAATCATAGTTCCAACATCCTTGTTTCATAGCATTAAAATGTGTAACAACCATTCATCATAGTTGCAAGATGATGAACTATACAACAACTATAATTCTTAGCATACGAATTTAAATGGAGTGTCTAAATCATAGGCACATGAAGTTAAACTTGGTTCTTGTTCATAGATTTAAGACTTTAAACTAATAGCCATCCTATGGTCTATGCAACATGACCTTAAACAATTTTCAAAAAGGCTCCGAGCTCCATGACCTTAAACTGAGAGCTTATGGTCCATGGGACAGAACCTTAAAATATTCATATCAAGTCCATGCATCACAAATTAAAACTATATGTGGATTTAAATATGGACTGTGTTGTGTACATTTGGGTCTTTTTGGACATCATTCAAATTAGGATTGTCATTCCAATGCATGACACATGTTTGTTTAGGTTACCCAAACTCATAATTCCAAACTCAATAACTTTAAACTATGAGCATTCATCCTAAACTAATGATGTTAATATATTACCTTACCCCATTTAAAACTAGGATGCATATTAAATCTTAATAATATGTGATTTTTACCCTATTTTCAACTAGGATACCTCATATGATATGTATGGTATTGTTAACCAATATTACCCCATGCTCCAAACATGGGATTCCTCATGATAACCATGAGATGTGTCTATTACCTCATCAAATAGGATCACCCATTCTGATTTTTTGTCTCTTATTATATCATGTTATAGAACTATGTGTTTATTTATTATCATACTTATGGGATTTTTAGAGATTCTCAGGACTCTTATATTTGGGCCCAGTAAAAAAATCATCAAACCCATTGTCCCTTTGGACATAGTTATAGTCTAGGAATTATAAACATAAACTTCATGTAGTTCATATTATTGTGTGTATGTGGCACATTATCCTTCTTAGCTTTATTAAAATTGGGTTTTACCTATTTTTTTACCTTATATACCCTTTGAGAAAATGTTTATTCTATAGTCCAAATGAAATTACTCTAAACTATCCACCATGGTCTAGACTGTACAACCGTAAAATATGTGGGTTAATTTCAAAAACACCATATGGATTGATTTAAATCCTTGTGGGATTTAGTGATTCTTAGAATTCTCTTCTCCCAGACAACCTCAAATTCATAAAATCCATTGACACCGTGGACCCATCAAGATCTAGGCTTTAAGATATGAAATTAATAGACTCCTTCAGTCTAAGAATCACAAATTCAAACTATGTACATGTCTTCTTAAGAATGCATGGTGTGGAATTAAGCATCCTAAACCCTCTTTCGAGTTGATATTTTCATTCTGCCACACTACATATATCCCTTTTTTAGGAAACATTCTATGGCCCAATCTCTGTGAAATTAAACTAAGAGTTCATGGTCAGAGCTCTAAGACCTGAAAGTAGCATCCATGGTACATTCAATATGACACTAAACTATTTTCAATACCCATATTTGAATCCCAATATTGGCTACACAAAATTCCAAAACATTTATAATTTCATGGGTTGGATTTACATCATCCTTCAAATCGATACAAGCAACATAATGGTGATGGATTCATTCCATTTAGTCTCACCTCTTATCCTATGATAATTCTTTATTGGTTCCTTGGAGACAAATATTGTGTCCTGTGTTTTGAACTTGGTCAATAGTTGATCCTATATTTTCTCTACCCTTTCTTGACTGGTGTGGTTTTGATCCTTGTATTTCAAACAACATCAATAACTGATCCCCACTCAACAAACCCCCCCACCTTATCTAGGTCTTGAAATTATGGATTTACCTCATTCTCAACCTCCCTATATCTTGGTATAATTTTGAAAAACATGATGTCTACCCTTCATGAGTTAGTGTAATTCGAGTAGGCTGTGTTCTGATATGGTCATGCTGTACAAAGGAGACCTTTTTCCGAACTCTATGACCTTCAAATAGGAGTCTATGGCTAATAATTTTGACTTTAAACTATGTGTGAATCCTACTATAATTCATGCTATGGTGTTGGGTGTATTTTTTCCTCATTCAAATCTAGGATATCAACTATCCATGATACACATACCCATTTGAAGCATACCATGGTCAAATCATTAACCAATTAAACTCTTTTCATCTCCTATGGTCCAACCTAATGACCATAAAGTGTTCACCATTTTCTCCTCGATACTTGTGTGGAATGAAATAATATTCTGGCTATTTCATGTTGGTTTTATTTTTTAAATTCCCTAAAAGTACCATTAGGGAAAACATTTTTTTTGGTCGACTCCATGTGACATTAAACTATGTGAAACATCCCACTCCATTGATGCTAAATTGTGGGATACATCCTGAATAGACAAAGTTAAACTGTACCCTGAATCTTCCTCACTGTATGATGATAAATTTTTTTTCAATCATCCTCATTTCATTATGTATAACTACAAGTCATCCTAGTCCCCCACCTAGGAATTCCTCCCCTATGATGTAGGTCATCTACCACATCGTTCACATTTTCAGTTGTTTCTCAGCATATGAGATCATGCTTCCTTGGAATATGGGTTTGATATTTTTTTAGAAAAATAAACTTAAACTAATGTTATCTAAGATGTGGTGGAGTAAATATGAGAGTGTTGGAATCCATTTGACCATTCCATAACTCCATTTCCACACTTAGTGTGCCCTTTATTAGGATCCTCATCCTCTTCCACGTCTGACGGGACCCCCTAACATCATGGTCTCATGCCATATTAAATCACATAATATCCAAGGAAAATGTCATGGAAGACATTATATGACATTATGAAATAGGTTTCATGTTTTAAAAGAAGTTGGTAGTCAATTCTAATTTGTTTTTCCCCATTCCTAGATAATAGTACGGATAGTATGTTTCTACCATGGTCAATAGTTGTCCTATATCACTGTGCCACCATCATTGTGTTCTAGATTTTGGGAATTGTGATTCACACATCCCGATTCCATTTTTTCTAATATAAATAAAATCCCCTGGAATTATCACATTCATCAATTAGAGAATAATTATTTTTTTGGATATTTCAAGAGACCCATTCTCCAGTTATAACCCTTATATCCAGAAGCACAATTTGTGGTTAATAAAAAATAACAGAACCTGATTTCTTGATGATTTTCTCGCATTCCTATATGAAAACAATAACATGGATGTCCCTTGTTTCTCACACTATGCATAACCCATGTGTGATTTGGGATTGGTTATTGGTTGTTTATAAATTTTATCAAAGTAATACAATAAAAAAAATTTCCCACATGAAAATTAAGAAAACTAGAGTTTCAGGGGGCCATCCACAAATCAATATCACCCCACTATAAAACACACCACTACAGATCCATTTTAATGATCAAGAACCTAAGGTTGGACTACCTCCAATGTGTGGTCTCAAAGACTTACTACTGTAATGCGAGGTCATGATTCATTTCATTGAACATAGAGAGAACATCTTCATCCCTGATCTGCTTGCTGTCCTACTCCACATGGAACTCAGCCTCTACCTTCATTATCTTATCCTCCTTAGCATTGGACACTTTTAGTTGAGCCCTCAAACAGGTAGTGATCTCATTATATGTAACACATTCTATTGTTTTGTCCCATCTAGATGCTCAATCTCTTCCACATCTTTCTGAATCACATGGGATCCCTCAACCTTATGCTTCATCTAGGGAGATGAATCTCCTATAATTCTTCAGATACTTTCTTGATGAGGATTTTTTGGTACAAAACATGAAGAGTGTTGGAATCCACCCCCAGTCCCTAGAATCACTAACCATTGACAAAGAGATCCCACCCATTGTGGATATTTAGCTATCTAGATACAATTATTTGGTTTCTCATGTTCATCCACACTTTTCTATGGATGACCTTGTTATCCTCAGTGTCCTCTAGGAGAAAATACTCAAATTCTTTAGGTGGTGCAGGATCCTAAGGTAGGCACACCTGGTGTGACCTCCTTAGTCACTTCATTCTCTAAAATATTCACTTACCTTTCCACTACATGTATGGCCCAATTAACCACTTCTAGTGGCACTATTACCACAAGCCCTTCCATTATAGTTCCTTCATCCTGTCTTGTTGTGGGCCTTTCCTTGTCCCCCTCTACTAAGACAGTGGTCTTACCAGTCCCCCTAGTGGTGCCTCTATAATTGGCTCAACCACAATGGTCTCACACTGAATTTTCTCCCAAAGAGAATCCTATTCAATTGCCGACCCAGCCTCTGCTACTACTACCTCAATGGTAGGTGCTAATGGATAATATCTTATGACCACAACGTCAAGAATGATCCTCACACTTGCCCCATTATGGACTGAGGTTACCTCACCCAGTGCATGAGGTTGGTCACATACAACTCCTTATTTAGTGCCCATTGATTAGTATATTATCTATTAATGGATTAGGAAATGAGATTTAATATTGAGTAATGTTCAAAATCATGAAATGACAAGTGGGTTTACCTTGTCAGTAATAGTACTCTCAGCCCCTTTAGAAATTCGGTTGGTGTCTCTACCCCAAGAGTCTTCCTATTATTCACCGTAATTTGCGCCAATATGTTTATGACTCACAATAGTGTATAGAGGGGTTTAAATTTCAAAAATAATCCTCACCCAATTAGTCAAACGATGCGTGGTGCCACATTGAGTAAAATATGTCTTCCAGCTCTCTCTTGTATTGGATCGCTTCACTATGGTGTGCATAGAAGATTTTGTTTTTATGGAATAGTCTAATAAGGAATATCCCATTATCATTGAGAATAGATACACCTCATGAGGAGGGGTGATCTTCATGTAATGCCCCCAGGACTCTTAAGCACTGGTTACACAACACCGATGAGAACATTTGGGAAAAATACTTGTTTCAATGAACTTTGAACACGCACTCTTGGGATTGAACTAGAGGTATCCACTTATTCCCATGATCTAACACCAAGGAGAGATAATCCTAGTTCTATTTCTATCCCTACTAATTCTGCCTATTCGGGCTAATGGACTGTTGGACCCACTGATTTTTTCTTACCACTAGATTTACTCAGCTCTCATGGTTCTATCGGGCCACCATTATACCTTAGACATACACTTGAGGGACAACCCCTTCATTGGATCTTGTGGCCCAATGCCTCAACATGACACCAGGAAAAGATATCACCCAACTCTGGGCATAGTCATGAGTAATATCATACACAATAGTTGTTGGCGGTAGATCATTCAACATATTTACATCAATGTTTATGAATATGCACCATTGATGCCTCATAACTAATTGATGGCACTCACGATACAACATTGAGTACACATTTTGGGTCATACTATCAAGACACATAAAATTTCTTGAAAACTTGTGTGGATTGTATTGCTTGCAAAGTAGCTCACATTTTACTCGTGCAAATTCTACACACCTTAAAAGGCCAATAGGTATGATCAATGCTCCTTAGTCCATGTGCGGTCATTGGAAACTATCCCAATCGATAGGGAGAATCAGTGAAATATGAAATAATAATGTAACATAAACTTATCCAACACATCCCCTAGAACCAAGTTGAATGGGTGACTCCCCGTGATGTTCAGTATTCTAGGCTGGAAGTCTGTTGGGGTATGGGAAATGGGCTTTTGGTAATAATAACCCCCTATGTGTGTGACCAACCAACTATAAATAATTCAAAATTCCCAGACACATTCAATGACATATTTCCTTCCTAATGTGCCAAAGTAACTTGTATAACTTCCATAGTAGTTAGACAACAAGTTTGATGTGCTGCCCCATCGCCAGCATCCCCACCATTTAGGAAGACTATTGTCTAGACCCCCATGTGCACATACATCTACTGGGAATATCCAACCACAAATTCACCCCATGATAGATCCGACCAAATTGACTATAGGCTGAGCCTTAGAATTAACACTATGTCTCCACATCTTCCACTGGACTGGTTCTAGAATCTGCCAGCAGGAGCCCTCCTTGCCCTGCTAGTACTCCCTATGACAAGTTTTTGGGCACTTCGACAACTTTCTTGTGGGATCCTCCCCTCACCAGGATCCAATTTGGATCTATTTAATAATTATACGAACCACAACTTTAAGGGAATGTCCCTTCTCCCAAGCTTGTCCTCACTGGTGTCCAGCACCAGATCCAACATCATCTTTTCTAGACCCTTCTACTGCTCTTGGTTTTCCCCTAAATTATTATTGCTGATAAATTCCTCATAAATCAACCCTAGTATCATGATACCCATGATTTGGTGAAGGTCTTATAGGCTTATTCTGACTTCCGCATGATGAAAAAGAAATGTAGTTTTCCATAGTGACCATATTCTCAGTAGAATGGGCAATATCTGATGCAGCCGGTAAATAGGGAACTGTGAGGCCCATGTCAATTCATAATGTCCTACCTAATTTATATCGTCCCTTAATTTAGTTCATGACACGCACACCCGGTAGGCCTAACCCTACTTATATGGGAGGTTTTCTCCTTAGTGAAAATACCAACGGTAATTCTATCCTTTATACAGATCCCCGAAACCTACCTTGAGATTTGTCTAATAGTGTGGTGGGGATGCCTTGTCTTCCAGATTCTCCCAAAAAACATGGTTGATATGGTTGTAGAGGTAGTATTCTATGACAGGTGTGTGCTATTTCCAGATGTGTCCTGATGCAGTCCTATGCTTCTGATATTACCCTGACATTCCTCTGAACTACCAGGATGGTTCATCTCTACCCACCTTCAGGATGATGTAATCCTCTTGCTGACCAATGCCGTAGTGTGGAATCCAATATCATAAATTATGTTCCTTTTGATCCTCCTATATAAGTTTAACATTTTCTTTTGGTCTCCGGTGCTTTAGACACACTCCCAAAAAAATATTTTTTCCTCCATCTTTTCGACCTTTGCATCATATGCATTGACTTTATGAGCCACCATTAGATTAATGATTTATGTGGTTTATGAGTATGGTTAATTAAGGTCATTCACAAATACTATTCATGGAGAATGTTGGTAGATACATATGTTGTAGAGATCTTTATTGGATGATTTAGTTTGTGGTGTCTGGTTCTATAAGAAGCATTCATAGACAAAATTTCTAGATGTTCAGTTCGATAAAGTAGTTTTCATGGTGAATGTTCATAGAGATCAAGAGATTCAAGAAATTATAACAAAAAATTTTATTCCCAAAAATATTTGATTCACTTTAGGGGCCCCCAATATGGTATTTATAGGCATATGACGACTTGATATTTGAGATTCCCTTCACACCTGCAACCATCAAGAATCAACATCATGAATTCTATTTGATAAAGGGATAATATTTTCAATTTTTGTAGATTCTCCCTCAAATTACAACCCTCATTTTCTCCATCGACAACAATTTTGAGTACTAAATTGGTTTGTTCCAAAATAAATTTCATAGGAATAGTCAATGAATGTGCGGACTATTAGAAGGAAACATGATCAAACAGACCAAGAACCCTCTTGAGGGGTTTTTTTTCTTAAAGCCTTGTCTCTTCATAAACTATTGGTGCTCATATATTTCTCAGACATTAATTACACTTCATGAATGTGTGAAGCTATGATAGTGTCCTCCATTAGTGTGATAGTGATATGTGACCATGTGAAATATTTACGATGTCCTCCATGAGTCATACGACACTTCATAGTCACATGAAGGATTGGTGGTGTCCATCACAAATTCGATTGAACTTTTCCCATTCACTAAGACCACAATTAATTCATGAATCTCTTCCCATATTCACAAAAACCATTTACATTAAATACACCCCTTATTTTAACCTTTGTAGGATGATCATCCAACCTTTTAACTTCCTAATTTCTCCCAATTCGTGAACCTCTTGAGTATTAGGAACCCGAACTAAATGGATAATCCTAGGTATATGGGATTCATGAACCCCACTTTAATATATTTTTAAGAGGCTCCAGCCTAGTTGGAGATGCCTTTCTGGAAGGCCTACACCCTTCTTGATGGAATAAGGACATATGGGGTACTTTGGGCTTCAAAAATAATTCATCCTTCATAATTTACTCCTTTTCGGATCTAGGACATCATCCTGAGGCGTGGTCACCCTATTTCTTATATCTCCATCCTTAAAAAATCCCATGAACTCTTAGCATAACTTTATATTCATGAATATCCCCTATGATAGGACCTATGATTTGTGAAACCTCTCCTCCTGGTTTTTATATTCTACATCCATTCTACTGATAACTCTTAGAAAAGGCAAAGTGCCTAGGTCATACACATCTATCCATGATTAGTACAGATTCCACTAGAGTCTGTATGTGATATTTGACACCCATTGTCATATCCCAATCCACTTCAAATGTGACTAGAGACACCCACACACCTATTTCTTCATAACATAAGTATTTTATATGCACAGTAACATGGACTTCGTGATTGACCACTCCTCCATGTTATGATACCCCTGAGTTTCCAAATCCATGCTCCTCCCATTGGTGCATTAGTGGTGATTATGTAAGGACAAGGGGTATAGAGTGAGTACTCAAAATATAGGCTATATAATATAGGATTTCCTTATAACAATGTCTCAACATATGATTTTAAAATTTATCCCTACCTTGTGCAATAAATAGATTATGCTCTATGTTGGAGTGATATGGGGTGGTCTCCACACAGCCTAACCTCACAAGGAATATGATCACCCTCACAATGAATGAGATACTCCTCACATTGAATGAAATCCTCATAGGGCTTCTTCCATGCTTAATCCCCACACTACCTCTAATTATGACTTCTTTCACAACAAAATCCATAGATCTAATTATTCCTTCTATTGATCACACCAAGAATGACTCACATGGTCTTAAATATTAGTGGTGATCATAAAACCCACCAAATTACCACTTTGATGGTCCTTCTCCATATATGTATTCCCCAACCTCCATCCAAATGGGACAATTTCATGGTTAAGACCCAAAAACATGTTCCTTTGGTCCTTCTATATAGATATATGTCCCAACCCATTTCCAAAATACAAGGGATTTGATTCCAAAAAAACTGGGATATGTTGGAAGCCTCTATGAGGTCCAAACCCAACATCCACATCCATCCTGATTTCTATTGGGGAACATATCTAGTAGGATCATTCCCCAAGCCATCTCTCATGAAACTCAATGAGTTAGCCCCACACCAATGTCAACAATGAGAAATATTATGGAGAAGGTTAGCTTACATGAATAATCCCAACCCTATCCATCATTAGCACTCCATTCGTGGTGCGATAGTACTTACTATATGGCACTAAATGACATAGACTAGTCCTATCACAATACCTTAAACTTTAGCATTGAACTATGTGGGTTTTGATAACTGTATTCTAAACAGGTTATGTATGATGGATTTCTATGGTCACATCCTAAACAATTGTAAACCATTCATGTTCTCCCACATAGGGATGTACCTCCTTGATCCACATCCAGGGGTGCTCTGATCAACCATCAAGTGTGACATCTTATATTTATGGAACACAAATTTTGGTTCCACCTCCATAGGTTTTTCTAAACCGTTCTTCAAAAAACCATTCAGGTGCCCCCTCTTAGGGACACACATCCTTGATCCACCTCCATGAGGTGTTTTGATCAATCCAATCCATCACCAAAAGTTGTTAAACTTGTGATCCCAAATAAGTAACTGATGAAAAACATGGAATTCCTGAGGATAACTCCTTGGAAGATATGTTCTTATAGATTCAACTACTTCATGAAAAACATGGGATTCTTGAGGTGAAATCCTTCCTAGATATACACCTTTATAACTATAAACCTCTGGTTCAACATGTGATTCCTTGTGTTGCATAACTAAGATGACTCTTTGAGATACTATCCCATGAGGAAGAATACAAGTGAAAACTGTTCTCATTGACCAGACATTCTTGTGATGCCCAATTTAATTACTCTCTCAACCAAAGGTTGCTACCATGTCATGAAACACTTTAATTTCTAAAAAAAATTTGTGCAATTAACTAGTATCCACAAATATATGAAACATGTAATGAGTTGAATGAACATAGATTTACTCTATGAAGGAGAGCCAGACTAGGAGACAAGTTTCAATTTGGAATACATGGAAGGAGGAACCTACATCACATCATCCCATTTTGATCAAGGTGAAGAAATTACTATTCAAAGTGATGAAAGCTTCCCATATTTGGAAAGTGGTAATGGGCGGTACCAAGCAAACCATCACAAATTAACACACATGGCAGTGGCCTAACAAAAATAATTCAAAATAGTGACCAGGTTTTCATCAAAATTTCTCTTTAGTTAGGTCACCATCTACTTGGAATATATGGGAAGATATCTTCTAGATATGTTCGACATTTTTATGTCATTGGGATGATTGGGATATTTTCTTATCCATTGGAATTACCAAATCAGCTGACATGAATTGATGTTTTTTTCACACATTGAAACATAGGAAATATCGTACCTGTCCCTATCATATTCTATGTTTGAATGATATTGAGGTAGAGCTAGATGTTTCTGTTGTAGAGTACCAAATTGAGATCATTGAAACCCATTTGATAGTATTTCATGGGAAGTCGATTAAGTTGGTCAATGTGTTATGGTTTCATGGATATGATTCTCATGAGACTTGGGATAATGCACCATTGATGAGGAGGTAGTGTCCTCAACTCTTTACCAAACTTCTTTCATCCATGTGAATTTTCATGGACAATATTCTTATAATGGGGAGTTTGTAACATTATGTTACCTTCATTCAGGTAACCCAATTATATTTTATTGTTTTAGTATTTAATTAGGCATGTCATGGGACTCAAAATGATGGAGAAATTTTATGATAATATTGAATTAAATATTAGGGATTCATGTTTATTTGATTTAATGGAATCTGGGTATAAAGAAGAAATTTATTTATGGGATTATCCCTAAGTTTGGAGAACACCCTAGTTAGTATGGGTTCTTTGTGTAAGAATCTAGGGTTTCTTCTATGTGCTTGGATATTACGTTGTGAGTAAATGGGTTAAATGATGAGTACATGGTCACCAGAAACAAGTCATGATCTTGGTACACAATGTGATGGTATACATGCTGGGTATGAGTTTGACAACATATAATCATAAATATTCAGTTAATTTTTTCAATGAAAATAGTATTTTGGTGTATGTGATCACCGTGGATCAAAAGATGTGTTAGGGGATTACACAACATTTAACGGTCAAGAGAAAATATTTTTGGGCTCTGTATGAATAATATTTTCTTCCATTATTTTACAACCACCTTTTGACTTTAACCTAGGAGGGTTATCTGGTGATTTTGGGAGACTCCATTCGATTTGAATTGATTCCTTCAGTGACTGGTAAATTTTGAGGATGGTTTTTTTCTATCTGGGTGAGTAGTAATTTCTCTTGGTATTTTTTGCTACCTTTTCCATGCATCATTTCCATAATTATCTTTCTATTTTAGAATATATCTTTATCTTACTCTATTTTTTATTTTTTAGTATACGTGCCATGTTTTTTCATTTCAGGTGGGGGAAAATCATTCCCTATGGTTTCTTTTCGATGTATGGGTGCTAGTTTCCAACTCGTGGGGATTGGGAACACTCTTCAGGTATGTGGCATATCAGGTTGGGTATCAATTTAAGAGGGTATTCAGATTGGTTATATACAATTTCTTAGGTATTTAACAACAAGAGATTATATATAAGCCTTATTTTGTTTATAATGTAATGTATTTTTCAAAGGATCTACTATATTATCCTATGTGGAACCCCTAAAGATATTAATATCACTCATCTAAATGATATATCACATGATATAGTGTTTTCATGGGATGTATTTTGTCCTTTTAGGGGACTAGGGTTCCTTATATTGAGAAGTATCCCCAGTTTTTCCATAACATAGCATATTTTATCCCTTACCTCTATAAAAACCCTATGTTGAGTAATAAAAATCTCAATACAAACATCTTACATCATACAATCACATGTAATGATGTTCTCTACCACTGTTTTCAAGGCTTATATGGTGTCTTGAAAATTTTTCCATTGAAACCCCCACCATTTAACAAAAAACATGATTCCTTATTGTGATCTCACATAATATTTTTTGGATTGAAAATCAACATATCTATTACTTTTGACATAATTTATCCTCTCCTATAAAGACCGCGAACATATCCTTGGGTTTTCTCAAATACAGAAGAATGATCCTTAAAACAATCCAATGAATCTTACCATGATTGGATTTGTATATCATATTTATTATCAAATTATAAGCTATATTGTGGTGATTACACAACATATCAAACATAATAGATTCTATGTCATGTACATGAGAAATTATATCCATTATTTATAACTCTTTTTAAGGATCATAAAAAATTTTGTGATTCATTACATGCAACAGTTGTGAGGACCCCTTCTTAGAGTCCCCCCCTAATAAAACTATTTAACACTTTAATAATATATGTGTCTCGACTTAGTCTAATATACCTTTATATTTTTCTCTATAGATATTCATACCTAGTATATAGGCAGATTCAGCCATTTTTATCACTGAGAAACATTTATCTGGACACATCTTGAAAAAATGATATATTCAGGATTTAGTTTTTGATAATAAGTATTTCTAACTATAAATAGTAATATAAAAAATAAAATACTCCCACCAACCCACTTATATACATCGGTATAATCCTAATTATTCATGGAACCAAACTCTTTGATTTTTTCATCTAACCATATATTCCAACTCTAAGAATATTTCTTTAGTTAATTAATAGTCTATAGAAACTTGAAAACCTTAGTAGACACTTTAAGAACTTCAAAACCATCAATTTATATCATATAAAGATGCTTTTTCAATTATCATTAAAGAAATTAGTTTTTATATGCATTTTATATATCTCATAATCATGATGATCTACTATGGATTATAGAATTTTAATAGACTCCATTATTTATATAAGAGAATATTTTCATCCAATCCCATACCACTAATTTATTTAAAAAATTTACCCTTTTGGCATTGTTTAGTGGTAGACAATATACCATTTATGTAAGATCTATATTATATGTACTACTTACTACCTTTGGTACTTACCTTTTTTAATGGATTAACATAGTTCTAAACTTGGTTGGTGTACCTGGTGTCCATTTCAAATTTCACATAATTGAACGACTTTTCTGAACCTGATTTCGTAATGGCATCCTAGTAGGTTGTATCTTTATATCCTATGAACATTACATCATCATAATTATCCATAATAATTATCTTTATCTTATGTTCCTGATGAATCCTACCAAAAAATTAATTTTATTATGTAACATGGGTCAGCTCATCCCATGTAACTCTATGGAAACGGTTCAACCTCTATTTAAGGAACACTTATTTTTTTTTTGTTGGTTTTAAACCTCTCTAAATTCATATTTACTCCCACTTACTTTTAGAACAATATATTCCATCTCAAAAAGTAATCTTTTTTATCAATAAACACATTGTGTATAGTAAACTAATAGGAATAGTATGACATTGTTTCAATAGGATAAAAAGTAAATAATAACTTATCAGATTTAAGGACAAT
Organism: Viscum album; assembly: GCA_963277665.1. Classification (NCBI taxonomy): domain Eukaryota; kingdom Viridiplantae; phylum Streptophyta; class Magnoliopsida; order Santalales; family Viscaceae; genus Viscum; species Viscum album. Next base: position 1,756,743,514 of record OY728137.1, read on the forward strand.
ATCATTAGAATAAATTCGGCATACGAGTTCTTTGCAACACCAAAAACTCTTGAAATACATTTTTGAACGATTCAAGGGTTGTATATCAAATAGATTATTCATTATTACTTTAAATGGAACTTTGTTTAGAAGGAATGAAATCATTTCTTGGGGAAAACCCTAAAATTAAATATGAAGGTCACACAGACCCATCATTGATAGATTCTTCAATAATAAGGTTTTTTTCCTCATATAAGACACTCCATTCCATTTTTTGTATTCTGGTAGGAATGAGTTATAAAGTAATTCCACAATATTTAAGATGATTTAAGAATTCTTGGATTAATTTTTCACCTTCTAGATATAATTGGAGAATCTTATTACCCTTTACAAGTAGATTCATTACTTGTTTTTAAAACACTTTGAAATTTTTCGAAATTTAATATATTTTTTCATCAAAAAATATTACATTATTGAGAAAGTCATCAAAAAAGGTAAAACTGTACCCAAAACCACTAGTTTCTTATATTCCCATTTGGCCCACATACATCACTATGTATGAAATCCAACAATCCACTATCACTTTCACAATTTCCACCATTATATGTATTTATCATTTTTCCAAATTTAAAAGAGTAAAATATATCAAATTATTTCAATAGTCTATCTCTATAGTGTCTTTGAACGTTTTCCTCATTATATATTTGAGGTTACAAAGCCAAAGGTAGGTTTGATTATAGTTCACCCAAACATTCTTATTATGATTGTTATAAAAGGATTATCCTTATAAAGAATGTATATACCATTCATTATATTCTAAACTCCTTGAAACACATCATTCTTATATATTGAACAACTCTTTTTTATGATAATGATTTAAAATCCCATATTTTCTATTCTAGACATAAGAATCAAATTCCTATTTATGGAAGGAACATAATAGGTATTCATTAATTATAAAAACAAATCCATTAGGATAACTTAGATCATATATGCCAATATAAAATGTATAAAATCTTTTTATTTTATAAAATTGAACATATACTTCACTCATTATCAATTATCTCTTCACTATGAGTTGGAATTTGTCAACACAACTTTGGGATACAAACATGGTGTCTAATATCCATGATTTAGAGTTAGGGGAATTAATATCTATTACATTCACATTCAGATTCTCATAATATTTATCCTTAATATTTTTTTCAACCCCTAGTAATGATATTTAACTATATAATAGGTCATACTATCAATTGATCTCAAAATAGTTACGATTTTGTATTACATAATCTAAAATAAATATGTATTAATGGGTGTTTATCTTATTTTATGTCCTTTCATTATGAAATTTTATAGACAGTTCACCCACTAAAAAATTACATGATACATCTTATCCATTTAGTGACCCATGATATATATTTCACTATGTTTTGGTTTACTTTATAATTTATCACATCACTAATAAATTATGGTATTGTATTATCCCAATAATAACTATTTTTAGTCTTAGATATTTAAGATAATAACTCTTTATCCAAATCCATTACATCGATTCACTCAACTCTATTAATTTAGTAACTTATTCCTATTAGGGTCTCCCAACTAAGGTGACCCAAGTAAAATATAAAAAGCAATAAAATAATTTGAAATCTAAAGGGACCCAACATTATCATGACCCACCTAACAGGAAAATCTAGTCTATCTTATTTCTATATTTCATCACACAAGATAATCTTGAGGCGTCCATTTTTATAATGAAGTAATATGTTGGACTATCAAGGTCTTGAAATGTATCCCCTTGGAAGTAATTGAACACTTAGTATTTTGAGAAATTTTTAAATTTTAAACTCTCAACCATTTAACATATATCACATGCATATTAAATCCATATACATTTCATTTCATGATACATTTTTCATGTCATGATTTATTCCTCTCCGTATGCATGTTTTTTATAACATTATTTTTGAATCCCCATTCCAACCTCTAAAGTATTTTGTTCCCACCACATTAATGTGCAACTATTAAAAACCCAATTATATTTGATACTCACACAAAAATAGAAGCCAAATCATATTAATATTTATCAAAAAGAATAATATGCATAACGTATATGAAATTTTCAAGAATAATAAAATCGATATATGATATTGATAATATCCACATTGGTAAAACCAAGGAGATAGTTAAACAACCCATTAATCTTTATAGACAAGGTATAAACCTTCTAGTTGGTAGGTATGCAGACCCCAAGTTCCTCTCTCTAGGGAGAAATTTCTCAAGATATAATTCAATTAATTATATATCTAACACCTAATATGCACACACTATGACTAATAACAAAATTCAGGACAACAAATTCATTTAAAAATAGAGTCAATGGTAGATTTTTTATAGAAATGCACCCATCATAAATTGAATGGAAAAATCTCCTAGAATGTATTTCCACATAAATAATGAATACCCATTATTCATATTTCATAAAAAATTTCAAAATAAGGATAGTGAAATAAATAACTACTTAATAAATGAACTCTTCAATTATGTAAACATGGGAATAATTTATGAACATTTTAATTAATATAATCTATATATAAACACATTATAATTAATAAAATCATTTTTAATACTCCATATAAGTTAATTTTGAAACATTCATAAATACATTTTCTGTTATTGATAAATAATTTAAAAATAATATAGTTGATTTCATAATGGAATTTTTTTAGTAAATAAACATTTTATTTATATGTGAAAACATGTAAAAAATATGATATTATTTATTTTATATTTAGGCTTAAATTCGTATTTTAAAAATCCTAAATATTATTGTTTTTAAACTTTTTATAAACCAAAAATATAATTCATAAAAATTTGTTTCTCAAAATCTACTTAATGTGCATCAATACATTACTCAAATGGTGGCTATTATGGATACAAAAACTTTTTGGTTCTTTAATTGAAGGTGAACCAATCCTTTTACTATGGAAATGTTCCTATGATTTGGGTTACTTTATGGAAAACATGTACTCCTAAGCAATGAATTGGACCATTATATCTAGAGAATCCAATCCAAGTGCCACCATGTGAAATTCATTTACATAGTGTCTATGATCTTTGAGTTTTGAAGTCAATAAATCTATAACTTGTTGACTCATACATCATTTTTTCCATGATATTTTTGGGAATCCTGGATTAAATATTTTAAATCCTTAAATATACTCTATATGATACTACTGGTGGGTTTTGTTTGATCATAATAAGACCATTGAAAGAGATATATAACCCAGACATAGACGGATATATCTCTAAGGAATCAGAAATTACAATATTTTTTAAAAAGTTATAAATATTCTTACATCAGATATTTTAGTATAAAAAACTTCCATATTCTACTTTGAGGGAGTATACTTGATAATTTTCATTAGGTTCATAATAAATATTCCTACTACCTCTATGGTGAAAATCCTACAAGTGGATCCACGAATCTTTCGGGAGGACTATAAGGCACAAAAGGTTCTGTAGATCCTCCACTATATACCAAACATAATTTTAGGAAGAAGAGTCTATCAACTATTTCTTAATAGCATCTCACACCAAGTGAAATATGATCATATCCTAATATATATATATATATATATATATATCCATCTTCGATATTATTTATTAAATGAATATAATTGTCCTTATGAAATGGTATGAGTTCCATCACTTGGAATATGAGTTATTAAAATTGTCGGTGTCTATTCATTAAAACATTTTAAAGAATGTCACCTTCCATAAATGAACAAACTATTTGGTTCATAAATTATGGATTTTTATTGGAGGGTTGTGGAAAAAAATATTCAAAGTATGAATAAAAAATGACGATATCGAGAATTTCAACCATCGTATCCACTCACACCACCAAAATTTGGTGATACCTACTGCAGTTCATATTCAATAATATTATCTAGAATGGATTCATTTTTTTAAATATGTCTCGATATGCATGTTTTTATGTGGTTAAAAAACTCTGATCATTAATTTATAATTTTGTTAATATGATTCACAACTTACCTTTAAAAAAATTATCATTTCACAAATTTTTTATTTATTCATTAAATACATTTATTAAACCTTATATTTAATGTAGTGATTGAAAATAGAATATATCCATGGAGGTGGTGAGGTGACCAAAACATGGGAAATGATGTCCATAACGAGAGGGAGTTAGATAATATTAGTTAGAATAATTTAATAATATTTTACTATACATACGTCTCTACTGTCACAATATCATTTTGGTTGGGAAGTATAAAAATAATGAAAATTTAAAGAGCTCTATAATGAAGATTCCATCTTCCTTGGATACAATTATTTAGAATATTCCTTTAGATTTTGTAGATAAGAATTTTAGCGAGACTAGTAACTCTAGGGAATGAGAAAGTGTGTTGGAGGGGGTTCTATTAGATCTTTGTTGAGCTAAGGTTCTTATGGTGTGGGGATAATTTGGGAAGTTATATGTGTATTTATAGTGGTGTTTTAGAATAAAAATCTAAATATTTTATAATTTAGGATTTTTTAGAAATATTAACGATTCATAGGATTTTTTTCTTCATTATAAAAAATATATTGATTATATTTTAAAATTAGATAAATCCAAAAAAAAAATTTACCTTTTAACCACTCATTTAAATGAAAGTAACCAAAGATGGATTTTTATCCGGATAAATTATATTTTAGGTTCCAAAATATCTAATAAAGGTTTCTAAATTATAATTTATATTTATAAATTCTTTATTTTACCCCATAAATACATTACTGGTTGATAAAAACGTTTTATAATCTTTTTCATAATTATATGCTGATTGTTTCATAAAAGTCACTGTAATTTTAAAAACTTTATTTTTAATATTCACCAAAAAATGAAGCTCTTCAAAATAAATTCAAAAATGGAACTATGATAATTTTGAAGTACTGATTAAAAAAAATTCATTTTTATGCAATCCAAATTAAATTTTTTTGGAAATACACTTTTAAATAAAAAATACATATTTTATTTTAAATATTTTTTATTAATGAGAATGAATTTAAAACATTTCTATGTTCTTAACATTTTTTATTTCAATTATCAATTAAATAATTTAAAAAATAATTGTTTTTAAATTAAAAAAAATTATTACAATATTCCTTTAAAATTATAGAATTTAATTTGTTAAGATAAAAAATAAATTATATATATATAAATAAATTTCATAAAAAATTGGTGTTTTTGAAATGGAATGATTGGATTCAAAATTTAAAAATTAATTACCAATTTCCATGAAATTAATCAACATATTTATTTTAATGAAAACCATTTAAATTTAGTAAAATATTTAATTTTTAAATATTTATACTATAATTGTTGGAACCTAAATTGAATTTATCAAATTAATTACTATATGTTAATATCATCATAACTTCTAAAAATAAAAACCCTTAAGACCTCTAAAAATGATGTAAGGGTAAGATAAGAAATGGTGGGAGTTGTGAGTGTTGATTTTGTTAGCATGGATCCCATTGGGGTTTATAAAAGCCTAAAATTATCCTATAGACAATTTTATCATGTAATATTGTTGATGTTCATCTTGGTATAGGTCTGGGGAAAACCATTATGACATTACCTCTTTCCCAATCTAAAAAAATGAGGTTTATAGGGAATGTTACCATTTCTTTATTCCAATTGTTCTTCTTTCTATATAGATGCCATAATGTAGTTACTTTTATTTATACCCAAAAAATCAATTACTATGTTACAACAGTCGCAAATAATTGTTATAATTATATTAATATATCACAGTTCCTTTATTATAGTGTTGTGTGTGATATAATAAATTCAATTAAATATTTATTTAAAGGTAAAAATATTATCTCAAAGTTTGACATTCCACCCCTTAAATAATTTACATCCTCTAAATTTTACATCCTTTCTGGTGAAAGTAGAATCGAGTATTCTTAATATAGACATGACTTGTGGTATATTTTAATTGATAAAGTAATATCAAAATCTTCAGGAATGATTAATATGTTACATTATTGAATTTTACACTATAATAAACATGTATTCAAATCCCTCATGAGGTTTTTTAATGAGCATGTGATTCATCCAAAGAAAACCCTCTAGGGATTTTCATAATAGACGTTAAATTAATCCCTCTTATTATGCATCATGTGAATATTGAGTAAATACCCAACCAAAAATTTTCACAGTTATTACCAGTAGTTGAGTCATATCTTGAGATTGTATCTATATGTAGTAGTAAGTAAATTATTTCATTGATAAAATAACACACTCTCTTTAATTTATGAATTTATTAATATGTTTTCATATATTTAGATCTATCCTTAGGGTTTCCACTAGTGAAATATAATCATAATTCTCAATAATAATATAACATAAATTTAACAAGATATTTTTTACTATATATCAAAACAAAATTTCATAAAAATGTATGCTTCTTGAAATAAAAATATTCATTTATCCCCAAACAACATAAAATTGCATGTAAATCGTGTAACACCCCCACATTCGATGCTCAGAGTTAGTGCCTTAATATATTACATTGGCATAGATACATGTAAGATGAATCCAAAAGAACTGATCAGTTTAGTTATTTTGGAAACCTGATACATATAAGAGTTCACAATTACAACTCGAAACAAAAAGAAACATAATTACTTCATCAGAAAATTTGATAATCTCTTAGATTAACCATGAAGTTCATTTATAGCATAACAATCCTCAGAACCTAGATGGATAAAACATAAGAAATGGGTGATCTCAGATTCTCAGTAAGGGTAATCAATACAGCGGAAGACATCATAAACATAAATATTAGGCATTGTTAATAACTAAAAACACAATCCTTTAAAAATTAACACCAACAAATTATGAAAGGAATACAAACTGTATAAATAATTCCATATTAAAGAATAATCATGAGTACTCTACTAGTTGAATAACCTCTTGAACGTTTAATTACTAGTTTTATAATGATGGAAATACATATGTTGGAAAATCTAAAACTTATCGTCAAGACCTAGACCAAGACATATAAAAAATATTAAGGCCTCACCCAAAATCATATATAAAAATGGGAAATTACTCAACCAAGTCCATATATATGTGTCTCATGAGGTCGACCCATGAATCGAAGAGCTATAGAAGGCCCCACCAATCACTTACTAAGTCCAATGCATTCCTCATATGAATTAGTATAAACATAAAAAACAAACATATTCATATTGAAACTAATATATTAAATTTAAATAACTTTCTCCAATCATTAAACATAAACACTAACTATTCAGAGTAATATGGCGAATGATTTTAAGATAGCACTTCCACATTCAATATAATAATAAACCATTCAATAAAATAGGGTGGATGATATCATAGGAGATAAACCTCAATGAAGTAGAATATTAAACAAATGATGTTTGTAACGACCCGGACCTGAACAGCCACTCGAAAAGTGCCGAACGGGTCGGGTGTCACTACCTTAGGCGCACCTCCCCTGAACGCCAATGGATTCTGACTAGCAGCGAGGGTATGTTAGGTATAGTGGGGAGGCTATACCCTCTTGAAGGATTATAATAAGGTTACTGGTCCAAGTATAAAAGTAATGATACAGCTCAAATAAATCACTCAGTAGACTCGAACCAGACCCGCATCGCGGAAGCACATTGAATAACAATAAAGAGCGGAAGCAATATAGAAATAATAGCAACAGAAAGTAAACAGTACAACATGCCAGCAATCAACGACAATAACTGCTAAAACAACCACGCATACATCCAAGCAAGTTATACGAATCAATATACATACAACGGAGCCAATGGCTAACCAGCAGTAGCTACAATATGAAGTAAACATGTTGATGCAAGAAAAAGAATACTAAACAAGTAACTCTAGTATGGACCGACCTCAAGGTCCATGCCAGTATCCATGTCAACATCACTAAAGTCCAGCTCCTGAGGCTGACCCTCTACCTGCACACAATTTCATAAAGTCTACACGCGTCCCGAAGGGCCCGTGTAGGGTGTGAGACAAGTCTCAGTAGGATACCACCCAGAGGTGCATACCTAATATAAGTTTTTAGGCAGACATGCTTATATAACAAAAAAAAGAAATAGTGCAATGCCCAAAAGTAAACAAATACTTCACTGGTGCTCAACAGCCACCAGGAAGTTTCACCTTCTTCGACCAACTCCAGAATCTCTGGTCTGTATCCCATCACCTCATGCCACCTCACACCATGTGTCTCAAGTACCAACGTCCTGAAGGCATGCCCAGCCATCGTAACCTAGCTCGAAATCTCAACCTGCCCATGGCACAACATCCGGAGGAACCATGATACATGTCCTCAAATCATAACCGTAGGGACAACGATGTCTGCCCTCAAATCACAGCGAGCCTCTACCCCCAACCTGACTGCCTCAAAGCTATCTCCTGAAGGCTCCTCACCATCCATGTGGCTTTCTATGGAAAGCACCCCCAAACCAAAATACCTAACTACAACAATCGGGGGCCTCTACCCAGCAAGTGGCCGTACCACCTCATCTCGGAGTCTATCTGTGTGCACACTACTCAAAAGTACCTAGTTAGTGGTAATCACCTTAGTATATTCCCAATCCATAACTCTTCTGACACCTCGTGCCACTGCGAAACTGTCGCTCAAGTCTGATGGCCTCGCCATCCAAGTAACCCGGGCCAAAGCCCAACCCGACAGTCCAACTACCTCAACCGACGTCCATGACGCCCAATCCCGTGGTAGAAACCACCCAAATAAAACTGAGAAAAATCCCCAACCTGTTATCCCCATCACTCAACAATACATCCGGGCCTTGCCCAACACAACAAGAAGTTCACCATTGGAAAAATCACACATTGCATAACCATACTCAAATAATCACTTGGAACAGGCAATTACTAAACAAATAAATTTCTCTAACTTGTGTTGTCTCATACCAGCACCTAACTCATTCTTAATTTAACGATTAAACTCAGAAGTTAACTCAAATTATTCAATAAGCAGTTTGAATGTGGCAGTTTAAATAATGGTCCCATTCATACGCATTTCGGCACCCCCGGCCGAATTGCCCCAAATGAGCTATGACCTCTATCCTGGCCTCGCTCAAGCACAAAAAGGGTCAAGGAATACCCAGAGGCATCCCACAATGCAGATAAACTATTAAAGATAATTAAACAAGGGTTTCACTTAATAACCCACGTTGCGCCCGAAGGTCGCAACCCCAAATTGTCTATGAAAACACAAAATATGGTATGTACCACCTACCTTGTACTCGTACGTTGACACTCCTTTGATTTCAGCCTCTTAGTCGGACTGAATCATGGTAGATCTACGTTTCCGTCAAATCCGGCAATTCCGTTCGGATGGAATCTACAGAGGAATAAGTGAGGGATCAAGGACGAAGAAGGGTGCACGGGGTTTGACTTTCCGATGCAGTCCCACTGCCACAGACGGATCGAAGAATGGAGGTCGTACGAAGATTCTGGGAGGGATTGAGTTTTTCAGAAGTTCTCGGATGAATAGTTCATCCAAAGGGAAAGAAGAAGAGAAATCTGGGAATGAGGCGCGCCGGCACCTCGATTGCTCGAATAAAAATAAAAATACACGACGTGTATTTCCAAATTACATGCCGTGTATATGGGTTTCCGTACTCCAACTTAAGTGGAGTCCAGCACATTTCTTGGACAGTGTACACGGTCAACACACGACCAGGGGCTCGGCCGATACACGGGACAATGGCACACGACATTTCAAGGAAGACTACATGCCGTGTAGATGGAAATTTACACCTTGGCACCACACGACATGTACTTGGCCTCACACGGGTAAGGGATACATGGCGTGTCTATAAATTCACATCGTGTTGCAAGAAACGTCAACATGGTCTTCACACAGCATGTACTCGACGAGCACACGGTCGGTCACTCGGGTAACTCATACATGGCGTGTACTTAAAGTACACGACATGTAGTTTGGAAATTTCTAGAAACTGCCCAGATTTTCCAGACTTCTCAAAAACCAGTCAAAAGTTTAAACATGGTTGGAATTTTACCCGTTTCTAAAAAAAACTCGGGTTCTTACAAACCCCCCACCTTAACATAGCTTGTCCCCGAGATACTAAACGAAACCAGGAGATGTCACCGAACACGCCCATCCCGGTTAAACAAACCAGACTACCCTGGTCTCAAGGTTATGGAAAAATTCCTAAAAGGGATCCCCACCTTAGGAATTGTCTACATGGTCTCAACCCGAACAAAGCTCAAGAAAAACAAATCAAAAATCAAGGCCCAACAACCTATTTCCGAGACCCATGGTCCTCTTGTGACACATCGTCACCCCTACACCTCCTTGGTGCTCACGTGTTGCTTCCGACACCCAACGTAACCCTCACCGCATCGATGTCTGCCTCCTTGAGGTCCTGCATCTAATAGACGCTCAAATAAAACCTAGTGCCATGCAACTCAGGTAACCTGCATCCACGATGCCCCGATTCCCACAGCACCTCAATTAAACTGAATTCTTTATGCTCCTGATGCCACAAATCTCAAATATATAATAAAATATATAACACATCTGATATGATGCCAATCCCACTAACTAGTATCTATTCTGTCCATAAGCATCATGTGCAGTCCGTGCACTCAACCAGACATGCCTCAAGAGGCCACACTAAAAGAAAGTAAGGAAAATCATGGCCACACCCACGGTGTACCTGCCACCGTCGTCGGCTCTCCAGCCTTCTCGATCCCTGGCAACTCCACAGCATGAACTTGGCCCGAAACACGACTTCCTGATGCCTGACCTTCCTACGATGCTGCTTCAGTCACCAGCCACTGACCCCTCAACTGGGTCTTGCTATCCCTGTCACGTCCTTCATGTGCAGGTAAACCTCAGCTACCTTCTCCTGGTACCGAACCTGAACCAACTCCTGACGCCACATTCTATCCTGGTCCCTACCTGCTGGCTGTGTGAGAAGGGTGCCTGCAAAACCCCTCCAGATGCCCGACCTATCCACATGCCCGGAACTCTTTCACGGGCCTATCACACTGAGCCCGAACATGTCCCGACTGTCCATACTGAAAGAAAACCACCGCTGAACTACCACGAGGTGGTCTAGCTGAGTCCTTGTCTTGCCTTCCCTGGTGGAACTCATCTCTACATCGCTTCCTGCTGTCTGGACCATCAACTGAAGCTGTCACCCTGCCAAAATTAGATTTCTCTCTGTCGTTGCCCTCGGCTATGAGTGCCTGGTTCACTACCTCGGAGAAGGAACCCAGCCTGAAGATGTTTACCTGAACCCGAATGGTGTGTCGTAAGACGTCCTCGAAGCGCCTCACACTAGCTGCATCATCTCTTACCATACCAGGTGCAAAATGAGACAACTCTGTGAAGGTGGCTGTGTATTCCATGAAGAACAAATCTCCCTGCTGAAGACTCAAGAACTCTCGAGCTCTCTCTGCCCTTAGTGTCTCTGGATAAAAGTGCTCAAAGAACCGGTCCTTGGAGTCCTTCCATGCCAGTCCCTCGTGCCTACGAGCCTGAACCTGCACATCCCACCAACGCTTCGCCGGTCCTCTCAGCATGTAGGTCGCCAACTTGACCCTCTGCCCTGGAGGCTTCTCTAGCTGCTCGAAGATCATCTTCATGATCTCTATCCAATTATATGCCACCTGCGGACCACCCTCACCTTGAAAAAGCGGCGGGTGCTGTGACTGTAACTCCCACGTTAGATATTCCATAGAAGGATCTGCACCATGCGCACCTCTGTCAATCCCCTTCAAGAGACGTACCAGGCTAGCTCGGAGCTGCTCGTCAATCCACAGTCCGAGCGCTGCCAAACCCGGCTGCTGCCCTGCCTGTTCTGGATCCTGAACCAGATCCTGTCCCTGAGCCTGTACCTGCGGATCATGCTCTGCTTGCACTAGATTCTGAACATGATCCTGTGGAACTGTATCATCTCCTTCCAGATGATCCATCATGTTGCGAATGAGTAACCTACTGAATACCATAAATGGTCAGACAACCCATATATAGATAACTATATATTCAACACAGATAAGGAAAGCAGTAAAAGGCAGTGCATAACAACTACCCTTACTCCCCCTCACCGCAACCCATGCCCTCGCCATCCTGACCTCACGGCCTCCTTACCCTCCCTCAACAGAGCCAAGCACCAATAGTACCTCGGGCCGTGCCTGTCCTGAGAACCTACGTTGCCTCAATCCCAACGACCAAGTCGCCCAATCGTGACAGTTTCACTGCCTCAAACAGAGTACCCGCCTTCTCTTAAAAGAGCCATACCCAAAAATCCTGCACATGAAATTCTAAAAAATACAAATCATGGCATACAAATTACAATAAATAAGAAATTTTATCAGGAGTTTTACCTATTCACATTTCAGAGCATGCATAGCATGGAAATTGATTTTATTCACATGTTATTATCACTTCACAAAGCATATGTGCAGTTATGAAATTGAATTACCCTAAAATGTTCCTATCAAAATCCAAGAAAGAAACCGTTGCCATACCGGTCAAGGTTTACATATCATAATCAATAACACCTCACAAAAAGTGAGCCACCGAGGTGTAAATCATATCAACTGTAATCTTAGAAAAAAGCAAACAACAATTCCCGCCCCCGACAACTCAATCCACCCCTCGTACATGGAGCTGTAGGCACCCAAGAAAAAGATCAAAATTTAGTTCCAACAACCACCTTTCTCCAGTCTACCATATCCCTAATATTAAAACCAGTAGATATAAAAAGAGAAGTCGCTAACTCATTAGTAGATAGAAAAACACTTCTACTAAATCCCTATCAAGAACTCCTCTGATACCACTTTGTAACGACCCGGACCCAAAAAGCCACCCGAACAGTGCCGAACGGTTCGGGTGTCACTACTTTAGGCGCACCTCCCTTGAACGCCAAAGGCTGCCGACTTGCAGCGAGGGTCTGTTAGGTATAGTGGGGAGGCTATACCCTCTTGAAGGATTATAATAAGGGTACTAGTCCAATTATAACAGTAAAGATACACCTGAAATAAATGACTCAGCAAACTCGAACCAGAACCGCATTGCATAAGCACATTGAATAACAAGAAACAACAAATGAAATATAGAAACAACAGCAGCGGAAAGTAGACAGTACATCATGCCAGCAATCAACTGCAATACCTGCTAAAACAACCAAACATGCATCCAAGAAAGTTATATGAATCAATATACATACAACGACGCCAATGGATAACCACCAGTAGCTACTATATGAAGTAAACATGTTGATGCAAGAAAAAGAATACTAAACAAGTAACTCCAGTACGACACGACCTCAAGGTCCATGCCAGTATCCATGTCAACAGCACTAAAGTCGAGCTCCTGAGGCTGACCGTCTTCCTGCACGCAATTTCATAATGTCTACACTCGTCCTGAAGGTCCCGTGTAGGGTGTGAGACAAGTCTCAGTGGGATACCACCCAGAGTTCCGTACCTAATATAAGTGTTTAGGTAGACATTCTTAAATAAGGAAAAAAGTAACAATGTAATGCCCAAAAGTAAACAAAGACTTCACTGGTGCTCAGCAGCCACCAGGAAGTGTCACCTGCTTCGGCCAACGTCGGAATCTATAGTCTATTGCCCGGAACCTCATGCCACCTGACACCATGTGTTTCAAGTACTGACATCTTGAAGGCTCTCCCAACCATCATAACCCAGCTCGAAAGCTCAACATGCCCATGGCACAACATCCGGAGCAACAACGATACCTGTCCACAAATCATAACCGGAGGGACAACGATGTCTACCCTCAAATCACAGCGAGCCTCTGCCCCCAACCTGACCTCCTAAAAGCTATCTCCCAAAGGACCCTCACCTTACATGTGGATTCCTATGGAAAGTACCCCCAAACCAAAATACCTAACCGCAACTATCGGGGGCCTCTACCCAGCGAGTGGACGTAACACCTCATCTTGGAGTCTATCTCTGTGTACACTACTCAAAAGTACCCGATGAGCGGTAATCACCTCAGTATGTTCCCAAGACACAACTCTTCTGACACCTCATGCCCCTTCGAACCTATCGCTCAAGTATGATGGCCTTGCCATCCAAGTAACCCGGGCCGAAGCCCAACCCGATAGTCCAACTGCCTCAACCGATGTCCATGACGCCCAATCCCATGTTAGTAACCACCCAATGAAAATAGAGAAAAATCCCCAACCTGTGATCCTCATCACTAAAAAATACATCCGGGCCTTACCCAACACAACAAGAAGTTCAACATTGGCAAAATCAGACATTGCATAACCATACTCAAAACATCACTTGGAAGAGGCAATTACTAAACAAATAAATTGCTCTAACTTGTGTTATCTCATACTAGCACCTAACTCATTATTAATTTAATGATTAAACTCTGAAATTAACTCAAATTATTCAATAAGTAGTCTGAACATGGCAGTTTAAATAATGGTCCAATTCATACGCATTTCAGCACCCCTGGCCGAATTGCCCCGAATGAGCTATGACCTCTAACCTGGCCTCACTCAAGCACAAAAAGGGTCAGGGAATACCCAGAGGCATCCCACAATCCTGATAAACTATTAAAGATAATTAAACAAGGGTTTCACTCAATAACCCACACTGCGACCGAAGGCCGCAACCCCAAATTGTCTATGAAAACACGAAAGATGGTATGAACCACCTACCTCGTACTTGTACATTGACACTCCTTTGATTTCAGCCTATGATTCGGACTGAATCATGGTAGATCTTCATTTCTATCAAATACGGAAATTCAGTTGGGATGGAATCTGCGGAGGAATAGGTGAGGGATCAAGGACAAAGAAGGGTGCATAGGGTTAGCCTTTCTGATGGGGTCCCGCTGCCACTGACAGATCTAAGAACAGAGGTCGTACGAAGATTTTGGGATGGATTTAGTTTTTCAGAAGTTCTCAGACGAACAGTTCGCCCAAAGGGAAAGAAAAAGAGAAATATGGGAATGAGGCGCGACGACGCCTGGATAGCTTGAATAAAAATAAAAATACAGGGCTTGTATTTCCAAAGTACACACCGTGTATATGTGTTTCCGTACTCTGACTTAAGTGAAGTCCGACATACGGCATGGACCGTGTACACAGTCAACCCACGACCAGGGTCTCGACCGCTACACGGGAAAAAGGTACACGACGTGTCAAGGAAGACTACATGCCGTGTAGATGGAAATTTACACCTGGGCACCACACGACATGTACGTGTCCTCACATGGTTAAGGGATACACTGCGTGTCTATAAATACATGTCGGGTAGTAAGAAACTTCTACATGGTCTTCACACGACATGTACTCAGTGAGCACACGGTCGGTCACTTGGGTAACTCATACATGGCGTGTACTTAAAGTACACGACGTGTAGTCTAGAAATTTTAAAAAATTGCCCAGATTTTCCAGACTTCTCAAAAACCAGTCAAAAGTTTAAACAGGGTCGGAATTTGACCCGTTTCTTAAAAAAACTCGGGTTCTTACAATGTTGACATATATGAAGATACATTTAAATGAGACAATTGAAAAATCCTTAAGGAAATAATCCTTAAAGATTCCAAAGTGTCCCTTACCACCTTGAAACGTTAAAATAATAATCCCTTAGAATATAATGAGGATAAGGATAATCATGATATGTTATAAAAATGGTATGTATAGACACCATAAGAAAAAAATAAGTAGGGAATAAGTCATATATCTTATAAAATTTAAAGTGAGATAAAAAAATCTTTTTTTACTTTGGAAATAATTGTTCTTTTAGAAAATCATTTTCATTTGTCATGAAATAATATTGTAAAGTTGTATATCCTAGAAAATAAAAGGTAAGGTCAGTAAATTTATAATTAGTGCTTAAATAAAGCCTTATTTTTGTGAAATAATTTAAAAAGATTTTTTAAATAAGGTTTAGAAATAAAATATTTTAGTGTTGTTTAAGGAAATTATTAATGGATTTTTATTTGAAAAGGCTTGTTTTATTTCATGAGAATTGAAATGAAAAAATGGATTTTTCATGTTTAAATTTTTTATTTTATATTGATAAATATGGAATAAAACATATTATACCATGAACTTGAAAATTGGTAATGATTCAAGAATTTCCTTGAATCTTGCTTGCATTTAGAATGAATTTTTGAAAGATTATTTAAAAAAATGTGACTACCCATAAAATAAAGAAGGATTGTGATTGGTAGAAACATATAGAAAATTAAAACAGAATTTTTGAGGAGTAAATAATAATAAATAAGAATTTAATTCGAGTGAATAGTGAATAAGTGCAACCTGAATGAAAATGGAGGTTCTGGTAGACAATACATTCAAATTTGTAATCAACTAAATTGTATGACCAAAAATTAATAATCATCAAATTATTCATTTCATATCATGAAAATAATGATATTAATGATATGAAAAATCAATAGGATGTATACATACACCATACACAAGTAATAGTAGTGAATATGGAATATATCACAAAATTGGAAGTGAGATGAAGAAACCCCTTAGAAACATTATATCATGGTAAATGGTGTCCTAGTGAGGGATTAATGAGAGGTAAAAGTTTATCCCATATTTTATTTATCATAATAAAAGTATTATAGATGTGTGAAAACATACCCCATCATTAGGAATTAAAAATAAAATGACGCAACATAGGGTGGATTCTTGAATAAAAGTTATAGAGAGGATCGCTTACCTTAAATCCGAGGGTGTTCATTGCTTGATCTTAATGAATTGAATAACCAAATTAGATTATTAATTAACAATTCTGGAACCATTTATACATTTATTTTGTTTATTATTACTTTATTAATATCATTCATGTCCTTTTATATGGGTTAAGGTATCCAATTTTATTGTTCATGAGTGCTCGTTTTGATAATATTCATGGTCGGTTCAATTATAAAAGAGTATGGTAGTTCATGTAAGATGAATGTTGAAGTCCAAAATTTATTTTATATGTTATTAATAATAATTAAGAATATTAAATGGCTATAATATTCATTTGGTTATTTGGATTTATGGTGAATCATTATATAAAACATTAATGATAAACGCATTGATTAATTTTGCGATTTTCCTCACAATTACCTTGTTTTGTATTATTATTTTACATCATGAGTGCATAAGGATTCCATAAAAACACACACACATATATATATTAGTATGGTTCAACTAAAAAAATTGTTTAATGACTATAGTTGAAGAAGGTAAATCAAATTGAAAGCATCATCGTCCTTGAATGTTATAAGTGAACACATCTCAGATGATGTTTCATTTTTCATATAAATGGGGGGAAAAGGAGAGATGAAGATGTATTATATCATTAGAAAAACAAAATTACATTACATGTATGGTATTGGAGATTTCATACCATTTGAATGAGGAGAGTGTAGGAAATAGAAAATAAAAAAGGAACATCAAAATGAAAGAAAAGAAAAGAGAAATTTTACCTTTTAAATTAACCTTCCTTGATAGCCTCTTAAGGGAAGAGGATTTGGTCTTTTTATGAGACCAAGTAATGCTAGTCTGGGGGTAGTAGTTTGGGAGGATATTTTGGAATAATTTTGAAAAGGATGAATGCTTTAGATGAGTGAATAGAAGAGGGTGGAAGGGGTGGTATTTATTGTATAGGGGAGGAGGGTTTTCTTAATAAATTAATATTAGTTTATTATTTTTCCATAAGACAAGAAATAGTGATGATTATAAGGAAAAAGATAGTAATATGTTCATGTGAGTTTTAATCATTGGATCTTAAATCCATATAACTTCATCAATTAATCCATTAATCAATTATTTAGTATTTATTGTAAATTAACATATTTTACTATTCACCAAAATATCAAGTATTTCAGAAAAATACCAACAATTATCACTAACCATTTTCAACATGTATAATCCAAAAAATGAAGTATATTATTTAAAAATAATTTTCTAAATATTTTTAATTTCATTTTTAATTAAAATCATAATTTACCTAAAAAATACAAATTTTAAAACATTTATTTACTTTTTCAAAAACATAAGTACAACATACTTTCACTTAAATAAAATATATATACTATCATAGGTGAGGTTAATATCAAAAAGGGTATGTCACTATCCATAAGGGTATGTTACTATTCACTAAAAATTAAGTTGTTCACATAAGAATCTAAATAACATACTGATCGCAATTTTGTATGTGAGATTTTCAAAATTCTAATCATTGGGGTGGTGAAACTATGTTTACTATCTTGGTTATAATAATGTGGGTTTTTAGAGACTCATTGTTTCATGCATTCAATATTAAATTTATTTCCAAAATCTTGGGATGTTACATTATCCCCTCCTCACAAAATGTTTTCCCTTTTATTTCATATTTCACTTTGAAAGTTATTGGTTGTTACTTGAAAATTTCCTTGTGGAAAACCCATATTATAAATAGGATTAATAAAATATCCCTCCTAAAAGGTAAAGGTAGAAGAGGTGGTTAAAAAATAGTAAATAAAGAAATAAATTATCCTTTTGAATAGACTGACATTGATTGGAATTGAAAACCTCATCATTGAAGAAAAACCAAAATATGAATTTCTAGTGATATAAAACTAGTTTAGATGAAAGTGGATTACAAAAAAACCATAAATTATAGTTATGAAAAATTTCATTAACTTTATCAAATATTTTCATAATAGAACAACATTTAAGACTCTTTTGGTAGACATGAGGGATTATTCAACTCTATAAGTGTATAAATATACATTAATATTTCATAATCATGATCTTATCCTTTGATTGTTCCTTTAACTTCCGAAACTTCATCTCTTAGCATAGGTCATGCTGTGTGGTGTCATTAACCTCTAAAATATAATAAAATGATAAATTTAAACCATTTCCTAAATGGTTTAACATTCTAAAAGATCAAGATCAAATACTTTTGAATCATTTCAATGGTAGTTAGTACAATCCAATTTACTTTATCAATATATATCATCTCTCTATTCAAAAATTGACATCTTAGTATTATGAACATAATTAAGGTTGTCTATCCCTCTACCATATATTTTCCAAAAATTTGACGTGCTAATGTGTCAATTTTCTTTAGTACCATTAATCATACAAACTCAATTCCATAAATAAAACGTACTATAGTTTAATCAGAATATATTACATTAGTGCATTGCTGATAAAATATTCAAAATACATTTTTCTTGACTAGTCATAGTAACCATTCTACTTCATCTTTGGTAGTATCATAACTATTTCTTTATCTAGTAACATCATTTGTGGTATATTCCTTTAATGTTTGGGAAATTGATTTACATAGTGTCCCTTATACTTATTGTTATAACATTATACATTAGAAACATTTTTCTTACCCTTGAAATCACGAACTTGGTGTTCTTTTTCTCCCGACTTATAACAAACTCACATTCCCTTCAAGCATTCACTAGTGTGATTATTTCCATTGTTATCACATGTGGGAAACCCCTTCTTTCGATTATTTCCTTTATCCATGTTTTTCACTACCATCCTCTTCTTCATTTTCTCCCCTTCAAATCCATAGGACTCATATAATTCCTTACATACCTTGTTAACACATTATATTATTTCTTTATATGATGAGGATATTTTGGAGACTATATTCCTTTGAAATTATGGCCATTAGAGATATGATCCTTGTTACTCTTCATATTAGGTGCATTTGTGATGTTCTCATTCCTTGTTCTATGCGCTATTTTTAGTCAATTATATATAATTTATTAACTCATAAAATTATGAACTCCCTATATCTCAAAATATGGTATACCACATAACATAATATTATGCATCATAAATCATAGAACCAGATAATTTGGTTACTTTGGGGATTTAAATCATTCATAATGGTTTATAATAAGATTATTAATTTACCAAATCATATCCTTCGAGTGTGTTGATCCATGAGTGTGGAAAGGCCCTTTTTCATGAACCATGTACCATTTGAGTCTAGATAAAATCATTGCTTTTGGATTTTACCCCTAGATACATATGCGCCAGAGCGACATCTTGTTGTTTTTATTTAGATAGGGATGTATTTTCTTGATGAAACACATAATCTATTTCTTAACGAAATTAGAGGATGTCCTTGCATTCCTATCCCCAAAGTCTATATTAGGGTTTTTTTCATTAATCAATTTTTTCTATATCTAGTCTCCATGTTTTCTACTAAACTTCCTTTGATACCAACTGTAATTCCCCAAACCGAAAGATCTCATATTCAATGCCTTAATTTATTACATTGGATTTGATACAAGGAAGATGTATCTTGAAGGACTCATCAGTTTAGTTGTTTTGGAAAAGAGATACATATAAGAGTTCAAAATTACAACTCAAAACTGAAAACAACATAATAAATCCAATAGAGAAGCCCATAATCTCTTAGATTAACTATATAATTCATACATAGAATAAGCATCCTCATTACCTAGAAGTAAAAAACTTAATAAATGGGTGATATCAAATGCTCAAAATGGTTATTAGATATAATGAAAGATATCATAAAAAATAAACATTTGTCATAGCGAATAACTAAAAACACATGCCTTTAAAAATGAACTTGGACACATTATGGAAGGAATAAGTGCTGATTAAAAAGTAACATATTGAAGCATAAGCATGGGTATTCTACTAGTCAAATAACCTCATGAAATTTCAATTAGTTGTTTTATAATTAAGTAAATGCATATGTCAGACAATGAAAAACATATTGTCAATTCCTCTACCAATACATATAAAAATTATTAATGACTCATCCAAAACCATATCTATTTGTCTCATGAGACCTAACGATGTATCAAGGGGCTATAGAAGGCCCCACAAATGACTTACTAACTCTAATTCATTACTCATATGAATGGGGATCAACACCAACAACATACACATTCACATTGAAACTAATATATGAAATTTTGATAACTTTCTCCAATCATTAAACATAAACACTAACCATTTGGAGTAATACGGTAAATGGTTTCAAGATATAAAATCCACAGTCAAAGTAGTTATAAACCATTAAATGAAATATGGTGGATGATATCATAGGAGATAAACCTCAATGAAGTATATGATTCAAAAAATGATGTTGACAAAGATTAAGATACTTTTAAAAGAGACCATTGAATTTTTTTGAGGAAATAATCATTAAACATTTCAAAGTGTCCCATACCACCTTGAATCATTCAAATCATAATCTTATAGAATATAATGTGAATAAGTACACTATTTATATGATATACCAAAGGGAAGTACATACACCACAAGAATGAAATAAGTGGTGTAAAAGGCATATATCTCATAAAAGATAATGTGAGATGACAAAAATCCTTTTTTTACTTTGGAAAGAATAATTCTTTTGGAAAATCGTTTTTTATTAGAAAATCAGATAGTAAACATATATATCCCAGAAAATAAAAGGTAATTTCCTCTAAATTATACTTTATGCTTAAATAAACTAATATTGAGGTGAAATAATTTAAAAATAATTTTTAATTAATCTTTAGAAATAAAACATTTTAGTGCGTTTTATGTAAAATATCAAAGGATTTTAAAGTGCAGAGGCAAGTTTTGTTTCAAAAATCCAAAAAGTAACCAAAATAGATTTTTCATGTTAAATTTTTTGATTTTAGAAAGATAAATATGGAATAAAATATTCTATAGGGTGAACTTCAAAATAGGTATGAATTCGAGAAGTTCCATGAATCAAACTTTCATTTCGGAAGAATTTTTGAAATATTATTTAAAAAATGTAACTCCGTATAAAATAAAGAAGGATTCTGATTGGTACACATATATAGAACATTCAAATAGAATTACTAATCACAAAAATGTATGTTATATTTTCTAAATTCAAATCATAGGGGTGGTAAAATTATATTTATTTTCGAGGTTATAACAAAGTGGTTTTTAGAGACTCAATGTTTGATGCATTCGGTATTAAATTTATTTAAAAAATCTTTGGGTGTTAGAATTCAATATATAACTTAATCATATATATTGCAAAAAATATTTCAATATTTTTCCAAAATAATTTTAATTTCATTAATGTGAATTTACATACCAAACCTATAGTCTAAATATACCTCGATCATGTATTCTTACTAAAATGAAATATACATCTCAGAAAATATTATTAATCAAATTAAAATAACATAATAGAATACATTAAAAAGGTATATTTTCCTTTAAACTAATGATATACCTTAAATTGTTTTACACATTATGGTATCAATAACTCAAAAATATCCTCATCCAAAAACATAATAACCTCTTAAGTTATCTAATCACTTACATGATATCAATAGTGATAACTAAACCTGCACTTTCAGATCTCTTTATAAATAATTATCCTTTACAAAATGACTTTTATACCAATTTAGATTACTTAAAATTTCACTCTCATATCTTGTTCCAAAAAAATAAACTTTTCCATTAATATTTGATACCGCTTGAGACACACCCATACTGAAATTATTAGGTTTGATGACAAAAAAACGTCCTTTGAAAATAGGATTTGATTCCAATTCCGATTCACCAAACCTAAAATATGATATTTTTTGTTACAGAAAATATAATTTACAACCAATATATGATTAAAAGTGTTATTATCCATACTCACACAACCAATTTATTTCACCCCAACTTTTTCATACCTGACTATTACATCATTTTTAATATAAAAAACATAATAGATATACTAATATAGGGAAAAAGGTTTTGTGTCTTGGAAAAATTTGGATAGAAAGAAAATTTTAAATAATAAATAATAAAAAACTATTTATTTAATTCATTATTATCAATATTAAAAATAACATCCTCTTTTGTAAAAGTAGTCACCTGAGGATATTCATCAATGAAAGGTGTGATCTAAAAGACTAATAATAGGATGAATAAAGGAATTGAATGCGTATAACATGGGGGAGAATAATAATCACCATTATATAATAAGAATATTATCATAATCAATATCATGTACGAAACTTTTTATAAATTCATGGAATGTGGTGATGAAAAAAAAGGAAACATCATGTCATATTGGCCAAATACCACACACAATTGAGAACAAAGATGACATCATGTTCATGCATAACATATGTGCATAATAAAAAAATCATATTTGGGATGAAATATATCATATTTATCATATATAATACACATTATCTCATGAGACACATCACATTACCCAATGCATTGGAAGATTATATAATTCTGGGACCACCCATCATATAATATTTTTTCGACATAATCATTCATGGAACATAATGTTGGATCGAATAGTAGATATAAAAGTCTATTAGATGGAACAATACAAGAGGGGGGTGAATTGTAGGTTTAAAAACTTTGAGTTTTAGAAATAAAGATATTAGTTTAAATGATCTTAAACTAATACAAATACAAACACCCACAATTGTATTGAATGTAAAAGGTATGATGTATTGTAATACTATTGTAAAGCAAAACAATTGTATTCAAGGTGAACACAATAATCAGAGTAATACAAATGTTAATGATTCTACCTTGAAGCGTATAGAACCAATCAATACAAAATGTAATAGAATGATTGTAATTGAAACAATTACAATTGAATATGTAAAGAAGAAAGGAAACAACACAAATTTCTTTCTAATACAACAGCGGAAATGGAAAAGTAATACAATTCTTTTAACCCAAAGAGAAGGGTTATCCTTTCACCTAGGATAAAAGGTCTGTCTCACCAACACCCTGATGAGCCCTCGATACGATGATCGGCACATCTGTTTGCCTATCCCCGGCATCCCTCGATACGATGATCGGCACGTCTGTCTGCCTATCCCCGGCAGCCCTCGATACGATGATCGGCACGTCTGTCTGCCTATCCCCGGCAGCCCTCGATTTTGCAGGTAATCGGTACCTCTGTCTTTCAATTACTTGAAAGCCCTCGATACGATGATCGGATGCACAAAGCTGATGAGAGAAGTCACAGTGTCTCTCTCTAGAATCTTCGTAGTTCACAGAGTCTCTTCATTCGTTCTCTTTGTTCATCGTTGTGTTCTCAGCTTCAAATGACCTCCTATTTATAGGCCTCGGGTTCCAACGGTCATATTGCCTCCAACGGTCATATTGAAACAGAAAGCACGACATCGTTTTGATTAGTTTGTTACTAACTCAACGACATCGTTTTGTTAGGACAAGAGATATATAGAAATGTAAAACATGAGTACGATTCATATGCAGAGAGAGTTTTTGACAAAGTACCAAAACAAATAATGATCATCTGAATAGCAGAGTCAGTACGATACGATTGACAGAGTCAGTACGATACGATTGACAGAGTCAGTACGATACGTTTGACAGAGTTAGTATGGTACGATTGACAGAGTCAGTACGATACGATTTGGTCGGTACGATCAACATCGTACGATACGATAAACATGATAAAAGACAATTGTAATATACAAACATATGATAGAATACATTTGTGATTTCCAAAACATGATATAGAAGTCAAAAGAAGACTTTTGACTTAACAATCCCCCCCTTTTTGGAAAGCACAAACACACAAAGTAAATGAAACAAGAAATACTTATCTCCCCCTGATTTTAAAAACTCTTCTGAATAAGAAAATTGAATACAACTAACTCCCCCTTAGGTATTGACTTTCCTAAGGATTGTATTCGTAGATTTTCCTTAAGAGCATTGTAATGCATTCTCCCCCTTTGTAAAACAATCTTTGCTTTGTAAATATTCTCCCCCTTTGTGATTTACAAAAAGAAAGGAGTAATCTCGAATTGTCTGAAAGAGTTAGTGAAGTAATACAAGACAATGGATAAAAGAGAAAGGATTATAAGAGTTATTACAAAACAAACAAGTTCCAAAAGAAACAAATACAACAATCATTTGTTTTCTCTTTCCTTCTATTTCTTTATAAGCTCATGAAGCACATCTTTCATCTTCTTGATCTCCTTCTTGTCTTCAGAAATTGATTCACCCTGAGTTTTGAGAAGCTCTTGTTGATCCGCAAAAATCTGATCTTGATTTCTGATGGTCTCCTCCTGTACTCTGATTACTTCTTCAAGGGTATCAATTCTGTTTTGCAGATTCTTGTTATCCTTGGACAACTCAGAATTTTGATTCTTCAGTAAAACCATTTCATCTTTGAAAGATGAAACCTTTGAGAATTCAGATTGGAAAGCATTCATCCTATCTTGCAAGTCTTTTACTGAAGGAACATCGGCTCTTTGAGAAGATAAAAGGTTCAGCCTTTCAACCGTTTCTCTATCAAGCTTGTTGAAAGCAATTGCTAGCTCATTTGGTAACCTCCTTATATCTTCAATATCCATTTCATGATCATTAATTGAGCTCTCTGTTTTGTAGGACCACTTGGTCATCTTATTGCAAGCCTTCTTATGAGCAACTGAGCTTTCTGAAAGAACTTTCAGATCGGCTTCTACTGACAAAACTTTCTTTCTCAATTCTTTTACAGAGCCAAACTTTTTCCTTTGATTTTCAGTAATAAAATCAATCTTCCCTTCTAGCCTCGGGAAATAAGGAATGCTTTTCTCCATCCTTCTCAAATCATGAACAATGTAATCAATCTTCTTGAGAGAGATTGTATGCTCTGAATCAGTATCTTCATCGTATGATGCTAGTTCAAACGATCTGCTTGAATCAACAACTGGCTGTTTCCCTTTCGCTTTTTCTTTCTGTTTTCTTTCATCTTCCACTTTGTCACTAATGACAACTACTTTATCAGACTGAGAAGATTGAGCATCTTGCTTTTCTCGAGATGACATCCTGTCCGGAGATCTTTCCTGATCGGCATGAGGAGTTTGTTGAACACCTTCGCTCAGCTTTTGAAGCGATTCCTCTCTACTTTTCTTTGAACTTTGAAGGAATTATAACAGAAAATCTCCTTCTTCTACTTCCACTTCTTCTATCACTTGTTTTCCTTTTTCTTTCTCAGGCAGACTCTGTACGATGGGCTCTTGGTGCACTTCCACAGTTAGTTGAGCACTAGCATCTTCAACTGCTTTCAAGACTTTAGAGATATCAAAGTCCTAAGCCTTTCTTTTCAAAAGAGTCTTCTTTTTCTTTTCAGCTTGAAGGGTTTCTTCTACCCTTATTCTTTCTGCAAAGGCCTCAGCAGGGTCAAGACCAAACTTTGGATCACCTTCCTTTCTCTGTTCCTTGTCCTTTCTCCATTTGGCTACAACTTCCTTACTGTACCTTGGCTTCTTCTTTGGTTTTGAACTAGTTTGAGGATCAGACTTTCGAGTAACACTGGTGGATTGATTGTCCTTGGCTGGCATAGGTGCCGATTGATTTTGAGCCAATTCAGCTTCTACATCTCTGACAAAAAGTTTTGAATTTGAATCAAAACAAACATTCAGCTTTTTCATCGTACTCTTATTAATCAAAGATGGCCTCAAATCCATAGGTTCTCCTTTCAAAGGAATGTTACAAAACTTCATACTCTCAAGAATGAATTTCGTAAGGATGGCTGGATACATTATTATCTGGGATTTAATCCCTCCTTTCTTGACATTCTTGATGGTTTCAAAAACATATCCCATGAGATTTACTTTCCTCATATTCACAAGATAGTCGAGCATAAAGACATCAGAAACTTTAAGGGTTTCTCTATCCCCTTTCCTTGGGATAAGAAAACCTTGCATCCATAAAGTGACAAACCGATTGTCCGGTGAAAGATGAGAAACTTTCCTCTTTTCCTCATTAATAACAAACAAAGTTTTTTCAGCACTTTCTCTATTAAACGTACCAACTTCCTCTGGTAGTTTGTGAGATGGACAGAATGCATCGCCTTCTATAGAAACATTCAGAAAATGTGCCGCTTGTTTCACAGACATAGATAATTTTCTATCGTACACAGCGAAGTTAATAGTCATATCTTTGTCAAAAGAAACGGTTTTGTAAAACTGACAAACTTCATCAAAAAGAACTGGATCTTGAATATCAGGCTTTTCCACACAGAGATGTTCCCATCCTTGAAACAAAATAATCCTCCTGATTGTAGAATCGTACATATCGAAAAAGTCTCGGGATACTAACCTTTCTCTGTGAAAGTCTTTCTCTGTAAAAGTCTTTGAAGACATTTCGGCAGGAGTATTAGCAGAAGATTGAGACATAAAGGTTCTGCCGATGAGAAGATCGTACGATTTTTTATAGCTGGTGGAGCAGAGCTTCGCCTCAATTCCTGAAACTTCAATGTGGGTTTGGGGAGGGGAGGGGGGGTATTTATAGGCAATAAAGAGATGACCGTTGATATTCTACGGTCAAGATTAGATAATACCAGATCAATGGTTAGGATTAAAGCAAAAAAAGTTTTTAAAAAAAATGAAAAGAAACCTGTTGGAGAACATAAGGTGATTGATGGTTTTGGTATGAATCAAAAGTAAACACAATCGTAAGGAGAAAAAAAATCATGATGCCGATGGAAAACAAAGTCATTACTATGATCGGACCGTACGATGGAAAATAGTTGTTACCATGAACTGACAGTACGATGGAAAACAATCTCAATACCATCATCGGTCGATACAAAACTATCGAATGATACGATGGAAAATAATTTCAATACTATCATCGGTCGATACAAAAAAAATTTGAATGATACGATGGAAAAGAATTTGAATACTATCATCGGTCGATACAAAAAAAATTTGAATGATACGATGGAAAAGAATTTGAATACTATCATCGGTCGATACAAAAAAAATTGAATGGTACGATGGAAAAGAATTTCAATACCATCATCGGTCGATTCAAAAACTATTGAATTGTACGATGGAAAAGAATTTCAATACCATCATCGGACGATACAAAATTTTTGAACGATACGATGGAAAAGAATTTCAATACTATCATCGGTCGATTCAAACAAAACTGAATGATACGATGGAAAAGAATTTCAATACGATAAACAGAAAAACTGAAATGGTCAATACGATAAACAGAAAAAAAAAACAATCCAAAGAGTAAATAGTTAAATAAAATAAGATAAAATAAGCATAAAGACCGAAAGAAATGTCCTCCCCCTTTTTACGAGGAGTTTATTACTATTAGGAGAGATGTAAACAGGAAGTAGATATGAATGATTATTTTAATATAATCATTCCTAGATTCTGTTTTATAAATTCAAATCTATCGGAAGGTAAAGGTTTTGTAAAAATGTCAGCAAGTTGTTCTTGCGTTCCGATGAATTGTAAAACAATATCTCCTTTTGAAACAATATTACATATACCAACAATAATTCCTTGAGCATTATTTCTGAAGGTAACTTTTCCACCTTTTGTTTTGATAACCTTTTCAAAGAAATCTTTGTTTCCAGTCATATGTCGAGAACAACCACTATCCATGTACCAAATGTTCTTATTGATACACTTCTCGTTTCCCTGAAAAAGAAACAATTAGATTTTTGGAATCCAAACTTGTTTGGATCCAGAAAGGTTAGATAAAAGAATTTTAGGAATCCACATTTGTTTAGCAAAATGAGCTTTATGAAATCCTAAGGATTGAGTTTTGTTAAGAGAACAATCTCTTCTCCAATGTCCACCACATTGACACTTGGAACAGAAAATGGTTTTTTGAGGAACAAAATAGTTATTACTAAAAACAGGTTTGGAATGAGTATAACCAAGACCAGAACGATTTCTCAACGGTCTAATTTGAGAATACATCCTATCAAAGTTTTCTTTTCCATGAGTAAAGTTTGACAAACACTTTTTCAAGGATAAAATCTCTGACTTTAGTTTTAAAACCAAATTCTTGTTTTCTAAAACTTTTGAATTAGAACTAGAGTTAGACTCTAAAATATTTTTCTTTGAAATTGCAGTTTCAAGATCCTTAGAAAGTTTATCCTTTTCAGATTTGACTTTCTCAAGGGTTTTCAAAATGCTTTCAAAATCAGAAGTTTTCCCATCAAGATCTTTAGAAAGATCTGATACTTCTTTAGTCAAAATAGAAATTCTAGAATTTGCTTTTTCAAATCTCTTTTTGAGTTTAGAATTTTCATTTTCAAGTAATTTAGAAAATCTAGAGACTTCTTCAAAAGAAGGTAAAGTATCATCCTCTGATAATGAGGGTTCATCATTTGAAGATTCATAATATTTATTATCAACATAATTTGCATTTAAAGAGACATTTGTAACAGCTTCAGCATTATGTACCTTAGCCATGAGACAATGATCTTCAATTGCTAGTCTGGCTAGAAGTCCAATATTCCTTTGTCCTGACGTCTCATATTCTGAAGAATCATCTGAGGAGTCACTACCACTTGCACTCCATGTATCATTTGCTTTCAATCCTTTCTTTGTCTTATAAAACCTTTTCTTGTTTCTTTCAGAGTGTTTCTCTTTTCTATCTTTCCTCTTCAGTAAAGGACAATCAGGCCTTATATGTCCTGCTTTCTTGCATTCATAACAAGTTACCTCTGAATCTTTCCTATCTTTCCTCTCTTTCTTTTTGAATCTATATTGAAAATATTTCTTTCCCACAATCTTGTTCATCCTTCGAGAAAGATTGGCTAACTCATTATCCGAAAGATTACAATCACTTGAATCAGATACAATAACTTTCTTGGATTTAGACCTTGTGACCCTTTCAGGTGTTTTAGCTTTAGATGCAAAAGCTACACTTCCATTCCCATTCTTCTTCTTATTGAAATCAGCATCTCTCTTCATTCTTGTCTCGTGCTGTAGAAGAGTTCCAAATAGTTCATCAAGAGTAATCTGGGAAACTTTTCTATTTTCATCAATAGCTGTTCTTTTTGACTCCCATTCATTTGGCATAATATCTATAATCTTATCAACAAGAGCTTCATCATCAAGACCTTTTTCTCCCATAGATTGTAAGCTGTTGACAATTGTCATAAACCTTTGTTGCACTTTACATACTGGCTCTCCATAAGGAAAAACAAATCCATGATACTCTGCTCGAAGCATTGCTCTCCTTGTTTCTATAACCTTGGATGTACCAAAATGAGTGACTTCTAATTTCTTCCAAATACAGTTGGCTGCTTCACATGAAGATATCTGACTATATATATTCCTGGTCATAGAGCATAATAAAGTATTGCGTACCTTGTAATTCAGTTGATATTCTTGCTTATCTTGGTTGGTGAAAGTGCTAACTTCTTTGTCAGGAATTTTATAACCCCCAGTAAGCATAATAAAATTGTCTACACCGGTATTGATGACGAAAGGCTTCATACGATCTCTCCAATACTCATAATCATTTCCATCGAAAATTGGTGGTCTAGAAGGATTCAGATTATCTATTGATCCGATATTCATTCCTGCCATCTAATATAACAAAAACAACTTTTCCACACCACACGTTAGTGTAGTAAGTATTCAAGATAGTGATAAGAAATAAAGCTAGTAATACAAGTCAGTGGAAAACCGCCTTTGATACCAATTGTTGGATCGAATAGTAGATATAAAAGTCTATTAGATGGAACAATACAAGAGGGGGGGGGGGGGTGAATTGTAGGTTTAAAAACTTTGAGTTTTAGAAACAAAGAGATTAGTTTAAATGATCTTAAACTAATACAAATACAAACACCCACAATTGTATTGAATGTAAAAGGTATGATGTATTGTAATACTATTGTAAAGCAAAACAGTTGTATTCAAGGTGAACAAAATAATCAGAGTAATACAAATGTTAATGATTCTACCTTAAAGCGTATAGAACCAATCAATACAAAATGTAATAGAATGATTGTAATTGAAACAATTACGATTGAATATGTAAAGAAGAAAGGAAACAACACAAATCCCTTTCTAATACAACAACGGAAATGTAAAAGTAATAAAACTCTTTTAACCCAAAGAGAAGGGTTATCCTTTCACCTAGGATAAAAGTTCTGTCTCACCAACACCCTGATGAGCCCTCGATACGATGATCGGCACGTCTGTCTGCCTATCCCTGGCAGCCCTCGATACGATGATCGGCACGTCTGTCTGCCTATCCCCGGCAGCCCTCGATACGATGATCGGCACGTCTGTCTGTCTATCCCCGGCAGCCCTCGATTTTGCAGGTAATCGGTACCTCTGTCTTTCAATTACTTGAAAGCCCTCGATACGATGATCGGACGCACAAAGCTGATGAGAGATGTCACAGTGTCTCTCTCTAGAATCTTCGTAGTTCACAGAGTCTCTTCATTCGTTCTCTTTGTTCATCGTTGTGTTCTCAGCTTCAAATGACCTCCTATTTATAGGCCTCGGGTTCCAACGGTCATATTGCCTCCAACGGTCATATTGAAACAGAAAGCACGACATCGTTTTGATTAGTTTGTAACTAACTCAACGACATCGTTTTGTTAGGACAAGAGATATATAGAAATGTAAAACATGAGTACGATTCATATGCAGAGAGAGTTTTTGACAAAGTACCAAAACAAATAATGATCATCTGAATAGCAGAGTCAGTACGATACGATTGACAGAGTCAGTACGATACGATTGACAGAGTCAGTACGATACGTTTGACAGAGTTAGTATGGTACGATTGACAGAGTCAGTACGATACGATTTGGTCGGTATGATCAACATCGTACGATACGATAAACATGATAAAAGACAATTGTAATATACAAACATATGATAGAATACATTTGTGATTTCCAAAACATGATATAGAAGTCAAAAGAAGACTTTTGACTTAACACATAAGACATAAAACAGTCATTATCATGAAATAAACCGTGGAAAACAATTGGTTTCATAAATAATAATTTCATTATTATACCATTTAAGTTCCCAAATAAATAAGGTAAATCATACATGGACATAAAACAACATTATTCTTGAGTGGAAGAGTAGCATTTAAAGAGAAAAAAATGCAATGTTTTGGAAGTTAAAGTCACTTTGAAAAAGTGGATTTTTATAGAAAAGATTTTGGAATTTTAGGAACATTTATATACCCAAAATAAAAGGTAAAGTACATTTAATGACATAATATGAACATCCATAATGTGGAACGTTTGATAACCTAATGAAAGGAATCGTGTTTGAGAATTCACTTACATTTATTCCTGCTTTATTTCACCGCTCCTGAATAATAAACACATATTTATTAAAACACTGATCCATATGTGAATTATTTTAAATTTTAACACTATTTTTAAATTATAGTGATTTGATTATATTCTTAATTTTCTTTGGTTTTAGGGTAGTCATTTTGATATAACATTTTACTTAATAATTTCCCATTTGTCCCAATTTTTCTATTTTTAAATGTAATTTATGCATTTTATATCTAATTACATAATATTATAATACATATAATTAAATTCTTATATATTATATATAATTAATATTATTCATCTATGATTATGGTTATATGTGTTAAAATTTAAATTTCTCTATTGGCGGTTAACAGACCTTTGATGGGACGTTGTCAGGAGAGCGAGAAATTTAAGCTTGAAATATATATATATATAGTAAATATGATACTTAAAGTAGGTAAAAATCATTAATATAATGCTAAATTACTATATAATTAAATATTATAAGATTCATTTTTCAAAGGGGTGATGAAAAAGAATGTTAAGTAGAATAAAAAACAAAAAAAGAAGAGTTGATCGAAAGTTAGTTAATCCTCAATGTAACTTCTCTTGTATGACACTAAAACACCCTTGAATTTTAGAGTTAGATTAACAAATAAAATACATATGAATACTAAGGGTATTGAGAGGAAGTATTTTGGTAGAGGTTAGGCTCTACAAACAATGGGATGATTGGTTTTCCAGGTGGAGGGAGTGGAGGTTATTTATACTTTAAGAGAGGTGTATTTTTAGAATAAAATGTTGAATAAAATAATATATCCAATTTAAAACATGAAATATTGAGTTTTTAAAAATATAAATCATATAAAAATGTAATATAATGGTTTTATGTAATTAAACCTGCTCATAATTCTAATTCATTAGTTTATTAAATAAGAAAGTGGAAATAATGAAAAAAATTATTTTAACAAAACACTTTTAACATTAGGATTTGGATTTTTTTTGTTTTGGAATCTAATTCCGTTTTATTTCAATGAAACTTTTATAAAATCAATAATTTATTTATTGAAACTCAATTCATAGAAATGTTTATGTTATTATTACATTATGAATGATTTAATTTAGTATACATGAGTTTTGTGAAAAAAAATGATTTACTATTCACCTAAAAAATGAAGTATAACGCCCTGAACCTAGTTACCCAGAGTTGGTGAATTATTACATAACTTTGGTATGATCACAAGAGATGATGTCTCGAAAGACCTATTAGTTTAGTACCCTTGGAAGTACTAGATAAATAAATAAGTTTTTTATTAAATCATGAAATAAAAAAAATATCCTTGGGTCCCCTTTGAACACAGTTATATCTCTTTCCCAATCACTACAGGTCAATCATAATATACTTATTCACATATTATGAAAAGAAAACATAAGAAATAGGTGAGCTCAGATTCTCATTAAGGATAACAATATAGCAGAAACTATCATAAATAACCATAAAAATTTATTGAAATGTATAAGACTAAAAAAAAATCCTTTTAAAATTAATATTTATCATAATATGGAAAAGATAAGTCAAATAATGCCATTTACTTATTCGCATGGATATTCTACTAGTCCAATAATCACATGTAATATACATCAATATTTCTCTGATCATCATGTGTCCTAGTTTTATCTACCCCAGTAAAATAAAACCAACGGTTACAACATCTCTAACTTCACAGACTTTTGGATGAAGACATGGATGCATTTAATTATCTTATCCATAATAGATTATTCCATCAAAGAAAGGGACACCACTTTTTTTAATTAATTCAAACTCTCCATCATTAGATATTTAGTAAAGGTTCAATATTTATTGAGGGATCCTCATTCTATGATACAACTTGAATTTTCCAAGTTTAGATATATAATTGATAGGTGGAGTGGGTTAATTAATAATGTACTTTTTATGATTTATTCTCTTCCAATCATCCTATGCGATTAGTTAAAACATTTATCCATCATTATTTATAGTCTTACTTCTCCCAAATAAAAATAACTAGAATTACTTGAAAAGAACATGTGTATTTTCAAAAGGTTCTCCCTAAATGTAGGTGACTTGCTATGTTCAAGATAATATATGACATAGATTCTCTACTAGTAATAAGAAATGTGATTACAATAATAGACAATATACTAAAAATCCTAATGAAAACCATCATAATTCATTATCACTAATGATTACTATGGTATTTCTCCCAAGGTTATATTTAGAAAATAATCATTCTTGTGTTATATATAATTACTCCTTCAAGTTGATATATCTCTTGAAAAGATAATGGTTTTTAGACTTATATCCCACTATTTCTTCCTTGATCTTCACTACTTATTTTGAACATGGATTCAACATCCAGAAACTTCTAATGAAGTGATCTTTTGGACTTATTCTACATCAATTACACTAATAAAAATCATATAATGATGTATTGGGCTTCATCAAAACATTTTATATAAATATCACATTCCGGTAATTTCTACATTAGAAAACTGAATTATATATCATGAATTCATGTTATCACATGCATGTGTATTCCATGAATGTAATATAAGAATCCTTTATACAAGGGTGTCTATAACACACTATCTTCTTCTTGTTTTCATCACATTAACCGTGTATTATAGAAGATTACAATATTTTTTCAAAATGTTAATGTTCATTAATGTATACATACAAATGAAATACCCGCTTTCCTCTATCTTGGGCACAAAAAGAATGAGTGTGAAGGATTCTTCTACCGACTATCTTCCTTGTAAAAACATGGGAGAAAAAGTATAATTCAAGAAATTATATGCAGAACCTTCTAAAATTAAAGATTATAATATATCATTTCATGAATGTATTTCAAACAACCAAGGATAACTTTTTTCATGATACCACTTCTTCTTTGCATAATTAATTATATGGGACAGTCTAGGTTTCTCCTTTGTGTAATCATTGCATTAAAATGATTCACATAAATCTATCATGTGATGATATCAATATGTATTAATGTAAAACTAAAAATGGTCCTATATATCTTCACATAAAAGTATATTGTGAAACATTACCTTCCACTTGTAAAATAGTTGATTTGTGAGATTCGGATTCACATAAACCAGTGTATGTGTTTTCTCTATCTTCTTTGTGTAACAGTTTTATGCGGGTTTACATTACCATTCACATAACCATGATAGACCATGTAAATGGAACAATGAATCTCACATCATTATGTGACCATAAATTTTTATTATTAGCATGAATTCATGAAACCTTCTCTGAAAATACAAAGAATTTGAATTTCGCTGTTTCATAACTTATATCAAGATATATCTCTCTCTAATAGTGAGACAAACACGTCCCTAAAAATGAATAGAAGATTCTTCAATGGTTCAATGTAGAATATAATTTCTAGATTTGATCAGATTGTCTACATTATTCAGATCCGATTGTGATCATTTTAAGAATATAATTAAAGTCTTTGATCTAGTAAAAAATATATCTCATACCACATCAAAAAACCTTTAGGTTTCATTCCCCCTATTACAACAAGACACTCTATTTGGCTACATGAATTGTATACTAGTCCTCTCTGTTCACTCACTGGAACCGCACCGTGCTGGCACTGTATTCCACTATCAAGTTTCTACGTATGGTGGCTAGTCGTTGCTTCATTATACCTCCATTTAATTATGCATAGTAATTACTCTATCATTATTGTTTCCATATATTCCTAGGTCGATCCTACTTCCCACTTCCGTAGTGGTACACTTGGATCCCGTGGCGTTCTAGTAGGTAGGCCAACATTTTAATATCCAACCCATTTAAAAACAAAAGCTTTCTCATAGCCATATGTAAATCCAAATTGAATTTTTATCTCAACTTTCTTATCAAATTTTCTTCATTTCATTCTTCTTTAGATCAAATTTTCATAATTAATAACAATTTACACATATATTAGAACTTAAGACCTATAGTATAATCATTACATTTAATATTGCATTACTTTAAGAAAAGCCTCCAATAAAAAATCCTTCTTCCAACCAAAACATCCTTTCCAAATTATGAATTATTCTCAAGAATAATTAAATAGAATAATATTATAATTAAATTAATGTAACATGTAATTCTCATCCGAAAAACAAAATTACAACAAATTACAACAAAATTATTACTTTAATAAACTTGGGGTCTTCATTGGGTTCACTATATTGGTGAATGGTTTTAATGTTTTATATATATCTTTCCAAATAATAAAAATTAAATTCACCTAAATTGTCATATCATAAGTTTTAGATGTAGGTTATGGCTCTTATTTAACATACATTAGGAAAATTTTAACAACTTAATTGATTTATAATTATTCATAATACATATAAAATTGATCATTCAGTTGAAATCATTATTTATTGTAAAAAATAGAGATCATATCTAGTAGTTATTTTTCACATAGTTATTTATATTTTAGAGTAAATAATTATAAGTGGTCTAGTTTTCTAACCCTGCAGTATTTTATGGGTTTATTGGACTATTTAACCAACCAATCAGGTTTCATGAAAACCCCCCTCTTACTCTTCTCTATTGGGATATGCCTCTCATTATATCATAATTTGACTTAATTGGATGTCATATTTTGGGATTAAATTTTAGAATTCCCAAATATTTTGATTTTTAGAGAACTAGAATTTCCCAAACTCATAGCCTCAGTTTTATGTTTTTTCAATTTTCATCAATTCTTTTGTATCACCATTTATTTGTGATGAATAGAAACTATCATGAATACGTGATTTATTTAACTTACCATAATTCAATGCTTCTTCTATAATGACTGAACACACTTGTTTTTCTATTTTCTTAATTTCTATTCTATTTCAACAATAAGTAAATCACCCATGAATATTGGTAAAACATTATTGAAAAAATTGGCTTGGGTGGACACATTTAATACATATTTATTCCATTTTATCAAACCAATTCTATATAGATAGACTCTAGGAGTTTGTTTTAAAACATACTTCTAACAATAATATCTTCTAATATTTTCATCATTTCTCCCAATTGATATTTTTCGTCTCTATGAAAGTGGTATATTTTAACATCATGGATAAAATTTTGCCAAAACACTCCATGCCACCTATAATAAATTTTGAATCTAGTTCAAGAATATTGATCAATTTTGTTATAAGGATATTTTAATTAATATACTACATTACATTCTTTGTTAAGTCTTTAGTAAATATATTTTCTCAAAAAATAATTTCTCTTATTATGATGTAGAAAATATTTTCTCATCAACCCTCATGAACCAAATTTTATCATGTTTTCTATCTAAAAAAGAACTATTAGGAAAAAATATGTTTCTTTAATTTTAATAGGAGTAGACTTATCATTTATTTTTGGATTCACACATTCAATAACATTTGATTATAATTCTTTGTCTTTCACATAATTGTTGACATTTTCTTATGTATCATTTTTAGCTTCTAAGCACTATCATTGTTTCATAATTAACTCATCTTTTATGAAAGAGAGTTTTTCATCGTTATCTCTCACCATTTTTTCTTGATCGTGGATGTGAATTATTTTTATATATTTCTGAAAACTATTTTTATTGAAATCATTATGTTTTTTATATTTAATTTTAATATAAAAAATATGTTTCCAATCATCAATATTTGGAGTATAAAATGAAATTCATTAAATTTTTGAATGAAAATAATTATTTTTTTGTAAAATTTATGAAAATTTATTCATTAAAATTTTTATATATTGTGATAGCAAATAATTTAATTGAATTTTTTATACATCAATAAAAATAATATTTTTATGTGTTTTTATAAGGGATTTGGATGTTGGAATTAATTATTTCAATGCTCCTTGTTTGTACATTAACTATTATTTTTTGAAGAATTTTTTATTTTGATTTGATGAAGTTTGTAAATATCTTGAAAAGATGAAAAAAATTTATTTCCATCATACATTGTATTCAAGGACATTAGAGATTGAAAAATCTTGTACCACATTCAATTTCTGTAAATCCATTCAATGTAATTTTTACAAAAAATGACATCTAATAATACTTTTCTTATTAAATAAAAATTTTCTTATTAAATAAGAATTCATCTAGATAATGAACTTAGCCTCATGACTATATGGCTTCTAAGACATTCCATAAAACTATTTTGATGTTCTGAATAACTAATCTCATTTTTATAAGATTTCTAAGTCATTATATATGGATTTTTAAATCATGTTTTAATTTCCAATTACCACAATACAATTAAAAACGTCATTATACGCTTCCTATGACTTATATATATGAAAAAATCATAACTAATTGCATATATATAGACTTAAATTTAATATAATGAAACATGTTCCCTAGTTCTAAAATAAAAATAATGGCCAAGAAGAAGCTAAGATCAAAGAGATATCTTCCTCAGAAACAATTTCAGACTATAAAATGATGGGTTCAAATGTTGATCTCATAATTGATTTACATCCTAATTATTATTTCATATATAGATTCTTGAACAATGTTTGTGGAAAACAATATATTAAAGTGGTTAAACTAAATTCATAGTGGAGAAGTAGAGAAATGGTGATAAAAGTTATTGTAGAATGTTGGGAATGGGGGAAATGAGACACCAGCTATATGAAATTTCATGAAAATATTTCATATACTCAAGGGAAGTGGCATATATGATGGTTAAAGGAACAAAAATTTAATAAAACTTTGGTTTTGTTCTAGTTGATTGAAGGTTTTGACAATCAAGGGAATCCGTCTATATAAATTTGGAGTCGGATGGAGTAATTATCTCAACCAAAATGATTTATTTTATTATTATTATATTAACTTTTAATTTCTATTAAAATTTAATTTCTTATATTCTATTACAATCATCATAAATAGTTGTATATAATTTTAATAATGGGTAAAATTGAAATTTATTGAATATATTTTTCTGTTCTTTCTCAATGGTTTCATTATTTTTTTACTATCTTTGTTTTTTCCACACTAAAAATTTTCTTCTTTTCTATAATGATGAATAAATAAATGTATGTTATAGTTTGACACTTCCTAAAGTGATAAAATATACCATCATTCACTAATATAATGATATATTGATGTGGTTCTCATAGGTTGATTGATGTGTGACCTTTTTACTCATTTTTCATAATTTTCTTTTTTCATGATCGTCATTCTTACAAAGCTCTTTGTAATAAAATGTTATGAATTGTGTAGACTTTTCATAAAAAATTTCAACTGAATTACATTGATAAGAAAAGGTCTATGTTTCTCTTCTATATGAAAGAACCATGGTTTTACTTAATTTTTTATTGGTAAATCATCGATCAGGTGGGTTGACACAATGAACTGGATTTGGATTCCCCCTCAACAAACACATAACCAAGTTCTACACTATCCCAATGGTTTTTTACAATCTTAATGTGTTTTAAATTAGTGACTATGAATCATGTAAGACTAATGGGATTTGTTTCAAGAAATAACTTAAATTGTGAATAAATTACCAATCTGATTATAGAATCATAAAAATAAAATAAAAAACCAAGCCTTATAATTAACTAAATATAAAGAATAATAATAAATATATAAAAATAAAATAAAACATTCATATAAGAAAATATTATAGATACAAACCAAAATAATAACCCAAAAAATCCCAAACCCCTATATGACCCTAAATAACTCACCACATACCACAACAACAACTAAAACCCTCTAAACATCAGCTAGGAAAGACAGAGGAACTGATTACAATCCTGAGAGGAAGACATTAAAGGATGTATAAACTAATAGGTGAATGTATGGTGTGTGAATAAAAAATTCCAGTAGTATTATAAAAATTCGTTTTTAAAATTTCTTTATTAATAAATTTCATTTGAACTTCATTAAGATATAATAAAAAATCTGTTAGCTCTATATTATGTTTAATAAGATAAGTAACATTAAAATTCATTTTAATTAAATAATTTATTTCATTGATAAAACCATGATAAGGCCAATTCCTTTAAAAACACTTAAGAAAAAAAATTCAACTTAAAAAAAACATCCTTGATATATTTATGAAAATTAATAACACACTATGTACAACAAAATTTATTTTTAAAAACATATCCAAAAATCATTTCTGAAATCCACACGAACACATACACTACATAAGAAAATAAAATTCTATTGATAGGATCCATGTTATAAAAACAAAAAAAATCAACTAATGTAAATAAAAAAATCTTCCATTTTCTAAAAATAGTTTATAAAAAGGAAATTCAAATTTAAGACATATTTAAAACCACCAATAGTTGTATAAGTGTAATGTGATCTACATTACAACTTAATATGATTCTATCCTAGGATTTACCAAACATGAACTGACCTATTATCCATCATTTTTTATTTACACATGCCACTAGACTAGACTGCACTAAGTACACATATAAGGACACCCTACCTCCTCATATTTCACCCCATATGAGAAAATAGTTTCCAAAAACTAATATGTTCATTGAAATTATTGAATTATTACTTAGCTACTCAGGTTAACATGATGAGGAAAACCTGAGGGTATGAAAACAAGAAATAATTCTATAAAAATAAAGCATAAAAAATAATCCCCCATCACCTCCAAATCCCTTCAAAAAATATCCCCTTAGATCTATCAAACAGTCCTCATAAATAGAATCCACCACCTATGAGTGGGAAAAGATAGGTAATCATGAGGGTTCACACACAAACACATTTTAAAAAATATATAAAAGTTTCAAATGATCCTCCTTAAAAACTGCTCAAGATTCATGTCATTTCATAATGTTTCAAAATCTATTTATAAAATATATCATAAACCAATCCCCTTAAAACCATGTTTGAAAAAAATTTATAAATAAAATCTTATTTATAATACCTCTTTAATAATGAAACATCACTCTATAATTCATTTCATGAAAAAATGGGTTCAAATCCTTCATTTATCAAAATCATATAAAAAACATTTTCAACACTTTCCAACCTAACTTGGAATTTCAAATAACCTTTGAAAACTAGGAAAAATATTTTACCATGTGATAATCTAAATTATAATTATATTTCATACAATTTATAAGTATCTTATATAATAAAATTCTAACTAATTTTTTTAATCATCAGAAACATAATGGATTGGAAAATAAATGAATAGAAAAAAATATCTACATTTGGTAATCGACAATGGTAATGGATGAATCCAAAACATGCCTTAACTTCTAGAGAACACCCCACCATGTATGAAGAAACCCCATACATCCTCAAGTGACCCCCCATTTTAACCATTATTAAACCCCAAAAAAACCATTGAATCCCTCTATTGCCCTAGGGAAAAATGAAATTGACAGAAGAGAGGGAATTAAGGTATGATAATATATGAGAGGAATAAAAGAGTGTACTACTTATAATGACATGACATTAAACATTACATAATCATGAGATTAAATATATGAATTTATTCTCTCAAATTTTAGGATCATTTTGGGATTTGAGTTTTAGACAAATAGTTCATAACTCAAAAATAAAAAATATAAATAATTAAATGTGGAAACTCTTGATTTGAATCCATTTTACCATATTACTAAATATTTCATAAAATTCATGATTTATTATCATGAAAAATTTTTATGACTCTAAAATTAACTTATTCAATTCCATTACCAATCAATTATCCAAATGAAAAATATTTCAAAAATTTTGGATGAAAAAAAAATCTCAGTAAATAAAAATAAAGATATAAAGTCTTTTAATCCAACGAAAAACATGAAAATACGTAAAACCCATTTCATAAAAACATTCCTTTCTTCCTATAAAGGGAATTATTTTCTCATAAATATATCATTATCATAACTTTTGAAATAAAATTATTTCCATCATACTTCATTAGAAAACTTATAAAATTCTTGTAGATTCATTGGGACATCACCTCCTAGAACCTTTACATAATACTTAAAAATACTTTATTAACAATAATAAACATACGACCAAATTCCAATATAATTCTTTAGAGAACATAATAATTATCCAATTAATTATATCTCTATCTAGGTACACCCATCATATAATCTATTACATGCTCCCCCATCACTATCTAGGTACTCCCATCATAAATAATTTCCAAAGACTATATCATGAAAAAACATTTGAAGACTGAATCTTAACATTATAAAACCATTTAAAACTATTTTAAACTTTTTTAAAAAACAATTTTGCATATAAAAATATTC
Organism: Viscum album; assembly: GCA_963277665.1. Taxonomy (NCBI): domain Eukaryota; kingdom Viridiplantae; phylum Streptophyta; class Magnoliopsida; order Santalales; family Viscaceae; genus Viscum; species Viscum album. The sequence continues at coordinate 1,756,785,900 of OY728137.1, forward strand.
TTTCCATTAAAAATAAATTCCAAAAATAAAATTTACCACAACAAGAGAAAGAGGTTTTTTATTTGAATAAATCATGAAGGCTTGTAAAGGAGTCCAAACATCAAATAATGGTTAATGTGGTTGGACAAATTTTCACCGTATACATTAAAATAGAATATTCCATTTATATTTAAAAAAAACATTACATATAAAATATATAAAATTATTCCTTTTTAAACCCTCTGAAATAATTTAAAAAGAGTATTAATATTTCCATAAATATTATATTTCAATATAAATAATCTATAAAATAATTTTACAAATATGTATATTGATGAAAATGAGTTTAAAATAAATCATGAAAGGATTAATTTTTTAAGAGTTCTCCTTTCCAAATTGGAATAATTTTAATCAAAAGAACAGTGAACGAATAATATTAAACAAGTATTTAAATAACATGATAATAGATACATTAATTATATAACACATAAAAGGTATGTATATTTATCGTAGAATATTATATAGGTTCATAACTATCACGACCCGTCCTCAGGGCCCATACCGTGACTACCCCAAGCCCGCCTTCCATAGGCCAGGGGCTGGCGACTAGCACTAAAGGCGTAAATCCTGATAACTGGGAAGACATTTCCTTTATAAAAGTAAAAAAAACACCACAGAGTACAAGCGGAAGTAAAACACTAAGTACAAAAAAAATTCTGAAAAGTAATAGGGCCAGAATAAAAACCCAACTGAAAGTACAGCTACAACTGAATGAAAGTACAACAGAAAAGACAAACAACTGGAAGAAAAGAAGAAGCTCCTGGGTCATCCACCTTGGATCCTACCTGATGGGTAGGTACAGATAGCGCACCTCCTGGATCGTCCACCACGGATCCTACCTGAAGGGTAGGTACAGATAGCCTCCACAACGCTCTCGCCCATCGACCTCCTCCGAGTAACGTCTCGTCGTGAAGTCCACCTCTGGATACTGACTCGTTGTGGGGTCCACCTCCGGGTACCGTCCAGTCCTCAAGCACTCGGCCTCTGTCAGCGTTGCTCATCGTCTGCAACCAACACAATGAGGTACGGGCATAGGCTGTGCAGGGGTGAGTATAACGATACTCAATCGGGACACTGAGACCCTCATGGTCTCACTAAATCCAACAAGGATAACCACAAAGAAGGATCTCAATAGATAACCCTTACTTAGGTATAAGCCCATACTTATACCTAAGTTATCAAATAACCCATCTCAATCATGAGGAAACACAAAGGTTATGAAATAAATGAATAACCACTACCCAGGTATATGCCCATACATATACCTAAGTTATCAAGTAACTCATCTCAATCATGAGGTAAACGCAAAGGTCATAGACTCAACTCAAACCAGGATTTTCATTATCGAAATTGTAACTGCTGAAGAGCTCCGTCTATGGAGAGTACAGTGATCCTGTCAAGACTCTGAGGTACTTCTCACTAACCTAAGACTGCTAAGGTACTTCTCCTGTCGAGTAACGCGGGTCTGCAACCTCACAAAGTAGTGCTCCTCCACCATGGGTCTTCCACCTCACACAGTAGTGTTCCCCCTCATAGCCTACAGAGGTTCTCCTCCTCTCGAGTACCGCGGGTCTTCCACCTCAAAAAGTAGTGATCATCCATCATGGGTATGCCACCTCACAAAATAGTGCTTCCCACTGGGCTACGCACGTCACTCCAAATCGAATCGGACAAGCAGTCATCCGGTCTCAGCCAGCTACACGGTCTCTGTACTCCGTACGCTCATCTCCGGGAGGGTCCACACCACGAGCTACAGGTCGATACTCCAAGTATCTCAAAGTCCCACGAATAAGTATATCAAAGGACCACCTTGTCACGGGGGGTCTCAACGCAACAGACGACGCGTCAATCAGACGCCCGGTCTGTGAGTTATTAGCATTTTCGTCCCAGGGGCCCGGTTGGTTTCGTGTATGAACCAACCCGAATGTATCTCAACAGTACCCCAAACTGACATAGCATATTCTCATAGGTACCGTTTTTCAACGTGATCACCAACGCCGCTGAAGGTTCGTCAAACGGATGTCCGGTCTGAAAGTTATCAGCTTTTTTGTTCCAGGGGCTCGGTTGGATTTCGGGTACAATCCAACCTATCCATACTCCAACTACAACCAAACCTCAGGCAGAGTAAACCGAAAGGTCCGTCTCACTAATAGGAATCCAACAAGGTTGACGACACATCAATTGGACGTCCGGAGCTCAAGTTATAAGTGTTTCCGCACTGAGGGTCCGATTGGTTTCGTGTTCGAACCAACCCGGCTATACTCAAAGTTCTCCGAAACCTTGAGTGTAATATATTGAAACGACTGTCTAGATTTAAGGATCGTATCACAACTAATGGTGCGTCGATCGGAGGTCCATAGCCCATGTTATGGAAATTTGAACAGACCTGTCCGAAAATATGGGGTTTTGGGCCCGGACCGACCCGGCCCGTGACCCCCTGGGTCGGCCCGAACAGGTTCGACCCGACCCGGGTCCGGGTCTGGCCCATTTGGGCGCGGCCCGGCCCAGATGGCTTGGCCCAGTGCTGGCGCGCCCCGCACGACCAACTTGGTCGTGCCGTTGCGAAAAAGTGGGGGCTATTACCCCACCTTAATTGATCTGCGGCCCCCACGTGGGGGCCGCTCCCTTTGACAGCTAGGGGTTACGACCCCCGGTCTCCCCCGGGTCCCGGGCGGTCGTGGGATTGGTCACCTACCGCCATGACGGTCCCTCATGGCGGTGCACCGGAACGCCGCCGCCTCGGGGCGGCCAATCGGTGCCGGCGGCTGCCTCCAGCCGCCGGCAGGGTCTTCTGCGGACCACCGGACGCGCTCAGGTGGTCCGTTTTGCATGCGGTCCTCCCGGGGCCTGCTCTTCACTACGAAGTCTTCAAATCGCCTCTGCGGCCCGTTCTTTCATCACCCGTCGATCTGCATGTTCAATAAACAATCTGCGGACTCTTCGAATCGCCTCTGCGGCCCCGACTCTGGCCGCAGTTTTGTTTGGCCTCAACGGCACGGTGCGACGGTGCCGCGCTTCTTTGCCGTGATTCTCCATGATCCCGCGCGGTGCCATTTCACCGCAATACCTTTGTTATTTCCGCAACAAGAACAACAACACAGAGGGAAGAGGGTCGGCCGTGTTCCTGGAGTCCGACCTCCTCCTGTTATAACGATAATAGGGGGCCCAAAAGAATAAAAACCCTCGTCAAGAAAACGCAATAATTAAACCATAATATTTGAACGCAGAACCATACCCGATAAACTTGTCGAATGAAGGTCGTCGCGGGAAAAGGACGTCGTGGAAAACGGCGTCGTGGAAGACGGCGTCACGGACCGAAGCTCCGTAAGCGTCATTGGCATCGCGGAGAAGAGAATCGTCGGCATCGCGGTACACGGCGTTTCATCATCGATCTCCATCGATTCAGTGTTCTTTGTCGTCCTTCGTCGGAGGCTGGCGTTCTTCGTCAGCGACGGGGCGTTCCTCGCGTTCTTCAAGGAGGAAGATGAAGTTCAAGACTTGAACAAACCCTCTCCAATCCTTCTCGCACAACCCAAACACCCTTAATGAAATAAGACATGTCTTATTTAATTATCTCACACAATCCACCAATAAATTCGAAATTCAAAATTGAATACTTGAATTTATTATATTGAAAAATTTAAATAGTTTATTAATTAAGAGAGTTGACTTTTCATTAATGGGGGGTGTAGGTGTGTTATGCAATTAATTGGGGGTTTGTGGAAGGTTAGAGAATTTGAATAGGTGGGGACTAGTGTGGGCCCCACCTCGAAAATATCCTATCTTGGGAGGTTATGTGGGTGTGGGCCCCACCAAGAACCTCCCCCTTGTAGGATATAACCAACTCAAATAAAAATGTGTGCAACACAATTTTTATTTAATTTATGGTTAAACTCCAAAATATAAATTCAAACATGCATGAATCGCAACTGCAAAAAAGGCCCCCTTAAGAGAAAACCGGTGCTGCGAGTTCATCGGTGCCCTCAAGTTTCGATTCTGAGCACCGGTTCAAGAGATAGAAAAACTCACTCGTTCGTTCACTTAACGTACCCGAGCCAAACTTTAAAAATTGATTCCGGGCACACCGGGCCTCGGAATCAGATGCCGTTGGAAACCACAGACTCGTAAAATTATAATGAAATTAAGAAAAAAATTCCCTTGAAAATTCTGGGTCTTTACATTACTCCCACATCAGGGCTTTACGTCCCTGTAAAGCTTTAACACAAACTAGGGAAACAAAAGTGGTACTGAGCACGCATCTGAGTCTTCCCCTCCCATGTGCTCTCCTGGAGGTTCCTGTGCTGCCAATGAAAGTGCATAAGAGGAATTGACCGTCCTCGTAGGATCTTCTCTTGTCGATCCTCAACCTCTACCAGAACCCCTCAAAAGTCACCCCATCTCCAAAGTCCAGTTCCCCATGGTCGATGACATGCATCGGGTCAAGCACGTATCTCCTCAGTTGAGATACGTGGAAGTCGTCGTGCACCTGGTGCAACTGAGGTGGATGGGTCAAGTGGTAAACCACCTCACCTACCCTACTGAGGACCTAGAAAGGTCCATTGAACCTCGGAGATAACTTGTCTCCTCGGCCACATCTCCGTAAACCTCATCGAGGTGAGACCCGTTTAAGGAACCGATCGCCATCCTCGAACTCTAGAGGCCTCCACTTCCTGATTAGAAATAAAACTCAAAACTCCTGCTGCCATGAGGGTAAGTTTGGTCGACCCAAGAGTTATTGGCCAAACCCTCTTATGCATGAGTTCATCCTGTGCTGCCTAGGGTTTCCTTTTCTCCGACCAAGGAAAACCCATCCCGATGTTGTAGTTAGACCACAACCTTTTTGCCTAATATAGTCAATATGGACATGAACTGTGAATCCAATCCATACTGAGACCAACGTCGTAAGGCGTCGACGATGTCACCAAGAGATTCCAACCAAAACTCTCGCCTCGTGGGTCAGACCACACTATCGGCGTAAGTGTGATTATCGAGTCCTTTCCCAAGGTATCTCCAGATGTGAGGGTCAAGTCTACGGCTTACCGGAAACTCTAGGTATGGGAAAGGATTTGTGGAAGGAAGGAATGATTCATATCAATGTCTGTTACTATGGCAGCTAGTAGTGGACACAGACTATCCCTTGAATCATTTTTAGAGCCATTGGGTCACACTCCTTGACCGCATGCAGCTGCACTCTTCCCCTACTGTAACGCCCCGACCCCAGTTTCCTAGAGTCAGTGCATTATTACATAACATTGGCATGATCACAAGAAAGATCAAATCTCGAAAGACCGATTGGTTTAGTATCCTTGTAAACACTAGATATATTCATAAAGTTTTACATTACATCATAAAGTGAAAAACTACTAAAACAATATAGTCTCCATATTCTACACTCATATCCCCACATAAAATCCCTGCAGGTCATTCATAACATACTTCTTCACATCCTGGGAAAAATAAAACATAGAAAAGGGGTGAGCTCAAATGCCCAGTAAGGATAACAATATAGCAGATCTTTCAAAAATAAGCATAAACATTTAAGACAATGCATTACTAAAACAAAAGTCTTTTAAACTTGAACTTCAACATAGTATGGAAAAAGTAAAATGAAATAATGCCATTTAGTTATTCAAATGGATATTTTACTAATCGAATAATCACATGAAATATCAATAACCACTTTCATAATGATGCAATGCAAAATTCCAGACTATCATAACCACATAGCCAAGGCCTCGTGCCAAGACTACAAATATGATTTTGCCAAGGCCCTGTGCCAAGACACTAGTTGGTCCCATGATACCTACCGATGCATCGAGGAGGTATAGCGGGCTCCACCTGTCACATATTAAGTCCAATGAATTCCCATATGAAAAGGTATAAACAGAACATAAACATTCGTATTAAAACTAGCATACGAAATGTCAATACTTTCTCCATAAACCTTGAATGGTATAAAAATAACACATCCACAGTCAAACATATCACAAAACCTTCAATACATTATGGAACTTTTGTATCATAATAAATCAACTTCATATAATCATAAAATCCATCAAAGGATGTTGAAATAGATGAAATCAAAACTATTTGAGAGAAATATCTCCTTTTTTTTAAATCATTTAAAAGTCACACATTTATAAAGGAAGTAATTAAAAGAGATTTTTGAATCAAAGTGTCCCATACCACTTTGAAACTTTTAAAAAGAAATATCATTTCAAAACCTTCATGTCCATATAAATAAATCCTTAAAATCATTTTTGGAAACATGGACATTAATTAAAAATATTTAGAAAGATAAATCTTTAAAACATTTAAAATTATTATCTTGATAAAGAGTACCTTTCACAAATTCTTAAAATAACCACTTTGAAATCATTTAAAAGTCACATAATTATAAAATAAAACATTTACTTTGAAAATATCCTTGTAATATTCTAAGGGAATCTTTGAAAATTTTATAACGGCATTAAATAGCTGCACCCGCCGTATAAGTTAAAAAAACATTCTTACCTTAATTTTGTCGAAAAGGTTAAAAAGCACCTTGTTTGGAAAACGACGGAAAGATTCCTTTATAAACCTCTTATAAAAAGTAAAAAAAGGGTATAAATGACTTTAACCCATATCTTAGTAAATAGTAAAAATGTTTTGGAATTCATTTTTAAGAAACATGGATGTGGATGATAAAGAGATCCCAGTAGATTATTACGTATAAACAACCTCGGATAATGAAGTGATTGTGAAATAACACTTACCTTGTACTTTTCCTTGGTTGGGGTAGGTTAACCTCCTGTATAATAGTGAAATAATTGTTATTAAATTATACAAGAATCATATACATTCATATGATATCATATAGGATCTTTTAACATTGCTTTGTTAATAATATCTTAGTATTATCGTTGTTTCGGGTGTTAACTTACTTGTTTTCTTTTATATGTTTTGTTACGTAAGAAATGTTTGTAATGGATAGGTTGTATCTTAATCATATATAGAATGATATAAAGTCCTTATAAACTATTATTAACCATCAAATGAGACTTATACTTGAATGGATACGATGGAGAATGAATTTCATCGCGTTCGTGGAGACGGTAGTCCATACATACGCACGAGCGACAATATCATTCTTTTGATATTAAAATAATATATAAATGGATGTTATATAATATATACAGAATCATTAACATGTTATATTTATTATTTACATGAGTTACACATCATTATTATACCCATCCAAATAATAATATATTGAATAACAATTACACCACGACGTGGAGACGGTAAGCCGTACGTACGCACGTATGATGACATGTTATTCAAAGGGTGGATAGAATATTGATTATGGCTGGACCATATTTATAATAACATCACAGTATATATATGATACTGGATTTATTATTTTAGAATGGTAAAAAAAAGGAAGAAGAAGTGGAAGAAGAAAGGAACTTGGAAAAGGTTGGTGAAATCATTACCTCGTCTTCGGGTTCTTCCTTTTGATTTGATAAAAAGGGCAACTTAAGATGGATTTCTGATCAAAATAATGCCTATAGGTTGTATTTAGGGAAGTTGGGAGAGTATTTGGGCAGATTTTTTCCGAACCAAATGGCTTTTAAGGTGTGAAGAAATGAGAAGGAGGAGTGCCCTTTTATAAGAGGGGTGATGGGCACCTTTGGAAAAACTGGAAATATTAGTTTATAATAAATTCATATTCGGTTTCTAATAGCTCCAAAGTTGATTATTCATAGTTTAAGGTGGGTATGGGTCGAAAAAAACTCAACCAATAGAATTTAGATAGGTTTGGGTGCTTATATTAACCTTATCTTTAAGTATTAACTCTAAGATAATTAGTTTCACTTTTACAATGTCTCTTTGTATTTTTATATTATATGGTTAATAAACATACCATATACATCCAAGATACTCCCAAGTGGTCCCTTAATGATACAACTATCATGATATAAGTCTCTTGGACGAACCGTATATTTTTAGGAATTTAATATGATTTAATAATATAATATTTGTTTTAAAAAACTCTTTTATGTCAATTTTGACACTATTCAATAGTTGATTTTTGTGAAACTCATAACAGAATGATTACTTCGAAAGAATTTACTAAATCAATTATAACATGTCATATTAACTTATAAAATTATTGTAATTCATAAAAAGTCTCAAATTATATTTATTTGGGTATTTATAATATCAATTATTTTAAATTTTCACTATTATGGGAATTACTGCATCATCATTGTGTCATAAATAAATTACATTATTTAATGTCTAAAAATTATAAATAAAACATAATTATTTAGGAAATATTTGTATCTTTATAATTAATATTTATAGTCGAAAATAAAACATATATAACTCTACTTAAAAATTGTTTTTCTAAAAGATATATGCTTATGTCATTTTTGTACTCATTTTAACTTAATTAAAATAAAGTGTCCCTATCCCCTACAAGTGGCTCCATGGGGTCCCCAAATCGACCCAAACATGCCTATGGTCGAACCTGTATCAACCAATAAGGTTAGGACACGTTTTCGGGTAATTTAGTATTATTATAATATTATTTGTTAACCCTTATTTACCGGATTTACCCTTAACCATGGTAAATAAAATATTTACTGCAGTAATTATTCAAAATGTCTAAAAATAAAAGTTACCTATTTACACAATTTGAACATCCTGATTCCAAATATGGAATCCATTTTTCCAAATTCAAAACACAGAAGTGGCAGAAATTAATTTAAAATTAATTCCCGTTGTTAAAACAAAAAGCGTGTTTTAAGAGATAATAACTATCAAAAGATTGACACTTGTTTATGTCCGGTTTAATTGTAAAATTATGTCCAATGACCAACATTGTATTAAATGGTAAAAATATATTCTAAACATACTTTAAAACCACTCAAATTCATAATTTATCACTATTAATTATTTTGATTAAAAAAGTTGTTTTTAATTAAAATTTAGTAATTTTCACTATTCATCAAAATATTAAAGTTATATGAAAAGTACCAAAATTTCACCTTAGGATAAATTCGATATTCCGAATCCAAAAAATGAAGTCCATTTTGAAATATAAAAAATATATAATTTCAAAAATTAGGTATTACTATTCATAATGGCTAGTTTGATCGGTTGTGGTGTGTGTTAAAACTCGAAGTTGCGTACAACACACACTACTGAATTATTCAAAGGAAAGCGTACCGTGGAAGCTTATGATGTTTCATTTTAAATTTTTGATGTCCCCATTTAGTCAAAAAGTTTAAAATATTGTATTTGAAAAGGGTTCACTATTAAACGTTGATAAAAGTGCAATACTGAAAATGAATTTGTTCTTGCATTATATCTAAGAAACTCATAATATGGATTCTAAAATTATAAGGATTATATAAAGTTTAAAATTTTGTTAACACTATTCATAACCTCTTTTGAACGGCTTGTTTGGTAAGTCATGGTGCGATTGAACTTGGTTTTGCATTTAGTAAAAGTTATTGAATTATTTTGAAGAAATAACACACTATGAAATCTTGGGGTGTTACAAGTGTTCAATAAAAAACTACACCATGATGTGGAGACGGTAAGCAGTACATACACACGTATGGAGACTTTGTCATTCATAGGATACATATAATAATAAATATGGTTGTTCCATATTTATAATAAAATCAATTTATGTATAAGGTACTGGATTTACTAAATTTTCATGGAAAAAAAATGAAAGAGGATGGGGAAGAAGAAAAAACATTGAAAGAGGTGATGAAATTATTACCTCTTCTTCAGGTTCTTCCATTTGAGTTAAACAAAAGGGATCCTTAGGATGGATTTCTGATCAAAGTAAAAGCTGTAGTGTGAATTGAGGGTATTTATGAGGATATTTGAGTACGGTTTTTCCAAGCCAAATGGCCTTAGTGGTGTGAAATTAAGATAAGGGGAAGTACCCTTTTATAAGAGAGGTGGGGGTCAATTTAGGAAAAGCTTGAAATATTATTTTATTATAAAATTATTTTCAGTTTATGAAGGCCCCAAATGGATATATTTTAATTATAAGGAAAGTATGGGTTGAAAAAATCTCAACCAATAGGTTTTACACAAGTTTAGATCACCATATTAACCTTATCTTTAAGATTTAACTCTTAGTTAAATAGTTTAACTTTTACCATGTCTTCTTGTATTATTATAATAAATAGTTAATAAACCTACAATAAAATGTCATGATAACCCCAAGTGGTTTATTAAAGACATATATATCATTATAAATGTCCATATACGAAACCATATATATTTAGGAACCATATATTATTTAATAATACAATATTTGTTTTAAAAACTCATTTATGTCAATTTTGACACTATATAGTATTTGGTTTTTGTGAAATTATAAAAAACATGATTACTTATAAAAAAACACATTAGATCAATCCTAACACATCTTATTAACCAAAAAATTTAGATTAATTCAACAAAAGTATCAATTTGCATTTATTTGGATATTTATAAAATCAATTATTTTAATCTTTCATGAATAAGGTAATTATTGTATCATCATTATGTCATAAATAAATTTAATTATTTAATTTGTAAAAATTATAAATAAAATATAATTAAGTATGAAATATTTTTATATTTCTAATGAATATTTATAGTTGAATTTATATTATATACAACTCTATATTAAAAATAGTTTTAGCTATTCAAATTTTAATATAACACATTTAACTCTTCTTTAAATAAAATAATAATAAATGTTCTAATATAATTAAAGTGGATTCAAAAGGATATTATTTGATTTATAAGGATTATTTTGGTCAAAATACACTTATCCAATATAATTACGACATGTGTTAGGGTAATTATAATATCATTTTTACCTTTAATTTCCCTATTTACTTTTAATCGTGGTAAATAAAAATAAAAAGTTTCTAATCACAAAAAATTATTTTCATATTGTTGAACCAAATTTTACTTACTAATATCAACCGTGTCTCTTAGATTTTTGAAATTAAATTCATAGAAGCGGTGAAATTATGTTTTATGCAAATTTGTAAATGTGCCTGGAAGGTGGGTAAAAGACGTTAAAAAATTCTATAAAATTTTATACATCTAATCATATTATAAAATGACTCAAATGAATTACATTGAAATAAAATAGGTATTATGTATCTATTTTGACTTGAAATAAAAAAAATAAAATAAATAGTTATTTAAATAAAAATTTGTTTTTAACCAATAACGTAGTGTTTTTCACTTTTCATCAAAAATTGAATGTTTTCAGAAAAATATCAAAAATTCACACAAAGATAATGTTGAATTTATATATCAAAAAATGAAGTCCATTTTGATAAATAAAATTTATAAAATTTCCAAAAGTGGGAATTACTGTTCATAACGGCTAGTTAGATTGGTCGTGGTGTGCAAGAACTTGAAGTTGTGTACAACACATGATATTGTATTATTTAAGGAGAAGCGTACTGTCGAATCTTAGGGTGTTAAATTTTACCTCATTCAATAAATTTAATCATTGAAATTTCTATAATATTACTGCATAAAAATATTCTGGTGGTGACTCATCATAAGTTTCCAGGTTTCCCACGTTGCCTCTTCTATATTATGGTTTCTTCATAGAACATTTACTAGAAGAGTCCTCCGGTTTCTCAACACTTATTATCTAGTATAAAGAATCTTGATAGACTCCTCCCAATAAGATAGATCGAGTTCCAATTCTCTTTCTTCATGGTTGAGTACACGCATTTGGTAGGGCATGTATTTTCTCAATAGTGATACGTAGAAAACATCATGTACTTTGGATATACTTGGAGTCATTTCCAAATGGAAAGATACAACTCTAATAATTTCTAGAATTTCAAAAGGTCCTATGTACCTAGGACTCAATTTACCCTTCTTACCAAATCATAAAACAACCTCCCTGGGAGATACCTTCCAAAAAACATGATCTCCAACTTGAAATTCAAAATCCCTCCTTCGGTTATCGAAATAGATCTTTTTCTTAAATTGAGCTGTTTTGATGTGGGTTTGGACAATCTTCACCTTTTTCATTGTTTCCTTAACAAGTTAAGGTCCTACGAGTTTTCTTTTATCAACATCATCTTAACAAGTTGGTGTGTGACATCTCTTTCTATATAACACTTCATATGGTGCCATCTAAATATTTTATTGGAAGTTATTGTTATAGAAAAATTATACCAGAGGTAAATAATGATCCCACATACCTTGAATGTCAAGTGAGAAAGATATCAACATGTCTTCTAAGGTTTGAATAGTCTCTTCTGATTTCCTTTCAGTTTGAGGGTTGTAGGCGGTGCTCAAACGAAGTTCAGTATCCAGGTCCTTCTAAAGAACTTTCTATAATCTTGATATAAAACAGGGATCAAAATCATAAACAATCCATAGGTTTATTCTATGATGTCTTAAAATATCATTAATATATAGTCTTGCTAATTGATCAAGTGGAAAATATTCTCTTACAACAGGAAAATGTTCTGTCTTGGTAAGATGATCAACAATGACCCACATTGCATCATTTCTTCTTGGAGTCTTTGCTAGTCCCATGACAAATTCTTTCATAATATCATCCCATTTCAACACAGGTATGGGAAAAGGTTGCATGAATCCTCTAGGATGTTGTCTTCTAGACTTAGCTTATTGAAAAACCATACATCTTGACACATAATCAGAAATCTCCCTCTTCATGTTGTCCCACCAAAAAATGTTCTTTCAAATATATTTACATCTTAGTGCTACCAGGGTGTATAGAGAAATTGGTTCTATGAGTGTCATCCAACTATTCCCATTTTAGACCACGTATATTAGGAACACAAATCCTTCTTCCAAATTTCAAAATTTCATCTTCATATATGAAGTCAATCAATCTCCCATCATTTAAAAATTTTATTTTATTTTGAAACATCTCATCATCAGTCTGAGAATTATTAATTCTTTCTAGTAAATATGGTTTGGAAACCATTTGAAAAATTATTGACATTTCACCTTCTATGTTTATTTCCATATCTATTTTTACCAGATCCATGAACATAGGATCCCTTTTAGCTCTCATCTTGTAAAAAACCTCATGATCCATTCTGCTCAAAGCATCAACCACCTTATTTTCCCTCCCCCGAGTGGTAGTGTATTGTTCAATCATAATCCTTGAGTAGTTCAAGCAATCATATTTTCCTCATATTGATTTCTTTTAGTGAGAAAATATACTACAAGCTCTTTTGATATGTATATATCTAAAAATTTTCACCATAGAGATTGTGTCTCCATATCTTCAAAAAAAGGATTACAGTTTCTAACTCAAGATCATGAGTGGGATAGTTTTGTTAAAGAATTTTTTTCTAATGTGATGAATAGTAAATAACTCTATCATTCTGCATAAGTACACAACCAATTCCTTTCTTTTATGAATCATTATAAATAATAAACCCATCGTTACCCAATGTTAGAGTCAAGTTAGGAGCATTGACTAATCTTTTCTTCAATTCTTTAAAACATTCTTCACACTCTTTTTTCCAAAAAAATTTAACCCCTTTACATGTGAGCTTGGTTAATGGGTCATCCAATCAGGCAAAATCTTGGATGAAACACCGATAATAGCATTCTAAACCAATAAAAATATGTACCTCAGTTATAATCATAGGTGTTGTCCATTCTTGGATTTACTTTTTCGTAGAAGGATCAACATAGATTCCATCCTTAGAGACAATATGGCCATGAAAAGAAATCACCTAATTCCAAAATTCACACATTCTAAACTTCCCATATAATTCATTTCATCCATGAGTCTTTAGAATAGTGCGCAAGTGATTTTCATGATGTTAGTTTCTTTTGGATTATACCAAGATGTCATCAATAAATTCCACTACAGAGTCATCAAGATATTCCTTGAAAACACTATTCATTAAATCTATGACAACAAAGGGTGCATTACTCAGTCCAGAAGGAATTATTGTAAACTCATAATGATCATATCTGGTTCGAAATGATGTATTAGGAATGTCTTCTTTTTTCACACAAACTGATGGTATCTAGATCGAAGGTCAATCTTATAGAAATATTCAGCTTCAGGAAGTTGATCAATTAAATCATCAATGCGAGGTAGGGGATATTTGTTCTTTATTGTTATAGCATTGATCTCCCAATAGTCAACACAAAACCTCATAAATCCATCTTTCTTCTTAACAAACTGGACTTGGGCTCCCCATGGAGAAACACTAGGGTGAATAAATACATTATTACTCAATTCCTCTAGTTGTTTCTTTAGTTTGAATAATTCCACAATGGTTATTCTAAAATGGGTGTTTGATATGGGTCTTGAACTTGAAATTAAGTCAATGGAAAACTCAATTTCTCATTCTGGAGGATGTCCAGGTAAGTCCTATGGAAATACAATAAAATATTCCAGAACATGTACCTCTTCTATTTGAACATTATTTTCCTCTCCCATAGTTATTTCACTCCCTTCTTCCCCAATAATTGGATTCAGTAGAGCTACTGTGGGTGGATCTAGATAAGAATCTGGTGATGAAATTTATACTTGAAAGATAAGGTACTCTTTATAATCATCAAAAAATGTAACCTCCTTATTCTTACAATATATTTTTGCAACAGGGTCTGAAATCCAACCCATACCGAGGATTATATAAAATTAAATAATGTGTATGATGAGGAGATCAACAGATAAAGCATGTTTATATTCCTTAATGGGAACTAATTCACAAAACTTTGTTGCACTCATACTTCCCTTAAGATTTTTGACTGAAAACTTATATTTTAATTAAAACTGGAAATATCTAATTTTCTTAGAAAACTGGAATGATATGAGAAAAATGTGATGATCCCTAAAAAAATAAAGCTTTTTATAAAATTGAGGAAACTAATAAATTACCTACCGCCATGTCATTCAGAGATTGAACCTCAGAAATAATGATTTCGTAATCTTGGACTTGCTCACATGGGATTTCCTGAGAAATTTCCTTGTAAATTATTAAATTAATTTTCATAATTCCTCATTTATATACAATTTTAGCATTCAACATTGACAACCACTTTCTTTACCTTGTAATGAGTGGCTTGGTGGCATTTTTCACCACACCTGTAACAGACTCCCATTCCCTTCAGGCAAGTACCAGGGTGTTTCTTCCCATATTTTCTGCTGGATTTAAACTCAAAATTTTCCTTTTTCCCCTTATTTATATTTCAAGAGTGTTCAGCAGATCGCTTCTTCTTTTTTGCTTTTCATTAAAGTCATAAGACATAGAGAGTTCTTTTTTCTATCTTGATAGCACATGATACAATATCTTCGTAGGATGAGATGTATTGTGAGACTAATTGTAGATGAATAAATTGTTTTAAACCATCAAAGAATCGATCAATATTATTCTGTTGGTTATTTATATAATATGTTATATGCATTTCTAACATTGTAAATTTAGCCTCATACTTTGCGACATTCTCATCCTCCTTTTGCCTCTGACTCAGAAATTGTCTTTCCATATCCGCCTGATGGACATGAGGAAAGTATTTTTCTATGAAAATATCTTTAAACTCCCTCCATTCTATAATTGATAATTCTTCATCATCTTTTTGTTTTTTAATTAATGACCACTATTCATTTTTATCTCTCGTGAGGTGAGAAATTGCAATGTCCACCTGTTCACTTTCGTTACTCTCCAATTCCTGAAATATTTTCTCTAAGAAACTTATCCGTTGATTAGCTAAAAATGGATTTTTAGTCCCATTGAATGTTGGTGGTTTTTTTATCATAAAGCAGTCTAACATTGATCCTCAGTGTTGTGAGTTAGGTTACTTCATACAGGTATGTTTATTATTCATAACCTGAGTGAGTTGTCCCGATGTGGTTATAAGTTGTTCAGCATTGGTACATTACGAGATCTAGTATAATTATCTTGTGTAGGAGGGTAATTACTAAATTGATTATGTGCATTGATATAGTTTCCATTCCTTCCACTAGTTTCCATTTCTAAACAATGGAATACACTATATTAGTTTATGAATCGCAATTCATAATTTCAAACTAGTAAAATACATAGCATAAATTGAATAGTTCATGTATATAATCAATAATCACAAAAAATGTTTTCTTTGAGGAGGTATTTACTCATAAATCCTTCCTAATGATTTTCCAAATAAATGTAAATTATACTAAGTATATCCCCCGAGAGGTTAATAAAAAAGAGTGCAGCAAGGCCCATTGTTGTGTACTAGGATAACTCGGGTCAAGACTGAAACTCCTTTTCGGAGTTTTCACTCTAGGTACATCTGTGCCAGAGCCTCGTCCACCTAGTCGTTTCCAGATTGGGATGTATTTCTTGGATAAATTTAAAAAATCTCTATATTACCAAAATTATTTGAAGTTATTCTATAATAATTCACAAAGTCTATCTTTGGGTAATTTCCTCTTATCAGAGTTTTTCTAAATCTAGTTTCCAAGGTTTGTCATAAAATTCCTCTGATACCAACCGTAACTCCCCAACCCTAGTTACGTAGAGTTACTGCATTATTACATAATTGTGTACCATTTAAATACACTTATATCCATTAGTCTATCCCAGCAGGTCAATTTTAATATACTTCTTCAAATCCTGGGAAAAAAACATAAGAAAGGGGTGAGCTCAGATGCTCAATAAGGATAACAATATAGCGGAAACTATCATAAATAAACATAATAATTTCAAGAAATGTATAAGACTAAAACACTAGACTTTTAAACCTAAAATTAAGCATAATATGGAATAGATAAATCAAATAATTCCACATACTTATTCACTTGGATATTCAAATAGTCTAATAATCTCATGTAATATCAATATCCAATTTCATAATGATGGAATTCATATTGCCGGACATCATAACCACATAGTCAGGGCATCATTCCAAGACTACAAATAAGATTTTTTTCAAGGTCTTTTTCTAAGACACTAGTTTGTATCAGGAGACCTATCGATGCATCGAGGAGCTATAGCGGGCTCGACCCAGCACCTACTAAGTCCAATGCATTCCTCATATGAAAATGTTTAAACATAACATACACATTCGTATTAAAAATAGCATAAAAAATGTCAATAAATTAACCATAAAACATGAATTGTATAAAAATATCACATACATCGTCAAACATATTACAAAACCTTCAATACAATATGGAATATTTTATCATAATAAATCCACTTCAAATAAGCGTAAAATCCAACAAAGGATGTTGACATAGATGAAATCAAAACTATTTGAGAGAAATATATCTTTCTATTTTGGAATCGTTTAAAAGTCAAGTAATTATAAAATAAAACATTTATTTTGAAAATATTTTTAAAGCTTGTAAGGGAAGCATTAAAGGTGTTATAATGGTGGAAAATAGTTGCACCTTCCATATATGTTTGAAAAATATTTTTCATTAATTTGTCGAAATGGTAAAAAAGTACCTTGTAATGACCCAATGTTTCATTAATGGAAAATCCCTCTTGATCCAGTTAAATACTTATTTTGAAAAATGTTTTTATAAGATGTCAACTTCTTTAGTTTTATGTTAATATTTTTGACCGTTAATTTTATAGTCGTTGAACAGTGATCACTTGAGTAGTATAAATATATGGCTTTAACGAACCCAATTTTACATAGACAAAGAAAGTGGTGGCCTCATCCAGTAGAATTTCCCCATACGAAGCCCATTTGTTGGAGATCGGAAAAGAGGTGGCGTCTTTGGGCTTCGCCCTTGACCAAGCCCAAGCTAAGCTTCATTATGTCAATCTCGAACGGGACCGTCTACGGGAAAAGTGGAAGTTAATAGAGATTACCACTCGAGCGATGTTATCCGAGCCGCCCCAAGAGTCTGCCACCGTCGCACATCTTACCCTTAGGTCTTATGCGGCTATTTTAAGGGGTTATGTAACAAATAAGTAGTACCATGTTCATGTACATTATTTTTTGTATATAATAATGAATATGATTTCTAGTCATTTTTGATACATTGTAAATAGTTTTTAAAGTACAATTGGTATTTTTGGTTATTATTTAATTAAGAATTATGTTAAATTAAGGGATTTTTTGAATTAGATAATATTTTAATAAAATATTATTATTAATAATAAATTAATTTTTATTAAATATAAATGACCTTATAATTTTATGAATGCAATTAAATTTTTTATTAAGGTTTGAAAGCCATTTCTGTCAAAACCGGTGAAATGTTTATAAATGTCAGTTTTTATTTTAAAAGTGAAAATTCACAGATTTATAAAATTATTTAGATAAAATAAATATTATTTTTGGAATCAGGACGTCGAAATTATCCAACGGTGAATTTTTCATAATTTTCTGAGACAATCAAATTTTTGGGTAAAAATTAAAAACCATTAAAATATATAATGTGTTTTATGACATAATAATGACCCAATGGTGATGTAATAAAATACCATAATCCTTATGTTCTGAAAATATGTGTTTTATCATTAAAATAATGTGATTTTGGGTTTGTTTGACTTACTTTTCAAAGCATTAATGGAGCCCTCAAGACTTATTCAACACTTTGCCTTTTTAAATTAATTTCCATGGGAGTGTGACTCACCTCCACATAAGCAACCCTAATTTTTTAATAAGTTCAGACCTTGGTCTTGTAAAATATTCTTTTTCCTCTTTCCTTTTCCCGAAACCATGGTCAAATACCATGGGGTGGTTTGTGGTTTGGATTATTTTAATATAAGGGGTCCCAAACCTAAATAATAAAGAATTCTCTCACCTTTCCTATATAAACCCACTCAAGCTCCCACTTCCTCCTCACTAAAAGCCCTTGGAGTTCGTCCAACCTCTTCCCTACTCTCTCTATAATCCTATAAAGGTGCCCCAACCTCCCAATAATCCTCTCACAGGCCTCTCTCTAGCCTTTGGAATCACACTTCCAAGTAAGGGTTTTTTCCCCTTTTCTCATTTTTGTCAATTTTCTTTAAGTTGTATTGCCCTTTTAATTTCATTTATGAATGTTTGGGTATGGTTTCAAACCTCCCCCATACTTCCCTCTTATTGTTTTAATGATGAGAGACCCCTTTCTCTCTCATTATATACCTCTCATGTACACCCGTTACTATGCCGAAATTCCGAAAGGAACTCCTCTCTCTTCTTTTATATTCAAGCAATAATTTTGTATCATGAATCTAAATTCCATTTCAATTGTTGGGATATGTATCTATATGAAATCCTTACTGTAAATTACATGTAAATATGATGAGGAACCCCTTTATCTCTCATCAACCATTTTTTATGAATTCTTATGTCACGCTGTTATGCTGCCGAAGTCGCACCAATTTTCTAAGCCAATGTCATTGTGTAGTGAATACCATGCCCATTTCTCCATCAAGGGTATTCACCTTTATGAACATTTACATATTTATTGTAACATTTCATGTATGAATTCCACATTCCTTTATCGTGGAATAAAGGATTATGTTTTATGAATCCATGTTTTATGATCCATGTGGCACACTTATGCATGAAATGTAATGTTTAAGAAGGGTGTGCCCTTATAGCGCTCCAATGCATTGGGTGAAGTATAGTATAATGATACGTCAAGTGCAATGAGTGTTTACTCATGCTAATTCAAGTGAAACGATGGTTTACTCGTTCTTCAAGTGCAATTAGGGTTTACTCATGCTCCATGTGCAATGAGCCTTGGCTCATGCTAATTCAATGTTAAGTGTTGTTGCCACATTTCCATGTTATGATTACCATGCTTTATCATGTCTTTATGATCATTTTTCTTTTATGCTCTATTGATATGCCTATTTCCTAACATGTATTTTACTCCTCATGTTATTCCATGTGTACTCCCTTACTGGGCTTTACAGCTCACCCTTTTCTTATGCATGTCCTCAGGTTATCCCATGGAATGATAAGTACGAAGGAATGTAGTGGTCATGTAAAGGACGTTTTCAATAAAGATGTTGTATTTCAAGTTTAAAGTTTTTATGTAATGGTCCTAATCCCCAAAGACACTAAAACTCTTGATCTTCTTTGTTGTATCTGGTGAAGTTTTATGTAATAAAGCATGTTTAAGTTGTAATAAAAAGCAGGGTTGTCAAAGTTGGTATCAGAGGATAGGTTTAGTTATTTTTGGGATTAGGAAACCCTAATAAAGCCTTAGATACAAGAATAAGTATAACAAAAACATCCCTATGTTTTGTTAAGTATTAATTAAGTGGTTTATTAAGCAAATACATCCTTGTCTGGATACGAGCAGGTAGAGGCGGCTCTGGCACAGATGTATCTGAGGGGTAAAACCTGAAAACACCGCTTTGAGCTAGACTCGAACGAGAACTGGTGCACGAAAAACGGGCCTTGCTGCACTCTTGGTTACGACACTCCCGAGGGATATGTTTTGATAAATTCACAAGCTTAGTATGAACCCTTATTAAGGGAAAAATGCCCCTAAGAATATATGTTAGAAGGTAGATCATGAAAAGCCTGGATTGAATCCTATAGACTCATGAGTTAAATAGATTAAAGTGTATTTATAAGTCATCAACTTTTTTATTTGGATTACCCTTTATGTGTTACCCCTAAGTTTCCTTTTATTCCAGCCAATGGATGGTAATAGGAGAACTCGGGATAACAACCGTTGTGAAGATTAGTGTGATGATTGTACTAATGAGATGCCCAATCCAATGGGATCGGGAATCATGAACTTTGTCACGGTTCTCTCTCAGCTAACTCAAGTTTTGAATAGAAATACGGGTCAAGAGGAACGTTCAACCCCCCCTAAGAAAGAACAAGTCGCTATTGAAAGCTTCATGAGACAAAGGCCTCCTACTTTCAGTGGATCATCTGATCCCACGATCACTAAGCAATGGATCAACTCCATTGAAATGATATTCTCTATCCTCCATTGTTCTGAACAAGAGAAGGTTCTCCTGGCGGCTTATCGTATGGAGGGTGAAGCTGATCAATGGTGGACGTTGATAAAAAATACGAAGCCTGAGGAGGAGATCGAGGCTTTGGAATGGAAGGAATTCCGGAAGATGTTTTTCGATAAATATTTTCCGCACACCCTCTGTCTTAAGATGGAAAGGGACTTCCTTTCCCTCAAGAAAAAAGATGAAGAATCTGTGGGAGCGTACAAGGCAAACTTCACAAGGCTTGAACGATACGCTTCCGGCTTTTTCGTTACCCCCGAATGCAAGGTTGACCGCTTCTTTGGTGGGATGAAGCCTAGCTTGGGGAAAGTATTAGCGATCCGTGACTTCGACAGCTATAAGGAAATTGTCCGATGTGCCCTCATGGTTGAAATGGAGATCGGAGAATCACAGGGGTATCATGGGGACATGAAGCGTAAGGTGGACTTCAATGCTAGTGGTCCGATGGATAAATCCAATGGCGCTAAGAATTTCCAGCACCCCACTTGCCAAAAGTGTAGAGAGATGCACCCTGGAAATTGCCTTAGGGGGACGAGAAAATGCTTCATGTGTGGAAGAGAAGGGCACGTAGCTGTTAACTGTCGGCAAGAAGGACTCGCGGCTGCGACATAGGAGAGGAATGCTCTGTTCGAACCTCAACGCGTTGTTCAATGCTACAAATGCAAAGAACCGGGTCATTTTGCAAATCTGTTCCCTAATCCAAGGGTTATCAGAGGCAACCAGCAACCTCCAAGACAGCAAGGAAGAGATTTTCCCATCACTTCTGCCGAAGTGAACCCTGACAACGAAGTGGTGATAGGTACGCTAGTTATTCATTCAAGAATAATGAACGTACTTTTTTACTCAGGTTCTACGCATTCTTTTATATCTCAAATGTTTAGTAGAACAATCCCTGCACCACCACAAATCATGGAAGTAAAGATGTCAGTGAGTACGACAAATGGGGAAATCATTGCATCCCATGAGTATAAGTCCTCCCCCGTTATAATCTGTGGATTGAATTTCGCAGTGAACCTCATCATACTCCCTTTGGTGGAATTTGATTCAATTCTTGGCATGGATTGGCTTTCCTTATATAGATCCAACATAAATTGTTGGGAGAGGGAAATCACACTCCATATGGAGAATCGACCCCCGATTCATTACAAGTGTCAGGAGGAAGATGAATTTTGTTTAGCTCCATCATCTCAAGCATGGATATTACTGCCTTATGATCACGCATATCTGGCTCAGATGATTGAGTCCAAGGAAGAAACCACCCTTGAAGAAATGCCTATTGTGAGGGAATTCACTGAAGTATTTCCCGAGGAACTTCCTGGTCTTCCTCCAAGAAGAGATGTTGAGTTATCAATTAAACTTATACCTGGGGCGCTACCAATATCCAAGACTTCATACAGAATGGTTATTGTTGAGCTTGAAGAGTTGAAGAAAAAACTACAGGAGAACCTGGATAAAGGGTTTATACACCCAAGTGCATCACCATGGGGTGCACCAGTCCTCTTCGTCAAGAAGAAGGATGGGTCAATGCGGCTTTGCATCGATTATCGTGAACTTAACAAAATCACAATAAAGAACAAGTATCCTCTCCCAAGAATCGATGACTTGTTTGATCAGCTGCGTGGAGCACAATACTTTTCCAAGGTGGACTTGCGGTCGGGATATTATCATGTAAGGGTGAAGAAGAAAGATATTCCCAAGACTACTTTTCGTACAAGGTACGGGCACTATGAATTCATAGTAATGCCTTTCGGACTCACCAATGCTCCAGAAATATTCATGGACGTAATGAATAGAGTCTTTATAGATTACCTTGACAAATTTGTGGTAGTCTTTATAGATGATATTCTAATATACTCAAAAACCATGGAGGACCATGAGGAGCATTTAAAAACTGTACTAGAGACTTTGCGCAAGGAGAATCTCTATGTAAAGTACAAAAAGTGTGAGTTTTGGTTGAAAGAAGTCTCATTCTTGGGCCATATCATCACAAGCAATGGGATATCTATGGACCCCTCCAAAAAAGATGCAATTGAGGGATGGTCGAGCCCAACATCGGTAACTGATATCCGTAGCTTCTTGGGGTTAGCTGGATATTATCGACGATTTGTGAGAAATTTTTCACGATTGTCCAACCCTCTTACCAAGATAACTCGAAAGGGAGTAAAGTTTTCTTGGAGTGATGAATGCGAAGAAAGCTTCAAGGAGTTGAAAAGGAGGCTTACCACTGCACCTGTGCTCACTTTACCCACAAGTGGGGAGCTTTTTGTGGTATTCAGTGATGCTTTGAAAAAGGGCTTAGGATGTGTGCTGATGCAGAATGATAATGTGATATCCTATGCCTCAAGGCAGATGAAAATCCATGAGCGAAACTATCCAACGCATGATCTAGAGTTGGCGGCTGTGATCTTTGCCTTGAAAATCTGGCAGCATTATCTCTATGGAGAGAAATGTGAGATATATACTGACCACAAGAGTCTTAAAAATATATTCACACAGAAAGAGCTTAATATGCGCCAGAGAAGATGGATAGAGCTCATCAAGGATTATGACTATTCAATACATTACCACCCTGGGAAGGCGAACAAGGTGGCGGATGCTCTAAGTAGAAAGGATCCAGTGATTCTATCAATGATGAGAATTGAGAAGGATCCAATCTTCTTAGACTTGAAGAAGTTGGATGTGGGAATCAAAAAGAAGGGAACATCATCAATCCTTTCACAAATTATTGCTCAAACATCTCTTTTGGAAAGGTTAAAGGATGCTCAAAAGGAAGATGTGGGAATTAAAGAAAAAGTGGAAGCTATAAAAAAGTGGAAATCCTCGGAGTTTAATGTTAATGAAGACGGAACTGTGCGTTTTGGGAAAAGACTATGTGTTCCATCAAGTCTAGAGCTGAAGAAGGAACTTTTGGATGATGCACATAGTTCAACTTTCTCTATTCACCCAGGGAGCACAAAGATGTATCGAGATCTCCGAGAAAACTTTTGGTGGGATAATATGAGGAAGGAGATCACTGAATATACATCAAAGTGCCTGGTGTGTCAGCAAGTGAAGGCAGAGAGGCAGAAGTATAAGGGGATGATGCAACCATTGCCCATACCAGAATGGAAATGGGAGAACATCACCATGGACTTTGTCACCGACTTCCAAGGACATCCAA
The DNA here is from genome assembly GCA_963277665.1 of Viscum album. Lineage (NCBI taxonomy): Eukaryota > Viridiplantae > Streptophyta > Magnoliopsida > Santalales > Viscaceae > Viscum > Viscum album. The sequence continues at coordinate 1,756,810,050 of OY728137.1, forward strand.
GGGCAACAATGCAATCTGGGTTGTCGTGGATCGTCTTACAAAGACTGCACACTTCATTGCTATTCGAGAGGATTTCTCTTTGGATCAACTGGCACGGATATATATCAGGGATGTGGTACGGTTGCATGGAGTACCACTATCTATTGTGTCTGACCGAGATCCAAGATTCACCTCTATGTTTTGGAAGAGTCTACAACATGCTCTGAACACTGAACTGAACTTCAGTATGGCCTATCATCCTCAAACTGATGGCTAATCTGAGCGGACTATCCAAACACTTGAGGACATGTTGAGAGCATGCTCAATGTACTTTAAAGGAGGATGGGATAAACATCTTCCTCTGGTTGAGTTCTCTTATAATAATAGTTTCCACTCGAGCATCCAAATGGAACCATATGAAGCCCTGTATGGGAAAAGGTGTAGAACACCGGCATGTTGGGATGAGTTCGGTGAACGTAAGCTCCTTGGACCAGAAATGGTCGAAGAAATGGTGGAGAAGGTGAAAACCATTCAGCAACATATCAAGGCAGCCCAAATTCGACAGAAGAGTTATGCAGATAATTGTTGACGAGACCTTGATTTAAAGTCGGAGACATTGTGTTTTTACGCATATCTCCGTGGAATAAGGTCTTGAGGTTTGGAAAAAAAGGGAAGTTAAGTACAAGGTACATCATCCCCTTCGAGATTCTTGACCGTGTTGGGGCTGTGGCCTATCGACTGGCACTTCCACCTACTATGGCCAAGGTGCATGATGTCTTTCATGTATCCCTCTTAAGGAAGTACATACGAGACCCTTCACATGTACTCTCTTCCGAGGTGGTAAAATTGGAAGATGATCTTTCTTATGAGGAGCAACCAGTGAAGATCTTAGATCGTAGGGAAAATGTTCTACGAAATAAGACAATGCCCCTCGTAAAGGTATTGTGGAGAAACCACAAGCTTGAAGAAGACACTTGGGAGTCGGAGGATATGATGTAGCTGAGTTACCCACATTTGTTTTAGTGTGGGAAAAAGAAAATTTCAAGGGCAAAATTCATTAAGGGGGTCACATTATAACAACCCAAAGTTTCATTAATGGAAAATCCCTCTTGATCTAGTTAAATGTTTCTTTTTGAAAAATGTTTTTATAAGATGTCAACTTCTTTAGTTTTATGTTAAGATTTGTGACCGTTACTTTTATAGCCGTTGAACAGTGATCACTTGATTAGTATAAATATATGGCTTTATCGAACCCAATTTTACTCAGACAAAGGAAGCGATGGCCTCATCCAGTAGAATTGCCCCATATGAAGCCCATTTGTCGGAGCTCGGAAAAGAGGTGGTGTCTTTGGGCTTCGCCCTTGACCAAGCCCAAGCTGAGCTTCATTATGTCAAGCTCGAACGGGACCGTCTACGGGAAAAGTGGAAGTTGATAGAGATTACCACTCGAGTGATGTTATCCGAGCCGCCCCAAGAGTCTGCCACCATCGCACACCTTACCCTTAGGTCTTATGCGGCTGTTTTAAGGGGTTATGTAACAAAGAAGTAGTACCATGTTCATGTACATTATTTTTTTATATAATAATGAATATGATTTCTAGTCATTTTTGATACATTGTAAATAGTTTTTAAAGTACAAATGGTGTTTTTGGTTATTATTTAATTAAGAATTATATTAAATTAAGGGATTTTTTGAATTAAATAATATTTTAATAAAATATTATTATTAATATTAAATTAATTTTTATTAAATATAAATGACCTTATAATTTTATGAATGCAATTAAAATTTTTATTAAGGTTTGAAAGCCATTTCTCTCAAAACCCGTGAAATTTTTATAAATGTCGGTTTTTATTTTAAAAGTGAAAATTCACATATTTAGAAAATTATTTAGATAAAATAAATATTATTTTTGGAATCTGGATGTCGAAATTATCCAATTATGAATTTTTCATAATTTTCTGAGATAGTCAAATTTTTGGGTAAAAATTAAATACCATTTAAATATATAATGTGTTTTATGACATCATAATGACCCAATGGTGATGTAATAAAATACCATAATCCTTATATTCTGCCAATATGTGTTTTATCATTAAAATAATGTGACTTTGGGTTTGTTTGACTTACTTTTCAAAGCATTAATGGAGCCCTCAAGACTTATTCAACACTTTGCCTTATTAAATTAATTTCCATGGGAGTGTGACACACCTCCACATAAGCAACCATAATTTTTTAATAAGTTCGGACCTTGGAATTGTAAAATATTTTTTTCCTCTTTCCTTTTCCAGAAACCATGGGCAAATACCATGGGATGGTTTGTGGTTTGGATTATTTTAATATAAGGGGTCCCAAACCTAAATAATAAATAATTCTCTCACCTTTCCTATATAAACCCACCCAAGCTCCCACTTCCTCCTCACTCAAAGCCCTTGGAGTTCGTCCAACCTCTGACCTACTCTCTCTAGAATCCTCTCATGGTTCCCCAAGCTCCCATGAAGCCTCTCACAAGCCTCTCTCTAGCCTTTGGAAACACACTTCCAAGTAAGGGTTTTTTTCTCCTTTTCTCATTTTTGTCAATTTTCTATAAGTTGTATTGCCCTTTTAATTTCATTTATGAATGTTGGGGTATGGTTTTGAACCTACCCCATACTTCCCTCTTATTGTTTGAATGATGGGAGACCCCTTTCTCTCTCATTAAATTCCTCCCATGTACACGCGTTACTATGCCGAAATTCCGAAAGGAACTCCTCTCTCTTCTTTTACATTCAAGCAATACTTTTGTATCATGAATCTAAATTCCATTTCAATTGTTGGGAAATGTATCTATATTAACTCCTTACTGTCCATTACATTTAAATATTATGAGGAACCCCTTTCTCTCTCATCAACCAGTTTTTATGAATTCTTATGTCACGCCGTTACACTGCCGAAATCGCACTAATTTTCTAAGCCAATGTCATTGTGTAGTGAATACCATGCCCATTTCTCCATCAAGGGTATTCAACTTTATGAACATTTACATATTCATTGTAAAGTTTCATGTATGAATTCCACATTCCATTATCTTGGAATAAAGGATTATGTTTTATGAATCCATGTTTTATGATCCATGTGGCACACTTATGCATGAAATGAAATGTTTAAGAAGGGTGCGCCCTTATAGCGCTCCAATGCATTGGGTAAAGTATAGTGTCATGATACGTCAAGTGCAATGAGTGTTGACTCATGCTAAATCAAGTGCAACGAGGGTTTACTCGTGCTTCAAGTGCAATGAGGATTTACTCTTGCTCCGTGTGCAATGAGCCTTGGTTCATGCTAATTCAATGTTAAGTGTTGTTGCCACATTTCCATGTTATGATTACCATGGTTTATCATGTCTTTATGTTCATGCTTCTTTTATGATCTATTGATATGACTATTTCCTAACATGTATTGTACTCATGTTATTCCATGTGTACTCCCTTACTGGGCTTTACAGCTCACCCTTTTCTTATGCATGTTCTCAGGTTATCCCATGGAATGCTAAGTACGAAGGAATGTAGTGGTCATGTAAAGGAATTTTTCAATAAAGATGTTGTATTTCAAGTTTAAAGTTTTTATGTAATGATCCTATGCCCCAAAGACACTAAACCTCGCGATCTTATTTGTTGTATCAAGTGAAGTTTTATGTAATAAAGCATGTTTATGTTGTAATAAAAAGCAGGGTTGTCATAGTTGGTATCATAGGATAGGTTTAGTTATTTTTGGGATTAGGAAACCCTAATAAAGCCTTAGATACAAGACTAAGTATAACAAAAACATCCCTATATTTTGGTAAGTATTGAGTAAGTGGTTTATCAAGCAAATACATCCCTGTCTGGATACGAGCAGGTAGAGGCGGCTCTGGAACAGATGTATCCTAGGGGTAAAACCCAAAAACACTGCTTTGAGCTAGACTCAAGTGGGAACTGGTGCACGACAACGGGCCTTGCTGCACTCTTGGTTATGACACTCCCGGGGGATATGTTTTGATAAATTCACAAGCTTAGTATGAACCCTTATTAAGGGAAAAATGTCCCTGAGAATATATGTTAGAAGGTAGATCATGAAAAGCCTGGATTGAATCCTATAGACTCATGAGTTAAATAGATTAAAGTGTATTTATAAGTCATAAACTTTTGTCTTTGGATTACCCTTTACGTGTTACCCCTAAGTTCCCTTTTATTCCAGCCAATGGCCGGAAATAGGAGAACTCGGGCTAACAACCATTGTGAAGATCAGTGTGATGATTGTACTAATGAGATGCCCAATCCAATGGGAGTGGGAATCGCGAACTTTGTCACGCTTCTCTCTCAGCTAACTCAAGTTTTGAATAGAAATACGGGTCAATAGGAACATTCAACCACCCTAAGAATGAACAAGTCGCTATTGAAATCTTCAAGAGACAAAGGCCTCCTACTTTTAGTGGATCATCTGATCCCACGATCGCTGAGCAATGGATCAATTCCATTGAAATGTTATTCTCCATCCTCCAATGTTCTGAACAAGAGAAGGTTCTCCTGGCGGCTTATCGTATGGAGGGTGAAGCTGATCAATGGTGGACGTTGATAAAAAATAAGAAGCCTGAGGAGGAGATCGAGGATTTGGAATGGAAGGAATTCCGGAAGATGTTTTTCGATAAAAATTTTCCGCACAACCTCCGTCTTAAGATGTAAAGGGACTTCATTTCCCTCAAACAAAAAGATGAAGAATCTGTGGGAGCGTACAAGGAAAACTTCACAAGGCTTGCACGATACGCTTCCGGCTTTGTCGTTACCCCCGAATGCAAGGTGAACCGCTTCTTTGGTGGGCTGAAGCCTAGCCTGCGGAAAGCATTAGAGATCCGTGACTTCGACAACTATGAGGAAATTGTCCGATGTTCCCTCAAGGTTGAAATGGAGATCGGAGAATCACAGGGTTATCATGGGGACAAGAAGCATAAGGTGGAATTCAATGCTGGTGGTCCGATGGATAAATCCAACGACGCTATGAAGTTCCATCACCCCACTTTCCAAAAGTGTGGAGAGAAGCACCCTGGAAATTCCCTTAGGGGGACGAGAAAACGCTTCAGGTGTGGAAGAGAAGGGAACGTAGCTGTTAACTGTCGGTAAGAAGGGCCTGCGGCTGCGAAATAGGAGAGGAACGATCCGTTCGAACCTCAACGCATTGTTCAATGCTACAAATTCAAAGAACCGGGTCATTTTTCAAATCAGTTCCCTAATCCAAGGGTTATCGGAGGCAACCAGCAACCTCCAAGACAACAAGGAAGAGGTTTTTCCATCACTTCTGCCGAAGTGAACCCTGACAACGATGTGGTGACAGGTACACTAGTTATTCATTCAAGAATAGTGAATGTACCTTTTGATTCATGTTCTACGCATTCTTTTATATCTCAAAAGTTTAGTAGAACAATCCCTGCACCACCACAAATCATGGAAGTAAAGATGTCAGTGAGTACGGAAAATGGGGCAATCATTGCATCCCATTAGTATAAGTCCTCCCCTGTTATAATATGTGGATTTAATTTCTCGGAGAACCTCATCATACTCCCTTTGGTGGAATTTGATGCAATTCTTGGCATGGATTGGCTTTCCTTATATAGAGCCAACATAAATTATCGGGATAGGGAAATCACACTCCATATGGAGAATCGACCCCCGATTCTTTACAAGTGTCAGGAGGAAGATGAATCTCATTTAGCTCCATCATCTCAAGTATGGATATTACTGTCTTATGATCACACATATCTGGATCAGATGATTGAGTCCAAGGAAGAATCCACCCTTGAAGAAATTCCAATTGTGAGGGAATTCACTGAAGTATTTCCTGAGGAACTTCCTGGTCTTCCTCCAAGAAGAGATGTTGAGTTATCAATTGAACTTATACATGGGGCGCTACCAATATCCAAGACTCCATATAGAATGGTTGTTGTTGAGCTTGAAGAGATGAATAAACAACTACAGGAGAACCTGGATAAAGGGTTTATACGCCCAAGTGCATCACCATGGGGTGCACCAGTCCTCTTCATCAAGAAGAAGGATGGGTCAATGCGGCTTTGCATCGATTATCGTGAACATAACAAAATCACGACAAAGAACAAGTATCCTCTCCCAAGAATCGATGACTTGTTTGATCAGATGCATGGAGCACAATACTTCTCCAAGGTGGACTTGCAGTCGGGATATTATCATGTAAGGGTGAAGAAGGAAGATATCCCCAAGACTGCTTTTCGTACAAGGTACAGGCACTATGAATTCATAGTAAATCCTTTTGGACTCACCAATTCTCCAGCAATATTCATGGACCTAAGGAATACAGTCCTTAGAGATTACCTTGACGAATTTTTGGTAGTATTTATAGATGATATTCTAATATACTCCAAAACCAAGGAGGACTATGAGGAGAATTTAAAAACTGTACTAGAGACTTTACGCAAGGAGAAGCTCTATGAAAAGTACAGCAAGTGTGAGTTTTGGTTGAAGGAAGTCTCATTCTTGGGCCATATCATCACAAGAAATGGGATATCTATAGACCCCTCCAAAATAGATGCAATTGAGGGATGGCCGAGGCCATCATCGGTAACTGATATCCGTAGATTCTTGGGGATAGCTGGATATTATCGAAGATTTGTGAGAAATTTCTCACGATTGTCCAACCCTCTTACCAAGCTAACTCGAAAGGGAGTAAAGTTTGCTTGGAGAGATGAATGCGAAGAAAGCTTCAAGGAGTTGAAAAAGAGGCTTATCACCGCACCCGTGCTCACTTTACCCACAAGTGGGGAGATTTTTGTGGTATTCAGTGATGCTTCGAAAAAGGGATTAGGATGTGTGCTGATGCAGAATGATAAAGTGATATCCTATGCCTCTAGGAAATTGAAAATCCATGAGCAAAACTATCAACCGCATGATCTAGAGTTGGCAGCTGTGATCTTTGCCTTGAAAATCTGGCTGCATTATCTCTATAGAGAGAAATGTGAGATATATACTGACCACAAGAGTCTTAAATATATATTCACACAGAAATAGCTTAATATGCGCCAGAGAAAATGGATAGAGATCATCAAGGATTATGACTGTTCAATACATTACCACCCTGGGAAGGCGAACAAGGTGGAAGATGACCTATGTCGAAAGGATCCAGTTATTCTATCAATGATGAGAATTGAGAAGGATCCAATCTTCTTGGACTTGATGAAGATGGACGTGGGAATCATAAAGAAGGGAACATCATCAATCCTTTCACAAATGATTGCTCAACCATCTCTTTTGGAAATGTTAAAGGATGCTCAAAAGGATGATGTGGGAATTCAAGAAAAAGTGGAAGCTATCAAAAAGTGTAAATCCTCGGAGTTTAATGTTAATGAAGAAGGAACTGTGCGGTTTGGGAAAAGACTATGTGTTCCATCAAGTCTGGAGCTGAAGAAGGAAATTTTGGATGATGCACATAGTTCAACTTTCTCTATTCACCCTGGGAGCACAAAGATGTATCGAGATCTCCGAGAAAACTTTTGGTGGGATAATATGAGGAAGGAGATCACTGAATATACATCAAAGTGCCTGGTGTGTCAGCAAGTGAAGGCAGAGAGGAAGAAGTCTAAGGGGATGATGCAACCATTTCCCATACCAGAATGGAAATGGGAGAACATCACCATGGACTTTTTCACCGGACTTCCAAGGACATCCAAAGGCAACAAATCAATCTGGGTTGTTGTGGATCGTCTTACAAAGACTGCACACTTCATTGCTTTTCGAGAGGATTTCTCTTTGGATCAACTGACACAGATATATATCAGGGATGTTGTACGGTTGCATGGAGTACCACAATCTATTGTGTCTGACTGAGATCCAAGATTCACCTCTAAGTTTTGGAAGAGTCTACAACATGCTCTGAATACTGAACTGAACTTCAGTACGGCCTATCATCCTCAAACTGATGGCCAATCCGAACGGACTATCCAAACACTTAAGGACATGTTGAGAGCATGCTCAATGGACTTTAAAGGAGGATGGGATCAACATCTTCTACTGGTTGAGTTCTCTAATAATAATAGTTTCCACTCGAGCATCCAAATGGCACCATATGAAGCCCTGTATGGGAAAAGGTGTAGAACACCGGCATGTTGTGATGAGGTCGGTGAACGTAAGCTGCTTGGACAAGAAATGGTCGAAGAAATGGTGGAGAAGGTGAAAACCATTCAGCAGCATATCAAGGCAGCCCAAAGTCGACAGAAGCGTTATGCAGATAATCGTCGACGAGACCTTGAGTTTAAAGTCGGAGACATTGTGTTTTTACGCATATCTCCGTGGAAGAAGGTCATGAGGTTTGGAAAGAAAGGGAAGTTAAGTCCAAGGTACATCGGCCCCTTCGATATTCTTGATCGTGTTGGGGATGTGGCCTATCGACTAGCACTTCCACCTACTATGGACAAGGTGCATGATGTATTTCATGTATCCCTCTTAAGGAAGTACATACCGGACCCTTCACATGTACTCTCTTCCAAGGTGGTACAATTGGATGATGATCTTTCTTATGAGGAGAAACGATTGAAGATCTTAGATCGTAGAGAAAAAGTTTTACGAAATAAGACAATGCCCCTCATCATGGTGTTGTGGAGAAACCACAAGTTTGAGGAAGCAACTTGGGAGTCGGAGGATATGATGTAGCTGAGTTACCCACATTTGTTTTAGTGTGGGAAAAGGAAAATTTCGAGGGCGAAATTTCTTAAGGGGGGAATATTGTAACCATCCAAAGTTTCATTAATGGAAAATCCCTCTTGATCTAGTTAAATGTTTCTTTTTGAAAAATATTTTTATAAGATGTCAAATTCTTTAGCTTTATGTTTAGATTTGTGACCGTTACTTTTATATCCGTTGAACAGTGATCACTTGAGTAGTATAAATTTATGGCTTTAACGAACCCAATTTTACTCAGACAAAGGAAGCGATGGCCTCATCCAGTAGAATTTCCACATACGAAGCCCATTTTTCGGAGCTCGGAAAAGAGGTGGCGTCTTTGGGCTTCGCCCTTGACCAAGCCCAAGCTGAGCTTCATTATGTCAAGCTCGAACGGGACCGTCTACGAGAAAAGTGGAAGTTGATAGAGATTACCACTCGACCGATGTTATCCGAGCCGCCCCAAGAGTCTGTCACCATCGCACACCTTACCCTTAGGTCTTATGAGACTGTTTTAAGGGGTTATGTAACAAATAAGTAGTACCATGTTCATGTACATTATTTTTTGTATATAATAATGAATATTATTTGTAGTCATTTTTGATACATTGTAAATAGTTTTTAAAGTACAAATGGTGTTTTTGGTTATTATTTAATTAAGAATTATATTAAATTAAGGGATTTTTTGAATTAAATAATATTTTAATAAAATATCATTATTATTATTAAATTAATTTTTATTAGATATAAATGACCTTATAATTTTATGAATGCAATTAAAATTTTTATTAAGGTTTGAATGTCATTTCTGTCAAAACCCGTGAAATTTTTATAAATGTCGGTTTTTATTTTAAAAGTGAAAATTCACATATTTAGAAAATTATTTATATAAAATAAATATTATTTTTGGAATCAGGACGTCGAAATTATCCAACGGTAAATTTTTCATAATTTTCTGAGACAGTCAATTTTTTGGGTAAAAATTAAATACCATTTAAATATATAATGTGTTTTATGACATCATAATGACCCAATGGAGATGTAATAAAATACCATAATCACTATGTTCGGCCAATATGTGTTTTATCATTAAAATAATGTGATTTTGGGTTTGTTTGACTTACTTTTCAAAGCATTAATTGAGCCCTCAAGGCTTATTCAACACTTTGCCTTTTTAAATTAATTTCCATGGGAGTGTGACTCACCTCCACATAAGAAACCCTAATTTTTTAATAAGTTCGGACCTTGTACTTGTAAAATATTGCTTTCCTCTTTCCTTTTCTAGAAACCATGTGCAAATACCATTGTATGGTTTGTGGTTTGGATTATTTTAATATAAGCGGTCCCAAACCTAAATAATAAAGAATTCTCTCACCTTTCCTATATAAACCCACCCAAGCTCCCACTTCCTCCTCACTCAAATCACTTGGAGTTCGTCCAACCTCTGTCCTACTCTCTCTACAATCCTCTCAAGATGACCCAAGCTCCCAAGAAGCCTCTAACAAGCCTCTCTCTAGCCTTTAGAAGCACACTTCCAAGTAAGGGGTTTTTTCTCCTTTTCTCATTTTTGTCCATTTTCTTTAAGTTGTATTGCCCTTTTAATTTCATTTATGAATGTTGGGGTATGGTTTCACACCTCCTCCATACTGCCCTCTTATTGATTGAATGATGGGAGACCCCTTTCTCTCTCATTAAATGCCTCCCATGTACACCCATTACTATGCCGAAATTCCGAAAGGAACTCCTCTCTCTTCTTTTACATTCAAGCAATACTTTTGTATCATGAATCTAAATTTCATTTCAATTGTTGGGAAATGTATCTATATGACCTCCGTACTGTCCATTACATGTAAATATGATGAGGAACCCCTTTCTCTCTCATAAACCATTTTTTATGAATTCTTATGTCACGCCGTTACGCTGCAGAAATCGCACCAATTTTCTAAGCCAATGTCATTGTGTAGTGAATACCATGCCCATTTATCCGTCAAGGGTATTCACCTTTATGAACATTTACATATTGATTGTAAAGTTTCATGTATGAATTCCACATTCTTTTATCGTGGAATAAATGATTATGTTTTATGAATCCATGTTTTATGATCCATGTGGCACACTTATGCATGAAATGAAATGTTTAAGAAGGGTGCACCCTTATAGCGCTTCAATGCATTGGGTAAATTATAGTATCATGATACGTCAAGTGCAATGAGTGTTGACTCATGATAATTCAAGTGCAACGAGGGTTTACTCGTTATTCAAGTGCAATGAGGGTTTACTCATGGTCCATGTGCAATGAGCCTTGGCTCATGCTAATTCAATGTTAAGTGTTGTTGCCACATTTCCATGTTATGATTACCATGCTTTATCATGTATTTATGTTCATGTTTCTTTTATTCTCTATTGATATTCCTATTTCCTAACATGTATTGTACTCCTCATGTTATTCCATGTGTACTCCCTTACTGGGCTTTACAGCTCACCCTTTTCTTATGCATGTCCTCAGGTTATCCCATGCAATGCTAAGTACGAAGGAATGTAGTGGTCATGTAAAGGATGTTTTCAATAAAGATGTTTTATTTCAGGTTTAAAGTTTTTATGTAATTATCCTAAGCCCCAAAGACACTAAACCTCTCAATCTTATTTGTTGTATCAAGTGAAGTTTTATATAATAAAGCATGTTTAAGTTGTAATAAAAAGAAGGGTTGTCATATACCTTGTTTGGAAAGCGATAAAATGATTCCTTTCAAACCATTTTATAAAAAGTTAAAAAATGGTATAAATGAATTTAGACCATATTCTAGTAACTAGTAAAAATATTTTTAAATACATTTTTAAGAAACCTGGATGTGGTTGATAAAGAGGTCCTAGTAGATACTCATATATAAACAACCTTAGATAATAAAGAGATTGTAAAATTAACCCTTATCTTATAATTTTCATTGGTTGAGAGTATTTCAAACTCCTGTATAATAGTTAAATCATTTTTATTAGATTATAAAAGAACCACATTCATAAATATGATATCATATATGGTATTCTAATTTTTCTTTGTTAATGATATTTCATTAGTATCATTGTTCCGGGTGATAACTAATTTAGCTTCCTTTATATGTTTTATTATGAAATTTAGGTTTGTCAAGGATATGATGTTTTTGATTCATATAAAAAATTATAATAAGTTCTTAAAAATTATTTTTAATCATAAAATGAAAATTATTCTTGAGTGGTTACTATGGGTAATGAATCTCATCGCGTTCGTGGAGATGGTAATCATTACGTACGCACGAGTGACAATACCATTATATTAACAATGAAATCATATATAATTGGATGGTATATTATATATGAAGAATAATTAACATGTTATATTTATTATTTACATCAATTGAACTCATTATTATACACATCCAAATAATGTAGTTTTGAATAACAAACTACACCACGACGTGGAGACGGTAAGCCGTACGTACACACGTATAGTGACTTTTTCATTAATAGGATGGATATAATAGTGTATTTGGTTGTAACCTATTAATAATAACATTACATTCTGTATAAGGTACTGGATTTATTAAATTGGTATGGAAACAACAAATAAAGAGAAAGTAGAAGAAGAAAAGAACTTTGAAAGAGGTGATGAAATCACTACCTCTTCTTCGAGTTGTTCCTCTTGATTCGAACAAAAGGGATCCTTAGGATAGCTTTATGATCAATGTAAGGCCCCTAGGTTTAAGAGAGGGTAGTTGGGAGGATATTTTAGTAGGGTTTGGATGATCTAAATGTATTTAGAGGTGTGAAATTAAGAGAAGGGAAAGTACCCTTTTATAATAGAGGTGAGGGTCACTTTAGGAAAACCAGGAAATATTATTTTATTATAAAATAATTTTCGGTTTCTAATGGCTCAAAAAGAATTTTTTTCAAGGATAAGGTGGGGATGGGTCAAAAACCAGTAAAACAATAGGTTTTAGACAAGTTTTTGTCACTATATTAAGGATATCTTTTAGATTTAACTCTTAGTTAAGTAGTTTAACTTTTACCTTGGCTTCTTGTACTATTATAATAAATAGTTAATAAAATTACTATAAAATGACAAGAAAATAAAAAGTGGTTCATTAATGAAATATCTATAATTATAAAAGTTCTTTGGAAGAGCCTTATATTTTTTAGGAATATTATATCATGTAATAATATAGTATTTTTTTAAAAAACTCAGTTATGTCAATTTTGACACTATTTAGTATTTGGTTTTTGTGAAAGATACAAAAACATCATTACTTAGAAAAAAACATTAAATATCTCCTATCATGTAATATTGACCTATAAAATTATTATAATTCATCAAAAGTCTAAATTTAAATATATTTGGATATTTATAAAATCAATTATTTTAATCTTTCATTTATAAGGTAATTACTACATCATCATTATGTCATAAATAAATTTTATTATTTAATGTCTAAAAATTATAAATAAAATACCATAATGTAGGAAATATTTTTATATTTCTAATTAACAATTATAGACTAATTTATAATTTGTGTAATTCTATATTAAAAAGGTTTATTTATTAAAATTTAATTTTAAAACTTTTATCTCTTATTTAAAAATAATAATAATAAATTTCATAATCTAATTAAAGTATATAAAAAAGGATATTATTTTATTCTTATGGTTTATTTTTATTTAAATACACTTATACAATAGAATTAGAAAATGTTCTATGGTAATTATAATATCATTTTTACCATTAATTACGATATTTACTTTTAACCGTGGTAAATAAAATTCAAAAGTTACTATTCACCAAATTTTTTTTCATCCTATTGAACCACATTTTACTTACTGATTTCAACCGTGTCGCTCGGATTTTTGAAATTCAATTCATAGAAGCGGTAAATGTTTTTTATGCAAATTTTTAAATGTGCCTAGAAGGTGGGTAAAAGACGTTAAAAAATTCAATAAAATTTTATGCATCTAATCTTATTATAAAATGACCCCAATGAATTACGTTGAACTAATATAGTTATTATATATCTATTTTGACTTAAAATAAATTGACATAAAATAAATAAATATTTTATTTTTTTTTGTTTTAAACAATAATGCAATGTTTTTCGCTATTCATCAAAAATTGAATGTTTTCAGAAAAATACCAAAAATTTTCCATAAGTTAATTTTGATGTTTTGAATCCAAAAATGAAGTCCATTTTGAAAAATAAAATTTATAAAATTTCAAAAAGTGGGTATTACTATTCATAACGACTAGTTTGATTGGTCGTGGTGTGCTAGAATTCAAAGTTGCATATAGCGCAAGATATTGTATTATTCAAAGAGAAGCATATCGTGGAATCTTGGGGTGTTACATGAATTATTTTATATATATCTCAAAAAAACCATTTGAAAATTTCAAAGTGATGATAATAAAAAGAAATCTAAAACTTTAAATTTTAATTTTTAATATAAGAATTTTAATTTTTATGAAACTCTTTAAAATAAAGTTTATGAAAAAGGTGCTTGAATTTTCATTGTGTTTTTAAAAATGATAATTTTTTTTTGAATTATAATATTTATATTTAATTATGTTAATCATGATAAATTTTATTTATATCAAAATTTATTATTTGGAGGTAAAATTACAATTATAAAAACCAAGTTACTATTCCTAACAGTCATGTTACTATTTACAATAGTTAGGTGACTATTCCAACCCTGATCTTACTATCCTAATGGTCACATTACCTCCTATAAATACCTATATGTTAGTTAATTCATTATTTGAAATGAATTCCTATCAATATTCCATATTTCTATTCTCTATAATTTTGATTTGTTTACTAATATTTGGTTTCTTTTCTATAATGTTGGAATTGGTGGTGAAAACTCTTGTGGATTGGGGAAATGCATATTTTCCTTTTTTAGATTTTCTATTTTATATTTTTTGTCTAATTTTAATGTTTTGAAATTTAATTGGTTACATTTTTTGTTAATGTAACAACATTTCTTAAAGAAATAATTTTTTTTTCGTTTATTTATAATAAAACAATTTATTATATGATAACAATAATTTATTTCAGGATAAAAATACAATTTACAAACAATGGGTTGTTACATTCTTCCCCCATTTTGAAATTTCATCCCCAAAATGTCAACATATATTCTCAGTTTAGAATAGACGGGGGTACATTAGTTTCATTTCTTCCTCTAGTTCCCATGTTGCATCATTATTCTTATGGTAGTTTGAAAAGTGGAGTTGTCTTATTGTGTAGAAAATTTTCTCTATGGTCTAATATATTAAGATGATAATCCTCATAATAGAGTTTATTCTCTAGTTGAACAACCATGAGATTCATAACATGTGTGTGATCAAGTATTTAATTCTTAAGGAGAGATACATTGTATAGGTCTTGAATTTGAGCCATATTAGGTCAAAGTGCTAGCCAATAGGCCAGTCCTCCTATATGATCAAGGATGTAAAAGGGTACAATGTACCTTAGGTTAATCATTACATTATTTTCAAAAAGCATGAGTCTCTTACAATGTGATATTCAATGGAAATATTTATCTCCAACATAGAACTCCAAGTCCCTTTGATGGTTGTAAACATGTTGCTTTTTCTGAATCTGAGAAGATTTTATATGTTATTGGATGGATTGAAACTTCTCTGTAATATTTTTTACAAGTTCAAGTCCAAAAATAATTTTTTCCCTAACTTCATCCCAAAAAGTTGGAGATATACATTTCTTCACATAGTGTGATGCACATGGATCCATTGGAATACCGAAGTGGAATCATATGTTATATGATAACTCAACCAAAAGGTGACATTGATACAATACAATTTTAAATTCGATTGATAATGATCTATCATTTCCTTGAGTGTCTAAATATTCCTTTCAGTCTGCACATCAGTTTGAGGGTGATAATCCATACTGAAATTCCATTCATTACTCAAATCATGTTGAATAAATATCTAGAATTTAGATGTGAACCTTGGATTATTATCAGATATGACCTAAAGTGGAACCCCATACATCCCAATCAATTCCTTAAAATATATCCTGGAATGTTTTTTAGATGATAAATCTTCTTAAATAGCGATAAAGTGTGAATTCCTAGTGAGTCGATCATCCAAAACCCATATCGAAATTTTTCCTTTATATTTCTTCTGAAAACTAGTTTAAGTTTCATGGTTGTATTTTCCCATTTCCTCTTGGGTTTTGGAAACGGTTTCGCCATCCCTTTGGAATTATATCACTTTGATTAAATTTGATGACATACCGAAGCCTTTTTGCAAACCGAATCACTCCATCATCATCAATGTTGAAGTCATGTAGTATCCCTTCCTTAACTTATTTCACCATTTTTTATCTCCAGATCATCCCTTTGTGCCTCCTTGATATTCTCTTAGATATATGGTTGGAAAATCATTTGGGAATGGTAGGATATATTCTTTACTTTTTTTATTTCAAGATCTACCATTTTTTATATCCTTAAATATAGTTTCTTTCTCAATATTTATCATGGACCGAGTAGTAAGTTTTTTTCTATGAGCTTCAACTACCTTATTCTCCTTTACATGATGTTTATGAATAGTGCAATCATAATACTTGATTAGATCTAAAAATACTCTTTGATGTATATTAAGAAAAATCAGTGTGAATATATAATTTAGTACCTTATGATTGGTATATTGTCACACTTCTCACCATATAGATTTAGGTACCAAATTTTTATAGTGATGATCACATCTGTTAACTCCAGATCATGAGTAATAAAGTTTTATTCATGGATATTTTTCTATCATGAGGTGTAGGCTATAAATTTATTATTCTTAATGATCACACAACCTAAGCCTTTCTTTGAATCATCAGTTTACATCACAAAACCTTATCCACTTTTTGGTAGCAGGATTATTTGAATAGTGATTAGCCTCTTATTGATATCCTTAGAGTATTCCTCATATTCTTCGATGTAGGCATACTTTACCCATTACTATTTTAACATAGTTTTCAAGTTATAAAATCCATAAATATTCCTCAAAAAATGTATTTAGTAACATACTAAGCCAAGAAAACTATGATTTTCTATGACACTAGTGGTTATGGTCTATTATTCAATTTATTGTTTATTTTAAGGGTCCATATAAATTTCCTCAATGTCGATCATGTGCCTATGAATGAAACTTTCTATATCCAGAAGTCACACTTGTGAAACTTTGCATAAATTTTATCCCTCATTAACGTTTCTAGCACAATCTATATATAATCATCATGTTTCTCTTTTATCTTGGATTAAAAAAGAATATCATAGATATATACTACCACAAAATTGTTGAGAGAGTATCCAAATACCCTATTCATCAAATCCATAAATATTTCCAGGGAATTGAAAAAATCCGAAGGGAATCACTATGAACTCACAGTTCTCATAACATGTATCTTAATAAGTCTTTTGAATGTATTCATTATTCATATTAATCTGAGGATAAAAAAAATTATATCCACTTTTTATAATTACTGATCTCCCCATAGATGATAAAAAAGTCATTAATCCTTAGAAGAGTATACTTGTTATTTATGGTGACCTTATTAAGATCCCAGTAATCGATACATAGTCGCATTGATCCATCATTTTTCATTAGATATAATACCACTTCACCCAACATAATACATTAATGACTGTGAACCCTTTGTAGTAATTCTCTTATAGCTGGTTATTTTAATACACCAATTCAATTTGGGCATCCTATAGGGTCATTTCAAGATAGGAGTAGCTCCGACTGGGATCTCTATTTAGAAATCTACATAACAATTTAGTAGAAGTATGCATAACTCTTTAGGAGACACATCATTATATTAACTAAAAATGGGAATTTTCTCTGATTGATACCTTCCTTTGACTCAACCATTTTGGAAATGTATTCCACTATATAGGGTATCCACACCCAAACCATTGATGGATTTTCCAAAGGAATTTCAGGATCTTCAATTAATTTTTAGAGTATCATTGGATTGATGAAGATATAAAAATATATTTCATTTTATTTCTACTTTTTGTGTTCTCTGTATAACTAAAAAAATTACATTCCTAGTATAGCATCAAATTCCACCAAGGTATGTTTTATGATTTTTTTGGAAGAATCATTTCCCAGACGCTTATAAGAAAAGTGTCCATCACTTGGGTTGAAATTATTGTAGCACTAGGTGTTTTTAAAGACATATATTTTTGAAGGTATTGATTATTTGATTCAAAAATTCTAGAAAACATACTTTCTATAAATTCATTTTTTTAAATAGATTCAAATAAAACTATTTCATTTCTAGAGTGAATAGTAAGTTTACCTTGCATGAATTAACTTTCACGTTCCACTTCAGAGGCAGGGATTGAATAAAATTTCCATTTATCCTTTAGATTTGGTGGTTTTTTATATTTTTTACCATCATGGACCCATGATTTAGTAAACTAGTTTGTATAATTCCCTTTCTCCCAATTGTCGAAGCATTGAACCCTGTGTGGTGTATTAGGAGTTTCCTTACTTTCATCCATCATGTTTTCCTACTTATTAACGTATATAGTATATTCATGAGTTAGGGGGAATTATCTCCTTAACTTAAATCATTTTTATATCCTTTTGAGACAATACCTAGTATTCTTTTTACCATATTTTGACCCACCACATTGAAACTCCATTTTCCTATTCATATATCTATAACCATTGGACCATTCTACAAACTCCATCTATAATTTGAGATCACATCAAAACACTTCTTCATAACACCAAATATCTTGGATAACTAGAGCCTTTAAATGGTGTTGTTTAAAAACACTATAGAATCTATATATATTTATATCATTGTTTACTGTTGAGTCAATAAGGGTTCACTTATGGCTTTTCCATTCTTTCATTCAATGGGGAGATTGTTATGTCATTAAGGATTTCCTTATGACATTACCATTCATCTTGTTTTGAAAATCACAAACACCTTATCTCAAGGCAAATCTATTTTTACCCCTGTTTTGATTCTCTAAGGAAAATTTCCTTCCCCAAGGAAATATACCTTACCTTATTTTCTCTGTCCATATCATAATTTTTCTAAGCATAAAATTCGGATTGAAACCAAAAACCTCGGAATCATATAATACTTATATATGAGGCATTCTATTTAAGACTCCAAATTTTTGATAAGAACTCTCATATAGTTCAACTACAAATTCTGGATACGAACTCTCATATAGTTCAACTCCGAATTCTGGATACGAACTCTCATGTGGTTCAACTTTGAATTCTGGATACGAACTCTCATGTAGTTCAACTATAAATTATGGTTACGAACATTTATGAAGTTCCACTCTGAATTCTGATTACGAACTTATGTAAAGTTCGACTAAGAATTCAGATTACGAATTCTGGATACGAACTCTTCTATGTTCTGACTCCGAATTCAGATTACAAATTCTGGTTATGAACTTTTCCAAGTTCTGATTCCGAGTTCTCTGAATATAGGCTCTGAAATCTTATGAGTTCTGACTCCGAATTCTCATGAACTCTGACTCCGAACTTTGTAAGTTCAGGTTCCGAATTCCTGTGAATCCAGACTCCGAATTTCTTTGAAATTCAGACTCCAGAATTCTACAGAATTCAGGTTCTGAGTTCCTACAAAACATGATCTGAATATTCTTGTACTATAGAATCAAAATTCAGTTTTTTACTTAGACTTTGAAAATTCATTTAATTTCATTCCAAATATATGTTTTTGGTTATACTTACACCTGTTTAGTTATAAAACGATTTTGTGCATTCAGTTACTCACTATCCGTTGGTTGAGTGAAATGTGTACAGGTCCCTCTGGAATTCAATGAAAAATATGACCATTGGAGGAGGGAGCTGGCCGTTGGAGCCGCACCTATAAATAGGATCTCATTTGAAAAGAGACCACAACTTTGAGAAAAACATTGACAACTGTGCTTACATGATGTTGAAGTGATTTCTAGAGACAGAGGATCTTATAAACTCTCAGGATTCATGTAGAAAGTTTTGAACTTCTCATTCAAACTTTGCTTCGTGTATATATTCTTAGTATAGAGGTTAGATTTACTTAAAATCAAGGACTTCAGGTTGTGAAGTTAGAGGTGCTGATTTCCTTACAAATCGAGAGCTTGAGGGGATAGCAAGACAGATACCGATCTTCGGATTGAGGGAAAACCTGGGTTTGGGTAAGACAAAATTTATTGAAGGTATAAATCAAGGGACCTCTTATCCAAGGTTGTTGGATACCCTCCTCTTTGGGTTAAAAGAGTTTCTACTTGTTACTTGTAGTGTTACTACTTTGTTTTCCACTGTGAATTTGTATTGTTAAGGAAAGTATAACTTTCTTTTACTTTCTTAAACTTGTACTCTGATTTAGTTAGATTCTATATGGTTTAAGTTAGATTCTTATTTGTTGTAAACTTTTGTTAAGTTTAATTTCCGGAATCAAGAAAGATATTAGAACTTATAGGTTTTGTGAATTACTTTGTTAACCTTGTTAAGTAGAACTATATTTAAGAGTTTCAAAGTAATTTTTAGAAGCATAAAATTCACCCCCCTCTTGTATTTGTATCTCATTTTACGTATTAGAACCTACATTTGGTATTATAGAGTATATCATACTCAGACATACCATCTCAAAAATTGGTATCAGGGGAGGTTACCTCTAAATTAATCCCATGATTAGATTCAGTAGAGAATTATCGAAATTTATATTCTCAGAATCATATTTTCCGAATTCTTATTTGTTCGGAATCTGTTTTTCAGACTCATATATTTTGGATTATCTTTTAACATAGAGATACTCAGGTTCCTTATTATACTTGTTTAGGAATATTTTCCTTGTTTAAAGACTTATTCTATTAACAAGTTTTGTGTGGAAATATTTTTCTTAGAGAGGGCAGGAATCAATGTTGGTTCCATAGACAATCTCAATCCGTCTAGACCACCTATCTTTGGTGGAAATGACTATGAATATTAGAGATATCGTATGAAGACTTTCATTATCAACACTGGTGTAGATAATTTTTTTTCTTACTAGAGGATATAAAATTCATAACAAGGAAGTTAGTACTTTCACTAATCAAGAAAAGCACGAATATCAACTGAATCATAAGGCACGCATTACATTGCTTTGTTCTATGACTAGAAATATATATATCCAAATTTCATCTTGTGAAGAAGCAAATTATATATGGAAGAAACTTGAATTTACTCACTTTGGAACTTCTAAACTTATTGAAACAAGAAGATCTATGCTAAAAGGTGAATACCATGGATTTAAATTTCCTTATGGAGAACCCATATGTAAAGTAAAACAAAGGTTTATGACTATAGTGAATAGCTTAAAATCTATGGGAGAAAAAGGTTTTGATGATGAAGCACTTGTTGACAAGATCATAGATATCATGCAAAATGAATGGGAGTCCAAGAGAACAACTATTGATGAAAACATGAATGTCACTCAGATTTCCTTAGATGAGTTGTTTGTAACTCTTCTTCAGCATGAAACCAGAATGAAGAGAGACTCTTAAAATGTTAATAAGAAGAATGGGAATGAAGGAGTTTCTTTTTCTACCACTTCTAAACATATGAAGGCTAATACCCCAGAAAGGTTAACTAGATCAAAGAAAAAGAAAGTCATTATTCAGTCAGAATCTAGTCATTCAAAAAATTCTGAGAATGAGTTATCTAATCTTGCTTGGAGAATGAACATGATTGTAGCTCAAAAGAATCATCAGAATAAGTACAAGAAGAAATACTTCCAAGATAAGAAATATGGAGAAGTTACTTGTTACGAATTTAGAATAACAGGTCATATCAGACCTGATTGTCCTTTGTTGAAAACGAAGGAAAAGAAGGAAATGAATTCAGAAAGGAACAAGAATAATTTCTATCAATCAAAGCACAAGAAAAGTCTTAAAGATAATGATACTTGGAGTGACAGCTGTGAAGACTTTTTAGAATGTGAATCTTCTGAATATGATTCATCAGTATAGAATAATATGGGATTCATTGCTACTAATTCTTTTCCAAATACATGTCTTATCGCTAAGGTATGCTCAGTTGAAGCTTTATCAAATTTATCTCTTGATAAGAATTACTATTCAAAAAATTATACTTCTAATGAAGATACTTAATCCTCAGAAAATGAAGAAATACCTTCATATGAAGAATTTTCTAGATTTTCCAAGTTACTTAAAGCAAAAAATTGTAAAATTTCTAATAAACTAGACAAGGAAAATACTAGGGAATAAATTCTTACAAAAGTGATTTAAGATCATTCTAGAGATCTTGGAGATAAATATGAGCTTTTAGAAATAATTACTAAAGACCTTGAGAAAGAAAATTATATCAAGAAAGAACTTTTTAAAAATCTTAATAATGCTATTTTAGAGATAAAAGTTTTTGAGGCAAAATCTAACTCTAAGGAAATGATTCCTTAGGATAAGAATTTAGTCATCAGACTAAAATCCAAAATATTTTATTTTAAGAATCTTCTTACAAAATTTACATCTGGGAAGGAAAATTTTGACAAGATATACTTTCAAATTAAACCTCAAGGAAACACTACTAGGGTAGGTTATACTCACCAAAAACCGGTTTTCAAAAACAACTATTTTGTACCTTCTAGTGCCCCTTTTTGCACGAAATGTCAATGTGGTGGGCATTGGAAGAAAATTTTTGTCCTTGAATAAAGTTCAATATCTTTGGTTTCATATATCTTATTTTTATAAACAAAAGTTGATACCCAAAATTTTTTTATCTAACAATTCCGAATCCAAGAAATTTTGGATTCCAAAAGTCACACTCTCTTATTTTCAAGAAAATTGAGAATGTACCAATAGAAATATGTGGTACATGGATAGTGGATGTTCCCGACATATGACTGGTAACAAATGTTTTTGTGAAAATATTATCAAGACGAAAGGAGGAAAAGTAACTTTTCGAGATAATGCTCAGGGAGAAATTATTGGTATAGGTAACATTGTTCTTCTTGGAAAAAATTTGATTTCAAATGTTTTATTTGTTAATGGTTTTAAGAACATCCTCATTAGCATAAGTCAATTATGTAATGAAGTCCACCTTGTTAATTTCAGTAATAAAAAGTATTTAGTACACAATTCTAAGGAAGAGTTTATTATTTCTGCCAATAGGTAAGAGAATGTCTACACGCTAAACTTATAATACCTTAGGATCCAAGATTTACCTTGACCTAGTGCAATGGAAGATCATTCTTGGTTATGGCATAGAAGTTTAGGGCACTATAACCTTAGTAAATTATGCAAAATTTATATGACAATACTAGTTAAGGATCTACCGATTCTTAGATTTGATTCCTCTAAAGTTTGTGACCTTTGTCAATATGGAAACCAACACAAATCAAATTTTAAATCATTCGGTGAAGTCACAACTAATGATGCATTACAGCTAGTGCATATGGATAATTTTTCTCATACACAAACTGGAAGCATTGGGGTCAATTATTATGTATTTTTCTTAGTTGATGATTACACTAGATTTACGTGGGTCTATTTTCTAGAAAATAAATCTGAAGCCTTCTCATATTTCAAAACTTTTAGAGCCCAAGTTAAAAATGATAAAAGTCTTCAATTGAAAAATATTCATAGTGATCATAGAGGAGAATTTAAAAATTCTAATTTTGAAACTTTTTGTAGTAGAAAAGTCATAACTTTCTTAGGGATCACACACAAAAAGGAGATATCATTATTCAATTTATCAAAATTCATGATCAACTTGATAATATTTTCACAAAATCATTACCTTCTGATAAATTTGAATACATTAAACAGAAGTTAGGAATGATAACCGTAAAGTAATCCCCCTTGATTATCTTCCTATTGAAATGAATATCCTTATAGTAAAAACCTAATTTTCATAGGGGGTATACATTTTTTGGATAGTTCATCAAAAATTTTCGTAATAATGTTTTTCATGTTTTTTTCGTACTATAAATTTTTGTAATGAAGATTTTCGTAATGAAAATTTTCATAATGAAAATTTTTGTAGTGAGTTTTTAGTAATGATCATTTTTGTAATTGTTTTTAAAAATTTTTTGTAATGAAGTTTTCAAAATGTTTCATAATGTAGTTTTCAAAATTCATCGTAATGAAGTTTTCAAAATCTTTCATAATGAATGTTTCAAAAAATTTCGTAATGAAGATTTCAAATTTTTCGTAATGATGTTTTTCAATTTTTTTTATAATAGAAATTTTTGATCCTGAATTTTTCATAATGAAAATCTTCAGAACTGAAGTTTTTGTAATGAAAATCTTTGGATTTGAAATTTTCATAATGGAAATTTTCGGATTTGTAATTTTTGCAGTGAAGTTTTTTTTCGTATTAAATTTTTTTTGAATCCAATGTTTTTCAAGAAGAATTTTCCTTAGTACGAATAATCTTCCCAGCAATTCAAAAGGTATGATTCTTTCTCAATTTTTTGTAATCACTTTTATTGGTGGGTAGTTTCTTTTGTTTTTGAAATTTCTTGGATTATAGTTTCCATAAATCTGAATGTTTTTTTAAAACCTCAAGAGATCGGATTCTACAAAATTTTTCCTTGTGGCTTTTATTTCTACCGTAAAATCAGATCTGAATAATTCTCAGCCATTGGATTCAAATGGGAAGTTAAACCATCAATTAATCACCTATATAAAGGGGAGCCCCGATGGTTGTCCCACATCGGTTATCAAGATTTTGTGTCTAAAATCTCTGCCTCTCTACAAAATCCATTTCCAAATTCTTCAGAAGTGATCTAGTCTGAATATCTGCATTAGCTCCTTCTCAAGATATGTCTACAGTTAAGCCAATTCCGGAGTGGAAAATATATAGGGAGAGGTTGGTACACCCAATTTTTTTCAACAAGTATGACTCCATTATTTCCAAGAACATAAATCTTAGTGGGTGGGAAAGTTTAGCTATTTCTAAGACAGTAGCTCAAGATGTAGTCTATCTGGATCTTATCATAGAATTATTTGAATTAGTCTGCTTCTTTAAGGAAGAGGGTAGAGAAAAATTCTCATTCAAGAGTTATAGTAATACATATAAACTCTCTTACACCATGGTTGCGATCTTGGTAGGGCTCTCATAAAAAGGTGAAGCCGAATTCTGTTCACACAAGCTGCTAGAGGTTCAAGGAAGTTTTGTCAAGGAAAATGATATGGAATTCCTTGGGCTCAAAGATTTCAAGACAACAATGATTTCCCATCTATCTACTAACAATAAGATTCTATAGTTATGGGTGTAAGGTATCATCGTACTGAGAAAGGGTAATAAGAACACCCTTAAGAAAAGTGACATTAACATTTTGGATTTTTTTGGTAAACCTAAGGAAAGTGAACCTCAAGAAACACATCCTCATTATGATTTAGAACATCAAGAATGGAAATCTGAGAGCTCAGATTATTATGTACCCTAACCTTCTTTCTAAGCTGATAATTCGGTGCATAGAATCTTTTAAGATCCCCTGCAGTTCCAAGCCGAGGAATTGCAAGGTGATGCTGATTAGTGATGATACCCTAAAAAGGATGAAAGTTTGTTTCTCTAAGGAGCCAGGAGAATTTTATGTTCTACCTGAGGAAGAGGCAGAATCCAATCCGGAAAATGTTAAAAAAACTGAACCATCAATGAAGGCTGGCAAGAAAAGAAAGTTGAAGAAATTTGAATTTGAAGATAAAACAGATAAGTTTAAGGACGTCCAATATGAACCTCTTAAACCAAAGAAGCAGAAGGCCTACCCTGATGAAGTCGTAGAAAAATGGAGGGAGGATAAATAGAACAGAAAATTAGGGGATCCACAGTTTGGTTTGGACTCGGAAAAGGATAAGGCCTTGAAAGAAAAAGCAGTTGATGAGCTAGAGAAGTAGGCTAATGCGAAAAGGCTCAAAAATAAGATGCTAGAGGCTGAAATTTTTGAATCCCTTCTGAGGAATACTGAAATTTCTTCTGAAAATATTCCTGTTCTGAAGTCTTTTCTGGTGGAACAATTTCTTAAGACTCCACGTAAGAAGACTCCATAAAAATAAAAAGATAAGGAAGTTGAGAAGGAAGATGTGGAAGAAATTCATGAAGCTGTGGAGGAAGGCTAGCAAACTCAAAGATCTGAAAAGATAGCTAATTTGCTAAAGAATGTAGAAGAATTTTAGGATAAGGAAAGAGCTTCCGAGAAATTTTAACTCTGGCCTTCTCAAGCCTGATCTTCAAAACTTATTACTCGTAGAGATGATGAGAAGGGTGAAGAAGAATCCAACAAGACATATGAGGAAGAGATTCACAATCATGACTTTATTCCTCCTAAGGATATTGAAGCTAGAGCTGAGAAGTAAAATATTGATGAATATAAAATTGTTCATTTATCCAGAAGTGAGCATGAGTCTCCTGATGAAGAGGCTATTCCGAAAATCAACAAAGGGAAAAAAGTGGTTGCTGATACCCCAACAGAAGATATTCTCAGAAAGAAATAAGCTGGAGGAACCTCAAAGAGGAAGCCGGTAGAGTTAGAGGAAGAACCATCTCCTTGTAAATTGTCTGATTCTGAGTCATCTTCCTTGGGATATGATTTTGTGGTTCAGTCCCGGATGAAGTTGGTGGATACTATTCCGATCTTTCTAGAAATTGAGTCTAGATGCCAGATGCTTCAGCATTGTATAAATCAGATGTCAGACTCCATAACCATGGTGATGGATATGCGTGTTAAGATTGAAACAAAACACTAAAATTTCATGATCAATTATGAAGACCACATAAGTTTTTCCAATAAAATGACCAAATTGTCTCAAAATATTGTTGAAGATATGGAAGAGTTTGATCAGTTCCAAGAAGATTCCAAGGAAACCTTTGGTACTGAAGATGTTAAAATAAAAAATCTTTTAGATAGCTTTCATGAAAAGCAAAATCTGGAACAAAATACTCGGATTCAAGAGGTGAAAGATCTGAATGGGAAGTTGAGTTATTTTGTCCAAAGCTAGAAAACTGAAAAGGATCTCTGGATTGAGTTGGAAGAAAAGCTTATAAAAAAAGATGACTTACTGAAGGCTAAGGAGGAGGCCCTGAAGGCTCAAGAGGACATGATCACACCCTTATAAAAGAAAGCTAAGGAAGATTACAAAGAGCTAAAGAAGTTGAAGACAATCACGGAGAAGCTCTTTCCCAAGGAAAAATAAACAAAATAGACCCAAACCCAATCTCTTATTATATTTATTTTTCCTTATTCTAACTCTTTCAGTCATAATGAAATTCTGGTTTCTTTTTTTTGTTTGCTTGTCTATACTAATATTTGAGGTACCATATTTTTTTCCATTCCCTGAAACTCTTTTTTAAAATCACAAAGGGGGAGAACGAAAAATAACTCTTAATGGGAGAAGGAAAAAAGATTTATAATTATATAAGAACTATCCCTATGTAAGGGGGAGTTTATCTAAGGGGGAGTTCTCATTACGAATATTTCGACATTCAAATGAAAATTCTCATTCCTAAAATATAGAATACGATCTTTAGTGTTTCAAAGCCTAAGGGGGAGTTATTCGTATTCACCATTGTTCATATAAAAAGGGAGATAATTTTTATTTTCAATGTTAGGAAAATATTTTGCAAAATCCTTGTATTCTTTTTCGTAAGGATGTTTGTGGTTTCCAAAAAGGGGGATATTGTTGAGTCAATAAGGTTTTCTTTATGACTTTTCCATTCATTAATTGAAGGGGGAGATTGTTATGTCATTAAGGCTTTCTTTATGACATTACCATTCCTCTTGTTTTGAAAATCACAAACACCTTATCTCAAGGAAAATCTATTTTCACCCTAATTTTACTTCTCTATGGAAAATTTCCTTCCCCAAGGAAATATACCTTACCTTATTTTCTTTGTGCATATCATAATTTTTCTAAGTGTAAAATTCAGATTGAAACCAAAAACCTCAGAATCATTAAATACTTAGATACGAGGCATTCTGTTTAAGACTACGAATTCTGGATACGAACTCTCATATTGTTCAACTTCTAATTCTGGATACGAACTCTCATATAGTTCAACTTCGAATTCTGGATACGAACTATCATGTAGTTCAACTACGAATTATAGATACAAACTCTCATGTAGTTCAACTATGAAATCTGGTTACGAACATTCATGAAGTTCCACTCTGAATTCTGATTACGAACTTATGTAAAGTTCGACTAAGAATTATGATTACGAATTCCAGATACGAACTCTTCTATGTTCTAACTCTGAATTCTGATTTCCAATTCTGGTTATGAACTTTTCCATGTTCTGATTCTGATTTCCTTGAATACAGACTGAAAACTCTTGTGAGTTCTGACTCTGAATTCCAATGAACCCTGACTTCGAACTTTGTAAGTTCAGGTTCCAAATTATTGTGAATCCAGGCTCTGAATTTCTTTGAAATTCAGACTCCGGAATTCTACAGAATTCTGGTTCTGATTTCCTACAAAACAATATCTGAATATCCTTGTACTATAGACTCCGAATTCAGTTTTTTCACTTAGACTCCTAACATTCATTAACTTTCATTACGAATATCAGTTTTTGGTTATAATTACACCTGTTTAATTATAAAATGTTGTTGTTCTTTCAGTTACTCACCAACTATTGGTTGAGTGACATCTGTATAGGTCCCTCCAGAATTCAAGGAAAAATATGACCGTTGGATGAGGGAGCCGACTGTTGGAGTCGCGCCTATAAATAGAAGCTCATTTGAAAAGATCTAACAACTTTGAGAACAACTTTGACAACTGTGATTACATGCTGTTGAAGTTATTTCTAGAGAGCGAGTCTCTTATAAACTCTCAGGCTTTGTGTAGAATGTTTTGAACTTCTCATTCAAACTTTTCTTCATTCAGATTTGTTTAGTGCCGAGGTTCGATTTCCTTAAAATCAGAGGCTTCGGGATGTAAAGTCAGAGGTGTCGATTTCTTTAAAAATCTAGGGCTTGTGGGGATATCAATATAGAGATCGATCTTCAGATTGAGGTCTTACCTGGGTTTGGGTAATATATACATTCTTGAAAGTATAAATCAAGGGACCTCTTATCCAGGGTTGTTGCATACCCTCCTCTTTGGGTTAAAAGAGTTTCTATTTGTTACTTGTAGTGTTACTACATTTTTTTCTGCTGTGCATTTTTATTGTCCTGGAAAGTATAACTTTCTTATACTTGTACTCTGATTTATTTAGATTCTATACACTTTAAGGTAGAATAATATTTGTTGTAAACTTTTTTTAAGTTTCATTTCCGGAATAACTTTTCCGGAATCAAGCATGTTATTAGAACTTAGAAGTTTTGTGAATTACTTTTTTTAACCTTGCTAAACATAACTATCTTTAAAAGTTCAAAAGGAATTTTTAAAAGCATACAACTCACCCCCTCTTGTATTTGTATTTAATTTTACGTATTATATCTTACATTTGGTATCATAGAGTATATCATACTCACACATACCACCTAAAAATTTATAATAAAACCCATGCCATATATTTTAAGCATTTTAATGTTCTCTTTGTAATCTATGAATGACTCACCTTTCTTGTTATTTAGATCTATGAATTTTCTCTCCATTTTTGTTTAATGAGTATAATGGAAATACATGGTAAGAAACATTTTCTTAAATCCTTCTCACACCATATCTTCAATTTCATCCTATTGATTTATGTTCTATATCTATTACCACCATTGATGGCATTCTCTATTTAAATGATAAATAGACATAGTCACATTCTCTTTCTCAGAACAGTGAGGCATAGAAAATATTTTCTCCATTGAAATTACCCAATGTACTGAGACAAGTAGATTTTAAGATCCAATAAATCTTGGTGGTTGTTTCTATATAAGTGACTCAAGGTATAGTTGATCCTTATTGTTCGAAGGAGGATCTTCTATGTGGTTCAGTTTATTATTCATATCCTAAGACAATTGGGTAAGCATTGATATTAATTTTTTAACTCCACTTACCATTGAATTGAGGGTGTTGTTCGGGAAATAATTTCATCATCCCTCAGAAGGTTTTTGTCCTTTTTTCTATTTGTTTCCATAATTATATAAAATAGAAAAGTTGAAAATTGATGGTTAGAATAAAAAAGAATGAATAAATAACTTATTCCTTTTCCAATTAACTTTAAAGTGTTATCTTATGGGTTCCATATGTTTATCCATTTTCTAAAACAAAATTTCTTAGATGTTTAAATATACATAGTATTTTCATAAGGTGTTTCACTAATGATTTATAATCTTAATTCCTAAATTAACTAAACATTAGCTCTAATACCAATTAGAGCGACCTCACATTTTCTTATATTACAATTTCATAATTTTGAAGATAAAAGCCTAATAAAAATAAAAAACTAGGACCAAAAGTTTCACTGTCTTTGAAAATTTATGATCAAACATTACTTTTACTTAAAAAAATTTAAATTTTTTAATCATTAATTTTTATCATTATAAAATCTCACATTGCCCTTAGTATAATTAATCATAATAGGATATACATTAATGAAATGGGTGAGCTAAAATCTGAGTTAGAGGATGAATAAAGAGACTGATTCACGATAACATTGGTGAGAATAAGAATAATCATAAAATCATTACCATAGGATCATAATCAGTATAATGAGGGAATGATGTGATAATGTTTTGGAATATGGAAATACAGAAAAATGAAACATCATTTCATAGTAGTCAAATACCACACATAGTTGTGATCAATGCTAGCATCATGTTCACACATTACAAATTTTAATAATCATAACATCATATTTATGAACAAATATTAGATCTTGTAGACACATAAAACAAATTATATCAAGAGATACATTACATTTCCCAATGTAATATAGGGATATATAATTCCATATCCACCAATTACATCATATTATTTACATAATAATTCATTCCACATAGAACATAGAACAATCATAGTCACAAAAAAACCCAAGAAAATAAAAGGATTTAATAAGGATTTAATAAATGATAATTTTGTTTTAATAAAACTTTTTGGTTCCATCATGAATAATGGAAAGCATTTTTTTACATAAACCAACTTTATTCTTGAGAGTACTAGAATCATTTCAAGAGGAGTAAAACATTTTTTTTGGGAAAAGAAGTCACATTGAAAAAGAGGATTTTCATATAATTTTTTTTATAGAGTTGGAACATTTATATCCTATAATGAAATGGTAAAGGACATTTCAAGATCATAATATTAACTTCCATTTTTGGAAGAGAGGATAACCAAATAGAGGAATTGGGCTTGAGAATTCCCTTACTATAATTCTACTTTATTTCGTCACTCCTGAATTATAAACATAGATTTATTAAAACAATGATCTGGAAGTGAACAAATTTAATTTTTAACATTATTTATCAATTAGAGTCATTTTACTATATTCCAAATTTACTTGGTTATATTGTATTTACTTTGATGTCAGGTTTAACATAAACATTTACTGATTTTTCTCGATTTGGAAATTTTGTTAAATGAAATTTATATGTTACTATAATTAATTATTAAATATTATAATAAATATAATTACATTTTTATAAATTACATAAAATTCAAAGTATATATCCATTATGATGGTTATAAGTGTTGACTTGGAAATTTCACCATAGGTAGTTAACTGAACTTTGATGGGACATTGTTTAGAGAGCAAGAAATGTAAGTTTGAAATTTATATATATAGTAAATATGATACTTATAGTAGGTTAACATATTTAATTTAATGTAAAATTTCTATTTAATTAAATAATATTATATTCAATTGTTAAAAGTCTGTTTAAAAAAATAACAAGACATAGGAGAGAAAAAAGAAGAAGATTTGATCGAATCTTACTAAATCCTTAGTGTAGCTTGTCTTGTATGGCACTAAAAATTATTTAACTTTTGAAGTTATATATCTGCATTAAACACCTTAGGTCTATATTGGCATTGATATTAATTATGTTTATATTGGTTATGCCTTGAAATTTTTTGGATGAGTGGTTTTCCAAGGGGGTTGAGTGAGGTTATTTATACTCGAGGAGAGGGGTATTTTTCAAATAAAATATAAAATAAAATAACAAATCAAAGGTAAAACTTTTCACAATGTATTTTTGAAAACAGTTGTAACAGCCCAAGATTTTATAAAAAATATTCTTTTTAATTTTATTTATGTCTTGTGTTGTACGCTACACCAAAAGGAGCTTTCACAACACGCATCCTTGACTTGCCTTGCGTTACACGCAATCGCGACCTTCCTCGATAGCGTGTGTAATACGCAATACCGAGTTTCACTAAACAACGATATGCTATTAAAATATTATTAAAACTACCTGTTATGAATAGTAATAACCACTTTTTAAAATTCTGTAAATCTTATTTTTCAAAATGAACTTCATTTTTGGATTCGGAGTATCGAATTTAGCCTAAGGTGAAATTTTGGTACTTTTCGGATAACTTTCATATTCTGATGAATAGTGAAAATTACTAATTTATAATTAAAAACAACTTTTTTAATCGAAATAATTAATAGTGATAAATTATTAATTTGAGTGTTTTTAAAGTATATTTAGAATATATTTTTACAATTTAATACAATGTTGGTCATTGGATGTAATTTCACATTTAAACCAGACGTAATCAAATGTCAATCTTTTGATAGATATTGTTTCTTAAAAACACGCTATTTGTTTTAACAGCGGGATTTAATTATAAATTTAATTAATGTAATTTCTATGTTATGAATTTGGTAAAATAGACTTCATTTTTGAATTCGGAATATGAAATATAGCTTAGGATGAAATTTTGGCATTGTTCTGAAAAACATCAATTTTTGATGAATAGTGAAACTACTAAGTGGTAGGTTAAAAACTGAATTTTGTATAAAACTTAATTTTACCGCTTCTGTGAATGGAATTTCGAAAATCCGAGAGACACGGTTAATATCAAGGACTAAAATGTGGTTCAATGAGATGAAAATAATTTTTTGGTGAATAGTAACTTTTTACTTTTTTTTACCACGGTTAATAGTAAATATGGTAACTAAGGGTAAATATGATATTACTATTACCCTAACACGTGTCCTAATCCTATTGGACAAGTGTATTTCGACCAAAAACAAACTTAGGAATAAAATATGACCATTTAGGCCCACTTGGGTTAGATTAGGACATTTATTATTAATTTATTTAAAGAAGGGTTAAAAGAGTTAAAATAAACGTTTATTTACTAAAACATTTTTAATATGGGGTTATACATAAGATAAATTCGATTGTAAATATTCATTAGAAAGATAAAAAGATTTCCTACATGATGGTAGTTTATTTGTAATTTTTAGACATCAAATAATTTAATTTATTTATGACACAAAGATGATGCAGTAATTATCTTGTTAACGAAATATTGACATAATTGATGTTATAAACATCAAAATAAATGTAATTTGAGACTTTTTATGAATTCCACTAATTTTATAGGTTACTATGATATATTAGTGTTGATTTAATCAACTTGGTTAGAACATATAATTCTGTTATGACTTTCACAAAAATCATATATCAAATAGTGTCTAAATTGACACAAAATAGTTTTTAAATCAAATATTATATTATTAATTGTTATTTTATTCCTAAAAATCTAAGGTTCGGCCAAATGACATAGATAAGGATATATATATTAATAATAAACAATTTGGGGTTCGTTTGGTATGTTATAGTAAGTGTATTAACCATATAGTGAAAGAAAACAAAAAGACACGGTAAATGTTAAATTAATTAACTTAGAGATAAATCTAATTGATAAGTTTAAAATAATATCCTAAACTTGTCTAAATTCTATTGGTTGATAGGATTTCGACCGATACCCACTTTAGATTCGAAATAAGACCCTTTGGAACCATTATAAACCGATTTTGACTTTAATATAAAATAATATTTTGAGATATTCCTAAGGTGCCCCTCTCCTCCCCTATAAAAGGACACCTCCTCCCCCTCCTCCTCACACCAATTGGAGCACTCAAGCTCGGCCAACCCCTGCCAAAATCTCTTCTCCACTTCCCTAGAAACATCCTAGAGGTTCTGGTCTTCCTCAAAGACCAATTCTAGTGCCCTAAGAGGAGGTCTCAAAGAGGCACTTCAAAGAAGAGGTAATTACCGTTACCAATTCTTTCATCTTTATTTCTTCTTCCACTTCTTCTTCTTAGGTTGTTTCATTATGAAGTAATAACATCAGTATCACTCATATACTGATATGTTATTATAAGTATGAAACAACCCTATTTCACCATCTATCCATCCTACGGAAAAAGAAATCACCGCGCGTGCGTACGTACGGAATACCGTCTCCACGCCGTGGTGTAATCTATTTTCCACCACCACCTTACATGGATGGGTATAATGGTGTAAAGAATAACTATACATAGTTATTACAACATCATATTGATTCTGATATATTGTATAATCCACTCCAATTCAATTCAATATTTATAGAAATGATATCATCGCTCGTGCGTACGTACGGACTACCGTCTCCACGACGCGATGAGATTCATTCTCCATGTTAACCATTTAAGAATGATTATAATGTATATATAAGAAATAATAATGAAATATATGACATTATAAAGCTACTGGATTTATGTATATATATAAATATGTATGTCATCCACTTACTTCCATTTCAAGACAATAAGAAAAGGAAAACAGCGTTCATGCGTACGTACGGACTACCGTCTCCATGAACGGTGTTTTTCATTTTATTTATCTACCTATTATATATATATATATATACTGAATATATATGATATATAAATCATATTTTATATTCTGGAAGTGAGTAAATCATGATATAAGTAATAATGATGTCAAGAACAACAAGTCAAAACACCTACGATAAATGAAACGATTTTACCCAAAACGCTTCTTTAACATGGAATTTACAAAAGAACGGGTTATATAATGTCATAAGTGAACCATATATGATATCATAACAATGAATATGAATCTGTAATAAGTCAATAACATGATTTAAATCATTATACAGGAGGTTCGGACAATTACAAAGCAAGTCGGACCTATGGTAAGGGAAATATCACAATCTCATTTTTATCCGAGATTGTTTATTCGTAAGTATTTACTGGGGTGTATTTTATCATCCACATCCATGTTTCCTCAATATGTAATATTATTTCCATTCACCTACAATTGTTTAAATCCATTTTTACCCTTCGGTGAGTTTTTAGTAATATGTATGAAAGGAATCTTTTGTCGTTTTTCGTACGAGGTACTTTTTGACTTTTCCGACAAAAGTACGAAGAATGTTTTTTTAACTTATACGGCATGAATGGATTTTTAAAACATTATTTCCAAGAAGCTTCCTTTACATGTTTTCAAGTTTATTTTTAATCAACTTCTTTTAGTTTAAAATTGTATGACATGTTAAGAAAGGAAAAGTGTTTTTGAAGTAGAAAGGATATTTTTCTCAAGAATGAAGTTCAAGTATTTTATCAAAATTATTTTCCATATAAGATAATAAAAGGGTTCTGTTTTTATCCCTATTATTACATGGATTTGATTATGTTGTGATGGAAATATTTTTATGAATTCCTTTATCTTATATGAATTGTTTTATGATGTCATGTTGTTTAAGAATCCCATTTTTATTACATGGGTTATGCGATGATGTATGATTTATGATTATGTGGCACACATAAGAAAGGATTCATTATAAGATGGGTGGGACCTATATCTCCTTCCAATGCATTGGGTAAAGATTTTATATCTCATGAGATAGACATGGCTGAAATGGTAGGTTACACCGGTTCAGTGAAACAGGACTGAAACGAGGGTTACTCGATTCAGAAAGGGACTTTGTCCACTAAGATAGTCTTGGCATTTAGTCTTGACTAACAAGAAATGATTATCTATGATTATGTGTGTATTCCACAAAGTTTCATGTTTTATGTTATGATTATTGGGATTACATTTCACTTCTATGATTTATCCCATGTTATGATATTATGAGCTTTTTTGCAGGTTAAGATTTCCAAAAGCTATGTTCTTATATATATGATGTGATTGATATTTCTTTTGTTTACCCTTACTGAGCATTTGAGCTCACCCTTTTATGTTTTCTTTTCCCCAGGATATAAAGAAAGGTTTTAGGTAAAAAAAAGGGATGACCTTTATGGGAGATATTGATGAACTTTCACCACGATTATAAGATTACGTTCCGAGTTTCCAAAGACACTAAACTATTACGATCCTTTAGTGTGTGTTTTTGTTATGTACTAAGTATTCCGCAAAAGTAATGTAATGTCAATGTACGTCAGGCTTCGGGTCTCTACAGTTGGTATCAGAGGAAAGGTTTAGTCAACCTTTGGAAACTAGGACGCGAAAACGTTAGTGAGATCCCTAGAGATATTTCTAAGGTATGTCTAGGGATGTCCCTAAGGATAAGTATACGTATAGGATATATTCCTAGAACTATGGTAATGATATTAGATTAAACCTAAGAAGTTAGGTATTGAGGATACTTTCCCTTTACTATGTTGTTTCTCTAGCATGATTTTTGATTCTCACAAAATTATTTTTGTGTTTTAGTTAATGGAGGGAACCAAAAGAAATTCATTTAACATTGAATCCAATGGACAAATTGGTGACTATGATCAACAAAATTGTGTAATGCCTAGAGAGAAATATGTTGTGATTATGCCGAATCAATCATCGCGATATATGATTAACAAGGTGAAATTTAGTGGTATGCCTAATTCTTCAAAGAAGAGGAAGATAGACTATTATGCATGTTCGCATGTTGAGGAGCATAAAGAAAGGAAGATTGAGATTTCTAAAGAAGGGAAGAAGAACCTTGAGGAATACCTCAAATGGAGGGACCGATGTTATCTGTGTGGAGAAAAGGGTCATAGAGTGACAGACTGTTATGGAGTTCAATGTCTTATTTGTGGAGAACATGGGCATTACCCAACTCAATGCCCTGACCTAAAAAGTTACTTCTAAATCAAGGAAGGACTTATTCCAGGATAATCATTGATGTGGATGGACTAAAGTGTTTATGTATTGGTATTCAAGAATAATGTTGATGAGTTACTTTTATGGTGTGTTGAAATATTTAAGTATTGGTCTATTGCGGTTTTCAATAATTTTAAGGTACCAATAACTATGAAAAGTGATTCAAATATTTTGGAAAGTAGATGATAAGTGCATAATGAAAGGATAAGAAGATAATGAGATGTTTGATTGTATTCATGAGCTCATGATTGATATAAGGACTAAGTGATATCATGGTTTGAGTATTTTGAGGATTTTGGTATGTGGAAAGTGTTAACTTTAAACTGCATTCATGTTTTCACTAAGGTATTCAAGCGAATACATGATTAAGGACTTTGAATGTTTAGAATGTGACCAACAAGACATATCTTATGGGGATCAACGATGGTATTAAATCTCTGGTAATCATTTTCACTATGTTATGAGAGTGGACTGCAGTATTATGGATAAGCCTAAAGATTAGAATGGATTATGTTGGACATAAGTTAGTATTGTTTAAGGATAGAAGTTTTTTCGATATTATTGATGGGATGTTATCGTAATATAGTTTTACAAAAAGGACAACCTGCAGGACGGGCGACAGCCCATCGCTTCGGACAAGGCTGTAGGAATCGAACCCACAACCGAAGTGCGACTGGCCTTTATCGCCTACCACTGACCTACAGGAAGTCCCTGTTTAGTAGAAACTAGTTTTATTATATTAAGTAGTATGATATATGAAGTATAAGTCCATTTTAGGAACCATATATGATTAATCTCACTATAGATCGATTTATGCATATAATTTTTGCTAACCTTTTGTTTGAGACAGATGGAATGACCCGTCATTCTATCACATGATCTGCTAACACTTCACGAATAACAAATTCAACTTCATTTATTTAAGAGATGAAGTGGAAATTGTTCAAGGCACGAACAACAGTGAGATTGTACCAAAATAAAGTAAGTATTTATTCTAATTCAAATTTTCAACTTTAGGGGAAATGATCTTGAAAACCAAAAATGTTGTCCTAGTGATCTTATACCTGATGAATCAGATGGTACCTTAGATCGTCACAAATTTATGGATTTGTGATTACTGGCTTTTCCATAGCCATGTTCTCTACCACTCTCCATCAGAACATGATGGTTAGATTTCTATTCCATATCCATATTTTCACCTATGTGGAAACCCAATGATTAGTTTATTTGGGTAACCGTTACGTTTCATACTTTTGTTTTTAAAGATTGGTTTTGACTTTCCTTTTTACGATGAGGGTTTCTATTAAAGAAACTTTCGAATAGTAAACCATTTATAACCCCGACGAATTTCGAGGGCGAAATTCATTTTAAGGGGGGTAGAATGTAACAGCCCAAGATTTTATAAAAAATATTCTTTTTAATTTTATTAATGTCTCGTGTTGTACGCTACACCAAAAGGAGCTTGCACAACACGCATCCTTGACTTGCCTTGCGTTACACGCAATCGCGACCTTCCTCGATAGCGTGTGTAATACGCAATACCGAGTTTCACTAAACAATGATATGCTATTAAAATATTATTAAAACTACCCGTTATGAATAGTAATAACCAATTTTAAAATTATGTAAATCTTATTTTTCAAAATGAACTTCATTTTTGGATTCGGAGTATCGAATTTAGCCTAAGGTGAAATTTTGGTACTTTTCGGATAACTTTCATATTCTGATGAATAGTGAAAATTACTAATTTATAATTAAAAACAACTTTTTTAATCGAAATAATTAATAGTGATAAATTATTAATTTGAGTGGTTTTAAAGTATATTTAGAATATATTTCTACAATTTAATACAATGTTGGTCATTGGATGTAATTTCACATTTAAACCAGACGTAATCAATTGTCAATCTTTTGATAGATATTGTTTCTTAAAAACACGCTATTTGTTTTAACAGCGGGATTTAATTATAAATTTAATTAATGAAATTTCTATGTTATGAATTTGGTAAAATAGACTTCATTTTTGAATTCGGAATATGAAATATAGCTTAGGATGAAATTTTGGCATTGTTCTGAAAAACATCAATTTTTGATGAATAGTGAAACTACTAAGTGGTAGGTTAAAAACTGAATTTTGTATAAAACCTAATTTTACCGCTTTTGTGAATGGAATTTCGAAAATCCGAGAGACACGGTTAATATCAAGGACTAAAATGTGGTTCAATGAGATGAAAATAATTTTTTGGTGAATAGTAACTTTTTACTTTTTTTTACCACGGTTAATAGTAAATAGGGTAACTAAGGGTAAATATGATATTACTATTACCCTAACACGTGTCCTAATCCTATTGGACAAGTGTATTTCGACCAAAAACAAACTTAGGAATAAAATATGACCATTTAGGCCCACTTGGGTTAGATTAGGACATTTATTATTAATTTATTTAAAGAAGGGTTAAAAGAGTTAAAATAAAAGTTTATTTACTAAAACATTTTTAATATGGGGTTATACATACGATAAATTCGATTGTAAATATTCATTAGAAAGATAAAAAGATTTCCTACATGATGGTATTTTATTTGTAATTTTTAGACATCAAATAATTTAATTTATTTATGACACAAAGATGATGCAGTAATTATCTTGTTAACGAAATATTGACATAATTGATGTTATAAACACCAAAATAAATGTAATTTGAGACTTTTTATGAATTCCACTAATTTTATAGGTTACTATGATATATTAGTGCTGATTTAATAAACTTGGTTCGAACATATAATTCTGTTATGACTTTCACAAAAATCATATATCAAATAGTGTCTAAATTGACACAAAATAGTTTTTAAATGAAATATTATATTATTAATTGTTATTTTATTCCTAAAAATCTAAGGTTCGGCCAAATGACATAGATAAGGATATATATATTAATAATAAACAATTTGGGGTTCGTTTGGCATGTTATAGTAAGTGTATTAACCATATAGTGAAAGAAAACAAAAAGACACGGTAAATGTTAAATTATTTAACATAGAGTTAAATCTAATTGATAAGGTTAAAATAATATCCTAAACTTGTCTAAATTCTATTGGTTGATAGGATTTCGACCCATACCCACTTTATATTCGAAATAAGACCCTTTGGAACCATTATAAACCTATTTTGACTTTAATATAAAATAATATTTTGAGATATATTCCTAAGGTGCCCCTCTCCTCCCCTATAAAAGGACACCTCCTCCCCCTCCTCCTCACACCAATTTGAGCACTCAAGCTCGGCCAACCCATGCCAAAATCTCTTCTCCACTTCCCTAGAAACATCCTAGAGGTTCTGGTCTTCCTCAAAGACCAATTCTAGTGCCCTAAGAGGAGGTCTCAAAGAGGCACTTCAAAGAAGAGGTAATTACCGTTACCAATTCTTTCATCTTTATTTCTTCTTCCACTTCTTCTTCTTAGGTTGTTTCATTATGAAGTAATAACATCAGTATCACTCATATACTGATATGTTATTATAAGTATGAAACAACCCTATTTCACCATCTATCCATCCTACGGAAAAAGAAATCACCGCGCGTGCGTACGTACGGAATACCGTCTCCACGCCGTGGTGTAATCTATTTTCCACCACCACCTTACATGGATGGGTATAATGGTGTAGAGAATAACTATACATAGTTATTACAACATCATATTTATTCTGATATATTGTATAATCCACTCCAATTCAATTCAATATTTATAGAAATGATATCATCGCTCGTGCGTACGTACGGACTACCGTCTCCACGACGCGATGAGATTCATTCTCCATGTTAACCATTTATGAATGATTATAATGTATATATAAGAAATAATAATGAAATATATGACATTATAAAGCTACTGGATTTATGTATATATATAAATATGTATGTCATCTACTTACTTCCATTTCAAGACAATAAGGAAAGGAAAACAACGTTCATGCGTACGTACGGACTACCGTCTCCATGAACGGTGTTTTTCATTTTATTTATCTACCTATTATATATATATATATATACTGAATATATATGATATATAAATCATATTTTATATTCTGGAAGTGAGTAAATCATGATATAAGTAATAATGATGTCAAGAATAACAAGTCAAAACACCTACGATAAATGAAACGATTTTACCCAAAACGCTTCTTTAACATGGAATTTACAAAAGAACGGGTTATATAATGTCATAAGTGAACCACATATGATATAATAACAATGAATATGATTCTGTAATAAGTCAATAACATGATTTAAATCATTATACAGGAGGTTCGGACACTTACAAAGCAAGTCGGACCTAAGGTAAGGGAAATATCACAATCTCATTTTTATCCGAGATTGTTTATTCGTAAGTATTTACTGGGGTGTATTTTATCATCCACATCCATGTTTCCTCAATATGTAATATTATTTCCATTCACCTACAATTGTTTAAATCCATTTTTACCCTTCGGTGAGTTTTTAGTAATATGTATGAAAGGAATCTTTTGTCGTTTTTCGTACGAGGTACTTTTTGACTTTTCTGACAAAAGTACGAAGAATGTTTTTTTTAACTTATACGGCATGAATGGATTTTTAAAACATTATTTCAAAGAAGCTTCCTTTACATGTTTTCAAGTTTATTTTTAATCAACTTCTTTTAGTTTAAAATTGTATGACATGTTAAGAAAGGAAAAGTGTTTTTGAAGTAGAAAGGATATTTTCCTCAAGAATGAAGTTCAAGTATTTTATCAAAATTATTTTCCATCTAAGATAATAAAAGGGTTCTGTTTTTATCCCTATTATTACATGGATTTGATTATGTTGTGATGGAAATATTTTTATGAATTCCTTTATCTTATATGAATTGTTTTATGATGTCATGTTGTTTAAGAATCCCATTTTTATTACATGGGTTATGCGATGATGTATGATTTATGATTATGTGGCACACATAATAAAGGATTCATTATAAGATGGGTGGGACCTATATCTCCCTCCAATGCATTGGGTAAAGATTTTATATCTCATGAGATAGACATGGCTGAAATGGTAGGTTATACCGGTTCAGTGAAACAGGACTGAAACGAGGGTTAATCGATTCAGAAAGGGACTTTTTCCACTAAGATAGTCTTGGCATTGAGTCTTGACTAACAAGAAATGATTATCTATGATTATGTGTGTATGCCACAAAGTTTCATGTTTTATGTTATGATTATTGGTATTACATTTCACTTCTATGATTTATCCCATGTTATGATATTATGAGCTTTTTTGCAGGTTAAGATTTCCAAAAGCTATGTTCTTATATATATGATGTGATTGATATTTCTTTTGATTACCCTTACTGAGCATTTGAGCTCACCCTTTTATGTTTTCTTTTCCCCAGGATATAAAGAAAGGTTTTAGGTAAAAAAAAGGGATGACCTTTATGGGAGATATTGAAGAACTTTCACCACGATTAGAAGATTATGTTCCGAGTTTCCAAAGACACTAAACTATTACGATCCTTTAGTGTGTGTTTTTGTTATGTACTAAGTATTCCGCAAAAGTAATGTAATGTCAATGTACGTCAGGCTTCGGGTCTCTACAACAGTAATCATATATAAATATAATATAATGTTTTTAATTATTTAAATGTATTAATAATTTAAATTCATTATCTTACTAAAAAAGAAAATTAGAAAGGAAAAAATATTAGTTTATGGAATCATTTATGACTTTAGGTTTTGGAAAATGTTTTTTATGTTTTGAATTTATGTTTATTTAATTTTAATGACACATTAATGAAATTAAAAATTTTATATCCAAACTTACAGTTCTATAATGTATCATATAACACTTTTATCATGAATGATGTAATTTAAGATACACCCATTGTTTAAAAAACAATATTATTACTATTCACCTGAAAACTGAAGTATTTCAGAAAATTAAAAAAACTTACCCTTGGAAAATTTTGAGGTACTGATTTCAATAATGATATTCATTTAAAAATATATATTAATAATATTTGAAATATTAATTTATAATATATAAATTATGACTTTTACAAAATACATTAAAATATAGTTCATTAAAAATGTACTTGTATTTTATTTTCATTTTTAATCTGGACACTTATTTTTCAGCATTATAATATTTATATTTACTTATATGTATCACGATAAATTGAATGTGTATCAAAAGTAATTATTTTTAGGTATAATTACTTTTTGAACAATCACATTACAATTCCCAACTATCACGCTTCTATTTCCAATAGTCATGTTACTATTCCAATTGTCACATTCTGATTACAATGGTCAAATTACCTTAAATATAAACATCTATATTCCTAAATTATTTATTCAAAAAAATTCTTTATAATGTTATATATTTTAATTTTCTATTATTTTTATTGGTTTACTAATATTTTCTTTCTTTTAATTAGTATTACTTTTGTGGGTGATGATTCTTGTAGACTCAAATGATCATTATTTTTCAAATTTACATTTTATATATTTTATAATTTTGTCAATTGTAATGTTATGAATTTTAATTTTCTTCGTTAATGATTAATGTAAGCGTATTTATTAATGAAATAATTTTTTTCACTTTGTTTAGGATAATACTATATATTATATTATATAACCCATTTATTTCAAGCAAAAAATACCATTTATAAAAAATGGGTTGTTACAAAGATCCACTAAAAAAACATTTTCATTAAAACTTAGGCCTGATACCAACTGGAGTGAACCAAACATAACAAT
Source organism: Viscum album (assembly GCA_963277665.1). NCBI lineage: Eukaryota > Viridiplantae > Streptophyta > Magnoliopsida > Santalales > Viscaceae > Viscum > Viscum album. The sequence goes on from OY728137.1 coordinate 1,756,853,547, forward strand.
CCATAATTTAAATATAAATAAAAAATATTGATTTAATAACTTACCCATGAAAATTTTTGTTTAGTGATTTAGAGAAATAATAAAAACACTTTGGACTAATAAATCTCATATATTTCCCATAAAAGAGTTATTTTTCCATTACATGGTAATTTTATATTTTATATTATGTCCCAAAAGTATCCTATAAAATTATAAAAATATGATACCTATCTGGACATTTCAAATTCAATAATATTCTTCACAACCTATGGAAATGGAAACCTAGGAATGGTTATCTTATATTCTTAGTACGGGCAGTATAAAGTTGATGATGTTATGGTTTAAAAAGTACATATAATATAAAAGGAATGAATAATAATCAAATAATTCCATAAAATTGATATCATGTCCCAATAAAATATATTTACAGAAAATATTATAGTATAAATAATAACATGAAATACTAGAAATTATTTAACATTAATAGAATGAATAATTATAGACATATTAAACATATATGACTTTTCATGATTCCCAACCCACAACTGGTACCCCTACTAGGCCGAAAATTAGAGGGGAGAGATAGTGAAATCTGAATCCCACCTCTTATAGGCTTTGGGTTGGAGATGAGCACTGAGGGTATGGTAAACACACAAATGGGAGGCAATACCCTCTTAAAGAACACTTAAAAAATAGAGAGATAACACATACAATAACCAACACCTTCTCATATTACAATAAAAAAAATATCCCAAGTAAACATATGTAATTTCATACAAGAACTACTATAACTGAATGGGAAAACTATAAGTACCAAAAGAAAGTAAAACATCAGTAATCACAAATCCCAAATAGCTCATGCAACCCCAAGTTAGTAGTAAGAAACAAGACCTCCAAACTTCTCTAACTGACCGGAATTTTTATATATATATACATAGGATGAGTATATCAATATACTAAGTAGGATCCTCCCCAGAGACTCTCCAAAAAAATTAAAGAAATCATGCTAAAGTATAGTGAACAAAAAGTGAATCTAACTCATCACATAAACATGTACACTATATTCTCAGTGTCACGATGGCTACTATAACAATGTATCACAAAAAAGATTATATAATATAAGAAATAATATCATGGGTAACCTGCTATCACTTCCCCACTGGTTTGCAGCTTTGCCCAACCATCGCATGTCCTAAGAATATCTCTCAAAAAAGGATTGTCCGCAAACACCTGAGCGTATCACCACAACATGAACCTCATGAAGGAAAACCACTGTATCTATGTAGTGAAAGTTACAAAGTAGTTTTCATGGTCCACCACAGCTCACATAATGTGTATCACATGTTGGATATTATACCTCAAGCCATTATAGCCAATACACAAAGTAATGATACTCAATCCATCCTAGCCTATACACATTACACCCATAGTAGTCCACAAGAAACTATATACAAAATATATATGTGTGAATTACCACAAGCCATTATATCCCTCTACACAAAAATATGGTGGAATATAACCATTGTTCCTATCATCACAAGTAACTAACAAGAGAAGGGAGCGGTGCGAAAGGGGGTAGTCATCCATCCATCGTCCTATCGGAATGTTGGGGAATACACCCCCTAGGGCTCAGAATCCCATGGATTTCTGTTTCCCTAACTAATAGGGAATAGTATCATGTAGAAAAAAAAGTATAAAATATAATATAGCTCACAACCAGACTATGGTAATAACTTAGTCTTAGAATAAAGTGCAATTAACCTCTCTAGGACTCTCAACTACCACTGCTAAGACTAGGTATCATATAATCACACACCCATTTAAATAGGTACATTAGAATACTTTATCACTTCTTATCTGTTTTAACTTGGTTTAATTAATTATTTGTCAATTAATTAACCATTAATTATCCCCATTACATTTCATTAACATCAAAACAATGTTCCATTCCCTACAGGCATAACCATCCAAGTCCATAGTTCATTTAAATTGCATCCACATCATCGCATCCCAGAAAGATACAAACCATTGGGTTAACATCATTTATTCAATAATTTATTATCAAAATTTTCAATTTTTCATAATTAGGGGTATTATAGATAAACATTGTAGGTTTCCAAACACAAGGGGCCTTACACAGTGAGTAGATGAACTACCCATTGAGTCTTTTCCATATATAGTTGGAGCATATGTCCATCCACCCTTGAGAAGATTAAAATGGAAAGCTCGTGGAATACCCCACACATATTTTCCTCTTTTGGAAGGATGGTATACAAGACCATATATATTAATCATTGGGGAAAGTAAAGTAGAAAACCATAAAAAAAGATTCAAAAAGAATCCAACATTCAAATCTAACCCGTTTCGTCATATATGGTGCCCTCCCCAACACCCACATGCATAAACCAATGCATACCACCACTCTAGATAATTAATGCTATGACCAAAACCACCAAGGATCCCAACCCCCACATACCACAACAACCCCCCAGGCTCATCCATCCCATGATCACACCACAACAATAGCATCATTAATCAAACGATATAACAACTTTTCTCTTGGCCCTAAACAAGGCATTAAACCTTCACCACAACGCACAATCAGAGACCCAAATCATAAAGCTCCTAGAATTTATAAGAAGGAGGGTAATTCATAACCCCAATAAGAATTATCTTTATCACACAACCAGTCATTTATTCCATATTGAATTAAACAATTCAACTAAACATGCATAACTACACCCATTTTATTATCATTAAATTACAACAACAATAAGTTACATTTACATGCCCCTTTATCTTGAGCCAATTTATTTACAATTAATTGGTTTTTTATGTTTTTTACCAATTTCCTTTAACAATGACATGTTAAACAAGAAAATCATAGATATCAGAAGATCTACCAATCAAGAGACAATCTTTTATCATGGTTTAAAGAAATAACATATGATCGATTCAAATTATTTAATCCAATTAAAATATTTATTATATCAATTTCATTTGGATCCCGTGGATAAAATATGCACACTCTATGACATCACATAAAAGAATATAGAATCGGTGAATCCCCTGCCTCAAAATCTTTCCAACATTCTTTACATCAGAATGGTCCAACACAATAGCTGACGATCATATATCCCAATTGACTTCATCCACCCAAGGATGCCGCAACACATTCACATCAAATAACACCCAAGAATGGTCTATTTGAAAGATAGAGCATACATTCCAAGACATGGTAAGGATAAATAGGAGGAGATTGATCAAAGAACCAACAAGAACATAGATAGAATATACCTTCTATTGAAGATGGATCAACACATGATGCTTGTACCGAAATATGGGGTGCACATGTAGTAGGAAAAACTCCAGGGAAAACCAAATCTAAGGTACATGCCACAATAACTTGTATCCTTGGAAAATAAATGTTATGTGAGCCTCGTACTAAGAGAAAGTAGAATAAATAAACCAAGGGAAGGCCCATGACTTAGAAGGATCAGTTCTGAGACTCAAGAAAGGTGATATGGTTGAATTTACATTAAAGGTGGATCTCAATAACCTAGGTAATATGACCAAGTATAAACCTCATGACCTATAGGTATTTAATGATAGGATCTATAAGATATGAATTGGCCATAAATCCATTAAAATGAGGTTTTGAACATGTTTTATGTGAATCAAAACATCAAACGGGTGAAACTATAGGAATCTGGAAACACTATTCACTAGTTGATTCAGAGACACTATATCACCTACCAATAGATGAAGATGAATAAACGAAACCAATAGATAAAGATGAATCTGACAGATGAAGACGACTCACCAACACTAACAGATGAAGATGACTCACCTATAGACGAAGATGAATTTCCAACACCGACAGATGAAGATGACTCACCGCCACTGATAAATGAAGACGTTTCACAAATAGCACCGGTCACATCTGTCACACTGACATCACTATTCACCAAACTAGAAACACTATTCACAAAACTAGAAATTTGGAATAGTGTATGGGATAAGTCATCTTGACTTACCATAACATATAAAACACCGTATTTCAATAAATGAATGGATTGGAGAGGTCTGGCCCCTTACATCAGCTACCTATCAAATGATTCTCATCCTCGAGAATCCAAAACCAATCCAGAAGGGAAAAAGAAAAACAGTCCGAACAACAACTGTTTGATATTCCTCTCCAAGCTGTCACCACCAAAAGAGCTTAACCACTAAACCAAAGGAATAATCCAACACCATATAGAAACTACAAATTCCTATTAAATACTCTTTTGGGAGAGATACCTATCAAAATAGAGCTTTCCACAGTAATAAATAAGAAAATCCAACTCACAGAAGTGAATTTTCTAAAACAACAAGATGAACATTATTAAAAGAAAAGAGTTAAACATCAAATAAATTAGGGTACTTAGCATGTATCTTCGAATCACATTCCCAATTACTATCCTCCATTCAAATGTGCCGCCACAATATATAGACCAAGGAGAAAGTACACCCTTGAACCACCATCTCCTTGTAGCCATGAATCTCTACAGACAACACCTCAAAGCTTACATCATGGTCATCATTTATCTTTCCCCAATGGATGATGAAAGAGTCTTCAGGAAGATAATGACAGAGATGTGACCCATGAAAAACATCATGCATCATGCTTATCTTTGGAGGAAGTGCTACCCGATACACCATGGATCCAACGAGTTGCAACACCTCAAAATGCCTAAAAAACCGGGGATAAAGCTTACTACCAAAAACAAAACTTCAATTCCTACAATGGGGAGTCACCTTCAAAAACATGTGATCCCCAAAATCAAACTCCAAAGGTCTCCTCCTATGACCGACATAGGATTTATGATGATCCAGTTCTTCATTAATCCTCTCACGAATCACATCATTTAGGCACTACATCTCTACACGATTCCCTTCTTAGAACATTGGCTAAAAAATTCCCCGAACTAGGTGTATACAGTATTTTAATGTCTCAATCCTATATGAACTCCATTCATAGAAACTTTCGTAAGTTCAAGTCACGCTGTAAGAAGACATATCATAGGTTTTTATGATTGGTGAAGAACAAAAAGTGATCTTAGGTGAGGAAATGTCTCCAAAACATCATGAAAAAAACCACCACTGCCAACTCTAGATTGTGGGAGGCATAGTTAAGATCGTTGGGAGATAACTACCGAGAACCAAAACATATGAATGATCTCTACTGTATTAGAAAGCAGACTAACCCAAGACATGAAGTATCACAGAAAACAAAAAATTGATCCCCTTCTGTTGGTAGAGAAAGAACTAGAGCACTAACCAACTTTTTCATTTAGATACTCGAAAGGTTCTTGACACTATTCTGTCCGTATGAATGCCTAATCCATTCTGGTCAACATTCTCATAGTAGTCTCAACCTGAGGGAAATGGTCTGTGAACCTACTATAATAGCCTGCAAGACCAAGGAAACATTGAACGTCTGCCACTGTCTTGGGGGATTCCCAAGAAAAAACTACTTGTATCTTTGATAGATCCACAACTACTCTCCATGGAGATACAACATTACCCCAGAAAAGGTCTTTTCGAGCCCAAAAATCCAACTTCGAAAAATTCGCAAATAGCGGTGGTTGATGAAGAACTCACAAAGAGCCTAAATATGCTATGCATGCTCATCCTCAGACATAGTGTACAGATGGATGTTTTCGATGAAGACCACCATGAACTTCTCCAGGAACTCATTGAACACAATGTTCTTTAACCCCATGAACATTGATATAGCATTCATCACACCTAACGACATAACAATGATCTCATAATGCCCATGCTGACAATAGAAAGATATCATTGGGATCTCCTCATCCATCACATGAATTTGATGATATCCTAACCACAATTATATATACAAAAAAAAACCTTCACCTTTCATTTGATTGAATTAGTCATAAATCCATGGAATAGGATAGCGATTCTTGACTTTCACTTTTTTCAAGCGTTGAAAATCGATACACAACTACAAACTTCCATTAGCCTTCATCACAAACAAAATAGGTGCCCCCCACCGAGACACACTTGGCCAAAAAAATATCCACAGTAACAGACCATCAAGCTATATATCTAGCTTCCACAACTCAGAAGTAACCATCATAAATAGAGACATCGATAGAGTAGACACTCCTAGTTGTAGCTTGATCCTATACTCAATCACTCATTGAGGGGGTAATGCTAAAAACTCTCCGGGAAATACATCAGGGCACTCTTTCACAACCTTGAGAATTTCCAATTGCTAACCCTATGATAAAATCAGTATCAACTTAGCTGTCAAGGATTAAAAGGACGAAACACACCTCTAACCCATCTGAGGGTCTCGCTCACCAAAAAACACCATAATCTATCCATCATCATTGATGAACACCACCTACCTTCTGGAGAAATCCACAATATCATGCATCGAATACAACCAATCCATGCTAAGTGTGACATCATATGGTTGTGTCCTAAAACATAGTAAATATCCACAAGAGTGGTGCTTCCATAGAACTATCTCACAATCTCTACATTCTTCAAAATAGTCAGCTCGACATCCAACTGGTGTTGTCAACGCTAAGGGCACTGGAAGCCTCTCTACCTTACGTCCCAAGGCATGGACCATGGTATGTGATATGAATGAGTGTTATCGTTTGGAATCTAACAAGGCGTACACCAATGTATGAAACTAGAAAAGTGTACCTTGAATGATGTCTGGCTCATCCAGAGATGGAAACAAAAAAGCATAAAGCTGACCAAAACTATATCCACAACCTCTATGACCTAACGAATACAAAAAACATGTCTAAATTCTATTCTTTGAGGATGGGGAGCATCCCGAGGCTGTCTTATACCTACCCCATCTGCTCAATGCTGATCCAAAGATGGTGAAACCTAATGCAGCTACCTTGACTGAAACTACCTCAGTGGAGGAACATGAAGTAAACACTTGACACATGATAACTTCTCAGAAAGGTCTAACACACTCATTGTTAATGAAATAAACTTCCATAATAAAAGCAAATGAATTATCCCTTGGCATTGGTCTGGGAGACACTTTCACTGGAGAAAAGAGGTATTGGGGGCTGGGACCTACGCCTGAAAAAATGTAAGCACTTCTTTCGTAAAAACCGGGAAACCTGGACCGCAGCTCTACTAAATGTGGAATCATGATGAATCCCCTCTCATGATTATATGGTTTTGTCCTATGTCCTCTCAATGAACTATTCTCTCTCTAGCACCTAAAGATATGTCTTCAGTATAAATGGGGTGACCTGGTGCTGGATCTCTATACGCAAAGCATCCTGGAAATTCCCCACCCTACCCTTACCATCTGGAAATAGGTCCAAATAATATTGAAAAAGGTTCATGAAATGGATTCCAAACTCTAGCACACTGGAGCTCCCCTATCAAAGGGTAAAAAGATCATAGCAATTGGTTGCCTTCATGGCTGAAGAAAGAAATTGAACTTCAAACTTGTCTCGGAAATCCTACCACAAGACTTCTGACACCTAGAAATCCTCGAGGAACAAGAACCAATAATACCTTACTACTCCACATAGTATCTTCACATCAAAAAACACACAATGATCCTTCTGAGCAAGGATTGAACTGAAATCTATCTCAAACACCTCCGTCCAGTCTTCTATGACTACATCTAAAATGGATCCCTCATTATTCTATAGACTATAACTTTGAAACTCTCAGATTTTCCTCCCCGAAGTGTTTTTTGTCAACATCTACTTTGTGTTGGTCAATGAGAACAACTTTTTAAACATCTTCATTTCAAAAATTATGAGGAGGTCGACCAAGATCCATACCTAAAAAAACATTTAGAGATCTTAAAACTATAATATATAAGTCTCAACATTAATTAACTAATTGGTTTTTTTCATTTTAGGTTATCATATCCCAAGGTATACCCATTAAAACAAAATCACAAAGAGGACGATTTATGGTCCTTTCGTATGTCTCTACCCTGCAACCATCATCATCTTGTTTAGTAGCCACCATAAAAATGATGGTCCATGCATCATATCATAGGGGTCCCTAAATTACTATGTCTTATCCAATATATATGGTTTACAGTGCTTTCCCAACATAAATGACACTATTTCCCTACCAACCCATTCATAATCACTTATTCCAAACTCAAAACTACATCCTATCCCTCATCTAGACCTCTGAATCCACTCTTTTATGACCCCACAAAAATGGTACCCCTCTTAGGCCAACAATGAGAGGAGAGAGATCATGACACCTGAGTCCTGACTCAAGTAGGCCTCAAGATGATGTCTATAACCGAGGGTATAGTAAAAAGAATGGGAGTGAATACCGTCTAATAGAACCCATGTGAAAGATAGAGATAAGATAGAAACCAACCAACTATTCCTCAGATGAAAATATACAAGAAATAACACGTACATATATTTAATTTAATGCAAGAACTACAATAACGAAAAGAGAAAACCGTAATTACCAAAAGAAAGTAAAACAACCATGACCACAATGCTTAAAAGGATCCTGAAACCCCAAGACAGTAGTAACCATCCCGATCTCCAACCTTCACCAAGTGTCCTAAAAATAGCTTATATATACGTATGGTGTGTATAATAGTATACTCAGTAGGATCATTCTTATAACCTCTCATAAAAAAAGTAATGAAATAAAGATAAAATATAATGGAAAACAAGTGAAACTAACTCCTCACCTAAATGGGTATAATATATTCTTAGCCTCATCTTGAATACTCTGACCATGTATCACATACAAGAGTATATAATATAAGAAATAATATCAAGGGTACCCCACTGACACTTTCCCATTGGTTTTTTTCTTTTCCCCAATGTCGTATGTTTTAAGAATCTCTCTCTAAAAAGTATTTCCCATAGACACTTGGGTGTAGCACCACAACATGCACCTCATTCAACATAACCACTATGTACACATATCCAATGTAATAAGGTAGTTTTTAAGAGTCACCATATCTCCCATAATGTGTATCACACGTACGGTATTATACATCAAGATATTATAGCCCATAAACCGAGTAAGGATCCTCAAGCTATCACATCCTATACGCATTACAACCATAGTACTCCATAGGAAACTATATCAAAAATATATATGTGTGAATTTCCACAAGACATTATATCCCTCTAACCACATATATAGGGGAAATGAATCAATGTGCCTTCTAGAACAAGTAACTACCCTGAGAAGAGAGCATGGGAAAAGGGGGCAGTCATCCATCCATCCTCCCATCAGGATGCTGGGCAAAACACCCCGAGGGCCTAGAATTCCTAGGGTTCCATTTTCCCTAACTGACTAAGTAGAGTTTCATATAGAAATACAAAAAGTATAGAATTTAATATATATAATAACAATGATATGGAAATAACCTATTATTAGACACTAAACACATATCTGGGGTCAAGTAACTGATGTGCCTACTAGAACAGGTTACAACCAATAGAAGAGAGCATGGCTAAAGGGGGTAGTCAACCACTTATCCTCCCATTAGGATGTTTGGGAAGACACTACTAGGGATCAAATTTCATTGGTTGTCAGCATCCCTGACCGAATAAGCTGAGTAGCATATAGAAACCAAAAACTAATAGAATATAATAAAGTTCACAACCACGCTATAGTCATAACCTATTCTTAGACTTTACTATAGCTAACGTCTCTAAAACTCCAGAATTCCATTTCTAAGACATGGTATACAATAAGAACACAACCATTTAATGATCTAATTTAGATTAATTTATTCTTTTTTATCACTTTCACATTATATAAATTAATTATTTAACAATTAATTAACCATTAGTAATTCCACATTACATTTCATTAGCATCACAACAAAGTTCCATGCCCTCAAGGCATAACCAACCAAGAACATAGTTATTTTAAATTTTAACCTCACAATTGCATCCCAGCAAGCTCTTAACCCAAGGTTTAACATCATTTGTTCAATCATTTATTAACATCATTACCACCTTTCCATAATTCTAGGTATTCTACATAAACATTCTAATCTTCCAAACACAAGGGGCTTAACATAGAGAATATATGAACTACCCCTAGAGCCTTATCCACATATAGTTTAAGATTAGGACCATCCACCATTTAGAAATTAAACACGGAAAGCACATGTTATACCCCATGCATCTTCATCTCTTTTGGAAGGAGGGTAAAAAGAACATCAGCCTCAACCTGTGGGGAAAGTAAAGAAGATAAAGAAAAAACAAGATTCAAAAAGCATCCAACATTCAAATCCAACCGATTTTATCATATCTGGTGTCCTTTTAGACACCCACATGCATAAACCAGTGCATCTTACCTCTTTAGCCATCAATAACTACCACCATAACCATCAGGCCTCCCTTCGCCCACATACCATAGTAGTCCTCCATGCTCAGCCATCCCAGTCTCACACCACAACAAAAGTAGTAGGAAACAAACAACATAACAATTAGGATTTTATCCCAAAACAAGGACTTCAACATTCACACACAATGAGCACTCACAGATCTAAAGAATTTGTCTCTTGTCCTTTACATGAAAGAGGGTAACTCAGAACCCAACCAGGAATTATCTTTATCGCTTAACCTATACATTATTCCATATTGAATTAACTAATTCAAGGGAATAGATCCGCCCAAGGACTTTGGTTCAGTTGTCTCTCAAGGCCATCGAGCCACCTTAAGGCCTTCAGATCACCCCAAGTATTTCAGGACACATGAAGTTGTTGATGAAACTATCAACATTGCAAGGGGAAAGGCTCCAAATGAAGATTCAGTGTAGGATAATTCATCGAATTAGAGATTACCAGAATTGGTAGACTAAGAGGTTACGGAAATTCCATTGGGACCATGCTTATGTAGCTATGCATAAGATAGCTAACTGACCAGCCTTGTGATGGTGTTGTGAAAATATCTTGAAAAAATTTTTATAAGGGGAGTTCAAAGTTGTATTGTCTGGTTGATTACTCTAAGACCTATGGGTCATGTAACATCTTAAACCATCGGGAATTATAAGTGTTACACCTCACCCCTTAACAGATGTATTATCAAAAAAATGAAGGCGTTCTGACCATTGAGGTAATTAAATGATTCAATTAAACATGCATCACTACATCTGTTTGATTATCATCAAATTAGAACAAAAACATGTTTCATTTACAAGCCTCTTCGAATTTTGAAAATTAATCTATAATTAGTACCATCTTTATGTTCTTTTCCAATTTCCATCAAGAATGAAATTATAAACTAGAAAATCTTAGATATCACACGATCTAGAAATCAAGAGGAATACCATTATCATGTTATAAAGAAATGACATACGTTCGATTCCAATTCATTAATCCAGTTCAAGTATATATTATGTCAATTTGATTATGATCCAATTTCTAAAGCCTGCTAACTCTGTGACTGCATGAAAAATAATATAGAAGCTAAGAATACCCTATCTCAAAAGCATTCTGGCATTCTTTGCATGAGAACATGATAACAAAATGGATCATGACCACGTCTCCTACAATGACTGCATCCACTTGCGGGTGTCGCGACACAATCACATATACCAACACCCAAGTAATGTTTATTAGAAAGATAGAGAATACGTTCCATAACATGGAAGGGAGAAATGTGAGGAAATAGATCGAAGAACCCAAAATAAAAAAACCGAGAATTATTTATATCAAAGATGGATTGAACTTACTGCTTGAACCAAAACAGCATGTGCACATGGAGTAAGAAGAACTACTAGAAAAAATTGATCCAAAGCCGACACCACAATCACAAATCTCTTCAGGAAGGAATGGTTATAGAAACCTCACACCAAGAGGAAGGGGAACAAATAAATGATGGGAAGGTCCACGACTAAGAAGGATCAGATCTGAGATTCAGGGAATGTGATACGATTGAATCGCCATTAAATATAGATCTCAATAACGCACATGGGTTGTCCAAGTAAAAACCTCAAGATCCATAGTTATTTAATAATACGAGTTGTGGCATTTGAATATGCCTTAAATCATTTAAAACGAGAATTTGAACGGGTTCTATGTCAAAGAAAACTGTAAATGGGAGAAACTATAGGAAGATGGATACACTATTCACCAGTTGATCTAGAGACACTACAACACCAACCGACCATTGAAGATGACTAACTGACATAGAATGATGAATATGACCCTCCCATAGATGAAGATGACTCACTGAAATGAATAAAAGAAGAGGACTCCCTGATAGATGAAGATGACTCATTGACACTGATAGATGAAGATGGTTCACCGACACCGATAGATAAAGATGACTCACTGAAACACTGTTAAAATCTGTCTCACTAACAACAATATTCAGAAAATTAAAAAAATCACAGAGCTAGAAATTTGGAAAAGTTTTGGGGATAAGTCACCTTGACCAACCAGAACACCTCAAACTATAGATTTCAACAAAGGAATGGACGAGAGAGGTCTGGGCCATTACATGACTAATTATGTCCAATGAATTCATCCTTTTTAGGAACAAATTAACAACAAAATAGATAACCTAGAAGTTTTTGTTATATTTAAACATATATATTTGATTAATTGGTATATAAAAGGAAAATATTTTCCATGTCAATAAATGGAATTTCATTATTAGAAGGATCCCATAAAACTGACGAAATATATTTTAATAGGTATACGACTATTTAAATAATAGAAAAAATATATTAAGAGTGAAATTTGTAACACCCCGAGATTTTATGAGAAATATTATTTTTAATTTCTTTGATGTCTTGTGTTGTAAACTACACCAAGATTATCTTGCGCCATACGAAACACCATATTGGCATTTAGTATACACAATAATATTCTTGGCTTGCATTACATGCAAGAGTAACCTTCCTCGATAGCCTGGGTTGTACGCAAAAACGAGTTTCACTAAACAATGATATGTTATTAAAATATTATATAAACTAGACATTATGAATAGTAATACCCAATTTTTTTAATTTTTTTAAATTTTATCATTCAAAATGGATATTATTTTTGGATTTAGAATATCGAAATTATCCTAGGGTGAATTTTTGGTATTTTTATGAAAACTTTCAAATTTTGATGAATAGTTAAAACACTGAGTTATTGGTTAAAACCAAATTTTTTATTTAAATAATAATTTATTTTGTTATTTAAATTTATTTTAGGTCAAAATAGATACATAATATCTATATAAGATCAATTTAATTCATTAAATTCATTTTATAATAATTTTAGATATATAAAATTTTTATTGAACTTTTTACCGTATTTTACCCACCTCCTAGGATCTTTTGCAAATTTACATAAAAACATAATTTTACAAATTCTCGGAGTTGAATTTCAAAAATCCGAGAGACACGGTTGATATTAGTAAGTAAAATGTGGTTTAATGAGATGAAAATAATTTCGGGAGAATAGTAACTTTTAACTTTTATTTACCACAGTTAAAATTAAATAGGGTAATTAAGGGTAAAATGATATTATTATTACCCTAACACATGTCATATATCTATTGGATAAGTGTAATTCGACCAAAAACAACCTTAGGAATAAAATATTACCCTTTAGGTCCACTTGGATTAGATTAGGACAATTATTAGTATTTTATTTAAAGAAGAGTTAAAATTGTTAAAATTAATGTTTAATAACTAAAACATTTTTAATATTGGGTTATACATAAGATAAATTAGACTATAAATATTAATTATAAAGATAAAAATATTTCCTACATAATGTTATTTTATTTATATTTTTTAGACATTAAATAATTTAATTTATTTATGACACAATGATGATGCAGTAATTACATTATTAATGAAATATTATAAATACCCAAATAAATGTAATTTGAGACTTTTTATGAATTAAACTAATTTTATAGGTTAATATAACATATTATGGTTGTTTATATAAATTTCGTTCGATGTAATAATGCTATTATAAATTTAGAAAAAACAAAATACCAAATAGTGTCAAAATTGACATAAAAGAATTTTTAAAACAAATATTATATTATTAATTGATATAATGGTATTAAAAATATAATTTTCAACCAAAAGTCTTATATAATAATATATATGACATTAATGAACCAATTGGGATTCTATTTTCAGTTTAGAGTAAGTTTATTAACCATATAGTGTAAGAATACAAGAAGACACGATAAAAGTTAAATTATTCAACTTAGAGTTAAATCTAAATGATAAGGTTAAAATGGTAACCTAAACTTGTCTAAAACCTATTGGTTGAAAGTAGTTCGACCCATATACACCCTATCCTCTAAATATGTCACTTTGGAGCCATTATAAACCGAATATAAATTTATTATAAAATAATATTTTAAGTTTTTCCTAAGGTGCCCCTAACCCCTCTTATAAAAGGGCACTCCCCTTCTCTCTAATTCACACCTCCAAAGCCATTTGGATCACCCAAACCCTGACCAAATACCCTCTAAACTATCCTCCCTTAATCCTATAGGCCTTTAGTTAGTCAGAAAGCCATCTTACGAAGCCCTTTTGGTCAAATCAAAAAGAAGAAGCAGAAGAAGAGGTAAATATCTCACCACCTATTTCAAGTTCCTTTCCTCTGCCACATCCTCCTTCTTTGTTGTTTCCATTATAAAAAATAACTCCAGTATCTTCTATATACTATGATTATATTTTAAAAATTATAAAACCATATTAGTTATTTTATACATCCTATGAATGAAAAAGTCACCACACATGGGTGCGTACGGTTTACTGTCTCCACGTCGTGGCGTAGTTTGTTATTCGAACATTTAATCATTTGGATGGGTATAAAAATGAGTATAAATTATATAAATAATAAATATAAAACTATTATGATTATGTATAAATTATATACCATCCAATTATAAATGATTTTAATATCAAAAGGTTGATATTGTTTCTCGTGCGAACGTACAGACTATCGTCTCCACGAACACGATTAGATTCATTTTCCACGATTAACCATTAAAGTATGATTATAAATTATGTATAATAAATAATCATTAAAGATATTACATAATAATGATACTGTATTTATGTACATATAATTCTCATTTACCTAATTCCATTAAATTCAATAAGGAAACAAAAACAACATTCATGCGTACGTACGACCTACCGTCTCCATGAATAGTGTATTTCCTTCCATTTATCGATCTATCATATATATTTATATGCGGAATATATATTATATATAAATCATGTTTTACATTATTTAATTAACTAGAATCATGATATAAGTAATAATATCAAGAACAACAAGTGGAAACACGTATGACAAATGAAACGATTTTTCCCAAAACGCTGCTTTAACATGGAATTTACAAAAGAACGTGTAATATAATGTCATAAGTGAATCATATATGATATCATAAATATTATTATGGTTATATTAAAAGTTAATAATATGTTTAAACCCACTATACAAGAGTCTTAGAAACAAACGAATGAATTTGTACATAAGGTAAGGGATAATTTTTCAAATCTCATTTCTATCTGAGATTGCTTATACGTATGTATTTACTGGGATTATATTTTTCATCCATGTCCATAAAGATGTTTTTGATTAATTTTTTAATATTATTCCATGTATTTTTAAATTCATGTTTACCCCTATTTGACTTTAAATTGTGTTATGTAAGGAATATTGTTTTTTAATATACGAGGAACTTTTTGACTTTTCTGGAAAAAGTACGAGAAAAACGTTTTTTAACTTATACCGCGAGAATGGATTTTTACGATTTCATAACGAATTATTTCAATGAATCCTAATATAAAAAAGTTCATTATTAATTTCAAAAAAATAATTTTTTAAAATTTCAAGGCATTTGGAGAAAAGAAAAAGATTTTGATGAAGAAAGGATATTTTCCTCAAGAATTCATTTCAAGTGTTTTATCAAAACTATTTTTCATCTAAGATAAAATTATTTAGTATGTTTATGTATCAAGAATAATGTCTCTATTATTTAAATGGATTAATTTTTATTATGATTAAATGATATCCATTTGTTTTATATGGATTATGTTATTATGGGATGATGTTTATGAAACCCATTTTATTCTTTGGGTGATGATGAATGATTTATTCTGTGGCAGACGAAAGAATGATGTCATTATGAGATGGGTGGGACCTATATCTCCCTCCAATTCATTGGTTAAAGATTTATATCTCATGAGATAAACATGGATGAAATTACAAGTGAATCCAGTTAAGTAATACAGGACTATAATGGTAAGTAAACCCGATTCAGTAATGGACTTTGTCCACTATGATGGTCTTGGAAGAAATGTATTGGTTATTATGGAAATAATATCATGTTCTTAATGTTTTTCCACAATTACATGTTTTATTACCATGCTATTTTGTCATGATTTATGTTACTTTATGATATATTCCTTATGTACTTCCATGTTTTATGTCATTGCTCATGATTTTGATGTTTATATTTATGTTCAAGTTTTTTCATTCAAATGTTTATGGATTGTTTTATATTGTCTATGTTTACCCTTACTGAGCATTTGATCTCAACCTTTTTATGTTTTCTTTTCCCCTGGATATAATGAAAGGTTTTAGGTTAGACTAAAAAAGGGGAAGATCTTTATGGGATATATAGAATATCTTTCACCATGATTAAACGATTATGCTCTGAGTTTCCAAAGACACAAAACTATTATAATCCTTGGGTGTTTGTTTTTGTTATGTATTAATTACTATACAAAAGTAATGTAATTTCCATGTACGTCAAGTGTGGGTCTCCATAAAATTGGTATATAATATATCCAAAAAATTAAATAATATAAATTGAAAAGAGAAATATAAATGACAAAAAATAAGCGACATGGTTTGTTTCACTTACAAGCAACCATTTGGTTTAAATATAAACCAAAGAGAAGTGAAATGATAAGAGGGAATCTACAAACCATAAATAACTAGATAATAAATATATAAATTTGTTATTTGAGACAAATAATATATGATTCCATCAAGTAGTAACTTTCAAAAATATAATTTGAAAATCTATATGAGATTAGAAAAAGAAATCCATATGACTATTATGAATTTGGGAACAAAGGTTCTTGAAAGAGAGAACAGGAAATGAAACTTTGAATACTATAATTGACGATAAAATCAAGATATAACATTTCCCAAAGGCTATATGTAAAATATATAAAAGAAAATTAGTGATTATTATAAAATATATCTCAATGAAAGAAAATATTTGATGGGAAACATGTTACAAAAATCATAAATTTTTAATTAAGAATGAATTTTGAAGGATTTTATTTGAATAAAATTTAAATAAATAGAATATAAAGAGGGAAAATAATATTATAAACTATTTCATGGTAGAAATTGTACATTTATGGATCAATATCAAGAATAAATTTTATATATTAACAAAATTAAAGTATGTTAATAACAACCCCAATTTAATTGTCAATAAATTAATCGGAAGAATATAAAAGAGGGATCATGATTTTTTTTAAATATAATGATATAAAATTTAATAACTAGAATCAAATAAAATGGATTATTCAGTCCACCATGTAAAAATAAAGACACTTCATAACATGAAACATGTCCTAAGGAATATAAATTTATATAAGGATACCTTACTTTAGATACAGTCTCACTTCGTGTGTCCAGCTAACCTCGTGAATAACCAAATGATGTTTATTAAATAAATTTTTGAAAAAAATTTATTGTCCATTTATTTTTTATGGTCTATTTATCATGATATTTCATTCATTAAGTGAATGGTGTTTTCTGACATTGGAAAATGGGCATTATTTAATGAATTTCTCCAATCCTATTTTTGTTTGTTGATCATGGTCAAGAGAGTTATATAAGTAGTTCATAATATCTATAATTATAATGTTATAAAGGATTTATAATTTTAATTATATAATAGTTATATAGTTTAAAATATTATCTAAAATAGATTCGAATTATGGATGATGTCTTTTTATGGTCATTTATAAGTGGTTAAAAATAATGTGATCATTTATTATAATATCCCCAAAGCAAATAACTCATAGCCAATATGTACTTTATTACATTGGTAATAGATACAAGTGATTTAATCTCAAAGGACCTAATAATTAGTATTTAAAAAATTGTTAAATACATGATACACATTTTTATCAAGAATGAAATATATATCATAAGATAAGAAAATGTTCCGAATCTTCAACACTCAAACAAAGAAATATTTTTCATATCCCAGGGAAAGGAAAAAAATATGGGCTAGATAAAATGACCAGTAAGGGTTACGTAAAATGTAATATATCCAAAGTAAATAAAACATAATGTACATGGAATAGTAATTAACTGAAAATAGATTCCATTTAATCAATAACTTGAACATGAAATAATGGACAATCAATATCGAAAGATAAATAACTGAACACTTTAGATATAATTGTTATGCATTGAATGAAATGCTTCTAGATGTAATATCAATATGAAAATATCATTGAAAATAATAATAAATTAATTATAAATGAATGAAATTATTAATTATTAGACTTAATGAGCTCATGAATTATTATACCTCTACAATCATGACTATTAACATGATAGTTTAAAATTATGAGTAAAACCACATATTATTTTTTCAACTGATTTGTCTCATGAGACATGTCATTACATCAAGGGGATATATAATTTTAGGCCCCACACATAATAATATGTCACAATAACTCCTAATATATTGAATAATTTATTTAATCAATTAATAATATATCTTATCAATAAAGTTCTGTATTTAATAATAAAAACAAAATATCAATACTTCCCCAATAAACCATAGAACATTCATAATAAAACATTGAATGAAAAAATGGTATAAAATTCATGAAATAATCATATAGACAATATAAATAATTTTTATATTTAAGAGAATTGTAAATTCCAATGAAAAATGATCTCAAAGGGGTAGTATAAACACTACAATAATATAAATAGGTTCATAATTTCAAATAAGTCTCAATGGAGGAAAAATTAAGAGGAAATCCAATACCTCATGCTTCGGTTTAGTTGATCGACCATTAACCACATTTATAGTGGTTTATAAACTTGTTAATAACTTATAATATGATCATATTAATATTTATAATTTTATATATAATCCTTTTGTAATATATTATCACCCATTCATTAATAATACTTAATTTTCACTATTATTTTAGGAGTTAATTCCTATATTTTTTTTTGCATTTTTTGTCATGAAATTTTTATATCTTGAACATCAGATTTATTTAAATAATCAACATAATTATAACACAGTGAGAAATATTTTTTTCATGACATAATATTTATAACCATTCTAGAAAATTGGACATGGAAAATGAATCGCATCGCTTCACGGAGATAGTATGAAAACTTATGCACGATTGATAATATAATTTCTTAATTGGGGAAGGGTAAGGAAATGGGTGATGCATTAATTTTAATTATTAAATATCATGTTTTATATATCACATATAGTCATTTTGTTTGACTTTATTACCTTACTTGTAAAGCTTAAAGAAAAAATGAGTAACATTTCATCGCTAGGTGGTAACCCTCTGTACAAACGAGCGACGTTGAAATATTTTAAATGTATTGAAATGTAAGAAATTATTTTTAATATTATAATTACATGAGTATAATTATGTCATAATAAATTTATATTTACATTACATTCATCATTATATTCAATTCTGATAGGTGTTTGTGGAAAATAAGTATCATCGGTTCATGTGGCAGAAGTCCACAATACGCTTGATCGATGATTCAGTTTTGAATTTGTTGGAATGGTTGATGGATATAGGTTATTAAATTATCATAATAAAATATTAGTATATTTTTGGATACAGGTTTTATTATATTTTTTGATTTAACTAATATTTTAAGGTTGTAAATAAATAATGAAAAATAAAGAGGTTCGTTAAGATGATTACCTTCTCTAAGTGAATCCTCCTTTAGATCTCATCTTAAGGACCCTATAGTTGGTATTATCTGTATAAAAGAAACTCAATAATTTATATATTTAATTTTTGAGAGATTTTTTAGGGGTAGTTAAACCCAAGGGCTTGATATGTGTGATGAAGTGATGAGAGTGAGTGCCTTTTATAATTGATGTGTAATGCGATTTCTATAAATGCAAAAAAATATTCAATAATGGTAATTCACTATCACCCCATGTTCCACAAAAATTTATAAATAATATATCACATTGAATTTAATGTTGAGATAAACCTCCACCACTTAAAAAGAAACATTTTTTAGACATGTTATTCTCTTATCCTCTGTGTTTACTTTGTTTTAATCTTAGTTTGAACAACAGTAACTAGTTTTGTAACCTATATAATTTATATATTAAGACTATAAAAAAATTATAATTATTAGGTAACATAGATACATTTATCTAAATCTTAAATACAATTTATAAAATAATAATTCTTTGTGTGTGATGAATTAATTTTAACAAAAGTCCATGCAACACACAAAACCTCATTTTAACCTTAACATGCGTAAATAATTTTTAATGTATTTACTCATCATTATGACCAAAAAATATGTTGACCATAATATGTAATATTAATTATTATTATTAAAATTATGTATTCCATTTTATTAAATTTATTTCACATAAGTGGAATAATTTAGTAATTTTTTTCAAATACTGAGGAAAAAAAGTTCACTAGAAAAAGCCTTTTTGATACATAAGATGATACTATAATAACTATATGAGTATTAATAAAAATTATTTATATTTAACTTAATAAATTTATATATATAATATATTCATATTATTTATTTCATACATAATTATATATATTTTTTAATTAATTAAAATGGTCATACATTATTCCTTTAAAAAAGATGTATTCTGAAGAACAGAACCAGGTTTTCTGAATAATATCCCTTTCTACCCCAAAATGATATTATAATTGTTTATATAAAATGGATATTTAATAAATTTTGAATTAAAATTATTATAAAAAAATATTATAAATAATGTAAGGAATATTTAAATACAACATTTTTATCAATTCATAAAATCGTATTTCATAGGAAAATTATCAAAAATACATTTCAGATTTATTTTGAAAATTAATTTCAAAATTAAAATTCATCCTATAAAATTATTTTTAAATTAATTATTAAAAAAAATTTATTATAGTTATATTAATATATAATATTCACTTACAATTACTGATGTTTTATGTTGTGTGCATCACAAGTTCTAAAAAATATTAAATTTATTTTAAAAGAAATATATTGGAAAGTCTTGAGGTGAAAAATTTATTATTAATATCATTAATATAATTGCAAATTTAACTTTTCATAACCTTAACAACGAAATAATTATTTTAGTTATTTATTAAATCTATAACATCACATGAATTTGGGGAAATTTTTTTCGAATTAATTTAATCGTCTTGATATTTTTTATTTCACACCACATTGAAAATATTTTTTTGAAAGTAATATGTTTGGATTGTTTTATAAGTAACAAAAATTAAATAATGAACTATAAGAAATATAATGTCTATTATGATCTATATGGAACAATGAGGTCAGTATATGTTACACGCAAGACCGAATTTCAATGAAAATTTATATATTATCAAAAACATTATTATTTAATACTATACGATACAATCTAGCCGTTAAAATGATGGATATGAATAATATTAAATAATTTTGAAAATAAATTGTTTAATTCATTGGTTATAAATTAATTATAAATGAATATAGTAACCAAATAAATATAAAGGCAATGTTTTTGTAAAAACTACTTTTAGGATCACAAAGGAATTTTATCCTAA
The DNA here is from genome assembly GCA_963277665.1 of Viscum album. Taxonomy (NCBI): domain Eukaryota; kingdom Viridiplantae; phylum Streptophyta; class Magnoliopsida; order Santalales; family Viscaceae; genus Viscum; species Viscum album. The sequence continues at coordinate 1,756,875,411 of OY728137.1, forward strand.
TAAACTACTTTGACTAATATTTTTGTCATATATTAATGAAATATATATTATATATTTAATAGGATATATTTTTTTACATTCATTGAATATATTTTATAGAAATAGGATAAGAAAAAAGCCATTGTTACACATAGAAACATGTATTTTTATAAAAGCAGTTTTGCAACATTTTAATGGAGAAACTATTTTAAATATGGATGGTGGAACATTTATTAAATTTTTATGTAAAAATAAAATTCATTTTTTTAAATTTAAACATAAAAATTATATTATTGAAAATTTAAAGTATTTTTTTGTGAGGTTCCAGTTTTTGACGAATAGTGAAAATTACTGAATTTTATATTAAAACTATTTTTTCGTCTAATTTATGTATAAAGATAAGTTATTTTTAAAATTGGTTTTAAGATTTTTTAATATCAATAATGAATTATTTAATCCAATTTATTTCTTTGGGGTAAATATCCCATGGATATTAGATATATAAACATAGAAAACTTTTTAACGTTTTTACTTTAAAAACTGAATTGTTATCCCATCTGGGGGATTAATTTTAAATTAATTGCTTCCAATTCTGTGATTGAAACTGAAAAAAGTGGATGAAATATTTGGAATAAGGATAATTTATAATTCCAAATAAGGTAAAATTAATTTTCACAGAATTATTACTGAGATTAACAAATATTAATTACAACAATTAAGAAGAAAATTAGTTTAACAAGGGACTAAACCTTACACTTAAGAGTCAAAATAACGTATAAAATTTTCTAAAATAAATTTTATTTCTATATTTCGAAACTATCCTCCCTTTTCTATAATTTTTTTATTAGTGGAGACACTTTTCATAGAAAAAACGTTCATGGAATTCCCTTTTCAAAAATCTACAAGAATTCCACTACTCCCCCACTATAAAAAGGCACTCACCCCTCCCACTTATTCACACATATAGATCCCATTGAATCACTAAAAATATTCTCAAATAAGCTCTAAAAATTTATACCTTCATCCTTTAAACCTCTCTTTGGGTAAAATCCAACCAGGTAATCCCTGTTGTGCAAATAAAAAGGTATCATCTAGAAGAAGGGCCAACATCCTTCCTTAAACTCATTTCATTTATTTTCTTTCTTCACCACCTAATTTATTCTTATTCCATTCCTATAATATAACACTAGTATCCAAAATATAATGAAATTTTTTAATCAAAGGGTTCTGCCTGCACTTACACCCACTCCATATATTGGGTAATGAACTCACCATTCTTGTGTACGAAGAACAACCACCTCAAGAAATGATGGTGTTCGTTTTTAATTTACCACCTCTCATAGTTTGGAATTATGATATGAACTATATTTTTATATATAATATATCATATTTATGACGTATTTATACTTCTATAATTTTTATATAACACATAATTTCATTCTTTCTATTTTGTGTAAGTATGATAATTCTATTTGGGTAAGTGTGGACTATCTCCTCCTCAAAGTGATGTGATTCGTTCACACCTTACATGGAATGTATTAATTATGATTTTAGTTAACATATATGATATATATTAAATTATAATTCAATTTTAATTATAATATACAAACAAACAAAAATATATATTTAATTTAATTTATTTCTTTCAATACGACAATTATATAGAAACAACAGTCATGGGTACATACGACATACCGTGTCCATAAGCGGTGTATTCATTTTCATACTTCTATCTTATAGAAATTTTTATATATACATATATAATGAATATATAAGATATTTATACCATATATTACATTATTTAAAAAATTAAATCATGATCGAAGTTAGGGTATCAAGAAAAACAAGTCAAACCATATGCAAAAGACAAAGTGGATATTACCTATAATGAAACATTAATTACCTTTGTCTCATTTTTCCTTCTTTGAGAAACATTCCATGTTATGGATCTATATTTATCTATGAGGTGTATATAATGACCATTTAAATGTTATATCATGAATCTAATTATTTTAATTATATTTTGAGCTTCATGTAATTCCATTATTTCCTTAGTATTATGATTCAATGTTATAAAAATGGTAACAATTTTTTGCTACAATCTCATCCTTTACCAAAATTGTTTATGATTATGATTCAATTAATAAAATATTATTATCCATATATCAAAAAAACACATGAAATTTATTATAATCTGGTTATAAATTATATATTAATGTATCAGTATCATTTCCCCACTCTTTGGTACTTAAATTAACATTGAAAAATATTTTTCTAGAAATCTGATTTTATTTCTCCTTTTCATTTGGAAATCAGCGTTATTTGAAAACCATGTTTTCTAAAAAGGTTTTCAATTTTTTTTTCAATTATTTTATGATATTTAAAGAAAATTTATACCCATGTTTTACCCTTTAAAAAACAGTTTAAAAAGTAATCCTCATGTTATTTTCTTATCAATTCACTTTTCAAAACATTTTTATGTGAAAAGGGAATGTTTTATTTTTATAGACTTACCAATTGTCATGACTTTCATTTATATAATGAATCCTCTTTATGATTAAATTTTTATATTTAATGAATATTGTTTCCTAGTATTTTTTATATTTTATTATTTTAATGTTATTTTACAAGAAATTTTTTTTTAAAAAACCTTTTATGTTTAAAACTTGTTTTATGTGATTTTTAAAGATCCCTTTATAAGTTTTCCAAAGGGATATTTTAAAAAAAAGGATTTCAATGATTTAGTGTTTTGTTATGTTTTCAAAAAAATTCTCTAAAAAGGGATTTTCAAAATGATTTTAGTACCTATTTTTATGTTTCCGTGTTGTTTTCAATGAAAATTATTTTAATATTTTTTTATGATTTAAAAATAATTTTTATAGACAAAAAATATATTTTAGTCAAAAAATTTTTTAAATGAAATTGTAAATTCTTATTTATAAGAAATGTAATTTTGAAATGGTTATAGGAAAATTATCTTTGAGGAAATGATATTTTCCTTAAGAAATGTTCCCTATTATCTTTCAAAATCCTTCTCCCCCCTAGGATGACAATATTTGTTATTTTTTCTGAATACCATTCATATTATTTTGTGAATGGTTTTTGATTCGATGAAAAGATGTTTATGATACCTCTTTGTATTCAATGAGTTATATGTTTTTAAATCTATCTTATATTCATAGTTATGGCTTGGATGAAATGATTATAAAACCTATCCCTTCTATATAGGATTTGATGTGATGAAATTTAAACGACACAAATTTAATTTCTTGGGTTATGATATGAAGAATATTTCATTATCAAAAAGAACATGCATGTATGATTCCATTATGTCATGAGTGAGGCCTACATTTCCGTCCATGGAATTTGGTAATGATGAATGTTTCATTAGCTCAAGAGTGTATATAGGAGGGAATCCAGTGACTGAAATAAGAGGGCATCATAATCTTAGAAGAAGAGGGTGCACGAGACGGTATCCCATGCCTGAAACAAGAGGGTACAGTGTAGGGCATCCCAATATTGAACAAGAGGGTAAATGGGAGGGATTTTTGAGCCCAAGACATGAGGTTAAATTGAAGGGAATCTATATCTTGAATAAAGTACACAATTTAGTTTCCCAAGACTAATATGTTATGAAGGTACTGGAAGGTATCCTCAACAAATGATTTTATATTCTTATGTGTGTGCCACAAATTCCCTGTCTTATTCCTATATTATGGTTTCATGGATTATGATCTTGTTTCCCATATGATTTTTTTCTTTTGAAATTATAATATTTATTACATATCTCTAGATTATGATTTTTTATGATGGGTATTATCATAAAATATTTTTCTCATGTTATCATACCCATATATTCATGTTATTGTTACATATTTCCTTTATTTACACTTATTATGCATTCTATCTCACCCATTTCTTATGTTTTTGTTCCACATGAACTGAATAAAGGTTTTAAGAAGGAGTAATTAAGGGTAATATATTAAAATAATATATTGATGATCTTTCACCATACTTGAAGAATGTGTTCCAAGTTTCCAAATACAGTGAACTATTATGGTCCTCAAGAATGAATTTTTGTAATGAGAAAAATATTCCTATAAAATAATGTAATATCCATTTATGTTAATCCAGATTTTCAATATTTATAATCAATGGAAAGATTTATTAAACCATTGGAAACTAAGATGAGAATACATTAGTTAGATATCTAGGGATATTTATAATGATATATCCAGGGTTTTCTCTAAGGATAAGTCTAATAATTAGTTAATGTTTAGAAGAATGTCCACGAATTTTGGTAGAAGATCAAGTGATTGGTTTCCTAAAAATAAATACCTCTCTTGATACTATAAGTGGACATTATTCTAGAACACGTGTACATAGAAGTAACAACTTTAACAAGGTGTATCGGGCCTAACTCAATCATATATTTATTTTTTCATGATTATGTTTTTTTTATAGTTTGATAAATAATTTTCACTCTATTATTTATATTCTTATTCAATAAGTGGAACTAGAAGGAATTATCTTAATATTTAATGGTTCATATGTGGAATGTATTGTAATTGTAAATTTTTTTCATAAGTAGAAATCATATGAAGAGAATTATGAAGGTGGTTCCAGTATTAGATATACATTTGAATATTAGGAGATAAAAAAAAACAAATTAAAACAATGGAATGTTCTTCCAGTACTATTTACATAAAATTAAAGATGGTTGTAGTAGAAGAAAAATTGTCTTTAAAATTAGTTTTTTTAATTTTAACATTTTTTTGAACCAACATTTAAGATTACGACGTAAAAACATGATTTTCAACATTGGTTGTTGTAAAACAACATCAAAAATAAAAATGTTCACCATTCGACGTTTTTTTAAATAGCATCGAATTTATTATAAGATAAGGTATTTAGCGTCAATTTTTGATATAAAATGACATTAAATGTCTTAATGGAAGTCTTTATACAACTATTATTCATTAAAAAAATGTGAAAATATTTAATTTAACCTCGGTTCATAGAAAAGAGATGCTAAAAACTTTTATAGAAGACTTTTAAAGGTCATTTTCTTCATACATTGTTGTTAAAAGTAATTGTTGGCTTTCATTTTTCAAAATAATAATGCAAAAAATGAATATTTTTTTTATATAATTTTAAAATCTTAAATTTGACTGGTCATCAAGCTAAAACAACGTTACAAATCAAAAGTTAGGGCTATCAAAAATAAGACTACTCTAAGTTTCAAAAAATTCAACTCATTTCCAAGAAAACATGAGAAACATGAATGAATATTCCAATCACCAAATTAAAAATATAAACAAAATTCTTCTAACATATTTAAATTATTTTAAAAGGTTTTTTTCAAATAATTAGGTTTTTTTCATCATTGTTTTTATTTTTAGGGTTGAATTCATTTCGATAATGAAATTGGTGATCAATGATGAATATTACACCTTGGTTGGTAAATTACATCCAAATTGTTTATATTCATAACTCAATCATAAGAATAATGAATAAGTAAAAGGAAAATTAGAAAGATGTTTTTCAATGAAATAAATTAATAATTAAAAAATAACATGATTGGAAAACATACATTTTTCAATCATCAATTGAAGACACATTGCAACATTGATTGAGTCCAATATTTCATAAATGATTAAAGAAAGAGATTACAGATTTATATATATTAGAAGAAAATATTTTCAGAGTATTTGTATAAAAATGTATATTGGATTTTGAAAAATTCAAATCCTGTTGTGAAAAATTGAAATAAAGATTCCACATATTTAAAATTTTACATTTAATGTTGGTTGTAATGAAATACGATGCTATTTGTTTTTAAAAAAAATTCTTTTTTTCATATTTTATTCCAAAAAACCGATGTCAAAAAGGATTACCAAATTTTATTTCATATTTTATGCTATGATTTTAGTTATCATAGAGATCAAAAAGAGTTATAGATCAAATGTTATGACTTTTGAAATTTGGAATTTTCGAAGACTTATCTTAGAGAAGTTCATTGTATGACAACCATAAATCTTGATCCATATGTAATTTTTATCTCCAAGACTAATAAATTTGATGCTTATAAAAAATATAAATCATTTTTTTCATATTTGATGTCAGTTTTTGAAAAAAATGACGAATTGTTTTTATATCTATTGGCAGTGGTTTTTATGAAAATCAATGCCAAAAGTTGAAAAATAGCTTTTGGTATCATTGTTTCTCAAAAAAACAGACATTAAAAAGGATTAACATGTGTTTGTTTGTCTTAAAATCTTCTATTTGAGTGGTAATAGAGGTAGAACATATTTATAGATCAGAAGTAATGGCCTCTGAAAGTTGGATTTTTCTTGGACTTCTATTGGAGATGTTTAACTTATAACAACTATAACCTTTTCTCCATAAGTCCTTTTTAGCTCAAATAACACTAAATTATAAGATTAAAAAACATAATTAATCTTTGTAATAATTTTTGACATCCGTTTTTGTTAAAAAAACGCAAAAATATATATTTGTGTATCTTTTGACATTGGGTTTTCCCAAAAAACAACCTTAAAAAGGATTTCCAAGTTTAATTTTGTCTTCTAATATTTTATTCGAGTGGTCATTGAGATTAAGGAGAGACATAGATCAAATGTTATGACTATTGAAATATGGAATTCTCTAAGAATTATCTTAGAGGAGTTCAACTTCTAACATCCATAACATTTGATCCATAAATCTGTTTATCTCCAATACTAGTAAATTCAAAGCTTTGGAAGCACATTAAATAATAGTAATCATATTTTATGTTGGTTTTTTATGAAAAACGAAACAAAAATTTATTTTTTGTACATTTTGGTGTCATTTTTATATAAAACCAATACAGAAAATCAGAGGTAAAAATGATTTAGCATCTGTTTTATAAAAACTGATGACATCATTCTTTATATAATACATTTAACATTGGTATCCAATAAACCTAACACCAAAAATAGAATTTCATAATGATTTATCATAAATTTTATAACAAAACTTTTAAATTCACCATGGAATACTTTTATTTTCATTATCTAATAACTGATGTTAAAACATCGATGTTAAGGAACATTTTTCTACTAATGATGATTATTTTAAGGTAAGTGATCATTAAAAAATGAATCATATTTCAGATTCTATAAAATATTTATTAAGGAATAAGTTGATGAAGACTGATTAATTATTTAAGAATAAACTTTTATTATTGAATTGTATAAGTTTTGGAATTAAAATATTATGTTTTATGAATCCTCAAGTATATAATGATTTTTTATATATGACTTCCTCTTTTCAAGAATGTGTTATATGATAATTATGACCTAGTTAATTTATTTAATGAAAAGGTTAAATAAAGAGAATGTAACACTTAACATGTTCTTGAGGATGAGAAAGTGATATTTTATATGGATAAGGAGGTCATGATATAGATAATATAAATATGATAGTATTTATGACATTTGAACTTATAAAGGATATGTTGAAAAAGTATTGTATTTTATCATGGATGAATTTTACAACTTCTTGAATTTATCAAATATACTAACTAATATTTGGAAATAGGAATCATTCATGTTTTCCAGCGGGTTTATCATAATTCAGGTTATTAAATTGTTTCAAGATTATATATGATGTGGTATTCTCATGTTTGGAATATGAAAATGAAGAGTTAAATTATGATATATTGGGAATCAATCTTAACTTGATTTCATGTGTTTATTTATAATGTTCAGGATTTTTCTATCTCATAAGGGTTATAAGGTTAACTATTTATGGAAATATTTATCTAAACTTCAGATGAAATATTTATACGTTGAGGCTATATTTGATAACATATTTAAAAGGTTATTTAGTGATTAACCTTATTTAAAATATTTCAATCATATTTATTTTGAAAATTATATATATGAGGTTTTTGAAAATGAGAACCTATATATTGGGTGAAAATCATCATGTTTAGAAAGGTCTTTCTTGAACCCATGATCGAAGGATTATAAGGGTTTTACGGCTACTGATAGCCTAAGGGATGTCCTACTAAAAATTTAGTTATTTTTTAGTATGTTTTGCATAATCTTGGCCAATAAAATAATTACACAATATTCATTAAATGATAAAAATATTTTTCCAAATACCTTACTTTTTGTTGTGTTGATGGCCTTTTAAATAATCATTGATTTTTTAATCCAAGGAACTAAAAATTAAATTTATCATTAATTTTCTTGTGACTAATGACCTCAATAACTCCAAATAAATATTTATACTGTTTTTAACTCCATATTTTCACTTTCCACCAATGTTCTCCCCTTTGGAAACCTGGTTATGAGTTACATTGTGTAACTATCATGATTACAACTTTCCCTCTCTAAAGGAAGTTTTAGTATTCATTTTTATTATATGAGTTTCTATGAAAGGAACATTAAATTGCTAAACCATTGATACCCATATGATTTTTAGTGAGAAATTCATTTTAAGGGGGGTAGAATGTAACACCCTGATATTTTATGACACTTATTGTTTGAAATAATTTATTTTTTTTATATTTTTTATTTCAGACAAAATAAAAAATAGTTTTTTAAATCAATAATTTTTTATTGAGTTATTTGAAACACAATTTTAATAATTCACTAGACACAACACAAATTTTATCTTCCTATACATGGAACACTATGGTTAGCTTACATTACATGCAACACCGAGTTTTACAAAATAATAATATAGTATTAAAAATATTATTATTTAATAAAATTAGATATAACTTATATTTTAAGTTGGAAGTTATAAATTATATTAAATACCTTATGAAAATAGATTGTTGAATTCATTGTTTACAAATTAATTATAAAGGAATATAAAATCCAAATGAATATAAAGGGAGTGTTTTTCTAAAAAATTAATTTATGCTCACACAGAAATTATATCCTAATAATTTAATATAATTAATATTATTTAATCATATTAATTGAATATATATTTTATATTTTCAAAAAACTATCTTTTACATTCATCGACTATTTTTTCACAAGATAGGAAGAAACCCAATATCACACATAAAACCCTTTATTTTTATAAAATAAGTTTTACCACATTTTAACAGAAAAGATATTTTATATCTAGATTTTGGAAATTTTATAAATTCTATGTGTTAAAATAAACTATTTTTTTTAAAAATATTCATTATTTGTTTTTTATGGTTAAGTTATCATTTTTTCATTGAATTTTTATTTTTTGACAAATTGTGAAAATAACGAATTTAAATTCAATTGTTTTTCTTCATATAATTAATTTATAAGTTTAAATTTTATTTATAATTGATTTTCAGTTCTAGTAATATAAATTATACATAATGAAGTTAATTTGGATAAATTTCACTTTGAAATTAGATATAAAAACATAGCAATCTTTTGAAATTTTTTACTTTAGAACACACTTTGTCATCTCATATATGGGATTATTTTTAGTTTACATTTTGCCACATCTGTAATTAGAATTTGGAAAAATTGATTCAATATTTTAAATAATCATAATTTATTATTCCATATAAGGTAAACGTTGTTTTTGGAAAAAAAATTAGTGAATGTAATTAAAATTATTTACAACAATTTAGAGGAATAATAGCCTAACAAGATACTAAACATTACAATTAATAGAAACAATGAACTAGAAAATTGTACAAAATCCATTATATGGTGATATTTTTAAACTAACATCACATTTATAATATTTTTTTTAATTATTGGAGCCACTTTTTAGAGGAAAAATGTGGGTAGAATTCCCTTTTACAAAATTTACAAGAACACCACCCCCCATCCACTATAAAAAGGAACTCACCACTCCCACTTATTATCACCTATCAAGCCCTTTTTATTGCATAAAAGTTTCTCCAAAAAGCTACAAATATCCATATATTACTCCAAGAATCCTATATTTGGGATGAAATACCACCAAGGAAGCCCTTTGGTGCAAAGAAAAAGGAATTACCCAAAACAAGAGGTAACTTCCTTACTCAAGCTCCTTGGATTTATTTTGTTTCTCAAAAACCAAAATAATTATTTTTACATGATTATAAAATAATAAATTATAATCAATATTCTGGGATATTTATATTCTAATGTTTTGACTTGTACTTACACACACTTTCATCTAATGGGTAATAGACTTACAATATTTATGTACGGTGAACTACGACTTCATTAAACAATTATAGTTCATTTTTCATTTTCCACCTGTAATTATTTTTCATTATTATGGAAACTATATATATTTTTTATTAAATTTTATATTTATGATTTATTCATTCTAAAATAATTATTAAATAACACATACCTTCATGCTTTCTAGTTTTTTTTATATTTGATAATTTTGTTTGGGGAAGTGTGGACTACTGCCTCCTCAAAGCGATATATTAAGGTTGCATTTATTGAAAATATTTCATATATATTAAATAATAATACGAATATAATATATATACAAATATTTAATTTACTTTCATTCATTCAAATTGACAATAAAATGGAAAAAATGTTCCTGAGTACACACGACCTACCATCTTCATAAATTTTTTATTCTATTCCATATTTCTATCTTATATAGAATATTATAAATAAATATATACTAAAAATATATGATATTTATAACTTGTTTAAAATTATTTAAATAATTAAATCATTATATGATTAATAGGATCAAGAATTACAAGTCAAAAAATATATGAAAAATAAAGCGGATATTACCGGAAACCTATCATTAACATGGAGTTGTTAACGAACGGTAACATAAAGTCATTAAAAACCATATATTGTAAGAGATATAATAATATGGTTCTATAATTGATTTTTAATAATATTATATTTATTATACATGATTTTAGAATTTGTATGAAAAAATTCAAGACTTTAGGTAAGGGAATTTAATCTCAATTTTTTATTTTCGTGAGATACATGCCATATTCTCCACTCATTTAGTTTGTGTGGTGTTTATAATACCAATGTATTTATTATATTATTATTATAATTAAATTTATGGTTATTTATATATCCATTATATTATATTAATTTCATGGTTATATGGATTAAATGTTACCAAACCGGGAATGTAATTTTGTCTCAATTTGGATTCTTTGAGACACATGTAATGTTTTGCATCTATATTTTTCTATTAGGTATGAATAACTACTTTTAAAATGTTATATAATAAGTCTAATTAATTTAATGATATTTGTAACTTGATTTAATGTTATTATTTCAATATTATTATGATTCAATGTTACCACAGTGGTACCAGTTTATTGCTACAATAGCATCCTTTATTGACATTGTTTATGATTATGATTCCATTGATGAAATATCATGGTACTTCTCTCACGAAAACTCAAGAATTGTCTTATCCAAGGTTTATCCAATACATATTCATGTAATAGTATCATTTTACCAGTCTTTGGTACTTATGATAATTAATAAATTTTTTTTTATGAATATCCAATTTTATTTTAACTTTTGATCATAAATCTGTGTTTTTTTTTCAAAACTGTGTTTTCTAAAAATGTATTATTATTTTTAAAATTATAATATGATGTTTGAAGAAATTTTTACCTATGTTTTAGCTTTATATTAAAAAAATGGTTCTAAAAGTAATCCTCTCATTGATTTCTGATCAGTGCACTTTCCAAAAAGATTTTAATCCTTCCTTTAATGTTTTCAAGGTGATTACAAAAAAAAAGGTTTGAAAAACGATTTAAGTTTTAAAACGATTTTTTAAATAGAAAATATATTTTTCTCAATAACTATTTTAAATGAAATTTTAAATCATTATTTATAAGAAATAATTTTTTTGAAATGGTTTTGTGAAAATTATTTTCTAAGAAAGGTGATTTTCTTTAAAAAATATTCCCTATTATATTTCAAAATCATTCTCCTACTAAGATAAAATACACTGTAATAGTTTATGAATACCATTCATATTATTTTTTAATAATTTTTGTTTTTATTGAATGATGTGTATGATACCCATTTCTCTTCATTGAGTTATATTATTTTGAAACCCTCTTATTTTCATGGGATATTATTTGATGATATTATTATGAAACCTGTCCCTTATCTATTGGTTATGATGTAATGAGACATTAATGTTTCCCATTTCATTTCATGGGTCATGATATGGTGAATTTTTCCTTATCTTATGGTACATGCATGAATGGTTTTATTATGTAATTTTTTTCACCTTTATCTCCCTCCAATTCATTAGGTAATGATAAATGTTTTATCAGATCAAGATGGGACATGGGGGGGAATCCGTAGCCATAAATAAGAGGGAATTTTAAACCTAAAATAAGAGGGTACATGGGAGGGAATCGAAATCCTAAGACAAAAGGGTACATGGGAGGTAATCCAATACCATAAAAACAGTTTACATGGGAGGGTATTCCAATCCTGAAACAAGTGTGTACATGAGAGGGCATCCCAAGCTCGATGCATAAACATAGGCTATTATCTGAAGCCTAACATGAATGAATGTATTGGTGGGTAGCTTTGAGATAGGATTTTCAATTATTATGTGTATTCCACAAATTAAATATCTTATTAATATGGTATGTTTTCATTGATTATCTTCTTGTTTCCCTTATGATTTATCTCTTATGTACTGCCAATCTTGGTGCCATCCCTCAGGATTATTATTTTTTTATATAGGGTTTGATTTTCAAATGTTATTATCATGTTATAACACTATTTTGTCCCTATTATTCTTTCAAATTTATTTTATTTACCATTAAAGATCATTTAACCTCACCCATTTCTTTTGTTTCCTTTCCCCAGTTTATAAACACAGGTTTTAAGTCGGAGTACTAAAGGAGAAGATATTTAAGGAAGATGTTTAAGATATTTCACCACATTAGAAGACTGTATCCCATGATTCCTAGGACACAAAACTATTATGTTCTTTGGGAATGTATTATTTAATGAGTTTAATATTCATCTAAACTGACATAATATCCATATATGTTAATCTTGGGTCTCTATAAAATTTTTTATGAAATTATTCATACTATGGTGGTGATGAAAATTGGAATGCATCATCCACGGTGGTAGTAAACTAACTAAATAAAGGGAGGGAGTATGATAATTTCTATTACACTAATATAAAAACATTAATGTATAAATATGATACTGATGTCATTTTATCATTATTTATTGAATCTTTTTAGTGGACGTATAAGAAGAAACAAACTTGAACGAACTCTGTTAATATCATTACCTCTTCCTTGGATATCAACCTTTAAAACACTCCAAAAACATTCTTAAATTTATGTTTTGGTGAGGAAAAAATGCATTAGACATGGAAAAGAGAGTACAGGTAGGGGTTTTATAGATCATGGTTGAGATAATGTTGAGATGGTTTGAATAGATGTGGGGTAGTGAAGGGGGTTATTAATAAGGAGAGGAAAAGTGGTGTTTAGAATTTTTTTTGAATGTTTTATCATTCAAATAATTTTATATTGATAATAATAATCCCAATGATTTTTTATATTTTTTTAAAAAAATTTATGGTTATTTTAAAGATATATAAATCCAATAAATGGATGTAACTATCGAACCATTGAATTGATTTGAATGAATTTTTTTTCTATTTGTATAAATTATTTTTTGGATCCAAAATATCATATATAGGTATCTCAATTCAGCATAATATTTTTAAATTCATTTTTATACTTTTTAAATATAATTTTAGTCAAAAAAATGTTTCATAATTTTTTTTATTTTATAAATTTCTCATGATGAGGTCATAAATGCTACAGAATTTCCAAGAAATGTAATTTTTTTATTAATCACCAAAAGATAAACATTTTGTCAATAATCTAATAAAATCACCCTATGATAATTTTGGAGGACATATTAAAAAAATATAGTCATTTTTCAAATTCATTTTCGAATATTTGGAAGTATAACGTCTATATGATTAAATATAATTTAAGAAAACTTGTTTTCATTAATGAAAATAATTTTTTAATCATTATTTATTATTAATATTATATAATATTAATTACATATTAAATAATTGTTAATCTATTAATTTTTACATAGAAACATTTTATTGGAATAATATTTTCAAAGTGTTCACATTAATTTATTAAGATAAAAAATACATCATAAATATAAAAATGCGTTTCTTTTCAAAATAGGATTTGTAAATTTATATAGATTTATTCAAAATTTTAAAATTTATTACTTATATTATAAGAATCAATCAAAAATATTGTTTAAATAATAAATCTAAAATTTATTTAAAAAATAAATTTCATAAAAATAAAAATAAAATGTTGATAACATACATAAAATTTAATATAATAATAATTACATGGTATACATCATCCTATATTCAACATACAAATCCCTAGACGAACTCCATATAATATTTATGGGCCAAATAACCAGTTTTAGTAATTGAAGGTGGTGACTAAACAATCTTATATCTTGTAATGATTTCAATAGGATTGATAGTTTCTCATTTACAGTTTCTCTCAAGTCATAATTGTTGAATTTTATATTGAGATAGGTCTATGGAAAACCCTGGCGACACTACCTCATTTCTATGGTTGGATGAATGATCATCTTAAGGAAGGAATACACTACTTTATTCCATTGGTTCACTTATATATATATTTCCTTATGGAGTTACTTATATTTATTCCATCAAATTAAATTCATATATAGTAACAAAAAAATTTAATATTTATAATCTCACTAACATACTTAGGTTAATTTTAGTTTGGTGTCACATGTGATACAAGATATTCAATATAGTATATATTTAAGGGAAAAAATTATAGTATTTTGGTATATTAAATTTAAACTGATTTAAATTAATCCATTATTTTATAGATCTTCTAACTATGTATTTGTCTCCCCCACCACTAATAGATCCATTTTTTTTAGAATATATAGATTTGGGATCAGTTATTGGTACCAAGTTAGTAAAAAAATCCACCTCATGTATAACAAAACCCCTTAAAAAAAATTTGGAAACACATCATAATAATGATAAACTTCCAATGAAAAAATTAAATATTAAAATACACCATCAGCTGGAAAAACCCCTGCATGAGTTTTGATCTTTATCAGGGATCAGAAATAATATCTGACCCTTCCGACATATTAATCCCACTTTTTATGGAAAAATAGACTTAATAAAAAATCGATAAAATATCACACATCCTTGATAAGAATAATTATATTTTAAAAGGAGGGATATATTATTCATTCCTATAAGAGTATTGAATCATTCCGTTTCAGGATAAATAGAATCTGACAATGATCATATCAAAAAATATGAATAACACAAGTCAAGAATCATATTTTAGGCTCTACCATCCTTCATAATGTGATATCCATGGATAAAAATGACGGAATAATCTCAACCATTAAACATATATTGAAAAAGAAAAATTCATAGAAAAATATAATGTACTGGAATCAAACAAAACACTAGATTGGGATGGGGTAACCAAAATAATACCTCCCTGTGTGGAAGAAACCTCATTGAGATCCATCAGCTCTAGATGGAGTATTAAAATATACTGAAGAGCAGTACAAAATCATTTTCATTGGGCTTATTGACTCTGATTAATATTATTTATCAAGTAATTTGACACTTGAGGGACTATACATTCTCTTTATAAAGATCTTATTAATGGAACTTGACTCCCACTATAATTTATCACACTTTCCCCATCTCGAGAAGCATTTAAAGATGTCTAACTAAAACCTTCACTTCTATGAGAATCCTATATAAAAATACATTGAAGATGAACCACTTTACCAAATATGTGAAACTACATAGGTTTATAAGAAATCACATACTAGGTATAGACATTTTTATGAAATTTAATGAACACAATTAATGGTTATACTTTACAATTAAGGGATACAACTTTCTTCCCCTGGCCATATGAATAATATCTGTTTTAGTGAGAATCACCTTGCTTCTTATTCATACTACTATAAAATACACATATTCACTGTCATGTCCTCTTCTTCTTCTAATGATCCATCTCAACAATAATATTTTTTCTTCTATACTTTCTTAATAGTTGGTAAGGATAAGATATGGTCTTTAGAGTAGATTTACATCCTCAACCTATACTCAAATAAATGGGAGTTTGTGTTCTCATCTGTAAAGACACCGACCCTAGCATACCAATGTTAGTGGATACATTATTAAATTTTATCGTGATTCAAGGAATAAAATCTTGAAGGATTTAATAATTTTTTATAATCGGTAAAATAGATATATACATGAATCTCACATACATTTGAAAACATAAAAACAATAATGGATTTTCTCTTAAAAAATAACTGTTCTCTTTAATATCATTTTTTATCAATCATTGTACACCTCCTAGTATGTCAAAAAAATGGAAACTAACAAATGGAGAGCTCATGTTATTATTAAGGGTGTCATACCGTGGATGATATCTTTAATCAACAAGGCATAATCAACCGAAAATGTTAAATAACTCAAAACAAATTTCATTTAATCAATAAACTATGCACTAAGAATAATCTGTAAAGAATAAATAAAAGAAATATAATGACATATATATAATTACATGATATTGAAAATTTTCCATGGATATCATGAATTTTTGAAAAAAGACTCGCACATCAATAAATGTTTTCATAATGATATAATGCATAATATCGGACAAGCGAAACAAACCCTCAAGGACTTGTGCCAGAATTTCTAAAAATACCATCAAGGCATCATTCCAAGAAATCTATATAAAAGGCTAAGGACTTATTCAAATCATCTATTTATTTTATTTTAACTAGACCTATCAATATATCAAGGGGTTTTTTAATTTAGGGCCCCAACCACAACCTAATACTTAAAATGAATTCACAATATTAATAAATGATTTAACTTAATAAACCTGACATAAAATTAATAACTTTTCATATTATCATAACCATAATACTTAATTTCAACACATTCCGTGGTTAAAATATTCATAAAACATATAGATAAATAATAAGGATGGTATTATTTAAACATATTCCCACTGTATCATTAGTCAAATAAAGGTTTTTTTCATTAGTGGATAAAAATATGCTAAAAAGATAATTAAAAACAGTCTTAAGGAAAATACCACTTTTATTTTGAAAATAATATTTAAATACTAAAATATTATTGAATATAATGAAAAGAATTTACATTGAAAATAATACCGTAAATATTTATATGCATCATAAAATTATTGAGTGGTCAACATGATAGAAAATTCCATTCGAGCTGTATTATATTAAAAAAATTATTTTGTACTTTTTATAGAAGTACCTCATTTAGAAAATGAAAAGAATATTACTTTTAAACCATTTTGTAAAAAGTAAAACATGGAAGAATAGTTATTTAATAAATAATTTTATTACATAAAAATATTACTTAAAGCATTATAATAAAAATATGGATAGAAAGAGAAAGATTCCAAACTGAGTAGAAACAATGATGGTTTTTTTTTAAAACATTATCTCAGTATCTTGAGTTCTTAAAGAGTGGAAAATGAAAGAAAAAGGTTTAATTTTTATTGAATATAATAATATATAATTATTTCAACATAAAAACATAAAATATTTCCTTCATCTAAGAGTTAAACATAAAAAATATTTAATAATGATGAGATTGTGAAATAACCTCTTACCACAATTAGACGTACATAATTTCGGTTTCATCATCATTTATAATAAATAGATATTTGTTATTAATATATTTTAGGACCATAAAAATATATATAATTCACATTATATTATTAACTTAGAACCTTTTTTACCCAATTATTAATAATCCTTTATTCAAATCATTATTCCAAGTGATAATTGGTCGATTTTTCATGTATGTATGGGTTCAATAGTTTTTGTCTTTGGACATTGATCATGGATCCATAATATAATTTTTTTAATAATTACATAAATATTATATATATTCATTATATATATATAATAATCCATAAAAATGTTAAAGAAGAAAATTAATTACATTATTCATGGAGATGTTAGACTGTATGTACGCATGAACACAATTTTTAGTTTTTGGCAGATGGAATGAAAGAAAGGTCTATAATATTTCACCAATAAACAATTAATATTAAATAAAATATATCAAATGTATTCATTAAATCTATCCTTATTAACATTCATGTATTGTAGAAATTGAAAAGGAACCACATCGCATCCGAGAGGTGGTAGTCAACACGTATGCACGAGTGATGTTCTCATTTCCAAAGGATCATAGGTTAATAAAGAAGATATCATATTATAATTAAAAATAATAAATAGTAAATAAATATCATATTTAAACATTAAAACCAACATAATAATAATATATTAAAAAATCAATAAAAAATGATACGTATCTTTATGTGTATATGGTGAGCTGTATATATGCACGAGCGATACTTCCACTTCCCATTTATTAAAAAAGTGGTCGGATAATGGCATTTTCATATTAATAATACTATTTATATATGTTTATTATTATTAAGTTATTATTTTCTTATAAACACAATATATGTTAAAAATTATGAAGAATAAATAAATTGAATGTTTTCGGGTATGGCGCTTACCTCTTATTTGGGAAACCACCTCTAGATCCTTTCTTAAGGAACTATGTGTTGTTATATTAATAATACCATCACATATATAATTTGGATAAGGATTTAGAGAAGACCAATTAGAATTGATTTTTTAGTGTATGGTTTTCAGAGTGGTGTATACGAGAGAGGGAATATGTATCCTTTTATAAGAGAGGGGATTGAAACTTATGGAATTTCTTAAAAGATAAAAATTTTAGAAAGTTTCTGTTAAAAATGATTCCAAATGGACAAGTATTTGATGATAAGTTATTATGTAGTTAAAATATCATCAAACAATAAATGTTTTATTCGTTTGAGTTCTATTATAATTCTTATCTTTTTTTTAACTCATTAGTTAACATATTTTAACATTAATCACTATAACACATTTTTTACTATTAATAGGTTACAATTTTACTTATAAGGTAATAATTTGACCATAAATGGTCACAAGATTATTTTTTAGACAATATATTATCCATATTTTCCTCTTTCAATATTTTTATAATTTTTATATAGTTTAACAAAAATCTATTTTCATAAAATATAATTACTGTTTTTTGACACTATTAATTTTATTTAACTTTAAAGACATCAAGAAAAAGTTAGAATTTAAATATAATACATTGAAACATATTTAATATTATATAATCATCAATAAAATTCATATAACTAAATAATTAATCAAAATTGAATTACTTTTAATATTTTTAAAATAATTTATACAATATTTCCATTAATTGAATAAATATTGTGTTAATGTTGTGAAAGGCTTTTAGATAATTATATAGTCAAAAAAAAATAAAAAAATTACCATCATATATATAATTTTATTATTCACAATATTAAATGTAATATTCATTCAAAACTTATTTTTATCCCTATATGAAGGTAAAATAAATGTTTAAACTCAATACTATTACATTTTTTCTTTTCTTAAAATAATATATTGGTCCATATGAAATAAAAATAAAATAAATTGGTTATATTTTAGATATTTGGATTAAAATTGAAAAAATAGTCTTATTAAATGGGATAAATTCATGTTTTATAGAAACATTGAAGCTTTATCATAAAGTTGTATCCATATTTTATTTTTTTTTCCATTATCGAGGAGACAAATAATTTTTTACGGTTACTATTAATAACGAAAAAAAATAAAGGGGATATATTTAATAAATTTAAAAATCATTTATATATATATATTGTATTATGTTTTCATGTGTTATTCTATATATGTATAATAAATTAATTTTGGTTATAAAAACAAAACATAATGAAACGTATTTATTTTTTCTGAAAAATGAATTTTAAGTGTAAAATTACTTCTATAAAATCATTATCCCTAAAATTGATTCCAATTAACTTAATTTTATTATTAATCAGATATTATAGATAATTTAATTTTGAACTATTTTAAAAAAATTTGTATTTGTGCAAGCTTAAAATAAAAATGTAGCATTCAATAAAAGCAAGTATTTTTCACTATTCATCAACAAATACATCTGTTTAGAAAATTATAAAAAAAGGTTTCAAGATAAAATTTATATTATGATTCATAAAAAGATATTTATTTTTAAAAATATATTTTAAAAAATTTGAAAACAAATAAAATATTATCTATAAAAAATAAATAAAAATCATTTTTGAAAAAAACATATTTTTGAAGCATAATACCACATTAATAAATGTCGAATATTTTTTCCCAAAGAATAAATAAATTCATTGGTATTGAGTATGCGATATTTATATATTTCACAAATCCATTTATCTTATTCCTTCCATCCAATTCAAAAACATGGTGATAATGGTCATATTTAAATTATAATATTTATGGTATGTTTAAGATCAGTGTTGTTTTTCATATACTCTATCAAAAAACATGTTCAGTGAAAATATAGGGGTGTGATATTATATACCATTTATTAAATTGAACCCTTATAATATTTACTTGTTCTCAGTAATTAATGGTTTATAATGGAAAATTACTTGGTTTAAAACGACATAAAAAATGGATATTAAAACCTTCTCTTCAAGAGAGGGAAAGCTAAATATGACGGTCTTCTATAATAACACAATAACAGGGTTCCTAAAAGGATAAAATAAGTGGGATATAAAAATATGAAAATATATGATAAAACTAATTCCCATGGACTAAGAGGGAGTGATATATAGCATCATCCATAGAAAGTTAACAACCAAAAAACCATAAATCCATAATCAGTGAAAAACTCATTGATTCATCAGAATTGAAGGTAAAAAATATATCATTTTTATTTCTATATCCTTTCCCTAATGTTGATGGTTTATATCAGTATCATAATAGAGAATGAAAAAATGTAATTACTTGATGTCTTTTAATTACATAAGCGTAATTCTATCCTTTGGTTGTGCTTTCATTAATTTCAACATTATCTCTTAGTTTAGGAAATGAATATACAAGATAAATTTTTCATGTTTTAAGAACTAAAATTAAATTTCTGTAGATTATAATATCCTTAAAAGAATTAAAATTCTTTCTATATATCATTAAGAAGTTACCAAAACGGTAATGATTAAATAAAGATATCCAGTATAATATGTTAATCTCTAAAACCTCAACAGTATCTCTCAAAGTTCAAAATAATCTATTACATAAATATTTGACCATGAGATCATTCCAAAACATGTGTAAAAAAGTTAAGAATATAAAACAAATTGAAATAAGGTCACTAAATCAATTAAAAAATATTTCCCCAAACGACATAAATTAGGTCTTAAAATCACATACTGAATTTGTGAATTCCTTGATCATATATTCTCCTAAAACATGGTAATAACCTGTTTTATCATAAAAAAATAATAATAAAATGAATGATTCCAAATATTAACTATTTCATTTTTTCCTCAAAGAAAATCATTGATTATACAATATATTACATAAATCTAAAAATGTAATAAACTTCAGTAAGGATACCATCAAACCCATAATATGTTATAAGGTCACCAATATTTTCCTATTTACTTTATCAATGAAAATAATCTATTTATCTCAAATATACATTTTTATATCATCATAGGACACATATGAAGTTTTATATTTCACTAAATCATGTGTTATTACATAAAATATTTTAATATAGTTAAAACACTTTTCCAAGGCATCAATACCATGCAACATATGCTTTCAAATCCTAAAAGAAAAACTAATGTGGAATAACACATAGATGATTAATTATTCTTATAATGAAAAAATAATTGATATATAAATTATACAATATAATTATCAAATCCAAATTCATAAAGAATTTAACCCTTCCACTTCAATGACTGTTATGGAATAAGTCCTTCCATGGTCTGGGATTTAACCCTTGGATTAGGGAAATAACTTGAAGAATGACCATTTTCCCCACATATAATAAATTATACTTCTCTATAATACATTTATATGTGAACAATATTTCCATGAAAGAAACAACTTCCCTTTTCTTTGATACATTTCTTGGGGTCTCACAGTCTCCATTTTTGACATGAGTAAATGTAAGACTTATTTACTCTATGGTTTGCACTACTGAATCTCTTAGAAAGCATTATAATTATTATTGTTGGCAAGTCCAAGAGTTAGTTAAGGAAAAATTGGTAAATCCTATATATTTATAACTCATTAGATATAATCATAATATATTTAACTCTAATAATCATACTATTTGGTTTCTCATAATTACCACATTTTCTATCCCATTCAGTATTGACATGGTTCATTATAGTTCCATCCATTGACTAAAACCAACAATAATACTACGAGAAAAAATAATCATAGTGGGAAACCACAAAATAATGAAAATAATTTGTTGGATAACTAAATATTGAAACTTTTTTTCAATCTTAGATACCATAGGATTAACTATGGTCATTAATTTCCTTCAACAATAAAAATACATCACTACAGTTCACAATGAAATCATGAATTAATAGAGTAATATCCTATGGTAGTTTTAAACCAAGTAAACTATATTATAAAACTAATTGTGAATTAAAATGAGGGCTGACATATATCTGACCAATTTTTTCAAGGTTATTAGACCTAGATTCATATGTTTCAAGACTATGCGTACTAGTAATATCTAGATAGGGATGTATTTTTTGTAAAACTGCATATTATCTATAATAATATAAATTTAGTATGTGATTCTACACATAGAATTATCCTCAATGTTAGTTATAGAGTTATGTTCCCATATATGTGTTATCCAAAACTAGATTCAATGTTTTTGTAAAAAACCTGTAATAACACCTACAAGGTCCCCAAACCTTGAATCTCTGAGTCATTGGTTATTTATTATGTTGGTACTAGATACAAGATATTACACCCTAAAAGAATGAATATGTTTTTAGTCATTAATAACTAAATACGTTATCTAATGTCACATACATCTGAAAACATAAAAAAACAAAGAATTTTCTTTTATAATATCATTATTCTCTCTATAATTTCCTTGCATATCAATAATAGTTCA
This sequence comes from Viscum album, assembly GCA_963277665.1. Taxonomy (NCBI): domain Eukaryota; kingdom Viridiplantae; phylum Streptophyta; class Magnoliopsida; order Santalales; family Viscaceae; genus Viscum; species Viscum album. The sequence continues at coordinate 1,756,898,523 of OY728137.1, forward strand.
CATTATGGTATCTTGGGGATTGAAAAATAGATTAAGGGTGATATTAGATTCTCAATAAGGGGTAGGTACAAATTATTATATCTTAAATAATTATTCATAATCAATATAGAACAAAAAATAACTGAAAACACATGTCATTTATTCAATTACTTGATCATTAAGAATAATATCTAAGGAATAAAATTTGATAAAATAATTCTATATAAATATTCACATGATTTTATAACATAAGAATCAATTTCATGGCTATTACAATAATAACATGTATATTAATAAATTATGACATAATGTTAAAATTCATTATTCAAAACACAATAAGCTTACCATATAGGCCTTGTGGAAAGACATCTAAATATACCATCAAGTCCTCAGGCCAATACATTTTCATAAAAGGGTAAGGCCCTGGCCAAAAATATATACATTTCATCTCATGATACCTAAAATTTAATTTAGGTTCTATTTAATTCAATTCCCCACCCATTACCTAATATTTCTAGTTCATTCATCATATTATTAAACAATAAAATTTAGTTTACATTCTTTAAAATTAATAACATTATGTATTGAAAGAAATTGAATAAGAAATGCCAATAATTTCCCTAGTCATACTAATCATAAAAAAAACTGAAGAAAGGATAATTATGTTATCGTTACAACAGATAACTAGTTTATCAAAAAGTAAATAATGTGTTTTTTAAATTACTGAATAGAAACACCATAAAAATATCATTAGAAAAAATTCACGATGAAAAATTATTCTCACTTGGAAAATAACATTTATAAACAAAAAATCCAAAATAATATGAAAAACCTTTTTTCTAAAATAATCATATAAACATTAAAGGATGTATCAAATTATTGAGCATCCATTATGGAATGAAATTCCATTCATTGTATAAATTAAATAAACATTTTTTTATAACTTTTGTAAAAAAAGTCAAAAAGAACCACATTCAAAAAACGACAAGAGGATTTCTTCCATTTTTTTAGAAAAATTAATAAAATTTTGTCTTCAAAAAATAATTGTATAACAGTATAAATATTATTTAAATCATTTTAATGAAAATATAAACATAAAGAAACTTATTCCCTCCTGAGTAAAAAACAAAATTGGTTTTCCTTAAAAATATGATATTGGTATCTTCTGTGATTAAAGAGAGGAAAATGAGTTAAAATATTACAATTTATAGAAATAATAAAATTAAAATAAAAAATATTGTTTTTAATAAAGAAATATCAAATATTTACACCACCATATACTTAAACACTAACAATCCTGAATAATGACTAGATTGTGATGTATACTATTACTTGAAGCCCAATTACTGTCATATGTTTTCAAAACTACAATATAATAAATATAGATATGTTATACTTATATAGAAGAACCATAATAATATATATCATACCATATATTATTTACTTATAACCTTTGATCATCATTTCATTAATAATTATTTGTTAAAATCACCCTTCCAGGGGATAATTGCTTCATTTTTATTATTTGTATTGGTTTGGTAGTTTGGTTCCATGTTCATTGATCATGGTCCCATCATTTTGATATTTTAAATATTTTATAAATTTAAAATATTTTCATTATATATATTATCATCTAAATAAGTATATATTGAATAATAAATTACACTATTATTGTAGTTGGTAGGTCATATTTATGGAGGAATTCTATTTTAAATTTTTTGTGGATGAAAAAAAGAAAGGTAAATTATAATTCATCTATCCAAAATAAATATTATATCACATATATATAAATATATTAATTAAATATACCCTTATTGTTATCCATGAAAATTCAAAAAGAAACACGAATCACATCACTCCGTGGAAGTGGTAGTCAACACATACGCATGAACAAAACTATCATTTTCCAACTGATCATAAAATGAGAAGGTAGATATGATATCATAATTAAATTATAATAAATAATTAAAATATATCATATATAAAAATTAAAACAACATAATTTCCATCCAAAAAATACGGTAATGAAAAATGAATTGTACAACAATGTAGAGATGTTAATTTATACACACACAAGAGAAATGATTTCAATTCAAATTTAGTAGAAAATATAATGGATAATAGTGATTTCATAATCATAATAAAATTTCGGAATATTTAGTATCATGTAGTTATTATTTTCTGATAAATAATATTGATTTAGACACGTTAAAATAATAATTAAATTGAAGGTGGCATGGTAAGATGATTATTACTTCTTTAAGAGACCTCCTTTAGATCCTTTATTAAGGCTCATAGGGTTGATCTTTTGGTAAGAAAATCCAATATATTACTTGGATAAGGATGTTTAAAATACAAATGGTCCATAATTATTGAGATATTTTTATCAACGTGATGTAAATAATAGAGGGAATTGGTGTCCTTTTATAAGTAATGGGAGTGGAACTCTTGGAATTTATTAAAGTATTAAAATATATTGAAGACATAATTAAGAGAAATGATTCAAAATGGACATAGATTCAATGATATGTTTGGATATCTTTGAAATAAAATAATTGTTTTACAGGTTTTTGTGGTATTTTAAATCTTGTCCTTTAGTTTAACACCTTTGTTAACCCATTTTAACTTTAACAACGATAAATATATTTTCACTCTTAAAGTGTTATAATTTTACATATAAGGAATCGATTTACCAATAAATGGAAAATGGATGAAATTTTCCACCATATATTATCCCTCTTATCCAAGTTATATATATTTAAAATTTTAAAAATTTTAATAAAATAGTATTCTCATACAATTTCATTATATTAATTTTTGAAACTATTCATTTAATTTGACAATAAATATATCCTAAAAAATGTTGAATTTAAATTAAATAATTTCAGAAATTTATAATATGATATATTATTCAATAAAAATAGTTTAATATAATAATTTCTCAAAATTTCATTTACATTAAATACTTTAAAATTATTTATTTTATTTTTTCCATTAAATGAATAAATACTATGTCGGTGTTGTGAAAGTGTTTCGGGTACTTGTATAATCACTATAAAACATAAATACATTACCATAATGAAAATAAATTAATTAGTCACAACATAACATCAATTTTTTTTCCATCATATGTTTATCCATATGTGAACATAAAATATAATTTTAAACTCAAGAGAGAGAAATTTTGTATTTTTTGTTAAATAAAATATTATAATGGTTAATATGAAAGAAACATTAAAAAAGTGGCTATATTATGAAGGGTTAGATGGAAATAGTAGAATAAAATTCAATAAATTAGATAAATGAATGTTTTTGAGTTATTTTGAAGCCTTAACAATGTTTTTAACAATATTTTACCTGTTTAACCTTTACCGAGAGGACAAAAAATTACCAAGTTTACTATTCATAATAACAAAAAATAAAAGAGAACTATTTACCAAATTTAATCCTTTTTATTCTAAAAATGGGACCTATTTTTCAACATTAAATCTCTAGATGTTTCAAAAACCAATTTAATATAAAAACAAAAAGCACAACTAGAAAAATATATTTTCGGAAAAGATATAACCCAAAAATATTTATAACAAATTTTTTTATACCAAATTTAACCCTAAAATTGATTCTAATGATATTAAATAGATTAGTATAATAATATAATAAGTAATGATTCTTTGAAAACATTTTGAACCAAATATTTAAATTTATTAATTTATTTAAATAATAATTTATTTTTCAATAAAAATTTATTAATTTTCAATATATATTGGAAGATAATTATTTTCAGAAAATTCTCAAAAATTCACTTTAAGCTAATTTTTAAATTATTATTTAAAATTTATTGTTTATTTTTTTCAAATAAATTTTATAGTAATAGAAAAGAAATATCTTCATACAGTAATAAATAATATTTTTTTGAAGGAAATGTGTTTTTTGAGAGTAATATGACTTTATTAAAAATTGAATTTTTATGTAATATGAATTAATCAATACCATGGTATTGGTTAGGATATATATATATATATATATTTAAAAAAAATTAATCCTATTCATACTTTACATTTCATTTTCTAGGTTATAATATTGATATTTAAATAATAATATTTAATTGTTCATTTTATCTTAGTGTTGTGTGTTGTATACACTATCAAAAATCGTGTTCGTCTTAAAATATCATTAAAATTTTTCCTTTTTTATAGATTAATCCCGAATTTATTACATATGAACACACATATTAAAACCCAAAATATTTAGAATAATAATATATTTGGGTAATTTGTTGCATTATGATACAACATAACAATGGTGGTAAACTCAAATAATTGAAAACCTTTTATACATGCTTGGAATATTATATAGTTTTTTATACTACATAAGATAACCTAGGAGCATAAAAAATAAATGGTTGAGCTATAAAGACCTAAAAGGGAATAATCATGTTATAACACGATGAAATTATTAAATTTTAGATAATATTAATTTCAATTGGACATAAAAGGATTGGGAGTTATATATATGAACAAAGAGACATGAAATATCATGATGACATAATAGAAACACAGTAAAGTGGAAACAACTTTAAATATGACATCATAAACATTGGTTAAGTCTAACTTCAAAGACATCATAAAAATGTAAAAATATTCACATAATGGATTAGGTTTACTTATTAATATGAAACTTGAAGTCTCATGAGACTAAAATAGTAATGAATGCATTGGAGTTCTATATAATTCCCACTACATCGATTGCTTCCATATCATGTAAATGCATAAGTTTGCCACATAGATAATTTACCATAAGATTATATTTAACCAAATTTAATTAAATGATCAAGGAGTATGGAATTCATACATGGAATTACATATTAGAAAGAGTATATTTATATCTAGGTAAACACCATTGAGATGAAATGGTGAGGTTATTCCCAACACAAAGGTGTGGAACAGAAAACATGTAGTGAAATTTTGGCAGTATAATGACAGTACAAAAAGATTCATATAATTCTTTAATGAGAGAAAAAGGGGTATGTTATGATTTTAAAATTAAATTTATAGTAATAGGGATGTAAAAAAACATACCCAAAAATTATGAAGTGGGAATTAAAGGTGTAAAAAAAGATATTCTAGAATAAAGGGGAGGAAGAGATGATCCTTTACTAAATTTCAGCATAGTAACATCTAAGGTAAATGGTATAATGAGAAGAGATAAATGATATATAATTATAAGGATAGAAATTGGTTATTATATGTATCTTTATAGTTTCATAAATATATAACCATTTGATATTCAAAATGATATATATAGTAAAGATTCTTGAATTAAAAAGTACAGTGAAAGGTACCATACCTTGAGAGGGTGATTCCAAAATAGTGAGAGGATATTGTTGAGATATTAGGGGAACCATAGGAGGAATACATAGAAGTTAATTTAGAGTATGTATGTCCCTAAATATTATTTTGTGACGAGGAAGGGGTTATTGTGTGGGTTTTTATAGGAAAAGGGAGGGAGTTCATTATTATTTAGCAAACATAGGTTTTTGAGTCTATATAATAAAATAATATAAAAGAAAAACCTTACCAAGGGTTTTTTCACACTTTTTTCTATAAAATGTTATTATTTTTAATTATTTTATAAGTCCAAGACCTGAAATCATTTTAATATTACTTTTGGTGATATGGTTATGAGTCATGTTATTAGAGAAATTATTTTGAAACATTAAAATATAACATTGGTATTGGAGGATTCATAAAAGATTTATAAAATTAATCAAATAACATAAAAAATTGATTATTTTAAAGGGGTAACATAAATTTATTAGTGGATACCATTTATATAATTTATTACATCACTTTTGGGTGATTACGATACCATAATACACACCATATAATTATAAAATATTAAATGTGTACCTAAAAATTGATTATCTAAGAAAATTATGAAAATTTTACTATTAGATAATTTTTACTTGATTGTTAAAAAAATAATATTTATTTTATAAGAATTATTTTTTAAATATATTAATTTTTTCTTTTAAAACAATAATCGTCATTTACTGAGAAATTATTTTTATCGATAGTAATAGTTTTCAAACCCATATAAAAATTATATTGACTTTATAAAAATTATATTATAGTTAGTATTTAATAAAAATAATTTGATAATTATATTTTATTGAAATATTAGTTATTTCAAAAATTTGTTAATTAATTAAAAGGAAAGTCTTAATTGAAATTCTATATTACCCAGAATTATAAATTCTTTATTGTCGTTCCAAAATCAAATTCATTTGTTTAGAAATGATAATTAGATGTAAATATAACCACTGTTCTATTGAAAAAAAATAGACCTATTCATATTTTTTTTATCTTGATACATATCTCTTTATTACACCGGAAAACCCTCAATAGTTAAGGTTTATAATGGTGAGATTTTCATGGTGTGGTTCGGTGTATATGTTTTGGGCCGTGTTATCAATGAGCATGAACTTATCTCGTATACAGTTTTGACCATGCTTTATTTTTTGTATCTCATCATGGGATTGGTCTAGGGAAAATACCAATGATACTATCTCCCTCAAAATCTTCGATAAATAGGATTTATAGGGTATTATCCAAATGGTTGAGTCCATTGCTTCTTTTTTTCTATGTCAATTGGTTTTATCATTACCTTATGTTTGTACAAATCATATGATCATTTTTCAACAACTATTTTATAAACATGAATGATTCTTAACAATCCTTTAAATATGATAAGATATAGTAAATCAAAATAAATAAATGTTTTTCTATATCCATAATATGACATTTAATTCAATCACAAATGAACCTTTAATTATATAGGCTAATGTCATTACAATATCACAGTGTCATATCCTAGCCCCATTAATAAAATCCCCCGTTAAAGAATATATTATTAATTATATTATTCAATTATTTTTTTATTGTATTTATAGTACATTTTTTTGAGACTCAATCAAGAATCCTCATTTAAATCACCTAAAAATTTGAGTGTTTGCTTATTTTATTTTCCATGAAATCAGCTACATTAAAACCTATAAAATATCTAAAATCATAGTAGTATTATATAGAACCCACTTCTATAGCGTGTAAGTCATCTCATCCTTTTAGTTTTTCAATTTTGAGGTAACTTTTTTGTTTTATAATGAAATTATAATCTCCAAAGTCAATCAACCAAAATATAAAGATCATAATACTGCTCATAAAAGACACCAAGAATAGACTATGATGCGGTCTAGTATTCATTGATTTATTATCACTTAGTTCTAATTCTGAATCCTTTTACTCATATTTTTCTTTACTGTCAGAATCTTTGATGAAAATCCACTTGTACGATTTTAATTCTTTACTTAGTGATAAAAAAAATTACAAAGTATCTTTTAATATTTTCACTATTTAACCAAAATATTCCATATTTTAAAAATTCAACATTTCACATAATATAATTCACAAAATCTTTAAGTGTGTAAGTTATATGAAATAGAGGCAAGGTTTTGAGAAACATATGAATTCATAAAAAACTTCATAATGTATTCTGAAAATTAAACTGACCTCATAAAAGACACAATTCATATTACTTTTAAGTCATATGATCATGTATTTTAAAATTTATTTCTTTAAACTAAAGTCATAAAAAACAATAATAAAGTATAAATAAAATATAATGTTATATAAAATTTAGTCTAAATTCATATGAAAAACTACAAGTCATAAATATTCACTTATTTATGAGATTAAAACTTCATCACTCAGTTCCATATGATCAGCCTGAAGTTATATGATCCTACCGAAGTCATACAATCCATTTTTTTTATTTTTCTAGTTCCTACACAATAATTCTAGACCAATGAAAATTACACCTTTACTTATTCATCTCATCTATAGAGCATCTCAACAACTGTAAAACCTCTACCAAAATTTTAAAGATAACAATTCTAAATCAACCAATACTTGTATTGACTATCTTGAAGAACGTATACACCATAATCATAGTGAAACATTGAGGATGTATACACACAAATCCTCCAAGAATCATCACATACTCTACTAAATACATATTGACATATTGTCAATAAATACAATCCAACACTAGGGAACTACACTCCCACCCCCTTTGTGTTTTTTTTGATAATACCTCAAAGGAATTTTCATGTTAATAAGTATGTTTATTTTTCTACCTCTTATCAAAAGGATATAAAAGAAAAATTAAAGGTTCATTTCTCACATCATCTCCATTATTTTAAAATTATTTATGTTAGTTTCATATTTCTAAATATTAATTAGTGTTTTTGGTACATTAGAGAATAATTACATATCATGATTTTCATAAAATAGATCCTTTAGGAAAACAATTATAAGTTTATGTTGGATGACACATAGAACAAAAAAAATATTAAATAACCAAGTTTTTCATTTCTATCCATAAACAATAATACATGTGATTCCATTTAAGGAATAATATTTTACGGTATTTTTTAAAGAATATTTTAGATGAGAAATAAGTAACCATGGAAAAAGAATATGAAACATAACAATAGTTCATGTGTATGTAATAAACACTCACCCCTTTTTCTCAAAACATAATCAACCAACACTCCCCCATTTTAAACATATTTGACACAATATAAAATAATTGTTTAAAGTTTGATTGTCATGATGTAATCCATAATTTTGTATAGCTCTCTAGAATTTCAAAATTCACATCATGACAAGTTAAGCTCGTTTTTACCCTCCCAGAAGATGAAATAAACAACTTATATCTATGGTAGTAAAAAAATATGAATAAAACCTTTTTTCTACATAGTATATATAGTATTAAAACATCTCAATCAATTATCATCAAGTTAGCATACTCAAACAAATGTTTTAGGGAATATGGAGGGAGCTATTTTTCTCCACATAAGTAACATTGAGGTTGAGAGTCTTATCTCATGCCAGGATTCCCTTTCCTTTTAAACTCATCATGGGAGGGTTTAATTGCACTACGTTTTTTATATGGAAAACGTTTTCTTTATTTGAATAACTTTTTTCCACCTCGGTGATAATTGAAACTTCATTCCCTTTTACATTCAATGATAATATCACCAAATATTTTTGGTTGAGAGGTATATCCATACAATTCACCGTGCCATTGAAAATACTTATACACATTCCACAAAACATCATTAAAATATTTGATCTTCATTTTTCAATATCTTTTCACAATTTTTTGTCTCATAATCTAGGTCTCATTGTTTTTCTTCCTCCACATCACTAACTATTTATGAATCTTTCATCGGGGAATGACCGAACATTTTCAATATGGTGTGTGCACGCGGGCTTCTCTTGTTACCCTATAATCATTCTTTCCAAAGGTGGGATACATTCATCACATTCATTGGTGATGTATAAACCTTGATCAAAATTGTATAATGGGATGTTAGTTCCCCCTTACATGGATTCTCCCTCATAATTCATCGCTTAGTCTGAGACTCCCTCATACAATTAAGTATGTTTTTTGAACTTATTCATAGTTCCATCTATTTGTGGACATCTGTTAATTACAGTGCTTCTGTTGAGAAATTCCTAGGGGTACTAATAGGCCATCAAATTCCCTTCATGATAGTAGTCACATTGGAAATTTGTGGCATGTATTGACCCTGGGAACATTGGTCACATATATTATTCCTCATAGGAGGCCATCTCATAGAGGCATCTTAGGAGCGGAACCTGAGGCATCCCATGCCGATCACTATGTATCTGATTCCAAAGGTATATATTCTATGCCTTTCACCTCATGAATCCCATATTTTGTATGGGGTAACATTATGAGTCTGGTCATAATTTAAATGAATTTTCATATATAATGTGAAATTGATCAAAACCCTATGTAGAGGTGGATCAGGGATATACATCCCTAGGATGTAGAAACTAGATGTTTTATCGATGGATGGATTATAACCCACTATTGTGGTAGATCTAGGGAGGTGTGTCCCATAAAGGGAATATTTCACACCATGAAGGTTGAACTGGACACCCCTACAGGTGGATCATAAAGGTGCACTATTAGGTTGGGGGAACCAAGGTTTACAATTATCAGAGATTGAACCACATAGAAGCATCCTACGTATCTTGATTAGGAGGTAGAGATAAAAACCCACATAGTTTGAGAAGTGGTGTGGGGATTACACATATGGTTTTCTTGAATAGATGGCATGATCTCACCCTGATGTAGGGGCTTGGGTAAAAGGATGATGGATTATGGGTGGAGTGTATGGAATGGAAGGAATGGATGAAGTGTTTGGTTCCTAAGATTGATCCGTAGGGAGGCTTCTTACGTATCACAGTTAGTTGGGAATCAAATTCCATATAGTTTGGCATGGGAATTGGGGATTCTACCTTAAGAGGAGGCCCATGTAAATAAATCATGTGGTTTGGGATTATGCATGGGAGTTGCCTATTTGGTTAGGGATTACATGTAGAAGAGGCCCATTTGGGGAAAGATGATGTCATTGTGACTTATGCATAGAAGCGACCTAGATGGTTAGATATTTGAGACTTTTGTCTATGGAGTGGGCCCAGTTCTGGTTTTGGATCATGGATTTCATGATATCTACTAATATCTAATCCCATGTTAGTTATGCTCAGTGTAATTAATAAGAGATAGAAGTATATCTGAGGAAAAGACAACCCACTTTATCTGCTAATGGATAAGGTGATAAAACCTAAAGGGTGAGAGTGGGAACATGGAATTTTCCCACTTCCTATTTTATTTTAGTAACCAATATAGTAACATATTTGGATCTATCGTGATACATCATGAGTAAAGGAGAAGTGTAGAAATAGTGTTTTCTCATGAATTAATTTATAGGGGGTTACTCAATGAGGGATTACTAGGAGGATTTCATGCTAGGTGAGGAGGAGTATTTCATTCTGTGTCACTCATTCATGGGACGTCCTACATTTTACATAGAGGGAGAGGCCACAATTTATTGTCTTGTGTGGAGGAATCTTGTTCGATGAAGTTTTTCACAATGAAGCTCTGACATGGTGGACTTACTTATTATCCCTTGTGATTACATAACTATTGCACATAAAACCCTAGGTGGGACATAGCTTAAGAAAATCCATGTTAGAATGCTGTGAAGGACTGGTCTATCATGAGGTCCACCTTAGATTCCCTATTCTATAAATAAAGCTGTATTAGCATACATATTTCGAAAATAAAAAGGGAAATGGTAATATCAGGCCACACATGTAGTGAAGTGGACCATAGGAATGGGAAACACAGGTCACATAAGGACCGAAGGTGCTGTTGAACCAATCCTACATAAATATGAAGGATTAGAGAATGCAACCTTTGTAAAGAGGTGTCAGTTGAAGGGGGAAAGATGAATATGTCTAGAATATGGGATTTACAAAGCATAGAGCCTCGTAGAAGGGTGATTCACACTGGAAAGGGGATTCATGAAGAAAGACGCTTCATGAAACTGAGTGACTATGCCTTGGAATGAAGTATTTACTTGGGAAATATGTGCTTCACAATGGATTAATTCATCGTGTAGCCTGATGTATCCCTAATGGAATTCTTCCTCCATGGGGGGAACTGGACTCCTCGAAAGGAATGCCCACCTTAGGTGGAGGTATTTACGAATATGGGAAAAGGGGTTTCATATTTCTAATATACCTTGTGTGATCCATTTTAGTTTGGTTTGAGATTTTTACAATCCTTTATGAATCTAGATCAATTTTGAATTCAAAATGATGGTTATCCATTTCTTTATGGTTGAATGAGACGATTATTTATAGGTATATGGGTCTTATGAAGCTAGGATTCTATTTGTGAAGAAAATGATTGATTCAATAATGATCGCATATTTGTCAAACGCATGAATCCATCTATCAATCATTACTATGGTCACAAAGTGATGTTTGACTTGTGGAGAGTACATTCAGCACCCCACAGGTTTGCGATGGTGGAGGGATCTTCCAAAAAGGGCTTTTGAAAAAAAACCATTAAGAATCTTTTAATCCATTTGGGCTTTTTTTCTTCTTAACAGTTGTAACCTATTTGAAAAATCTTGTGGTACATATTTTCATTCCAAAAAATTTTCACTTAGAATCAGAGATTATGGGAAAAGGAGCATCGATTTTTAATGGTGAATCAAAAAAAATATAAACAATATGATTTATTTTGTGAATCTATCTCACAATACATGAATCATGTTGGACATAGGTGTGAAGGCCAGTGAAAATATTAGGTCAAACACATTATTTTAAAACAAGACTTTCCGGACCCTAGATCCATGAATTCTTCTTAGAGAAGCTGGTATTGCGATCTATTGTTACATAACAAATTTCACAGAGTTCTTGAGAGCATTGTGATATGTTTCTATATGAACGAACATTGTGAGATAGACTCTAATAAATGTGTATGGTTCAGGATTTATGGCCACTCAATAAGTATATATGAATCTCTTCGTAAATTTCTCCTGAATGGAAGAAATAATGAGCAACATAATGATCAGTGAATATGCATGAAGCCACTCAGACCACCAATCAATGCTTGGGATTCTATAAGATGATCTTAAAGAGTATCCTATCTATAAGAGATTTTTGTTCTATGTATTAATCTTGACGGATGACTTCATCATTACACCTACCAGTAGGGAAGAACCAACCCACTGGTTTAGGGGTATGCCAGGTCAATGCCAGCAGTACCATGCCATTGTAGGCCATGTTTTGAAGGATCAATCACCCATTAAAGGGTATTGTCTCTTCAACCACCTCAATAATGTTGATGATGAGATGATGGATGATGATAAATATCCACCCCAATTTCAGAAAATCATAATGATGGGACTTGGAGGCCTAGAAAAAAGTAGGACTGATGAATGGAAACTATACCAAGGTGGTAACTTTAGTAATGAGTGGGCCTATGCCAACTTGTCATGTGTGTCATGCAAAGAATTTGGGATAGATATGAGGTGGTTAAGCCTTTATGAAGCCACATGGTCTCCTTAGTTCCACATATATTAAACATAAGAGTTTATGTTAGAGCTATTTATTAGGTTGTTACTAGGGCCCAACACATATCATCTTCAGAGATGTGGGATGTGCCTTACGAGGATCGGTCATGCCAAGTCTGGTTTATTTATGTATAAGTAAGAGAGGACATAGTATGTGGTGAAGCTGGTGGACCTCTTGAACTCTTGGGGAATTGGTTATCTGATGACCAACTGGGTAATGGTGTTGTTACATAAGACCTCCCCACCACAACTATCATCATTGAGCTGGTTTTACACAAGCTTTCCCACAAAATCATATGAATCATGGGGAGAAGACACTGATGAAGGTATCTGTCTAGATAGTGGTTAGATCACATAATTAGTATAGGAATTTTCCAAACTTCTTGGAGCAATATTTAACTCGTTATACCATGTTTCACATTTCCTCATGTTTATCTAGATTCCCAAACTGTAATCTATTCCCTATGGGAGGATATTGTGCAAGGTACCCCTTCTGATGGTGATCGAGGTACAACAATAGGTGTAGTGGAGCATGATTCTAGGATTGTGTATGTAGTAGAAATGGTTTCTGGGATGACCAGAGTTGAGGAGGATAGAGAAGCCACCCCTCCTTCCCCATAGCTCTTAGTCATCTATGGGGGGACACACCATAGTATTACAACGATGGAGACCCAAGGGTTTGATATGTCAGTTTTGATCTCCTTAAGTACCTTATCTCTCTTAATTAATATTTTTAATAGTTCTAGGGGTATCTTGTCCTCTAATATCAGAAATTGTGAGGGAATACACAATCAATTTTTTGATAGTGGTGTTAGTCCATACAGATGCAACCATTTTAACTGTATATAAAATGACCTATGTTGAACAGTTGGTTATAGCTACAAGTGATGTCACTAGTGAGGAGAAAATCATGGTTGAAATGGCCCACATTGTTGAGGTGGGATCAAGTGAGGATGGAAAACCTCACTGGATAGAGCCCGGCACGTGTGACATGATACAGAAGTAGGATCCTGCCACTGAATTCCTAGTTGTGTTTTTGGTTTATGAGCCCATAGATCTCAAAGAGATGGATTACTCAGATCCAGATGAGGTTGAAGAAAATTACATAATATTGCATAGGTCTTGGAATATAAAACAATGTTTCATAAACCAGACCCCAGATTCATATCTTGTGGGATGGATGAGATCCCTTCATCGTTGGTTGTAAAAATTATGGGATGGAGGGGAATATTCATGTAATATTCATGAGACGGTCTGTGAATATCTTAATGAAATTACCTAGGAGGGCACACAAAATCAAGATGTTTCTCTATTCTAGGAAAAATATAACAATGTTTTTAATCTCCATGAGGCTAACCCCGAGATCTAAAATGTGTAAGAACATTTGGATGATTGTTCTACCTTTATTTTCGCTCATCTGAATCTTTTTAACCAACTGAGAAATAGCCAGTGGAGGATCAAGAGAAAATATAAAAATAATTACATGTAGTGGATGATATCTGAGTTGAGTGGTACAAAGTGTAGATCAGGGAAAATTAGATTCTTCTTGCGGCTAATGGGGATGAAATAGATATTAGGCTACGACGGTGGACCCTGATGTCTCTATACTGATGGTTGTCAAGGATACAATTCTTGATTGAAGTTGGAGATCCATATGATCTATTTTTTAGGACTCATGAGATGATCCAACATATTGATGTCCCCTTATACTAACATTTTTTGATGAATAATTTTTTATTCATTTTCTTTGTGCAAGAATACAATATTTTTATCACTTGAATTATTTTACATCGATCATAGTTGTGAAACAACCAATTATAAATCCCTAAGCTCACATTAATGTTTTGTCGGTGTGATAAATAAGGGGTGAAAACATATTTTTTTCACGTCATATGAAAGTTTTATATAATCTTCAAAAACTCGGGGTCTCTTATTGTAGACATACCCCAATGAATGTTCAATATGATAGGGGTTGTTGATGAAGGACATATATCTTATAAAAGACAACTTTATTTTCCCAAAACTTCCTTATGCATGGAAGAGATAATGACAGGGGAGTTGAATTATATTTAAACAAAGAGAAATGAGAAATTTTAATCCCAATTCTCAATGCTCGAAACACAAGGAGGGTAGCTGATGGTAAATGATAACTACTGAATGTGTTCGAAACACAACATCTATACAATTATCCTGTAATGGGATAAAATAAATGAGTTTTTAACCCTAACCATATTCAAAACCTTGAAACTATCTCCAAATTTCACCAAAATATTTTGGGATGTTGACATAGGATCATAGGAAATCCAAAGTAGAATGTGACCATTGCATTAGGGGGTCACTTCATACATGGAAGAGGGTGATGATCTAAATAATGGGCGCAAGAAGAGTGGAAGTGGAGTTATATAAATTTTTATTGGATTAAAAAACTCTTGGAATTACAACACGATGGAATAGAACATGTTGGTGTATGTTCATTTTCCTAGACAAAGATTGAAACCATATTCCAGGGAAGTACTATATTACATGTCGATTAAAAAAAGAAAATATGAACAATGTGATAGATGAATATCAGCGATAAAGGACCTCTCAATACAATGCCTAGGATGTTTTTCAATTTCATGTCATTCTTCTGAGGATGATAGACATGTAGTTTAGCTTCATATAGTGAAGAAAATGTATAGTACAATATAATTTCATGTGATATGGATGCATACCACAATTTAACATCATTTGATGAATACGTCCCACATTTTTAAATGTCATATTTTCTTGAACAAAGACAACATTTTAATGTCATGTTTCATTGAACATAGAAATGTCTATTCATAATGTGTTATTTATCACGGATTTAGCCAAAGGTGTCTTGTGCACCATAACATTATTAGGAAAAAGGAAGATGCTGATGTGATTGAGGACTGAGGGGGCCAAATAGAACCAAACGTACATAAAAGGGCTTATATTCAGCTTAAAGTCATGAATAGATATCAAATTATTGTTTAGGGTCATTGTGTTTTGGAATTAAGGGAATGAGGGTTCCCAAAATAGATATATGTTTCATGGTGGGGTGATGAACTAAATATGAATGAGACCATAGTAGGCCCAGTGACAAAACACATTTTTCTATTGGGTCTATTAGTTTGAGGAAATATATTATAGATTATAAGGGTTCATGTTCATATAAGCCACATCAATAGACACCCCACAAAAACTCTTAATCCCATGTGAGCCCAGCTCGATGTAAGAAACCTGGAATAGAACAGGGGGTATACATTAAATGTGGGAGTGTAAATTAGAGAAGATACTGAGGGTATAATTCCACCATGACATGGGAGAGAAGAAAGAACATAGGTAGATACTTTCAAGGCCCGAATGAAGGGTCCACTGGTGATTAGGGGTCATCTGTATAACATGTTCAAAAAATAGAAACCAAAACCCTAATAGTCAAGAATTGGACGAGAAACTGCAAGATCATCTATAAAACAAGCTTCAAACACATGACTCACTGGTTACTACCAATGATATATTAGGGCGTTGGAAAAAAATTTGGGTTGAGCCAAAAAATGAAATGAATCCATCACTGTAGTGCAGATTCATAACAATAATGATGTGATTGCGGCCATAGAAGGATCATGCAACATATAAAAATTTTCTAGGAGAACTGCATATAGATTAAATCCATGATAGTTGGAAAAAATTATAGCCAACAGGACAGAGGTTTGGTAAACATGCCACTGGGCGTGAAGAAAAAATTACTGAGCATAACTATGTATCCCATGAGGATAAGAATCAATCCACACATAGTTCTGAAAGGATATATCATTATACCGGTCTTCCTCGTACAAAATGGGGGTGGAATTTTAATTTTTTTTTGTTTTTTTGAGTGTTTCTAGACCATGATGTATAATCTTGGACATTATATGTATAAAATGAAGAAAATAATTAATACATACATATTTATAAAAATATGGCATGGTAGATGACTAATTCTAGGGGTGACATCCTCTCAGGAGAGAACATTATGATGTTATGATGTTTATCATCGTATGAAAGGGATGCTGGTCATTATGCAGTTTATCATCTTACAATTATGTCACTGGTGCTATATAGTTTATAGTAATGAAACATTTACTGTAGGTGCTAAAAAAAGTTTAAGGTCAAAATTTATAGACCTACAAATAGTTTAATGTCATGTCACCAGGACCATTAGCTCTAATTTTACGGTCATTGAGTTTAGACTACAAGTGAAGGGGATACAATAGGCCATGTGTAGTGAAATATTATATAAAACCTGACATGGATAAGGGTTAAAGAGGAATGAATTCCACACCACACACTTCCAAGAAGGCCTCCATATAGTCTAATGACATTATTACTAGACTTTTGGTTTTTAATTTAAGGTTATAGATTTTGGAACAAAGCTGGGAAATGATTTAGATAAATTCATGAAAGGAGGAGGAGTAACAAAATCCAACATAAATGTTGTCTAATGAAGTCCCACTTCCCAAAAAACATTCAATTGATGTCCCACATATAGTTTAAAATAACCATTCATAGACTAAGGGCTATTCTATTAAAGTCATAATGTTTGGACCACGGTGGAATTGCTTCTCAAGTGGACATGTATAGCATGTTGGAGTCAAAAACATGACATGAATGAGGCCTTATGAGGGCTTCCACCACACAACACTTTCCAAATAAAACCCACATATAGTTTAAGTTCATGATATTTGGACTAAGGATATGTATTTTAAAGTCATACAACTCATACTACACTTGATAGTTTATGGTCATTTTGTATGAACGAGAAATGTCGTAAAATTTACCTTAACCAAACGAGGATGAAAAAACATACATTAACCCCATGTTTTGGAGAAAATAAGGGCATATTATGTGAATTATATCATTAATAACTAGGAATTGTTGGAAGGAGTGATATTCTCTCCAACCAAAGTGATCAAAGAGTACGCACCATTGGGATAAACCATGTGGATGATGTAAGGTCCTTCAAATTGGGATCCAATTTTGGTGGCTTCCTACCAGGTATCATTTTCATTATGAGAAATAGTACCTTGTCAACTTCGAGGAAGGAGAGAAGGAGAACATTACTGTTCAACTACCTCACTATATTGTTTTGGTGCCTCTATGGGTTATGAAAGGAATGGATCGTATTGTCATGACCCGCCTTCTTTGAGATGAGGAAAGGAGCGGAAAAGTACCATGCCCTTCCATCATCAATATGAAGAAGTGATAATGACATCGAGACCCACCTTTAGTAGGCCCCAGAGTGGAAATTATAACCAAGGTAATAGAATCTCATAAAAAATGGATGTCATTAACATTTTCATGAAAATATGATTGGGAGATAATTGGGTAAAATCCAAAACAACACTAAAGTAAAGGTAAAAGAAAGGCAAAAAAACCATTACCATATGCATGTTAAAATGAAAACTTCAATGAAAGTACAACCAAAGTACTAAAAAATACCAAAAATAAAAAAAGACTAAGTAGCATCACGACAACTATTTCGATTCCAGAGCTACTAAAGTCTCACATGGTCCTCAAAGTCCTCCTAGAAACCTGAAAATAGTTTTACATAAGTAGGATGAGTATACAAGTATACCTAGTTGGAAAACTAAATCCACCCATGAAAAAGTGGGGGAACATACTAAATCCCCTATGAGAATGTAGTAAAACATCATAGTGCCAACCAAGGAATAATAACCATCCCATCCTCACCAAGGAATGCTCACCAAATAAACCAAGTCATGTAACATTGTAGTATAAGCACATCGACATTTGGGTACCCTGCACCACTTTCCCACTGGTTAACTGCTCATTATTAATGGATAACATCTTGATGGTTCCACTCTGCCAAACTTATCCTCACAACCACAACCTACCCACACACACCTAAGACTCAACCATTCCACACATCTCTCCCACAGACACCTGGGCCACAACAACTGCACATCTCGCCTAAAGACACCTGGTACTCATCCCGGAAGACACTTTAGAAACAATATTTTCCCGAAAACACTTGATCCACTTATCCAAAAAAAAACCTAACTGAAGAATCCTAGACTATAGTAAGCTTCAATAAATTATAGCCTACCATGATACACTTCAGTGGTAGGAACCAAGAAGAGCGTGTAAGGAAGAAATTCAATAACTAGCCATCCATCCTCCCACCAGGATGTTGGGGAAGACACCCTCCCCGATGAGAGGGGTTTTTTTTGAATATGGTCCAAAACAAGGGTGGGGTGCACATTGAAATCACAAGAAACCAAAAATTATATATATATATATATATATATATATATATGATAGGAAACACTCATACCCAACCTACATATTCCAAAACAATCAACCATCCCACCAGGAATGCTATTGTTGATACCCCTATGTGTACAACCTCTCAAACAACCACTGTAAAAGTGTAAAACCAACCCCATTTCATTTACCACAATCTTTTTATTTATTAAGGTTCTACTTTGATTTACTCAAGCACTATCCCAGGAAACTACCAAGCACAAAATCTACAACCACCTTAGAAGAAAAAAGGTCATATTAACTAAACACACGACAACAAACCTACCACCAACTATAATTATTCAATGTTATACAACACAATCCTACCCTCAAAACAAAACCTACAGTTATTCTATGTATTATATTTCTAGATGTAGCACTACTAGACACACATACCACACCCTTATCATAGAACCAACTCCTCTATCCACCCTTATACCCACAACTTACATAAGGATAGAACCCCATAAAACACACAACACATGAACACACCATCATACCAATGGTATTAAGATTTATCTAATAGGGGTTTTCTAATTCCACTTTTGATAACCAAGGTTATCAAAAAATAGGATTTATCTCGGGGAATCCATATAATTAACCGAGTATACATGATTAAGCCGATTTCTTATCATAGCCAATTATAAAACATCATAATGAAAGAAAAAATAACACCACTAGTGTGATAGAAAGAACCACCAATGGACATGATTTTCAGAATTTATACAACTAAGAAAACCAAGAAATATTCCAATATAACAAATAAAACAGGCGATCAACATCAAACTACTCTCAGCCCTTTATTCCATTAGCCACTTTATCTTTTGATCAGATTCACTTCCCTTCATTTGTAACATTCTAATAAAAACAATTCAATATTTATTTATGAGGGATCATTATTACACCCAACCCTCATGATAAAAAAATATAATAGATGAAAAATAATCCCTACTTGGAACAATAGGTTACCAAACCTCTTCTTTGCATCGAAACAGAGGATCGGGCGAGCACAAAGAAAGAAATCCAAGACATCTGAGAAGGAGGGGATTTAGAACGTGCGCACAACTCGTATAGTGAGTGAGTCTCTAAGTGAAACAAGAGGGAATATAAAATGCATTAGTCTGGTAAGATACTGTCATTGAAGATCTATATCCTATATTAAAGGAATAACAGTTTAAAAATCCATTAATTGTGGGATCGTGGTCAAGATAACATGGTTCGATTATCTAAAATGACCAAGAATATTAGGAAAATAAATATATAGTTTATATAATTTAAAAATCCATTAAAAACAACCAAAAAATGTTTTAAACTTGGTTTACATCAAATATGGTATAAGAGCGATGAAACTAAAAAAACCGTGAAAACTAGAAATGAGTCACCGGTGGGTGAATCACTAATGTCGAGCCACCGAAGGGTGAGATAACGAAGATGAGACACCAAAAATGAGCTATAAACACAATAACCTTTTGATTCCTCAACCTAACGAAACCTCGGCTTACTGATTCCATGACCTACTGAAACCTCGACCTACCGACGCCCTGACCTACTGATGCCTCGACCAACCGAAAATGACACACCTGACTCAGTAATGCCGATGCCCCTGACACACCGATGCCGGTGTCCCCGACTCACTAATGCTGAGGTACTGACATGCTGACACACTTTCATGCCAACACACTGGCATACCGACACTTATACTTCAAAAATGGATTTGGGAAATCTCTTAGGAATGAGCTACTATATCCTCTCAGACCACCATAACCACTGTTTTTTTTAAAAAGGAAAGGCCCAGGTAAATCTACATTACTAAATCAGATACCCCTCCAACTAATCTCATCCCGATGAATTTAAAATCAATCCCAGGAAAGGAGAGGACTTAAAAAAGACCCCGTAAGATAACTCTTATGGATGAACCACCTTGCATTGTTTGATATCTGGAGTGAAAACCCTGACATCAAAGAACTCTTCCTTGAAATCTATCTCCTGAACAACTATGGAAACACTAAGGCCCCACTTCCCCAAACAACCACAGAACACCAAATTTCACCCTAATCAGACACTTTTATTAGGGATTTCCTTCCCCCACGTCAAGATACTATCCACTTTGGGTGGCACTGACTCACCCGTATAGGTTTGATCACATCCAAATTAATGTGTCTTGATTAAAGATCAGGTCCTACCATCCCCAAAGTCATTAATTATCACACATATTTAGAGAACATGGAAATAAATTATATTACAACAAAAGAGGTCATACATTACATCATAATAAACTTTCAAAGCAAAAAAGAAGATAAAAAATCAGAATAGCTCTGTGTACTGGGCGCACATCTATGCATCTCACTCACAAGAACTCATTGTGGCCCCCATGCCTCCATTACACATGAACCAGGGGAATGGACTATCCAAGCTTCACCTTTTCTTCCCAATCCTCAATTATTAGTAGTCACTCCACGAATTTTTCATTATCCTTGATATCCAACTATCTACGGCCATGTATGTGAGAGTCATCGTCCGAATACCGACAGAGCTAAGAGACATGGAAGATGTCATGGATCCTCTCCAAACCCGGTGGAAATGCTAATAGATATGTCAGCTGGCCAACTCATCCCCACACATCGAATGGTCCGATGAACCTGGGAGACATATTTCTTCCCTTACCAAACCTCTTCTACCCACATCATGGGGAAACCTTCAAAAAGATGTGGTCATGTTCCTCAATCTTCAAAGGTCTCATATTATGATCAACATAAAACTTCTGTCGGTCATGTTTTACCTTCATCCTCTCAGGCACAAGCTGAACCTTATCCATATTGCTTACACTACCTCTGGTCCAAGAAGGGATACTTCCCCAACCTTTCTCCAGATTAATAGTGAATGAAACAACATTATGTAAAAATCATAGAATGGTGCCATGACAATGGTAGTGTGAAAGCCATTATTTCATGTAAACTCTACCAGGGGAATGTTTCTTACCATCAATCTTTTAATGTCAGAAACACATGCCCACATCATATCCTCCGATGTCTAGATGGTCCTCTCTATGTTTCCATATGTCTGAGGGTGTAAAGAAGTTCAAAGGTGTAACTGGGTGCCAAAGAAATTCTTAAATCCCCTTCAGACTCATGAAATAAATGGAATATCCAAATTTGAGATGATGGATCTCATAATTCCATGCACTAGAACCACCTCATCCATTTATCTCTATTCTAAGGCATCCACTGCACTCAACTCGGTGATCTCTAAGAAGTGAGATAATTTCATCAACCGATCCACACTACCCAAAGGACATCAAATCCTTGGTGAGTCCTGGGTAATCCTGTGAAGGAGTCCATTGAGAAGTACTCCCACTTCAATTTGGGAATGTATAAGGGCAGCAATAGACCTCCAAGAATGTAGTGCTTAGCCTTCACCTACTGACACACTAGACGCCTTTCCACAAACTCCACCACTGCCCACTTCACCCCTGGACACAAAAAATATTCCCTCAAGACTTTGTACATCTTAGAGACTCATTAAAGCACTGTGATGGGTGAATTATATAACTCAAGGATAACTCCCTCACACATTTCCACCGGGAAAAATAGTTTCCCATAAAACAATATTCGATTTTGACTATCCTCCGATCACCCCTCCGGAGCATCACCCTGGGCAGCATGATCACACATCACTTTAGTCTCTGAGTCTCCCCAATGAGACTACTATACCAACCACATTAATGAAGACTACACTTTCATCTAAAACAAACGTCCCCCACCACCATCCACTCTCCTTTATAAATGAAAAGAAACTTACTCATCCATTACCTTCCAAGAATCTGTTGATTCCCAAACTACCTATTTCTGTGACTTCTTAATTAAGTAATATGCCACCATATTCCCTTTTTCATGAGGTTTAAGAGATCTCAAACTCATGTTTCTAGAGAAACTCTATCCAGATTCACTGTAGAAAGTTCAAGTCTCATTGGGAAAAAATATACCTCAGGCTCTTGTGATCTGTGAAAACCATAAAGAGCTTCTAGATGAGGTAATTCAACAACGAATTTAGTTCAAACATGATCGATGAAAACTCTAGTTCATGGGTGGCATAGTTATGTTCACAAGGACCTAAATTTCTAGACCCATAAGATATTACTCCTCATGGCTGCATCATCACACATCTCATTCCTAGCCCGAAGGCACCATCGAACACCACAAAACACCGCAAACATCACCACTTCCTATGTACACTTGAGCACTAGAGAGCTGACAATATTTTTGTTTGCGTAGCTGAAGACTATCTAACTCTACTCAGTCCACAGGAACGCCTAGCATGTTCTGGTCAAATCCTTCAATGGAGCGGCAACTGCAGAGAATTTGGGTATGCACTTCTGGTAATATCCCGATGAACCTCTTTCATGTTCTTGGGTGCTGCCCAAGAAACAAGCACCTCAACCTTTCATAGTTACACTACTATCCCTTGCTGAGAAACCACATGTCCAAGGAAGTGCACCTATTGTGTCCATAACCATCACTTAGAAAACTTACCATAGTGAAAGGGTTGTCGGAAGACCTCTAAGATAGTACTCAAATGCTCGGTGTGATCCCCCTATGACCATGAGTATATCATGATTTCATCTATGAACATGATGAAAAAACTATACAAAAACACATAGAAAACATATTTCATGACCCCCCATGAACATGGATGGCACATTTGTGACACTGAAGGGCATGACCAGAAACTCAAAGTTCCCGTAACTGTATCTAAAAGTAGCCTTCGAGATGTCACCCTCCTTCACCCTCAACTAATGATACTCAGACTATAGATTGATCCTAGATATAGAACATGCTCCCTTTGTCTGGTCAAAAAAATAATCAATCAATGGTAGAGGGTAATGGTTCTTGACAGTCACCTCATTTAGTCTCCAATAGTCTCTACAGAGTCTTAGAAAATCATCATCATTCTTTGTGAACAAGAATGTAGCACGCCATGGTGATACACATTGCTGGATAAAACTCTTCTTTATTAGGTTTTCAACCTAAATTCGAAACTCCTGAAACTAAAAAGGTTCCACCTGATAGGGATCCATTGAAATTATAAGAGAACAGGGTAGTAGGTTTATCCAAAACTCAACGTCACATTGAGGGGGTAGAGTCACAACACCTCTAGGGGAAAAATCCCGGAACACTCTAGAAACCCCTGAAACCTCCACCATCTTTGTGTCTTCTGATCCCGCTAAAAAATGGGCTAGTAAGAATAGAAGAGGCTTTACACCCCAACTGCCCACATGACAACTCCTCTCACTGATGAAAGATACACTCTGGCCACCCATATCTGATAAAAAGACACTCCTCTAGAATTAGTTGATAATAGTGTGCATATAAAACAACCAGTCAATGCCTAGGGTGATATCCTATGAATCCCTATGTAGTAGAAGAATTTACCCACTAGAATGATGCAACCCCAATATCAGTCTACATCCCCGAAACACATTAAACAGAATAGTCAGACCTCAAACTGGCTTTCTCAACACTAGGGTAACAAAAAGTCTCTTTACATCCAGTCCCAATGCATGAGCTAGGATCAGTGCAACAAATGAGTGGGAATTTCCTAAACAAAAAAAATCACGTGCAAGAGTACTAAATAGACTGATCATTCCTCGAATAACCTCCAGGCCTACTGGAACTGTTTCCTCGGTGGCGTGAAACTACGCATGCATAGCTATTATACCCATATGCTATCCACCGTCTCCCTGACCACACCCTGGTTGATTTCCTTGAGGAGCACCCTGAGGTTGGCCTCCTCCGACACCTTCTACGCTAGATTGAGCCGGAGCTCACTACCCATGTCGCTGGAAGCGCATGACTGAAAACTAATGCTGTTGGGGTGGGCACTGAACCAACCCAACCCATTTTACTATGATTGAACTGTGCACTGGTTCCTTAGATTTCCATGACCTCCACAGACAAAGAACCTCAATACAAGGCCCATGGGGAAAGGGAGAGGACAAGGAGATCAGAAGTGTAACTATTGAGGCCTACTTCTCGCTGTCTAAAACCTAGAAGTCCCTGATGCCAGAGACCTACTACTGATGGAATTACCCTTTGATTAACTCTACTAGATCCCCTATCACATCACACATCCTAATGAGTGCATCCTTTCTACTAAATTGGCCTTTTTATGAACCTCTATGTACATTAGAAGAGTAAAATGAGTGATGACATATTGAAGAGAATGTCAGAGTACCTCCTCAAAGTGTCTTACTCAAGAATCCTCATCCAGAAAGAGATATGGTGAGAAGAATAGAAGATTCAAGAACTTGATCACATATTCATCTATCGACATACTCACATACTAGAGGGAGAGTAGCTACTACATATTCTTGGCCTTTATTGTGGATGAAAGGAATTATGATAGGAGCTTATTCTCAAAGTCAACCCACGAAACATTAGTCTCCTTCCTCTCCTACAGGTAATGTTTCCACCACTGACATGCTTATCCCCTAATTTGGATCATAGCTAGAGGAACCCAATACTCTATCGGAGCCCTGATCAAGTTAATAGTGATCACCTGATCCTTGATCCAACTCTCCATCTATTTGTTTGAGATCCTGCACTCATACTTTCCGAGAGTCTGCCGCTTGAAGGCATGAAGCCTCTTCTTCCACATGTAATATTTCTCCTCTCAATTTTCCCTCCACTGATCAGCTAGGTCAATATACTTGGCCTCAATTTCTTATACAACACATGGTCAATGTCCGGGTGCCCTAGATGAAAATTTAAATAGGGAACTCCTAAGCCGGGTTAGTATGGAAATTTCATTTTTATAATTTATTTTAACTCTATATTTAAATTTAAATTCGCATGAATCCCAAGACACACAAGAACACAATTTTTTATGATGTATGTACTATTCCTAGGGTTTGTACCATGTAATCCATGTAGCCTCAATTGATCCTTCAGTAAGATTATAGTCCTTGCATTAGATCATGTGGGGCTATAAAATCCTTTGTCTTAACCGATCTTTCTTGGCCTATTTCACATACCAAGATATAATAACACTATTTCCCAACCTACCCATGCAATCCTCACTATTCCGAACTAAAAAATCCATCATATCCTTCATCCTAACCTTGGATACCATTATGTCACGAACCAACTTCTTCAAGATGAGGTAAGGAGCAGAATAGTGTCATGCACTTCTTTATTTCAGATGGAGAAGAGATAATGACCCCCGAGACCTGCCTTTAGTAGGTCCTAGAGTGCCAACTAGAACCAGGGGTATAGAATCTCACACAAAGGGAAGGAATTACCCTTTTTATGAAAATAATATTGGGAGATAAGACTACAAAATCCCAAGAAACACTAATGTAAAGGTAAAAGAAATGTTAAAAACCATTCCCAAATTAATGTTCAAATGTATATTGCGACAAAAGTAAAACCTAAGTACTAAAAAAGTCCCTAAATAAAAGAGATTAAGCAGTATCACAAAAACAATCCTGATGCCTGAGCTAGTAAAGTTCAACATGGTGCTTTAAGTATTCCTAGTAATATGAAAATAGTTTTACGTGTGTTGGGTAAGTATACATGTATAGCTAGTAAGAAAAATAAATCCACTCGTGAATAAGTTGATGAATATACTAATTCCCCTATGAGAAATCATTAAAACCTAAATGTTCCTACCAAGGAATACTAACAAGCCAAGCCTCACCCAAGGCTATTAACCAAATAACAAAATTCATGTAAAGTAGTAGTATTTCCACATCTACATCTGGGTACCCTGCACCACTTTCCCACTGATTAGCTACCCATTCCTAACTGTTGACATATAGACACTACCACTCTTCCAAACATAGTCCCAGTTCGACAACAACCCTGGACATGCTTGATCCTCAACCATGCCACATATCTTTCCCACAGAAATCTTTTCCACAAAAACCAAAACTGTTACCAAAAGAAACTGGAGCCTCATCTCTAAGACACTTGGGAAAACAATCCTATCCCGAATACACCTGACCCCTCATCCGAAAAAAACCTACCCAAATAATCTTTGAATGTGGTAAGCCTCAAGCTATTATAGCCTGCACGAATATGGTCAAACTGTAAGAACATAGAAGAGGGTGAAAAGAAGAAACTCACTAACTATCCAACCATCCTCCCACTAGGATGTTGGGAAATTCACACTCCCCCATTAGATGGGGGTGTTTGGAAAATTGTTTTAAACAAGGGTGGGATGAATATATAAATCACAATAAAATAAAATTTATATATATATAGGTAAAAAGCAGTTAGCACCGAACTACGGATCCCAAAACAATAAACCATCCCACCCGAACCCCTTTTGCTTCTACAACTATATGCAGAACCATTCAAATAGAAAATGTGAAAGTGTAAACCCATCCCCTTTTTATTTAACCACTTACAATTTATTTATTATGGTTCTACTTTATATTATTCAAGCACTATCCTGGGAAACTACCATAGCACAACATTTGCAGCCACCTCAGAAGGTGTAGAGACAAATTAACTAAACACACAACAACCAACCTAATGCCAAATACTATTCTTCAATGTTATTTGGAACAATCCAAACCTTACAGCCAAACCTACAACCCAATTTCCCAAACAATTTCTAGATGAATTCCCACTCAGCACACCTACCACACCCTTCTCATAGAACCAACTCCTCTGTCCACCCCTGTACGCAACCCTACACAATGCTAGAACCCCTTAAAACACATAGCACACAAACACACCATCAATAAAAGGGATTAAAATCTAGCCATAATGGTTTCATTTATTCCAATTTAAATAACTGGGGTGATCACAGAACATCTTTGATCATGGGGAATCAATTTAATTAACCTAGTATGCCCGAATAAGTATATTTCATGTTATAGAAAATTATCAAACATCACAATGAGAACAAATAGAACACCACCAGTGCATAAGAAAACACCACCAATGACCATGATGTTCTGAATTCTTATGACCACAAAAACCATAAAAGAATCAAAGATAAAAAATAAAACATTCCATCAACATCAAACCACTCTCAACCTATTATTCCATTGACCGTGTTCTCTTTTGATCATATTTACTTCTCTTTGATTATTAATTACTCAGAAAACGGATTCAACAGTTCTTCAAATGGAATCATTAGTACACCCACACCACATGATACAAAAATATAAGAGAGGTGAAAGTATTCCTATATAGAACAAGAGGTTTCCAAAAGTCTTCTTTACATCAAAACAGGGGATTGTGCAAACACTGGGGGAGAAATCCAAGGAAATTGAGAAGGAGGGGCTTTAGCTTTGGTGCATGACTTGTCTTGGGAGGATATCTCTAGGTGAACCAAGAGGGAATGAAAAAACACACTAGGAAGGGAAGATCCTGACTATGAAGATCCAAATCCTATATTAAAGAAATAACAATTATAAGAACCATTAATCATGGGATCATGGTCTAAATCACATGGTTCGAGTATCTCAAATCCATAGGAACATTATGATATTAAATATATAATTAATATCCTTTAAAATGACCTAAAAATTACCTAACAATGCTTTAGACTCAGTTTACGACAAATAAGGCGTAATAGAGGAGAAACTGAAAAATGTTGGGAGAACTAGAAATGAGTTACTGATGGGTAAGTCACCGACACCGAGCCACCAACGTGTGAGCTACCGACACAACCTACTGACAAACGGCCACCGATGCTGATCTACCAACATAATGACCTACCACCACATCAACCTACCAACACCACAACTTATCGATCCCATGACCTACCGATGCCTCAACCTACCGATGCCCTGACCTACTGACGCCTAGACCAATTGACACCCTAACCTACTAATGCCTCAACCTACTGAGGCCTATGCCCCGAAATCACTAATGATGACACCCCTGACTCACCAATTTTGACACACCTAACTCATTGATGCTGACATACTGACATGCTGACACACTATCATGTAGACACACTAATATGTCAACACAGATAGTTCATAACTGGATTTTGGAAAACTCTTGGAATAATCTAATATTCCTACAAAAACAACCTAATCACTGGAATTTCATAAAGTAATGGCTTGGGGAAAACATGGTTATTACACATACACACTTTAAGAGCTACCATCACATCTAGATAGACTTATTCCATTCTAGATGGTATCTATAAATCATAGATTGCGGTTCAGATTGATGGAAACTAGTTCTTGATTGGAAAGACTACATTTTCTCCATACACTAGGTTAAATGGAGTCACCCAGGTAGAATTTTGATTTATCATCTAATAAGACCAAATAGTGGTGGGGTTCTTTTCCAACCAAAATTTCTTATTCTAACCCACCCTATATTTTTGAATGTTGGAGATAGTTTTTTTGAATGCCTTGATCTACCCATTTTCTTGTGCATTGTAGTAGGATGTATCGTTGGACCTGATGTTATACTTATTATAAAACTTATTCAGCTCATCTACTCATATTTTTGAATCATTATTAGTGAGAATAGTGTGAGGGACTCTAAAATTATAGATGATATTGAATTTCATGAATTCAAAAATTGATCGAGCCTTGAATTCATTGATAGAAGTCACTTCTTCCCAATTGGAAAATAAATCTGACGTGGTTATAATGAAATTTCATTGGCAATAAATTCCAAGGTGATATGGTCCTCTAACATCTTGTCACCAAACTGGAAAGGGAAAATAATTATTGGTGGTGTGGAAGGGATATGACAGTCAATGAAAAAATACGGAATAGATCTGGCATGCATGGATCCTCTTGAAGAACTAGATATAGTCATTGACCATGCTGGGCTAGAAGAAGCCCAACCATCAAATTGTGTGAGAGAGTTTCAGTGTTTCTTGATGAATGCTATACGACCTAGCATGGAATTTCTACATGAATTGATAGATATTTTCTTCTTGAATGAAATGAGGGATAATTCCATAAAACCCATGTATGTAGAGAGTCTACTCAAGGTTGGGCCTACTATGGAGGGTGAACTATGCAGTGTGCCAAAATATTATCTCATATTCTGATCTCTATGGTGGTAGAGTGTTGTACTAGAGATACTCAGTAAAAGGAGTTTTCCATTCAAATACTTATTCCAATACTGGGGTATCTGGAGGCCCTCATATGGAAGCACTAGTAGTCAGGTGGTTTACTTGTTGGTCATCACCACTATCTTCAAGGACGTGAGCGATAAACCTTTGACCCACCGCAAGAATGACTAGATATACATAGTCAGTCTTTGCAAGATATGTAAATAGGTTTTCTAGGGCATCAAATCCACCATTCTATGACTGGGGTACATGAGTAACCTCTGGCTGAGACGAGAACTTTTCCATCAACTGGTTAGTGTGTTCTATAAAAGACATAATCCTAGGATTCCAGGTGACATAATCACCATTGATTTTATTCATGACTAAATCTACACCCCCTTCACATGAAATTAGGGAAAATAAATCCCAAGGGCCAACTTGAGACCAATAATGATTTCCTGATACTCTGCCTCATTTTTGGTCCATCTTTCCGATAGTAAAAATGATTAGGGTAGGACAACCTGTTTCAGGGTGATGAAGATAATCCCTAGTCGTACTTTGTTCAGCATGAGATCATTGGTCCTTCTAATTTTTGTGATCCGGGAGGGACTATAAAAATGCAATTTCTATCACAAAATATCCAGATCCACTGAGTGGATGGCCTCATCTAGGAAATTAATATACATTGGTGATTCATCAGGGGTTAGATGGGTTGATAGAAATTCTAGTAGCACTTGACCCTTGACAGCCTTATATGGGATGAACTTTAGGTTGAACATCTAAAGGATCCCTTCCGATCATGCTAGCCATCTTATCAACATCGGGAGATTCATGATATAATTTTTCATATCCATAAGGGACACCAGCTGTATCTCATGACGGTGAAAATAATTCCACAACATTTTCACTAAAAAAACTAGCTAAAATATTATATTCTCGATAGGATATTATATGGACTCTATTTCACGGATCATGTGACAATGATAGTATAAATTATTCCCTATCCCTTTTTTATTCATCTGAGTAAGAAGGACACCAAGGGATCATTCTAGGGTGGTCACATAGAGGACCAGAGGCTTCCCTAAGATAGGTGGAATTAGAAATATAGGCTATATCAAGTACTTCTTGATTTCTTTAAACATGATCAGGAACACTTTACAACATAATTGGATGTTTTCTTTCTTTATGAGCCTATAAATGGGATTACAATTTCTATTCAAAATCACAATGAATCGCCATATGCAGTCTTAGTGGCCCTGAAGGTCTCAGAGCTCTTGAAAGTATCTCGGAGGAGGCACATGGATAATGAATATGATCCTATTTGGGTCAATTTTAATTCATCTATATCTGAAAGAGAAGCATAAATATTTCACCAAGGTAACCTCAAAGGAATATTTCCAGGGGTTAATCTTCAGATTCCTAGAGTAGTGGAATAAAAAAACCCTCTCATGATATCTGAGATGGTCCTGATACTAGCTAAATTTGACTACTTAATCACCCATATAGAATTCCACTAGAATCTTGGGGATCGATTTTAAGATGTAGTGCATGGATTACTGATAGTTGGTTCCTTCATTCTTTAGACGAAATGAAATTACATGATAATTAAAGATCCATTTCAGTAATATAATGGCGGTGGAATAATTATATTTCAGGGACATCTAAATATGATTTTATTTGGAATATACATCCATGAAAGAGAGATATTGGATCCCAGTAGTGTCATAAATCAATAAATCTATCACCAGATTGGGAAAATCATCCTCCAGGCAGTGGAAATTGAGAACTCTGTTGCCATTACTGACTATGATATACTTTTTCTTATTCTAGACCAGGATAAAGTTGGATAGACACTTTAGGTAATGTATTTCCTTGGTTGAGTTGTATTTGATTATCTCATCATCTTTGGACATGAACATGGAACCATGACAACAATTCATTTTCATGGGAGGCTTATTGAACCTATGATGATTCACTGGGAGACCAAGATAGTGGATGGTGACTCGAGGGTCTAGTACTAGAATCTCTACATAACTCCAAGAAAACACACAATTATGCATCTTTAGAAAATCCAAGTACCAGTGTTATTATTATGGAGGAATTGTTTCATGGATTAATGTTAGCCTTGGGTCTTCCTTTGTACCATGGTTCACCTGAACAAACTCATCACTGGTGGTGGAGATGCCTTCTTCCAAAGTAAGGGGAGTGTCTTACAAATCCACTTCATTATTTGAGGTAGGGGAATCAGTGGTCAGATATCATCCATCCAGGATGATGATCTTGAGGTAACAGTTGAGTTTACTTAATTAGATGTTAAGTCCTCATGTGGGGACTATTACATTGATGTAACCATGATGATTAGGGTTGTCATTCCAATTCCATCATTTCTTTGATAGCAGGGTCCATGGATGATGAAAAAATGGGGGTGAGTCAGCTTATGTCGGTTCCATTCATCATTGTGAAACAACCTTGTGTTTTACAATTTTATACATGGGATAAAATATTGAAACCTTGTAGGGTTAGTGGTATCTGGTATTACCTGAGCATGACCTACATAAGAGTATTAGGTAATATTCCAATTTTCATTGTACTTAGGGTTGTGGTGCCCTTTCCTCCTGGAAATGATAATGAAATTTCCATAGTCTGGGGTCATAAAATTTAACCAATGAATTGAGAGGATGAAATAATCATACAAAATCTATCCACTGGATAGATAAAATGGTGGTGTGATCAACCAAATTTGTATGAACTTTCTTCTCTATAATGTTCAAATAGAAAACATCCATATAGCAAGATTCACAATAGTATAAGGTCAGAACATAAACTTGGAGTATGCCTACTGAACCATTGAGGGAGTACATGTAGAGACCCAAAGCTTGATGTACATGGACATTACATTACTTTTTCGGAATACTTAATACATAACAAAATCAGACACACAAGGACTGTAATAGTTTAGTGTCTTTGGAAACTCGGAAAATAATATTCTAATCGTGGTGAATGATCTTCAATATCTCGCATAAAGATATTCCTCTTTTGTTTTCTTACCTAAAAGCTTTCTTTAAATCCTAGAGAAAAGAAAACATATAAAGGGTGAGCTCAAATTCTCAGTAAGGGTAAGCATAGAGAACATAAAACAATCTAGAAACATTTGAATGCAAAAACATGAACATAAAATCTAAACATCAAAATCATGAGCAACGACATAAATCATTGAAGTACACAAGGCATGGATCATAAAGGAACATTAATCATGATAAACTATCATGGTAACAAAACATGTAATTGTTGAATCCATTAAGCACATTTTATGATTTCCATAGTAGCCAAGGCATTACTGCCAAGACCATCTTAGTGGACAAAGTCCCATTCTGAATCGAGTTCACTCCTCGTTCTAGTCCTTTAATACTAAACCGGATTAACCTGCCGTTCCAGCCATGTCTATGTCATGAGATATAAATCTTTACCCAATGAATTGGAAGGATATATAGGTCCCACCCATCTCATAATTAAATCATTCTTACTTGTGCCACAAAATAAACTTAAAACATTCATAATAACCCAATGAATAAAATGGGTTTCATAAACATCATCCCATCATCACATAATCCATATAAAAGAAATAGATATCATTTCATAATAAGAAAAGTGAAACCATGTAAATAATAGAGACATTATACTTGAAACATACACATATGAAATAATGTCATCCTAGATAGTAAAAGGGTTTTGATAAAACATTTGAAATGAATTCTTGAGGAAAATATTATTTCTTCTTCAAAATCAATTTCTTTTCACAAAACGTCATGAAATTTTAAAAGAAATATATTTTGTTGAAAATAGTCATGAAATATTTTTGAGGAATCTTCATGAAAATAAGGCTTTATAAAACTATAAAAATCCATTCATACTTTATAAGTTAAAAAAAACCTTCTTCTAGTACTTTTGCTGGAAAAGTCAAAAAAGTACCTCGTAACATAGACAAAAGAAAGAATCATTACATACCATGTAGTAAAAGTCAAAAATGGGTAAAAAGGAATTTAAATATATATGAAACCATTTTTATAAAACAAGAGCAAGGATGATACATATAACCCCAGTGAATACTTACGAATAAACAATATCAGATAAAAAAGAGATTGGAAAAGTTATCCCTTACCTTATGTCTAATATGATTCGTATGTATCCAAACCTCCTGTATAATGATTTAAATAATGTCATTGAGTTATTAAATAATCATATTAATTGTTATTATATCATATATGGTTCACTTAGGTATTTATATTACCCGTTCATTTGTCAATTCCATGTTAAAGTAGCGTTTTGGGTAAAATCGTTTCATTTATCGTACGTGTTTGGACTTGTTGTTCTTGTTATTATTATTAATTATATCATTATTTACTTACTTATAAAATGTAAAAAATTATTTTTATATCATTTATATTCAGTATATATATATATATAATAAATAGATAAATGAAATGAAACACACCGTTCATGGAGACGGTAGGCCGTACGTACGCATGAACGCTGTTTTCCTTTCCTTATTGACTAGAAAGGAAGTAAGTAGATGAAATATATATATATATAAATAAATCCAGTATCATTATAATTTCACATATTTTATTATTATTTCTTATATATACTTTATAATCATTCTTGAATGGTTAACATGGAGAATGAATCTAATCGCATCGTGGAGACGGTAGTCCGTACGTACGCACGAGCGATGATATCGTTCTCATAATTGTTGAATTGAATTGGATTGGATGATACAATATATCAGAATCAGTATGATGTTATAATAACTATGTATATTTATTTTTTACACCATTATACCCATCCAATTAAGGTGGTGTTGGAAAAACAGATTACACCACGACATGGAGACGGTATTCCGTACGTATGCACGCACGGTGATTTCATTTTCCGTAGGATGGATAAAAGGTGAAATGAGATTGTTTTATATTTATAATAACATATCAGTATATTAGTGATAATTATGTTATTACTTTATAATTAAAAAACGAAATAAGAAGAAGTTGACGAAGAAAGAAGCTTGAAATAATCGGTAGAAGACATTACCTCTTCTTCGACGCACCTCCTTTAAACTTCTTCATAGGGAACTAGGGTTGGTCTCTTGAGAAGACCAGAACCTATATGATATAACTAGAGAAGTTTCGAAGAGGAATTTTTAGGGTTTGTCTGAGCTTCAAGGCTCAAAAGGGTGTGAAGAGAAGTGGGAAGGGGTTCCCTTTTTATAAAGGAGGAGAGGGGCACCATTGGAAATCTTAAAAATATTAATTTATAATAAATCTAACCCCACATAAAAACCTCAAAAAATGAATCATATTCGAATATTAGATGATATAGGGTTGTAATCTCATCACCAAATAAAATTTAGACATGTAGGGAATTTATTTTAAACATTATCATCATGATTTATCCAAATTTAATCTATTAAATTTTATTTGTGGTAATAAGATTCTAAATTTTAAATTGTTATAAATAATTATTTATGTGCTGTTAATTATCCATATTTAGATAATTTCTGGAATTTTAGACTATATAAATTTTAAATTATATTTTTTAAATATTTTTGTGATTCTTTATCAATTTAATAATATGTTATTTTTATAAAATAACAATAGTGTCAATTTTGACACTATTCATTTATTTAACTTTAAATAAAATACACATAGAGGATATATTCGATATAAAATATTTAATAAGTTCCTATCATGTCATAGTAATCTAGAAAATCAGTGGAGCACATTAAATAGTTCATATAATATTTATATTACTATTCTTAAACCATTTATTTGATATTTCTCTTAATAAAATAATTACTACAACATTTTTGTATAATAATTATATATAAATATCTGTTGCATAAAAATTACAAATAAAATACTAGGATGAATATAAATATTATATCTTTCATAAGAATACATTTATTTGGATTTATCTTCTAAAACACCCATATTTTAAAATGTTATATTTATTAAATTATGAAGGTGACAACTTTGACATCATATAAAATAAAATAATATAAGTGTCATAATCACTTTTATAAGACTTCAAAGGGTCATATATTCAGTAATTGGATGATTGTGGTGTATATATACACTACCAATAAGTTTTGGTCAGGTTTTTGATCCCATTAATATGTATTACTATTTCAATAAAAACAATATTATTGATTTTCTTACTAAATAAATAATTTATGCATTATTAATGTATAAGATAATAAGGTAATTAAATAACTCTTTATAATTACAAATAAATTACCATGATAAAGAAAAAAAATTTAGATTTGAAATGAGTACTTATAACTGAATTTATATTCTGTATAACCTTATATTAAAAATACATTAATTATTAAAGTTTGAGTGAGACATATTTCACTTTCCTTTAAATAAAATAAACTAAATGTCTTAATCACCTCCAAGTGGGACCGAATAGATTCCATTTTGACCTAAATATGACTTAGAATGAAATACAATCATCCAATTGTATTAATACAAGTGTTAGGGTAATTTTATAATATTATATTTACCCATAATTACCTGATTTACCTTTTACTATGGTAAATAAAATTTACCGTAGTTACTATTCATAACGCCCAAAAATAAAAATTAGCCTATTAATATAATTTGGAATCACTAATTTCAAATATGGAATCCATTTTTCCAAATTCAATACACAGAAGTTGCAGAAATTAAATTAAAATTAATCTCGTTGTCAAAATATTTGGGTTTTGGTTTAAAACATTGCAAAAGATTGAATTGATTTAACCTACGAATTCAATGTAAAATCAATGATAATGACATAAATAATATTAAATTGTAAAAATATATTCCATTTATACTTTAAAACCATACAATATTATAATATAACCACATAAATTATTACGATGAAAAAAGTTTTTTTAATTAAAATATAGCGTGTTTTTACTATTCATTAAAATATGAAAGTTATCAAAATAATATGAAAAATTTATCGAAGGTAAAATTTTATATCCTAATTCCAAAGAATAATTTTATTTTGTAAAATTGAACTTATAAACATGTCAAAAACTAGATTTAATTTGGGTGCTCCATCAAAAGGCGGCAAAACAACATTTTTTGAAAAATACTTATTTCACCTGAAATATTTATTTTATTCTCATACCATGTTCTAGAAAATGAGTAAGATGAATAATAATGTTATAAAATTCAAAATGTAGTTAATACTATTCATAACGGCTAGTTTGTGATAATATTATAACCATATCTCGTTGTTTAATGAAACCTGGTATTACGTACAACACACGCTATCGAGGAAGGTCGTGATTGCGTGTAATGAAATCCAGGTCAGGGTTTCATGTAGTGCAATCTCCCTTAGGTGTTGCATATAAAATAATTAAAAACTTATTTCATTTATATATTAAAAAAAATCTATACTTAATGTTGCGTAGAATAATTTCTACAAAACGAACTGGAAATTGTGTGTAACACGAGCCAAGAATAGTGTTGTGTATAAAACAAGCTAATACGATGTCGCGTATCGCACAAGATAATTTTGGTGTAGCGTACAACACAGGACATAAACAAAATTAAAAGAATATTTTTCATTAAATCACGGGGTGTTACATTCTAGCCACCTTAAAATGAATTTCGCCCTCGAAATTCGTCGGGGTTATAAATGGTTTACTACTCAAAAGTTTCTTTAATAGAAACCCACATCGTAAAAAGGAATACCGAAACCAATCTTTAAAAACTACGTTATAAAATGTAACAGTTACCCAAATTAACTAATAACTGGTTTTCCTCATAGGATAACATAGGTGAAAAATATGGATATGGAAGAGAAATATGACCATCATGTTCTGATGGAGAGTGGTAGAGAACATGGCTATAAAAAATCCAACAATCACAAAGCCATAAAATTTTGATGATCTAAGTTACCATAGGATTCATCGGATATGAGAGTACTAGGACAACATTTTTGGTTTTTAGGATCATTTCCCAAATGTTGATGATTTTTTTGTATAAGGATAAATACTTACTTGATTTCAGTGTAAAATCATCATTGTCCATTCCATGAACGATTTCTGCTTCATCTCTTATTTAAATATATGAAGTTGAATTTGACATTCTTAAAGTATTATAAGATCACGCGATAGAATGATAGGTCATTCCATCTATCTCTAACACAAGAATAGGTGAGTATAAGATATTAAATATATATAAGTCCATCTATGGCGAGGTTAATCGTACATGGTTCCAAAAATGGACTTATACTTCATCTATCATACCACGTAATAAAATAAAACTAATTTCTACAAACCAGGGACTTCCTGTAGGCCAGTGGTAGGCGAGGAAGGCCTGTTTCACTTCGGTTGTAAGTTCGATTCCCAAAACCTTGTCCGACGCGATGAGTTGTTTCCGGTCCTGCAGGTTGTCATTTTTTCTAAAACTATACTATTATAATATCAAAAAGCTCTATCCTTAAACAATACTATCTGATGTCCAACTTAATCTATTCCATCTTTTAGGCTTTTCGAAAATACTTCTGTCTAATCTTATAGTATAAAGAGAATGATTACTAAAAAGGTCATATAACGAGCACGTGAATACCATCATTTATCCCCCATATATCCCAAGATATATCTTCTTGATCACATTCCAAACATGTTAATACCTTAATCTTGTACTCTCGGGAAAAATGAATACCCATTGAGCCTTACAGAAAACTAGAATTCCATCAAATGTTAACTCTTTCCACATACCAAAATCTCAAAATTTTGATATACTCAAATCATGGTATCACTTTTTCCTTATATTAGTCATGAGCTCACGAATACTATCAAACATATTATTTTCTCCTTATCCATTCATTATGCACATATTAGGTGATTTCCAAAAATATCTGAATAACCATTCATGGTTACTGGTACCATTCAACATATACTTTAAAATACTCTTGGAAAAACAATAGTGTAATAATCCATAGATGTCTCTTTATTCCATAGTACCATGAGATTAATTATACAACACTGCTATTGATAAACATGTAATCATTCCACTACCTTCTTAAACCATTGACTGATCTTGAAAAATTCTTTCATCTTATATATCATTTTTAGTCTCTTCATCATCATCAAAATAGATACTACCCATAAGACTTTGCTGATTCTCTTCATGAGACTTTCCCATAGGGAATTGGTTTGCATAATTCCCATACATTACACATTTAAAACATTTAATCATTGTTGATGTCGTAGTAATACCATTATCCTTTTCCATGGTGTTAACTGAACCTTTTCCTTTGCACTTACTAGATTTGTGCCCTTCCTTTCCACACCCAATGCATCTACCAGTTCCATTGAAAAATTCTCCTTGATGCCTCTTCCCACATGATTTACATGAGGTAAATTGAACTTTATTTCCTCTACGATCATCATAAAACTTCATATTTCTCTTATTAGATGAGTCAGGAAACTTACCAAAGTTGAGATTATTGATCGTATAATGAGATTTATGATTTGGAATAATAAAAATGTTTGGAAATCCAAATCCCATCTCATTTGGTTGCACATAAATAATATCATTCCATTTCCCATCATATCCTCCATTATCATGAATATTCCTATTTCCATCCATTTTCAAAAACCCAAAAAGAATAGTGTGAGAGGAAAAAATCCTAATAAAGGGAGAGTAACTTCAATATATAACATTTAGGTTTAATTCTAATATCATTACTGTAATTCTAGGACTATAACCTATGCGTATACTTAACCTTAGGGATATTCCTAGACATACCATAGAAATATCTCTAGGGATCTCACTAATGTTTTTACATCCTAGTTTCCAAAGTCTCACTAATCTTTTCCTCTGATACCAACTGTAGACACCCAAAACATGATTTACATGGACATTACACTACTTTTGCGGAATACTTAATACATAATGAAAATAGACACACAAGGACCGTAATAGTTTAGTGTCTTTGGAAACATGGAAAATAATCTTCTTATCGTGGTGAATGATCTTCAATATCTCCTATAAAGATCTTCCCCTTTTGTTTTCTTACCTAAAACCTTTCTTTAAATCCTGGGGAAAAGAAAACATATAAAGGGTGAGCTCAAATGATCAGTAAGGGTAATCATAGAGAACATAAAACAATCCATAAACATTTGAATGCAAAAACTTGAACATAAAATCTAAACATCAAAATCATGAGCAACGACATAAATCTTGGAAGTACAGAAGGCGTAGATCATAAAGGAACATTAATCATGATAAACTAGCATGGTAATGAAACATGTAATTGTGGAATCCATTAAGCACATGTTATTATTTCCACAGTAGCCAAGGCATTGCTTCCAAGAACATCTTAGTGGACAAAGTCCCATTTTGAATCGAGTTCACTCCTCGTTCCAGTCCAGTAATACTAAACCGGATTAACCTGCCGTTACAGCCTTGTCTATCTGATTAGATATAAATATTTACCCAATTAATTGGAGGGAGATATAGGTCCCACCCATATCATAATTAAATCATTCTTACTTGTTCCACAAAATAAACATAAAACATTCATCATAACCCAAAGAATAAAATGGGTTTCATAAACATTATCCCATCATCACATAATCCATATAAAAGAAATGGATATCATTTAATAATAATAAAAGTGAATCCTTGTAAATCATAGAGACATTATACATGAATCCTAAACATATGAAATAATGTCATCTTAGATGGAAAAATGGTTTTGATAAAACACTTGAAATGAATTCTTGAGGAAAATATCCTTTCTTCTTCAAAATCAATTTCTTTTCACAAAACGTCATGATATTTTAAATGAAAGATATTTTGTTGAAAATATTCATGAAATATTTTTGAGGAATCTTCATGAAAATAATTCTTTATAAAACTATAAAAATCTGTTCATACTGTATAAGTTAAAAAAACATTCTTCTCGTGCTTTTGCCGAAAAAGTCCAAAAAGTACCTCGTAATGTAGACAAAAGAAATATTCCTTACATACCATGTAGTAACAGTAAAAAATGGGTAAAAATGACTTTAAACATACATGAAACCATTTTTAGAAAAGAAGAATATGGATGATAAATATAACCCCCGTGAATACTTACAAATAAACAATCTCGGATAAAAATGATATTGGAAAAGTTATCCCTTAACTTATATCCGATATGCTTCGTATGTATCCAAACCTCCTGT
The DNA here is from genome assembly GCA_963277665.1 of Viscum album. Classification (NCBI taxonomy): domain Eukaryota; kingdom Viridiplantae; phylum Streptophyta; class Magnoliopsida; order Santalales; family Viscaceae; genus Viscum; species Viscum album. The sequence goes on from OY728137.1 coordinate 1,756,940,099, forward strand.
ATAATGATTTAAATAATGTCATTGAGTTATTAAAGAATAATATTAATTGTTATTATATAATATATGGTTCACTTAGGTGTTTATATTACCCGTTCATTTGTCAATCCCATGTTAAAGTAGCGTTTTGGGTAAAATCGTTTCATTTATCGTACGTGTTTGGACTTGTTGTTATTGATATTATTATTACTTATATCATGATTTAATTAGTTCCAAAATGTAAAACATGATTTAAATATCATATATATTCAGTATATATATATACATAATAGATAGATAAATGAAATTAAACACAACGTTTATGGAGACGGTAGGTCGTACGTACGCATGATAGCTGTTTTCCTTTCCTTATTGACTTGAATGGAAGTAAGTAGATGACATATATATATAAATGCATTAATCCAGTAGATTTATAATGTCATATATTTTATTATAATTTCTTATATATACTTTATAATCATTTTTGAATGGTTAACATGGAGAATGAATCTCATCGCGTTGTGGAGACGGTAGTCCGTATGTACGCACAAGCGATGATATCATTCTCAGAATTATTGAATTGAATTGGAGTGGATGATACAATATATCAGAATCAGTATGATGTTATAATAACTATGTATAGTATTTCTTTACACCATTATACCCATCCAAGTAAGGGGGTGTTGGAAAAACAGATTACACCACGGCGTGGAGAAGGTATTTCGTACGTACGCACGCGTGGTGATTTCATTTTCCGTAGGATGGATAGAAGGTGAAATGAGGTTGTTTCATATTTATAATAACATATCAGTATATTAGTGATACTGATTTTATTACTTTATAATGAAACAACTAAAGAAGAAGAAGTTTAAGAAGAAAGAATCTTGAAAGATTCGGTAGAAGGAATTACCTCTTCTTCGACGCACCTGCTTTAAACTTCTTCTTAGCATACTAGGGTTGGTCTTTTGAGAAGACCAAAACCTATATGATATAACTATAAAGGTTTAAAAGAGTAATTGACAGGGTTTTTCCTAGCTTCAAAGCTCAAAAAGGTGTGAAGAGAAGTGGGAAGGGGTTCCCTTTTTATAAAGGAGGAGAGGGGCACCTTTAGAGATCTTAAAAATATTAATTTATAATAAATATAACACCACATAAAAACCTCCATAAATGACTAATATTAGAATATTAGATGATATAGGGTTATAATATCATCAACCAATAAAATTTATACATGTAGGGAATTTATTTTAAACATTTTCAACTTGATTTTTATTAATTTAATCTATTAAAGTTTATTTGTGGTAATAAGATTCTAAATTTTAAATTGTTATAAATAATTTCTTATGTGCTGTGAATTATCCATAATTAGATAATTTATGACATTTTAGACTATATAAATTTTAATTTATAATTTTTAAATATTTTTATGATTTTTAAACAATTTAATAATATGTTATTTTTATAAAATAACAATAGTTTCAATTTTGACACTATTCATTTATTAGAATTTAAATAAAATCCACACAGAGGATATATTCGAAATAAAATATTTAATAGGTTCCTAACATGTCATATTAATCTATAAAATTAGTGTATCACATTAAATAGTTCATATAATATTTATTTTACTATTTTTCAAACCAATTATTTGATATTTCTCTTAATAAAATAATTACTACAACCTTTTGGTATAATTATTAAAAATACATATTTGTTGCATAAAAATTTAAAATTAAATACTAGGATGAAGATAAATCTTATATCTTTCATAATAATATATTTAGTAGAATTTATCTTCTAAAACACCCAGATTTTATAATGTTATATTTATTAAATTATGAAGGTGAAAACATTGATATAATATAAAATAATATAATATAAGTATCATAATCACTTTTATAAGACTCCAAAGGGTCATATATTCAGTAATTGGATGATAATGGTGTATATATACACTACCGATAAGTTTTGGTCAGGTTTGTGAGTCTTTTAATATGTATTACTATTTAAATAAAAACAATATTATTTATTTTTTTACAAAATAAACAATTTATGCATCATTAATGTATAAGCTAATAAGGTAATTAAATAAATCTTAAAAATTACAAATAAATTACCATAGTAATGAAAAACATTTTATCTTTAAAATTCGTATTTATAACCGAATTTAAATTCTGCATAACCTTATATTAAAAATACTTTAAATATTAAAGTTTGAGTGAGACATATTTCACTTTCCTATAAATAAAATAAACTAAAGGTATTAATCACCCCCAACTTGGTTCTAATGGATTCCATTTAAACCTAAATATGACTTAGGAAGAAATATAATTATCCGATTGTATAAATACATGTGTTAGGGTAATTTTATAATATTATATTTACCCTTAATTACCTGATTTACCTTTTACTATGGTAAATAAAATTTACCGTAGTTACTATTCATAATTCCCAAAAATAAAAAGTAGTCTATTAATATAATTTTTACCCACTGAATTCAAATATATAATCAATTTTTCCAAGTTCAATACACAGAATTTGCAGAAATTAAATTAAAATTAATCCTGTTGTCGAAAGAAATCGGGTTTTTGTTTAAAACATTGCAATGAATTGAATTGTTTTAACCTACGAATTCAATGTAAAATCAATGATAATGACATATATTATATTAAATGGTAAAAATAAATTCAATTTATACTTTAAAACCATTCAATATTATAATTTCGCCACATAAATTATTATGATGAAAAAAGTTGTTTTTAATTAAAATATAGTGTGTTTTTACTATTCATTAAAATATAAAAGTTATAAGAATAATATGAAAATTTTATCAAATGTAAAATTTTATATCCTGATTCCAAAGAATAATTTTATTTTATAAAATTGAACTTATAAACATGTCAAAAACTAGATTTAATTTGGGTGCCCCATCAAAAGGCGACAGAACTGTATTTTTTTGAAAAATTCTTATTTTACCTGAAAAAATTATTTTATTCTCATACCATGTTCTAGAAAAGGAGTAAGATGAATAATAATGTCATAAAATTCAAAATTTAGTTATTATTATTCATAACATCAAGTTCGTGATCATATTATAACCATATATCTTTGTTTAGTGAAACCCAGTATTGCGTACAACGCACGCTATCGAGGAAGGTCTCGATTGAGTGTAATGCTAGCCGGGTCAGGGTTACATATAGTGAAATTTCCCTTAGGTGTTGGGTATAACATAATTCAAAAATTATTTCATTTATACATTAATCAAAATGTATAATTAATGTTGCGTAAAATAATTTCTACAAAATGAACATGAAATTGTGTGTAACACGAGCCAAGAATAGTGTTGCGTATACAACAAGCTAATACGGTGTCGCGTATAGCACAAGATAATTATGGTGTAGTGTACAACACAAGACATCAACGAAATTAAAATAATATTCTTCATAAAATCTCGGGGTGTTATAGTACATGAGGAATTGGTTACTTAAGGAAGAAGAAGATATATGAATATGAAGCTAGGGACAACCCATAAATGCATTGTTAGCAGTATCCCACCAGATAACCCTTATTTTTATTGTTTCGTACCAAGCCACTGAATTTTTTATTCAAATGGATATTGACAAAAAACCTCTACTCAGTCCTATCATAGCCCTGAATCTTCGATTTAGAGGGCCTTAAATATTCTTTAGTCAATCCTAGTGTGGATTTTATTTTGGTACAGATGATATTGATCCTAGAACCTATGATTTCTAGGAAATGACAAACCTTCATGCCATTTAAATGGTAAATGATTAATAGTAGGCTAATATACCCCTAAACTAGGGATCCCAAATCCTCTAATGAGAATTAGATAATGTCTTGGAACTCTACTCATTATACCTCCTCAGTTTAGAAGGTTTCTCTATCTGGAACCTCCGTTTCAAACTGGAGGGGACTTTTCAATGATTCTATGAGGGCCTCACACATATCTTGTTATTGGTAGAGGGCCTTGAGGATTGAGAACATCATAGGAATTCATTCTATGTTCTTTAGAACATCGTAGTTCCATGAAAAATGAAAATTTATACCCACATAGGTTTTCTTTTTGGCAGGAGGCATGAAAAGTACTACTGGATGAATCACTATATTCTGGATAGAGATGGAAATGTATTACTTCTCATCAAGAAGCCATCTCCTAACCACAATGGCCTAACTGTTGGATATTTGAGGCTTGACCTTTTTTGGACATGATCGATCATGGTATGGTCATAGATGGTCTAACAGTTATATTATCATGGTCAGTGGTGGTGGTGATTCTGACTGAATGGGCGGATAGGACATAGCCTAATAAGCTTTGTGAAGAACCGTTTATTTGGCCTAGGTAGCTTGGACAACATGGATTCGAGAGCTGGACTGAGATTTCTGATGGTTTCTATATCCAAGACACATTCTGCGATAGTACCAACTAGACACACTCATAAGGCCATCATAGTATTCCTCATCATCGGGATCCATGGATGGATCTACCATCTCGATGTTATATGTGAAGTCATTCTCCTCACCATTATCAGAGGAGTCATCCTATAATAACCCTTCTACTGATTACACATTAATACATGATTTATTACATAAAAATTACACTTAATACAACTTAGAATATAGAGACGTATTGAGTATTTGGTAATTTGGTAGATATTTCATAACAACTTATAACATGGGATATAAAACATTATTGAACACTTCCTTGAAATGGTTTTAATATTCCAACAAACTTAAAACTACATAGTATATACTGGGGGAAACATAAGAAAGGGGTGATATATAAAGACCAGTATGGTAATATACAAGGCATAACATGAATAAGATAAACCATGTTATACAATAGGCATATCAATGTATCAAAAATGAAACATGAATAATATGTAATGATAGATCATGATAACCATAACATGGGAAAGGTGGAAACAACTCAATACACTGCATTACAAACACAATTCAAGGCTAAATCCAACAAGACTTCATCATGTAAAATGTACCATAATGGAACTAGGTACACCCTTGTCCCCACATTATATATCATGATACAAAAAATAACCTAGTGCATTAGAGTGCTATTTTGGTGCACCCCTCATAATCATTTCATTATCATGCTTATGTGTGCCATATTGATCATAAAACATGGATTCATTCATCATCATAATTTATTCCACAATTAAATATTTTTTCATACATATATGTAATACCCCAATAAATATTTATATGTTCATAAAGGTGAATACCCTTGAAATCACTACAAAAATGGGCATGGAATTCACTAGAAAAATGGGCATGGAATTCACTACAAAATTTTGTTGGCATTTAAAATCACTGTGAAAATTTGGAAGCATAAGGAAATTACATAAAAGTTCATAAAAATGTTTGATGAGAGAGAAAGGTGTATCTCAACATTTAAACATAAAATGGTATGTAATAGGGATAGTTAAGGACATGTATCAACCTTAGGAAATGAACACTTAATTCATAAGTTCATATGAAAACTTGAACAAGAAATATAAGGTGAGGACCCCTCATGAAATTTCAGCATAGTAACGGATTTGTTAATGGTCCAAATGGGGGAGGGTAAATGATCCCTATTTAAAATAACATCAAATTAATATTAATGGATTTATTATAAATGAATTAAAATATAAACATTTTAGATTACAATAACTAATTTCAAATAATTTTCATTATTTTGAGAAGGACTGAAAATTATCGTTTTATTATAAACTCACTTTTTAGGCAAAGTGAGAAACTATTCTAGTTAATCTGGAGGTGAATCCTAATAGGAGAAAGCAAACCTATAAAAGCAAAGCCTCATCCTATTAGTTCTTTACTCTCTAAAAATATTCCAGCTCATAAGCCATGCCTTAGCATCTAGGTCGCTGCCAATAACATCTTCAAGACGACACGCCATTTTTTCCAAAGTTCAAACATACTCTTCTTTTCTAATTTTACCATCATTGAAGCCTCTCATCAAGATCTTATTTTGTTTTTCCATCTAATTCACTGACTCGTTGTTGAACACCACTTGAATAGTTCTCCCCATAATCTCCGCCTCTTCCTGTGGGATGTTGACATAAAGAAATTCCTCCACCGTCTCCTCTTCAGAGTGGAGGATAGGCTCTGTAGAGTCCTTTGTTGTTCTGGTATTTTTGGCCATGTTTCTATTTTCATAAACTATACCTTGGGGCTTCTCTTGCACAATAAATATGAGGGCTGAAGACATATCCATCTCTCATGTTTTCGATTTTTTACCTGATCGTGTTTCCATCAGTTTTGGTAAATGAGAGTAGTCCCTGTGTCCTTTCCCATTCTTCTTCCTATGTGTTTTTCTTCCTCATGAGCCTTATGATCCTCCTAATACTCCACACAATATGAAATTCTTCCATCCGGGTCACTGGGTGTGTCCTGCACAGAATCATTGGTGTCTAAACACTCAAAGGAGTTTTGAGTCTGAACACCATTTTGAACCGAAGCCTTTCCCGATGTTTGGGTGTTGACCCCCGCAAACCTCTGGTTGATTTGGGATTCCTTTGCCACCGCTTCTGACCACACCTCCATTTCCTTCCCAGATAATCCCCTACCTTCATATTGAGATTCTTGTGAAGAGGATTAATCACTCCGGACTGAAATACCTAGGTCTCGGTCCCTCAAATCCTCTTTCAGCCTAGAAAAAATCCCCAACACATAGGGTTCCTCCACTTGTTTTGTCGAAGATCCATTTTGCACTATCTTAAATCCCAAGAGATTATTCTATATGTCCTAGTTATCCTTTCTCCCCCGCACTTTCACCTTCTCCCGGTGTCTATCCCGTCTGCAAATAGCGTGCATGAATTTGAAAAGAGGATAGGAAAGTACCTAACTTGACTGTGTGCCTCCAAAGGCCTGAGATGCAATTTTTGAGAGTTTGGGGGAACATTAGGATGATTATAAGGATTAGAGGGAAGAGTTTTAATTGGATAAAAAGAGTTTTGTTTAGGATAAATTGGATTCTGGGTCTGATTAATTTGGAAAATATGATTATTTATTTATTATTTTGGTTTTGGAGAATACCTAATAAAATATCCGAAACTGCAATCCATCCCTTGATTTTTTCCACGATTTCTTCCAAATGGGAATGGATTAATTTTTTTATAATTACAAGGGCCTAAATCAATAAAATATTACCCTCGGTGATGTGGAGGTGATCCACCCACTTAAATAAATGATTTTAAAATCTTAAAATATTTTATATGTCTTGGAGGATTACTACTGGATTTAAAAAATATATCAAATAAACATAAAATAAAATTATTTTTAATGGAACCCATATATTTGGTTAAAGATACAATTTTTATTGCTTATTAAATAACTTTTTGGACATTTTAGTGTCATAAAATACAAGTTATATTTATACTGTATTTATTTTTTACCTAAAAATTCAGTTGTGTAAGAAAATTATAAAAAATTCAGTATTGGATAATTCAGAATTCCAGATTTGAAAAATAATATTAATTCTATCTAAATAATTTTTATATTATGTGATTTGTAACTTTTAAAATAAATAACATTATTTATTGAAAATGATGGGTTTGTTGACACGATCATTTTTTGAACCCTTATAAAAATTACATTTTAATTTATAAAAATTAAAGTATCATTTATATTTAATAAAAAATATATAATAATTATATTTTATTAATATAATAGTTATTTGAAATATCAATTAATTCATCAAAATAGATATCTTATTTATCCAAAAAACTATTTGTGATTTATTTAATAAAAATAAAAATCATTTATAAGGTAACAATAGTAGTATGAAAATATATTCCTTACATTAAAAAATAATGTACATATTCTTATTTCTAGGGTCATGATACATTTACCATTAATAAACCTGCATTTTCCATAAGAGTAAGCTGCATGATGGTGGGGAATTCATGCGTTCATTCAACGAACATGGTTTTCACCATGATATCTATGATCTTGAACTTATTCCACAAATATTTTTTCTCATTATTATGTTCTTAGATCTAAAATTGGTCTTGGTTTAGGGAAAATCCAAGAAATTGTATCTCCCTCAGAAGCTTCGTTAAATGGGTTTCATAGGGTATGATCGTATATGTTGATTCTATCACTTCATTTATATCTGAAAAATTGATTGTTTAAAACCCTATATTTATACTAGTCATGTGATCATTATTCAATGACTACATTATATATTCTAAGGATAATTTGAAGTCATTAAAACTAATTGGATTAAAAAAAGTTATTGTGTTTTTTAAAACCATAAGAAATATGATTTAATAAAAAAAGAGAATTTTTTTCATAATAGTTTAGGTAATTACAATCTTCCCCCCTTTTAGAAATTTCACCCTCAGAATTTTCATTTCCCACACTAAAACAGATGAGGTTGTGTCTACTTCATCACATCCTTCAATTCCCACATTTCTTCTTCAAACTTGTGGTTTCTCCACAAAACAATGACTAGGGGCATTGACTTATTACAGAGAACCTTTTTTCTATGATCTAATATCTTCGCTGGTTTCTCCTCATTGGAAGTTCATTCTCCAAGGGTACCACCTCAGGATTGAGTACATGTGATGGGTATAATATGTACTTTTTCAAGAGGGATACATGAAATAAATCATGTACTTGATATAGTTTTAGTGGTAGTTCTATTTGATAGGCCACTCTCTAATGCAATCAAGGATATAAAAAGAGGTGATGTAACTTGGAATAGGATTTACCTTCCTCTGAAATCTAATCACTCTATTTTATGGAGATATATGGAGGAATACCATGTCTCCTAAATCATACTCTAGGTGACATCAAAAATTTTCAGCCCAGCTCTTTTGTCAAATCCGGGAATCCTTGATGTGATGCGGAATGGTCTTATCCTTTTCCAAAATTTCCTTGACCATTTAAAGACATAGAAGTTTTATTTTCTCAACTTCACCCCACTATGTTAGTGTTCTACACCCCCTCCAATAAAGGGTTTCATAGGGAACCATTTTGATGCTCAAGTGGAAACTTTTTTTGAAAGATAACTAATCCCAAGGAAGATATTAGTCTCACACTCCATCAAAATCAATTTATAATTCTGTCGACATGTCTTCATGTTCTTAGACAGTCCACTCAAACGTTCCATCATTTTTAGGGTGAAAATCCTGACTAATGTCTAGATGAGTGTTTAGAGCATGTTGGATATAGTTCCAAAGTATAGAGGTGAATCTCAGATCTCGATCAGGAACAATCGATTATGATGCTCTATGAAACCATACTATTATATTGATGTATAATCAAAAAAGTTGATCTAGTGATAAATCCTTTTGAATCAAAATCAAGTGTTAAGTCTTTGTTAGATGATCCACAATAACAAAAATAGAATTTTATCCCTTTGATGGCTTTGGAATTCTGGTGATAAACTCCATGGTGATTTTTTCACATTTCAATATTTGTAGGGGTAATGGTTGTATTATCCACTTATATTTATTCCTTCTAGCCTTCACTTTCAAACATTACATGAACATTCATGTATAATAAACGATCTCCTTATACATATTATCCCACCAATAGTGTTCTCAAAGATCTCAAAACATATTTATGTTTCCTGGGAGAATGCATAATGTCAAACCACATGCATCATCAAATAGTTCATTATCTAAAATAGGATTTGATTAACCACATATTATTGAACCATGTCTCACAATTAATTCTTCATTTACATTGAACTTCAAGGATTTACATTTTTTGGTAGTTTCCAATTTATTCTGAATTTTCACATTCTTTGTTAGCATCCTTTAGCCCTTTAAGAAGAGGAAATTGAGAAATAATTTGGGTAATTATTGATGATGTTCCTCCCTTTATGATTCCCATTCCCATACTATTAAAATATAAGATGATCATATCCTTCTCAATTCCCATTGAGGATAGAATTAATAAATCATTTCTACTTAGAGGATCCCCCACATTGTTCGATTTCCCAAGATGGTAGTGGATTGAGTCGTCGTAATCCTCGATGAGCTCTAACATTCATCAGTAGAACATATTAACATATTTCTAAGTGAATATATATTTTATTCTCTTATCATTAATATATATCTCACACCTCTCCCCATATATATAATACCACTAGATTTTTAAATAAATGATCACAACTTCAAGCTCTATATCATTTGTGGTATAGTTTTCCTCTATAATTTTAAACTTTCCTGAAGAATAGTATATGAATTTTTCATTATGTATTAAAACACATCCTAATACCTTCTTCGAATCATCATTGATTTCCATGAAATTTTATACACATGTGGGTAGTCTGGGCATAGGGGGAATGAAAATCCTATTTTTCAACTCATGTTTTCAATCTTTACATTCATCTTTCCAATAAAACTTGACTCCCTTACAGGTTATCTTGGTAAGAGGGTTTGATAATAACGGAAAATTTCCAAAAAATCTCCTATAAAACCCTCATAATCCCAAGAAACTATGGATATATACCACATAAGTTGGCCCTATCCATCCATCAACTTATTTTTTATTTCAAGGAACCATAGATATCAAATTTCCTGTGATGATATTCCCTAAAATGAGACTTATTTCAAATAGAACACACACATTTTGTACGTGGAATAAATATTATCCTTTTGTAAGGTCTTCAACACAGTGTTCAAATTCTCCTCATGATCCTCCTTTCATTTGGAGTATATTAAAAAATCTTCTATAAATACTACCAAAAAATTTTCAAGGTATTCTTTAATTACTCTATTAATCATGTCCAAGAAGATTTCTTGAGCATTAGTGTGCCTGAACGACATCAATATGAAATAATAGAGCCCGTACCTTGTATGAAAAGAGGTCTTGGGATATCTTCCTTCTTCACCATTACTTGATAACATCCTGGCCAGATATCCACCTTCGAGAACTATTTTGTTTTGAAAAGCTGATCAAACATGTCATCAATCTATGGAAAATGATACTTTTTATTTATCTTGATCTTGTTGAGATAATGATAATAAATATAAAGTCTCATTAATGCATCCTTCCTCATGATGAATAGGACTGGTGCACCCCATAGTGAAGCACTTGGGCATGTGAACCATTTACATAGATTCTCTTATAGTTTTTTCTTCAGTTCATTATGTTCGACAACAACCATATTATATAGAGACTTGGATATTGGAAAGACCTTAGGTATATACTCAATTGAATATTCAACCTCTCTGAAAGGAGTAAGACCAGTAAATTCCTCGGGAAACACATCATCGTAATCCATTACAACATGAATGTCTTAAGGGATAATTTTTTCCTTAGAAAATATAATTTTAGAAAGTTATGCTTGCTCATAGAGAAATAATATACATTCTTGAGATGGTGTTTCTAAAGAAGATTCATCCTCCAACTTGAAATTTTATATAATCGGGGGTTTATTCTCCATACAGAGATTGATATCCTTCTTGCTGTAATTTTGGTCTGCGCAATATAGGTAAAACTAATACCTGCCAAGAATTGCATCAAATTCCACCAAATGGAGGGTAACAATGTTCTCCAATAAGTCCATCCCATAGACATTGATAGGGGTAGAGTTATATACTTGGGATGCAATTTTTCCCCATTTTCCATTTTAACTCACATATATAATTTTATGATATGTGGTGCTGTTTTGATAGTTCTACTAAACATTCGTGATATGAAGGAATGTGTAGAACTATGGATGATAATCATACATTTCATTTTTTGGATTTTTGTTTGAAATTCTATGATATAGAAATAGGAATAAGTAATTTTTAAATATTGAACACATAAATGGTAAACCAATGACATTAAGTGGGTAAATTATAAATTACATTTATCTTCTTTATGTATGAGTTTATAATATTCAATCTAGGTTATCCTGGTATATTTCCTAACATATATTATTATGGGTTTTCTTTGTTCCCATTATAATGATTCATAATGAGCTTAAGAATTTAATAAAGTATATCCCCGAAGAGTTTCAAACCAGGTGTACAGTATGGCAAATTTCGGTGTACTATATTACCCCAAATCAGGCTCGGAACATCGTATCGGGGTTATTACTACAAGGTACATCTATTCCAGAACCATTTCTACATGAATTATCTAAGAAAAGATTTATTTTCTTTATAAACCACTTATTCTATTCTAGAAAAATTTTGGGGAAATTTTCTTAAACACAGTCTTATCCTTAATTATTCTATTAGAGTTTTCTAATCAGAATCCAAAAAACAACTAATTTTTTTTCTTATGATACCAACTACAACTACCCTGATCCTATCTACACATTAATAATTTATTTATAAAATTAAAAAAACACTTATTAAAACTCAAAATATTGATAATTCCAGTGTCCATGTGAATTAGGTTCATAGCATAACAATATATAACATGGGAAAGGAAAATTAGCGAACACTTACATCACATGGTAGTTATATTCCAAAAAAAACCTCATAGGATATCTTGGGGACAATCCGAATACATGGGTAAACTATATATCCAAGTAAGGGAATAAACAAGGACTAAAATGAAGCTGATAATTCATGTTAGACAATAGGCATATCAATGGAGCATAAAAGGAACATGAATTATAAGGAATGTTATAACATGATAATTAGTACATGGAAAATGTGATAACAACTTAAAACACTATATCATAAATACAAGTCAATTCAAAATCTTCCAAGAACCCATGGTGTACAAATTACAATAATTTAATTAGGTACAACCCTTTCCCAATATGACGTATCAAGATACTATACTTTTCCCAATGCATTGGAGTACTATCTAGGTGCACCCCTCATAATCCTTTAAATCTCATGTTTATGTGTTCCTCATAGATCATAAAACATGGATTCATTTATCAACATAATTTATTACATGACTAAAGAATGAATAAATATATTTATGTCCCTAATAAATAATTATATGTGCATAAATGTGATTACCCTTGATAGAAAAATTGGTATGGAATTCACTACACAATTATCTTGGCATTGAAAATCACTTAGAAATTTCCCCAACATAACAACATTACATAAAAATTAAAAAAATGGATTATAATATATAAATTGGTATATTATCATTTAAACGTAAAATGGGAAGTAATAGATACATGAAAAGACTTGTCTCAACATTAGGGAAAATAAAAAGAATGCATAAGTTCATAAAAAAACATGAACATTGAAGAGAAGGTTAGGATCACTCATGGAATTTCAGCATAGAAATTACCTAGTTAATGGTTATAATGGAGGAGGATAAATGATATATCATTTAAAAGGTAGGAAATTTATAGTAAGGTAATGATTATAAATGAATGAAAATATAATCTTTCGAAATTATAAGATATAATTTCAAATAGGTTTCACGAATCTGAAAGGATGAGAGGAAAGTAACTTACTTGAATGTGTGATCCAAAGGCTTGGGAGTGGCTTCTTGAGAGCATAGGGGTGTCTTGGGAGGACTCTAGGGTGTGTAAGGAAGATTGTGGATATTCTACAAGGTGTTTGTGTGGAGAAAAATGGTATCTTGGTTGGGTTTATATAAGAAAAAAAGGGGAAATTATGAATTATTTTGGTTTTGGACACTACATAATAAAATATCCAAAAACACAATACATACCATGGGTTTTCCATGGTTTCATTCAAAGAGGAGTGTTTTCTATTATTTTCTAAGGAAAATGAACTAACTTTTTAGAATATTACCCATGGTGATGTGGAGGTGAGTCACACATTTAAATAAGTGATTTTAAAATCAAAGAATATATTATAAGTCCTAGAGGATTCAAAATGGATTTAAAAAATAAATAAAATAAATATAAAATAAAATTATTATAAATGAAATCCATATACTTGTTCGTAGATCCTGTTTATATTACTTATTTAATCACTTTTGGATCATTTTTAAGTCAAAAAACACAAATTATATTAATGTTGTACTTAATTTTTACCAAAAAATTTGACTATCCCATAAAATGATGAAAAATACACCGTTGGATAATTTCAACATCATTATTCTAAAAATAAAATTAATTTTCTCTGAATAATTTTTTAAATATATTAATTATTCCATTTAAAAAATAAAAACTGATATTCATTGAAAATGGGGTGGTTTTTTGGATCATATTTTTTTCAACCCTTATAATAATTACTTTTTTTTCAAAAAAATAATGCAATCCATTATATTTATTAATAATTATTTAATAAAAATATTTTATTAAAGGATTTTTTATTTAAAAAATATATTAATTCATCAACATAGATATCCTAATTAACAAAAAAAATACTATTCATGTTTTATTATATCAAAATAAAAATAATTTATAAAGTAAAAGTTATATGATTAAAATATATTCATTATTTTATAATAAATAATTTACATATTTTTATTATAAGGGTGTTGATACATATACCTTTAATACACCAACGAATGACCAATAAATAAGGTGTGCGGTGATGGGGCCTTCATGGGGGTGTTCGGTGAATGTGGTTGGTTCCTTGATCTCGATGATATTAAAATTATCCAATAAATGTATTCTATCATGCTTAAGTTATTAGACAACATGTGGGTATTCGTCTTGGAAAAATCCCAGAAATTTTATCTCCATTGGAATACTATCACATCATTTATCTATGAAACTTGGATTTGCTAAAACCCTATATTTATACAAGTCATGTGGTCACTTTTCAGTGTCTATATTATCAATTGTATAGATACTTAAAATTCATTAAAATACAATGGTATAATAAACAAAATAATAGAATGTGTTTTTTATAACCATAGGACATTTTATTAAATAAAAAAATGGGAATTTTATTTATTAATGTTCAGTTTGTTACACTTTGAATACTGGATGGAACCTGGCAGTGATGCCCATATCTAGGGGCATGAAATCGCTAAGAGTGAAGGAAAGGTTCAACATAAATGAGGGACTTTTATTTCCCCTGTGCCATCAGTGTTTGTTCTTTCGAGGAATGAATGTCTGAAACGTGGATGCAGAATCCTTAACTAGAGAAGGAAAGGCTACTTAAAGAGATTCATGTCATCTTGATGTGGTACATATGACACCATGGGCATTAGAAACTACCATGTGAGACAACATTTGTCATAATTCAAGATTCAATAGTTGGAATCTTTCTTCCATTCACCCTTCTATATCTATGAAGCTTCTCCAATATGTATGTTACATGTTCCGAGGCATGGACCAATATAACCACACCATTTTCCACTTGGTTTAGGAGCCATTCCTTGAACACATAGCATTTTTTGATCGTATTTCTAATGATCTTGTGGTAGGGGAAGTAGTTAGGGCTATCAGTGAGCACGATCACATGGGGATTCTATAATTATATTATATTCACAACCCCTTGGTCAAAGGAACTATATAAATAACTAGGAACATGAACCTCCTTGAAGAAGTAGTTTCAGTTCCTCCTATTAGGAAAGGGGGCTCTGAGATCATGAACCTGGAAAAGATCTAGAGCCTCAAGAGTTAATGAATCCACATTATATCATCTTGGAAGATGCACTTGGTGAGGAGGCTCCTATCAATTCTATATAGGGTGAGGCTGAGCCCGATGAGGTTGCTGCACTCAACGAGGCTACCCTTGGGGAGGCTCTACTGGTAACCAATCTTACAGCTCATGGGCCTCTAGATGTACTACGATGGTATGCTCTTCCTTGGTGGATCTTATTGCATAATTTGGAAGGGGAAATGGGCATACCTACATAGTCTGCTTCAATGATTCCTCCAAGTGTTGACCCTTTTCAGATAAATCCTGAAATCCACCCAGTTTGTTATTAGTGATGAGGGAAGAGATCATCATAGTTTGGATGATCCCCATGCACATCATCAGAAATTTATCTTGGTTCAGTTGCATGTCGAGTGAATACATGTGGCCCTTCCATTGGGAAACAAAGTTTGTGACATAATCATCTGACTATTGATTGCACTTTAGGAGGTCATTAATTCATGTCTAATGGGTGGTGTAATTGAACTGGTAAAAAAATAGTCTATAAAGGTCTTCCCAACCAGGGATTTATCCAATGGGATTCCCAGCTATCACATCTCTAGGGATTTGAGAAAAGTAGTGATAGAAGCTATAAATCATTCTAGAGGGGGTTTGTATACTAATGTTGATATATGGCTTCTAGTGAATTAACAGTATCATCAACCCTATATGAAGTATTGATGTCTCACGAAGTAGATTATGAAGTATCTTGGTTAGAGGCCCGAAGAGAGACTTTATTTAGATGTCGAGGAATATTATTAGGCTTCTCAGGTGTATTTGGCGAAACATACAATGTTTGTTTTATATAAACTGGTGTTTATACTCTATCAGGATGTGTCACATCACCGAGATTGATTGGGGGAATATTTCCAAGTTGAACTTGTGGCTACCCTTGTGGACCCAATGAAAGAGAAACATGATCCTAATGAGTGATTTGATAATCTAGGTGCAACTCACCAAGGAGCTCATTGATGATATCAATCTTATCCATTATATGATAATGAGGGGTGGCCCTTGTGGGATCATCCTCCTTTATCTATTCAACATTTGGTGGATTATAGGACTTGAAAGTCCCAATATACTCTTTACCCTTGTGGATATTCTCAATTAGTGGTAATGATACATAATGTTACTTAAGACCTAGTGTATTCTTTTCATGTGAGTGCAAACACTTGTAGGGTTTAACAGATACTATGCTAAACTAGGGGGTGGGTTATATTTATTGATCTATGCACTAGTGTCCCCATAAATAGTAGATAAGTTATGGAAAACCATTTATACAATGACAAGACCTGAAGAAATATCCTTGGTATGAGTTGGTAGGTCTGGTTGTCGCAGGACATGACTTATGTGGAGAGAAACATAATGTCCCCATCCTTAAATATGCACATGCATGGATTACACTTCATGAATTATATGGAAAACTATGAATCCCCAGATGCATCATTGTTGGTGGGTCTATTTGCATCCAGGTGACATCGGGTGTTGAGCCATAAGGAGTGCTCAAAACTCAACCATGTGACAATGCTAATGAATGCCTCCAAAATGATGCCAGCACTTTGGGTAGACCAACTATTGATCCTGGAGGTGAAAACATGTCACCGAGATGGTTTAATAGAATCACATGACCCAATCCACAACGAGGGAATATGGGATGTTGAATTTGGAAACCTCATTCTTCCAAAATACCATAAAAATTAATCAGTGACAAGAGTATCACACCATAATAATTATTTATAGGTGGGGTTTAGATCCTGGTTGACCCTAGAATTGATTGGTGTTAGCTAAGAAATTAAAGGCGACACTAAAAAAGATCAATGCAGCTATGGACTAGCTGATAGAGGAGCCACTGCATGAGAAGACTATTTCGTACACAATAGGTTCTCTCTCTGAGGTGTTGTTATCTGTATCATCAAATCCCTATAGGATTGGGTTCCTACTACCACCACATGTTTGATGGAATATGTAGTCATATTCGGGTCTACCAGATTCTCTTTGTATATACAATACCAGAATAAATCTATATGATCTCAGTTAGAGGTAGATCATGGAATTGGAAATAAAATAGATGAATGCACCCCCCATAACCAAGACATGAATCAAATATTCCTCCACATTCATGTAGTTACAAATGTATTTTGGAATTTTGTGCATCTCATCTTACAGGATGAAAAATATCACATATCAGGATCATTACTAGACTTTGATATAGATGACTAGGGTTATGGCTTCATCAATGAATCACATTATGATTCAAAATATGTTATGTGAACCAGATTTAAAATGATTTGGAACTACCCAGAGTTTAAACATTAGTGGTGGTAGTTCTCCCTTCTTCCCCGGGACAATTCTTTAGGGAAGTGATGTTTTCTGCATGAGAATGATATCTGTGATGTCTTTTGATGGTTTTGGGAGGATATTCTCTTTTGGTATTGATGTAGTAGGTAGGACCTCTAGATTGATCGGTGGTAACATAGAGACGACCAATAAGTTTATTGTGATAGTGGGGAGGTCCTTCTATTTAGTGATTAGAAGAGTGAGGAGGGAATTAAAAATAATAAAAAAGTAGACTGGTAGGGCCTCTATGTTGAGATTCATGAGTATGGGGAGGACCTCCATACTAGTTTCTAAATGTGTGGGGAGGAAATCTGTTTTGGCTGGTGGATTTTGGGGGAGGTCTTCCATTCTAGTTGTAAATGGAATAGGGAGGACATATGTGTTGTTCAATTATTGTATGAGGAGGAAATCTATACTTATTATATATGAAGGGGGGAGAATTCCACATAGATCAGTACTGGGGACATGAGGAGGACCTCCATGTTAAGAATGAGAGTGGAAAGCGGTACCCCTTTGGTAGAAGATAGTAAGGGGATGTCCTCCATACTGAATATCATTATCACAGACTGGTTTATAATGGCTGGTGTTGGTAACAATGGTTTATTGAGTCAACAAAACCTACCTGTAGTGAGGCTAGGGTCTTATTCCTAATCAGACTTTGATGAGACCTTTCTCTTTAGTAGTGAGGCTGTAAAGGGATACTCCTAGTGTGTAAAGTGGCATTGGAACTATGGAAGTTGTTAAAAAATTTCATAAATCCACCTGATATTGGTCCCAATTTTATCATCTGGTCATTTGATCCAGGTATGGAAAAGATGGAGTGTAGTCCACCTACTCCTCGGCCAAGAGTATGGATCATTGTTGGCATTGACGGGGCCTAGTGGGAGCCCTCCTCATTGGCTCCCAGCCAGTAGTTGTATTTTCTATGACTCTAGCATCCCCTAACTCCTCTGTTTAGGGAATAGATTGGCAGGATCTCTTTGAGGAGAGTCTCCCTAAATAGTTCATCCTTGGAGTGGAGAGTAGTGGCTCTCTATGTAGTCCTTACGGTGGTGGTGTTAGCAAATCACAAAATCCCTTAATTACATGCATGTTATATCCCTCATGGGAATGACCCCATCCTACTTGTATCATGATAAGAGGGATTTTATAACTCTAATATGAATGATTTTTGACGATGAGAGAGGGAATGGATGAACAATATCCGAATTCATGTTTGAAGTCATGGAAAATGTGGTTTCATGCCATATTGTCATGCTGACACTTCTCCTGTCTCTACATCTATGGGAATTCAACAATTGATTTCCTACAACATGTGTCCTGTAAAGTTAGAAGATTCAGATGTCAGTACTGATCGTTTGAAATAAATTCCTAATTACCTACTAACTTCTAATAATTCATTTATAGAGATATTTTTCATCTCTTATGATGTTGTAGACCGTAATTCCCAACATTTTACTGACCCAATTTCGGGTTAGTACCATGTTGGTTCCACATTTTTTTAGTGGGTCCTGGTGCGGGATAACCGGATCCAGTTACATTCTAATCTACTGATTTCTCAAATTGGACTATTATCCATGATTTAGGAGAATATTTTTACACTGAGTTCACAATTTCATTTTTAAATGCCTTTGTCAGGGAGTGCCTACTCATCTATGACATGGTGCGTGCATGCATGCTGCTCTTATTACCCCCACATTTACACTTTCAAAAGGCAGGAAACATTAATCCCATTAATTGGCGATGTATAATACTTTACTTAAATTGGATGATGGGATTTCTGTTTCTCCTTCCATGGATTCCATTTTATAATTAATCACCTTGTCATTTTGTCCATCACAGAGTTTTGTATATTCATGGAACTCATTCCTAGCAGCATCTCATTGTGGATTATGGTAACTATGCTTCTACTATTAGGAAATTCCAAGGGGTCATGACAGAGTAGAAACCAACGATTAGGAAGGTAGTGATGTTGTTAATCGTTGTTATGACTAGACAATGGGAACATTAGTCAATGTAATCTCCTTCATAGGAGGTCATATCAGAGAGTCATCTCAGATACGGAACCTAAGAAATCCCATGTCGATCACATGGATCTGATTCCAAAGGAATATCATTATATGATTTTACCTTAGGAATCCAATGGTTAGAATGGGGAAGTATTATGAGTCTGGTTACAAGTTTAACATCTTACGTAGATGGAGTGAAATTGTTCAAAATTCCCTGTTTAGGTGGATATTGGAGATACATCCCTAGGAGGGAGCACCTGGAAGGTTTACAGATGGAAGGATCATAATGCCCCCTTGAGGTAGATCCAGGGGTGTGACCCATAAAGGGATGATGTTACACTTTGAAGGCTAATATGGACACCCATGAAGGTGGATTAAGAAGTTTCACCCATATGAGTGGGGCACCAAAGTTTACCATTGGTGGGGATTTTACATTAAGTAAGAAGCCTACATATGCTTCCTAGGAGGAAATAATCAAAACATACATAGTTCAATAAGTGGTGTGGAGATAACACATAAGATTTTCGCATATTGGTGGAACAATATCTTTGGGATGTGGAATCCTAGGTAAAATCATGATATATTATGGGTGGAGTGGATGAAATTTATGGAGTGGCTGAAGTTTGTGGGTGATAGGAATAAACCTCATAAAGGATTCATAAATTTCATAGTTATTTGGGTATAAAATTTCATGTAGTTTGGAATGGGAATTGGGACTTTTACCTGAATATCAGTCCCATGGAAATGGAGAATGTGGTTGGGTCTTATGCATGAGTTATTTCTATTTGGTTGGGTCTTATGTGTAGAAGCGTCCCATTTTGGGAGACAAGATGTGGTGGGGGCCTATGCGTAGAAGTGGCCTAACTGGATGGAGATTTATAACATATGTCTATTTAGAGGTCCCAATTGAGGTTTGGGATTAGGGATTTCATGAGCTCTTCTAACATCTAAGTCCACAAGAGTCATGATCACTGTGAGAAGAAATAGATAATATTATACCCAAAGATCACATGATCCTCTTTTTCCGCTATTGGATGAGGTGCTAAAGACCATAGTGAGAGGGTGGGAACATTGAGTGTTCTGTTTCGTCTTTTATTTTGGTTACAAATATTATGAAATATTGGGATATATCCAAATACATACTAGGATGATCCAATGAGGTTTATGTGTGCCTCCTCCCGCAAAAAAATTTAGGGGATTACTCTAGGAGAGAATCCTAAGAAGATAACATTCCTTGCGAGGAGGAGGATCTTATTCCATGTCAAACAAACATGGGAATCCTAAATTTTTCTCATAGGGAGAGTCCATAGTTTAACATAATGTGTTGATGTTGATGGTTCCAGGAAGTTCAACTCATACATGGGGGACTTACTCCTTGCACATTGGTGTTACCTAACCATTCCACACACAACCCTAATTGGGACAAGGTATCGGCAATTCCAAGTTGGAATGGCATGGAGGATTGGTCAGTCACGAGGTCCACATTAGTGTGACTACACTGGAAAGAAAGGGGGATCATTGTACCTATTATGAAAAGAAAAGGGTAAATTTGAATCTAGGGATTCACATGGAGTTTAATGGGCCACATGAATGGGTATCACTGGTCACATAATGAGAGAAGTATCATATGAATTGATCCTAGATTGATATTGAGGATTGGAGCACTCAACCTTCATGAAATGGTGTTAGCAGAAGGGAGACAACATAAAGAGGGATAGGTGAATGGATTTTCCAAGAATATTCCCTCATTAAGTGGTGCTTTATGAAGCTCAAGTGCTTCATCTTGGGAAGGGGACTCACAAAGAAAAAGGCTTCATGAAACATATTCACCATGCTTTTTAATGAAGTATTGAATCACTAAAGGAGTTCTTTGACAAGGCTTAATTCTTCACATAGCGTCAAATACCCCAAAGGGCCTTCCTCCTCTACGAAGGGTATAGGCGTCTATGAAAGGAATACCAAGATTAGGTGGAGGTATTTTGGATCATGGGAAAAGGGATTTCATGATGATAGGATACCATGGGTGATCCATTTGTAGTTGGTTCATGATGATTAGGGTGCTTCCAAAATTTCATGAAATTTTGAAGTCTGATGCTAGAAATGTATCCATTTATGTTGGATTTAGTTGGGAATTTATAGGCATATAGATCTCCCAAATATATGATGTATTTAGTAATGAAAATATGGGCTCTGTGGGTGACTGTTGATCTATCATACTCATGAATCTATCCATAAATCCTTAGTGTGGTAACAGTGCGACGTTAGAATCATTGAGAGTACCATTATATCCTCTTGAATTTATAGTTATGGGTGGATCTTTGAAAAATGGATTAACGAATAAAACCCATAAGATTGGTTTTGAGTAGTTTGTGATCTGTTTTTCTTCTGAACAACTGTGGCCTCCTTGAATATTATAGTGTAACATATTTCGGCACTAACCCACTCTTTTTTAATTGTTTCCATTTGTTTAGTCTTTTTTGGATATTTAAGAAAAACATTCATGCACTGTTTCCTTGTATTCATCAATTATTTGAACTTCTCGCTTACTTTTTTAGCATCATCAACATTCCATAGCCATTATTGTTTTCCTCTTCTATTTTAATCCATTTAGAACCAAATGATACTTATCTAGGGAGTATAGCGATGCAAGATTAATGTGTATGGCCTTAATGATTACTTAATCCACACAATTAATCTAACATCCCATATTTTTCTTGAGTGGATAGATTTGGTGATGTTCCACTAAAAAATTATCTACATTAAGAATTAACCCACATTTTTCCAACGACATCCCCACATATATTATTCCACTTTCCTAATAAAGATATATTATTATATAAAATATTTTCATTGTCTCCCGACCTTACACATCAGAATAATAATCTGTAAACTGTGTTCTCCAACATTGATAATGAGTATTTTCAAATTTTCAATAGGTATCTCATCAATTAGTTTGATCTGTTTTTTTCATAGGGATCAAGGATCTATTTGTAATATTATTTTAGAAACTTAGATTTTAAAAAATTCCTCTACGATTTCTTGAACAACAGAGAATCAAAGTCATTTTTTTCAATTTAAATGTGAGAAATTATTGACTTATATTGAGATATATTAGGGTAATATTTCACTTTCACATTGGAAACCATCTTATCACCAACATATGAAGATTACCCTTTAACCATAATTGAGTATATAAATTATTCTATGGATTTTTCACAATCATTGTGAGTAATAATTAATATATATCATGTCTCAAAAATTTCTTCTTCCCAAGGAAACAAAATCTATTAAGGATAACTGATAATCTTCCCTTTTTCAAATTCTCAAAACTAGGGACTCCTAATCTCATCAACAGAGGTTGACTCATTTATAATCCATTATAGTTTTTCTTTATCCATGTTATTTTTCTCCTTCAACAAGTCCCTCTTTTATTACTTGAGCTATGTAATCTACTCATTATAAGATTTCAAATTTCCTTTCAACTCCCACTAAAATTATAGAATTTATTCTTTATCAACATCACATCGTAATGAAACAAATATTTCTAAAAATTTACAATGAAATTTACATCATAAAAATACTACTAGATGAGTCACATTTTTCTTTATTTATCATAATACTTCATCTTTTTCTAATAGAATGTTGTTTTTTGTATTTTGATGTCTTCTCATTTTCTGCTTTTGATTTAGATTCCTCTAACACCTTATTTGAAAAATATTTTAGAATATGGCCAATATCATCACAATTATTACATCATAAGAATTTATTACCTCTTCCTTTATATTTTTCCTTCTAGAATCCCTTTGATAAAATAGAAACACTTTGGTTGAATTCTTCATCACTTTCTTCACCATTTGAGTTAATATAATTTTTCATTTCATATTATTTTACTTATCATTTTATTATAGATTTTGAGACCGTGTGACATTTTTTTTAATATCAAAATCTTATTCTATTAACATCTCATATGGAATGAATATATTTTTTATCTCATAAACTATATGATCTTACTTATCTTCTAGTGGTGATATTTAATTTTATTACCAATATATACAAATTTCTCATTATTTTTCAAAATCATGGAATCATATGCACTATCACATAAAACATATATATTTCTCACAATATCATTGAACATTATAAATTAGGTTTCAATCATATCATCATCATACATCATTATATCTTTTAACATTCTCCACTAGATGTGATGTTTAGAAACACTGATATTGATATTTCATTCAACAATGCTAAAAAATTTATCCCCAATCTATTTTTCCTTTCATATTCCAATCACCATTATGTACAACATTTGTAAAAGAGACAGGAAGAAAAAATTGTAGACATTATAATCATTCTCCATAATTTTATGTTGAAAAATGTTTTATAATAGTTCCGTTAGTAATTGGTGGAAATCCAATGGTGGACGACTCAATCACTTATAGGAGAAGAGAGAAGAGATAACATAGTATCCTTTTCCACTAATTGTGGTATTTAATTACATATAACATAGAATAACCTAGGCAATTCATATAGTTTTTACTGCCTATTCTCAAAAAAATTTCCTTCTTATATTTTTATAGGCAACATCGTTCTTTTCCCAAAAACATACATGTTATTAACTTGGTTCAAATAACCCCTGAGAGTGGGGGGGGGGGGAATTAGTGGTATTTTTATAGACCCTAAATTAAACCACTTTAACTTGTCATGTTTCTCAATAAACCTAATGATTTATCATAGAGTCACCTCATGTGAAGTAATAATAAGAAAGAAAGAAGCACATAGTAAATATAAAGATAGATCATAATAACCTACTACTTTGCATGATTTGTGATCCCCCATTCAAGGATTCGTACATTATATTAAAAAAATTTCTATAACAAAATATATTCCAAATCTTTAAACATAGAGGCTATAAGGTTACAGCTTCCAAAATCCATTGGAAGAACCAGAGATTTCTCAAGAAAAAATATGACTAAGAGAACAATGTCTTTACTCTAACTCCTAGAAATATCATTTATTATTGATGATTTCGCATATACATAAGAATATGTTCAATAAGATCTCTATGTGTACAATTATTCAATTAATTTATATTAAAGTCGTATTTAGGACATTCACATATAATTTTTTTGAACTATATTTTGTGAGATGAAATGGTTCTCCTTATTTCCTAAAATAATTACAAACATTTCCAGAATTTTCAATCTAAAAAATGTAACAAAAATTATAATTTTACTTCTTCCACCTTTGATATAGATTTGTTTCATGATTTAATAACTCTATCACATTTTTATTCCATGTCGTATCACTATTTACAACTCATTCCTCATTCATTAATTCTTCAATATTTATATTCACTTTCAATATAAGTGTCAATAAAGTTAGTTTCGAAATTAAAATTTGGAAACATCTTGATCATTGGAGGTGGTACTATATATTTATACAACAAATGAGTTTTAGATTTTATTTCTCGATCAATAATAATTGAGTCTTATTCATGAATTTTTGTTTCAATCACTGTGAAAATTTTCTATTTCTTTATTTTATTTTCATCAAAATAAAATAATTTAAATCAATTGAATTCTCTAGGCCTATGGAATAGTGGAATGAAACTTAATTTTAGGAAATTGAAATGATATCATAATTTTAGTTATTTAATTAGGTATATATTTAACTTTATGCATTCAGGTTATATGATTAAAAGTCAAAATTTCAAAGTCATTCAATAATTTGACATCCCATAATGGCCACCGTGAATAGAGGTCCTCCCTTATTCAATGTGGTTTCTCATAGTTTGAGTTTCAGATCTATAATCAAGGATGGTTATTTAAAATTATAAGTTTAAAATATATTCTAATTTTGTTAATATGAGGTTTACAATTTATCCAAAATATTTTATATTATTCAAACTCAATATTTCACCTCGAAAACATCTCAAAATCCTATAAGTGTGGAAATCATACAATAAACATGTGAACTCATATAATAGTCATAAATTCATTAAAAAAATAATAAAGATAAATATAATTGTAGAATAAGTCATATGAAAACCATTTCATATAACTTTAATGTCATACGATGATGCATTTTCCATGTTTCCTTCTTAGAACAAAGTCATAAAAGATTTTATGAAGCCTCATAATTTTTTAAATCCATATGTAATTCTCAATGAATTCATATGTAATACTATAATTATTATAAAGTAATTATTTGTGGAATTCCTATTTTGATAATCAAAGACATACTATCATCTTAAAGTCATATGATACCACTAAAGCCTTATGATATGGGACTTTTCATGTATCCTCTTCCAGCTAAAGAATTCCAGGCTTATGAAATTCACTCAAAGACATATGGATCCCATATCTACAGTATCACAACCACTAAATAAGGACTATTAAAATATATTAGATAGTATTTTTATATCCATTTAATCTAGTATTTACATTCATGTTGAATAACCCCACTGTCAACACAATAAATTATTTGGGATACTTCCATGAAAATATTGTAAACACCATCACTTACACCGCCACACACTTATTGAAATTTTGAAAAAAATACATTACATGGTAACTTTAAAGGAATTAAATCCCATTACATATCTTAAATTTATATTGCCTCAGTATAATAAATACAAGAATGAAGAACACCATATATTAAATTCCGTTATGTCCATGCCATACCCATGATATCACATATATTCTTGTCCCACAAGGCCAACCTCCATATTTCATCACATATCATGTTAGCATGACCAGTTAGGGTAAAACTTATACCAGCCAATCCAAAAATTCTATAAGAGAATAACTCTATATAATTCTTGAAACATTAAAATATATTAGTAGTGAAAAACCCAATCATCAAATTAATTATATAATATCAAATCGATTTTTATCCCATGTTAATCATATTTAACAATATAATTTTTTTATATAATATTCTTTTAATTTAAATTTACCAAATACTTTTCAGTATCATTGTAAAAAAATCTAGAATGAAAACATGGTTATCATAATTTTTTCATTGTTTTACCTTAGTTTATCAGTATTATACTTTTTTATTTTCTTTTTTTTTGTATTTGGATGGTATTTTGTGTATTTTTATGGAATCACGACTTTATTAATATAACTAATTACAATGATTTATATTTCATTGAAAATCCATTGTTCTAAGAAGTAAGATTTATATCAAAGGTCTTCAACAATTTTTTATTTTTATTAATCTAGGGGAATTGTTTTGGGAAGACCAATGGATTAAACAAATAGATTGTTTGGAAATAAAAGTAAGAGACTAGAGACTAAATTGATATGAAAATGAAAAGTGTATTATAGAATGATACTATGACATGATTTTGACATATATTTATGGTTTCATCATGAGAAATCATTGGGAATCCAAATGTAGATATGTCAACCCCCATGAATGCGGTATCCCTAAACATAATCAGGTGGAAGGCCCTAAGAAGGTGTTGTTGCACAGGTGCCAGCCCCCATTAAAATATTATAAGTAATTAGGATTTAAAAATTGATTCATGAAGGTACATGTTAAATAATTTCCCAATATATGTATTCTATTGCCCCAATAATGTATATATTCTCCCTCCAACGCTTTCCATGTTGTGAGGAACTACATTTTTGGATATAAAATTTAATCAGTGAAATAGAATACGGAACTGAAAATATAATCTAAAATATATTTTTGAAACTAACATATTATAAATTTAACCTCACACATCATCACAACAACAATTTTATAGAAAACCAATGATTTAGGAAAATATTTTTCTCCAAATTAATATTTCATTTAATAGTTTTTTTGTTAAAAAAATGATTAAAAACAAGATTCAACATATTTAATGAATATTATTAATAGAATATTAGAATAATAAAATGTATATTAAATAAAAATATTATAAATAGTTATAAATTCAAACAAATTATTATTGAAAACACCTAAATATTAAAAACTTCTTTTTATCAATAAAAACAATTTTTATTTTTGAATTTTTAATTTAAAAAATAATTATATAAATTATATAATTTTAATTTTTTGAAATAACACATTATTTTAATTCATAATCTTAAAATTGTATATGGGTTATTTTTTTTTTGATAACTTAAAAAAAATTTAAAGAAAAGAAATTTCTTTTGGTCTTTTCATTTAATTATATATATTTTTTTCATAAAATATAGGATTTTTTTTAAATATATACCAAAATTATTTATAATAAAATAGTTTATATCATTAAAATAATTTTCGTTTATTATTTTATCAAATAAAGAAATTTTATACATAAAGATAAACTCTTTCAAAATCACATTTTTACGCATTAAAAATGCTAATTTGATGATTTATTTTTCCTACAGAAAGAAATTTTATATGATAAAATGGATTTTGTAATGGGAATAATTAGAAATAAATTATAATAGAAGGTATATTTTTTATCATAAAAAATAAATTACATGTGTAGAAACTATTTATCATGGTAAACCCTAAAAGGTTAAAAAGGCTTAAAAGAAGAATAAAAATGAAAAAATGCCAAAAAAATATTTCTATCTGTTTTTTACTTCTATTTCGTGAAAAAATCATCTCCACTAAATTATTTTTAGTTTTTAATTTTTCTTAAAATGTGAAACATGTGCTCTATCATTATGATGTTGGAATATT
This sequence comes from Viscum album, assembly GCA_963277665.1. Taxonomy (NCBI): domain Eukaryota; kingdom Viridiplantae; phylum Streptophyta; class Magnoliopsida; order Santalales; family Viscaceae; genus Viscum; species Viscum album. Next base: position 1,756,968,618 of record OY728137.1, read on the forward strand.
TTCATAAACAACATTCTTAAAACATAAAAAAGGATCCTCCCACCAGCCTTTCAATAACAACTTAATAATTAGTCATCCAAATTTAAAATTTCTATATTTAAATAATATATAATCAACATTCACTTCATTTATCTTCTTATTACCATATTTAGTCCTATGTACTCCCATTCTACAAAATCCTCCAAGGGAAACTCAATGTTCTCAATATAAGTATTACATTTAAATAATGTTTTTTTATAATCCTAGAATAATATATTTTTACCAATATTATTTGATGAATTATGTATTTATATTATACTTAGTTTTATTATATTTTGGGATTAAACATTAACTACATTTCAACTATCTCATTATGAAGAACAGAAAATTCAATATTTAGGCTTGTGAGGACCACTACCTCCACGAGGTTACATCTTAACTTTTTCGCCTCCACCTCTCATAAATGGTCATAAAGATTGAAATTATTAATAAATGATACATTTATTATAATTTTTTAAAATGAAAAATTATTATAAACCTTCATTATTTATCATTTTTTGAGAAATGTACCCATTAATCATGCATTTGTGTAGACTATCACTTCCATGAAGTAACATATCTAATTTTTCATATTGTTTCATTTATCATTATTTATATTTCATTAAATATAATTTAAAACCCAAAAAAATATCAAAATAATAATTCTATTCTTATTTAATAGTTATTTTATTTCATAATAAACCATTTTCATAATCATAATCATCGATTAAATATGGTATTGTCATATATGGGTCAATCTAACCACTTACAAGAATAATAGAATAAAATAATATAGTTAAGGACTATAAATTATTTAAAATTTATAACCAAATATAAAAACCATTAAATAGAGATTTTAATTTTTTAATGGTAATATGAAGTTTAAAATCATTAATTTTTAGTCCAGTGTTTTTTTTGTTAAAAAACAACTAAAACAAGCTCGTTTTAAAATTAATCTATAATGATAGTAACAAAAAGTCTGATATTATCAAATTATAACATTATAAATATTTGTAGTTCACCAATTATAATAACTTTTATGATATGGAAATGATGAAATTTTAGATAAGAATGAAGATTAACATTGTTATTATGAAACTAGCTCAAAATGATCAAGTTTACTCACAAGAAATATTGGAAATAAATAATGAATAACTAATATACTTGTAGTGAATAATTATCAATAATGGTAATGAATGTTTATATAAATGAATAATGTCTTAAATTAGGTTATATATATAGTTATTTTTTTATATATGAGTTTCGATCTCATTAGTGGAATTCATGATTTATGGTTATAGGATTCTCTGACTCAAAATTAATTTCATGATTCATATTTCTAATTGTTCACCAGGATATCAAAACATTATTTTTATTAATATATAATGGATTTATTTTACCATATTCTAGGAATTTATGGGGTTTGAAGTTCCATATAGTGTTCTTATATTAATGGGATTTCAATACAACGGAATCAAATGTTGTATAGTTCATTGTAAACTCAAACCCCTTATAAGGGTTAGAATGATTCTTCTTTAACTTCTTTATTTCTTGTATGGTTGTTTATACCCAAAAATTTATTTTATAAAACCTTCTACTTCTATTTTGGAAGAATTAGTTTTTAATTAAAACATTTTACCTTGAAGAATTTACTCTATATAAAATAGGTCTTTTTTCAGATTCATCCACATATTCTTCCTCCCTTTCCATATTTTCCTCTTCTATCAATGTTATCATTTAGAATTAGAATAAAAATTATGTTTTATCTCATGTTAATATAATTTTTCCCTTATTATATTTTTTATGTAAATTTTCAATAATATTGTATGATGTGGGTTTTCAACAAAGATGATTAAAAATACTAATAAAGGCTTTCCTATTGTTCCATAATCAAATTTTTTATTTTGAAATACACATTTCATTTGATAAAATTTATATCATTTCAAAGAATTATTATTGAATTGTATTTTTAAAAGTAAAATGTTTTCCATTGTATTATATTTACCTTTTTTAAACCTTTATGACTTTTCAATTTTCTTTTTTAATGATTATTTTTTAAAATTAAAAGTCAATTTTGTTTTCACAACACTATTTAAAACCTTTATGGATTCTTTAGTCTTATTTATTGATATTTATTTCCAACTTTTATTTTGAAAAGGAATTATTTACACATTCTCAAAATTGGAATTTTGGAGAATGGTTTTTCAATAAGGCTCTGAACTTTATCACTTTCAGAAATAATTTAATTGTAATATATAAATATTTTTCTATTTCACTACCTCATATACACCTGTCATGGAGAGAGGAAAGTCTAGTTTTGTTCCCTAAAGGGTGTAGTTGTATTAGTAACCTAATTAATATCCCGGTGTTATTATATATTATATTTATTATGGGTATAATATAAATTACATATATTTTTATTTCTATGAATACAATAAATGAAACCAAAATTGATAAATAAAAGTGAGTGATAAGTGATCAGGTTTAGTTTTTGATTCCCATTTTTAATGATGACGCAATCATTCTTAAATTTTAATCATCTTCTCTTATTTTATAATTTAAATTATGGTTTCAAAATCACTTATATTTCACACCATTACTTTAGATTATGGATGAAGAAAATGATCTAAAAAAATTTAATTCTTTTGACCATTCAACTTCTTTTGTGTGAAAGACACACTGAATCTCCCTTTATTTACCTTAGAAATACCAAATATGGTAATATTATTCCCATGAAACCATGTTTGATCATTGAATTTTCCTCAAGTTTTTATTAATCATTAAACACTCTCTAGTTTAATTTATACTGATAATTCAATATGATCTAAAACCAATTTGTGGGAGGAAAACATTCCTTAATCAAGGGAAAAAATTAATAATCAGACTTAATAAAAGACACAATCATATTTAAATTAAATAAAATTTTTAATATTTAAAACCTTTAATAATAAAAGTTGATCAATGTGTATTATTAAATATACTATAATCAAGAATAAAAACTGGGTCACATATACTTTCCAAATCAGTTAAAATATCGACACCTACATTATAGAAGAAATAATTGATTTAAAGGGGAGGAATACATATTAAAATAATATGATGTGGAAAGGTAAAAAATGATCCATGGATTTAAGCTTAGTATTGAAAAATCCTCCTCTCTATATTTCATCTATGATTCCATTTCTCAGTAGATTTCCCCTCGCATTTATAGATTTAGGAACCCTCATATCTCTTTGATCTTATAATTGTTCAATTTTAACTTATTTTGTAGTGAATGCCTTCCTTCATTTCATAGAATCTACTTTGATATGATTTATGCATATCCCCCATGATTTTATCTTATTATTTCTTTACAAACTCACTACTTACATATTATATACCTATAAAAATTCATGAAAATCAAAAAAGGTTACTATGATTAACTCAGTCGACATTATTGTATCTCATCCCACATCACAACCTCCATCGACTTTTAAATTTCAATGGTTTCCATTCTACAAGGGGGAATCCTATGGAGTAGTTTGTGGGAATTATATATTAGATCAAAGTAATCCTTCATTCATTCCTGTAATATGTATGGTGTAGCTATGGAGTTAATTTTTTAGATGTTCTGGTCCAAAAAACATAACACAGGATTAGTAATATTTGATTTACCCATTCGTATGATCCAAATAACCCTTACGTAGCCTTAGTTCACTATTTTGTAAACATAAATAGAACCATGTTAAAATAATGTAGAATTTAATATCCATGGGATACCTTATAGTGTAAAGGTTTAACCCTTCATATACATAAAAAATTCAATGTAATATTTACATAGAATTTGAAAATTTGTGTCTTATATTCGTAGTACTCCTTTTACCTTTACACATCCACTAGAAATATTGGATTTCCGTTATAAAGATACCACCTTACCTTTTCATAGTGGTTTCATAACCATATTAAGAGGAAATATTACCATTATACAGAAGATATATTACCTTAACATCGTACATTAGGAATGGAACTTATCCTTACACAACCTTTGAAATCTATAGATTACACTTATGTAGTAGAAACATTAATTTTATGAAGACTTATTTTTCATGAAACTATGTTTGAAATACATGGGTATAGGTTGAGTATTTTAAACATTCACATCTCTTATGAAATTAAAAAGGATAAACATAAAAAACCAAATTTTAATTATTAATATTAATCTTTAAAATTCACTATTTTAATCTCTTTTAGTCTAAATTACTCTTGAAATAAAAATCACACTCTTTAAAAAAACATTATTTCTGGGGAAAAATAATTAAAATCCATTTAGATTCAAAATTTAAATGTTAAATTTTTTTCATGAAAAATAAGGGCATCAAATACCATTATATTTGAATTGTTCTAGTCCACTAGAATTTAGTGTCAATATAGAATCTTTTAGTGCACCAATGCCACTGATATTTAAATCTCAAACTAATTAAATCCACACATAGTGAAAGGAAAATATAAATTTATATGTTCATATAAAATATAAAATTTACTTTTCATTTTTCAAATAGATAATCTACCAAAGTATTTTACTTTTTCCCATTAGAAATTTGAATCTTATTCTTTCTTCCAATCAAGTATCTCAATTTATTATTAAAACATGCCATGTTGTGATATACCTCACTATGAATTTTATAACACTAATTAATATAATTATAAATTATACTATATTTATTCTCATACCATTATTACATGATCATTTCCAAAATATTTATAACGATCTACCAACTCTGCATTGTAAACACAAAAGTCACATGATATCATGGGGAATTTTCAATCAAGGATTGAATCTGTATGAGTTTCAATGTTGGTAGGGACTGATGTTCAATATAATAATGTAACATGCAAATATTTTATAGAAATTTATCTCTTGAAATTAATTTTATAGATTATATTTCATGCAACACCGACTTGGCTTGCGTTATACGCTAGATAGAGTTTCTTTGAAACAACACATTATTATTATAATTATTTAAACGATATGTTTATTTATCAATTAAATATTGTAATATGAATAATTATAAATAAATTTTAATTTTTATTTATAATGTCTTCACATAAATAAAACATATTTACAATGAAATTTATTAGTTTGTTAAAATTGTTATATATTTAGAAAAACTATTTTCTTAAAAGAACTACTTTTTATGTCCTTTTATAAAAAATAATAAAATTACTTTTAGACACTTAAAAATTGAATATGGATAAATAGACTTAATTTTTGAATTCAGAATATCAAAATTAGATCAGGGTGAATTTTTGGTATTTTTTAAAAAACAGTCAATTTTTGATGAATAGTGAAAAATACTACGTAGTACATAAAACCCTGCTTTTTCTTTAAATAATTATTTTTAACTAATTTTTTATTAGGGTGAAAATAGATACATAATACATATGTTTGCCTAATTTAAGTCATTTGGGTCATTTTAAATAGAATTTGATATAAAAATTCAATGAACTTTTTTATCATCTTTTTACCAACCTTCTAGGTACATATACCCAACTTTTTGGTACATTATAAATTTTGCATAAAGCATAACATTACAGCTTCTATGAATTTAATTTCAAAAATATGATAGACACATTTTTTATCAGTAAGTAAAATGTGGTTCTTTAGGATGAAGATGATTTTTGGTGAATAGTAATTATCAAATTTTATTTACCGTGGTTAAAAGTGAATAATGTAATGAACGGTAAAAATAATAATAAAATTACCCCGACACATGTATAATTCTATTTTATTAGTATAATATGAACAAAATCAACCTTAGGAAAAAAAACATGATCATTTTTGATCGATTTGGGTTAGATTAGGACATTTATTATATTTTATTTAAAGAGGTGTTAAAATTGGGAAATTCAAATTTTATTAAGTAAAAAAATTTTATTATAGGGTTATACATAAGATAAATTCAACAATAAATATTATTTATAAATATAATATTATTTTATACAACATGTGGTTTTATTTTTAATTTTTAAACATTAAATAATTAAATTTATATATGACACAATGATGATGTAGAAATGGCCTTCTTGCTGAATGTTTAAAATAATTGATATTATAAATATGAAATTAAATTAAAATTGAAATATTATTTTCCATCCACGAATTTTCATGGTGAATTTGACATGTTATGGATGACTCCATTTTTTTAATTCATCAATTTGTAAAGACTTTAACAAAAATCAATTACTAAATAGTGTCAAAATTGACATAAATGAGTTTTTAAAACAAATACTATTTTATTAAATGATATAATATTCATAAGAATATATGATTTGGAAAAAGTACATAGATATGGTTATATATATCATTAATTAACTACTTTAGGTTTTATTTGAATTTTATAGTAAGTTTATTAACCATGTAATATAAAAATAAATGAAGACATGGTAAATCTTAAACTATTTATCTAAGAGTTAAATAAAAAAGATAAGGTTAATATGGTGACATAAATTTTCTTAAAACATATTTTTTGAGAGGATATCTACCCATCCCCACATTATCTTATAAATAAATAAAAAATGAGCAATTAAAAACTGAAATTGTTTTATAATAAATTAATATTTCAAACATTTTTTTAAGTGCACCTCAGGTCCAATATAGTAGGGAACTCCCCCTTCTCTTAAATTCACACCTTCGAAGCCATTTTTATCAGCCAAACCATGATCAAAAATCCTCTTACCAACCCTCACTTAAACCTAGAGGCCTTTATTTGATCATAAATCCAACCTAAGGATCTCTTTTGTTCAAATGAAAAGGAAGAACCCAAAGAAGAAGTAATTATTTCATCACCTCTTTCAAAGTTATTTTCCTCTTCCACTTACTCTTTCTTTGTTGTTTCCATACCTAAATAATAACTCTAGTACCTTCTAAAAACTAAGAGATTATTATAAATATGGTAAAAATATATTGATTATTATGTCCATCATATTAATGGCCAAGTCACCAAACGTGAGTACGTATGCTTACCGTCTCCACATCGGGCTTCAGTTTGTTAATCAATACTTCATTATTTGGATGGGTATAGTAATGAGTAAAATTGTTTTAAATAATAAATATAAAATGTTAATTATTATTTATTTATAATATATCATCAATTTATATACTATTTCACAAAAAATATAATGACATATTTTCTCATGTGTGTGTAGGACTTACCGTCTCCATGACGCGATGAGATTCATTTCAACATTCATCATTCAACGATGATTATCAATATATATATTATTAATAAATTTTGAATATATGAAATAATAATAATACTATAAATATATATGTGTGTGTGTGTTTGTGTGTGTGTGTCTTTTTACATATATCTTATTTACTTACTTCCATTCAATAAGACATGAAAATGAAAACAGAGTTTATGCGTATGTACGACCTACCGTATCCATAAATGACATTTTCCATTTCATATATCTATATATTATACATAATTATATTATGAATAAATATTATAAATAAATATTTTTTTATATTTTCGAAGAAATTAAATCATTATATAAGTGATACGATCATGAATAATAAGTTAAAACACGTTCGATAGTGAAAGCGATTATTACCTGTAATGTTATTTTAAAATGAAAATTATTATTAAGTAATTAGTATAAATTCATAAATGAATCAAGTATGATATCATAAATATGAATATAGTTCTTTTATAATTTAATAACATATTATGGTCATTATATATGAGGTTAAACGTACCCTCGACCAAAGGAATGTACAAGGTAAGGGTTAATTCCTCAATCTCATTATTATCCAAGGTTGTTTATGTGTAAGTATCTACTGGGAGATATTTATCATCTATTTCTATGTTTCGTTAAAATGATATAAATAGGAAACTTATAAGGTTATATGTAATGTAATTTTTAAATAGATCATCATTTTAAGTGTTTCAAATATTTATTTTTCAAAATATTTTTAATTAATGTTTGTGTTATCAAAATGATTTAAAGGATATATTTATGTGGACATGATTGTTTTCAAGTGTTAAGTTATTTCAATAGTTTTAAAGTGGTATGGGACATTTTTATTCAAAAATACATTTTAAATGAATTCCTTTATAAATTGTGTGACTTTTAAATGATTTCATGAAAACGGGGTATTTCAATCAAAGAGCTTTACTGATTATTTTCAACTACGTCAACATCCTTTACTAGATATTATTCTTGATTGAGGTTGATTTATTATAATAAAATATTATATATTTTATTGAATGAGTTATGATATTTTTGAATGTGGATGTGATATTTTTATACCATTTATGTTTTTTGTCAATGTATTAATATTTCATGTAGTATTTTTAATATGAATGTTTCTGTTATGTTGTACCTTCTTCATATGAGGAATGCATTGGACTTAGTAAGTGATGGGAAGGGCTCACTCTAGCACCTCGATGCTATGTTAGGCCTCATGAGACTTACTAGTATCCTGGTATAAGGCCTTGACAAAATTTTTATTTGTAGTCTTGCCATGAGGCCTTGACTATGTAGTTATGATGTCCGACATTATGCACTCCCTCATTAAGAAATTAGTTATTAGATTTGATTGTTCAACTAGTGGAATATCCATGTGAATGTTTATATAGTAATGTTTAAATTATTTCTAACATATTTTATTTCATGTTATATGTTTAAAATGATGTATTTTTTATTATATATCTTTCCTTAAATGTTTATAGCTTCCGATGAATTATTTACCTTTACTAAGCATCTGAGATCACACCTTTCTTATATTATATTTTCCCAGGATTCCAAGAAGTGTATTCTGATTAATATGCAGGTTATGTAAGGTGAATAATGTAGTTTAAAAGGATTATTTATGTTGTGTTGTATGTTAGAAATTGTAATGTAACGTTTATGCTTGTAATATATTTTCCAAGACTTCTAAAATGATCAGTCCTTCGGGAATTGATTACTTGTAATCATGTCAATGTTATATAATAATGCACCGGCTATGGGTAAATAGGGTTAGGGCGTTACAGTAGGTATCAATAGAAGTTTAGTACAACCCTTGGAAATAAGATTTAGAAAAATTCAGATTAGAGGACATTACCCTAAGATAGACTTTGAGGATTAGTATAGAAGAATATCCAAAACATTTGGTAATGATGATATTATGTGGGTTTACAAAAAATTCATCCATGTCTGAATACTATAAGATTGCGTGGTTTTGGAACAGATATAATTATGAGTGAAAAATCTGACAAGGCGATTCCATCTTGGCCTAGGGTATCCTGGTGCACGAAAATGGGCCTTACTGCGCACCTGTTTTGACACTCCTGGGGGGTATACTTAGGATAAATCACATTTTATTTATAAACCATTATGAAGGATTTATGAGAAAATATGTCCTCAAAGGAACCATATATGTGATTATGATATTAGATATTAATAATAAGTATTTAACTATTTTAAAATCATGACTTATGATTCATAACCAAATATAGCGTATGATATTTTTTAGAAAGGGCACCAAGTAGAAGGAATGTGAACTACAATAATACACATAATCCATAGAGTAAGAAGGATCATATATTTCATGGTATTAAGACAACATTTAGAAAGGAATTTTTATCCCACATATTCTTATCATATGAAAAAATAGTATCATGTGTTACTAAGATATGTAAATATTTATCTGAGTCCTATGGATTTTAAGGGATGCTAGAGAAGAATAGGATGGCAGAGAGAAAGACAGATAAATAGAAGAATGGAAACATGGATTTTACCATATGGGATAACTGTGGAAAGAATCACCCTGGGAAGTGCTTGAAAGGAATTGTAGTTTGTTATATGTGTGGAGAAAAAGGACACCAAGTTCGTGATTACAAGGGTAATAAAAAGTTTTCAAAATGTACAATTCTTCATCTGCAAGGAGTTGAGACACTATGCGAATCATTGTACCAATAATGAGATTATACCCCAGATGATGATATTGGATAATAATCATGGTATGGTACTACCATAGATGAAGATGAATTATTAGTGTTCTTATGTTTTTATTAAATAATTTTTTCATTTGAGTATTTTATTAATGATTTACATGCTATATGAATTATATATAATATAAGGATTGTACTGAAATAATATTTAATTGAGGATTTGAGATTGTATGGTACTATAAAATGTGACTCAATAGCAAGTTAATCTTTTTGTAAAATACATGGATGAGGGAAAGATAAACCTTAATACGGTCTTAATTCCAAGTAAGTGATTTTAGAATAATGGTTGATTTATTTGGATAATTTATATTGGATATTCTTGAATACCTTGAAACTAATTAATTTTTTGTTTATTCCATCATTGTTGGAGTTTAAAAATTTTTTGGAAATAAAAATTATATTCAGTATTCTATAAGATGTAAGGGAGCATTAATTTAATCAATAAGGTTTTATGGTAATTCATGGTGTTACGTTATTTTAACAGAATACATGTTGTAGGTATTCACATGTTATTACGTGGAAAAATATATCTCCATTATCTTTATATTCCCTATAAATTTTTGACAATGAGTTTGTACTGAAGTATTTTGGATAAGATTAAAGGTTGGAATGGATTAAGATGGACCTTAGATAATATTATATAAGGGTAAAACATTTCTTAATATTATTTTTGTATTGTTATAAAAAGGACAACATAGAGTTTGGGCGTTAAGTTGTCGCTTCCGGAAAGGCTGCGACACTTGAACTGACAATTGAAGGGTGAAAAGGGTGCATCACCTACCAATGACCTAGATGAATTGCTAGTTTGTATAATATAGTTTTTTTTAAGTTTATAACAATGGAATTATAAATTCATTTCTTGGAACCCTATACAATTACGTTAAATAGAATATTTTTGAGTTCTATTATCTTTTGGAGTAAAAGATGAGTTGTAGTAGAAATTAGTAAATGGATGGAACAATACTTGTCAGGTATTTTTTTAGTTAGTGAAGAAATTTATTCTTAAAATTTAGATAAAAGAAATTAAAACCAAAAATGTGTTATCTTAATTCATTATGTTTTGTTGAAATGATGATCTTTTAAATCGTCATAGATTTATAGCTTTGAGGACCTCAATTTTCCATTTATTGTTCACTTGTTTGTGACTGATGACCTCAATCACTCCCTATAAATATTTAAAATTTTCCTCAAATAACTAGTCATTATTTTCCAATAATGTTCTACTATTCAAAAGAATAATTTTATGGTGAGTTTTTCATTTCTCTTTCCCTCTTATTAAGTGTAAATTTTATTAAACCTATTTCTGATGTGGGTTTTCCACAATGGTATTTTATATTTTTAACCATTTATTTTCGTAGAACACTTAAAATTGAAAGGAACCAATTTATTGAGGGAGGGAAGAATGTAACACCCCAATATTTCATAGTAATCTATCCCTTTAAATTAATTTAATAGCTTATATTGCATGAAACATGTACTTGGATGCGTTATACACAAGCCTGAGTTTCTGTGAAACAACACATTAGTATTATAATTATTTAAATGATATATTTATTTACCAATAAAATTTGGTAATATGAGCAGTAAAAAATAAATTTTAAATATTATTTATAATGTTTTTATGTAATGAAAACATATAAATAATGAAATGTATATATTTTTTAAAATAATTACATATTTAGAAAAACTATTTTCTTAAAAAAACTACTTTTTAGGTCCTTTTATAAACAATAATAAAATTTATTTTAGACAATCCAAAATTTTAATTAGGTAAAATAGAATTAATTTTTTAATTTGGAATATCAAAATTATCCTAGGTTTATTTTTTGGTATTTTTCAAAAAACAGTCAATTTTGGATGAATAGTGAAGAATAATGCATAGTACATAAAAACCGACTTTTTCGTTTAAATAATAATTTTTTATTAAAATTTATCTTAATGTAAAAAGAGATAAATAATACATATATTATCCCAATTTATGTAATTTTAGTCATTTCATAATAGAATTATATATAAAAATCCATTGAACTTTTTTAACATCTTTTTTTCTAACTTTTAGGCACATTTACCCAACTTCAAGGTACATTTGAAATTTTACATAATACATAATTTTACAACTTATGTGAATTGAATTTAAAAAATCCAATAGACATGTTTTTCATTAGTAATTAAATGTGATTCAATAGGATGAAAATAATTTTTGGTGAATAGTAGCTTTCGAATTTTATTTACCATGGTTAAAAGTAAATAGGGTAATTAAAGGTGAAAATAAAATTAAAATTACCCCAAAAATGTCATAATTCTATTTGATAAGTGTAGTTCGACAAAAATAAACCATAGTAAAAAAATGAATACCCTTTTTTATCTACTTGGTTTAGATTAGGACATTTATAATATTTTATTTAAAGAAGTGTTAAAAATGTAAAATAAAAATTTTATTAACTAAACCATTTTTAATATAGAATTATACATCAGATAAATGATAATACAAATTTTAATTAAAAATCTAAATTTTTTTCTACAACAAAGAATTTAATTTATAATTTTTAGACATTAAAAAATTAAATTTATTTATGACCCATTGATGATGCAGTAATTACCTTCTTAATGAATGAATAACATAATTGATATTATAAATATTAAAATAAATGTATATTAAAACTTTTGATTCCATACAAGAATTTTCTATAAGAATATAAAATTTTAAGGATGATTCAATGTATTTTTTCTGAATTCATCAAGTTGTTCTTACATTAACAAAAATCAATTACTAAATAGTGTCGAAATTGACAGAAATGAGTTTTAAAAAAATAAAATTTTATTAAATGCAAAAATATTTATAAAAATTTAATATTTTTCCAAAGGACAAAGATAAGGGTACATATATCATTCATTAAAATATTGAGGATCTCTTGTAATTTTATAGTATTTTTATTAACCATGTAATACAAAAATTCAAGAAATCATGGTAAATGTTAAACTATTTAACTAAGAGTTAAATCTAAAAGATAAGGTTAATATGGTGACCTAATCTTGTCTAAAACCTATAGGTTGAGAGGATATATACCCATACCCACATTATACATGAAAGAAATCTATTTTTAGAAATTAGAAACCGAAAATTATTTTATAATAAATTAATATTTCAAACTTTTCCTAAAGTGCCACTCTTCTCCATTATAAAAGGAAACTTCCCCTTCTGTTAAATTCACAACTCCAAATCCATTTGGCACGACCAATATCTTCTCAAATATCTTCCAAAAAACACTTAATTCTACCTAGAGGACATAATTTGATCATAAATCCAACATAAGGATCCCTTTTGTTCAAATCAAAAGGAAGAACCTGAAGAAGAGGTAATTATTTCATCACCTCTTAAAAGTTCATTTCTTCTTCCACATCGTCTTTCTTTGTTGTTTACCTACCAAAATAACAACTCAATTACATTTAAATAATAACATTTTATTATAAATATGGTACAACCATATTCATTATTCTATCCATCCTATGAATGGTAAAGTCACCAAACATGGTTACCCATGGCTTACCGTCTCCTCGTCGTGGTGTAGTTTGTTATTCAATGCTTCATTATTTGGATGGGTATAATAAGGAGTATAATTGATTTAAATAATTAATTTAATATGTTAATGATTATTTATATATAATATACCATCCAATTTCATACTGTTTCACCATCAATAAAATGATATCAATGCTCATGTGTACGTATGACTTACTGTCTCCACAACGCGATTAGATTCATTTCCATGTTCATTATTCAACAATGATTATAAACATATATATTATTAATATGTATGTAATATATGAAATAGAAATGAAAATGGAGACACACATATATATATACATATCTCTGTGTGTGTGTGTTTAAATATATCTCAATCACTTACTTCCGTTCAATACGACATGAAAACGGAAACAACATTCATTAGTACGTATAACCTACCATCTCCATAAATGATGTTTTCCATTTTATATATCTTAATATTATATATATTTATATTCTGAATATATATGATATATAAATATTGATTTATATTCTTGAATCAATTATATCATTATATACGTGATACGATCAAGAATTAAATGTTAAAACACATATGATAAAGAAAGCGATTATTACACGAAATGTTATTTTAACATGAAAATTATTTTTAGATAAGTAGTATAATGTCATAAATGAATCAATTATGATATCATAAATATGAATATAGATCTGGTATAATTTAATTACATAATATGGTCATTATAAAGGAGGTTAAACGTACCCTCAACCAAAGGAAAGTAAAAGGTAAGGGTTAATTCCTCAATCCCATAATAATGCAAGATTGCTTATATGTAAGTATCTAAAAGGACATATTTATCATATAGATCCATGTTTCAGAAATTTTTTTTGAAAATGAAACTTTTAGGGTTTTATGGAGGATAGTCCTTAACTAGATCATCATTGCAAATGTTTTAAAGAATTATTTTTTAAAATATTTTTTATTAATGTCGATGTTTTCAATATGATTTTAATGATTTATTTACATGGACCTGATGGGTTTAAAGTGATAATTTATTTCAAATGTTTCAAATTGGTATGGGAAAAATTGATTCAGAAATCTCTTTTAAATTACTTCCTTTATAAATTGTATGACTTGTAAATTATTTCATGAAAAATATGTATTTCTCCAAAAGATTTTTATTGATTATTTTCAACTATGTCAACATCCTTGACTATATATTATTCTTTATTGTGGTTGATTTATTATAGTACAATATTATATATTTTACTTAATGAGTTATGATATGTTTTTCGGTGGATGTAACCTTTTTATACCATTCATGGTTTATATTTACTCTATTAACATTTCTTATACCAGTTTTAATACGAATGTTTTTGTTATGTTTCACCGTTTTAATATGCGGAATGCATTGGACATAGTAAGTGATAGAAGGGGCACACTATAGCCCCTCGATGCATCGGTAGGTCTTGTGAGACTAATTAGTTTCTTGTCATAAGGCCTTAACAAAATTTCTATTTGTAGTCTTGGAATTAGGCCTTCACAATGTGGTTATGATATCCGACTTTATGCATTCCATCGTTAAGAAATTAGTTATTACATGTGATTATTAGACTAGTAGAATATCCATGTGCATGTTTATATGTCAATGTTAGAATTATTTCTACAATATTTTTTTTCAAGTTCTATGTTTAAAAGGATACTATTTTTATTAAATATATTTCCTTAAATTTTTATAGATTTTGCTGAATTATTTTCCATTACGGAGCATTTGAGCTTCCCACTTTCATAGGATTTATTTTCCTAGGATTCCAAGAAATGTATTATGATTGATATTGAGGTTTAATCTAGGGTAATAATGGTGTTATCAAATGTTTATTTATTTTTTGTTGTGTGTTACAAAGTGTAATGTAATGTTAATTTATGTAATCTATTTCCCAAGACTACAGAACTGAGCAGTTCTTCAAGACTTGATTCCTTATAATCATGTCAACGTTCTGCAATAATGCGCCGACTTTGGGAAATTCTGGTCAGGGAATTACAAATAAGGCTCACATTGTAGGTTTATCTTAATAATTCCCAATATCAGAAGAAATGTGAAATGAAAGAGTATCCTTCCAAATGTGACAACACCATCTTTCCAAGATTAAATTCAAGTCATGATCGATGTAAGCATAATGAAAGACGAACAAAATAATAAATTATGTATACATGTACTCATTTTGAAACTAATTTTTTTGGTTCCTTTTACATTTTATTTTTTACTATTTAATGGAATATCGCATCCACCACCTAACTCAATATGATAAAATTAATAGCATTTATATGGTTATTGTTTATTCTTATAGGTCACAAAAAATGATTTTTCATTTTACTCATTTTCTATACTCAAGGGGGGTAACAAAGAAATTAAATGAATGGACATGAACCATTCCCAAAACTGAACATAGAACCCCACATATATTCTCAAAATGAATTACTGCCCTTTTACTATGAATTCCATCACACCCACACTTCATCTTTAAAATATCTTGAATAACACCAACAGAAAATTATGAATTGATATAATTGGACTATAATGTGGATCATTCCTAAAAATATAATTCATAGTTGTTGTGGGATAAACAAGGATTATTATAAATGGTTTTTCCATGTATAGGGGATAAATTGATAAAAAAATTCATCTTCAATGTAATTTTGAATTTGTTCAATCATATCATATATAATTTCTAATGTATGTTCTACTAGGTGGAATGCCCCAATATCTCTCAGAAAATATTACTAACAAAAAATAATAAATATTAGGTATATATTCCCCTATATTATTGGGAAGCATATGAAATTAGATAATCACTCATATAATGAAATTAAAATAAAAAAAATCATTCACCAAGCTATCCAAAAATTCAAATAATGATATATTGTAGGGAAATTTCATTTAGATGACTCAAATAATTCCACAAAATTAAGATTCATTAAATTTACATCAATGATTCAACATAATAATTAAATATCCCATATTAATCATTCAATATAATTATCATTGAAATATAAAACATGGAATCATTGTATTCCTAAAAAACTGATGTATCCTTTTTCATCTTAGTAAAGAAAATATATTTTTTGGGCCTAAAAAATCTATTTAAAAACTAATAACATATTTTTAGGGAGTTAAAATATTAAATTAAAATTGAACTCCCTTTCTCATTATTCTCTTCTTATAATATCCTTTTATTTTATAAATTTATAGGCTTCCCCAACGGCTTCCTCCCAATATATTCCAACAAAATGAAAAAAATCATGAAAGTGAAAGAACCATTTAATTTAAGTTCAATGTGATGAAGCGGAGTAGTGAACACATAATAAAATCCAAAATACTAAGAAAACATTAAAACCTAGATTTATCCTAGATGAACCATTGGATTTTTTTTGGATCGACCTAACTGCATGAGTAATTATCAATATTCAAGTTGTAGTAGTACGAGATCATCAACTTGTTATTGAGGTAGGTTCTCTAAAAAGTTTTAGCATTATTATATGGATAATAAATGAGTTTCATTATTCTTTCCTAATTTTAATGGAAAAAAGGATAACCATGTGTAGCAATAAATATTTCTTCCTAGATTGAATGATGATTACTCAACATTAATATCAATAGGGAATTGTAAATAAGAACACTGTCTATAGATTGAAAGGTCAATGACTAAGTTAGTATTTCATATGTTACTTGAGTTACCTCTTTGTGAATTGGAATTTTCTTTAATCTTATGTTATAATTTATTCCATATCTTTTAAAGAATTTACCAATCATTTAGCCACTTTACAAATACAAACTCATATTTCTGATAGCCTAATAAACATGGATCACAAACTCCACTGGTAGCTGGATACATTTTTAGTAAATAAGATATTGAGGGCTCATACCTATAGGTGTTATATAGTATCTATCGTATACCTTCAATTTGTCTTCAATACTTAGATTCAATCCTTCAAATTTGGTTTAACAATTTTCACCCAAATGATTTTAATTTCATAATTGGACCATTTATCTGGCCCATTTTTTTGGGGGATGTTATGTTGCAGATGTCATGTGATGCCACAAATACTTTTAAAGAATATTCTCATTTATATTATAGAAAAATTGTTTACCTTATTCATTGATGATGGACCTCGATAATTTAGAACTCTAATTTTTTTTTGGAATTAACAAAATAAAATATTACTTTGAAATCATCAGATTTATTGGCATTTTATTTCACATATTTGGAGACATAATAAACATAAATAAGAATATAGGAATTTAAAAATGACATTTGAAAAGTTCCCATAAAATCAGTGGGAATTACTTCAGTTTTTTCAGAAAAAATAATTTATTTTTAGGAATATCTTTCCTTATTGATCTTTTTATATTAAATTGATATTTTTTCACTTATTTGGAAACTAATGAGAATACTTAAACCAAATTTTTCTAGTAAATACATGATTCTAATATTATACTCATTTTTCTTTGAGGTCCAAAGTGGCCTCCAGTATAAATCATGTGACAAAATTTAAAAAAATTATCTCTTTCACTTGAGGGAAACCATCTAATTATAACTTGTTCATTGAAATTTTATAATGGAATGGATCCCACCAAAGTAAAATTATGTTTCAAAAAGCAGTTTTTTTATAGGAGATAAGATTAAATTTTGCATGTGATATAACTAAATAATTCACTATGTATGTATACCATGCTATCTAACCTTCTATAATGAAATTTATTTCTCCTGATATGAGATCATTTAGTATTTCATGTTCTAGAATTTCTACATCAACAGTGTAGGGAAGTCTACTGAGATGACCTAGCAGCTTATTTTAAAATACCTTTATTTATTTGATCTCAAATTGAAACTCTTTCAAAAGTAGTATTCATAGAACTTACCATGTTAGGGAATCATATTTAACCATTATGTACCCAAGGTACACAAGATCCAAAAATACAACTACTTTTGTTCCAATCAAGTAATATATGATTTTGTATAATATATAAACAATAAAAAACTATTTTTTAGTATTTTTTAGTTAAATTGGGTAAAATACAACATCTTAGAAGAATAATCGATCAATGGTGGGTTTTTATAAGTTTTTTGAGAGAGGTATGGTCCCCTAGAATGGTTTGATGCCTTACAAAGTAGCTCTAATGTGTGTCTCTGATCTAAGGATTTCATTATTGGTGATGGAAATTATTCTTTTCGTCATCTTGTAAAATTATTCCATATAACCATTAATAGAAATAAAATTCAGATAATTTTTTATTTAATTTATAAATAGGAAGATAAATCTTACTTAAGTATTTGATAAATCTTATATAAATTCCATTATGGAATAGAAAAATATAATTTTATTTACACAAGTCTTATATGGTAATGAACTTATCTCTTCAACTATGAATTTATCCACCTCAATGAATTTTGTGAAATTGATTTTACTAATAATATCCCATTCTATACCATAATGTTTTAACTTTAAAAAATAAAAAATAGTCTTTCCAATGAATGTATTGAACACACTTTCCATATTTCACAAGCAATGGTAAATGGAATGAACAAAAATAGTAAATTTATTAAGAAATACCTCCAAGAAATCATTAATATGATATAAATATATACATAACATGAACCTTTGGAATGTACCTAGGGTATTGAATGACCCAAATTCATCCTTTTGTATGATAAGTGACATAATGACATGTGAAGGATATCATCGATTGATCATCAATGGGCACATGATAATATCTTGAAAATAAATCCCAGAAACAATCATGTGTTCTTCCAGATAGCCTTTGTAGAATTTGGAAAATTAATTGAATATAATGTTGTAATTTTATAGTGACTTTGTTTATCTTATTATAATCTATTAAAAATATCAAAATATTCTAAATTCTCATGGGAATTAATTCATTACTCTTATTCATTACCATGGTCAAACTGGTTTTCATAAGAAATACATCAAAA
The DNA here is from genome assembly GCA_963277665.1 of Viscum album. Taxonomy (NCBI): domain Eukaryota; kingdom Viridiplantae; phylum Streptophyta; class Magnoliopsida; order Santalales; family Viscaceae; genus Viscum; species Viscum album. The sequence goes on from OY728137.1 coordinate 1,756,988,133, forward strand.
TAGATGACCCACTGTGTAGAGACCCAAAGCTTGACTTACATAGACATTACATTACTTTTTCAGAATATCTAATACATAAAAAAAAGAGACAATAAAGGACCGTAATAGTTTATTGTTTTTGGAAACTCAGAATATAATCTTCTTACTTGGTGAAAGATCTTCAACATCTCCCATAAAGATCTTCCTTTTTTTCTTACCTAAAACCTTTCTTTATATCCTGGGGAAATGAAAACATGTAAAGGGTGAACTCAAATTCTCAGTAAGGGTAAGCATGGAAGAAATAAAACAAACCATATACATTGGAACTTCAAAACATGAACATAATATTTAAACATCAAAATCTTGAGCAATGACTTAAAACTTGGTAGTACGTAAGGCATAGATCATAATGAATCATCAATCATGATAAAATATCATGGGAATAAAACATGTAATTGTGGAAAACCATTAAGAACAAGATATGATTTCCATAGTAGCCACGACATTACTTCCAAGATCATCTTAGTGGACAAAGTCCCTTTCTGAATCGAGTTCACTCCTCGTTCCAGCCCTGTAACACTGAACCGGATTAAATTACCGTTCCATCCATGTCTATCTCATGAGATATAAATAATTACCTAATGCATTGGAGTGAGATATAGGTCCCAACCATCTTATAATGAAATCATTCTTACTTGTGCCACAACATAAACATAAGTCATTCATCAAAACCCAAAGAATAAAAATGGGTTTCATAAACATCATCCCATCATAACATAATCCATAAAAAATGGATATCATGTCATAATAAGAATGGGAAACCATGTAAATAATAGATACATTATACTTGAAACATACACATATGAAATAATTCCATCTTATATGGAAAATGGTTTTGATAAGACACTTGAAATGAATTCTTGAGGAAAATATTCTTTCTTCTTCAAAATAATTTTCTTTTCACAAAATGCCATGCAATTTTAAAAGAAAATTGTAACAGCCCGAGATTTTATAAAAAAAATATTCTTTTTAATTTAATTAATGTCTTGTGTTGTACGATACACCAAAAGGAGCTTGCTCAACACACATCCTTGACTTTCCTTGCATTAAACGCAATCGTGAACTTCCTCGATAGCGTGTGTAGTACGCAATACTGAGTTTCACTAAACAACGATATGCTATTAAAATATTATTAAAACTAGCCGTTATGAATAGTAATAACCACCTTTTAAAATTTTAGAAATTTTAGCTCTCAAAATGGACTTCATTTTTGGATTCAGAGTATCGAATTTAGCCTAAGGTGAAATTTTGGTGCTTTTCGGATAACTTTCATATTCTGATGAATAATGAAAATTACTAAATTATAATTAAAAACAACTTTTTTAATCGAAATAATTAATAGTGAAAAATTATTAATTTTAGTGGTTTTAAAGTGTATTTAGAATATATTTTAACAATTTAATACAATGTTGGTCATTGGATGTAGTTTCACATTTAAACTAGCCATAAACAAGTGTCAATCTTTTGATAGTTATTATCTCTTAAGAACACGCTATTTTTTTTGACGACGACAATTAATTTTTAAATTAATTAATGCAACTTATATATTTTGAATTTGGTAAAATATACATCATTTTGGAGTTCATTATATCAAATATATCTTAGTCCTAATTTTTGGAATTTTACTGAAAACTTTCAATTTTTGATAAATAGTCAAACCACTAAGTGGTAGTTAAAAAACCTGAATTTTTCATAAAACATAATTTTACCACTTCTGTGAGTGGAATTTCAAAAATCCGAGAGACACGGTTGATGTCAGTAAGTAAAATGTGGTTCAATGAGATGAAAATAATTTTTGGTGAATAGTAACTTTTTACTTTTATTTACCACGGTTAAAAGTAAATACGGTAATTAAAGGTAAAAATGATATTATTATTACCCTAACACATGTCCTAATTCTATTGGACAAGTGTAATTCGACCAAAAACAACCCTAGTAATAAAATATGACCATTTAGGCCCACTTGGATTAGATTAGAACATTTATTATTAATTTATTTAAAGAAGGGTTAAAATAGTTAAAATCAAAGTTTAATAATTAAATAATTTTTAATATAGGGTTATACATAAGATAAATTCGACTATAAAAACTCTTTAGAAATATAAAACGATTTACTAAATAATTGTATTTTAGTTGTAATTTTTAGACATTAAATAATTTAATTTATTTATGACACAAAGATGATACAGTAATTATCTTATTAATGAAATATTGACATAATTGATGTTATAAATACCCAAATAAATGTAATTTGATACTTTTTATGAATTCCACTAATTTTAGATGTTAATATGACATGTTATTATTTATTTAATTAACTTGGTTCGAGCTAATCATTCTGTTATAATTTTCACAAAAATCAATTACTAAATAGTGTCAAAATTGACATAAAATAGTTTTCAAAACAAATATTATATTATTAATTGTTATTTTATTCCTAAAAATCTAGGGTTCGACCACATGACTTAGATAAGGTTATATATATTAATAATAAGCAACTTGGGGTTCGTTTGGCTTGTTATAGTAAGTTTATTAACCTTATAGTATAAGAACACAAGAAGACACGATAAAAGTAAAATTATTTAACTTAATGTTAAATCTAAATGATAAGGTTAAAATAGGAACCTAAACTTGTCTAAATTCTATTTTATGAGAGGATTTCTACACATCCCCACCTTAGCTTCGAAATAAATCAAATTTGAGCTATTTAAAACCGAACGTGACTTTATAATAAAATAATATTTTTAGTATTTCCAAAGGGGCCCCTCTCCTCCCTTATAAAAGGGCACCTCCTCCCCCTCTTCCTCACACCACTTTGAGCCTTCAAGCTCGGCCAAACCCTGAAAATGTCTTCTCTCCACTTCCCTAGAAACATATTAGAGGTTCTGGTCTTCTTAAAAGACCTATTTTAGTGCCCTAAAAGGAGGTCTCAAAGAAGCCCTTCATAGAAGAGGTAATATCCGTTACCGATTATTTCATCTTTATTTATTCTTCCACTTCTACTTATTTAGTTGTTTCATTATTAATTAATAACATCAGTATCACTAATATACTTATATGTTATTATAAGTATGAAACAACCCTATTTCACCATCTATCCATCCGACAGAAAATGAAATCATCGCGCGTGCGTACGTACAGAATACCGTCTCCACGCAGTGGTGTAATCTATTTTCCACCACCACCTTACTTGGATGGGTATAATGGTGTCAATAATGACTATATATGACTATTATAAAGTGATACTGATTATTAAATAGTATACATACACTCCAATACAATTCCACAGTAATGAGAACGATATAATCGCTCGTGCGTACGTACGGACTACCATCTCCATGACTTGATGAGATTCATTCTCCATGTTAACCATTCATGAATGATTATAAAGTATATATAATAAGTAATCATGAAATATATGACATAATAATGATACTGGATTTATGTGTATATATATGTATGTCATCTACTTAATTACATTCAACTCAATAAGGAAACGAAAACAGAGTTCATGCGTACGTACGGTCTACCGTCTCCATGAACGGTGTATTTCTTTCCATTTACTGATCTATTATATATATGTATATTCTGAATATATATTATATATAAATCATGTTTTATATTCTGGAATTAAGTAATCATGATCTAAGTAATCATATGAATAATTACAAGTCAAAACACGGACGAAAAATGAAACGATTTTACCCAAAACACTCTTTAACATGGAATTTAAAAAAGAACGGTTAATATAAAGTCATAAGTGAACCATATATGATATCATAATAATGATTATGATTCTAGAATAAGTCAATGACATTATTTAAATTATTATACAGGAGGTTCGGACACTTACAAAGCAAATCGGACCTAAGGTAAGGGAAAATATCACAATCTCATTTTTATCCGAGATTGTTTATACTTTGGTATTTACTGGGGTGTATTTTATCATCCACATCCATTTTTCCTCAATAGGTAATATTATTTTCATCCACCTAAAATTTTTTAAATCCAATTTTACCCTTCGGTGAGTTTTTAGTACAAGATATGAAAGGAATCTTTTGTCGTTTTTCGTACGAGGTACTTTTTGACTTTGCCGACAAAAGTACGAAGAATTTTTTTTTAAATTATACGGCATGAATGGATTTCTAAAACATTATTTCCAAGAAGCTTCCTTTACAAGTTTTCAAGTTTATTTTTAATCAAATTCTTTTAGTTTAGAATTGTATGACATGTTATCCAAGGAAAAGTGTTTTTGAAGAAGAAAGGATATTTTCCTCAAGAAGGGAGTTCAAGAATTTTATCAAAATTATTTTCCATCTAAGATAATTAAGGGTTCTGTTTCTATCACTATTATTAAATTGATTTGAGTATGTTGTGATTAAATTATATTTATGAATTCCTTTATCTTATATGAATTGTTTTATGATGTCATGATGTTTAAGACTCCCATTTTTATTACATGGGTTATGCAATGATGTATGATTTATGATTTTGTGGCACACATAAGAATGGTATCATTATGAGATGGGTGGGACCTATATCTCCCTCCAATGCATTGGGTAAAGATTTTATATCTCATGAGATAGACATGGCTGGAATGGTAGGTTATACCGGTTCAGTGAAACCGGACTGAAATGAGGAGTGAACTCAGTTCAGAAAGGGACTTTTTCCACTAAGATAGTCATGGAAATGAGTCTTGACTAATAAGAAATTATTCTCTATGATTATGTGTGTATTCCACAATGTTTCATGTTTTAAGTTATGATTATTGGGATTACATTTCACTACTATGATTTATCCCATGTTATGAAATTATGATCTCTTTTGCAGGTTAAGATTTCCAAAAGATATGTTCTTATGAATATGATGTGATTGATATTTATTTTGTTTACCCTTACTGAGCATTTGAGCTCACCCTTTTATGTTTTCTTTTCCCCAGGACATAAAGAAAGGTTTTAGGTAAGAAAAAAAAGGAAAGATCTTTATGGGAGATATTGAAGATCTTTCACCATGATTAGAAGATTACGTTCCGAGTTTCCAAAGACACTAAACTATTACGGTCCTTGTGTGTGTTTTTGTTATGTACTAAGTATTCCGAAAATGTAATGTAATGTCCATGTACGTCAAGCTTCGGGTCTCTACAGTTGGTATCAGAGGAAAAGTTTAGTCAACCTTTGGAAACTAGGATGCGAAAACGTTAGTGAGATCCCTAGAGATATTTCTAAGGTATGTCTAGGGATGTCCCTAAGGACAAGTATACGTATAGGATACAGTCCTAGAACTATGGTAACGATCATAGAATTTAACCTAAGATGTTAGATATTGAGGATACTCCCCCTTTATTATGTTGTTTTCCCTAGCATGATTTTTTCCTCTCACACTATTCTTTTGGGGTTTTAGACGATGGCTGAAACCTGAAGGAACCATGTTGATCAATGAAATAGACAATTCAATTATTGTCCTCTTGAACAAACAAATGTTATGGGAGATTGAGTGCAAAATCTTATTTCTATACTTACACAAGCAACGAATCATTCTGGACTTCCAAATGAGAAGAGAAGGGAACAATATTCTATTGAGTCCTTCATGAGGCAACATCCACCTTCTTTTAGTGGGTCTTCTGATCAACATGTTGCTGAACAATTGATCAGTACTACTGAAAAGATATTTTCAGTTCTTCAATGTTCTGAACATGATAAAGTCATCTTAGCATTATATAGTTTGGAAGTTGAAGCTGATCAATGGTGGAATCTTATCAAGAATACAAGACCAAGAGATGAAATTGAGTCCATGGATTGGGACGAGTTCAAGAGCTTATTTTTCAATAAGTACTTCCCTTGTATTCTACGAACAAAGATGGAGAAGGAGTTTCTTGAACTAAAGAAAAAGGATGATGAATATGTTGGTATATATGAAGCGAATTTTACAAGGCTTGCAAGGTATGAATCTGGATTTATCATCCAACCTGAAAGTAAAGTTGATCGATTCTTCAGTGGCTTAAAACCAAGTCTTTGAAGGGCATCAGCTATAAGAGACTTCAGTAGCTATGAATAAATTGTGCGTTGTGCTATCAAGGTAGAAATGGAAATTGGTGTTACTTATACAACTCATATTTTTGACAAGAAATGAAAGATGGAGTTCAAGGAGAAATCTCAGAATAATGGTGAAAAGAAGATGAATGTTTCCTTATGCTCAAAGTGTGTAAATAAGCATGGTGGAGATTGTATTAAAGGGACTAGAAAATGTTTTAAGTGTGGAAAAGAAGGTCATCGAGCAGCTGAGTGTCGAAGTAATGGAAAAAGGGTTTCTAATGATGTGAATAAAGAAAAGACTGCAGAGAACGCACCAACACCACTTCAATGCTTCAAGTGCAAGGAAATGGGACATTATGCTAATAAATTCCCTAATCCAAGGGTAAGTGATGATCGACGTGAGCAACCACTTAAGGAAAATGACAAAAGGAAGTCACATGAGATCACCATTGGCGATGTTGAATAAGACAACGATGTGGTGGAATGATTAAGTGTTTATGTAATGGGATTCCAGAATAATGTTGTATATAGTATCATGGAATATTGGAATTGGTCTATTGTGATTTTCAATAATTTTATAGTACCGGTATCCATGGAAAGTGATTGAGATATTTTTGTAAAAAAAATATGATATGCGTATAATGAAGGTGAAACGAGAAAATGAAATATTTGACAGTACTCATGAGCTCATGATTGATATTAGGACTAAGTGATATCATGGTTTGAGTATATATAATTTTTAGTATTTTGGTATGTGGAAAGTGTTAACTTTTGACTGAATTCATGTTTTCACTAAGGTTCAATGGATATTCATTCTTCAAGAGAATACATGATTAAGGTATTCACATATTTTTAATTTGACGAACAAGATATATCTTATGATATATGGGGGATAAAAGATGGCATTCACGTGATCATTTTCTTTATACTATGAGCTTGGACCGAAGTATTTTAGATAAGCCTAAAGATTGGAATGGATTATGTTGGACATAAGTTAGTATTGTTTAAGGATAAATTTTTTTTGATACTTTTGATGGTATGTTATAGTAATATAGCTTTAGAAAAAGGACAACTTGCAGGACGGGCGACGACCCATCGCGTCGGACAAGGCTGTGGGAATCGAACCCACAACCGAAGTGCGACTCGCCTTTATCGCCTACCACTGGCCTACAGGAAGTCCCTGTTTAGTAGAAACTAGTTTTATTATATTAAGAAGTATGATATATGAAGTATAAGTCCATTTTGGGAACTATATATGATTAATCTCACTATAGATGGACTTATGTATTTTTTGATAACGTTTCTAACCTTTTGTTTGAGACAGACGGAATGACCCATCATTCTATCACATGATCTTATAACACATCACGAATGACAAATTCAACTTCATTTCTTTAAGAGTTGAAGTGGAAATTCTCAAAAGAATGACAAACAGTGAGACTACACCAAAATCACAAAAGTATTTCTTCTAATTCCAATTTCATCAACTTTAGGGAAATGATCTGGAAAAACAAAAATGTTGTCCTAGTGCTCTTATATCTGATGAATCAGACGGTACCTTAGATCATCACAAATTTATGGCTTTTTGATTGCTGTCTTTTCCATAGCCATGTTCTCTACCACTCTCCATCAGAACATGATGGTTAGATTTCTCTTCCATATCCATATTTTCACCTATGTGGAAACCCAGTGATTAGTTTATTTGGGTAACCGTTAGGTTTCATTCTTTTGTTATTAAAGATTGGTTTTGGTATTCCTTTTTATGATGTGGGTTTATATTAAAGAAACTTTCGAGTATTAAACCATTTATAACCCCGACGAATTTCGAAGCAGAAATTCATTTTAAGGGGGGTAGAATGTAACAGCCCAAGATTTTATAAAAAAATATTCTTTTTAATTTCATTAATGTCTTGTGTTGTATGATACACCAAAATGAGCTTTCTCAACATGCATCCTTGACTTGCATTTAATTACACGCAATCGCGACCTTCCTCGATAGCGTGTGTAGTACGCAATACCGAGTGTCACTAAACAACGATATGCTATTAAAATATTATTAAAACTAGCCGTTATGAATAGTAATAACCACCTTTTAAAATTTTAGAAATTCTAGCTCTCAAAATGGACTTCATTTTTGGATTCGTAGTATCGAATTTAGCCTAAGGTGAAATTTTGGTACTTTTCGGATAACTTTCATATTCTGATGAATAGTGAAAATTACTAAATTGTAAATAAAAACAACTTTTTTAATCGAAATAGTTAATAGTGATAAATTATTAATTTGAGTGGTTTTAAAGTATATTGAGAATTTATTTTTACAATTTAATACAATGTTGGTCATTGGATGTAATTTCACATTTAAACCAGTCATAAACAATGTCAATCTTTTGATAGTTATTATCTCTTAAGAACACGCTATTTGTTTTGATGACGGGAATTAATTTTTAAATTAATTAATGAAACTGATATGTTTTGAATTTTGTAAAATAGACATAATTTTTGTGTTCATAATATCAAATATAGCTTAGGCCTAATTTTTGGTATTTTTCTGAAAACTTTCAATTTTTGATGAATAGTGAAACCGCTAAGTGGTAGTTAAAAAAAACTGAATTTTTCATAAAACTGAATTTTACCAGTTCTGTGAGTGGAATTTCAAAAATCCGAGAGACATGGTTGATTTCAGTAAGTAAAATGTGGTTCAATGAGATGAAAATAATTTTTTCTGAATAGTAACTTTTTACTTTTATTTACCACGGTTAAAAGTAAATAGGGTAATTAAGGGTAAAAATGATATTATTATTACCCTAACACATGTCCTAATTCTATTTGACAAGTTTAATTCGTCCAAAAGCAACCCTAGGAATAAAATATGACCATTGAGGCCCACTTGGATTAGATTAGGACATTTATTATTAATTTATGTAAAGAAGGGTTAAAATAGATAAAATCAAAGTTTAATAAGTAAATCATTTTTAATATAGGGTTATACATAAGATAAATTCGACTATAAATACTAATTAGAAATATAAAAATATTTACTAAATAATGGTATTTTATTTGTAATTTTTAGACATTAAATAATTTAATTTATTTATGACACAATGATGATGCAGTAATTATGTTAATAATGAAATATTGACATAATTGATGTTATAAATACCCAAATAAATGTAATTTGAGGCTTTTTATGAATTCCACTAATTTTCTATGTTAATATGACATGTTAGTATTGATTTAATTAACTTGTGTCGAGCTAATCATTCTGTTATGATTTTCACAAAAATCAATTACTAAATAGTGTCAAAATTGACATAAAATAGTTTTTAAAACAAATATTATATTATTAATTGTTATTTTATTCCTAAAAATCTAGGGTTCGGCCAAATGACTTAGATAATGTTATATATATTAATAATAAACAAATTGGGGTTCGTTTGTCTTGTTATAGTATGTTTATTAACCTTATAGTATAAGAACACTAGAAGACACGGTAAAAGTAAAATTATTTAACTTAATGTTAAATCTAAATGATAAGGCTAAAATAAGAACCTAAACTTGTCTAAATTCTATTGGATGATATTATTTCGACCCATCCCCACATTAGATTCTAAAAAAATCAATTTGGAGCTATTTAAAACCGAACTTGACTTTATAGTAAAATAATATTTTTAGTTTTTCCAAAGGAGCCCCTCTCCTCCCTTATAAAAGGGCACCTCCTCCCCCTCTTCCTCACACCACTTAGAGCCTTCAAGCTCGGCCAAACCCTGCCAATTTATTCTCTCCACTTCCGTAGAAACATCCTAGAGGTTCTGGTCTTCTTAAAAGACCTATTTTTGTGCCCTAAAAGGAGGTCTCAAAGAAGCACTTCAAAGAAGAGGTAATGTCCATTACCGATTATTTCATCTTTATTTATTCTTCCACTTATTCTTCTTTAGTTGTTTCATTATGAAGTAATAAAATCAGTATCATTCATATACTTATATGTTATTATAAGTATGAAACAACCCTATTTCACCATCTATCCATCCTACGGAAAAAGAAATCACCACGCGTGCGTACGTACGGAATACCGTCTCCACGCCGTGGTGTAATCTATTTTCCACCACCACCTTACTTAGATGGGTATAATGGTGTAAATAATGACTATATATGACTATTATAAAGTGATAATGATTCTGAAATAGTATACATACACTCCAATACAATTCCACGATCATGAGAATGATATCATCGCTCGTGCATACGTACGGACTACCGTCTCCACGACGCGATGAGATTCGTTCTCCATGTTAACCATTCATGAATGATTATAAAGTATATATAATAAGTAATCATGAAATATATGACATAATAATGATACTGGATTTATGTGTATATATATGTATGTCATCTACTTAATTCCATTCAACTTAATAAGGAAACGAAAACAGCGTTCATGCGTACGTACGGTCTACCGTCTCCATGAATGGTGTATTTCTTTCCATTTACTGATCTATTATATATATGTATATTCTGAATATATATTATATATAAATCATGTTTTATATTCTGGAATTAAGTAATCATGATCTAAGTAATCATATGAATAATTACAAGTCAAAACACGGACGAAAAATGAAACGATTTTCCCAAAACACTCTTTAACATGGAATTTACAAAAGAACGGTTAATATAAAGTCAAAAGTGAACCATATATGATATCATAATAATGAGTATGATTCTGGAATAAGTAAATGAAATTATTTAAATCATTATACAGGAGGTTCGGACACATACAAAGCAAATCGGGCCTAAGGTAAGGGAAAATATCACAATCTCATTTTTATCTGAGATTGTTTATACTTTGGTATTTACTGGGGTGTATTTTATCATCCACATCCATATTTCCTCAATATGTAATATTATTTCCATCCAACTAAAATTGTTTCAATCCAATTTTACCCTTAGGTGAGTTTTTAGTAAAATATATGAAACGAATCTTTTGTTGTTTTTCGTACGAGGTACTTTTTGACTTTGCCGACAAAAGTACGAAGAATGTTTTTAACTTATACGGCATGAATGGATTTTTAAAACATTATTTCCAAGAATCTTCCTTTAAAAGTTTTCATGTTTATTTTTAATCAAATTCTTTTATTTTAGAATTGTATGACATGTTATGAAAGGAAAAGTGTTTTTGAAGAAGAAATGATACTTTCCTCAAGAATAGAGTTCAAACGTTTTATCAAAATTATTTTCCATCTAGGATAATTAAGGGTTCTGTTTCTATCCCTATTATTACATTGATTTGAGTATGTTGTGATGGAATTATATTTATGAATTCCTTTATCTTATATGAATTTTTTTATGATATCATGATGTTTAAGATTCCCATTTTTATTACATGGGTTTTGCAATGATGTATGATTTATGATTTTGTGGCACACATAAGAATGGAATCATTTTGAGATGGGTGGGACCTATATCTCCCTCAAATTCATTGGGTAAAGATTTTATATCTCATGAGATAGACATGGCTAGAACGGTAGGTTATACCGGTTCAGTGAAACAGGACTGAAACAAGGAGTGAACTCTATTTAGAAAGGGACTTTGTACACTAAGATAGTCTTGGCAATGAGTCTTGACTAATAAGAAATGATTCTCTATGATTATGTGTGTATGACACAAAGTTTCATGTTTTAAGTTATTATTATTGGGATTACATTTCACTACTATGATTTATCCCGTGTTATGAAATTATGATCTCTTTTGCAGGTTAAGATTTCCAAAAGATATGTTCTTATGAATATGATGTGATTGATATTTCTTTTGTTTACCCTTACTGAGCATTTGAGCTCACCCTTTTATGTTTTCTTTTCCCCAGGATATAAAGAAAGGTTTTAGGTAAGAAAAAAAGGGAAGATATTTATGGGAGATGTTGAAGATCTTTCACCATGATTAGAAGATTACATTCCAAGATTCCAAAGACACTAAACTATTACGGTCCTTGTGTGTGTGTTTTTGTTATGTACTAAGTATTCCACAAATGTAATGTAATGTCCATGTAGGTCAAGCTTCGGGTCTCTAAAAAATGATTTTTTTGAAAATAGTAATTAAATATTGTAGAGTATTCTTCATGAAAATAAGGTTTTATGAAACCGTAAAAATTTATTCATACCGTATAAGTTTAAAAAAACATTTTCCCCGTACTTTTGCTGGAAAAGTCAAAAAGTACCTCATATGGTAAACAAAAGAAAGATTCCTTACATACCATGTAGTAAAAGTAAAAAATGGGTAAAAATTAAATTAAACATACATGAAACCATTTTTAGAAAATAGGGACATGGATGATAAATATAACCCCAGTAAATACTTACGAATAAACAATCTCATATAAAAACGAGATTGGAAAAGTTATCCCTTACCTTAGGACTGATTTACTTTGCATGTATCCGAAACTCAAGTATAATGATTCAAATAATGTCATTGACTTATTAAAGAATCATATTCATTTTTATGATATCATAAATGGTTCACTTATGACGTTATATTACCCGTTCTTTTTTAAATTCAATGTTAAAGAAGCATTTCGGGTAAAATCATTTTATTTATCTTACGTGTTTGGTCGTGTTGTTCTTGATATTATTATTACTTATATCATGATTTAATTACTTCAAGAAGGTAAATCATGATTTATATATCATATTTATTTAGTATATATATATATAATATATAGATAAATGAAATAAAATACACCGTTCATGGAGACGGTAGGACATATGTATGCATGAATGCTGTTTTCATTTCCTTACTGACTTGAATGGAAGTAACTAGATGACACACACACACACAAATATATATATACATAAATCCATTTGATTTATCATGTAATATATTTCATTATTATTCATTATATATAGTTTATGATCATTCTTGAGTGGTTAACATGGAGAATTAATCTCATCGGGTCGTGGAGATGGTAATCCGTACGTACGCACGGGCGATGATATCGTTCCCATAATTATTGAATTGAATTGGAGTGGAGGGTATAATATCTTAGAATCAGTATGAAGTTATAATAACTATATATAGTTATTTTTTACACCATTATACCCATCCATGTAAAGTGGTGGTGGAAAAACATATTACACCACTGTGTGGAGACGGTATTCCGTACATATGCACACACGGTGATTTCGTTTTTCATAGGATGGATAGAAAGTGAAATAGGGTTGTTTCATACTTATAATAAAATATCAGTATATTAGTGATACTTATTTTATTAATTAATGATGAAACAAAGAAATAATAAGAAGTTGAAGAAGAATGAAACATGAAAGAATCGGTAGAAGAGACTACCTCTTCTTCGACGCACATCTTTTTCGCTTCCTCTTAGGGCACTAGAGTTGGTCTTTTGAGGAGACCAGAAGCTATATAATGTTTATAGGGAAGTTTATAAGGGAAATGGGCAGGGTTTGGCCGAGCTTGAAGGCTCAAAATTGTGTAAAGAGAAGAGGGAGGAGGTGCCCTTTTATAAGGGAGGAGAGGGGCACCTTAGGAAAAACATAAAATATTATTTTATAATAAAGTCATATAATGTTTATAGTAGCTCCAATTTGATTTATTTATAAGATATGGTGTGGATGGGTCTAAGTAGTCTCTAACAATAGGTTTTAGACAAGTTTATGTTACTATTTTAACCTTATCATTTAGATTTAACTACAAGTTAATTAATTTAACTTTTATCATGTCTTCTTGTTTTCATACACTATATGGTTAATAAACATACTATAACAAGACAAAATAATCCCAAGTGTTTCATTATTAATATATATAACCTTATCTAAGTCATTTGGTCGAACTTTATATTTTTAGGAATAGAATAAAAATTAATAATGTAATATTTGTTTTAGAAACTATTTTATGTCAATTTTGACACTATTTGGTAATTGATTTTTGTGAAAATCATAAAAGCATGCTCAGTTAGAACAAAGTAAATTGAATCAATAATAACATGTCTTATTAACCAAAAAAATTAGGTAAATTTATAAAAATTCTCAAATTACATTTATTTGGGTATTTATAACATCAATTATGTTAATATTTTATTAATAAGGTAATTACTGCATCATCATTGTGTCATAAATAAATTAAATTATTTAATGCCTAAAAATTATAAATAAAATACCACTATATTGGAAATCTTTTTAAATTTTTAATTAATATTTATAGTCGAATATATATTATGTATAACACAATATTATAAATGTTTTAGTTATTAAACGTTGATTTTAACTATTTTAACTCTTATTTTAATATAATAATAATAAATGTCCTAATCTAATTCATGTGAACCTAAATGATAATATTTTATTTCTAAGGTTGTTTTTGGTTGAATTACACTTATCCAATGGAATTAGGACATGTGTTAGGGTAACAATAATATCATTTTTACCCTTAATTACCGTATTTACTTTTAACCGTGGTAAATAAAAGTAAAAAAGTTACTATTCACCAAAAATTATTTTTATCTTATTGAACCACATTTTACTCCATGATATTAACCCTGTCTCTCGTATTTTTGAAATTCCACTCATAGAGGCGGTAAAATTATGTTTTCTATAAATTTTCAAATTCTCCTAGGAGGTGGGTAAAAGACGGTGAAAAGTTCAATAAAATTTTTATTTATCTAAAATTATTATAAAATGAATTCAATGAATTACATTGAAATTATATAGGTATTATGTATAAATTTTGACCTAAAATAAATTCAAATAAAATCAATAATTATTTAAATAAAAATTCTATATTTAAATAGTAACCTAGTGTTTTATTATTCATCAAAAATTAAAAGTTTTCAGAAAAATACCAAAAATTCACTTGATGCTAATTTCGATATTCCAAATCCAAAAATGAAGTCCATTTTGAAAGATAAAATTTATAAAATTTCAAACAGTTGGTATTACTATTCATAACCTCTAGTTCATAATAATATTATAATAATATCTCGTTCAGTGAAACTCGGTATTGCATACTACTCACGCTATCGCGGAAGGTCTTGATTGCGTGTAATGCATGCCAATCCCGGAATGCGTGTTGTGAAAGTTCCATTTGGTGTTGCGTATAAAATAATCAAAACTTATTTTATTTATACATTAAAAAAATCTATACTTAATGTTGCGTAGAATAAATTTCACAAAATGAACTTGAAATTGTCTGTAACACAAGCCAAGAATAGTGTTGCGTATACTGCAAGTTAATACAGTGTTTCATATAGTACAAGCTAATCTTGATGTAGTGTATAATAGAAGACATCAAAGAAATTAATAATAATATATCTCATAAAAGCTCGGGGTGTTACATTCTACCCCCCTTAAAATGAATTTCACCCTCTAAATTTGTCGGGGTTATAAATCGTTTACTACTTGAAAGTTTCGTTCGTAATAACCCACATCGTAAAAGGAATACTAAAAATTAATTTGAAAAAGTAAAGTAAGAAATGTAATGGTTACCCAGATTAACTCATCACTGGGTTTCCACATAGGAGAACATATTTGGAAATATGGATATGGAAGAAAAGTCTAACCACCATGTTCTGATGGAGAGTGGTAGAGGACATGGCTATGAAAAAGCTAACAATCACAAAGCTATAAATTTGTGATGATTTAAGGTACCATTTGATTCATCAGATATAAGGACATTAGGACAATATTTTTTGTTTTCAAGATCATTTCCCTAAAGTTGAAGAATTGTTGAATGAAAAGAAATACTTACATTATTTTGGTACAATCTTTCTGTTGTTTGTTCCTTGAACAATTTACACTTAATCTCTTAAAGAAATGATGTTTAATTTGTCTTCCGTGAAGTGTTACCAGATCATGGGATAGAACGACAGGTCATTCCATGAGCCTCAAAAAAGGATAACAAAAGTTATTAAATATACATAAGTCCATATATAGTGAGATTAATCACATATGGATCCTAATATAGACTTATACTTCATATATCATACCGCTTAATATAATAAAACTAGTTTCTTCTAACCAGGGACTTTCTATAGGCCAGAGGCTAGCGATAAGGCCTGTCGCACTTCGGTTGTGGGTTCGATTCCTGCATCCTTGTCCGACGCAACGGGTTGTCACCTGTCCTACAGGTTTTCCTTTTTCTAAAACTATACTATTATAACATTCCATCAATAATATGAAAAAAAGTTATAGCCTTAAACAATACTAACTTATGTCCAACATAATCCATTCCAATCTTTAGGCTTATCCAAAATACTTCTGCCCAAGCTTATAGTATAATGAAAACAATTACTAGAAATGTCATCTGCCGAGTATGTGAATACCATCATTTATCCCCCATATATCATACGATATATCTTGTTGGTCAAATTACAAACATGTTAATACCATAATAATTTATTCTATTGAAAAATGAATACCCATTGAAACTTAGTGAAAACATGAATGTTTTCAAAATTTATCACTTTCCACACACGAAAATGCCAAAATTTCAATATACTCAAACCATGATATAACTTTGTCCTTATATCAGTAATGAGCTAATTTCATTTTTTCTTCATCCCTCCATTATGCGCATATCATCTTATTTCCAAAAATATTTTAATCACTTTTCATGGTTACCATTACCATATAATTATTGAAAACCAATACATAGATATTCCAAAATTCCATGATACCATAAATGATATTCCATGCTACTATTTCGAAATCCCATTACAAAAACACTAAATCATTACACAACATCATTGTCATACTCAACATCACAAATAGTGATCGCATGTGACTTCCCTTGATCCTTTTCCTTAAGAGGTTTCTCACATTGATCATAATTAACCCTTGGATTAGGGTATTGATTAGCATAATGCCCCATTTTTTCGCACATGAAGCATTGAAGTGTTGGTGGGGAGTTCTCTATAGTATTTTATTTATTCACATCATTAGAAACACTTTATCTATTACTTTGAAACTCATCTACTCGATGTACTTATTTTCCACACTTAAAACATTTTATAGTCCCTTTAAGACAATCTCCACCATGATTTTTTCCACACTTTGAGCATAAAGAAACATTCATCTTCTTTTCACCATTATTGTGAGATTTTTTCTTGAACTCCATCTTTTGTTTCTTGTCAAAACCATGAGATGGATATGTAACACCAACATAAATGTCTAACTTTATAGGACAATGCACATTTTCTTCATAGCTACTGAAGTCTCTCAAAGCTAATACCCTTCGAAGACTTGGTTTTAAGAGACTGCAGAATCGATCAACATTACTTTCAGGATTGATGATAAATCAAGATGCATACCATGAAAGCGTTGTAAAATTCGCTTCGTATATACCAATAGATTCATCATCCTTGTGCTTAAGCTCAAGGAAATCCTTTTCTCTCTTTATTCGAATAATACGAGGGAAGTACTTATTGAAAAATAACTTCTTCAACTCATCCCATTCCATGGATTCAATTTCATCTCGGGGCCTCGTATTCTTAATTAGAGTCCACAATTGATCTGCATCACCCTATAAACGGTAAATATCCAGAATGAATTTTTCATGTTCCAAACTGCATGGTATGGAAAATATCTTTTCAATGGTACTGATCCATTGTTCAGCAACAAGTGGATCAGAATACCCACTAAAAGAAGGTGGACGTTGTCTCATGAAGGACTCAATAGAATATTGTTCCCTTATTTCCTCATTTGGAAGTCCCATGAATGATTCATAGATTCTGTAAGTATAGAAATAATATTTTTCACTCCATCTCCCATAAAATTGGTATGTTCAAGAGGAAAATCATTGCATTGTCCATTACATTGATCAACATGGTTCTTTTCGGTTCCAACCATCGTTTAAAACCCAAAAAGAATTGTGTGAGAGGCAAAAATCATGCTAGGGAAAAGAACATAATAATGGGAGAGTACCTTCAATATATAACATCTTAGGGTTAATTCTAAGATTTTTACCATAATTCTAAGACTATAACCTATACATATACTTAACCTTAGGGACATCCCTAGACAGACCGTAGAAATATCTCTAGGGATCTCACTAAAGATTTCACATCCTATTTTCCAATGGTTAACTAAAACATTCCTCTGATACCAACTGTAGAGACCCAAATCTTGACGTTCTTAAACATTACATTACTTTGGAGGAATATCTAATACATAACAAAAACAGACACCAAAGGACCGTAATATTTTAGTGTCTTTGGAAACTCGGAATATAATCTTCTAATCATGGTGAAAGATCTTCAACGTCTCCCATAAAGATCTTCTTTTTTGTTTCTTACCTAAAACTTTTCTTTATATCCGGGGGAAAAGAAAACATATAATGGGTGGGCTCAAATACTCAGTAAGGGTAATGATGGAAGAAATAAAACAAACCATATACATTTGAACTACAAAGCAAGAACATAATATTTAAACATCAAAATCTTGAGCAATGACATAAAACATGGTAGTACGTAAGACATATATCATAATGGATCATCAATCATGATAAAATAGTGTGGGAATAAAACATGTAATTGTGGAAAACCCTTAAGAACATGATATTATTTCCATAGTAGCCATGACATTACTACCAAGACCATCTTAGTAGACAAAGTCCCTTTCTGAATCGAGTTCACTCCTCGTTCCAGTCCTGTAACACTGAACCGGATTAACTTAATGTTCCATCCATGTCTATCTCATGAGATACAAATCTTTACCCAATGTATTGGAGGGAGATATAGGTCCCACCCATCTCATAATGAAATTATTCTTACTTGTGTCACAACATAAACATAAATCATTCATCATAACCCAATGAATAAAAATGGGTTTCATAAACATCATCCCATCATAACATAATCCATAAAAAATGGATATCATATAATCATATGAAAAGTGAAACCATGTAAATCATATATACATTATACTTGAAACATACACATATGAAAGAATTCCATCTTATATGGGAAATGGTTTTGATAAAACACTTGAAATGAATTCTTGTGTAAAATTTCCTTTCTTATTCAAAATCATTTTCTTTTCACAAAATGCCATGAAATTTTAAAAGAAAATGATTTTGTTGAAAATAGTCATTAAATCTTTTAGAGTAAGATTCCTGAAAATAATGTGTTATGAAACCGTAATAATATGTTCATGTCGTATAAGATAAAATAACATTCTTCTTGTACTTTTGTCAAAAAAGTCAAAAAGTACCTCGTATGGTAAACAAA
This sequence comes from Viscum album, assembly GCA_963277665.1. Classification (NCBI taxonomy): domain Eukaryota; kingdom Viridiplantae; phylum Streptophyta; class Magnoliopsida; order Santalales; family Viscaceae; genus Viscum; species Viscum album. The sequence continues at coordinate 1,757,007,432 of OY728137.1, forward strand.
AGAATGATCCCTTACATACAATGTTGTCAAAGTCAAAAATGGGTAAAATGACTTTAAAGATACATGAATCCATTTTTAGAAAACAGGGACATGGATGATAAATATAACCCCAGTAAATACTTATGAATAAACAATCTCGGATAAAAACGAGATTGGAAAATTTATCCCTTACCTTAGGTCCGATATACTTCGTACGTATCCGAACCTTCTGTATAATGATTTAAATAATGTAATTGACTTATTACATAATAATATTCTTTTTTATGATATGATAAATGGTTCACTTATGACTTAATATTACAGGTTTTTTGTAAATTCCATGTTAAAGCTGCGTTTTGGGTAAAATCGTTTTATTTGTCGTACGTGTTTGGACTTGTTGTTCTTGATATTATTATTTCTTATATCATGATTTAATTACTTCCAGAATGTAAATCATGATTTATATATCATATATATCCTGTATATATATATAATAGATAGATAAATGAAATGAAATACACAGTTCATGGAGACGGTTGGCCGTACGTACGCATGAACACTATTTTCTTTTCCTTATTGACTTGAATGGAAGTAAGTAGATGACACACACACACATATATATATATATACATAAATCCAGTAGTTTTATCATGTCATATATTTCATTATTATTAATTATATATAGTTTATGATCATTCTTGAGTGGTTAACATGGAAAATGAATCTCATCGCGTTGTGGAGACAGTAATCCGTACGTACGCACGAGCGATGATATCGTTCCCATAATTATTGAATTGAATTGAAGTGGATGATATTATATCTCATAATTAGTATGATGTTATAATAACTATATATAGTTATTCTTTACAACATTATACCCATCCAAGTAAGGTGGTGGTGGAAAAACAGATTACACCACGCCGTGGAGACGGTATTCCGTACGTATGCAGGCGTGGTGATTTCGTTTTTCATAGGATGAATAGAAGGTGAAATAGGTTTGTTTCATATTTATAATAACATATCAGTATATTATTGATACTAATGTTATTAATTTATGACGAAACAAAGAAATTGGAAGATTTTTTAGAAGAAATAAACTTGAAAAAACCGGTAGAGGAGATTACCTCTTCTTCGACGCACCCCTTTTAAACTACCACTTATGGCACTAGAGTTGGTATTTTGAGGATACCAGAACCTATATATTGTTTCTAGGGATGTTTAGAATGGAAATTTGAAGGGTTTGGTCGATATTTAAGCCTCAAAATTGTTTAAAGAGGAGAGGGAGGACTTGCCCTTTTATAAGGGAGGAGAGGGGCACCTTAGGAAAAACATAAAATATTATTTTATAATAAAGTCATATTCATTTTATAATAGCTCCAAATTGAGTTATTTGGAAGATAAAGTTGGCATGGGTTTAAATCCTCTCAACTAATAGGTTTTATACAAGTTTAGGTTACTATTTTAACCTTATCATTTAGATTTAACTCTACGTTAAATAATTTAACTTTTACCATGTCTTCTTATTCTCTTACACTATTTGGTTAATAAACATACTATAACAAGCCAAACTAACCCCAAGTGGTTAATTATTAATATATATGACTTTATATACATCATGTTTCCGAACCTTAGATATTTAGGAATATAATAACAATTAATAATATAATATATGTTTTAAAAACTATTTTATGTCAATTTTGACACTGTTTGGTAATTGATTTTTGTGAAAATCATAAATGCATTATTAGTTCGAAAAAATTTAATTGAATCAATAATAACATGTCATAAGAACCTAAAAAATTAGTGAAATTTATAAAAAGTCTCAAATTACATTTATTTTGCTATTTATAACAACAATTATGTTAATATTTCATTAATAAGGTAATTACTGCATCATCATTGTGTCATATATAAATTAAATTATTTAATGGCTAAATATTATAAATAAAATACCATTATGTAGGAAATATTTTAATATTTCTAATTAATATTTATAGTCTAATTTATCTTAATTATAACCCTTTATTAAAGTTGTTTTAGTTTTTAAACATTGATTTTAACTATTTTAACTCTTATTTAAATAAAATAATAATAAATGTCTTAATCTAATCCATGTAGACCTAAATGATAATAATTTATTTGAAAGGTTGATTTTGGTTGAATTAAACTTATCCAATAGAATTAGGTCATGTGTTAGGGTAACAATAATATCATTTTTACCCTCAATTACCCTATTTACTTTTAACTGTGGTAAATAAAAGTAAAAAGTTACTATTCAAAAAAAATTATTTTTAACTTATTGAACCACATTTTACTACTTGATATTAACCGTGTCTCTCAGATTTTTGAAATTATACTCACAGAAGCGGTAAAATTATGTTTTATTAAAATTTCAATTTCTCCTAGGAGGTGGGTAAAAGACGGGGCAAAGATCAATAAAATTTTATATATCTAAAATTATTATAAAATGACTCCATTGAATTAAATTGAACTTATATAGGTATTATGTATCAATTTTGACCTAAAATAAATTTAAATAAAATTAAAAATTATTTAAATAAAGTTTCTATTTTTAAATAGTAACCCATTGTTTTCACTATTCATCGAAAATTGAAAGTTTTCAAAAAAATCCCTAAAAATCACCCAAGGCTAATTTTGATATTCCAAATCCAAAAATGAAGTCCATTTTGGAAGATAAAATTTATAAAATTTTAAAAAGTGGGTATTACTATTCATAATGGCTATGTAATAATAATATTATAATAATATCTCGTTTAGTAAAACTCGGTATTGCGTACTACACACGCTATCGAGGAAGGTGTTGATTGTGTGTAATGCATGCCATGTTAGGGATGCGTGTAGTGAAAGCTCCGTTTGGTTTTGCATATAACATAATCAAAACTTATTTCATTTATACATTAAACAAAATCTATACTCAATGTTGTGTATAATAATTTCTACAAAGCGAACTTGAAATTATGTGTAACACGACCCAAGAATAGTGTTGCGTATAATGAAAGCTAATACGGTGTTGCGTATAGTACATGCTAATCTTGGTGTAGTGTATAATAGAAGACATCAATGAAATTCAAAATAATATATCTCATAAAATCCTGTTGTGTTACACATTGTGAAACAAAACATGAGTATATGATATCTATTTATTTTATATTCTCAATCACATAATTTACCACCTCCATTATGGTGGTTTTTAACTCTATTTCGGTTATCAAATAATAATTGAATCCCTCACTAACAAGATTTAGTGTAAGTAGATTTTGGGTTTCATTCCAAGAATGTATCCTATTCTCCACCATACGGGTCATATATATCATTTTAAAAGGTCAATTGATGTTTGTCCTTTATTTTTGGACTCGTTATTAGTAATGATTACAAGAAATTTCTTTCCTTCCTTGAGGTAGAAATTTTCATCCCATATGGGTGATTCATTAAATCAAGATTTAATAATTGTTCCATAGATGAGATCAAATATAATTTACCCAATTTCAGATCTTGAATATCTTATGTATAAATATTCATATCAATGAATTCATCATTTAATAAATCATAAAATATATTAGATTTTATCTCTTATTCCAAATTGAAATCAGAGCTTCCATATTTTTGGGTACTGACATGTTCCATGGTATTTTTAATGTTAATGTGATCATATAAGGATAATAATTCTTAAATAATTCTCGAATCTTGTATGTGTTAATTACCTTTTTCATGGGAAACTATAAAATATTGAATGGCCACTTGATGAGTGATTCACGGAGCCATGAATGTTTAAGTGCACCATGATTCCTCTATACATTGTGTTAATGGTTTTTTCTTGAACATTGATGGTTGTATTAGATATATTTATGAACAGTATTACCAAAATAATTAATGAATAACCCAGTGAATTTTCTTCCTCTATATTAAACACACACACACACATATATATATATATATATATTTTGTAAATATCAGTACTTTTACACCAATGATAAAATATTCCATAACTCCCACCCGAAAATTGTGGCTATATTTGAAAGTAGAACCACCACTCTTGAGGGTTTTAATTCTCATAGTTTCAATGAAAAAACAATGAACCTGGAATGACATTTATAGGATCACAAATAACACATAATGTATTAGAAAAATTTAAAGAATCAATGGTGTATGGAATATAAATCATCCATGGATCTATATTATTTTGGAATTAATATTCCGACGAACGCTGAGAAACTCTTCTCTATTCGAGTTCTCTCATTCCTATGACGTCTCTTTATTTTTATAAAAAGATCATTGAGGAATTTTTCATACATGGGAATTGTTTAGATAGAATCTAAGATAGGGATATTTATTATAACCCTTTTAATGGATTCATAATTATCTTAATGAATTTTATATTCATTGATGTTTTTTCTATTAGTAATCCCTTAACATAATGGACCTACACTATCCTTTTTATCTAAATTAAAATTTTGAAGGTTGTTTTAGGCCATTACTTATTAACCTTTTTCCTTACTTATTTATTCTTATTTTCTACTTTTAGTCATGTGGATTGATCTTTACATATCTGTTTATAATTCATAACATTTCTTACATTAGGTTCAGCTTGAACTTTCTTGGGTTTAGGTAGTTAAATTACCATTCCACTCTTTATTGTAATCATTACTAGACTTCTATATTGATTTTGGACTACTTGGGATGTTTTTTTCCCTTTACTTTTAGTCAGCATGATCATAATATTTCTTTTGTAATTTTTTTTCTTATATTAAATCCCCATAATCACATATAATATCTATTGGGGTTTAGATGATGGTGTACTTGTTGAGGGATGTTAATAATGCATTTTAGAAAAGAGGTTGTTAATAATCATGAAATAGGTATGGAAGATTTTAATGTCATTAGAATAGTGGTGAGTTCTAAAATTGTTATTATTATTGGGTATGAGATTAGTATTGACTCATATAAAAAGGATTAAATTGACTTCGTATGATTCCAAATCTAGGTAGGGATTGTGGGTGTACCTTCTATGGCTAATTGTATTGAAATTTTATTGTGTGTAATATTTCCACACAACTCCCATTCCTTTTATTCTATCACATTAATCCGTAAAGTGGTTTGTTGATGAACATATACCACACACCTGAGGTGGTGCATGTGGCTCGCTCATCTTCATCACACTATCTTCCTCTCTATGTTTTTTATTTTTCAGGTTTGGTTTAAATTAATGATGATTAATCAAGAATTATTACCGCATAGATTTTACTTTTTCATCTAACTATTATTATGAATTACTAGGAATTTTGTGATAGCTTCTCAATAATGATCATGGATTATTTATGTGACTTTTCATGAAAATATCCTAGAGAGGATACATGAAAGTGGATTCAATAATTTTTTGGTATTTTTTTGTAAAACATGACTAAAAAGTGATTTTATTTAATGAAATTATCAGGGCATCGTACACAAATCATATTAAATATTTCCTAATCCTCATAAAGAGTTCTTTCAGATGAGTATCATATGGTGTTGATTTCCTTCCTTATCACTGTGATCTTGGAGGTTGGAATAAAAATTGCAAGAAAGACCATTTCTATTCTTCCTAATCATGGGTCTCTCTAGGTTTTCGGCTAAAAAACCACACTATTATAGATCCTTTATGTGAGAAGGGGAATTCCCTCTACTGGACATGAACTTTATCCACACCTCCTCTCCTAAAACATGATCACACAATGTTTAATTCTTTAATATTCATTTTTAGATATTCTCTTGGAAGGACATGGAATTTAGGTAGCATTGGAATCCCATTAACATGTAATTCAAAGTCATTTAACAAAGGTAGAGAAACTAATTGATTTTATGGATAAGAAAGTTTGGGTGAACAAAGGGCCTTTAATGTTTGTTGTGGGTTTATTTCCAGGATTGTGGGAATTTAGTTAATACTAGAAGTATCACTTGAGTCATCCACATTAATTTATTCAATATTGTTATCAAAATTGAGGTTCCCATGAATATTTAGAGAGGTTCTCTCTAATTTAGTTTAAAAAATAAATAATAATTCATTATAGGTCATAGTAATGAAAAATAATAGTTATACGGACACTATAACCCTAGTAAAAACACCATGTTTTGACACACACCTATCGTGGGGTGTGAAATAAGATAATTTTTTTGTTTAAGGAAAATAGTAGTAGTATTAATAGTAAACTATGTCACCATAAGGAGTAGTTCTCTAATTCAATTATCATTTGTTAAAATGAAATTAAGTATTTTCAATACCAATGACTATAAAACAATGAAATAAAATATAATAAATCAGAGTTATAGAAAAGTGGTCTGGTTTGTTATTGGATTCCCATATGTAATTTTGTCATAGTATTTCTCAAAATTGAATCTCCTTAACTTATTTACTGATTTAATGAATAGTTACACAATTTGTTATCTTTTTCACCCATAATATTGATCGATCATGAGGAGAATAATCGAATCAATTTAATTTATTGGAATATTTTCATTCATATGTGTGAAGTCTAAAATAAATCTCCCACTATTTACCATAGTAATATATAATTTTGTATTTTTATCCCCAAGAAGTCATGTTTGTTCACTTCTACTTTATCACGTGTTTAGAAATCACTATAAAAATTTAATTAAATTATAAAAAAATATAAATATGATCCAAAACCATTTAGAGGGAGAAAATAATTCCTCAATCAAGGAAATTATTAATAATTAGATTTAATAAGAAAAATTATCATATTCAATTTTAATTTTGAAATAAAATATTGAAAAATATTAACATTGAAAATAGATCAATGATTACAAATCCATATCATAGAATAAAAGTTCAAAAAATGGGTTTCTCACCTTACCCAATAAACTATATTTTCTACCATTATGTTATCAAAGAAACAGTTTTGTTTTTATCAGTATAATAAATATTGAAAGAATGAAAGTTATAAAGGGAATAGTTGTAATCCATGGAAGTAGGTCGAGTCATCCACAATCGTCCCTGATTCGCTTTCCCAAGGGCTTGCCCCTTTAAATTATAGAGTGTGTAATCCCTCATATATACTTGATCGTATCATACATCATGGTTTCAATAATTTATATTCTGATTTGGATTTACTCTTTTTATGCATGCATCCAAGTAGGAGTATTCTCCATCAAATATGTAAATCTTTTTTGATCACATGGATTCTAAGAGGTTATGAGGTTTCAATATTCTAGTTAATCAATCCATATAGTGTGGAGAGAAATCATATAGCATATCCCTTCATTATATTCATGTCCTCTACATGGATATGGGATTATTATATCCCAACATCTATAGCTTCTTCTTTCCTCAAGAATTGCCCATTTCTATATTCAGCACAACCACAGTGTCATGAAAACCCTATTACACAACTTAATTTCATCAACTCTTTCCATGATATAGTAAATCATCCAATTTAATATCCTCTACCATCGTTTTGAAAATGAGGGTAACCACAACACAAGGGTAATTCCCATAGAATAGGATGTGTGAATTCTTCAGGGGATTTTAGATCTAGTTTATTTTTATGTAGTGTCCATATATCATAGTAGTGGTAGAAATATTTTAGACATGGTGGTTCAGTGACCCTTATGTATCTATTGGAATCTCTGATTTACCTCTATGTACAAGCTAGAAGACCCTTTTTTATTCTTTGCTTACACTTATGTAACCTTTAAAATAACAATGTTTACTTTTTGCGGTATTTTAAAACCATAGGTTACATTTACATAATGAATGTATTCCAGTACGTATCCATATGAAAATCACAATTACCTATACAAATAATTTTAAAACAATGGGTTACCTATAAACCATGCTCCTTTTATATTTATTCAACCCTTCAAAACGTGGGACTATATTTATGAAACCCCTAACTTATCTATAAGATTTAGTGTCTTACCCATACCAAATAGATATCTTCCCCTTATATAATGGATATAATACCATTATAAACACATGATGAAGAGTATTTAATCTTACATATCCTTTTAAATACATGGATTAAACATATAAAGTTGGAACCATACCTTTACACATCATTTTAAATCCATTTGTATAGCTAGAACATTATTCCCTTACAAAGATCCTAGGCCATGTGTAAGGGTACAAAACATCTACATTGTCATGATAAAAATTAAACTTATAAATTCATATTTTTTATTTCATTTATTACAAATTACTCTTAAATCAAAAATAACAGAAACTATAATAGAAAAATTAATTGTACAGTAAAAAATGAATAAAAACCACTGAATTTCACTCTATGAATGTTCATTTTTTCATAAAAATAATGGTATCTGAGTTTTTGAACCATAAATTGTGTAACCAGACTATCTTAGAGGAGGAAAACTACATTATTGAAATTTTTTAGTTTTCAATAGTGATAGTTTCAATACATTTAATTATTTTTAGAAAATTTTAAATTCCTCCATGATAGTAAAATCAATATAATGTCTTCATATTTTAACTCAAATCTTATGATGAAGTAGTAAATTAGGATTTGACGGTAGAGATCAATAATTTAGAGATGAATAGGAGGTTTTATACCTCATTAAATTTTGTTGGTATTGAGGTTCTCATTTTTAAGAAGATGATAATTATGACGAACCCTGAAGAAGAAGTAAAAATGGTTTACAATTTTTTCCTCTGATGTCTTTCTCTACCCATATGATAATCATGTCTCATATTTGACACCATTGTGAAAAGGAGGTTCATATTAATCCTTATTTCATAGAGGATTAAAAGGACTTCCATCAATGTGGGTGGGTAGAAAAAAGACAAATATATTACAAGGAAAATTATCTTGTAAGAAGTGGTACTTTATCCTTGAATCCTAATAGATCCTAAGAAAAATATAACACTTTCAAAGTATTTTGGTATCATAATCTTGGATTTACATATTGAATAGAATATTCATATTAGTAGAATAAGATAAGAAGTGATCTATAGATCCATCATAGGCCTAAAACTCAGGCTGAGAGTAAAGGTGTAAGCAGTTGAGAATGGTCCTATGGAATCATGGGTAAGGTAAATGAATGTGAGAGGTAGAATTGTCATTGTACCATCTATAGACACGAAATTATTTGGTATTGAATCATACCACTCATTTATTTCTTCTTATACTATTGATCTACTAAATATTCCCAATGATATTATGACTTATATTATGGTGATATAAACTCCCATCAGTGAGAAGAAGAATCGTGTATTTCTGTCCTACTCTAGCATAATCTTTATATTAAATGAGGTGTTGTATTGGGATTTTCTCATACTTGAAATGGAACATTTTCAAATTACCTTAGTTTTAATTGGATGATGGAATTTAAATAAAATATTTTTTTTCATTAGTATTTCTGTATTATTTTCCTTGATGGGAGTGTATATATATTCAAAAGAGGTTATATCCCAAATACAAGTTGAGGGAGATTCCATATTTAAAAATTCATTAATCTTATATTTATGTTTTCATACATGTTATTAGAATATGATGAGGTTAATTTAGGGAGTTTGTAACCAACCCTGGTCTACAAAATCTTCATGGTATTTCCTTATGGTTTCTCAAACATTACACCTAAAAAATATATTGAATTTTTTATCTATTTGGTTATAATAATAAAATTAATAAAATTTTATCTTATAGTATATCTCTATAAAAATTAAATCATTTGAAAATTATTCCAGATGAATTAGAGGTTAATGGTTTTTTATCACACATACATTCCTCAATGGGATTCTCACATTCCCATTTCCATGAAGGAAAATGGTTCCCTTCATATATGTGTCTAGTATAGCGAATTAAATCTAATAAATATATAGAATACATGCTCATACCCCACATTGATTATTTATTTGATCAATTATATGGGGGAAGATTGTTCAAAAATCACTATTAAAAATTTGACATATCCCAAAAATTTGAAACCGTTGGTATAGGGCCCGAAACTATTGGGATAGTCTATCCCAACAGTTTCAAGAACTATTGGTATATTAGGAATTGCAATAGCCCTATGCCAATGGTTTATTAGAAACCTTTGGTATTGGTTGTTCCAATGCATATACTATCAATAGTTTAAGGGAAACTGGTGGTAGACATATTGTCCAACATCTAACATGTTCCTTTGGTTTCAAAAAAAAAACTATTGGAATATATGTATACAAACGTTTATTAAACCATTGGTATACATGAAACATCTATTTTTTCCCAACATTTTAAATGAAACATTTTTGAAATGTAGTGAAACATACAGTATACGAATGGTTTATAAAACTTTTGGAATATCCTTTACCCCCCCCCCCATTGAAAAAATACACCCCCCACAACATAAGCGGAACAAAACATACACCTCCCCACTGAAATTCTAGTGGCCTCTTCTATGCAGTAATGCAATTCCAGCAAGCATACAGTGGCCTCCCCTCATATGAAATTCTAGCACCATCCCCTCAAGAATAAGATAAAGTCCCCTCTGCAATTCCATATGCATCCCCTCTACCATTCCATCGGCCTCCCCTCTGTAATTTTAGCAGCTTCCCCTCCTATAAAATTCTAGCAATTAGAAAACAACGGCCTCCCCTTCTATATATTCCTTACTTCCTCAAGTGTGAGTGAATCTTCTTGTGGAGGAGTTTGGTGCACGAATTAATGGGGGAGAGTGCACTTCATAGTTATAAATGTTACTACTATAGACATTATGTAATATGTAATGTGCTCAATGTATTCAGTTTAAATGGATAAAGAAGAGGACACCCAATACCGATATGAAATTAAATGTGGATGGAACATGAATGTCTTGGGAAATGTGGGAAAATACTATATAGAGACAACAGGGGATTAGAGATTCTATGTTTTAGTTCCTTTAGTATTATAGGTAATTATCTTAGGGTAGAATCAACATCCATGGTTACCGATATTATGTATTGTATGATTTATAATATTCCATTGTTTTACATAAATCAGATGAGTTTTGGAATGTTTCAAAATAAGGGGATGTTAAAATGTAGTGTAGTAAACTGGATGTTCATACATTTTCATCAAAGATAATTTGTCATGGTTATGAAGTTTATGCATCACTCTAGTTTAGGTGGTTGATTAAACCTGAAATGGCCTTAATTTTGAAAATTTGATGGATATTTGAAAAGTAAATTATGAATACCTTTTCTGGTGGGAATTCATGGTTACAAGGGACATGTTCTTATTATTATTGGTTTTTATGTTAATAGTTGAGATATTTATTTAAATATGATGCATGTATTTTCCATTATTATTTATGGTTTTAGTTTTTAGCCTATTGGCATGGGGCATGTCCACATGAATAATTCTTGGAATGTGGGGTTCGATTGACATTTCTAGAATTTACTGTGATTGATGTCCCGGACGGTGAGAGCTCAACTATTTAAATTAAAAAAATATTTATGGTGTTTTCTAATATAACCTATTGGAATTATTCTACATAGTTGAGCCAAAATATTACTTCTAATTAATTGTATTATGGATCATATGGTGGGATATTCCTTGATGAAAACTATATAGTCTCTCCATGCAATAGATGTAGTGGGTTTGTATAAGATCTGGTTATGTTGGTAATTAATCCCTTTTTGTTGGCTGTGACAGATTCTTATAACTCATTGTGTCACCAATAACCTATATGATGTTTTCCATATCACTTCTTGGTGTAATTCAACTTAACCAAATCATTTATCTATTTCTTTACATGATACGAATCATCACATAATTATGTCATTATATGCTCCTAGATGTGACCTAAGATTTGAGTGGGGTGGTCTGGTATACTAATTCTCAATAAGGATGGGTCCTTGAAAGTGGCTGATCTACCCATGGAATTAGACTAATTGTAAGTGTGGAAATTGAGATGATTTACTGATGCCTTCTAGTAATTAAACATCATAATCGAGAGATGTGATATCACGTTGGTGGGTGGTACTTATCATTTTTGGGTTTATTAAACTAGAGGATTACATAACAGTGTTTTGATATAATACTAGTTGTGGTATGGTGGGAATTGTATTGCGATAGTCGATGGACCGTTGTGGATACGTTATCTATAGGTGATTTCTATGATGTGGACCACTATTTGTTGGAATTTATCTGTATATTCCCTGTATAATAGTGGGTACCACCATATTTTTGGGGATGAATGGTTTATGATACAATTTTGTCTTTGAATATATGGGAGTGGTTTCATGTTGTATCGATATTAATTATGGTGATGAATAGAGATTTTTAAGTTTGGTGAATACTAGACATTGCTGTTTCTAGTTATAGATCCCAAAATAATTAGATATTTCAAGATAAGATTCAATGAGTAATCTATAAATTAATGATCTAATTATGTTGAGATTTATGTTTATATTATCACTATAAAATTTAATAAAAGAATGGCCATATCTCAATATTTTATTCATGTTATTCATATGAATCTGATATGTGGTCTCACCGTGCAAGGGATGTATACCTCCACTGGTTCCACCTCCAACACATCAAATTTCATCCACTTCTGAAGGACTTCCCTCAAAGAATAAATACAGGAGAAAATGTGTGAGGTATTCATCAAAGAAACCACACCCAATTGCATCAAGTAAGTAGTGTGTTTTCTGACATTAATCATCAAATTTCATAAGTATCTCTTCCTCGCCTACTTAACTGTATCGGTTCTCTTCATTTTCCTTAGAGGAAAAAACATATATATCCAAGAATAATACACCTTACATCCCTTCAGCATGCCCCAAGGAACTGATAGTGTCCAAGGAGAGTATAAAATGACCAAGGACCAAGAAGGGTTGAACCTGATGTTTGATGTGGGTGAAATATTCTTCATACCGTTTTATTGGACATGATTATGAACACTCTTAGAATCTCCGAATATAGGTAACTATTCTCCGACTGACCTAGCTAGGATAGAGGCATCACTGGGATACGGTAAGCATTTATCTTGAAATTTAATATACCATCAGATCTATATCAAATTTTCTGACCTTTGTTTTTTCTTCCACCCCATTATGGTGGTGGTGTCTCTATAATTCTCACTGAACATATTGTGTTAGTGGAAGGGGCATCATCGGTGTATCAATGATGCAAGGTAGGAACACATTTTTATCATCCCTTGGGTCAATGTTGAGGTGATGGAACTAGCTACTACATTAACATAAAAAGTTATATCCTCAGCGTTTAACATAATTTCTATTCATTTGACAACACTATTTACTATACTGGACTTGTTCATACACACAATACACTGATTTTGTAAAAATAATCGCTTTAAAAATATCATTAATGATAAAAAAACTAGTCATATTTAATAAAACAGAAAGCATCCTCCCATCTAGGGAATGGAGAACATTCCTAATGGTGTAATGAAATATGATGTGTCAAATGGGTAGAATTATTTCTCAAGGTTAAGAAATGGTGTAGAAAATATTTCTTTCCATAAAAAATGGTCTTGAGAGCTGTTCTAATGATGATAGAATATGATAACTGAGTTAGTGTGGTGGTGAGGACTTGTATGAATATACAGACTAGGATTCAAGGAATGTTTCAAGAATATCATATAGTATTTGAGGTCATCATGTGGTAATTATTTCTGTTTTTGGAATGAGACTGATTTGAGTCTCAAGGACTCTAGGGGATTCACTAGTGTAAGATATATGAGTACCAAGAGGACTTACATTTTTCACTTGGATGGTAAGACATTTTTGAGATGGGGGTATATGACCCTAGTGACCTGAACTTTGTACCCATCTGGTGAGAAAATGTATGGACCAAATTCCCTTGTTGTTAATTCAGACACATGTTGGGTGATATATTCTAACAAGTACAATGGCATATCTTAAGGACCGAAAACACCTTGAGTGATAAGGTGTTGGAAGGACCCTTATGTGAGTGATAATGAAGTTGTCATATTATAAAATGATATCTAACCCTACCATGATTGATACGGTAATGGTCAAGATAATTTCCTCACCTTGATTAATACAGTTCTAGATGAACCCAACCATGGGTGATAATGGAGTGTTTGGAATCTGATATTAGTCCTACCATGGTTAATAAGGAATTATTTTAGATAATGGCTTTACATTGTTCATAATTTATTAACAAGGGTATTTGTATAATAAGAATGTTGGTATATGATATATATTGGTATGAGACTACCTTTAGTAGTATGGTAGATGTTTGGAGTTTATTGATGACCTATATTGAGTGATGACCTATACTGCACTTTTCCATTAACTTCTTCATGTTTTCAATAATCATCCATTGAAAACTATTAACAATCAATCCACATAATCTGTAGATATCTCCTTTTTAATCCACCACTTAAAATATCCAAATATCTTGCGAGAATACCTCAATTTTAATTCTCCACATTGTCCATAACCTTGTAAATATTTTAAACCTCCAAATAAATATCTATGGGATATAAAACTATTCAAAAATTCGTTTTAAAATCCTGAACCTCATGACATAGAAAATCATTTTTTAATTTTGTTTTTAAACAAAATTCCTTTAACCTTCACACCAAGCCATGAAACAACACTTCTTTTATGAAATATGACCTTCAAAACGTAAGACACCATGACCACATGGCCATTTTTCTCAACTGAAAAATCATGACACACCAAAACACCTAGCTTTCAAAAAATGCTTTGGGAAATGACATACAGATCTATCTGGCATCTTTTTGTACTTCGCTGTACACAGGTCCACCACAGTGACCGTAATGCCTTTAGTGAGTATCCCCAATATAATTCTTATCATTATAACATGGAAGAAATGAATCAATATAAATATTCAATGGTGGAGGCACTAAATCATATGAATTGGTTGTGGTAAGATGGAGCTTATGGTGGGGAGCACCATAAGCCCGATAGGAAATAAACAATGACAACATCAGTGTTTTTAGATATATGGTCTCAGGTAAACACCCAAAAGGGCGGCCAAGAGGCTAGAAAAACACCCCAAATGGGCTTCCCCATAAGAAGTGGCCACAACAGACATGATATAACAAATCAACTATTTAATATGCTACAATAAGTGATCACCAAAAGGTTGTAGAAAGCGGTTCAATGACGCAATGTCTAAAGGGAAATGAAACAACAAAAAAGAGTCATACACCCAACACAACCCATTTAGAAAATCATTCAATTTTCCAAAACATGGAAATTTCATTTATGATATTCAGAGGGTGAAAAGGAAATTTTCTGGGTCAAGGCATATGCCTACTCAGACAATGTCATTTGAGATAAATTAGTATGATAATCCAATTTATATTTATCAAAGAAAAAAAACTAACTAGCCACAAAACAAACACCAACAAGAGACATATGGAAAACTGAAACCAAATCTAAACCTGATACAAATAACCATCACTGCTCTTTGGTTTAGAAGATAGTTAACCTCTGTTGTATTTGTTTTATTATAAAATCATGAAATTAATTTATCACAAAATTTATTTAGTTAAATTTAACATTTGTTCTAAAAGTCATTTAACAGAAATCAAATGCAATATGTTAAGCAACTATATCAACATAACTATCACTGTGAGTTTTTGCAGACAAAAAATCTCTGTTGAAGGGAATTTATTATGAAAACGGAATTTATTTATCAAATGAAACAATTATATTGAAGAACAATTTTTTATGATATGTAATTAAATATAATTAATAATAATTAAGAAAGAAACTAAATTCAATTGAATGAATTCTTGAATTATAGAGGCTATGAGAGGGACCCTACGTCAAGGTGGAACCAATACATCCACTTCACCACTTGGAGCTTTTTGACTAAAATTTTCTTCTCCCCCACTGGGTATACGCACATTCACACACATGCAAGGATGCCTAGGCCCTATGCACACACTCGCATGGCCATGAGAATGTGCAAGGGGATACTTGCACATATGCTTATATGCATATACCAGTGTCCACTCACCTGCGTATGAATATATATATATACATGGGAACACCTAACCACATACATGCATAATCACTACCATGGTTGACTATACACGTAACAGTGGAACCCACATACATATACATTCTTACCTATGGACACGTAGGCGAGTCACCCTTGACTTGGTGACTCGAAACCAATGAGCATGGATCATTTCACTACAAAAAAAGATATTAGGAACCTTAAAACACATAAATGATGCTACATAACTAGTGAGAAAGCAACCAACGACATTAAATCCATACCTCTATTGGCATCAGAGAAAAAAATCCACAAGAACCAACATGAAAAGAACCAACACCCTACCAAAAACATAATACAAAGTTAAAAACACTTAACTCCCCAAATACATGAGGTGTGAGGCAAGTAGTAACCATATAATATTACCTTGGATCATAGTCTGTGGATTAAAACAATCTAAACCCCTTCCGGAACCCTTCGCAGAATATAACTACCATATGTCCATATAAAGCAGTAAATGACCTAACTGTCCAATGCCATTAATAAAATAAAACAAAAACTAAACTAAAACATACTTGTCTCTTGTGACTATACACGTCACCACCAAATGTATAAGAACCACAATGCCCATGGGTCAACTCATTTTCCTTCAAGGAAGGAGGAAATAGATCCATGTTTCAAAATGATAATATCAAATAGTAAATTCATATTAGTTAACAATTACTCTTCCTATTAATTGTATATAATTAGTTTGGCTCAATTTTCAGCTTAGTTTGGTTTTTTTTTGATAGAAGTGTTGTGGTCTTATTATTCTTGGTTTTTATGTTTACAGTTGATATATTTATTTAAATATGATGCATGTATTTTCCATTATTATTTATGTTTTTTTATTACCCTATTTTTATGAGGCCTATCCACATGAATAATTCTGGGAATGCAAGGTTCAGTTGACATTTAGGCGCTTAATGGGATTGATGTCACTAACAATGAGGGCTCAACTGTTTAAATTAAAAAACCCTATATAGTATTTTTCTAGATAACTTATTGGAAGAATTATACATAGTTTAACCACGAGACTACTTATAATTAATGTTATTATGGATTATATGGTGATATTTTCATTGATGACAACTAAATAGTCTCTCCATTCAAGTGATGTATATTGACCCTTGGTGGGTTATTACAAGAACTGGTTATGTTGGTAATTAATCCCTTTTTATTAGTTGTGACAGTGTCTAATAACTAATTGTTTTGACAATAACCTATATGATGTTTTCCTATATCACTTCTTGGTGGAATTCTACATAACCAAATCATTTATTTATTGTTTAATAGAAGGTTCTTTAGTAATTTTATGGAAATGAAATCACCGTGTCACTAGGTCTCCAAGTGGATAAGATATCGATTGGGATATGAGTGGTCTGACATGTGTCTTAAAATTGGGATGATATGTGTATGGACTAGATGAGGGTTTAGATCAAGTAAAATATTCTTATGAGTGTTGGGCCTTATAGTGATAGGTGTCGAAATTGTATGTCTAGAGTTTGATGAGGAAATACATATGAGGATGGATTGGAATATTGGTGGGTTCATAGACTGGGATGGTCTATCTGAGTCTATAAAATTTATTATGGATGGTTTTACCCCATTTAATGATTCAAGAGTTCAACTAAAGAGATGATAATGAGATGCTAGTGTGGGTATTGGAAATTGTTATACAGATTGGCATTATAATTCCAAGAGGCATTGTGTTATTTATCTTCAGATGGAACCTAGTTAGTGGGACTGTGTTATAATACATGATTTTGATGTGTTTCTTGACTGGATTATTGAGAATATAATCAAGGAATGGTCGACATGATGAGAGAAGACTATAGTGTGTGGGATGAGGATTAAGGTATGTGATTAGTGACTAGGAAGGGTCCGAGGGACCCTAGGGGATTCCCATGTGGATGAGATAAGAATGTTGAAGGGTTTAGCATGGTGTACTAGACTATGTGACTGAGAGGATGTGTTTGCTAGGATTGGGTGAGTGGAAAACACATGCGAGGATGATGCGAGGATGATATGATGTATGGTGACACTTCGTTCTATTTATGCTATCTCATGGAGACACTTGAGTTAATTTCATTATTCTAACATTCTCCAACAATTTTCCCTTTCAATGTTATAGAAAAACAATTCCATCTCATGGAAGATCGCAAGGATACTCTAGCTTCTAATGTTTCCTCAGACTCATGCCTCATGGTATTACAATATACAATTTATCTATGCCAACTAGTCAGGATAACATCACTACCCTCAATCTGTAGAAAGTAGTAAAAGACCTATGAGGCCAATGCGATAACGAAAATAAAATAAAAACAAAACCAAGACATACCTGTATCCTGTGACTATACATGTGACCACCCAATATATAAGAACCAAAATGCCCCATGGGTCAAATCATGTTCCTGCAAGCAAGGGGGAAATAGTTCCATTTAATAATCTATTCATTTTTCATTATGTTCTTTATATGAAACTATGTTGGAAACACCGAACTAGTACACTTAGACAATGAATATGAACCCATGCTACATTTTTTGAGTTGATGATTGGAACATAAAACTCTTCATCGTGGAAAGAACTTCATAGGGACCAAAATCAATGTTTAGCAGTCGATCTGGCTCTTAAACCTAGTCGGAAACTAGTACATGAACCAGAAGGCCTACATGATCATGAGGGTGTAAACTATTTCATTATACTATACAAAGAAAAAATATGTTGGTATCTTTTATACTTGCAATGAGAATTTCTCATGGATTTAGTGCTAATATATTTTAGTTCCTATATTAACAGACCCTTAAATATCAGTAGATGTCAAGGGGTGTCTCCCATGGGTGTCTTGTGGTGCTTAGTTTTTATCAATGATTTCTTTGGGGCTTTAATATTGTGGGAATTTTTTTTGCATGGTAAATTATATAAATACATTGTTCAATTGAAAAATACACCCATTGTCAACATAGACATACCCACTTTTGATAGAGAATACCATCCAAATAACCAACTCGGAAATCTGAGACCAACATTTTACATTACCAATTCCAATTACATAAAATATGTACCAGCAACTTATGTTTTTTGAACCAATCAATTAAATGGAAATAAACTCCTCACAATAAGACATAAAATCCCATATAGCACAACTCACCTCCAATTAACCTACATCATTGCACATCCTAATGAAAATTCAACCTCATCACAGATATATAATGATTTAAAAATAAAATACAACATAATATCATGTCTAATAAAGGTCTATTGAGGATAATATGAGGTTTTAAAAATCATGAACTATTTGATAAATACATTGTTACAATTAATGGTTTACAACCTGTGAATCTAACCCTACATTTCTAGATGACTCTATTTTGAAAAAATTTACAATTTACCTAATAATTCACTACACCATGAGTTGGTTACTACCCAAAACTATATAAAATGAATGATTAATGTGAATTGTTATCCTAAAAATGATCCTAAGAGTGCAATACCTATTGCCTCATTTTTTTAAAAAAGAAGACTTATTATTACATGGATGTACCGATCAAGAACCATCATCAAATTTGGGAGAAATTGCGAGAGGAGAGGGACCTAAAAGAGAGGTATGTCGCGTGGGGTGTTCGACCATGGGGGGTCTCGTGCACGACTGGTGAGGGGGTCGGGGGACATCTTCATATGATATAGAGCTGAGAGGGGAGGGGAATGTCACTAGGATAGGGAGCTGAGAGGGGAGGGGAATGGTGTCATCGGAGAGGGATGAGAGGGGGGAAGGGGGAAAATTTCTGAAGGAGAGGGAGCCGAGAGGGCTAGGTTTTAGGAGGTGGAGGTTGGGAGGTTGAAGAGATCGAGGTAGGGGAGGGGAGGAGAGGGTCAGGAGTGGAGGTTCGGGGGGGGGGGGGGGGGGTCATGAGGGGATGAAAAATATAAAGGGTGGCCTAAATAAGGTGGAATTTTTCTTAAGGATTATTAAAAATCATAGGTAATATTTATCTTTTCCAAAAGTTTTGTTATACCATTGGGAAAACCCTACATAAAATTGCTTATTACAATGGTCTAGTAGAACCATTGGTATAACTTCTTTATCCCAATATTTTTTTCAAACTATTGGGAAATAAGTGTTTGTATAGGCCAACTTTCCACTAGTGAATATATGACATTTTATAGGTTACACACAACTTATGGGGAAATAATATTATATTTTAATAATATTTTTTAATATATTTAAAACCACTTTGTATATATTCTGATGCTATTTCAATTGACTTTTTCTCATGAAATTTTTAAAGAAGAAATGAAAAAGATATTCCATTAGTATCTTGATTCATTTTTTGTGGTATTTGTTAATGATTTTATGGTATAATATAACACTAAATAATAGTAGAAGAAATTATTGGGGAAAATATTTGAGATCATTTCTGGTCATTAAATTTATGTTAAACTGTCTAAGATTATCTACTGGATAAGAAAAGATAAGTTCTTGGAACATAATGTGACTATATAAGTAGTTTTAGTCAATATTGAAAATATAAAATATGGTATGACTAGGTAGGAGTTTTAGAATGTATATGAGACCTGAATCTTGGTGGTAATAGATGGATACAATCAAATATTCCTGATATATTTTTCAAGGATTGATTCACCATTGACTACACTAACACAGAAAGGGGTGAAATATTTATATTTTTCCTAATTTCATGCCCCATTTGTTGAGATTATGCATTAGATGACCATAAATCCCATCTTTATGTTAGATGATGTAAAATTGGTTTATGTGTATTTCAATGATTCATAAGTTATTGGTTATGTATTTTTCATTATGTAGGGATAACATGTATTGTCTTAAGGATTCAAAGAATCTTTCCAAATGAGAACAATTCTCCCACCATGACCTGAAGTATGTATTTTTCATACATGGACTTATGTGTGGGTGAAATTATCCACTTTTGATGAAGTTTATTTTCTTCACCAATCATAAGAGCCTATGTTTTATCTTTTATAAGAATGATTTAAACCTCCGGAACTGGGGATGGTTGGAATAAGACTGAATGATTTATTTCATTATCATATTTATTCTGAAAAAATGATTTGTTTATAATTCTCTCAATAATAAATTTATATTTTTGGAATTGAGGATTAGACATTTTTTTTTAAATTTACATAATTTAGTTTTTAAAAAACCGGGTAGGAGGAAAGTATATTCCTTGATTGTTTGATAATATCTCATTTCCCCTTAAACTCATTTCTTAGAAGAAACTATAAGATGAAATATGAAATCATATCATAGGAACATTATATGGTGGGGATACCACATAGGAGTCATCACTTAGTTTTGAGGGAATTAATTTATTTCAAAATATGAATTTTTTTCATTTATTTGTGATAAATGTTGTGATGGAAGACTATTTTCTATCTAAGTAGGACACTCATCCCAGTGCCACAGAAATATATTGTGATATGCGGTGTTTATTTATGTGGATAAAAATGAGATAACATATAATAAAAAATGTATCATCATGTTATAAACATTAGTAGGTCAAGAATTAACTTTAGAATCCATCCATTTTTCCAAATACCCTTCAAATACCTGTATAGAAATGGGATGAGTTGTTCATGGGCTTCATAATTAGATTACCTTATATCCATAGGGGAAGGAATTCTGTCTTGTTCCTGATTTGTTTATTGAAAAAATATTCCAACATCATAATGATTAGTGATATTATTAAAAATGTGGATCATAAGAACATATATATACCAAATATTGTTAGATTTCTTGGTGTTCCACAATTAATTATCTTAGATTGACATCCTCATTTCACTTCATGATTTTTGGAAAGTCCTCTATGAGGTGATGCGATCCTAGGTAATGATATGGAAATCTTACTACCATAAGAAAGATGGTCAGATAGAGAAACATAGTGATATTTTTGAATATATCATCTAGAACTGTGATTTATATTTCTATTGTTTGTGGAATATCTATTTTGTACTTTTTGATATTTCCTACAATAATAGTTATCGATGTTTTATTTGGATGACACCATTTAAGGCTTTTATCCTCACCCATTTCATTCCTTGTTATATCAGATGGGGGGGGGGGTTAAAACTCTTTGAAATGTTCAATCACAGTCCAATAGATTATTGAGATGGTTTAGGCTATTCAAAAATTTTTTTGATGGTTAATGGCAACTATAAATCACAAACCGACCACCAATTCGATCTAATCGAATTTGTTATGGTTGAATGAGTGATTTAGAGAGTATCACCCTATTTGGGTGTTTGATTATTGGAACTGTTTTAGAATCTTCCCCCATGGGATATAGGCCCCTTTGCGATTTTATAAAAGCTATGGAGTTTTACATATCACTTGTCTTTACCACCTACTTTGAAAGTAATTTATAATATATTTCATTTACATAAACTCAATTTGTATCCTAGAAAACCACCCCATGTAATGAATTGGGAAAAAGTTTAATAAGAACCATATTTTCCAATCACCAAGAAACTAAATTATATTATTCGGTACTAGGAAAATTTAATGTGTAAAATAATTATTCAGTTAGTTTGAGCATTATAGTGTTATGAGAATGAGTCATATGAGACTTGGGAGTGAGAGTCACAATTAACGGAGGAATGATATATTTTATTCATATATCAAGCATTGAGTTTACTTTTTGGGCCTACAAGTTATAGTGGAGATAATTGTCACACTAAAATTTCATTTGAAGGTAAGATATGTATTTATTACTGGTCCTTATCATTATTATTCCATTATAGTCTTTTTATATTTGGATTTTTTTACAATGGGGAAAATTAGATGTCATATGATTGGTGAATGGTTAATAATAACCATTCATCAACTATGAGAAACATAAATTTATATAAAAATGGTGATAACCATACTCAAATAATTGTTTTCCAAACCATGTTACATTCTTATGTGTGTCGAGTTCTACCCTAACTGTTGTCACATAGTTTAAAAACCCATACAGGAAAACTATCCAGCCAACCCATAATTTTAAAAATATAAAATTCCAAATGCTTCCCTAATAATAATATGACCCCTAACCCTTATTTCACAACATTTTCAAACTTATTGTCTCTAATTTGACCGAGAAACATCTCCCCCTCTTATATAGATCAACTTTGAAAAATTTATCTAGGGTTCCATCAAACAAATCTCCCACTAAGTTATTATTTTCTTATTTCTTAACCACAATATGTACTTTTTCTTGTTTTCCATTCTACCATAGGACTATAGCAGCATATGATTCATGATGGAAGAATTTTACAATGTGGTATTTGACTTTTAGGTTCATTTGTTTCTAATTAAATGGATACATTCCCCTCTTTTATTGTTTATTTACACCGTGAATTAATGCTTGAAATGAATTAAGGCATGTTGATGCATATTAATTATTTTTTATTTAACCCATGGTGAAAATCCTTTAAAATTAAATATATATATTATAGAAATGGTGTTATTGGATTTTTTGTTGGGATTTTATAATTTTTATAATTTTTTTATTTTTTCCTCATTTTAGATTCTTATAATTTTCCAAAAATATTTTTTAATATGAAATTAATGATGACTCGGAAATATTGGATAAATTTTCTTATTAAATAATTATTTTATGGTTAATTATAATTTATGGGAAACTTTGATGTTTTGTTGGAAATCATACAATTGGAAAAGGTATTTCCCACTTATTATTTTTGTCTCCTTGACTTCTGGAGTAATGCCATATATCCACACCAACCATTGAATTCAATTATATTCTTCCATACATTTAAGAGAAAGTATAAGGCCCCAACCATAAAAAATTAATTAATACTGATATAAGTCAATAATTTGACATTAATTAACATTGAAGGTCTTTTCAGGTTTATATTTCTAGAGAATTAGGCCATAACTATTATATTACATATCAAAAATTACAAATTAGACACTTATACTCTATATAATTTTTTCACAATAATAAAAATCATTAAATAAAACAATAATTATATTCTTGATAAAAATATTCTTGAATTCATCCATTCTTTTGTCCTGCCTTATACCCTGTAAAAAACATTTCAAAAACATGGAATGAGAAAAAAATCTTAGAAAGGAATATTAAATTAAGGAATAAAACTCTTAGTCCGTGAATATTTAAGACCCATGAAAACATTTTCAAAAAATCATACTTTTCACCCATAAAAAATAAAGTTCTTATCTTACATAATGTAATCATAATATTTCTACAAGGATTCATAGAAATCATAAAAAATAAAGGTTTTTGGATTCCATATCATTCTTACATTGTAGCTTTCACATCTATATAGGGAGTAACATTAATGGTTAAGTTTGGAATACCCATCACAATATATTCCTTAAATCACTTAGGAGAAACCTTAACAACTACCTCTATCATTTTACCCCATGAATTGGAGATCTATCAGAAGCTCACCCACCCTAGTTTTATCATGGAAACAATCATATTTGGCTTATCACGTAACCACATATCAAATTTCCAAGTACCATTACATAATTATAACACATAAAAGATTGAAATTTTTCATCATTTTACTCATCAATCACAAGAAATAAATTCATGATATTAAAATATAAAATCTATTTCCAAAACAATTTAAAACATGAATAAAGATATTTTTTTAATCAAAGTGTCCCATACTACATTGAAACATTTAAAATAATTTAAATAATTAAAACTTTAAAACATATATTTCTATATAACTAAATCTTTAAATCTGTTTTAAAAATGTGGACATTAATGTGAAAGACTTAGAAAAATAAATATTTAGAACATTTAAAATGATATTTTTGTTAAAGATTCCGATAACACTTGAGAAAATACATGAATAAAACAAATTAATGAATAAAATTAAATAAAACCTTATAATATCATGATAATGAAGATATTCATGGTATAATATGTCAAAGGGATGTATATACACCATATAAAAGTTAATTGATTCATAGCATCAAATAAGTCTCAATGGAATATAAATTGAGAAGAAACCTCTTACGATGATCATATTATTAGATTAAGGATAAATTAATGACATAATTTTGTTTGAAAAATATAAATACAACCAATATAAGTGGGTATTTAGTGTAAAACAATCATAGGTCGTTCACACATACTCATAAAAAAGAATAACTAAAGACATAGATATTTAACTCAATAAATAATGATTGATTTAAGATTTACATATCAAAGATCATTTTTTAGTAAAAGAGATCTATTATGTGTATTCAATATAAATACCACTAGATAATTATAAAAGTATGATAATATATAAAAATTTATTTCTCAGAAAATCATAGCATCACATAGTATGAAGTACAACATTAACAAAAAAATTGAAATTGGGTTAAGAAATTCCCTTACTTTAAATCTGAATTGTCCCATTCATTATTTAATTTATTGAATAATAACGTTATGATAATTTCTAATTTAATTAGAAAATTTTTAAATTTTCATTATTCATTATATATATATTATTACCATTTTATATAAATTAGTTAATTATTTGAGTTCATATCTGACATTTAGTTGATGTTCGGTACTTGAGTCAAAAACGATGTTGTTTTGATGAAAAATATCCATGTGGTCATAATTACACTATCATCAAAATATTATTCTTAATTTAAATATCTTATATATCTAGAATATTTTTATTTATAATATCCATAATATTTGAGGATGATAAATGAAATGCATCATTCAGAGAGATAGTAGATTGTACACATGCATGAATGCTACTTTCATTTCATTATCATTTAAAAGGAATGAAAACCAATTGATACATAGGTATATTATAATTATAGTATAAAATAATTGTTATATATGTTACATAATTTCATTAACTCCATCCTTTATACCTTACATATATGGAATGAATGATTCACATCACTTTGAGGGGGTTGTAGTCTAGACTTCCTCAAATGAAATTATCATATTTACACAACATGTAAAGCACAAAGTTAAGTTTTAAATAAAAATTAAATAAAAATAGAGAAAATATAAATATAATATATCTACTACAAAAATAAAGTTCCATCATAATGTCCACCATGAGAGGTCGTTGGAGGAAATTGAACAATCATATTTTTGTGAGGCAATAGTTCATCATACATAGAAACTGTATGTTCGTATCCATTAGATGGAGGTGTGTGTAAGTGTAGTTATAGTAATTCGAAAAATATACACGTATATTTGGGATATTGGGGTTTTTATGTAATAAAATAATAAAAATAGAATAGGTAGTGGATATTAAAAATAAAGGAAAGGAACTTGAGAGAAAATGTTGCCTCAAAATTAGGTAACATCTTTTGATTTGAGCCAAAAGGATTTCTATAATTTTTGTCTTCCAAAGGAAAGGATTCTATGAGGAAGGTGCAGATGTTGGGAGATTATTTTATTATAATTTTGAAGATCCAACTTTCTTAATATGTGTGAGTAAGTGGGTAGAGTTGGAGGCCTATTATAAGAGGGATGATGGAAGCTTTATGAAAGTATTGAAAAATTATTTTATTGTAAAATGATTTTTCGAATTATAATAGTTCTAAAGTGATATATTTATAGTATAAGATTAACATGGGTCTAAATACACTCATACAATAGGTTTTGGACACGTTTAGGTCATAAAATTGATCTTATCATTTTGTTTTGACCATTGGTTAGAAAGATTAATTGTTACCATTTCTTTTCATATTTTCACAATGTATGGTTACTATAGTCACTATAAAATTCCATGCGACCCAAAAGAAGATAATTAGTAAAATTTTTAAAATTAAATTTTCTAGTTGGAAAAATACTATATTTTTAGGACTATTATATCATTTAATAAAATAGTATTTGTTTTAAATACTCATTTATGTCAATTACAATACAGTTTAGTAATTGAATTTTATTATAGTCATAACACTTAATTACTTCAAACCAAAGAAATTTTATCCAAGATAATATGTCAATATCATCCATAAAATTAATTTATGTAATAAAAATAATCAAATTAAATTTATTTTAGTATTTATAATAACTTTTATTTGAATTTTTCATCAATAAATAAATCAGTGCATCATTATTATTTCATAAATAAATAAATTTATTTAATTACTAAAAATTATAACAAAAGAAATGATAAAGTCAATATTTTTATATATTCCTAATTAATATTTATAGTCAAATATTTCAGTTATATAAACCCATATTAAAATTTTCTTTGTTAAATATATATGTTTATGTTGTAATTCTCATTAAATTAATTCTTATAACATGTCATTATCACACACAAGTGGCTCCATGGGGTCCCAAAATTGAACCAAGGATTCCCTAGGTCAGAATATATAATCTGATAGTATTAGGATATGTTTTAGGGTAGTTTTATGTTGTTATAATATTATTTTTTTACCCTTATTTACCTAATTTACCCATTAGCCTAGTAAATAAAAATAATTTCCAATGTTACTATTCATAATGGGAAAAAAATTAATAGGTACCTATTTAAAAATTTTGAACCCTATGATTCCAAAAATTGAATCAATATTTTTTAAATTCAAAATAATGAATTTTAAGAAATTAATTTAAAAATAATTGTTTTTGTAAAAACAAAAAGTGTGTTTTTCAAAAGTAAAAACTACAAAAGATTGACACGTGTTTATGTCCAATTTCAATGTAAAATAACTTATAATGACCAAAATTGGATTAAATGATAATAATATATTCTATTTATACCTTACTATTATTAAATAACATGAGTTATCCATATAAATTATCTTGTTGGGGAAATTTATTTTCAATTAAAATTTAACATATTTTTATTATTCATCAGAACATGGTTGTTATCAAGAAAAAGAAAAATAATAATTCCAAAGTAAATTTTTATGAATCGATTATAAGAATAAGTTTATTTTGTTAAATAGAACATATAAATGTGTCAAAAACTAAATTTAAAAAGGGTTCACCATCAATATGCGGTAAAACCGTATTTTTAGAAAAGTACTTCCTTTATCCGAAAAATTGAATTTGTTCATATATCATTTCTAGAAAACAAATAACATGAATTTAAAATAATAAATTGAATATATATCATATATTTTTTATTGATTAAAAATACATAAAGGTTGAAATGATTTTATAAACATAATTATTTTTTTTAAAAAAATAGTTTTCATAAAAACACATCCTTTAGATTCAATTGGTTTTTTCCATATCAAATAAATTTGGAAATTAATGAATAATTATTCAAACTTGTGTAAATAATATTTTTATAATTAAGTTGATACTATTAATTCCCTCCATTCCAAAGACTAGGTTATACTGGTAATATTTAAATGATAATATTTAGTTGTTCATTTAAGCTTGATGTAGCATATCATGTATGCAATTGAACATTATGTTTATTTATTAAAACTCAGGATGTTATATGATTCCACCCTTTTGGAAATTGAATCCTTGCAATTTTAATAGTTACAATGGAAAGTTCATTGAAAACTCCACATCAAAAAAATTCAATAAAATAATCATTTTAATGGAAATATAGAGAAGTATAAATGTCACCCAACATAACAAATATGAGGATTTTTTGTTGGAAAACATGGATATGGAAGAGAAACTAACGATTTTTTTATGATGTAGAGTGATATAAAACATAATCAGAAGAATGTTAACCACCATAAAACCACAAACTTTTGATGGGTTAAATGGCAATTGATTTCCGAGTTGGAAAATTAAATAAAAAAAGTTTTATTTTTATTGTTATTTTAATAAAGATGAGGAACTTAGTTATGAGCATGACTATGGACATTAGGAATCATACTTACGTGTTATTTATAGTTTAATCATTTAATAAATATCTACCAAAAACTAATATTTTCTCCCAACAATGTGTATTCAAGATGACTTGGTCACACCTGATGTGCTAGAATCAAGTTTTAGAGAATCACATAATCCCAAAAATATGATCTATATATTTCCCTAGTCTTTAGATATTAACCAAAACCAAAATGGTTAGTACATGAAAATATAATCCTTAAAAAGAATAATCCCTTTTAAAAATAAATACTTCTCTTAATCTCTAAAATTTATCAAACAATACGAAAAGTTCAACAAAGACCATCCAATAATCAATTGTCCTTAAAATTCTTCAAAGTAACCCAAACTATGATTGAAACACAAAATTATGAAGGATTTGATCACCTAGTCTTATTTGATAAATCTTAACATTTATCTACAAATAACATAGACTACTCTTGTATTCTCACACTGAAAAGTAATTAACCTAATCACATATTTCCCATGATAGTTTAATCATTTACAAAAATAACTCGGATCTTCATAAGTACAAAATAAAAACAAACATTCTCACAAAATAAAATTCCAACATCACTATAATAAGATACCATATTATTATATTTTCATTAGGCATATAGGGTTCCAAAAATTGTTAATGTCTTCTAAAATAACATTTATAACTTAGTCAACAATTAATTTTCTTATACTAAGGATATCCCTAAGTTCCCAAAATCAAATTATTCTTAATCCATTGAATAATATAATTAAAAAAACTCATAAGAACTAGGGAATTCATATAGGATAGTGGTAGGTGATTATCCCTTTTCTCCCATCAATTTTGGGTTCCATTCCCATGGCCTCACCGGACACGACAGGTTGTCACCCATCTTCTGGGTTGTCCCTTTTAATAAAAATAAAAAATAAACATAACAGGTTTTAACCTCTATGGTGCTTTATACCTATAATTTTCGTCCTAAATCATAATAAACTCAAAATATTAATTCATTAAGTCTTATATATATAGACATTTTTTTACCTCCATATGATAAAATACAACTATTACCAATGAAATACCATTGTAACTTGATCATGGTGTCCACCTTGTTTCATCATTATATTGTTCATGTAGATAGAAGGTCCATGTATTGAAAAAATGAGTTATAAATATTTTAAAATCATTTGATTACTTTATTGAAATACACCTTGTACAACTTGGGTCATATGGATGTTCATAGAAAAATAGTTTTAGAAAATAATAATGTATGAAATAAAATTTCAAAACATCTAATAAATCTTTATTTTTAAAAAAATTTCCGACTGATCTTTATTTGAAACATTCAATCAATGGTCCTTTTAAAATACCATAAGTATGTACTGAGAGATTTTATTTTAACTGAAATTATAAATAGTTTTCCCAAGGGTCTCCTTCTTAAACACCTTTTTAAAATCATAATATGCTTCAAAATCCAGTGATAAGGTAAAATATTTCAAAACGTATTGATAATATTAAATTTTATTGAAAATATCGAATACTGAGAAAATATAATTTTATTAAATACAACCCATGATCCACAATGGTATCAAAGTATAACAGAGGAGTTTGATATCTCAAATTATTTCTTTCAAGTGATTTATATGTTAGAAAAAGTTTTATTATCGTCTCGACAAGACTTTTCTAAAATTATTTCAAGAAAGTCATCAGTAAGAGATATGAATGTTGTTTGAGATCCTATTTCTTCTATTTGTAACTTACTTTCCATGATCAGAAAAAATTATAAAAAAATTATTTAACTGAAATAATAGATATAGAGATTAACCATGTGTTTAAGGAAAAATCCTAATCCCAAAATCTATCTAAACCTTTCCTCTGATACCAACTATATGTCCTCATCCTTTAAACATTAGATAATCATGAGATCAGTAAATAATTTTACTTTAATTAACATTGAATATCTTTTCAGGTTTAGAGTTTTAGATAATTATCCCATAAGTATTGCATTACATCTCAAAAATAACACAGTACACACTTATACACTATCTAATTTTTTCACAATAATAAAAATTATTAAATAAAAAAATAGTTATATTCTTGATAAAAAACTTCTTGAATTATTCCTTTCTCTTATCCATCATTATACCCGGTAAAAAAAATTTCAAAAACATGGAATGAGAAAAAATGATCTCTAGGAAATATAAAATAAGGAATAAAATTATTAGTCCATAAATATTTAAAACCCATGAAAATGTTTTCACAAAATCTTAATTTTCACACATAAAACATAAACTGCTTGGCTTACATCATGTAATCATAATATTTCTACAAGACTTCATAGAAATCATAAAACATAAATGTAACTTGTGGCATCAATGTCATACTTCCATTGTTTCTTTCATAGCTATATAGGGATAAACCTTTATGGTTCTGTTTGGAATACCCATCATAGAATATTCCCTAAATCTTTTTGGAGAATCCTTAACGTTTACCTCCATCATGTTACCCCACTAATTGGAGATTCATCACAGGCTCAGTCACCCTATTTTTATCATGGAACCACTCGTATTTGGTTTATCATGTATCCACCTATCAAATTTCCAATACCATTACATAATCATAACACATAAAAGATTAAAATTTTCAACATTTCACTCATCAATCACTAGAAATAAAATTCAAACTATTCAAATATTAAATCAACTTTCAAAAACCATTTAATACATTAAATAAATATATTTTTTTATTAATGCGTCCCACACCACTTTGTAACTTCTAAAATACAACTATTTTTTATGAATAGTGAAAAACACTATGTTATTGTTTAACCTGAATTTTTATTTGAATAATTAGTTATTATATTTAATATATTTTAGGTCAAAATAGATACATAATACCTATATATGTTCAATTTAATTAATTTAAGTCATTTTATAATATGTTTAGATATATAAAATTTTGTGGAACTTTTTACCGTCTTTTACCCACCTTCTACGAGTATTTGCAGATTTCCATAAAACATAATTTTACCTCTTTTGTGAGTTGAATTTCAAAAATCCAAGAGACAAATTGGACATCAGTAAGTACAATTTGGTTCAATAAGATGAAAATAATTTTTGGTGAATAGTAACTTTTGACTTTTATTTACCATAGTTAAAAGTAAATAGGGCAATTAAGTGTAAAAATGATTTTATAATTACCCTCAAAATCTCCTAATTCTATTGGATATGTGTAATTAAACCAAAAACAACCATAGTAATAATATATGATACTTTTTGGTCCACTTGGATTATATTATGACATTTATTATTATTATTTTATTTAATGAAGAGTTAAAAGTGTTAAATTTAGTGTTTAACAACTAAAACAATTTTAATATTGGGTTACACATTTGAAAAATTCAACTATAAATTTTCAATTGAAAGATAAAATGATTTCCTAAATAATTTTATTTTATATACAATTTTTATACCTTAGATAATTTATTTTATTTAGGACACAATGATGGTGCAATAATTACATTATTAATGAAATATTAAAATAATTGATATTATAAATATCCAAATCAATGTAAATTGAGAATTATGATGAATTAAAATAATTTTCGAGGTTAATATGTCATTTTAGGGTTGATTAAATAAAATTTATTCAAAGTGATAATGTTTCTGTGGCTTTCAAAAAAATCAAATACTAAATAGTGTCAAAATTGACATAATTGTGTTTTTAAAAGAAATAATATAATATTAACTAATATAATATTCATAAAAATCTAAATTTATGCAAAAGGACTTATATGTGGTTATATATATAAATTATGAATCACTTTGGGTTCTCTTGGAAATTTATAGTATGTTTATTAACCATATAATATAAAAATACAAAGAGAGATGGTAAATGTCAAACTATTTAACTAATAGTTAAATCTAAAAGATATGGTTAATATCATGTCCTAAAACTGTCTAAAACCTATTGGATTATTGTTTTTAGTCCCACAAATAACTTATCCTATAAATAAAACATTTTGGAACCCTTATAAACCGAAAATTATTATATTATAAGATAATATTTTAAGCTTTTCCTAATGTGACCCTCACCTATCTTATAAAAGGGAACTTCCACTTCTCTTATTTTCACACCTAAAAAGAAATTTGGATCAGCCAAAAACTGCCCAAATATGTTCCCAAATTCCCTAAAATAAACATAGAGTCCTTAATTTGATCCGAAATCCAACCTAAGGATCCCTTTTGATTAACTAAAAAGGAAACTTTTAAAGAAGAGGTAATAATTTCACCACCCTCTTTCATGTTCTTTTCTTCTTCCACTTCCTCTTTCTTTGTTGTTTCCATACCAAAATAAAAAAACAAATACCTCTTACATATTTTTATTATATTATAAATATGGTACAACCATATTTGTTATTCTATCCATCCTATTAATGACAAAGTCACCAAACGTGCGTACGTACGCCTTACCGTATCTTCGTCGTGGTGTAGTTTGTTATTCAAACACTTCATTATATGGATGGGTATAATAATGAGTATAATTGATTTAAATAATCTAATATAACATGTTAATTATTATATATATATTATATACTATCCAATTACATATGATTTCCCCATCAATATAATGATATTGTCGCTTGTTCGTATGTACAGATTACCGTCTCCACAAACGCGATGAGATACATTCCCCATCGTAATAATTCAAGAATAATTTTTATTTTATGATTAAAAATAATGTATAAAAACTTAATATAATTATGGATATGAATCAAATATATCCTATCCATAAAAATCATGGCATACCTAACCAAGCATATAAATAAAAATGAATTATTTAGCACCCAAAACGATGATACTACTGAAATATTATTAACAAAGAATTATAAGAGGATCATATATGATATAATATTTATGTATATTGTTCTTGTATAATTTAATAAAAGCTATTTAACTATTATATAGGTGTTTAACTTACCCTCAATTAAGGAAAAGTACAAGGTATGGGTTAATTCCACAATCTTGTTATTATCTGAGGTTGCTTATACGTGAGTATCTACTAGGACCTCTTTATCATCCACATCCATGTCTTCATAAAATTTAAATTCAAAACATTTTTAATATTTACTATAATTTGGGTTAAAGTCATTTATACCCTTATTTGACAATATTTTTTTTTGAAAGGAATCTTTTTTTCATTTTCCAAACAAGGTACTTGATAACCTTTTCGACAAAACTAAGGTAACAATGTATTTTTTTAACCTATATTGGGGTGCATCTATTTTCCGCCATTATAACATCGTCAAAGCTTCCCATAAAATCTTATAAGAATTTAGTCAAAATAAATGTTTTCTTTAATAACTACATATCTTTTATATAATTTTAAAATAGAAAGAGTAATTTATTTAAAATAATTTTAATTTCATCTATTTCAACATCCTTCGATTTATATAATACTTGTTTGAAGTTGATTTATTATGATAAAAATATTCCATATTATAATGAATTTATTGTGATTTTCTTAAATGTGGAAGTGTTATTTTTATACCATTCATGGTTTATTATTAAATTATTAACATTTCATATGATAGTTTTA
Source organism: Viscum album (assembly GCA_963277665.1). NCBI lineage: Eukaryota > Viridiplantae > Streptophyta > Magnoliopsida > Santalales > Viscaceae > Viscum > Viscum album. The sequence continues at coordinate 1,757,041,802 of OY728137.1, forward strand.
ATATGAATGTTTATGTTATGTTTAAACATTTTCATATAAGGAATACATTAGACTTAGTATGTGATAGGTGGAGCCCTCTATAGCTCCTTGATGCATCTGTAGGTCTCATGATACAGAATAGTGTCTTGGCACAGGGCCTTGAAATAATATTACTGGTAGTATGGGAACAAGGCCTTGACTATGTGGTTATGATGTCTGGAATTATGCATTCTATCATTATAAAATTGGATGTTGATATTTCATGTGATTATTCGACTAGTAGGATATCCATTTGAATAAGTAAATGAAAATATTTTATTTATATTGGCCATATTATGCAGCAGTTTATTTTTAAAATTCTTATTTTTTAATCTTATACATTGGCTTAAAATATTTATTCTTATTAATGAAATTTTTTCTAAATTTTTATCCTTACTGAGCATATGAGCTCACCTATTTCTATGTTTTATTTTTCCTAGGATGTGAGAAGTATATTATTATTGACCTGCAGGGATAGTCTAAGGGATATAAATGTGGTCAATTGAGACTATGTTGTTCTTGGTTTTCATTTTATCATATAATGTAAAACGTATGAATGTATCTAGCACTTCCAAGGATACTAATCTGATTGGTCATTTGGGATTTAATCTCTTTTGATCATTCCAATGTTATGTAATAATGCACTAACTCTAGGTAACTGGAGTTAGGGTGTTATAGTTGGTATCAAAGGAAGTTTAGTACAATCCGTGGAAACTAGATTTAGATAAACACTGATTAGAGCACATTACTCTAAGAGAGACTTTGAGGATTAGTATAGAAGAACATCATATAATTTCGGTAATGTATAGATTTTGTGTATTTTCCAAGCAATAAATCCCTCTCTGGATACAAGCAGGTTGAGGTAGCTCTAGCACATAGGTACATAGGAGTGAAAACTCTGACAAGGAGTTTTGTGGATGACCCGGGGTATCTTGGTACATGACAATGGTCCTTGCTGCACTCTTGGTTACGACACTCCCATGAGATATGCTTAGGAAAATTCACATTTTCTTTACAAACCATTATGAAGGATTTATGAATATATACCTCCTCAAAGAACACATTTTCATGATTGTGGATTATATCCATAAACTGTTCAATTTATGTTAAGTGTTTTACAAGTTGGGAATTATGTATTGCAATTCATAAACTAATATACTGTATGCTATTGTTTAGAAATGGAACCTTGTGGAAGGAATGAAAACTGTATCAACACGCATAATTCATGTAGGGATTTACCTCCTACTGAAGATAATTATAGTGGAGATGGTGATTCAACTTGTGCTAATAAGCTTATCACAATACTAGGAAAAATCACACAGGTTATGAATAATAACATTACCCATATGGAGCACCCTGATCCACATTGCGGAGAATCAATGTTATATAGCTTCATGAAGATAAAACCACCAACATTCAATGGGAGTAAAAATACATTAGTATCTGAGAAATGGATAAGTTCCTTGGAGAAAATATTTCATGCTTTGGGGAGTCGTGAAATTGAAAAATTTGTCATGTCAGTTTATCACCTCATGGCAGATACAGATCAATGGTGGTCATTAATCCAAAACACAAAGAAAGATGAAGAAGTATCGAACATGGTATGGAGGGAGTTTAAAGAGTTTTTCTTAGAAGAATAATTTCCTCATGATAATCAAGTGGATATAGAAAGACAATTTCTGAGTCTTAGGCAAAAGGAGGATGAGAATGTCGCAAAAATATGAGGCTAACTGTACAAGGTTATGAATGAATTCAACAGATTATATACGTAACCCAAGGAGTAAGGTTTATAAATTCTTTAATGGGTTAAAACCATTTCTCCGTCAAGTATTAGTCTCACAATCCATCTCATCATACGAAGATATTGTCTCATGCGCTATCAATACATAAAATGAATTCTTTAAGTCTTACGACTTTAAAGTAATGAAAGGGAAGAAGAGATCAATTGAACACTCTGGAAATATAAATAAGGGGAAGAAGAGAAAATTTGAATATCCATCCTATGTTAAATATGGGAAGAAACACCCCGGTACTTGCCTGAAGGGACTGAGAGTCTGTCACAAGTGTGGTGAAAAAGGCCACCATGCTCGTGATTACAAGGGGAAGAAAAATGTATTCAATGCTGAATGATAATATTGTGAAGAATGGGGAAATTTTTCAAATGAATGTCCTAAGTACCTATGAATCATACCTTGGAAAAGGCCAAGGGATAAAGGCCAAGCTTAGGAAATCACTACTGCTGAGGTTGAAGCTCTGAAAGATGTGGTGGCAGGTAATTTAATGTTTTTCTCAAGTTTAGCCAAAGATTTATTTGAATCTAGATCATTACAATGTTTCATATCTTCCAAGTTTCCTATGAAAATTAAATATTTTCAATATGACTTAACAAGAGAGTTGTCAGTCAGAAACCCTAAGGGAATTATCATCGCAATGAAGTTTTTTGAATTAGTTCCCATTAAGTCATATAAATGTCATTTATCTACTGATCGCATCATCATACCCGTGATTGAATTTAATATAATCCTCACTATGGATTGGATTTCAGACCATGATGTGAATTTATTTTTAAGAAGAATGAGGTTACAAATTTTGATGATGATACGGAGTACCTAATCTTTGGAGAAAAAACATCACCACTAGATTCATATCTAGATCCAGCCCCAGTTTCTCTACTAAATTCAATTATTGGGGAAGAAGAGACTGAAATCACTATGGGTGTGGAAAATAATGTTCAAATATAGGATTTACCTATTGTGCAATAATATGTTGATGTGTTTCCATGGTATTTACCTGGACATCCTCTAGAATGATAAATTTAGTTTTCCATTGACTTAATTCCGAGTTTAAGGACCATATCGAAGTCCCATTATATAATGGACACTATGGAATTAGTGGAACTAAAGAAAAAACTTGGGAAATTATGTAATAATGAATTTATTTTCCCTTGTGTTTCTCCATGGGGATCCCCTATCCTTTTTGTTAAGAAGAAAGATAAATCAATGAGGTTGTGCATTGAATACAGGGGGATCAATGATATAACAATAAAGAAAAAGTATCCCCTATATCACATTGATTATGTATTTGATCAATATCTTGTAGCTCAATATTTTTCAAAGATTGACCTTCGATATGGATTCCATCAGTTGTGCATGAAGAGGAATGACATTCTGAAGACATCATTTTGAATTAGGTAGAGACAATACAAGTTTACAGTGATGCCTTTTGGATTGACTAATGCACCCTATATCTTCATGAATCTAATGAATAGAGTTTTCAAGGTATATCTTGATGAATTTATAGTGGTATTTATTAATGATATCACGGTATACTCAAAAATCCATGAAGATGATGAAAATCACTTGCACGCTATTTTGAAAACCTTCAGAAGAAATAAATTTTATGGGAAGTTTAGAAAATGTGAATTCTAGCTTCAAGATATTTCTTTTCTTTGCCGTATTTTCTCTAAGTATGGAATATTTGTTGATCCTTCAAAGACCCAGGAAATCCAAGAATGGCCAGCACCAATGAGTATAACTGAGGTATGCAGTTTTATTGGTTTAGCATGTAATTATCGACATTTCGTCTATAACTTTACCCGGTTGGAAAACCCATTAATCAAGATCACAAGTAAAGGGTTTAAATTTTTTTGGAAAAAAGTGTGTGAAGAATATTTTGATGAACTATAGATAATATTAGTCAATGATTTTATCTTGACTCTACCATCAGGGAAGGATGGGTTTGTTATTTATAGTGGTGCTTCAAAGAACAGACTTGGTTGTGTCCTTATGCAGAATGATAGAGTTATTTCCTAGGCATCACGACAGCTAAAAATTTGTGAACAAAAAGTTTATACTCATGATCTTGAGTTAGTAGCTATAATATTTTCTCTAAGAATATGGAGACACTATATCTATGGTAAAAAATGTGAGATTTCTACTGATCACAAGAGTTTGAAGTATATTTTCTCACAGAAATAACTAAACATGAGGCAAAGACGATGCCTTGAACTACTCAAGTATTATGATTTCACTATACACTACCACTCGGGGAAGGCAAATAAGGTGGAAGATTCTTTGAGTAGAAAGGATAATGAAGTTTTGATCAAGATGAGAGTTGAAAGGGAACCTATTTTCATGGATCTAGTAAATATAGATGTGGGAATAACCATGGAGAGTAAGACATAATTTTTTTTAAATGGTTGACAAACCATCTTTACTAGAAAGGATAAAGAGTTCTCAGACTGTTGACAAGGAGTTTCAAGAGAAGAATAAAGTTGTGAATGATTATAGATTGACTGACATCGTCTGTGAAGATGGAATTTTTAAATTTGGGAAGAGAATTTGTGTTCCCAACATACCTGATCTATAAAGGGAATATTTGGATGATGCTCATAGCTCCAATTTCTCTACAGTCACTGGTAGAACTAATATGTATAGAGATTTTAAGCAACATTTTTGGTGGGACAACATGTGGAGATAGATTTCTGATTATGTGTCAAGATGTATGGTTTGTCAAAAAGTGAAAGCTAGAAGACAACAACCTATAAGAGTCATGAAATATCTTCTGATACCTGAGTGTAAATGGGATGATATTACGATGAACTTTGTCAGGGGGCAACCAAAAACTCCTAGAATGAATGATGCAATATGGGTCATTGTTTATCTTCTTACAATGTCGGTTCATTTTATTACTATAATAGAATATTTACCACTTGAACATCTATAAAGACTATATATTAATGAAGTTGTAATACTTCATGGTGTACCCCAATCGATTTTTGCTAATCTTGATCCCCAATTTACATCAATATTCTGGAAAATTATTCAGAAGGCCATGGATACTGAACTTCATTTGAGCACTACCTACCACCCTCAAACCGATGGAAAATCAGAACGGACTATTCAAACCTTAGAAGACATGTTGATAGTTTGATCACGTGACTTTCAAGGTATGTGGGATCAATATTTACCTCTGGTATAATTTCCCTATAACACTAGCTTCCATTCAAGTATTATGATTGCACCATATGAAGTGTTATATGGAAACTGATGTCGCACACCAACTTGTTGGGATGATATTGGTAAAAAAACTCATAGGCCCAAAACATATTGAGGAAACAATGGAAAAAGTGAAGATTATCCAAACCCACATCAAAGTAGTCTGAATTAGGCAAAAGAGTATTGTGGATAACTAAAGGAAGGATTTGGAATATCAAGTTAGAGACCATGTTTTCTTGAAGATATATCTATGGAAGGGTGTTATACATTTCGGTAAGAAGGGTAAATTGAGTTCCAGGTACATCATACATTTTAAAATTCTCGAATGAATTGGAGTTGTATCTTATCATTTGATAATGCCTCTAAGTCTCTCCAAAGTTCATGATGTGTTCCACGTATCACTATTGAGAAAATACTATCCTGAACTAACACATGTACTCACCTATGAACAAATAGAATTGGAACCAGATCCGTCTTATTGTGAAGAGCCTATCTGAATTCATGATACCAGAGAACAAGTGTTGATAAACCGGACGACTCGTCTGTTGAATGTTCTATGAAGGAACCATAAAATGGAAGAAGAAACATGTGAACCTGAGGAACTTATGATGAAGAACCACATGAATATTTTTATCCAGTAATATTCTAAAAATTTTGAGGATGAAATTATTAGGAGGGAAGAATGTAACACCCTAAGCTTCCACGATACGTTCCCCGTTGAATAATGTAGTAGCTCGCGTTGTACGTAACTTGGAGTTTTAACACACCACGACCAATGAAATTTGCTGTTATGAATATTAATACCCACTTTTTGAAATTTTGTAAATTTTAATTTATAATATGGACTTCATTTTTGGATTCAGAATATCAAAATTAGCTTAGGGTGGGTTTTTGGAATTTTTCTGAAAACATTTAATTTTTAATGAATAGTAAAAAACACTGCATTATTGTTTAAAACCAAATTTTTATTTAAATAATTAGTTATTTTATTTTGTTTTATTTCATGTAAAAATAGATACATAATAACAATATATTTTCAATGTAATTCATTGGAGTAATTTTATAACTATATATTTTCAATGTTTAATAACTAAACCATTTTTAATATTGGGTTACACATAAGATATATTCAAATATAAATATTCATTATAAAGAAAAAATATTTCCTACATAATGGTATTTTATTTAAAATTTTTAGACATTAAATAATTTAATTCATTTATGACACAATTATGATGCAGTAATTACATTATTAATGAAATATTAAAATAATTAATATTATAAATATCCAAATAACGGTAAATTGGACTTATAATTAATTTCACTGATTTTCTAGGTTAATATGACATGTTATGGTTGATTAAATAAATTTTATTCGAAGTGATAATGTTTTTAGGCTTAATAAAATCAAATTCTAAATAGTGTCAAAATTGACATAATTGATTTTTAACAAAAAAATAATATATCATTAATTGATATAATATTCCCAAAAATATAAGGTTTCTCCAAAAGACATAGATAAGGTTAGATATATTAATAATGAACCACCTTGTGTTCTCTTGGCTGTTTATAGTAAGTTTATTAACCATATAATACAAAAATACAAAGAGATATAGTAAATGTCAAACTATTTAACTAAGAGTTAGATCTAAAATATAAGTTTAATATGGTGATCTATACCTATCTAAAACATATTGGTTGAGTGTTTTTAGACCCATCCCTACATTATCCTCAAAATAAATCATTTTGAAGCCATTAAAAACCGAAAATTATTTTATTATAAAATAATATTTCAAGATTTTCTTTAAGTGACCACCACCTCTCTTATGAAAGGCTACTTCCCCTTATCTTAATTTCACAACTCCAACCTAGAGTCCTTACTTCAATCAGAATGCCAACCTATGGATCCCTTTTGATCAACTTAAAAGGAAACACCAAAAGAAGAGGTAATAATTTCACCACCATCTTTCAAGTTCTTTTCTTCTTCCACTACCACTGTCCTTGTTGTTTCCATACCAAAATAATGACTCTAGTACCTCGTACATATTTTTATTTTATTATAAATATGTTACAACCGTATTTGTCATTCTATCCATCCTATGAATGACAAAGTCACAATACCTGCGTACATACGACATATCGTCTCCACGTCGTGGTGTAGTTTGTTATTCAAACACATCATTATTTGGATGGGTATAATAATGAGTATAATTGATGTAAATAATAAATATAAATATTTAATGATTATATATTTATATGATATAATATCCACTTACATATGATTTCACCATCAATATAATGATATTATCGCTCGTGCGTATGTACAGATTACCGTGTCCATGAACGAGATGAGATTCAATCCCCATCATAATCATTCAAGAATAATTTTCATTTTATGATTAAAAATAATTTTTAATAACTTAATATAGTTCTATATATGAATCAAATACATCCTATCTATAACAAACATATCTTACGTAACCAAGCATATAAAGGAAAATGAAAAGTTAACACCCGAAACGATAATACTACTGAAATATTATTAACAAATAAAGATTATAGGATCACATATGATATCATATTTATGTATATAGATTCCATATAATTTAATAATATTGTTTTAACTATTATATAAGAGTTTAATGTACCCTCTAAAAAGGAAATGTACAAGGTAAGGTTTAATTCCACAATATCCTCATTATCCGAGGTTATTTTTACTTGAGTATCTACTGGGACCTATTAACCATCTGCATCTGTATTTTCTAAAAAAAGTAATTCAAACTATTTTTACTCTTTATTAGACTATGGGTTAAAGTAATTTATACACTTATGTTACCATATATGTTTTTAAATAAATATTTCTGTCGTTTTCCAAACAAGGTACTTTATGACCTTTTTGACAAAATTAAGGTAAGAATGTCATTTTTAACTTATACGACGGGTGAGGCTATTTTCCATCGTTATAACATTGTCGAAGATTACAATAATAACTTATAAGATTGTTTTAAAAATAAATGTTTTATTTAATACATATGTGACTTTTAATTTATTTCAAAATAGAAAGAGGTATTTATTTCAAATTGTTTTCATTTCATCTATGTCAACATCCTCTGATGGATTTTAAACTTGTTTGATGTTGATTTATTATGATACAAATCATCCATATTTTATTCATGGTTTTTTGATATTATTGAATTTAGATGTGTTATTTTTATACCATTCATGGTTTATGGTTAATGTATTAATATTTCGTATTGTAGTTTTAATACGAATGTTTATGTTATGTTTAAACCTTTTCATATGGGGAATACATTGGACTTAATAAGTGATGGGTTGAGCCTGCTAAAGCTCCTAGATGAATCTGTAGGTATCATGAGACAAAATAGTGTCTCGGAACAAGGCCTTGACAAAATCTTATTTGTATCCTTTTCACAAGGCCTTAACTGTGTTGTTATGAAGTCTGGAAATATGCATTCCATCATTATGAATTTGGATATTGATATTGCATGTGGTTATTACACTAGTAGAATATCCATGTGAATAACTAAATCGAACTATTTGATTTATATTGGACATATCATGCAGAATTTTATGTTTAAAATTATTATGTTTTAGTCTTACACATTTCCTTAAATATTTTTGATTATTTATGAAAGTTTTTTCTATTCTGTTATCCTTACTAAGCATCTGAGCTCACATCTTTCTTTGTTTTAGTTTTCCCTATATGCAAAGAATTATATTATGACTGACATGAAGGGATATTCTAAGAGATATTAATGTGTTCAATGAAGACAATTTTGTTGTTTTTTTATTTTACAAAGTAATGTAAAACTTATAAATGTATCTAGTACTTTCAAGGCTAATAAACATATCGGCCTTTTGGGATTCGATACCTTGTTATCATTCCAATGTTATGTAATAATGCACCGACTCTTGGTAACTGGGGTTTTGGAATTACATAGATACAATATAAATATAATAAATATAATATATAAATACATTTCTATCATTATATTTACCATGAAAGGTGGTATGAGAAAATTGAACAATCATCATTTATTGAGAGAGTAGTTCTCCGTACACAGAAACATTTTTATCATATCCATTATATGGGGGTGTGTGTAAGTGTAGTTCAATTATTTATCATAAAACATCATAGTATATTTAGGATACTTGTGTTGATATGTAATCAACGAATAATAATATCATTGGGTGTGGATAATGAAAATAAAGGAAAGGAACTTGAGAGAAGACGTTAACATAGAATCATGAACATTAATTGATTAGATCCTAAAGGAATTAGTAAATTTACTTATACCCATTTTAAGACTTCTAGGAGGAATTTAGGGTTTTTTGGAGCTTATCTTAAAAGAATTTGTACAAGTAATTTTGATTGAGAGGTGTGAGTAAGTGGGTAGAGGTGGTGGCATTTTATAAGAGGGACGATGGGGACTTTAGGAATGTCTTGAAATATTTTTATATTATTAAATTATTTTCATATTATAATAGTTACAATGTGATATATTTGAAGGATAAGATTATAATGGGTATAAATACTCTCAACCAATAGGTTTTAGACATGTTTAGTTCATAAAATTAACCTTGTCTTTTGGCTTTAACCCTTAGTTAAAAATATTTAATCTTACCATGTCTTTTTGTATTTTCATAAAATATATTTATTATTGATACAATGAAATGACAATTTACCCACAAGTGGATCATTAATAAAATTTTAAACATTATCACTACTGGAATTCTTCTTAATAGCGACAGACTATTTACGACGGGATCCCATCTCAAATAGGATTTAGCAACGGGGTTCCGTCGCAAAGAGCCCGTTGCAGAAAACGTTGTCGCAAAAACAATTATTTTAGACAGGAATGTTTCCCGTCACAAATAAGCTTCCGATTAATTGTATTATATATACATAAACGTTTTCGCGACAGGCCCATCGCAACAAATTATTTGCGACGGGCTTACTTACCCGTCTAAAATATGTTTTTAAAAATATTTAGTTAGGCTATTTGTGACGGGGTCCCGTCGCAAAAGGCCACGTCGCAAATAATAAATTTATTTTAAAAAATATTAAATTTAATAATATTACGATTGATGAAAAAATAATATTATTATTATTAAAACAATAAATAATAAAAAATATTAAAATTCTCAATATTGACAAAAAAAATAAAAAAATAAAAAAATATTAAAAATTAAATTATGTAATATTTTCACCAATATAAAAGACAGAAAATGTAAATAATCCATATTACAATTTTAATTCAAATGTTTGTAACCTAAAAAATCACTGGGGGTCGACTGGAGGAGGTGGAGAAGCTGAAGGAGCTGGTGGAGGAAACGTGATCCCTAAACTACGAGTCAAACAACGCATACACTCCATCTGCTCCTGATGCTGCTGCTACCATCGATGGCTCTGCTCTTCGTAATCCTCCTCCTGTTGCTGCTGCCACCGACACATCTCTTCTTGCTGCTTCTGCAAAGTCTCCATATGCTTAGCCTGAGCTCGCAACTGCTCCTGATACTGTGAAGTAGAAGATGATGCCTCTCCACGAGCTCCTCTCGAGATGGACGCCGACATCGCATCAGTACCATAATAAGTACCAGGAGTCAAATGAGAGTCGATGGCAACTACTCTGCCCTTCTCAAAGCCATATTGAGTCGCCTGCATCCTTGCCGCCTCATCGAAATGGTGATCACTGGTCTGCTCTGCCGTCTCATCCTGACCCTCATCTCGTGTCTGAGAGGTCACACCCTCATATTACTCCTTCAATTCCAATTTAAAATTTAAATTGTCAAAATATTATATGCAGTCAATTTTTAAACTAAAAAAATAATACTAACCAAAAACTGATGATGGCGATCACCTCTAATCTCTCCAGTGGCTGGATCACTATACATCCTCTAATAAACGTCGAACTCCGTAATATCGGGATGCTCAACTGCCTACAAAAATATAAAATAAACTGTTTATATTTATAGTTATATAAAATATTTTAAAAATATTCTTACCAGATACACTTTATGAAAACTGAATGTACGGCTACCAGCTCGATGCGTCACCTCCTGTCTCCCCTGGTTCTATCATCCCACTGAAGTTCTCTTCTGAAATTCACCACCCAACTAGTGTAAACATAATCCATCCCAAAAGTGAGATTAAATGTACTCTGGTTGGTGGTCTCTACATGAATCATCAAATTATTTCAACCCTTCTTTATTAATGGATTTCCTTCTAAAATTGTGCAAAAACTGGCGGAAACGGTCAGGCATAGAAACCTTCCATGTTGTGTGGATAACATCGTGCATGCTATCATCGATAGGATTCCATAAACCCTAAAAATAATTTATAATATCAAGTTGTTAATAAAATAAATTTAAAAATAAATATTATTTATCTACGTACCAGCCAATGATGGAACAAGTCATGTATCACATCAACGGGAATTTGTTCCCATGTGATCCATGGCTGAGAAAAATAATTTCACAATATAGCGCTACCCCGTCCAATAGCTACATGCTAAAAAATGTGAAAAAGAATAAATAATGAAACAATTAGTATATATATATATAAATAAATTAAATCTATCTAAAATATACCGGTTACCATACCTTTGTGTGCGTGGATCAAAACCAAGATGTTGATGTCGCTCGGGGATAGGTTCTGGAATCATCAGTCATGCAAGACCGCGCCCCCTCCGAGTACCTCCAAAACCACCAGTAGGCTGTGGGTCAGCTGATCCCACATTCTCATCATCCAAAGGTAGCCCGACCTCCTGCAACTCATGAAATAAATCATCGTCCATATGAAACACAAAATGATTATTGTTAGAAGATATTTGAAAATAACTATTATATATAGATATATATTAGTTATGATTATAACCATCATTTAATTATTTTGATGTGCATCTCCATCCTCTTCTCCATAGCTGTCAATGTCATTGTCTTCATCTTCCTCCTCAGCGTCATCAATATCCATATGAGTTTCAGTTTCATCATCTCTTGTCATTTCAAATTCATTTGTAACATCATTAACATATTCATCATCATTTATCCTTAATTGTGGGGTGTCATCGTGGATATTCATGTCTCTTTGTGAATCAGATGGATTTTGAGTAGTCTCTTGAAAAATTTCAATTCCTTCAACTTCAGTTGAACCACATTCAGATTGAGTAAACTGATTTTCCTGAGATTTCATTTTTATTATGCTCCACCAATCACTCAAGTCTCTTGAAGTAGCACAATACTTTTCATGATAAATTTTATGTGCCTGTTGAGCTAGTAAAAATGGTTAATTTACTACAAGAAGACTTTTATATTTAATATCGACGATTCCATGAGTCGTATGAACACGCAAACCTCTTTTAGTATCCAACAACCGACATTTAAATATTGTTATGTAATTCTGTCCTAGATAACATAGCTCAATAATTTCATCCAAAATGCCATAAAAGTCAACTTGAGTTTCTCTGTGATGTGATCCTCTCAAGCAAACTCCACTGTTCATTGTTTTTTTTGATTCCCCGTATGCAAGTGTATGAAATCGAAAACCATTCACCACATATGCATTATAAGATTTAACCATTTTGTATGGTGGGTCACTCAATATACACAGTCATTTTTCAATTTTATCAGCATGTTGAGACAACTAAAAATTTGTAAAACAATTATCAATATAATAAATAATAAACAGAATTGATATTAAACCATCAATTATTTATGTTACCATTTTTTGAAACCAGTGATAAAATTGTTTTTGTCTACGTTCTTCAAGAGAAACTGCTGTAATTTGTGGAAGTTGTTTCTTAGTATGATTAGCATATAACCTACAAATAAAATAAGTTTAAATACTATAACAAAATTACAGAATAAGTGATAGAATAACTTACAGGAAAAACGATGTCATTTCTTCACAGTTGAGAAGAACGTATGCATGAGCTCTGTGATGTTCATCATCTGAAATCCGTCATTCGGGAACTCCACCGAAACCAAGATTTATTTGATTAAAAACTGTTAATTGATTGTCAATTTTGTCATTAACATTCCCTTCATATCGCCCCATGCGATTTTGTTTTGAGGGATATTGAGATTCAAAATAATGAGAGCCTAAAAAAGAAATTTCCACTTGTAAATAAGCATCAGCAATTGAGCCTTCAACTGATGCTTTGTTACGTATTTTTTTCTTCAATTTCTACATGCATCTCTCAAATTAGTACATCCATTGAAATTGTACTAGACCTCCACATTTAGCTTCATGTGGAAAATTTAATATCAGATGTTCCATTGATTCAATGAAATCAGGCGGAAATATTTTTTCCAGTTTACATATAATTATAGCAACACCTTCTTCCAGTTTTCTTAGCGCATCGTAGTCTGTTGTCGCTGCACAAATGTCTCGAAAAAAATATGATATGTCTTTTATCGAATCCCAAATCATATAATTCAACAAATATTTAAATCCAATCGACATAAGTCTTTCCATTATAACATGACAATCATGAATTTTTAATCCAATAATATAACCATTATTAACGCATCACCTAAAATTGGAAGCATATCCATCTGAAAGTCTCAAATCTGCAATCCACTGACAAAATAATAAGCGACTCTCTTTGGATAGTGTATAAGCTGCTTTTGGCTTCTTTAACCTCTGTGATCTCACATTTTCAAATAATTCAAGTTCTGGTCGCCTGCAAATTTGGGCGAGATCTAATCGAGCCTTTACAGTATCTTTGGTATTACAAGGTGTATCCAAAACTGTATGAAATAAATTATCAAAATAGTTCTTCTCAATATGCATAACATCCAACATGTGGCGGAACAAAAAATCAGACTAATACAGAAGATCCCAAAAATGCTCCGTTTTATCCAGTTATGTTCTTTACCAAAGCCATGAATTTTTTGTTGGTTTACTGTCGGTCCTAATGTGATGGAGGGTAATGAAATTACAACTGATTTTAACTCTGTACCTGAGAGAATATTTGGAGGTTCATCTCTTTCAATTATACCTTTTCTAAAATGAGATTTGTTCCTCAGAAAAGGATGATCGGTTGGAAGAAATCTACAGTGTCAATCAAAATAACATGGTTTTTTCCATTGACCAGCATAAAGGATTTGATATCTTTCATACATTAAGGAACTGATTTCGGACCCTGTTTACTCCAACCAGATAACATGCCATATGCAGGAAAGTCACTAATCGTCCACATCAATGCAGCTTTTAATTTGGAATTTTTTTCTCAGCAACATTATATGTATTAACACAATCACTCCAGAATGCATTTAACTCATCAATAAATGGTTTCAAATTAACATCAATATTATTTTTCAGATGTCCTGTGATTAATAGTCAAAAATATATAAGGCTCCTTCATCAACATCCATGGAGGAAAATTTTACGGAGTTATAAAGACAGACCAACATGAATACTGACTATCATAAGAACCAAACGGACAAAAACTGTCAGTAGAAAGACCCAATCACACGTTTCAAGCTTCTATAGAAAAAGACGGATGCAAACAGTCAAAATCATTCCATGAATCACCATCAGATGGATGATTCAAGCTTTTATCAGTTGAAATCTTGGTTGTGTGCCATGACATCATTGATGTTGTGTTCTGAGACGTAAATAAACATTTCAACCTGGGTGTAAGGAGGAAATATCTCAACTATTTTACTATAATCGATCTAGAATTCCCTGGTTGAGCGTCTTTATACCTGATTGTCCACATATGGGAAAAATATCCAATGAATCATTTTTTCCAGAATATAAGATACAATCATTTGGATATGAATGAATCTTCCGATAACTAAGGCCCAAATTACGAATCACCTTATTGCTCTCATAGTAATTTTCATGCAACACATTTCCTTCAGGTAACAGCGTTTTAACCTAAGAAAATATCTGATCAAAACAGTTGTTTGACATTGCATTATCTGATTTAATAGCCATAAAATTTTCAACCTCTTCTAATTTTCTTATCTTGTAACCAGATTATAATGAATCCTCAACAGACCTCAACATCTCATAAAATTCGTATGGTGCCAACTCAGGAGTTAAATCAATATCATAGTTAGTTTTTATTTGTTGCACAGATGGACCTACAACATCATGTACTAAATTTTGAAATCCTGATGGATCCAGAATCATGTTATTATAATAATCTCTGGAACTGTGTTCAACGTGTTGATACCAAAAAACATAATCTAGTTGAAAACCAAACCGCAAGAGATGTCCCCCAACTTTATCAAATGTGTCAAACATTCTTAGAGCACATTTTTTACAAGGACACTTAATTATTCCTTATGAAACATATTCTGGTTTTGATGACACAAATGCTAAGAAAGCATCAACACCCTCAATATAGATATGATATAAACCATAAGAATTTAGATTTTTGCGCTGATTTATCCAAGCTTGATCATATAATAATGAATGATGTTGACTTCCTTGTTCTATATTTTTCTACATAAAGTATAAAATCATCACTGTTTTTGAATAGCATGAAATTATAAAAACACTATCTAAAAAAGAAGATAAATAATTACAACAACTTAATAATTATCATTAATTAAGGGAGACATAATTTCTAGTGGATTGACGGCTACTCTTTTGTCCGACATCTCATTTAGTTGCATCTTTATCACAGTTATTATTACTAATTTAACAATACTTAGAAATACTTAGAAAAAGAAAAACTGATTGAATAATGAAAGGAAATTTGGTAATCATCGTTGTGGAGATGATTACAAATTTTCCCTTCATTATCCAAGCAGATTTCGTTTACTAATTACTCTTAATTTCTCCTAATTTTTCCTAATTACTCCTAATTACTCCTAATTAGTCTTAATTACTCTTAATTACTCCTAATTAGTCTTAATTACTCTTACTTACTCCTAATTAGTCCTAATTACTCCTAATTACTCCTAATTACTCCTAATAACTCCTAATTACTCCTAATAACTCCTAATTACTCCTAATTACTCCTAATTACTCCAAATTAGTCCCAATTACTCCTAATTAGTCCTAATTATTCATAATTACTTCTAATTAGTCCTAATTACTCCGAATTATTCCTAATTACTCCTAATTACTCCAAATTAGTCCAAATTAGTCCTAATTACACCTAATTAGTCCAAATTACTCCTAATTACTTTTAATTACTCTTAATTACACCTAATTACTCCTAATTAGTCCTAATTATTCCTAATTATTCCTAATTATTCCTAATTAATCCTAATTACTCCTAATTATTCCTAATTATTCCTAATTATTCTTAATTATTCCTAATTATTCATAATTATTCCTAATTAGTCCTAATTAGTCCTAATTATTTCTAATTACTCCTAATTATTCCTAATTACCCCTAATTATCATAATTAAACCTAATTATTACTAATTACTCCTAATTATTTCTAATTACTCCTAATTATTACTAATTACTACTAATTATTACTAATTACTACTAATTATTACTAATTACTACTAATTATTACTAATTACTACTAATTATTACTAATTACTACTAACTATTACTAATTACTACTAATTATTCTTAATTTCTACTAATTATTCCTAATTACTACGAAATATTGCTAATTACTACTAATTATTCCTAATTACTACTAATTATTTCTAATTACTACTAATTATTCTTAATTACTACTAATCATTCCTAATTACTACTAATTATTCCGAATTACTACTAATTATTCCTAATTACTACTAATTATTCCCAATTACTACTAATTATTTTTAATTACTACTAATTATTCTTAATTACTACCAATTATTCCTAATTACTACTAATTGTTCCTAATTACAACTAATTATTCATAATTACTGCTAATTATTCCTAATTACCGGTAATTATTCCCAATTACTTCAAATTATTCATAATTACTCCTAATTATTCCTAATTACTACTAATTATTCCTAATTACTACTAATTATTCCTAATTATACCTAATTATTCTTAATTATTCCTAATTATTCCTAATTATTTCTAATTATTCCTAATTAATCCTAATTAGTGTTAATTATTCCTAATTATTTTTATGTATTTCTAATTATTCATAATTATTGCTAATTATTCCATATTATTGCTAATTTTTCCATATTATTGTTAATTATTCCATATTAATACTAATTATTCCTAATTATTGCTAATTATTGCTAATTATTCCTAATTGTTGCTAATTATTCCTAATTATTCCTAATAAATCCTAATTATTACTAATTATTCTTAATTGTTGCTAATTATTCCTAATTATTGCTAATTATTCCTAATTATTGCTAATTAAAGATAATTATTGCAAATTATAGCTAATTATTGCTAATTAGAGCTAATTATAGCTAATTACATCTAATGAAATCTAATTATATCTAATTATCACTATTTATATCTAATTATAACTATTTATATCTAATTATAACTATTTATATCTAATTATAACTATTTGTATCTAATTATAACTATTTATATCTATTTATTAAAATTTATAACTATTTATTACTATTTATTACTATTTATTACTATTTATAAATATTTATTACTATTTATAACTATTTATTACTAATTATAACTATTTATTACTAATTATACCTATTTATAACTAATTATACCTATTTATTCCTAATTATTGCAATTTATTCCTAATTATTGCTATTTATTCCTAATTTTTCCTATTTATTCATAATTATTGCTAATTATTGCTAATTATTGCTAATTAGTGCTAATTATAGCTAATTATTTCTAATTATTGCTAATTATTCATAATTATTCCAAATTATTCCAAATTATTCCAAATTATTCCTAATTATTCCTAATTATTCCTAATTATTGCTAATTATTCCTAATTATTGCTAATTATTCCTAATTATTGCTAATTATAGCTAATTATTGCTAATTATAGCTAATTATAGCTAATTATAACTAATTATTGCTAATTATAGCTAATTATTGCAAATTATAGCTAATTATTGCTAATTATATCTAGTTATGTCTAATTATATCTAATTATTACTATTTATATCTAATTATAACTATTTATATCTAATTATAACTATTTATATCTAATTATGATTATTTATATCTAATTATAACCATTTATAACTATTTATTACTATTTATAACTATTTATTACTATTTATAACTATTTATTGCTACTTATAACTATTTATTACTAATTATACCTAATTATAACTAATTAAACCGATTTATTCCAAATTATTGCTATTTAATCATAATTATTGCAAATTATTCCTAATTATTGGTAATTATTCTTAATTATTGCTATTTATTCCTAATTATTGCTAATTATTGCTAATTAGTGCTAATTATAGATAATTATTGCTAATTATTTTTAATTGTTCCTAATTATTGCTAATTATTCCTAATTATTGCTAATTATTCTTAATTATTGCTAATTATTCCATATTATTGCTAATTATTCCATATAATTGCTAATTATTACATATTATTGCAAATTATTGATAATTATTCCTAATTATTCCTAATTAATGCTAATTATTTCTAATTATTGCTAATTATTCCTAATTATTGCTAATTATTCCTAATTATTGCTAATTATATCTAATTATATCTAATTATATCTAATTATACCTAATTATATCTAATTATTAGTAATTATATCTAATTATTACTAATTATGTCTAATTATTACTAATTATATCTAATTAATACTAATTATATATAATTATTACTAATTATATCTAATTATATCTAATTATTACTAATAATATCTAATTATTACTAATCATAACTTTTTATTGCTAATTATATCTATTTATTCCTAATTATATCTAATTAATATTATTTATAACTAATTATTTATAATTATTACTAACAATATCAATTACTTAGTAAAACTAAATATAATTAAAAATCAATTAAAATCTAATTAAATTAGAACTCATAAACAACAATTAAAATTAACATAAAAAATAAAAAAAAATATAAAAAAAAATATAAAAACCTTAAACATTGATATTCTGAAGATCGTGACGCCCTCCAATTTCTCTAAAATAAAAAGATTTCAACGACAAGAAAATTTCTCTTTGAAACTGAAGAATGAAGAGAGAGAGAGAGCAAGATCTGAATGATTTGGAAAAAAAAGATGAGGGTATATATAGATTAGATTAGTTGCGACGAGATTATTTGCTACAGGCTTCCTGTAGAAAATGGTTGTATTTGTGACGGGTCTCATCGCAATTACTCTCACCAACATTAATTACAGTTGGTGATTAAAAAGTTATTTGCGACGAGTCCCGTCACAAATAGTGCCTATCGACAGTCTTTTTGGGACGGGACGACATCCCGTCGCAAAAAAGTTATTGACCACCGCCGGGTATTTACGATGGGACCCATCACAAATAACCCCACGCGGGTTGGCGGGCAAGCCGCCGCATACTTTTTGCGATGGGTGACACCTCCCCATCGCAAATAGTTTTCACGCTGTTTGGCACGCAAGACGCGCCAAAATATTTGTGATGGGAGACAAAACCCCGTCACAAATATTTAGTTATTTGCGATGGTCACTTCTCCCCGTCGTAAATAAATTCCTGTATTTGGTATTTGCAACTGGATTTATTTTCGTCGCAAATAGCGATTTTTTCCATTGTGTATATAAGTTAGTTAGATGAATATTATATTTTTAGGACTATCATATCATTTAATGAAATAGTATTTGTTTTAAAAACTCATTTATTCCATCTTTGACAATATTTAGTAATTTATTTTAATTAAAGTCATAAAAAATTGATTCCTTATAAAAAAGTCATTAAATTAAATATAATATGTCAATAACATGAAAAAAGTTGTGTTTGGTGTAAAAATTATCAAATTACAATTATTTTAGTATTTATAATATCATTTATTATAATCTCTCATTAATAAGGAAACAAATACATCATCATTGTGTCATCGATAAGTTAATTTATTTAGTGTTTATAATCTATAAATAAATTACCATTATTAAGGAAAAATTTTATATTTATAAGGAATATTTATTTCCAAATACATTTGTTGTATAAACCCATATTAAAATTAGATTAATAAAAGATATATGTTTATGTTATAATTCTATTTACATTAAATTAATTCTTATAACATGTCATTACCACACCCAAGTGGCTCCATGAGACCCAAAATCAACCCACAGATTCCCATGGTTGGAAATAGATCATCTAATAGGATTAGGACATGTGTTAATGTCGTTTTATAATATTATAATATTAGTTTGAAACCCTTACTTACCTGATTAACCCTTTAACCATGGTAAATAAAATAATTAAAGATGTTACTATTCATAATGTCCAAAAAATAAAAGGTTCCTATTTAAAAATATGTACCTTATGATTCCAAATATGGAATCCATTTTTTCAAATTAAAAACATAGAATTTTCAGAAATTAATTGAAAATTAAATCCCATTGTCAAAACTAAAAAGCATGTTTTTAAGAAGTAAAAACATCCAAAATATTGACATGGCTAATTGTTTGATTTCAATGTGAAAAGACTTACAATGAACAAAATTTGATTAATGGATAAAAATATATTATATTTATACATTAAAACCATTAAAAAATATGATTTTACCATATAAATTATCTTGATGGGGAAAAGTTTTTTTCATTGCAAATTGGGCGTATTTTTACTATTTATCAGAATATTATAGTTATCAGGAAAAAATAAAAAAAATCATCCAAAGTAAATTTCGATGTACCAATTCTAAAAAATAAGATTATTTTTCCAAATATAACATATAATTGTTTCAAAAAATAAATATAAAAAGGGTTCTCCATCAAAAGGCGTTAAAATTACATTTTTTTGAAAAATTCATCATTTATCTGAAAAATTGAACTTTTTCTTAAACAATATCTAGAAACATATAAGATGAATTAAAAAATTAAATTGAATATATAACATATATTTTCATGGAAAAAATATTCACAAAGGGTGACATTATTTTAAAAACACAATTATTCTCTTTTTTAAAGATAGGTTTTCATAAAAACACATCCTTTAAATTCAATATTTTTTATTTCCATTTCTGATAATTTCAGTAACCAATGAATCATTATTTAAATATTTCTAAACCATATTTTCATAATTTAGTAGATAATATTCATTCCTGAAATTCAAAATACTCGGATATAATGGTAACATTTAAATAATAATATTTTTCTGTTCTTTTAAGCTCTATGTATCAACTTTCTTGTATGCTGTTCAACATAGTGTTTCTTTCTTAAAAAACAGGATGTTAGAGAAAGTAACTAACCAGTGATTATATATTCTAGTTAATACTTTTCATAGTGACCCTTGGTTGATCCAACATGATGTGTCTAAGAAAAGTGTGTTTTTAATATTCCATAATTATTCTTTAATGGATTAAATAAATGTATCATGATGTTTGTTTTTTGGAAAACATTTGAAATATAATCTAATTTATTTATTTCAAAAAAACATACTTTGATTTTTCTAATAAAGTGTGAATATGGAATACTTGGTAGGATCATACTTGGATTGTGATGGTCACATCCCACATGTACTAATTGGTGTATACATACTACATTTTACCTAATGTTAGAGATATTAATGTAATTTTTAGAGGTGATAAGATAACATGTTTTATTTGTTTAGTTAGACGAATGTGACGTAGTGGTAAAACAACCAAGGTCACATGGTAATGGGTGCCCATTTTTTTACATTTCTTATATAGTTCATTCCTCTTCAAAGTATTCATATATCTAATATCCATCTTTCTATCCCTTCTCTATTAATTTTGGACTATTGTATTTACTATTGAATATTTTTTTAGTATTGGAAGGTGATTATGTTTTTTAATGTTCAATTTATGTATTTTATGTGTAGATATTTTCATATATATCTATTTTATTGTGAGTATGGCCCTATAACATATTATGAGTAGATGTATGATCCATGAAATAGACCCAATATGTAGTTTTATTAGGCGAAACCATTCCTATAGTGGGTTATTAATTTTTATTCATTAGTTACAAAACCACAGACATTGAGTGTTCCCATCAGGCCACACTATTGACTAGATCAAATTCCTTGTTCAGGGGAATCACATTTTTGTTTTGGATAGAAACATTGGTTACAATTATAATATTGAATCCAAACCAAATAATTCTCTTCAATAGAAGGTTTATATCATTTTTATCTCTAAAAATTCAATCCATTCCATTCTAATCATTTTACAACTTTTTATGATATTAAATTATTTAATATGTAATTAGTTTTTAATTAATATATATGATTACCACAATTACATAATTTTAACATGACGATTGAAAATCTATACACCATTAAATCTAATTTAATTCCATATATAATAAATTTAACTTAAAAAAATATAAATAAATTATTTTTTTATATAATGTATTTTTAAATGTCAAGTGGTCTTATTCTTAGTTAATATCAACTATTAATCACTACATGGGTTTTGGTTCCATAGAAACATACTCTCGAAACTAACACAAAAAATATTCCTTCCATATTGGTTTGTCACTTTCTCAAGTGACCCCAACATAACAATCCATAATTAATATATCAATAACAAATATTGAGTTAGTTACAACCCGTTGAGATGTTAGTTTTAGAGTTTCAAAGATTTATGAGAAACCATTAAATAAAAAAACCCATATCTTTTCCTCTTAATGTGCATACTTTACACTAAATTGAGGAATAGTTTTTTTACCATAAGTATTCAGCATATTTAATAAATTTCAATGAAACCCATATATATATTTCATTTGTAAAACTCTTAAACATTACATGGGTAATTGGAAAAATAATAATAAAGAGATAAAATAATCAATAAGGGGTAGTGTACAATAGAAACTATCTGGGAATAAAAAGGGAATGAATAATATATTAGGGACAAATAATAATAAAAAATACAGATGATTGATGACATGATCACGTAGCATATCCATGGTTATAAACAAATGAAAATAGTAACATGGGAAAACATAACTGATTTCATAGTGATTAAATGCATAATTACAGAAATAATGAACATACTATCAAGTCCTCATACTTAGAAATCATATATAAGCATGTAAGTATTATACCAAAATAGCAACTTGTTTTTCTCTTGACACCAATAGATTAATCATGGGACTATAAGATTTCAACCCCCATTCATCACATAATAATTCCTATGAATTTATAATATGATGGAATGAATATAGAAATACCCTAAATAACCAATATGACAAAATAATCAATAAAAATTCATATTAAAATAAAAATGACATGGAAGGTCAATATTTCCCTAGTCAATAAATATTATAATGTCATGAGTAAGAACACATAAAAATTACTTCATATATTGTTATAGTTATAAAATTAAGTTAATATTATAAAACACATTGTAGATATAGTGTATGTGATAGATATTATATACATGAAACTGAAGAACATGGAAAAAGGAGAAAAAAAATTTAGAGGGAGATAGAGGGTAATAGCTAACATAAGCATTATCAATGTGGTGTGGAATGAATTTTAAAATAATTTGAGAAATAAGAGGGAAATACGTGAAACATAACAATAAATAATATTGATCATTTAATTCCTTATATGAAAATTAAGGAGAAATTACAATAGAAATTATAATAATGCTCTTATAACATAGTTAAAAAAACAAATAAGTAAACTACAAAACATTTTTAAGGTGGTGGAAAAATTAAATCAATAAATTAAACTCAAAAAAGTTTCTATTATAAAAGTTATGGAAATAAATTAATTTAAATATAATAAATATACTTTGTATGATATAAATATATGTTAGTAGTATGAAATACTTTTATTTCATATTCTAAAACATTATACCTTATTTTTAGAATAAAAAAATCATAGGGATTGGGAATATAATGTTTGTTATAAATCCATGTAAAAACTAGTATGACATTTAGTTAATTATAATGGGGATAAAATTGAGAAAAATATGATCATATGGTAAATGTTAAAGAAAAGTTTCTTCTCACACTTTTGTAAATAATGAAAAAAATGTATAGTATGGAAAACATTGAAGGGGTTCAATTTTAACCTTCTAATGGAAGTAAAAAATATTGTATAATGAACATAAAAATTAATAAATTTCTAAAAATAACATTCATTAATAAATATAACCAATGTGGATATGAAAGTGAATGATTTTTTATGGTAAATAATATATAAGGTCTATGCCTCATACAAGAAACCGTTTGGTTAAATTGTGAACCAAAGTGGTGGGATGATTTAGAAATACTTATAAACCATTAATAATAAGGTGAATATAATATAATATTTTCATAGGGTGTAGGAATAAAATATTTGAACTATGATATCCACGAATATAGGTTATAACTCAATATAGTCAAATTAAGTTAACAAAAACACTTACGAATTAATTAATAAATAAATTGAAGGAAAATAATTGGGAGAGATTAAATTAAAGTTAAACTATGAGTATTAAAAAATTAATTATGTGATAAGAAGAGAAAACGTTCATATTTACAGCATATAAAAGTAAATTTTCATATAATAATAATCATGTCTCAAGGAATTTAAATATGGACCAATAATGATGAACTAATGTATTTAATTTCTTAATATGTTTGTTTAATCACCCAAATTTCCAAAATAAATTTATTAGATTCTTTATAAAGAATATTGTTCTTTAAAATTTCATTTAAAATTTCTATTTATTCTCTATTTCATTTATTTTTTGTATAGTTTTTACTCCTCGACCATTTGGGGTTGTTTGTTGAATTCTTTCAAAATAAAATTAGTAGATTGACTCTGGTTAAATAGGTAATAAAATAGTTAAATAATTTAAATAATTATAAATATATAAATATATAATATTTAAAATTACAGTTTCAAAAAGTGTTTTTTTGTTTAATTCATTCTGAAAAATGTTATAAAATTTTAAAAAAGTGTCTCATCATGCTTGTTTTAAGTGGTTAAATTTACAAAGACAATTATTTTTTGAAAGTATTTATAAAATTTACCATTTATCATTCCAAAATTTTAATCATTTCATAAAAATAATTTTTATTCATTAAATCCACATATAGAAGTATTCATGAAAGGTGGAGATGAAAAAATAAATATTTCACTCATGGAGGGAATAATTCGACCATAACATGAGCAACATCTTAATTTTCTAAAGAGTGGTAGGAAAGAAGATAATAGACATTACATCTACCTAATAACATTTAATTATAATAATTAATCCAATTTCATTATATTTGGATGGGTATGATTTATTTTTAGGATGATGAAGAATAATTAATCACAAAAGAACACAGTTAAAAGAATTACTGATTCCTTTAATATCCTAATTTTGAAAACCCATTAATCCCTGATAGATTGATACTTTTTGGATGAAAACTGTAGGACATAGAATATAGGCTCTAGAATGGGGTTTGTTGGTGTTTTTTTCATCATGGGAGATTTAGGTTTCAGTTGAAGTGTCATGTTGAATGAGACCTTTTATAATTGAGGGGTGGACTTTTTTCAAAATATTAATGTATTAATATGAAAATATATGAATTATTCAAAAGAATTAAATCCAAAATTTATAATTAAAGAGGAAAATATAATTAGAATTTGATAAATTAATTATCCACATATTGAGATACGAGGATTTGTTATAATTGGAAACATTATCTATTGATTTGACCTTTTTACCTCATTTTTACCGTTATTGTGGTGACTAAGTATTACATTGGTAACTTATTTTTATGAATAGAAATTAAATTAAATTTATTAACAACTTTTTAAATTTTCGTTCCAAATATTACATGTATTTTAATTATTGAAATTTCATAAAACCTTATAGATTTATTTTCATACAACAACACATAATGTGAAAAATAATTTTTAGGTAAATGAATTATTAATAAGAAAAGAATTTTTATATTACAAAAATTATGAATAGTGGTAAGAATCATATTTTTTATTATATTTTGATTAAATATATGATAGTTATTTTTAATTTAAATGATTCCAAAACTGAATGGAATTAAATGACTAATTAATTTAGGGAAAATAAAAAAAAAATCTTTTATTAGAAAAAAATATTACATGGGTTCGACAATGAAAATCCTAGGATTCTAAAATCAACATCTAACTTTCAAATGAAATAAACTTACCAAATGAAATTTTGTTTAAAAAAATATTAACAAACTTTTAGGTAACAATTATCTCATAATTATGTCATAATAGTTGTGGTATTTATAATATTTTATTTTTTACTATTCACAAAAAATAAACATTTTTATAAAAATTAAAAAATTTCATCCAAATAAACAGTTGATTCAATGATTAAAAATATAATTATGTTTATAAAAATATTTTTTTATGATTTCATAATTTAACTATTAAATTTAAACATAAAATATATTGAAAAGCTATTTTTTTGTAAAATAACTTTTCAAGATTTAATTTTTTTTAATATTTTTTCTTATCAATTACATATTAGATTAGTTTTAATCTATTATTTTACAATGAATGATTGTTTTAATAACCCTTATAAATTTCTTAATTTTATTCACAATTACTAAAATTATATAAATACTCTTCAATGAAAAATATTTTTTTTGACAATAAATTATTTGGATTTATTCTTATTAATTATTTATCTTCTAACCATTCAACTATTCATTAATTAGTTTTATAAAAATTAAAATATTTTTAAGAAAATAATAATATATAAATAATTATAATAAATCAATTTAACTATTTTTACAACAATTTTTATAGTTTTTTCAATTTTCATAATGACATTTCACATTTTATTCTTATGGTATGTTAATTTTTACCGTGTATTATAAAATACTTTAGTTTTATTTTTAGTTTGGTGTTTTATGTGATAAAATCTATTCAATATTATTTTTATTTATATTAAAATACTAAAAAAATATTATGGTGTTACATCCTACCCCCTCAAATAAATTATTTCCTCATAATTTTAATTTCTCTCACTAATCAAAATGATGAGGTGTTTAAAAAATATAACCAAATATTGTGATTTAAAAAATTATTCAGATAATTAATAATTATTTGGAATGAGTTTATGGATCCCAAAAATCATATAACCCAGGATCATCAAATTACATGTATTGTTAGGAAATCTTTTAATGTAGTAATTTTAGGTTGAGTTTATCGCCAATCAACTTATTTTTTGTGTTATTAATATAAGATCATAAGATTATGTGTTTTACTAGAAGATAGTGGGGATGGGGGTGTGAATTTTAGTTGATAAAATAATATAAAATTATCACAAACCACATATATGAATGTAAACTGATGTAGAAAAACCGATATAAATTATAAAATTAGAGATATGAAATATTTATAGAAAAATTTTATGAAACTTTCCTTAAAATACATAAAATAGAAAATATATAAAAGCATTAATTTAATAATAATAACAATGTAAAAAAATATTTATAAATATCTTATGAAAAAACATAAAAAAACTTCCCTATGAAAGTTACAACTCTTTTACCTTTAGTATAAAGGGAGTTTTAATCAAAACTATGATATCAATTATTTTAACCAATCTGTACAGGTCTATCTTAATATTCCAAAGATATCTTGAATACTATGGTCAGTCAATAGTATGTTTCCATAGTATCAATAACCCTCGATTATCAAGATCTATAAGCATTTTATTAATAAACCTTAGAATCCGTTGATCATTCCAGATTAGACAGTGCGATGAAAAAATCCTATATCTTAATATATTTAAAAAAAAACTAACAAACAGATTCCTTAAGTAATGAACTCTCCTTAAAAATATAATGAGGCATTCCTAAATAATAAGATGTTACAACCTGTTCAAATATACATTAAAAATATTGAATTGAAAAATCCTCATCCTCCTTGACTTGAGATTCTATTCGTAGACATTTCCCAAATGGTTATAATCTATATTCTTTAGATTTTGTTTCAATGACATCTGATGAACTCCATTATTACATTATAGGTTTATTACTTTATCTTCATTTGATGATCATAAAAATCTACACCACTATAGTTCAAAAAGATTTAATCGTGTAAAATAAAGATTGTACATCCTTTTGATTGATGTTTCTTCATTTAGTAGATTTTATGGAACTTCATCAAGAAAGCATGGCTACCTTCGTCTGATGATGATTTCCAGTATTCCATTTATAACAACATCCAATAGAATTTGATATACACTGAATATTTGTTTTACAAATCTACTTATAATAAATATTTTAATCATCGATCTGATGTAAAAAATAAATGTATATTTGTCTAAGGAAAAAGTTTTTCCAATGAGAAGGTGTTTCTATATATGTCAGAACAACATTCTAATAAAAAGCTACTAATAAAATTTTAAATATCAAATTTTTTAATGAATAAACATCCAAAACTATTTTTATGATATTAAAAAATATGGTTATAAATAATTTAAAGAAACGTTTTTACTAAAAAAATTCACCCTAGGTGCATCAGATCCATGGTGTGTAACAAATTATAGCTTCTAGACAAGGATTCCATTATCAATAAATGACACACTTTTTACTTAAAAAAAATTATATTGACTTCATATATTTTTATCTCTCCTTGGGGTTTCCTCTAACATATCCTAGTATTAATTTTCAATTGTAATTAAATTAAAACCATTAATATAATATCCAAAACCCAAATATCATGAAATTCCATGCTCCCAGAATTCGATATTATCATGAATCTCCAAAAATATTAATTAAAAATAAATAAATATGAAACATAATCATAGTTACTCTAATTTTGTTTATATTTTCTAAAAAATTACCCAATTTTCATGAAATAAAATTACATATCAAACCTTAGTGGTACCTATACATTAAACATGCATTCTTCCAAATACAATTTAACCTTATAAGAAAATATCAGTAGTCGCCTTAAAATCCAATTACATAAGACATTAAAAGTGTATATATTCCCTTATATATGTGATCAACTATAAACTAATTTACCCATGATGATATCTATAACATGTAAATTTTACCCAAAGGGAAACATTATAACCAATAAACTCATCAAAATGCTGATTTGATACCAACTATTTTCTCTAGTCCCTCACTACTAGATCTAATGTTACAAACATATTCATTCCATTCTAGTTTGATAAATAATAATGTTTTCCATACATAACCATAAATAATTATGATTTTAATAAAAAAATACTCATTCATTTACATACTGAAAACCTTTTAGGTTTAGAATTTTAAAGGGTTATCAAACCCCCATTAAATACCAAAACTCATATCATTCCCATTAGTGTATTTTTTTTACTAAAATGAGGAATCTATATTTACTAATAACTCTTTGACCACACCACCAAAATATCTACACATGATACCCATATAAAAATTTCATAAAATACACTCTTCTTAAAAACATGGGGTATTGGAAATATAAGAATGAAGATATCAAATTCTTAGTAAAGGGTAACATTCCATAGAAACTATCATGGAATAAATAGGGATTGGACAACATAGAATGAATAAATAATTATAACAATAAATTCAAAACAAATAATTTCTTGAGAATGAGGCATATACATGGATAATATAAAAATGAAAAAAAAACACATTTTTAATTGTAAATAATTTCATTGCAATGAAATTATCAATTCTATACATCATAAACAAAAAAGTAAATCCTTTTTCAAGTACATCATATATAAATGATAATATATTACACCAAATACACTACTTGTTTGTCTCATTGTTCATACGAATGTATTATGAGGTTTAGATTTTATGATCCCACATGTCACATAATAATACTAATGAATTCATTATATTATGGGTGGAATAAACACTATAATACATAACCAACATGTCATAGTAGTCAAAAACGTATGTATTTAAATAAAGAGTATACAAAATGTCAATATTTTAGAAATTAATAAATGTAATATTTTTTTGAGTAAGTAGTATTGAAATAAATAACATATATAGTTACATTTATATAGTTAAGTCAACATTATAAATCAAAATATAAAAATATTGGATTTCATGTAGAACATATCAAAGAAATGAAAGATTATAGATATGAAGGAAAAAAATAAGGTCAAGAGAGAAATAAATAGTGAGAGAGAACACAACTCTTATGCATAACGTGATGTATGAAATATAAATTCATAATAAAATTTTGATTATAATATTTCAAATAAAACCTCATACGATAACAATATTTTAAAATTTAATATGAAAATATAATAGAAATTATAAAAATATTTTTTATAAATATTTTTGTGACAAGGATGTAAATAAAAACATAAAAATATAATAGAAAAAATTTAGGGGGTGTGAATGGAGGAAGCTGAAAACCTTAATTTTAATTGATTTCCAAATAATTAATCCTTTGATGTAACTAATGTTAGTGTTAATAAATTTAGAGTTGAATATAAAAATATAAAAAGGTGGAATGAAATCCCTTCATTTATTCTTTTAAAATATTATCCTCTAATTTTATAATGAAAATTTTCAAAAAAAATTAATACAAATTACGATGGAAATATATTAAAACATAAAGGAAATTTTCCATTGAGTATAATGGTTATAAAATTAGGAGATGGTGTTCATGATGTAAATGATAAAAAGGATATTATTTTAACATTGCGGTCATGCGAGTACAAAATTACCCATTGGGAAAAATTATGAAGATTTATTTTTATCATTTTAAAGAAATTCCAAGACATTGAAAATGACTTTGTACAATCATTAAATTATATATAATTACATTCTTGAATTAATATAAGGAATATGGTCATGGAAGTTAATGATTTTAGATTATAAAGACGAGACAAGGTCGAGTCCGTTTAGATTCATCCATTTTGTTGAATTCCGAACCAAAGGAAGGTGAAATGTAAAGAATTATTGTAAACCATAGAAATATGATAATGGAAAAAATATAATTCAATAATAAGGTGGGTGAAACAAACATTATAATCATAATACTCAAGATCAAATTTATAACATAATGAATATAAATTATGCTAAAGACTTCCTTTATGAATTAGAGAACATATGAATAAAAAGACTAGGAATAAGGGGAGCTTAACATGAAGTGAATCAAATATGATAAAAAATTAATTAAGATATAATAAAATGATAAGGATTCATATACACCATATTTATGTAAATTGGTGCACAAAAGTAATAATATCTTGAACAATTGCAAGTAAGAATGAGATCCCTTACTTTAAATCTTGAAATGGTTTGTACACAAACCTAACATCCTAAATAAATAAATTAAATGTTGTAGATACATTATTAAGAAAAAATTTCATGTATATAAAGTTTTTTACCATAATTTTTTTTTACATTTCTTCATTGGATTTTATTCTGGTTCTGGGCAGTCTTCTCTGTTGTGACGTCTAACGTCAAGGCTAGGGTTATTCGGGTGTCACTTTTTGGATTCCCTCGGGTTTCATTCATGTGGTGTTAGCTTTTGAAATAGTGGAATATGAAATGTTTGATTCTAGACTCAATCTAGTGAAGGATAGTTCTTTGTTGAGGTAATTTGGTTACATGATGTTTATGAGTTTAATGACTTCAAATTTCAAAGCTTTCCTCTTATCCCTGCATCATTTTATCTTCTATTGAATAAAATATGAAGTTCATGCCTTCTATGATTCTTGTGTTGTATTTATTATATTTCTTCCGCACAATGGTTGTCTTGCTTTTTGTTCTGTAGGATTGATTTATATGCGATATCACTAGAAATTCTTCCTACCTCAGTCTTCTTCCTTCTCTACTCTAGTTTCAGGATTCATCTATTCTCTCCATGGATAAGCAATGCGATGGTTACTTTGGTTATTTGGGATATGAGTTTGAGTAGAAATTACATGGAGATCAAAAAATATTATTAGATTTAAGGCTTATGGTTCCTTTTTGGACTTTAAATTTAAAAAAAAAAATTAGTGGTGGTTTTTGAAATCTGTAGTGGGCAGGATTTGAGGCAGTTTTTGTTTTTTGGTTTTATTTTTTATTTTGATGATAAAGATGCCAAAAATATACAAGTATCAGATTCAGATGAAGATATATAGTAGGAAATATTCATTGATCATGACCATTTGGATTTATAAGATCAAGAGGGTATGGATTTTCCATTGGTACTAGGCTATTGAAACCCTGAACAGTATAGATTTCCTAGTGGTCATGTGAAGTGGAAGCTTGACATAACGATGTAGTTTCAGGGGAGAGGTAATTTTTTGTAGTCATGATTTGGGTTACTTCTTCTATGAAATTATTTTTGGTATCCCACATTTTCCATAGAAGTTATTTTGAAATAAAAAATTAATTTCAGTTAGAAGAATAATGATTCTTAAATGAACATGATTGAAAGGATTACCTATTCCTTTGATATCCTTTATTAGAGATCTTTTTTTAATAGAAAAAAACATCATGTTAAAGGTAAATAGGGATGGGGAAGGGATATATATATATAAATATATATATATATATATATATATTTTTGGGATATAAAAAATTATGTTTGAGTATAAGTGAGGCGGTGTGTGTAAGGGCCCATATCCCAATAGCCATTTTCCTTGTATGATTTTGGTGATAGAGGTTTCTAGAGGTGGTTTTGGGGATTTGGGAGGGAAATTTTGAGAAAAGGGGGTCCCAATACCAAAAATATAATTGATTCAATTTGGAGGGATTTTTTGTGGCATATAATGTTGCCTACAATGTAGTAGAGCTCCAATGTGGTGTAGCGGAGCTAATGGGGTGAAAATAGGATTATTTCCTTTCAACAATGGTTGTACTATATAGGTAGGATAAAACATATATCCTACCCTAGTGTAGAGTTCTACATTGTATATATGGTGGATGTGAAGTTGTTCCTTTAGGATCGACTACCAAAAATAGCATGTCTTCGGTGTGGTCTCCATGTTATGGTGTAGGGGGAGCTCAGTTTGGATTTCAAGACTTTTCTGATGTAGTTACACCATGGTGGTTATGCTATGATTTAGGATCCCAGTTGGTGATGCGGAACATTTTCATAGTGCTTTGGGTTGAACCATAGCCCAATATACCAATTTATAAGAACATACCATGTTCCACAGACATATGGTCATACTAAGGGGCCTGCAACGTGGTCCCTTAGGCTGTACTGTAGAATGTCCTTTAACCGGTAGGGTTATAGAATAGTCCTAGGGGTTGTGTTGTGGTATTATAAAAGATTCTATATATACAAATACCTTAAAGAAAATTCTAATCCCACATTACCCCACATACTCCACCCTAACCCTAGTCTCCCTGGGGTGGGGTTTTAAGGCCTTCGAATCCCTTTTGATAGTCATTGATCCCTAGATCCTTGAGATCAATCTGTGGTAATACAAGGTGAGTTCTACCATATTTCTCTAGGTGTTTTTATTGATTCTATATCATTTAGTGCACTTTCTAATTTTCATATTATGTATTTTTCTGTACAATTTTCTAAGAGAGTTTTAATTTTTATTTTCTATTGTGTTCATGGAAAGAATTTTTTTTGGGATATTAGTTTCTTCATTGGAAAGGTGATCTGAGATCCATATTGGAATTGCATTTCCAATTCATATATATTTAATTTTTGAGGCATTTAATTCTTTATATCTCTTACTATATGAACTAAAATCATGAATTTATTATGTTTTTTCATTTTGGATGGTAATGGAATTTACCAAATAAATATTAAATCAGATTAATAAACAATTTGGATTGTGATTTCATATAGATGGTTCTATACCATGATAATAGGTTTCCTATTATTTTATAGATAGTTTTTTATCTATGTTACTCTTGTTTTCATGTTTATTCCAATGAAAAATTGTAAATAACATATTTTTATAATTAATTGATTAATTACAGTAACAATTAATGAAGACACATATATATAGTATGGTTTTCCTAATAATTTTCTAGTAAAAAAATTGATTCCAGCATGTATTTTTAATTAAATATATTATTCCATGAGTTAAATGAAAATATAAAGAACATGAAGTTATAATTCTTGTAAATAGTTAAAATAACTAAAAATGAACGTTAATTTTGAATTGTTTAAATCACATTTTTATTAAATTGGTTTTATACAAAAGCCTATAGAAACAATTTGATTGATTGTTGCAGTTGATGTATTAGGTTTCCCATAGTTGGAACCTCTAAAAAATGAATAAATTTTTTATGATGGAATAAAATAGGTTGTTTGATGGAAATAAACATTCAGTGATTATTGTTCCCGTTTTTTTATAAAGGTAGGATTACTTGAGGTGGGGTCCCTAATTACCTATTTTCGTTTATATGATGAAATACTTATTTTGGGGCCTAATTTTCCCTCTATAATGTGGTGTTTTATTAATATTTTATGAAAAAAACGTATGAAAACATTGTGATATTATTTGATCCATGGACGAATGATCCTAGGTTAGCTGATGAAATGTTAGCACAAACACTTGAGTTTGTTAAATCAGTTGATCCCTTTGATGGTGTGATGTATGATGATATGAATCAAGGTGTTGGGGATGGAACCATGTTTATGGAATGGTTTGATTCCAATCATAAACAGTTATTTTCAAAGTATAGATTTATATTTATAATTAATCGATTAAATGTATTATGATAAGTTTCCTTATTTTATACAAATTATTTTGCCCACTACTTGAGGCAACTGGATGTAATTGGTTTCATTTCATTATTTTTATCATAGTTTGTTTTCCTACAATATCTAGAATCATATAATGTTTAATAATTATTAATATTTGACTTAGAAAATAGAGTTAGTGTTAATTAAATGAAAGTGACATGATCTTGAGATAATGTGGATTCTATATCAATAATTCATGGAGGCAATTGATACAGATTGTTGATGAATTTATTGTAATAAAAAATATTCTAATTATTAGATATTGAATAAATTAATGAATGATTTAATGTTATAAATAAACGAAGTAGTTTATTATATCTCATTAAACAATTATTTTTTATTGGATGTCTAGTCCCTTTCATTGTAGGTCATGTGTCTAAGTGATGATAGCTACAATTGAGCATGGGACTAGTTTATTCCCATAGTGTGGTTCTGAGAAATATTATATATTTTAAATTTTTTTAACTTCATACACTATCCCACCCATGTGACTAGGGGTGACAGACACCCAATGGACTCAAGAAGGTTGTTTTCCTCAACATAACAATGGAGGATTGATGGATGAATTCCCCCTTTTCCCCCACAATCTTCCCATAGTTATATTTTGAATTGATATTCATATAGGTTAGTTTCATTATATATATGTGTGTTTAGTGGTATATAATGGGTTTTGGTTATTTCAAACACATGTATATATGGATATAGTATCTAATTAGTTATTATATATATTAGGGGTCTTGGTTATGATGGATTGAGGTACCTTACTTGGTGTATGGTTTGTAAAGGCCTGAGGTATACTACCTATTGTATTATACAAATCATATGGATTTGGGTGGCTCCTAAATATTACATAGTTACTATATATGGATATTTTAATGGTATGATGTGATTATTTATAACATAAGCTTCATGTTGTGATACATAGCCCATGTGTTTTTGGGATGGGTTATTTTAGAGAGTTGTCACTTTGGATGTGTGGCTTTGGGGAAGGGCAGAAAACCAATAGCGAAGTGGTAATCGGATTGACATGATGTTTCATTATTGTATTATATGGTCAATTTTATATCGTACATGGGGAGAGAAAACTATGGTATGGATAGTAATTTGGTATACCTCTTAAGGTGATGAGTTAATTTCATTATTGTTTATTGGGCATTAGAATCATTTATTATATCTTATAAGAGAGGATTTAGGGGGAATCCTAATGAGTATAGTATTATTATCACCTCTTGCATATATGAAATCTACTTGAGGATAGTTACTTTTGGATGGATATTGGTCAACTTATGACTAGTTCTTGGTTTTGGAGGAGCTTTTTTGGATTCCTGGTCACTACTATGTTTACTTTATGGGTATTAGTAGATTTCCTTTTAGTTATTTTATTATAATATAAATTTCTATGTATGCACATTGAATTTATTTTATATTTAGGATTAGGGGTTGGATTTTTGTATCTTTCTTATATCTCTCTTATACATTTAATCTTAGAGGGAAATTCCTTCCATTTGAATTTTTGAAATATCATCAGTTTTAGTCATCAGCAAAATGCATACTATAGTCAGGACTTATGAAATCTCCACCATCATATCATTTCTAGAAAAGGAGGGTAGAATTCATAGGAGGGGTCCCTGATAGAGTGGTATCATAGAATAATGTTGAGGGATATGATGGATTTTTCAGTTAGACACAAGTGAGGACTACATGGTTTGGTAGAGAAAAAATGTTGTCTAAGTTAAATTAGTGATTTAATAGGGTAAACCAGCTAATATGTGGGTATTTCTGACCCCCTATGATATGATTGACACACCTTTAATTTTACTAGTCATAATAAACTATGTGATATTGGTTATAAGGTAGTTTCTAAGTAAATATCATTTGTCATTATTCTCTAAGCCCATGTTTTTTAATGGTTATTCCTTTAGATATGTTAAAAATTAATCGAATATAATGTAATTACTAATTATTTAATTTTATGATTCTATATTCTAGGTTTAAGATTTTGTATCAATTTTTATTTCTTGAAGACACCACCCCAATTCGACTTTCTCACCGGGTTATTTTTAAATATATTCAGAGGGATATGCCAAAAGATCACCATTGAGTTGAGGATGAAACTTATAAAATATAGAAGTGGACAATCAGAGGGTTTAATTTACCAATACAATAGAATTACAAGGGATATACTTCAAAATCATTCATATAAGATTGTTTTAACGTGGTTAAGATATAAAATAGTTTGATCTGTGATTAGAAAATGAACTATTTTTAATTGGATATGACTTTGTTGTATGGAGTAGTATTGTAGTTGTGGATAATGTATCTTTGGGATGGTGAGGAGTTGGTGGTCTCTTTTTTGATGTTTAATAACCAATTTTGAGTGTAGTTTCTTTATTTGGTTGAGATGTAGGATAATAGTTTGTAGGTTCTTAAACATTTATAGGGGTATTCTAATGATAGGTATTTCATGATCAATATAAGAAAACTTCTACAATATGATTCATAATTGTTACCATATGGGGAGGATATGACTGAACATTTTGAGGAGGATTTGTTTTACTAAAGACACAAAAAAAATTCACCCCTACATGCTACTGACATATCTTGAGGTGCTTGCGAGAGTAGATATTGTTGAAAGGATTCTGGTCAGAACTAGATCATCAAAGGAGGGTAGTCATCATGATTCCTCATAAATAGAGGGTGTGGTCTAGGTTTCAAAGTTACCTAGATAGAAGAGTTTTTAAATAGTTAGGTTAGGTCTCATCCCACATCATCTCATTTCTCTTAGGGTGTGGTTCTCATTATAATTCCAATATATCAGATACGTGTTTTATTTACTAGGATGAGGTAATTAGCGGCGAGAGTGCTTAACAATTCTGAGTAGTCAGAATGCACCATGTGTATCACTTTTGGTTCCTCTATTAAGGCGGATTCAACTAAGGCATTAGTAGTAGGTTTTTTTAGTTTGGGATTGGCAGGGGGATATGTGGCATGATGAGGAAACCCCTAAGATTTTACATTTCCTCAAAGATCATATCATGAACATTGATATAGTTGTGATTAGGATCAAAGTGTCCATGATGTAGGTCATAGTCATCTTCATGATTTAGTTTTTCTAGTGTCATATGATTAAGATATCAGTCAAAGAACCCATTTACATATTTCTAAAAGTGCTCATACATTTATTATTTAAGAGAAATGAAATATTTCTTAGACCCTTTAATAGTATTTTTTTGACTTGAGATAGTGTGGATTTTAGTCTCATTGGATTTGAATATTCCAATTAGAGGTTGTGCTAACTTGTATAGATAATATAAGGACCGTGACATAGTGATATGGTAGCATGTCTCCTGGGAAAACTTCCAATATTTATAGATACTTGTATATGACAGTATCGTCCACATGGATTGGATGTATTTGTTGTTGTATATCATATATTAATTCAAGAGGTATGTTGTGTTTTATGATTTTTATAGAAAACTGGAAATTTTTGTTGTTGATAAAGAACCTCATATAGGTTAGAAGCGTGATTTTTCTTTATGTTCCATGATGACTGTGTTAATTCTGAGTTTATTGATGGCTTATAAAAATATGTTTTCTATGGTTATGGAAGATTACCTTGATTTATTTCTTAAGGAGGATGTATCATTACCCATTCAATGAGATATTAAGTATTTGATTAAGCTATAACCATGAATTTCACTCAGGTCGATATCTCCATATAGGATATCGCATTATGAGTTATGGGAGCTATGAGTATAGATCAATGATGTTTTGTAGCAAATTATTTCTATGTGAGTGTGTAACCATGTGGTGATAGTGTTTTTACTAAGAATTATAATAATAGTTTTCATCTTTTTATTGATTCTCATCGCTAAAAATAAGCGATAGTGAAGAATTGATGTCCTCTTCCATGGATGGATTGTTTATTCAATCGGCTAAAATTTACATGTTGGTTCTCGAAAATAAATCAACAATAAGGATATCATCAGATGTGGTTGAAAGAGTTAGATGTTTTTAATAACACTTTTTCTATGTAATTATGATATTTATGAGTTCTCTATTATGTTGTTTAGTGTGATGAATTCTCCATCCATGTTCATCGGTTTGATGAATATATTTTCCATAGAGTACTTTTATGGCTTCATTATGGTTTTAATTGCCAACAACCTTGCATACTACGCATTTGGGGAGAAGCATGAAGAGAATCTGGATTCCATGTTGGGATATCTTCATCATTAACATCTTTTTGTGAAGTTATTAAAGTCCTTGCTCTGGGGTTGTGAAGTTCGTTTCATGGGGTATTTTGTATCCCATTAAGGATTTTTTGTGGATCATTCAAAGATCAAATCAATCATTTCTTATGAATGCCCCAATATTATTAATAAGTTGTAGAGTCTTCTTGGCCTTGAATATTATTACAAGAGGTTCATAGTAAATTTATATTAGGTTATAAAGCCTCTGATTTAATTGTAATGTAGGGATTAGGGGTTCATTAGAGTAAATTTGAGACAGGTTTATTTTGTGAAACTAAAGGAGAATTTGGTCCGCACTCTAGTCCATTATTTTCAAGAAGACATAGTTCAGTTTAGGGTTTTTTTGGGTTATTCATTTTTTGGTTTGAGGTAGGTTCTAATGTGGCATATATAAATTTTCTATTATGGGTATCAGTAGTTACATCCCTGAGTGCATAACTATGTAACCCATGATCACCTATTGGAAACAATCTTATTCTCTATGAAGTTATGGTGACATTACCTCATCAAAGAGAATTTTGTAGTTTGAACTGGTTATAAGATCCTGAGGTATGTCTTCTCCCACCATTAATTGAACATTATATAATAAAGGTGGATGGAATTATTAT
This sequence comes from Viscum album, assembly GCA_963277665.1. Lineage (NCBI taxonomy): Eukaryota > Viridiplantae > Streptophyta > Magnoliopsida > Santalales > Viscaceae > Viscum > Viscum album. Next base: position 1,757,081,385 of record OY728137.1, read on the forward strand.
AGTATTAAGACATCTATATTTAATATAAAATTTTCAAGGGTAATTTTATAGATATTGACCTATTAGGGAAGTAGCACAGTGACTCTATTTGTAAATCTAGAGATTTCTATATAGTGATGGAAGGGATCTTAGTGACGAATCTTAACATAGGAGAGGATAGAGATAAATATTTTTATTTTATAGATGATATTTTAGACATATTTATTGTACGAGGGGGGGAATTCTTGTTTACGGGATTCTTAGGTAGATGTCTTGAGAGTCCAAGTTGTTGTTGGTGATGTCCTTGATAGTTGGTATGAGTATGAAAAGAAACTTTTCTTGTTTCAGAGATGTATTTTAATCCATTTGGAGAATCATGTGATGGTTCTCCATGTGTTCCATAGCTCATCCTAGGTGGTAAATCCTAGCATGAAAAAGATATACCGATCCTCGAGTATAATGTTTGGGTGTATTGAGTTGAAGAATGTGGTTTCAAAATTTGTGTCTGGAAGTTTGGTCTACTAGATGATGAAGGAAAAGAACCTTGTTCCCAATGGGTTGCTTCATCCATTAGATGTTCCTCCATGTAAATTAGAGGAAATATCAGTATAATTTGTTTCTGGTTTACCCTGATATTAGGAAGGTCTTGGTTCTATATGGATTATAGTGGATCATTTGACAAAATCAACCCACTTTATAGTTATCAGGGGTCAAGATTAGTGTAGGTTTTGTTGAGGCAGTATTTGGAGGATTTGATGCAACAATATATAGTCCCAAGACATATAAAATATAATAATGATTCTGAATTTACCTCTTGGGCATGGATAGGTCTTCAACATGATTTTGGATCTCATATTTTCCTTATTACTACAATAGATCTATTAAAGAACAACCAGACATTTTGGATACTCGACACATTTGAAGACATGGTGTGCCCTGTGTCCTAGATTTTTCAAGTTCATGGATGAGGCATATTAAATCAATCAAGATTTATTAAAATAGTAGTTTTATCTTGATTATTGGTGTGACGATGCTTTCAAATTTGTACAGTAGATCTTCCATTATCTAGTATGGTATACTAGGGTTAGAGAGTTAGTAATTATTAACTTTGAGATAGTGAAAAACATTATTGAAATAGTTCTTGTGATTTTTGAGAGAATTAAATAAGTTCATGATCATCATAAGTCCTATGCTGATCATAGGATGATACATCTAGAGAGGAATTTTGGAGATCATATATTCATAAATTTTAGTCCTCATAATGAGGTGTGAAGGTTTAGTAGTGGGGGTCAAATTTCCCCCCAGTTTTTTAGGAACTTAAAGGTTTTTATTCATGTTGGAGTCATGGTGTATTTGATTGAACACCCCCTATATATGATATTAACACATAAAAATATAATGTTTTTCAGATTCAATTTTATATTCATGATGATTCCAACATATTTTTCTTAGGTGAAATTATAGTTGATGATGATGAAACCTTCGAGGAGTATCATGTGGTGATCCGGGATTGCCAGGATAAGGTGATTCATAGGTGTTCTATACCCTTGGTTTTTGTGATATGTAGGAACAATGGAGTGGATATGAGTACATAATAACATGAGTTTCAAAAATAATCTTAGTAATATGCTAAGTTTTACGTTTATATCTTAGCTTGTTGTAATTCAATTTATATATGTTGAATATTATTAGATTATAAAATGGATTTCATTCTTGGTTATTGTTGTGGTAATACTTTTATTTGAGATATTTCCACCTAAGAAAATGTTTTGGAGTTGGTTTTTTATAGCATGTTATTTTTCTTTTTCCATATGAGTATGGTGGTTGAACTCTTATGATAGAGAGATCCTTGAGAGTTATCTTACGAGGTGATTTTTTGGAAAAACCATTTTCCATTTTTTCACTCCATATTGAGTTTTGAATTTGTTAGGAGTAAAATAGCTTAATAGGTATCTGATATAGTTTCCCAAATCCTGGTAGTACATTATTTTTTATATTTTGGGTGTTGGAGGTTCCTAGACGAGGTTCTGAGGAGTTTGAAGGGAAAATATGAAAAAAGTGGGGTTCTTCTGTGAAAAACCACATACATATAGCGTGGAAGGATTTTTTACACTACAAGAATGGTGGATATGGACTAGTAGATCTGGATAAGACACATGGGAGCTCCTAGGGTAAATCTTGGATACATTCTTTTCTAGCATGGTTGCATCATATAGGTAAGCTACGTCATATCCCCTTTTTAGTGTCTAGTGATACAACATAGAGTTGGTGGCTATTCTTTAGTGCCTTGATGAGTGATTAGAAATTTTGGACTAGAGACAACATGGTCTCTATGATACAGTATAGGGAAAGATTGGGGTGGATCTTGGGGCTATTTAATTTTTAGGTGCAGCTTCATTGTGGTAGTTGAACTATAGTGTAGCCTCCATACTTGTGAGGGGTAAAATAGTGTGGTGTTTATGGATACAATTTATCGCAAGATACCCTTTTATAGGATCCTCCCATGTTCCTCAAATATAGAGTTTGAACAAGGGGGATGCATTGTATAATTACTTATATCTAGGAAGGCTACGGTGTGGTTTTAAGGGCTACATGGTGGTCTTCTAAAAATTTTCCTTTCTAAAAATACCCAATAGAAGAATTGAATACCACTTTCTACAGTAAAAAATCATGGCATCCCTATCTATTTCATAGAGGTGTTTTATTCCTCTTTGATAGTGATTTATCATTGAGATCAATATGTGGTAATGTATGAAGAGTTGTACCTCCCTTTTTCTAGAGATTTCTCCCCATTAAATCTCATTTATTCATGTTTCCTCATTCCATGATATATATATTTATCTTTATCATTGTATTAATGTTTTTTGTATCATTTTAAGATTTGTTCTTGGCATGAAGTATTTGTGATATATTAGTTTTTTCGAGGGAATGGTGATTAGAGATCCCCGTTGGCATTCAATTTCCATTTCATGAATGTCGAATGTTTTGGGTATGTGAATCATTACATATCTAATTCATTTATTTAAAATTATGAATTTACCATGTTTTATCACTTTTGATGGTAGTGAATTAACTTAATAATTAATAAACTAGATTATTAATGAGTTTGGAGAGTGATTGCTTGTTGAAAGTTGTATAACCAGATAATGTTTTTCCTCTTGTTTTCTAGATAATGTGATATCTATGTTATTATTATTATCTAGATTTTAATGAAAAATGTTAAATAATGTTAATCTATAATTAATTGATTAATTTTTTTATGAATTAAAGAAGTGTCATATTTGTAATTCAGTGTTCCTTTCAGTTTGATTGTAAATTTTGGATGAAAATTTGATTATATTTTTCCATGTGTTAATGGAATTGATAAAGACCTTGAATTTTGAATTATTTTAAATGATGAAATGAATATGAATTCATGTTAAGAGAGAATTGTTATTCTCATAGTTTTATGAAATTGGTTTTCTTCTCAAGATCATGATAATAACTTAATAGCTTGTTGTAGCTAATGACTTATGTTTCCTATAGGTGGAACCTATTAATAATGAATACATCTATTCAATATTAAATAAAAAAGGATGATTTATGAAGATAAATATTTGGATCCAAGAGCTACCATTTTTTATAAATGAAGGATCCCGTGATTTGGTGGTAATGTGAGCCCATTTACATGTAAAGGATAAATTCCATGTTTTATGGAAATATTTTTCTCATGGAAAATTCCTGTTTGTTTGATTCCTTCTATGTTATATAGATATAATACTTTGAAAAGTCATATGTGACTAGGACGGATAATATTGGGATGGTTTATGATATGTACTATGGGATGAAAAAGCGTGTCACAGTAGTTGATGCCCATGATGATGAGATGCATAATGGTATGCATGAGGGGGCATCAGATAGCTCTAGGTTGATGGAACATTTTCAAGATGTACGGACTTGTTGATGTGATAAATATGGATTCTTAGTTTCAATTATTCTTTTTGATGGTTGATGGAAAAGTTTATTCTTTATCTTCATTACTTTCCCCAAAAACTTAGGCAACTGAATGTTCATAGTTTCATCTCCTTGGTGGTAGATTAGTGATTTTTCCTAGAGTTCTTGGAATCACAGAAAGCTCAATACTTTTTAATAAATGACTTTACCTATGGGGTTGATGTTTTACTGGAATGCAACTGATATAATATGGAGATATCATATAATTCATAGAAGGAATGTACCGTGGTTGATCATTAAAGTAACGTGAAAGAAATAATGTTAATTAGAATCTAATGAATTAATTAAAAAGGTTAAATGAAAAAAATAAGTAATTTAGTGTGTCTCTTAAAATACTTGTGTTATTATAGGATTCGTAGTATCTAGAAGTATAATCTGGGTGTTCGAGTGATGACAACCACACTTGAGTCTAGGGCAATGTAACTCCCATAGTGAAGTTATTAGATATATTATATTATGTATGTTTTTTGATTTCATGTGACTCTCCACCCCTCTTAGTTTGGATAAATGACACCCAATGGGCTCTCAGATGGTGTATTACCCAAAATTGTTCTGGGAGGATGGTTAGAAGACTTCCCTATATAACCACTCTCTCTTCTCTTGGTATTACTATGCGATGACATGCATATTGGATAGTTTACCTATATATATATAGGGTTGTTATGGATTGTGATTATTTTTCACACCTATATCTCTAGATATAGTATCCAATTAGTTTTTATAGGTATGAAGACTATAGGTTGTGGTGGGTTAAGGTACCTTACCTAGTGTATGGGTAGTAATGGCTTTAGGTATAATACCTGATGTGTGATGGAAGTCACATGGTATGGGGTGGATCCAAGAAACTATTCAATTATTGTATATAGAGATTCATATGGGATTATGTGATGATATGATAAAAGAGGTGCATGTTTTGATACTTTGCCCAGGTGTTTTTAGGCAGGCTTATTTTCAACAGAGATGAATCAAGACATGCTACATTGGGGAAAAGTGTAAAACAAATGGAGAAGTGGTAGAGGGGTGCCCTTGATGTTTCACTACTATAATATATAAACTTTTTTATGATACTTGATGAGAGATAACGATTTTGATGATGGTAACTTTGTATAACTGTTTAGGTTATGTGTTAGTTTCCATGATTTCCATAATTATTTAGAATGTTTTATTTATATTTTGCATAAGAGGTTATAGGGAGGATCCTGTTGAGTATTATTTTATGCTCACACCATGTATAAATAATCTAATTTTTAGTTCAGATGGAGTAGGTTGGAGATCAGGCTAAATATTACAGGCTCTTCTTTTATCAAGAGATGTTTAGTCAACATGGTCACTGTCATATTTAAATTTTTTGGTCATGTGGTTTTCCTTTCATTTTTTATCCTGAATTAAATTTCATGTACGCACATAAAATTTATTTTTTCCTTATGAGAGGGTGTTGTTTGGGGTATCTAACTTATCTCTATCTTTTACATGAACTCTTAGTGGGTAATGACTCTCATTTTTATGTATGGTATACCCTCGATAGTAGTCTCTAACTCAAGGCCTCTTAGTCAAAGGGCTCATAAAGTCACCATCCTCCCAATCTGATTGTTGGCCCTCGAGGGGTACTCCTTGAGGGAGGGGGATGTGACATGTTGAAGGGGTTCTCTTATGAGAAAGAGTGGTGAAATTTTCACAAATATTAATTTCATAGAAAAAAGGTTGAATTATTCCAATAATTTGGTTCCATAATTTATAATTAGATATTAAAATATATGTAATAGTTGATTAATCCTACATTCACCCATTTTGAGACAATTTTTGGTGATAATTTATGACTTTACATCTTGATTTATCCTTTTTACCTTACTTTAACATTTACTGTCGTGACTAATTATGACATTGATAACTTATTTATATGGCCGAAAATAAAATTGACCTAATTACCTATTTAGAAATGTTGACTAAAAATTCAAAACAAAAAATTCGTTATTCATTTTATAAAATTATTAAAATTTAATTTCTATATAATAAAACAAAAAAATATTTTCTGAGAAAAAATAATTTTTATAAATAAAAATACATATTTAGGAGAAAGATTATAACTAGAATTTATATAATTTTTCTTTCATTTCAAATGTTATTTTTTTGGTCATATGGATTAAAAAAAAGGTGAATTTGATTGGAGTCTTGTGTGTACTTAACTAAAGGAAAATGAACTAGATTTTTTTTAATTTGAATAATATATGACATGGGTTTCACAATGTAAATCATAGGATTCTAAATTCAACATATTATTTTTTAAATAATTATTTTAGTCATTAAATACACTTTATTATTGATAAAAAAGTTTCATAAATATCTATTCCATTCTTATATCAGAATGATTTCCTAAAAGTTTTAGTTTTTTGTAAAATTATATTTCTACTATACATGAAAAATATCATACTTTTTAAAAAAATTCAAAAAATTCACCCAAAGATAATTTGGAAATTCTGAATCAAAAATTGATATTCATTTTATGAAAAAATAATAAATGATTTAATAATTTAAATTTTAAAATGATATATAAAGTATAATTAAATATTGTAATAATATAAAAACAACTATTTAAAATTTAAGTGTTCTTAGTCATATTTCAAATCAATAAAAAATTAATTAAATGTTAATATATATTTTTTATAATGAAACATTTAATTATAATGATAATTTAGTGTTTCTCATTATAATTTTATACCAAAAATTTCTAAATATAAAAAACATCAAAAAATAGTCTTTCTTTAATGCTAAATTATTTTAATCACATGACATTAAATATTTTTCTCTGAATTGTCAAATTTTACATAATTTGTCTTAACAGAGTGAAGGATCTCGTTTTTTATTTATTTTAGATAATCCACTTTTTTAAAAATATTGAGAGGGAACCCCTATATGAATCATAGGATCATAGGAACAAGGCCTAGTATATGACCTTAATGTCCAAAGGCCTGAAAAAATTGGAACTACCCATCCCTAAAATCTACATCATTGATGGATCATAGGTCATCAGTTGGAACGGATGATCTTCTAGAATCTACATATGTTATGATAAATGGTTTTTTGAACCATTAGAAATTTCCATTCCATCTATTCATTCCCAATCCTGTTAGATCTACTTTGGTGGTCGCCACTTACTTTGAAACCTATTCTATGGTCTTATCTTGTGTTGTATAAACTGAATAATTCATAGCCTAGAGGCACTATGACCCAAATCCCATGACCAATAGGCCTATGGGGGCTTGAAGGCATATGGTGTCTCGAAGTCCTTGTGGCCTATAGTCCAAAACCAGTGTCCTGAAGTCCTACATTGGATGAATAATTATATTATTACATTACAACTAAAATAATTTCTACTTAACTTAAATAGTGTCATAAAAATAGTCCTCCACCAGGATAATATTATTATTTAAAAAAACATTAATAATATTTAAAGAATTCAAATAATTTTTTTTAATTATATTTTAATTTATGTGAATTTTTAGTTTTCTTGTAATTTTCATAAATATTTTCACATAGTATTCCTTTAATTTGTTAATATTTATCTAAAATTTTAATATATATCATGGTTCATTTTAGTTCAATGTTGAATGTGATATAATCAATTCAACACACTAGTTTTTTATAATAAATCTCTTACAAGAATATTACTTTTTTAAGTGGGTTATAGTGTAGCTTTATATAGATATAATCAATACATTTTAATAAAATTATTCGTAAAACCATTATATATTGAGTTTCATAATATATAAATGCATAAAACCAAAGAAAATAATTTTTGAAATATCTAGTTTTTTATATTAATATGAATTTATTATTATTTCACACTAGCTAATAAAAATTAGTTTATCTTTTTCAAATTTATTATTATATATTAACAATATTTTTTTCACCAACAGACCGAGTTCTACCAGCCTCTTAACCCTACATGCTCACAATAATCCTCGAAGCGTTTTCCTGATTTCCTTGGGGTAATAACTATTGTAATGGTATCAAATGAAACAACTAGTGGAAATGTTTTCACCACAAAATATTTTAATAATGAAAATAATCTATCATGAATATTTCATGGTACATCTACACTTTAGACATCAATGCATTTTGAATTAATATACTCAAATAAGAGAACATGCCAAATAATTGATAAAAAACAAATAATTATTCATGTAAAAAATAAATGGATATGATCCATCTCTCTTTACTCAATTGTATAACATCTAATAAAAATACATAAAATCATATATATATATATATATAAGTAATGAAAAAAAGAATATTCTCTGGCCTAATTGGATAATAGAAAAATATCCCAAAAATACTAAAAAATAGAATCCACTAATAAAAGAAACTAATGCAGACCCTGGTCACATATCATGACCAAAACATACATTAATAGACTTCCTAAAATACCAATCTGAGATATAAAACTAGGAAACTATTTGAAAACATAAGTGGTACCTAAACATAAACAATTGTGCATGTTAAATGTTAGATGAACAATCCAACTATGATTTCAAAAAAAATGTATGAAATTAATTATGTATAATTAATTATAATTCTTTTACAAAAATCATTTAAAAATTAAATTTTTTTAAATGAAATAAATGAGAAAAAAAGTTTCATAAATTTAGTATTTAACAATTTAAATATATATATATATATATATCTTTTTTTGGTAAAAACAATTCACTTTTCAACATGAAACACAAATATGAAAATTAAACATTACTTTGAAATCTGTTCAATCAAAATCCACATATTTATCCAAAAATAGGGGGGATCCCCCATTCATAATGGGAAAATAGTTACAAAATTATTATAATGGACTTATAATTTTACATAATATATACAAAAAATTTTAATTTCATTCAAATTAAATTCGTAAATACTCTCATTCTCAGAAACATTTTCAAAAAGAAGATGGAATTTAAATAAGAGGAACCTATATATTAATAGATTTAAAATAAAAAAAATTAATTATATAAATAATTATCCAAATTAAAATGAATAATAGGGTATTATATTAATATAGATAGTGGTAATCTACATGTGATACCATAAATAAATGAATAAGAGTCATGGGATACTCATGAAGACTAAACATTAGATGATCCTAGATAATACTCAATAGAATTATCTGTCTACTTATGCTTTATTCCTTATATATAAAAGTTCTCAAGTCACTGTAAAATTAATATTGGATTTATACTCTAAGGTGGGTGTAACACACAACTTGGATACACTATTCAATGTGTAACCAAAACTAGTCTAGTATAAATTAGGATATGTTACCTAGCTACTCTAGGTTCTGATGACCTGTCAATACAGATGTGAGAAATTAAAAATATAAATTATCATTACATTGATAATCAAAAAAATCAATGCAATAAATATCATTTGACCTCTATCATAGTGCTCACAATACAACTATATTTCATATTTTCATAAGCGTCAAAATAATAATAATAATAATAAAATTCTAATCCCATAGATTGTAAAAATTATTATAGAATAAATAAATCCAAGGGTATTAAAATAAGAGTTTAAATTCACCAAAAAAGTATTTTACATAATTTTTACAGGGTATTAAAATGATATAGGATTTTTATGACTTAAAAAGATTCATGATACAAACAATATGGGGATTCTTTTTTTCGAACTACATTAGGGAAATTTATCTCCCTTGAATAAAAGAAAGTTATAAAACCTACTTTGAAAACACATAATGTTTCATCTCTATATAATTGTTATTTAATACTTTAAAACCAAATCTTTTCTCCCTTATGTACCACTTTGAAAAGAAACACTTCATTAATTTAAAACATCCAACAAAACATGTTTTAAAATATTTTTAAATCAAAATAGGAAAAAACCCATCTTTTTTATTTAACTTCATTTAAAAGGATCCACTTGGTAATTTTTTTTAAATATTTTGGAATAAAAAATAATTTTAATTTAAAGGTATTCGAAAAAGAATTTTAAAATTTTCCATCCCATGTATAGAGATCAAAGAAAAATATTACATACCCCTTAAGGGTACTGTAAATTTCTATGTCTAGAATATAAAATAAATTTTTAAACACATGAATTTCAACAAATTTAAAAATTAATTTCATAAATAAATATACCACTTCCTTGTAGTTTGATAGTGAAAGAAAATCCCACCATGAAGACACGCAATACAAACCTTAAACAACCAAATAATTAGTGTTAGATCAATATTAACCCTAAATGTGGTTTTTATAATGATAAGTGTTCATTAGGGAAAATAATATTTTGTTTAAATGGTAGAAGAGAGAACAAGAGAATAAGAATATGGGTTTTACCTCTCATCATTTTTGGGAAACCAATGTGGAGCATGTAATTATGTTAAAAAGTGAGAGTATATTCATGATATGTCTATAGGATAACAACATGAAAGAAGATATGGGAAAGGGGAAATGGAAAATAGAATCGAAGTGGTGGTAAATAATGTTTCACATTTCAACAAAATCTAGATATCCCTACAGTTTGGCTGCAAAGTATACAAAATTGTCTTCCAAATGTGTATATTACATGAGAATGATTCTACACTCCTCGCATGGTTTTTCCAGAAGTTTTACCACACCATGTTGGGTGACCACATATATAAGGTCATTATGCATGGTATATCCACATTATTAAGTGAACCATATAATAAACAGGAAAAATAAAATCGAATATTGTTTACGATTTCATGTCCTAGTTATGTGGTTAGCACTAATCATCAAATTTTTATAAAACCAACCTCATTTTTACCATATTATTATGTTTGAATCTTTAACTGCTAAAATATTTGAAAAAATTATAAAAATATAATAAAAAAATTATATTTAAAGTAACCATGATATGAACGCACCACAATTATCCCCACGATGTGACTTTCTATCTCTATTCTGTTTTTTTAATTTAAAAGCCAATAAAAAGATAAAAACATAAAAAACCCAATGGATGTGTGGGAGGGTGAAGAAAACATAAAGAGGTATAATTAAGAAAAAAACACTAGGAAAACCAAAAAACTACATAAACATAATAAAAAACTAGAAACATTATAAATTTTTTGAAGACCCAAATCACTATCAAAAGAAACATAAATGATAGATCATAAATTCCTTTAATAGGTCTCTAGGAAAACTTATAATTTCGCAAGAATGGTGTATAAAAGGATAAATACTCCTATGAGAAATACACAACCAATGATAACCTAATATTTGAAAAATATTGTAGGTAATATTTTCTTTACACCAAGATTCTAAAAAACACTAAAGCATTGTTTCAAAATTTTATAATAGATATATAAAAAAGCAGAATATCGAAATTACTTTTCTAGAAAATTCAATTAAGGAAGTGATTTCTTAAGAAAAAATACCCCCTGATAATTAAGGACATAGATCTAACCATTGATAAAAATTAAAATAGAGGGGTAATATAGCACCTCATCAATGGAATAATGACCTAGGGAGAACCTTCCAAACTAAAAACGAAAAACAATTCCTCACATAATCTTAAAAACTATAGCACCAGTCATTGTTACCCTAGTACATGCATACGTTTTAAGATATGAAACTATTAAAAATATAATTATCAATTAATTTACATCATATTATTAAAATATCATGATGTATAATGATTGGATGAGGTGTGATCACAAAATAACTTCTATCATCTCATAAATAATAGTGAAGGAGATACACAAGAATGTCAAAATCAAGAACCACATTGAAGTCTCAATTTTTCGTAAACTCATTGACCATAAAAAAAAGATACCACCATCATAAATAAAAATATATATCACACATAAAATATTTACATCATATATAAATTCAACATGTAAAACCCTTGAATATTCCCAATGACCCCATTCAAGATAGTTCTATAGTGAATTGATAGGTGTCCTATTCAATGTCAGAAAAAAAATCTCTTCCAATCATGGGAATAAATATGGATCAATGAATCATATACCTCAAAAAACAATGAGATGTTTAGATTATGGAATCTCTAAATGAAACATGACTTTAGAAATTAATCTATGACTAGCTTGGGAGAAAAAATAGAGACTAAGAAACAATTCCACATCATCATCCAGCTTAGATGTTCATTAGTTTTTTTGGAATTAATTCTTCCAAAAGACTTCTTTAAAGAAAATATCACCCCTCTATATACCCAGGTCAGCCAAAAAATTAAATGGGTTATAGTCTAAGAAATACTATGTGGGTCTCAAGGGTAGATACTATTCTTAATATACAACTCTATTAAGATTTTTTATAAGGATTATGACCATAAGGTGCATTCCTATGAGATGAGATTAATGACTATGACGATCATTCCTAGAAATAGACTCCTCAAGTTCCATCTATACCATTCTATGGGGTATGCATCAAATTACCTAAAACATTAAATAAAATAATCCACTCTATTTAATATTGACTAAAGATTTATAGTATAATCCAATGATAAAAATTTAAATAGTATACATTTCAAAACATCTTTAAATTTTTTAAATAAAAAAATTATCTGATTAAGAGTTTAGAACATATTTTGAAAAGGATAAATTAATTTGAATACAATTTAAACATTGATTAAAATTCCCCTATATTTAGCACACTAGACAGAATTGATTTACTTACTTTAAAAAATTTTAAATTTTAACATCCCCAATCAAGAACCCAATGAACTTACAAAAACATACATTTACTTCAGAAAAATTTTCTTGTTTCATAATATAATAAACCACTCTAGAAAAAATTCATGAAGGATATGATATTACCTAAGGCCATTAAAATTGATTTACATATATTGTAAATAAAGAAATCATATTTTATCACTAAGGGGATTTCAAAAGAATTTTTATATTTTTCTTTTATGAGATGCATGGTTTATCATAGACAATGATTGAAGGGAAACCATATTTCTTAGTTTATAGAAACCATTCCACTACATTCATTAAGCTGTCTAATCCAATCGTATGAATGAATGCAATCATAAGGTATATGTTTTGATTAATAGTAATATATTATCATTACCTAAACCATAATATTTTAGATTCCCATTATAACTATAATCATTTATGAAAATTATCCCATGAAAACTATGATTTGTAGAAGTGTTACATGATATGTAAAATGAGTGGATGAAGTTTGTACCAGAATTTATGCGTGAGTTGGAAAAAGTGAAACTCACTCAAGAAATACATTTCAAGAGTAATTTTTATCTTACTCAAGTAGTATCTATTCGACTTATTTAAATGGGTACTATGATGAGATATAGGAGTGAGAAACAATCCTATGGTTGACCAAAACTATACTTCCAATTTATCTCCACTTATTCCTTCCTTATACCTAAAGAACTAATGTTCGACTAAGTGAGAAGAATTATACACTTATGATTTGAAATTTATTAACTTCATAGATAAATCTAAATATGGGTGGTATGTTCTCCACATTAGTGATGATCATCAAACCCATAATGATACATTTGTTGGAAAATGGACATGGAGCTGTGGATTGACATAAAAAGGTCAAATGATTTAGAGACATCTCAATTTCCTATTTTTATCTCAGTTTTATATTTATTTTATGGGTGATCTTTAGCTTTAGATTTAATCACTTATATTTTTTATATAAAGTGTTTACATGACCCTATGATTCCAAATTGTGGTATCAAATATTCTCAACAAATCGTAATTTTGAAATGAAACATGAATTAAAATTCAAGTTAATCATATAACATGCTATAAGGGAATATTTTGATATGATATCGAGATTACATCTAGGAGTTTTATATCATGAGGTAAGTTATATGATATAGTATTATATAATACAATTTAAGCTCAGATATTTTCTTACCTCATAGTGTATGACTTGTTTCTGTTATAGAATACAATTGCATGTTCATTTTTTAAAAAATATGGTATCATAAAACTGTTTTCATATCTCGAAAAATCAAAAAATTGAAATGATTATGCTCTTAAATCTATCATATTCAATTAAATAGTTATTATTCCCAAAATACCACTAATAATGGAATTAATACATTACTTGTCGATCATATGTTGGGACTCTCATAAATCATAAAATGTGATATAGGAAGATATTTTTTATTTTTCACTATATTTAATTGCAAATGGAATTTATTACTTACAATTTGTTTTTAAATATTGTTAAAATGTATTTATTGGGAAAATATTATTTATAAAGTGTTTAAAAAAATTATATAGAGTTTGAAATTAACTAAAAAATTGTTTATGAAACTTTAATTAACAAATATTAATTAAATATTGAGAGATAATATTAAATAAAATTTAAATAATTACATGGAATACCAATTGAATTATAAAAAAATGGTCATTTTGAAATCATAATGGGTAATTTATAAGGAGTTTATAAATTATAAAATAAGTTCTAAATATAATGTGTTTATATTTTTAAGATTATTTATACCTCATAAATCTTAATTTGAATTGTTTAAATTACAAGGATTTATTTAGGCTACTTAAAACACGTCAGAAGTGTTTTGATGTTTTGATTATTAAAATATTAAAATAATGTTAAATAAGTGATATATAGATTACGTATATAGTTTATGTAATATAGAAATTATTATAAAAAGCTAAAAATTCATTAAATATCAAATATATTTGAATTTAATTTCCATATAATATATAGTATAAAACATTCATATTATGTAATGAATATAAATATTTTAAATTGTTTAATTATAGAATGTTAGTAATTAATTTGTAAGATTATAAAGTTCTTATAGTAAGCTATTTTATGATTTTTATAATATATTATTATCTTATTTTAAAATATTTGATGTGTTCATTTATTTAAGTACAATTTCTTGTTTAATGTTTGTAGTTATATATATTTTTATATCATGAATATTTTAATTATTTAGATTGTGTGATAAATGACCTAATATAAGTTGTCAGGCTCAGCATTACATGCTAGGTACAACAACATAAGATTTAATTTTCAACTATCATAACCATTCTTTATTATCAAAGTTGTTTGTTTGAATTTTATTATTGAATATAGTTTATACATATTTTTTTTAGAGTTATGAGGAACTTGATTATCACTTGAGTAAGTGTCTCAGGCTGTAGGGGCATTGGGATAGATTTCTAGTTTTTGTGGAGGTTTATTCCATATTCTAGAAAGGTGGTGGATTTTCTATATATTGATTAAGCCTTACTCATATAGAGATTAACAATCACATATAGTTCTAAAAAATTATATGAAGAGTCCATACAACTTATAAATGAGATGCATTAAAATATGTTTAATCATGACTGGATTCTTTTTTTCATTAGTGGGAAAAAGATTGTGGATGTGTAATTATTACACATCAACAGGGATTGAACATATTGATTTGTTGGATATAAGTTGATTAAAAAACTAAATCATTAGAATCATGCATAAATAATGGGAATGGAATGATATAATATAGTGATTTTAATTTTTTTTAATATACTAAGTGTTAAATTCCATCCAAAGTGGCTTGTTTCACTACCTCGATGATCCTATTGAGTAAATCATTCCAAATATAGGTCCCTCTTGATTATGTTTTTTTAGGAAAATAAGTGATTAGGTGACCATAATAGTTAAATGCATTATTATTGTTGTTTATTTGTGGTTAACTTATTCAAGAACCCTTAACTAATAAGATAATAATGGAATAGTGTATGTTTTATATCTATATGACATATTGGCCAATGTATTATCTTTTTGACCATCGAAGATACATATATGATTCTATTGGGATGTGTTATTTACCAGATACATTCTTGTAAGATGTGCATGCCTAAACTAGTTTATCTAATGAGTAAATATAGATCTAGGACAATAAATGGAAATGATGTATTCAAAAAGGGGCCATCATTATAGTGGGATCATATTTAATAAAAGACTTTATTCGATAGAAATAATACATATTTAATATAATATTTTATTATAGATAATAACATTATCATAGATTAATTTAGTTTTATGGTTATTCCTCAGGAATAATAAGATTAGTATTAAAAATTTCATTGACTGGTAAATTATGCAGATTTATTATTTAAAGACAATTACATTATGTTAGATAATCCCTTTCTAGAGTAACCATGTGTTGGATTTTTTCCGTAGTTGAATCTTGATTCTTCTGTAATATTGAATTGATTTTTAGGGTTTTAAAACCATTATATATGAAAATTATCTGAGTAATTTTAGTCTTTTGTACTCAATATGAATGTGTATTTCAAATAATAAATAATATGATTAAGTATTCTAATAAATTAAAGAGACATAAGAATTCCTTAAGGACTGTTCTAGTTAATGAATTTTTCCTATTTTCATCTATGAAATTTTTTAAATAATATGAATGGATTCAAGGAATGATTTCCTGATATTATCAAGTGCTTAGACTAGATGAACTAAGTATTTTTCCTTTGAGTTTTGTTGTTTTTAGATACGAGATGTGTGTTTAACATCAAATTGAATGAAAAAAAATTAAGTTGTATTGTCTGTATTTTTTTGTAGTATCCAATCCATGTCAATGAAACCTAAAGTTCAATTAGGAATATTAATAATTCCATCAGATATAATTTATTAGTTTAAATTATGGATTTTATAAAAAAAGTAGATATCTATGTCACATGTAAGAGTTATATATTTTTTTTATTTTTTTAAGGTCTTATAATAAATTTTTCATACTTTACAAATACCACAAATATACATGAAATTCAAACAAAGGGAAGAGTTTATTATGATTTTAATATTCTATAAAATGACGAAGCGAGAGTTTCTATATCACATATTATAATATGATGAAATTTATCAATATTTGACGAATCAAACAAGATGATGTGTATCATTATCTCATTTATCCTATATAAAAATTAAATTTGATCCGGAAAAAAATATTTGTTATGAAAAAATGAGACATTCGATTTTATACTCATGGTTTACATTTCCTTAGATTCTTTAATAGTTTATGTGAATAAGATAAAGATAAAAATTATTTATATGGGATAAATTATTAACCCAAATATTGTTATCCACATTAAATATCTCAAGAAATCATCCCATGTGATTTTCCAGGTTCATGACATCATTCTATGTTGTCTCTATAAAAATTATAATTTATCTATTAATTATTCCTAACATTTCCAAATAGACATCACAATATCACCTACATATTCTATAATTAATGCCATCAAGATTATTTTCTTTTAAATTTACATCAACAGTTCTCAAAATTATTGAAATCCTACTTAATTATCATTATAATTATCAAAAAAACAATTGCATGAAAATTACGTCTACATCATAACATGATCCAATCATACTATTTACAATATCGATGGAATTTTTTATAATCTCTCAGGTATGAAAATCATCATCAGCTAGGGATAATTTATTCTCTTATTTCACATAGTTTTTATTATGATTTATTTTTAAATATATTTCCCTTAGTTATTTCCATTAGATTTCCCACATTAATTTTTTATTTCATTCAAAATATGAATAAATATAAATATTATATATAATGTAATTAATTTAAATTGTACTTTACCTAGTCATATCACCAAATTATCACAGGCCTTCGAAAAATAACTTCTAATCAATTAATTCAATAAAATATACACTTGTAATAATTTTTTTAAATTCTCATAAATTTCTAGCATATTTTCTTAAAAAAAATGATCATATTAGGAGATCCACCACTCATTAGACTATCTATATGCTATATTAAAAATACCACAAAATTTTCCATAACATGATTCTATCATTCTCTTGAAATTTTCATGCTCTTAGATTGTTTCAATCCAATAACAACTCAGTTAAATTTATTTGATTGCTCAATTTTCTGAGTATTATTAATATTAATATCATAAATCAATATCACATACTAATACTTATCTATATTAATATTATCAATAAATACAATTTTTCATATATTGAGGTTCATGTCATGTAACATACCAATACTTTTTTTATGTGTTTTGACCCATTAAATTGGGTACCAATTGTTTGGATATGTTTTCAAGTTGTTTTCATGATTTTATAGGAGTTTTTTAAGGTTCTTATGCCTTTTCATGGACTTCGCTTGGTTTGAGCATGGTTAAACCACTGTGAAAAAATGGTTATTTTCAACAGGGATGGGTCTCATAAAAAAAGTCCATCGGGAGGGATGATTTACGACTGAGCCCTTTACATGTCTCAAATAACTTGTTATTTATGAATGGTAGGTGGTGCCCATCACAAAAGGCATGGGACAAGTTGCACGTGGAACCGTGGGAAGGGTATTTGGGACTGGTTCTTATGCCCGTCTCAAATACCCAATAATGTTTTGTAATATTTGTGACATGATTTACCTCCCATCGCAAAAAAAATATCAACCACTGCCACTAATTAAGGGGGGGGGGGGGTTAGTATTTCCGACGGAAGCCCCCTCGTAAATAATGTCGTCACAACTAATCTAACATATATATAACCTCATCCATTTTCCTCTTAGTCCACTCTTTTCATTACCCCTCCCTCACTCTCTACTTACATTTTCTCTGTCAACAGTTTTCTAAGTTAATTTTTTTAAATTGAAGTAATATTGGCGACCTAAATCCTCCAAGTGATTCAGTTTAAGCTATTTATCTATATCATTTATTTTTTAGTTAAATCATTTTATTTTATATTAGTTATAATTATTGGTAATTAGCTACAAAAAATTTAACTAGAACTAGATCGTTTTATTTTGCATTTTTCTACAAAAAGGTTTGATTGGTATTAATTAATTATTATATTAATTATTATTAATTAGTTGTCATTAGTTTTAATTAGAAAAGTAATTAATAATCATTACTAATTTTTCATAATTTGTAGTAATTCTCGATAATTAGTAAAAATTAGCATTAATAAGTATTATATTGAAATAAAAATTTACAAATAACAATAAATAAGACTAATTAGTCATAATTGTTAATAATTAGTGATAATTAAAATATAATTAGTCATAATTAGTCATAAATAGTAATAATTATTAATAAATACGACTAATTAGAAATGATTGGGAATAATTAGTAATAATTACGAATAATTAGTAATAATTAAGAATAATTAACAATATTTAGAATTAATTAGGAATAATTAAGAATTATTAGGAATAAATAGTAATACATAGTAATAATTAGTAATAATTAGTTATAATTAGTAATAATTATGAATAATTATGAATAATTAATAATAAATATTAATAAATTGTAGTAATTAGGATAAATTAGTAATAAATGGGATTAATTACTTATAAATAGGATTAATTAGTAATAATTAGGATTAATTACTAATTATAATGATCAATTAGTAATAATTATGATTAATTAGTAATAATTAGGATTAATTAGTAATAATTAGGAATAATTTGTATTAATTAGGATTAATTAGTAACAATTAGTTATAAATTGTAATAAATAGTAATAATTTGGAATAATTAGTAATAAATCGTAATAAATAGTAATAATTAGTAATAAATAGTAATAAATTTTAATAATGAGTAATAAATAGTAATAAATAGCATTAATTAGTAATAATTATTAATAATCAGTAATAATTAGTAATAATTAGTAATAATTAATAATAATTAGTAATAATTAGTAAAAAATTATTATAAATAGGAATAATTAATAATTATTTGTAATAATTAGAAATAATTAGTAATAATTAATAATTAATAATAATTAGTAATTTATAGTACTAATTAGTAATATTTTGTAATATATAGTGACATTTAGTAATAATGGTTAATAATTAGAATTAATTATGATTAATTATGATTAATTAGTAATAATTTGGATTAATTAGTAATAATTAGTAGTAATTAGAAATAATTTGGATTGATTAGTAACAATTAGTAATAAAGAGTGATAATCAACAATAAATAGTTATAAATAGTAATAAATAGTAATAAATACTAATAATTAGTAATTAATAGTAATTAATAGTAATAAAGAGTAATAAAAAGTATTAAATAGTAATAAATAGTATTAAATATTATTAAATAGATGTAACTAGTAATAAATATAGTAATTAGTAGAAATGAATTGTAAATAGTAATAAATAATAATAATTAGGGACAAATAGTAATAAATAGTAATAATTATGAATAATTAAGAATAATTAGGAATAATTAAGAATAATTAGGAATTATAAGGAAAAATTAAGAAAAATAAGGAAAAATTAAGAATAATCCAGAATAATTAGTTATAATTTGTAATAAATAGAAATAATTAATAATAATTAGAAATAATGAGTAATAATTAAGATTAATTAGGATTAATTAGTAATAAATATGATAAATTAGTATTATTTAATATTAATTATTTATAATGAGGATTAAATAGTAATAATTAGTAATAAATCATAATTAGTAATAAATAGTAATAAATATGAATAAAGTGTAATAATTAGTAATAAATACTAATAATTAGTAATACTTAGTAATAATTAGTATTAAATATAATTAATTTAGAAATAATACTAGTAAATAGTAATGGATAGTTATAATTAGAAAGAAATTGTAATAACTAGTAATAATTAGGAAATGGTAGGAATAATTAAGAATAATTAGGAAAAATTATCAATAATTAGAAATAATTAGGAATAATTAAGAATAATAAGTCATAGTCAGTATTAATTGATAATAATTAGTCATAATTAGTAATAATTTGTAATAATTAGGATTAATTAGTAATAATTAGTAATAATTAGGATTAATTTGAAATAATTAAGATTAATTGGTTATAATTAAGAATAATTATTACTAATTTAGATTAATTAGTAATAATTTAGATTAGTTAGTAGTAATTATGATTAATTAGTAATAATTATGATTAATTTGTGATAATTCTGATTAAATGGTAATAATCAGCAGTAAATAGTAATAAATATTAATATATTGTAATTAATGGAAATAAATAGAAATAATTAGTAATAATTAATAATAAATAGTAATAAACAGTAATAAATAGTCACAATTAGTAATAAGTAGTAATAATTAGTAAATAATAGTAATGAATAATAATAATTAGTGTGTTTTTTATATTGTTGCGAATATTTCATTTTAATTAATTATTTAAATTTTTATAATCTTATTACTTTATTTATTATCTTTTATTTTTTTATAATTATTTATTATTTATTATTATTTTGTTTTTATTAATTCATTTATTTTTTATGAATACTGGGGTTTTTATTATTTCATAATTTTTTATTATTTTACTTGTATTAATATTTTTATTTCATTAATAATAACAATAATATTATTATTATATTAATAAAAATATTATAAATATTATTTTTTAATTTTTTAATTTTTTAATTTTACTAATACTAATATTATGTTATTATTATTATTCTTATATTAATATTATATATATTATTATTATTAGTTTTATTATTATTTTCCAATATTATTTTATTATAATTTTCTTTTAATATATATTTTTTTAATAGTATTATTTTATGTAAAGACCTAGAATTTCCATGTAATTTTTTTTAAATATATAGGACTTTTACGAGTCCGCAAAAATTGACAGCGCGTGATTCTATGGCCTAGAGTGCCCGAAATGAATTTCTGAACTTTATTTCAGGTACGTTCAGTAAACGTGCAAGGGAGTTTTTCTAAATATAGAACCGGTGCTCGGAATTGAAATCTGAGGGTATCGTTGAACTCGCAGCACATGTATTCTATTAAAGAGACTTTCACCTCTACGACAGTTTGTCAATGATGGAAGTTAGTTTTTGGGTTTTTTCGTGGAAATAATAAAATAAAATAAACACAAATTTTTCATTATTTTGTTGTTACCACAAACCCATGTGAATGTTCATGGGTGGGGTCCACTGGAACTAAACCTACTATTCTAGAGTTATTGTGGTGGGGAACACACGAGATGTCAAAACCACCCAATTTGAATTTGGGGGTGGGGACCACCCAACCCCTATAAATGGGTGAGAGGAAAACCTCTCAACTCCCTAATTAATGTGGAGAAGCCTCTTGGGCTTCATCCACAGTAAATTGTGCCAACCACTCCCTTAATGGTTTCACCACCTCCTTTAATTTATTATTCCACGCACCTTAATTATTCTTGGATTTTTTAATTCATGAAAACAAAATAATAGATGGATTAATCTATTATTTTGGTGGAATTTGAGGTGAGAAGGACTTAGGGAGAAAGATATCCAATTAAGAACATCTTCTAGGAAGAACGCTTCCTCCACGAAGAACGCCGGTGAGGAGTCACTTCAACTTCTTCCTCGGAAGCATCTTACGAAGGCAATCGACGTAGGACGTCTTTAACGGCTGACCTTCCCTCCTCATTTTCGTCAATGAACTGACGCACGAGATCGGGAATGGAGGTGTATGGAGTACATGAAGAACGAAGACAACTTCATCTTCTTCCCCGCAACTCTGTCGACGTATCAACCCGAGGTAGCGATTTAATGTTGTTTGATTATCACTCCACAAGTACACCTTTTTTTCTTTTGCTGGTTGGGAAGAATCTTTGTGGGAGGGTTTTTTCTGCTTCATTCTAGTGAACCACTTTCTTCTGCTATAGTGTAGAGAGTGCGGGCCAATCTAACATGGACCATCCACTTCATAATCCTTGTGTTGATTTGTGGAGTTCTTCGAAACAAAGAAAGGCGATGAAGGTGATGAAGGTGACGAAGGAAACGGTGCCGCCAAACACACTACTCTTGCGGTGCCCTTCGCCGACTCCGACCACACGCCCCTCGCAGAGCCTCGATCGAATCGCCCCTATGGTCTCTGCCCTTCTGGTCGAGCCACCATGGGTCGGGCTGAGCCGCCCTGGCCATGCCCTACGCCAGCTGAACCAACCCCAGCCACCCCAGAATCCTGGCCGAATCTTCTCCCGGACACCCCAGCCTCCAGGCCGAGCCACCTTGGTCGTGCCATCTGCTGGCCGAGACACCCCAGCCGCTCGGACTCCTGGCCAAACTGCCCTGGTCGCGCCCCATGCTGGCCGAACTGGCCCCGACCACACCATCCTGACCTTTTGGCCGTCCAACACCTCACTTCCCTCGCCACGTCCCTCTAAGACGAACCGGCCCCACGCATCAGGTTGATCCGCCATCGCGGCGCCCTCTAAGCCGAGCCGCCCACGCAGCGCCGTTCGGACCGAACCACCCTTGCACTGACTCGCGGCTGGTCTACGCCTTCATGGCTCTCTGTGGCCCCTCGCGGCCTGCTGGGATGGGACCAGCAGGTCCGGCCAAACCCAATGGGCTGGACCACCAACGGGCCTGCCCAGACCCAACGGGTCAGGATGGGTTGACCCGAATAGGGTCGGCCCAGACTAGGTTGGGACCAGTCGGTCAGACCGAACCCCCACCCACTACGACCCATTTATGCTCTTTTGGTCATATCCTTGGCACTAGACGTCCATTTGACGAACCTTCAACGTCGCTGGAAATCATGGAGAGTGACAGTCCCTTTGAGTATACCCCACTAGGGTTTGGGGTATAGTTGAGATACAGTCAGGCTGGATAATACACGAATCCAACCGGGCCCCCGAGACTAAAAGGGTAATAACTCACAGACTGAGAGTCTGATTGACACATTGCCTGTTACATTGAGACCCCTATAACATGTCGAACCATTGAGATACTTCTTTGTGGGACTTCTTGACAGTTGGAGTATTGAACAACAGCTTGTGGATTGGGTCCTCTCTTTGACGAGCGAGGGTAGTGCGGAGACCATGTAGCTGGCTGAGACCTGACGACTGCTGACCATTTGACTCGGAGTGACTCTAATAGCCCAGTGGGGAGTGACTTGGTGTCACGGAAAACCTACAGGGGGGAGCTCCTTGGTGTCGCGGTAGACCCACGGTACTCGATAGGAGGATTACCTCAGCATGCTAAGAGGGGTAGCACACTTGGTGACACAGTAGACTCACGTTGGGGAGCGCCTCTGTGTGATGTCAAAAACCAACGGTACTCAACAGGAGGAGTACCTCAGCCGTCCAAGGTTAGTGGGAATCATGGTTGGTGTTTCTTTAGGCCCACTGTACTCAATAGAGGAGGAGTTCTCCAGCAGTTGAGGTTTCGATAATGTGACTGGAGAAGTTACTTGATACAACTCCTAGAATAAAATCCCAGTTGAGCTGAGTCAGTTTTTTTGTGTATTTCATCATGATTGAGATAGATCATTTGATATCATAGGTATATGTATGAGAATATACCTATGTTGGGTTATATGTTGATTTCATACTATGTGGTTTATCTTTGGTGGATTTTGTGTGACCTTGAGGGTCTCGGGGGTAACACCCTGAGATTTTTTGAAAACTATTCTTTCAATTTCATTGATGTCTTCTGTTGTACGCTACACCAAGATTACCTTGCGCTATACGCAACACTGTATTAGCTTGCAGGATACGCAACACTATTCTTGTCTTGTGTTACACACAATTTCAAGTTCGTTTTGTAGAAATTATTCTATGAAACATTAAGTATAGAATTTGTTTATTGTATAAATGAAATATGTTTTTATTTTGTTACACGCAACAATAAAGGAGTCTTGAACAACACGCAACCCTGACATGGCTTGCATTACAGGAAATCACGACCTTCCTCGATAGCGTGTGTTGTACGCAATACCAGTTTTTACTAAACAACAATATATGGTTATAATATTATTATGAACTAGCCGTTATGAATAGTATTAACTACATTTTTAATTTTAAAACATTATTATTCATCTTACATATTTTCTAGAACATGGTATGAGAAGAAAATAGAATTTTCGGGGAAAATAAGTATTTTTAAAAAAATGCAGTTTTGCCGCCTTTTGATGGAGCACCCACTTTAAATATAGATTTTGACATGTTTATAAGTTCAATTTGACAAAATAAAATTCTTCCTTGGAATAAGTATATAAAATTTTAATTTGAATAAAATTTTCATATTATTCTGATATCTTTCATATTTTGATGAATAGTAAAAACACGCTATATTTTAATTAAAAAAACTTTTTTCCTCACAATAAATTTTATGTCTAGATTGTCTTTTTAATTGGACATAAACAAGTGATGATCTTTTGATAGTTATTGTTTTTTAAAAACAAGCTATTTGTTTTGATAACGGGAATTACTTTTAAAATAAATTAATGCCAATTCTATGTTTTGAATTTGGAAAAATAGAAATCATTTTTGAATTTGGAATATCAAATATAGCTTAGGCTTAATTTTTTGTATTTTTCTGAAAAACATTATTTTTTGATTAATAGTGAAAACGCTGAGTTTTTGGTTAAAAAAGACTTTGTATTTAAATAATAATTTATCTGATTTAAATTTATTTTAGGCCAAAATAGATACATAATATAAGTTAAATTAAATTCATTGGAATCATTTTATAATAATTTTAGATTTATAAAAATTGTATTAAACTTTTCACCGTCTTTTACCCACCTCCTTGGAGCTTTTTCAATTGTTCATAAAAATTAATTTTACTGGTTTTGTGTGTTGAATTTAGAAAATCCTAGAGACATAGTTAATATCAAGGAGTAAATCGTGGTTCAATTAGTTAAAAATATTTGTTGGTGGATAGTAACTTTTTACTTTTATTTACCACGGTTAAAAGTAAATAGGGTAATTCAAGGTTAAAAAAATATTATAATAATTCAAAATTAACTTAACACTTGTACAAGCCTTATTGGATGTGTAATGGCCTACCATGGGCATACTTGGGTTGATTTTTGGACCCCATGGAGCCACTTATGAAAGACAATGACACATTAGATTAATTAATTTAATGTAAAGACAAAATTGGCATTAACAAAAATCCTTTAGTAATTAATTTTTATAAGGGGCTCTATAAATTATCATTTCGACTATAAATATTCATTGAAAAGCAAAAAGAATTCCTAAATGTTGGTATTATTTTTATAATTTTTAGACATCATATAAATTAAATTATTTATGACACAATAATGATAAAGTATTTACCTCATTAATAAATGATTTAAATAAATAAGATTATAATGATTAAAATATCATCCAAAACCTGTCCAATTCCTATTTTCTGATCTTATTTCGAATATGAATCATCTTATCGTCGATATTAATGTGTTTTGGACCTCTTGAAACCGAAGTTAACTTTATAATAAAATAATTTTTTCACCCTTTCATAAAGAGCCCCTCCTCTCCCTTATAAAAAGAGACCACTTATATGAAATTCCTCACACCTCTCAAGCCTTTTGGCTCATCCAGACTCTGCCCAAATAAGCTCCCTAAATACCTCTCCTCCCCCAAGAATCCTTAAATTAGGCATAATTCACTTCAAGAATTCCTTTTGGTTCAAACCAAAGGAAGTTACCCAAATTAAAGGTAATAGTTTCTCATAAGTTGTTTTCTTTTATTCAATTTCTCTAACCCATAAACTCTTTTTAATCCTTTATTTTATAAGAAAAACAGTATCATAAAAATACTAGGATGTTTTTATGAGAAGGATTAGGACTGCACTGACACACACCTCCATCTAATGGATGAAGAACATAATGTTTCTGTGGATGGAAAACTAACGCATCATGAAATGATGATTGTTCGATTTTCCCCTAACGCCTCTCATCGTTTCCATTATGATGGAACTGTATTTATATATGATATATATTATGTTTATGATTTCATTATGATTCTTTTATTCCCAATTATATCAAACCTTTATGGTTTTCATAGTCGGCCAATACGATAATCTCATTTGAGGAAGTGCGGACTACTGCCCCCTCAAAGTGATGTGATTCCTTAATGCCTTATGTGGGATGTATAAAGGCTGAAATTAATGATATTATATATGATATTATACTGGAATTATAATATACCTATATATCATTATTTATTAATTCCATTAAAATAATAAATAGAAATGAACGTAGCGTTCATGTGTACGTACGGTTTACCGTCTCCATGAACGGTGCATTTCATTTATTACCTTCATATGTTATGTACTATTATAAATACAAGTATATGATAGATATGTAATGAATATATATGATATTTAAATCATGATTTAAATTCTGGAAGTAAGTAAATCATGATATAACTAATAATAACCTCAATAACTACAAGTCCAAACACGTACGATAAATAAGATGATTTTACCCAAAACGTTGCTTTAACATGGGATTTAAAAAAGAACGGGTAATATACAGTTATAAGTGAACCATATATGATATCATAAAAATGAATATGATTCTGTAATAAGTCAATAAATTATTTAAATCATTATACAGGAGGTTCGGATACGTACGAATCATATTGGACCTAAGGTAAGGGATAATTATTCCAAGCTCATTCTTATCCGAGATTGTTTATTCGGAAGTATTTACTGGGTTATGTTTATTATCCTTGTCTATATGTTCTCAAAATGTTTTCATAAAATGTTTAATTTTCTTCCATGTATGTTTAAAGTCATTATTACCCTTTTTCTTACTTTTACCACATCGTATGGAAGGAATCTTTCTTTTGTTTACCATACAAGGTACTTTTTGACTTTTCTTACAAAAGTACGAGGAGAATGTTTTTTTAACTTATACGACATAAAAGGATTTTTACAGTTTTTTAAAGCCTTATTTTCATGAATCTTCCTCCACAATATTTCATGACTATTTTCAACAAAATCTCTTTCTTTTAAAATTTCATGACGTTTTGTGAAAAAAAATTGATTTTGAAGAAGAAAGGATATTTTTCTCAAGAATTCATTTCAAGTAATTTATCAAAACCATTTTCCATCTAAGATGAAATTATTTCATAATTGTATGTTTCAAGTATAATGTCTCTATGATTTACATGGTTTCACTTTTCTTATGATGAAATGATATCCATTTTTTATATGGATTATGTTATGATGGGATGATGTTTATTAAACCAATTTTATTCGTTTGGTTATTATGAATGATTTGTGTTTATTTTGTGGCACAAGTAAGAATGATTTCATTATGAGATGTGTGGGACCTATATCTCCCTCTAATTAATTAGGTAATGATATATATGTCATGTGATAGACATGGCTGGAACTGTAAGTTAATCGAGTTCAGTAATACAGGACTGGAACGAGGAGTGAACTCAATTCAGAAAGGGACTTTGTCCACTAAGATGGTCTTAGCAACAATACCTTGGCTACTATAGAAATCATATCATGTTCTTAATGTTTTTCCACAATTACATGTTTTATTCCCATTCTAGTTTATCATGATTTATGTTCCTTTATGATCTATTGCTTATGCACTACCATGTTTTATGTCATTTCCCATGAGTTTGATGTTTAAACATTATGTTCATGTTTTTAAGTTCAAATGTATATGATTTGTTTTATTTTATCCATGAATACCCTTACTGTGCATTTGAGCTCACCCTTTATATGTTTTCTTTTCCCCAGGATACAAAGAAAGGTTTTAGGTAAGAAAACATAGGGGAAGATATTTATGGGAGATGTTGAAGATCATTCACCAGGATTAGAAGATTATTTTTCCGATTTCCCAAAGATACTAAACTATTATGGTCCTTGTGTGTTTGTTTTTGTTATGTATTAGGTATTCCTCAAAAGTAATTTAATGTCCATGTATGTCATGCTTCGGGCCTCTACAGATGCTATCAGAGAAAAGGTTTACTCAACCTTTGGAAACTAGGATGCAAGATCTTTAGTGAGATATCTAGAGATATTTATAAGGTATGTCTAGGTATGTCCCTTAGGTTAAGTATAAGTATAGGTTATAGTCCTAGAATTATGGTAACAATCAGATAATTAAACCTAAGATGTTATATATTGAAGTTACTCCCCCTTTATTAGGTTGTTTTACCAATCATGATTTTTTCCTCCCATAGAATTCTTTTTGTGTTTTAGTCAATGGAGTGAACCAGAAGGAATTCGTTTAACATTGAATCAAATAGAAAAATTGGTGACTATGAGCAATGAAATTGCGTAATTCCTAGAGAGAATGGTATTATGATTATGCCGAATCAGTCATCGCGATATACGATTAACAAGGTGAAATGTAGTGGTATTCCTAATTCATCAAATAAGAGGAAGATAGACTTTTACGCATGTTTTCATATTGAGGAGCATAAAGAAAGGAAGATTTAGATTTCTAAAGAATGGAAGAAGAACATTGAGGAATACCTCAAATAGAGGGGATGATGTTATCTCTGTGGAGAGAAGGGTCATAGAGTGACAGACTGTAATGGAGCTCAATATCTTATCTGTGGAGAACATGGGCATTACCCAAATCAATTCCATGACCTAAGAGGTTAATTCTAAATCAACGAAGGGCTTATTCTATGACAATCATTGAAGATGATGGTTTGAAGTGTTTATGTACTGGTATTCAAGAATAATGTTATTAAGGAACATTTATTGTATATTGGAATATCTATGTATTGGTCCATTATGGTTTTCCATAAGAATATGGTATTAGTAACCATGAAAAAGTGATTGAAATATTTTTTGAAAGCAAATGATATGCGCATAATGAATGGATAATGAAAAACTAATATGTTTGATAGTATTCACGAGCTCGTGATTGATATAAGGACAAAGTGGTATGAAGGTTTGAGTATATAGATTTTTTGGGATTTTGGAATGTGGAAAGAGACAACTTTTGACAGCATTCATGTTTTCAACTAAGGTTCTATGGTAATTCATGTTGCAATAGAATAAATGATTAAGGAATTCACATATTTGTAATGTGACCAACAAGACATATCATATGATAAATGATGTTATTCTTGTTCTTGTTATGGGACCTTTCCACTAATTATTTTCTTTATACTATGAGTTTGGACAAATGTATTTTGGATAATTCTAAAGATTATAAAGGGTTATGTTGGACATCATATAGTATTGTTTAAGGCTAGAACCTTTTTTGACATTATTTCTGTACTGGAATAATAGTGTAGTTTTAGAAAAAGGACAACCTGTAGGATGGGCGACAACTCGTCACGTCAGACAAGGCAGTGGGTATCGAACCCACTACCGATGTGCGATAGGATTTTATCACCTACCACTGGCCTACAGGAAGTCCCTGGTTATTAGAAATTAGTTTTATTTTATTAAGCAGTATGATAGTTGAAGTATAAGTCCATTTTTGGAATCATATATGATTAACCTCACCATAGGTGAAATTATGTATATTTGATAACTTTTTCTAACCTTTTGTTTGAAACAAATGGAATGACCCATCATTATATCACATGATCTGATAACACTTCACGAATAACAAATTCAACTTCATTTCTTTAAGAGATTAAGTGGAAATTGTTCAAGGCACGAACAATAGTGAGATGGTACCAAAATCATGTAAGTATTTCTTTTAATTCATCAACTTTAAGGAAATGATATTGAAAACCAATAAAAAAATTGGTCTAGTGCCCTCATATCCGATGAATAAGATTGTACCTTAGACCATCACAAATTTATGGCTTTGTGATTGTTGGTTTTTTCATATCCATGTTCTCTACCACTCTCCATCAGAACATGAAGTTAGATTTATCTTCCATATCCATATTTTAGCCTATGTTATCTTATGTGGAAACCCAATGATTAGTTAATATGGTTAACCGTTACGTTTCATACTTTAGTTTTTAAAATCAATTTTTAGGATTCCCTTTTACGATGTGGGTTTCTATGAATAGTAAACGATTTATAACCCTGCCGAATTTCGAGGGCGAAATTCATTTTAAGGGGGGGGGGGTAGAATGTTACACCCTGAGATTTTATGAAAAAAATTATTTCAATTTCATTGATGTCTTGTGTTGTACGCTACACCAAGATTACCTTGCGCTATACGCAACACCATATTAGCTTGCAGTATACGCAACACTATTCTTGGCTCGTGTTGCACACAATTTCAAGTTTGTTTTGTAGAAATTATTCTATGCAACATTAAGTATAGACTTTGTTCAATGTATAAATGAAATATGGTTGTATTTTTTTATACACAACAACAAATGAGTCTTGCACAACACGCAACCCTGACTTGGCTTGCATTAAATGCAATCGCGACCTTCCTCGATAGCGTGTGTTGTACGCAATACCAAGTTTCACTAAACAATGATATATGGTTGTAATATTGTTAGGAAATAGCTGTTATGAATAGTATTAACTACATTTTGAATTTAATAACATTATTATTCATATTAAATATTTTCTAGAACATGGTATGAGAACCAAATAATTTTTTCGGGTAAAATAAGTATTTTTCAAATAATGCAGTTTTGTTGCCTTTTGATGGAGCACCCACATTAAATATAGATTTTGAAATGTTTATAAGTTCAATTTGACAAAATAAAATTCTTCCTTGGAATCAGGATATAAAAATTTAATTTGGATAAATTTTTCATATTATTCTGATAACTTTAATATTTTGATGAATAGTAAAAACACGATATATTTTAATTAAAAACAACTGTTTTTCATATCAATAATTTATATGGATATATTATCTTTTTAATTGGTTTTAAAGTGTAATTAGAATATATTTTTACCTTTTAATCCAATTTTGGTCATTGGAATTAATTTCACTTTGAAATTGGACATAAACAAGTGATGATCTTTTGATAGTTATTGTTTCTTAAAAACACGCAATTTGTTTTGATAATGGGAATTACTTTTACAATTAATTAATTCCACTTCTATGTTTTGAATTTGAAAAAATAGACATCATTTTGGAATTCTGAATATCAAATATATATTAGGCTGAATTTTTTGGTATTTTTTTGAAAAACATCAATTTTTGATGAATAGTGAAACACTAAGTTTTTGCTTAAAACTGACTTTTTATTTAAATAATCATTTATTTGATTTAAATTTATTTCAGGCCAAAATAGATACATATTATAAGTTCAATTAAATTAATTGGAATTATTTTATAATAATTTTAGATTTATAAATATTGTATTGAACTTTTCACCGTACTTTACCCACCTCCTAGGAGCTTTTGCAATTGTTCATAAAACATAATTTTACCGCTCCTGTGAGTTGAATTTCGAAAATCCGAGAGACACAGTTAATATGAAGGAGTAAAATGTGGTTCGATTAGATAAAAATATTTTTTTGTGGATAGTAACTTTTTACATTTATTTACCACGGTTAAAAGTAAATAGGATAATTCAAGGTTAAAAGAATATTATAACAATTCAAAATTTCCTTAACACTTGTCCAAACCTTATTGTATGAGAAATGGCCGACCATGAGAATCCTTGGGTCGATTTTGGGGCCCCCTGGAGCCACTTATTAAAGAAAATAACATATTAGATTAATTAATTTAATGTAAATACAATATTGGCATTAAAAAAATTCCTTTAGTAATTAATTTTTATAAGGGTCTATATAAATTATCTTTTCGACTATAAATATTAATTGGAAAGATACAATTTTTTCCTACATGTTGGTATTTTTTTTATAATTATTAGACATCAAATAAATTAAATTATTTATGACACAATAATGATGCAGTATTTACCTCATTAATAAATGATTTAAATAAATAAGATTATAATGATTAAAATATCATCCAAAACCTGTCCAATTCCTATTGGATGATGTTATTTCTAATATGAGTCATCTTATCTTAGACATTAATGTGTTTTGAACCTCTTTAAACCGAATATATTTTTATAATAAAATAATGTTTTCACACTTTCTTAAAGATCCCCTCCTCTCCCTTATAAAAGGAGACAACTTATATGCAATTCCTCACACCATTCAAGACTTTTTGATCATCCAAACTCTGCTCAACTAATATCCATACATCCCTATCCTCCCCTAGAAGCCTTACATTAGGAATAAGGAACTTCAAGAAGTCCTTTTGGTTCAAACCAAAGTAAGTTACCCAAATTAAAGGTAATATATTCTCTTAAGTTGTTTTCTTTTATTCTACTTCTCCAACCCCTAAACTATTTTTAATCCTTTATTTTGTAACAACACCAGTATCCTCAAAATACTAGGATGTTTTTATGAGAAGTATTAGAACTACACTTACACACACCTCCATCTAATGGATGAATAACATAATGTTTCTTTGGATGGAAGACTAACGCCTCACAAAATGATGATTGTTCGATTTTCTCCTACCACCTCTCATGGTGACCATTATGATGGAACTGTACTTATATATGATATATATTATGTTTATGATTTCCTTATTCTTATTTACTTCACAATTATATCAAACCTTTATGGTTTCCATAGTCAGTAAATATGATAATCTCATTTGAGGATGTGCGGACTACCGCCCCCTCAAAATGATGTGATTCGTTAATGCCTTATGTGGGATGTATAAAGGATGGAGTTAACGATATAATATATGATATTATACTGGAATTATAATATACCTATATATCATTATGTTTTAATTCCATTAAAATAATTAATAGAAATGAAAGTAGCGTTCATGTGTACGTACAGTTTACCGTCTCCATGAACGGTGAATTTCATTTCTTACCTCCGTATGTTATGTACTATTATAAATACATGTATATGCTGGATATATAATGAATATATATGATATATAAATCATGATTTACATTCTTGAAGTGATTAAATCATGATATAAGTAATAATAACATCAATAACAACAAGTCCAAACACGTATGATAAATAAGATGATTTTACCCAAAATGCTGCTTTAACATGGGATTTACAAAAGAAAGGGTAATATAAAGTTATAGGTGAACCATATATGATATCATAATAATAAATATGATTCTTTAATAAGTCAATGACATTATTTAAATCATTATACATGAGTTTCGGATACGTACGAAGCATATCAGACCTAGGGTAAGGGATAATTATTCCAATCTCATTCTTATCTGAGATTGTTTATTCATAAGTATTTACTAGGGTTATGTTTATTATCCATGTCCATATGTTCTCAAAATTCTTTAATTAAATGTTTACTTTCCTTCCATGTATGTTTAAAGTCATTCTTACCCTTTTTCTTACTTTTACCACATCGTATGGAAGGAATCTTTCTTTTGTTTACCATACGAGGTACTTTTTGACTTTTCCAACAAAAGTACAAGGAGATTTTTTTTAAATTATACGGAATGAGAGGATTTTAATGGTTTTATAAAGCCTTATTTTCATGAAGACTCCTCCAAAATATTTCATGACTATTTTCAACAAAATCTCTTTCTTTTAAAATTGCATGACGTTTTGTGAAAAGAAATTGATTTCGAAGAAGAAAGGATAATTTCCCCAAGAATTCATTTCATGTACTTTATCAAAACCATTTTCCATCTAAGATGAAATTATTTCACATGTGAATGTTCCAAGTATAATGTCTATATTATTTACATGGTTTCACTTTTCTTATGATGAAATGATATCCATTTTTTTATATGGATTATGTTATGATGGGATGATGTTTATGAAACCCATTTTATTCGTTGGGTTATTATGAATGATTTCTGTTTATTTTGTGGCACAAGTAAGAATGATTTTATTATGTGATGGGTGGGACCTATATCTCCCTCTAATGCATTGGGTAAAGATTTATATCTCATCAGATAGAAATGGCTGGAATGGTAAGTTAATCTGGTTCAGTAATACAGGACTGGAACGAGGAGTGAACTCGATTCATAAAGGGACATTGTCCACTAAGATGGTCGTGGCAGCAATGCCTTGGCCACTATGGAAATCATATCATGTGTTTAATGTTTTTCCACAATTACATGTTTTATTCCCATTCTATTTTATCATGATTAATGTTCCTTTATGATCTATTCCTTATGTACTTCCATGTTTTATGTCATTGCCCAAGATTTTGATGTTTAAACATTATGTTCATGTTTTTAAGTTCAAATGTATATGATTTGCTTTATTTTATCCATGCTTACCCTTACTGAGCATTTGATATCACCCTTTATATGTTTTCTTTTCCCCAGGATATAAAGAAAGGTTTTAGGTAAGAAAAAAAAGGTGAAGATCTTTATGGGAGATGTTGAAGATCTTTCACCATGATTAGAAGATTATTTTTCCGAGTTTCCAAAGACACTAAACTATTACGGTACTTGTGTGTTTGTTTTTGTTATGTATTAAGTATTCCGGAAAAGTAATTTAATTTCCATGTATGTAAAGCTTCGGTCCTCTACATTGGGGTCCCTACTGCATATTTTTATACTCACCCATGCACGGGCTATGACCGCAATTCGTTGTGTTGGATGCAGACGACGGATAACGCTGAAGGAGGATGAGAGTGCAAGAACTGGACTGTACCCGGAGGTGGACCATACAGCATGTCGGTACCCGAGGGAGACCGATAGACATGAAGTGCTGAGGAGGCTATCTAAACCTACCCTTCAGGTAAGATTTCCGAAAGATGACCCAGTATCTGATTTTCTTTCTTTTTCTTCATTTGTATTGTTTTCAGTTGTACCTGTACCTTTACTATGGGGCTTGTATTATGGACCCCTTTTACTTTCATCACTCTTTTAGTTATACAGTTTAATTGTGTAAGAATCTGTCAGTTTGTGTTTATAGGCACTAAAGGCACTGCCTTCATAGTTTTAGGGAATTAGGCCTTTGGTGCTAGTAGCTAGACCCTGGCCTATGGAAGGAGGGCTTGGGGTAGTCACGGCACGGGTCCCGAGGAATGGGTCGTGAAAAATTGGTATCAGATTAATCGGTTCTACCACATAACTTTCAGACTCTGATATTTTCTATTAAGAAATTGTGTAAAGTGTAGTGAGTGAAATTTTCAGTTCAGGGAGTCCAGTGTTGGTGCGGTGGCCGACGTATCCATACACTAGGACCCTGACTACTAATTATTGACTTACTGCATGAAAAAACTGTTGAGAAAAGTATTGTTTTTAATAATACAAAATAATTTTATTTAAATGGGATATTATTAAAAATAATACTCTGTCTCTTTATGATAATTTTGATTATCACAAATACCCTTAATTATTTTCTAATGATTTTATTTGTTAATCATTTTGCAGGAATTTATAATTTTATTTTACTCTTGAATTTACGGGAATTTATTGTTATAGTATTCATATTTAGCACGTTCTGGAAACATTGTTCATGCGCTACTTATTTAGAATCTACTTTAGCGAGTTCTTGAAACAATCTTCATACCCTATGTGGATAGACGTAGCATAAGGATGAAAAGCATGTATAGTTTATGAGATAAGGAAAAAGTATGGTTAAACAGCCATACATTATCGGTAAAGTATGGAAGAAGAACCTTAAGTTAGGAAGGAACCTTACGTTTGAGTTATCAAAAATGTATGGAAGGAGAACCGTACTTAAGTACTAAACGTTACATTTGTTTCTAAAAAGTATGGTTCATCAACCTTACTTTTGTGAACAACCATACGTTTTTTGAATGGATCATTTACCGTACATTTGAAAGTTTAAGAAAAAGTATGGATGATCAACCCTACATTTATGATCAACCTTAAGTTTGAAGAAAGTAACATGAACCCTATGTTTATTTTCCACCTTACATTGTCAACCCTACGTTTGGAGGCCATGTCATCAACCTTACGTTTGGCGTAAGAAAGTTTGAAAGATGATATTTTTTTGCAATGGTCAGTAAGATGATTGTTAGGTGGATTTCAAGATATACTTAAAGATTATTTTAAAATACAACTTTGACCGATTTAAAGACGTTTCATCAATGGATTAAAAATCGAATTAAAAGGATCTTTTTTTGCTGAGTCTTTAGGAAAGTTATGATTACTGTGTAAATTCAATTTTATGAATATCACGAATCAAAAGGCGACTTTTATGGATCTAAATGTGCAGGGAATATGCTCTTCTTTATTATATGTGTTTTCTCTAAAACACCAATCACATGAGTGTGGTGATCAATAGAATATTCAAAAAGGTGGAAAAAAGAGACAATAAAAATCACTCAGTTCTGTTGATTCAAAAGGAGCATCAATGATCTGTTTATTTAAAGAATAAGGAACTCGATAGAAGATTCACTTTTTCTACATCAAATATCTAATGTGGATCTACTACTGTTGAAGTTATGAATTATAACCCTATATCTACTGCAATCGGATCGACTCAGAACTACTTTGACATTACAATAAATATTTCTAGAGATGACGATCCATCTATTGTCAATTGCATTCTGTTGAAATTGTAAAGATTAACTGGAAAATTTATTTCTAAAATTATTTTTATATTGAGTAACCAGCTTCTCGTACTAAGCTAATTAGGTTCGTGTTTGAACCAGAATGCTTTGTTTTTCCATGGATTGTAATGGTGTCAACTACCTGTACTAATTTGTGAATCGGTCTATCGAAACGAGTACCAGATACTGAAAATCACCAAGATTTTGGAGTAGAGCGTTGGTGTAGTGGACTAGGGGCCTTCTGTTCCCCGAACCACAATACATCTTGTGTTTCTGTTATTTAAATTTCCACTGCATCATTTTATCTGATTAAAGTTCAAAAGGCAGAACAAAATCACGCAATGATTTTTGAAAAGACACAATTCACCCACTGTTGTGTATATTTGGTGTAATCCAATCCAATAATTGGTATCAAAGGTTGAGCATTCTGACAAAGCTTTAACAATCTAAAAGAGATTATATACCGAGCAAGATGACTAATACAAGAGAGGGAATTTCAATTGTCAGAGAAGCGTACTTCAAGGGAGAAAACAATGAATGCTGGAAGTCTCGAATGATCATCTATCTGAAAAAACATGGATACAGAGTGTATTCAAAGATTCTAACTCCATATAAAATACCAAAAAAACTTGAAACATGGAGTGCAGCTACTGAAGAAGAATATGATATGAATTTGAAGGCAATTAATTCAATTATATGTGTTTTAGGACCTGATGAGTTTAACAGATTATCTCAATGCCCATCAGCATCTGAAATGTGGAAAACTATTACTGTTGCTTACGAAGGAACTAACAATATCAGTGAAATGAGATATGCAACTTCTGAGCTTAAATTTGATACATTCAGAATGGTTGAAGGTGAGAGTTTTACTAAAATGAATGGAATATTGATATAGATTGTTAATAACATAACTGCCTTGGGAGATCTCATTGAGAAAGATGATCAAGCTTTAAAAGTGTTGAGAGTACTGCTTATAAAATGGAATGAAATCTCTACAGCAATTAGATAGTCGACACCTGTCAAAGACTTAACCATGAGTGAACTGATGGGAACATTAATGATGAAGCTGAGATGGAAGATTAAGCTAATGAACATAAAGTTATTATCAAAAGAGAAGATACTGCCTTGAAGGTAACTTTATAACAAAAGAATAAAAATATGAAGAATAGAGAAGTCAAAGATAAATCAGAGAGCCATGACTCATCAAACTCAGATGAAGAACTGGATCAGCTAGCTAGAAAATTTAGAAAATTTTATAGCAAAAAAAGAGGCTTTAAAAAATACTTTAAGAGAGATGATAACGAAGTAAGATTCTATTAATCCAAGAAGATGGGGAATATCAGACCAGATTTCCCACAATTGAAAGTTGCAAAGAAGAAGATATTCGTCAAAAGAAATGACTATGAGAAGAAAGACAAGAAAGCAATGAAATCCACTTGGAGTGTATCTGAAGACTCCCGTAGCTCTCTTTAATCATGATCAGAGAAAGAAGAAGTAAATCTAAAAGAAAAAATGTTTTTATGGCATAAACCTATGAGGTACACTCATATTAGTCCTCTGACTGAAATAATGAATCAAATTCTGAATCAAGCTACACAAATGAAAAACTTGCAGCCTACTGCAATATGCTTGAAGAAAGATATGAATCTCTATTTAAGAAACATAAGTCACTAAAGAACTTACATAAAGTTGTTTTAGATGAAAGAGATACAATGCTGAAACAACATAAGGAATTGACTTATGAATACAATTCTATTAACACTAACTATATTAATTTTGAATCAAGAATAAAAATACTGCATGATGAAGTAGAATCTTACAAATAGGATGTATTGGTTTTTACAAAAGGAGAAAATTCATTAAATGAAATTCTTGGAAAAACATTCATTGAAAAGGAGAGATTTGGAATTGGCAGTAAAGGATAAAAACCTAAGCTATATAAAATATGGGTACCAAAGAAATCTTTGTAAAGGTCTTTGCAGGAAGCATGTCACAAGAAAAAAGGGAATATGGTATATGGACAGTGGCTGCTCAAGTCATATGAGTGGAAACTAATTGAATTTCTCTACACTCACTCAAAAATATGGTGGACTTGTCATATTTGGTGAAAATTCCAAAGGAAAAATCATTGGAATTGGAATTGTTGGAGATCCAAAAATAGTATCAATAAACAAAGTACGTTATGTACAAGGATTAAAACACAACCTGATAAGTATCTCTAAACTTTGTGATGATGGATATACTGTTGATTTTACTAACAATTTCTGTATTGTTTCTAAAGATAAACTACTTAAATTTAAGGCACCAAGAACTGATAATGTCTATACATTGGATTTAAATTTATTATGTAAACAACAAGTAAACTGCTTGACTACTAAAGTAAGTGAATCTTGGATCTGGCATAGGAGACTTGGACATTGCAATGTATATGTTTTACATAAATTATCTAAGAAACATCTATTTTCTTATTTTCCTAGTCTCAAATTCGAAAGTGACATATTATGTGATGCATGTCAACTTAGCAAGAAACACAAATCATCATTCAAATCTGTTAATAAAGTTGCTACAACTAAACCTCTAGAACTTATCCATATGGATTTGTTTGGACCTTCCAGAGTAGCATGCTTAGCTGTTAAATTATATGTTTATGTATTAGTTGATGATTATTAAAGATTTACTTGGATTTTCTTTTTGAAATTTAAAAATGAAGCATTTAATTTATTTGAAAGTTTCTGCAAATCTGTTCAAAATAAAAAAGGTTTTAATATAATCTCATTGATAAGTTATCATGGTGGATAATTTGAGAATCAGGAATTTAATTCCTTTTTCTCCAACATGGGTGTTAAACATACCTTCTCTGCACCAAGAACACCTCAACAGAATGGGATTATAGAAAGAAGAAATAGAACAATTCAATAAAAGACTAGAAATATGTTAAATGAATATATCGTACCTATATATTTTTTGGAAGAAGCTGTAAGCACAGCCTGCTATATAATGAATAGAGTTTTAATTAGACCTATTTTGAGAAATACACCCGATGAACTGTGGAATAATGGAAAACCTAAAGTAAATTAAATTTAATGTTTTTGTATGCAAGGTCTACATCTTGAACACCAAAGATAATCTTGGTAAGTTCGATCCAAAATCTAATGAAGGTATTTTCTTAGAATATTTTGCTACCTCCAAAGCTTATAGAGAATATAATAAAAAGTCAAGGATTGTTGAAGAATCAATTCATGTGAAATTTGATGAATCTGATCCCTTTGAGAAAAGGACAGATCAAATGGATGAACCTGACTCTAATGATAACATGAGACTTGATAACTTAAAGAATGACTTTGAAAATGATAAAAAAGAAATTCAGTCCAGTTCAGAGGAACATTGTAACAACCCAAAGCTACATTAATGGAAATCCCTCCTGATCTAATTAAATGTATCTTTATGTTTATATAAAATGTCAACTTCTTTGGTTTTATGATAAGAATTTGGACCGTTTCTAATATATCCATTGAACAGTGATCACATGATTAGTATAAATATAGGAATTTAACAAATCCAATTTACTCAGACAAAGGAAGTGATGGCCTCATCTAGTAGAATTGCCCCATACGAATCCCATTTATCAGAGCTCAGAAAAGAGGTGGCGTCTTTGGGCTTCACCCTTGAACAAGCCCAAGCCGAGCATCAGCATGTCAAGCTCGAACGTGACCGTCTATAGGAAAAGTGGATGTTGATTGAAATTACCACTCGAGCGATGTTCTCTGAGCCACCCCAAGAGTCTGTCACCATCGCACACCTTACCGTTAGGTCTTATGAGGCTATTTTAAGGGGTTATGTAACAAATAAGTAGTACTATGTTCATGTACATTATTTTTGTATATAATAATGAATATAATTTCTAGTCATTATTGATACATTGTAAATAATTTTTAAAGTACAAATAGTGTTTTTAGTTATTATTTAATTAAGAATTCTATTTTTTTTAAATTAAGGGATTTTTGATTTAAATAATATTTTAATAAAATATTATTATTATTAAATTATTTTTTATTAAATATAAATGATTTTATATTTTTTTTGAATGCAATTATAGTTTTTTATAAAGTTTGAAAGCCATTTGTGTCAAAACACATGAATTTTCAATAAATGACGGTTTTTATTTTATAAGTGAAAATTAACATATTTAGAAAATTATTTAGATAAAATATATTTTATTTCTAGAATCAGGACATCTAAATTATCCAACAGTGAATTTTTCTTAATTTTCTGAGACAGTCAAAGTTTTGGGTAAAAATTAAATATCGTTTAAATATATAATGTGTTTTATGACATCATAATGACCCAATAGTGATGTAATAAAAAAACTATAATATTTATGTTCGGCCAATATATGTTTTAACATTAAAATAATGTGATTTTGGGTTTGTTTGACTCACTTTTCAAAGCATTAATGGACCCCTCAAGACTTATTAAACGCCTTGTCTTTTCAAATTAATTTCCATGGGAGTGTGACTCACCTCCACATAAGCAACCCTAATATTTTAAGATGTTCGGACTTTGGACTTATAAAATATTGTATTCCTCTTCCCTTTTCCAAAAACCATGGGAAAAACCAAGGGTTGTTTTGTGGTTTCGATTAATTTAATATAAGGGGTCCCAAACTTAAATAATAAAGAATTTCTTCACCTTTCCTATATAAACACACCCAAGCTCCCACTTCCTCCTCACTCAAAGCCTTTGGAGTTCGTCAAACCTCTGACCTACTCTCTATAAAATCCTCCCAAGGTGCCCCAATCTCCCAAGAAGCCTCTCTCAAGCCTCTCTCTAGCCTTTGGAAGCACACTTCCAAGTAAGGGGTTTTTCTTCCTTTCTAATTTTTCTCAATTTTATTTAAGTTTTATTGCCCTTTTAATTTCAATTATGAATGTTGAGGTATGGTTTTTCAGCTCCCCCACACTGCCATATTATTGTTTGAATGATGGGAGACCCCTTTCTCTCTCATTAAATGCCTCCCATGTACACCTGTTACTATGCCAAAATTCCGAAAGAAACTTCTCTCTCTTCTTTTACATTCAAGAAATAATTTTGTATCATGAATATAAATTCCATTACAATTGTTAGTACATGTATCTATATGACCTCCTTACTTTACATTACATGTAAATATGATGAGGAACCCCTTTCTCTCTCATCAACCATTTTTATGAATTCTTATGTCACACCGTTACGCTGCCGATATTCCATCAATTTTCTAAGCCAAAGCCATTGTGTAGTGGATACCATGCCCAT
Source organism: Viscum album (assembly GCA_963277665.1). Taxonomy (NCBI): domain Eukaryota; kingdom Viridiplantae; phylum Streptophyta; class Magnoliopsida; order Santalales; family Viscaceae; genus Viscum; species Viscum album. The sequence continues at coordinate 1,757,123,820 of OY728137.1, forward strand.
TTCTCCATCATGGGTATCCACCTTTATGAACCTTTACTTATTGATTACAAAGATTCATGTATGAATTTCACATTCCTTTATCATGGAATAAATGATTATGTTTTATGAATCCATGTTTTATGATCCATGTGGCACACTTATGCATGAAATGAAATGTTTAAGAAGGGTGCGCCCTTATAGCGCTCCAATGCATTGGGTAAAGTATATTATCATGATAGGTCATGTGCATTGAGTGTTGACTAATGATAATTCTAGTTCAATGAGGGTTTACTCGTGCTTTATGTGCAATGAGGATCTACTCATGCTCCATGTGCAATGAGCCTTGGCTCATGCTAATTCCATGTTAAGTGTTGTTGCCACATTTCCATTTTATGATTATCAGGCTTTATCATGTATTTATGTTCATATTTCTTTTATGCTATATTTATATTCCTATTGTATAACATGTATTGTAATCCTCTTGTTATTCCATGTGTACTCCCTTACTGGGCTTTATAGCTTACCCTTTTCTTATGCATGCCCTCAGGTTATCCCATGCAATGCTAAGTACGAGAGAATGTAGTGGTCCTGTAAAATAAGTTTTCAATAAAGATGTTGTATTTCATGTTTTAAGTTTTTATGTAATGATCCTAATCCCCAAAGACACTAAACCTCTCGATCTTCTTGTTGTATCAAGTGAAGTTTTATGTAATAAATCATGTTTAAGTTTGTATTAAAAGCATGGTTGTCATAGTTGATATCAGAGGATATGTTTAGTTATATTTGGGATTATGAAACCCTAGTAAGGCCTTAGATACAAGAATAAGTATAATAAAAACATCCCTAAGTTTTGTTAAGTACTGAGTAAATGGTTTATCAAACAAATACATCCATGTCTGCATACGAGCAGGTTGAGGCAGCTCTGGCACAGATCTATCCTAGGGGTAAAACCCGAAAACACCGCTTTGAGCTAGAATCAAACGGGAACTGTTGCATGACAATGGGCCCTGCTACACTCTTGGTTACGACACTCCCAGGTGATATGTTTTGATAAATTCACAAGCTTAGTATGAACTCTTATTAAGGGAATTAAAAAAATGCCCCTAAGAATATATGTTAGAAAGTAGATCATGAAAAGCCTAGATTGAAGCCTATAGACTCACGAGTTATGGAAATAAAAGTTTATTTATATGTCATCCAATTTTGTCTTTGGATTACCCTTTATGTCTTACCCCTAACTTTCCTTTTATTCCAGCCAATGGTTGGTAATAGGAGGACTCGAGCTAAATACCATTGTGAAGATCAGTGTGATGACTGTACTAATGAGATGCCCAATCTAATGGGAGAGGGAATCGTGAACTTTGTCATGCTTCTCTCTCAGATAAATCATGTTTTGAATAGAAAAACGGGTCAAGAGGAACGTTCAACCCCCCATAAGAAAGAACAAGTCGCTATCAATACATTCATGAGACAAAGGCCTCCTACTTTTAGTGGATCATCTGATCCCACAATCGCTAAACAATTTATCAAATCCATTGAAAATATATTCTCCATTCTCAAATGATCTGAACAAGAGAAGGTTCTCCTAGAGGCTTATCGTATGGATGGTGAAGCTGATCAATGGTGGAAATCGATCTAAAATATGAATCCCGAGGAGGAGATCGAGGAATTGGAACTGAAGGATTTTCGGAAGATGTTTTTCGATAAATATTTTCCGCGCACCCTACGGCTTAAGATGGAAAGGGACGTCCTTTCCCTCAAGCAAAAATATGAAGAATCTATTGGAGCGTACGAGGTAAACTTCACAAGGCTTGCACGATACACTTTCGTCTTTGTCGTTACCCCTGAATGAAAGTTTGACCGCTTCTTTGGTGGGCTGAATCCTAGCTTCTGGAAAGCATTAGTGATCCGTTACTTCGACAGCTATGAGGAAATTGTCTGATGTGCCCTCAAGGTCGAAATGGAGATCATGGAATCACAGAGGTATCATGGGAACAAGAAGCGTAAGGTGGACTTCAATTATGTTGGTCTGATGGATAAATCCAACGGTGCTAAGAATATCTAGCACCCCACTTACCAAAAGTGTGGAAAGAAGCACCCTGGAAATTGCCTTAAGGGGACGAGAAAATGCTTCAGGTGTGAAAGAGAAGTGCACCTAGCTATTAACTATCGGAAAGAAAGACCCGCAGCTGCGGCAGAGTAGAGGAATGCTCTGTTAAAACCTCAACACATTGTTCAACACTAAAAATGAAAAGCATCGGGTCATTTTGCAAATCAGTGCCCTAATCCAAGGGTTTTAGGAGACAACCAACAACCTCCAAGGTAGCAAGGAAGAGCTTTTTCCCTCACATCCACCGAAGTGAACCCCGACAATGAAGTGGTGACACGTACGCTAGTTATTCATTCAAGAATAGGGAACGTACTTTTTGATTCAGGTTCTACGCATTCTTTTATATATCGAACGATTAGTAGAGCAATCCCAGCACCACCACAAATCATGGAAGTAAAGATGTCGGTGAGTACGGAAAATGGGGCAATCATTGCATCCCATGAATATAAGTCCTCCCCTTTTATAATCTGGGGATTGAATTTTCTGGTGAACCTCTTCATACTCCCTCTGGTGGAATTTGATTCAATTCTTGGAATGGATTGGCTTTCCTCAGATAGATCCAACATAAATTGTCGGGAGAGGGAAATCACACTCCATATGGAGAATCGACCCCCGATTCTTTACAAGTGTCAAGAGGAAGATGAATCTTATTTAGCTCCATCATCTCAAGCATGGATATTACTTTCTTATGAGCACACGTATCTGGCATAGATGATTGAGTCCAAGGAAGAAACCATCCTTGAAGAAATGTCTATTGTGAGGGAATTCACTGAAGTGTTTCCCGAGGAACTATCTGGTCTTCCTCCTAGAAGAGATGTTGAGTTCTCAATTGAACTTATTCCTGGGGCGGTACCAATATCCAAGACTCCTTATAGAATGGCTATTGTTGATCTTGAAGAGCTGAAGAAACAACTACGGGAGAATTTGGATAAAGGGTTTATACGCCCAAGTGCTTCACTATGGGGTGCACAAGTCCTCTTCGTCAAGAAGAAGGATGTGTCAATGCGGATTTTCATCGATTATCGTGAACTTAAAAAATTCATGATAAAGAAAAAGTATCCTATCCCATGAATTGATGACTTGTTTGATCAGCTGCATGGAGCACAAAACTTCTCCAAGTTGGATTTGTGGTCGGGATATTATCAAGTAAGGGTGAAGAAGGAAGATGTCCCCAAGACTGCTTTTCGTACAAGATACGGGCACTATTAATTCATAGTAATGCCTTTCAGACTCACCAATGCTCCAACAATATTCATGGACATGATGAATAGAGTCTTTAGAGATTACCTTTACAAATTTGTGGTAGTCTTTATAGATGATATTCTACTATACTCCAAAACCAAGGAGGATCATGAGGATCATTTAAGAACCGTACTAGAGACTTTGCGTAAGGATAAGCTCTATGAAAAGTACAGCAAGTGTGAGTTCTGGTTGAAGGAAGTCTCATTCTTGGGCCATATCATCACAAGCAATGGGATATCTGTGGAACCCTCTAAAACAGATGCAATTGAGGGATGCCCGAGGCCCACATCGGTAACGGATATCCGTAGCTTCTTGGGGTTAGCAGGATATTATCGACGATTTTTGAGAAATTTATCACGATTGTCCAACCCTCTTACCAAGCTAACTCGAAAGGGAGTAAAGTTTTCTTGGAGTGATGAATGTGAAGAAAGCTTCAAGGAGTTGAAATGGAGGCTTATCACTGCGCCCGTGCTCACTTTACCCACAAGTGGAGAACTTTTTGTTTTTTTCAATGATGCTTCAAAGAAGGGATTAGGATGTGTGATGATGCAGAAAGATAAAGTTATATCCTATACCTCAAGGAAGTTGAAAATCCATGAGCGAAACTATCCAACACATGATCTGGAGTTGGCGGCAGTGATCTTTGCCTTGAAAATATGGCGGTATTATCACTATGTAGAGAAATGTGAGATATATACTGACCACAAGAGTCTTAAATATATATTCACACATAAAGAGCTTAATATGCGTTAGGGAGGATGGATAGAGCTCATCAAGGATTATGACTGTTCAATACATTACCACCCTGGGAAAGCGAACAAGGTGGCAGATGCCCTAAGTAGAAAGGATCGAGCGATTCTATCAATGATAAGAATTGAGAAGGATCCAATCTTCTTAGACTTTATGAAGTTGGAAATGGGAATCATAGAGAAGGTAACATCATCAATCCTTTCACAAATTATTCCCCAACTATTTCTTTTGGAAAGTTTAAAGGATGCTCAAACGGATGATGTGGGAATTCAAGAAAAAGTGGAAGCTATAGAAAAAGGGAAATCCTCGGTGTTTAATGTTAATGAAGAAGGAATTGTGTGGTTTGGGAAAAAAATATGTGTTCCATGATGTCCAGAGCTGAAGAAGGAACTTTTGGATTATGCACATAGTTTAAATTTATCTATTCACATAGAGAGCACAAAGATGTATCGAGATCTCCAAGAAAATTTTTTGTCGGATAATATGAAGAAGGAGATCGCTGAATATACATCAAAGTGTCTGGTGTGTCAGCAACTGAAGGCAGAGAGGCAGAAGTCTAAGGGATGATGCAACCATTGCCCATACCGGAATGTAAATGGGGGAACATCACCATGGACTTTTTCACCAGACTTCCAAGGACAACCAAAGGCAACAATGCAATCTGGGTTGTTGTGGATCGTCTTATAAAGACTACACACTTCATTGATATTTGGGAGGATTTCTCATTGGATCAACTGGCACGGATATATATCAGGGAGGTGGTAAGGTTGCATGGAGTACCACTATCTATTGTGTCTAATCGAGATCCATGATTCACCTCTATCTTTTGAAAGAGTCTTCAACATGCTCTGAATGCTGAACTGAACTTCAGTACGGCCTATCATAATCTCTTTATGGCCTTAAACAAGCACCTAGAGCTTGGTATGAAAGATTAATCACTTTTCTTTTGAAAAATGATTTTACTGTTGGAATGGCAGACCCAACACTGTTTAAGAAAACTGTGAATTCTAATATTTTGTTGGTTCAAATTTATATTGATGATGTAATTTTTGGATCAAATAATAAAACCCTTCGTCATGAGTTTTCAAAGTTAATGCAAAAATAATTTTAAATGAGTTTGATAGGAGAAGTAAATTTATTTTTAGGACATCAAATTTATCAAAAAGATGTTGGAAATGTTTTGAATCAAATCAAATACAATACTGATTTGTTGATGAAATTTGGACATGAAAACAAAAATACATATACAACTCCTATGTGTACTAATATATAACTTGATTTGGATGAAACTAGAAAATTAATTAAAAATAAGTTATATAGAGTTATGATTAGTAGTTTGTTATATCTTACTACTAGGAGGCTAGATATAATGTATTCAGTATGTCTTTGCGCAAGATTTCAATTAAATCCTATAGAATCTCGTCTAATGTTAAAAGAATTTTTAGATATTTAAAAGGAACTGTTTTTCAATGTCTTCTTTATCCCAAAACATCTGATTTCAATTTGATTTCATATTCAGATGTAAACTTTTAGATTTTTAGATTATATTGGAAAAGCACTTCAGGAACTTGTCACTTTTTAGGAAAATCTTTAGTGTCATGGTCATGTAAGAAACAACTTTCAGTTTCCATGTCAACAGCTGAGGCAGAATATGTTTCTACTAGAAGTTGTTGTGCACAAGTGTTTTGGATGAAAAACACTCTTATGGAATTTATATTGAATTTTAATAATACACCTATTTTATGTGATAATACAAGTGTAATTAATATTTCAAAAAATCCTATTAGTCAATCTAGAACTAAGAAAATTGATATAAGGCATCACTTTTTAAGAGATCAGGTTATTAAAAAGGATATATTTTTAGAATTTATAAATACAGAAATTCAATTAGATGATATTTTTACTAACACACTTCCCACGGAAAGGTTTTATTTTATTAAGGGGAGATAGGTTTATTTGATTTTAAATAAAATTTTATTTTACAATGATAGTTATTTATTTCAATTCTGCTTAAAATAATTTTTCTATTTTTTTCAAAAAGAATAAGTTTTTTTCCCCGTATAATATATTTTATTTATTTTTAAATATATGTAACGATTATTAAAAACACAGGAATCAAGGTTTTCAGAAACCCTTTCGACTTCTAAACCGTTTCATTTATATCGAACCCTTTTCAAACCTGCAAACCACACCTCTGCTCGTGAACCCTAATATTCGAACCTCTGAAACCCTAAACTTCAAACAATTAGAGATTCTTGCAGATATGGTAAGGACTAAAAGATGTGGTTAAGCCGAGACAAGCAATTCCAAGAGACAACACTTTGAAGGAAGAAAATTTTTACATGGAAACGTAATTGATCTCGACCGTTTATTTCAGACAAATCTACTGTTGAAACAATTGTTGTCGTTTCAAAACCTTGAAAATATGTTCAACAGTGAAAATACGGAATTTTGGTATGAGGTAGAACTTAGATACTTCTTCAAATCTATACAGTTTAGTCTAGGAGATACCGAGAACAGTATGATGGCTAAGATAGAGGATTGGGATTTGTCAATCTCTTCTGTAGAAATTGGTCAGATTCTCAACTGCCCTCATGAGGGATTTTTTCCTTTAGATTTGTAAAATATTGGAGATTCTGTGCATAAATCTGATGAAATAATGTCATTTATTTTTGGTACTAAGATTATAAAGAAAATTTTTATCAAGGATTTAGAGCCTGATCAGAAAATTTTGGTCAAATTTTTTTAGACTGGAATAGCTCCCAGAATGGCAGAAATGGAAAATATTTTGTACCCTGATTTGTACATAATGTATCTTCTGTTATGTGATATCAAATTAAACTTCCCAACGTACATGGTATGGTACCTCAAATAATTATATCAAAGTGATTCCCGGATGATCTTTTACCCTTTTGGTCAAGTTATTTCTAAACTGTTGCTTAAGAAGGACATGGTGAGTTTAGTGGATGCCCGATTACACTGTCATCAGAGCAATGTATTCAACGCTGGATCTCTAAGAAAAATTGGCTATTTCTGGAGCAACATTAAGGGAAAACGTTTTCCAGTAGGATCTGAGGATGACTCGGAGAGTGCTCAGGCTTAACCTACTAAGTCCAAGGAGGGACAAGCTGAATCTAGAGTCAGCAATGTAGAAAGAAAGATCTGATTTGAATTAGAAGATGCTGAGGAAGAAATAAGTTAGGAGAGACTTCAATCTCGAGGAACTAGACCTGTTAATGAGGAAATTAATTCCCCTACATTGGGAACAACAGAAGCTTTATTTTCTTTTACTTTTGTAAGAGAAGCTATTATTGATAAGTCCATGGAAGCTGTTAGTGAAAATACATCACCAGTAGAGGGATCAGGAGTTCAAGAAGAAGATCAAAGGGAGACTCAGAAACAGATTGTAGCTGATGTTGAAGTTACACTTCAATAGGAAAAAGATAAGGTGGCACATCCTGGTGAGGAAGTGGACAGACCTCAGGAAACTCCTAAAATTACATTTCTCAAAATTCTAGTGGAAGATAAAGATGATAATGTTTGTGATGATCATATCCATGATTCTCCAATAGAGGAACTTCAAGAGGATTTTTCTAAGGAAGATTCTGGAAAGGACTCTGAGGAAAAATTTATGGACAAACCCACTCAGGACAAAGAGAAAGAAAAATCTGATGCTGAATCATTACCATTGGTACTGCTGCATCATCTAGAGCCTGAGAATGCGAATCAAGCAATGGGTGCCTCTTATTGAAAGAAGAAAGAAGTTGAATAACTGTAAAAAAGGTTTCTTAGTTGGAATATGAGAATATCTCTCTAATAAATGCCTTAGTCTTAAAAAATTTTAGATTTCAAAAGCTGATGGAGAGTAAAATCTCAAGGTAAGAAGTTAAAATGTTTAAAGATGATATGCTGAATGTAGTTGAAAAATTGAAATCTGAAATGGTTATGAAGACATATTTATCAAATCTAAAATTGTTTATGGAGAACCAATTTGCATCAGTTGCAAATAGTGCTATTAGTGGCTTAGGTACTTCACATGATTTAATTCGAAGATTTCAAGCTTTCACAGCCGCGATGAGCAGTATGAATGACAGGTTGCAATATCTTCAATGTAACAGTGCTCCATTATCAGTATTGCTGGAAAATCAGAAATTTTTAGTGGATCAACTGACATCTACTGAGCCACCAATTAGAACTCTGTTAAATTAGATGTCAGAGAAGCTGTCAGGGATTATAGAAAAAGAGGAAAGGATGCATGAGTTTTTCAGTGTCAATTTAATCAAAGATAATCATATGAATCAGGATAACATAGAGCTCATTATCAAACCTTGAGATGGGATGATCAAGAGAATCAAGGAAAATTTTATAGAAATCAAGTCTACAATCCAGAGGAGATAGAACCTATAGACTACCTTACCCAAACCTTGATTCGTGTGTTTATCATACTTGTATCTATTTTTGATTTTTAATGAAAACCTTTTTCTTTATTTCTATTTGTTTTACTATATTTATTTTGATATGCCAGTACTCTAGATTTAATTATTGATAAATAGTTAATAATAGAATTTACCTATAGTTCAGTGCAACATTAAATGTGTTAAAATCCATGATTTATCATTCTTTTTTATATCACAAAAGGGGGAGAACATTGGATAATCACAACATTATATTTTAAAAAACCTTATTTAAATGATTTCCTGTATATTTAATGTTCAGTATTTATACATATTTATACTTATACAGAAAACTATTTTAAGTTATTAACAATAGTTTATTATAATGGGAAACTTTCTTTTACTTTTTATTCAGAGGGAGAAATTTGGATAAATCTATAAACATTTATTTTATTCTTTACTTTTATTTTTAAAGAAAAATTATTTTATTTTCATGAAGGGGGAGAAATTTTTATTTATTGAAATGATTTTGTTAAAATTAAATATTGTTTTATCCTCACAAAATTCTAAAACATTATGTAACTAATTTTGATAGTTAATTTCATTTAATTAGTTTTATTATTTTATGGGTTTTGTGATCATCAAAAAAGGGGAGATTGTTGAGAAATGTATTGTTTTAAACAATACATAATAATGTTATTTTAAGGGGGAGAATATTGAAAATAATACTCTGTCTCTTTATGATAATTTTGATTCTCACAAATACCCTTATCTATTTTCTAATGATTTTATTTGTTAATAATTTTGCAAGAATTTATCATTTTATTTTACTCTTGAAATTATGGGAATTTATTGTTAAATTATTCATATTTAGCACGTTCTGGAAACACTTTTCATGCGCTACTTATTCGGAATATTTTTTAATGCGTTTTGGAAACACTGTTCATACCCTACGTGGATAAACGTAGCGTAAGGATGAAAAGCGTGTATAATTTTTGAGATAAGGAAAAAAGTATGGTTAAACAACCATATGTTATCGGCAAAGTATGGAATAAGAAACTTACATTAGGAAGGAACCTTATGATTGAGGTATCAACAAAGTATGAAAGTATAACCGTATGTAAGTATTAAACATTACATTTGTTTCTCAAAAGTATGGCTCATCAACCTTACTTTTGTGAACAACCATACGTTCTTTGAATGGATCTTTTACCGTACGTTTGAAAGTTGAAGAAAAATTATGGATGATCAACCCTATGTTTATGATCAACCTTATGTTTGAAGAAAGTAACATGGACCCTACGTTTATGTTCAACCTTACGTAGTCAACCCTATGTTTGGAGGCCACGTCATCAACCTTACGTTTGGCGTCGAAAAGTTTGAAAGATGATATTTTTATGCAACGGTCAGAAAGATGATTGATAGGCGGATTTCGAGCCGAATATAAAATCTATTTTAAAATACGACTTTTACCGATTCAAAGCGGTTTTATCAATGGATTAAAGATCGAATTAAAAGGAGCTTTTTATGCCGAGTCTTCAGGGAAGTTACGATTACTCTATAAATTCAAATTTATGAATATCTCGAATCAAAAGGAGACTTTTATGGATCGAAATGTGCAGGGAATTTTCACTGCTTTATTATATATGTTTTCTCTTAAACAACATGCACATGAGTGTGGTGATCAATCGATTATTTAAAGAAGAAGGAATTCGATAGAAGATTCACTTGTTCTACATTAAATATGTACTGTGGATCTACTACTTCTAAAGATGTGATTTATATCTTCATATCAACTACAACCGGATCGACTCAGAACTGCTTCGACTTGAAAATAAATATTTCAAGAGACGATGATCAATATGCTGTCAATTTCATTTTGTTGCAATTGTAAAGATAAACTGGAAAAGTTCATTCAAAATTTATTTTTATCTTGATTAACCATCTTCTCGTACTAAGCTGAGTAGGTTTGTGATTGAACCAGAAGGCTTTGTTTTTCCTTGTATTGTATAGGTGTCAACTTCCTGTACTCAGTTGTGAATCGGTCTATTGAAATGAGGACCAGATTGTGAAAATCACCAAGCTCGTGGAGTAGAGCGTTGGTGGAGTGGACTAGGGTACTTCTGTTCTCCGAAACACTATAAATCTTGTGTTTCTGCTATTTAAATTTCTACTACAACATTTTATCTAATTAAAGTTAAAAAGGCAGAACACAATCACGCTAAGATTTTTGAAAAGAGACAATTCACCCCCCTCTTGTGTATATTTAGTTCAATCTGATCCAATAAAAACTGATTGCGTGTGTGTTTTCCGAAAAAATTTTTTTTTCGTCTCATGAGGTCAGATCACCGGGTATAACTTTTAACCATATCAAACCTTATTCTTTTCATAATGCCTCCATGCAGACAACCGGATAGAGTTCCAAGAGTAGTACACACTGATAGCCCACCGAGCAACAAGGCCTTGGTGCAGGGTCCTTTTCCAGCAGAGGCACCAACGGTACCTTTCTTCATTGGGCCACAGATGCCTCTAGCCCTAGCAGCAGACAATGCATGCCACTTGAGCGCATTGCATGAGTTCTAGCGCCAGAGGCCACCCAGTTTAAGGGAGAGACAGACCAACATGTAGTTGAGGATTGGATGGATGTTGTGGTGTGGGTTTTCCAATAGGTAGGGACACTAAAAGACCTCATGGTTATACTTGCTTCCATCCTTCTACAGGAAGCAGCGAGCATATGGTGGATCTTGATGCTCCTGGTCCATGACGAGGTGGCACTTTTCTTGGAAGACTTTGAGAGCCTGTTTTAGGAAGAGTTGATTCCCCATACTATTCGTGCATTGTGCATACATAAACTGCTTCATCTACAGTAGCATAGCATTACATTATCTCTGTACTCAGCGATGTTTACTAACCTACCACGTTAATCCACCGATATGGTGCAAGACCCATTCATCAAGTACCAGACCTTCGAGCAGGGACTCAGGCGGGATATCAAGGATATGGTGATCTCACTCAGCATCTTGACACTGGCGGGGGTGTTTGAGAGAGCCCTCATAATGGAGAGCTTCATTGCTGAGCAGACACCAACAGTGAGACCTAATACCAGTCATCACGTAGCGGAGTCTTCTGCAGCTGGCAATTGAAAGACGTCATAGAGTTCCAAGAGGACCAGTCCTCCAGGTTTTTGACCGCATGAATCAGGATCTATTGTGCAGGGCACCCTGGGCAGAGATAGGCGTGCCGGGATTGGGCAGTGTTACTCATGCGGCGGGCAGGGTCACATGGATCATGACAGTTTGACCCACTGTACGGGTGATCGGCAAACAATCGAAGGACCACCCAGGAAGAAGAAAATATTCAATCGAGGTGGTCCATAGGGAGTAGGAAGATGTGGCAGAGGAGCTGGTCATGCAACTGGCGGTGGGTGAGAATTTGAGATATTACTGCCACCACCAACAGGAGGTCCACCCCGACCAAAGGGAGCAGGTGGAAAGGGGAGAGCTCAGCTCCATGTAGCTGAGGCCTACGACCAAGGATTTTCGAAGATGATACGAGTTCCGATCCATGTCTACTCCACCTTATATGCAATACTTATAGAAACATGTTCCATTTACTCTTTTATTGTCACTACCCTCGTTCAGAGCTCAGATATTCTGACATAGACGTTGGCTCGATCTTTATGGCTAGATACTCTTACAGGAGTAGATTCGTCAATTACGCACTGGTTCCAGTAGAGTGAGCTTACTCTTGGAGGTGAGAGCTTTGACTAGGATCTCCTAGTAGTGAAATAGAGGTCTTATGACATCATCTTGGGTGTGTACATATTATCTTTAGTCCATGCTCAAATTGACTGTATTAGGTGCAAAGTGTGGTGTGTCTGCACGGATGAGTCTAGGTTTACCTTCCCCAGGCAGAAGATATCCTTTGCAGAAATAGATGGACTTGCCCGAAGGAGAGTTCAGGTGATCACTCATTAGTTGGATATCCTTACACTCATAGTTGTTGAAGTGGAATGTACGAGTTATCCTATAGTGGTGGACCGGTACACAGATGTTTTTCCTAATGATGTTTCAAGTCTACCTCCTCGCACAGAGGGGGACTTTTACATCGACTTATACTCTAGGAAGACACTGATATCTACTCCAGCATATTAGATGGCACCCGCGGAGCTTCGGGAGATATAGGTATAGCAGAAGGAATTGCAGGGGAAGGGATTTATTCGGCCCAATGTTTCACATTGGGCAGCGATGATTCTGTTCCCCAAGAAGGTGGATGGAAGCTTGAGTCTTTGTGTTGATTACCGATACCTGAACCAGGTGACCGTGAAGAACAAGTACCCACTCCCTAGGATTGACGACCTATTTGATCAGCTGAAGGGAGCTCGGTGGTTCTCAAAGATATACCATAGACCAGGCTATCAACACCCCAGTGTTAGAGACGATGATGTGTAGAAGACAGCCTTCAAGTGTCGGTATGGCCACTATGAGTTCTTGTTTATTCCATTCGGTGTAACCAACGCTCCAACGGTGTTCATGGGACTCATGAACAGGATCTTTCAGCCATTCCTTGATCGCTTGTTCATAGTCTTCATCGACGACATTATGGTCTACTCGGCTACTGAGAAGGTGCATGCATATCATTTGAAAGAGGTACTGGACACACTTCAAGAGAAAACAATTTATGGTAAGCTCTCGAAGTTCCAGTTCTAGATCTGATAGGTTCACTTTCTAGGACATGTCATATTGAAGGCTGGAGTTGCAGTGGATCTAGAAAAGATTGAGGCAATACTTTCTTGGGACCCACCTAAGAGTGTGACAGATGTATGTAGTTTCCTAGGTTTGGCTAGATAGTACTAGAGATTTGTGATAGATTTCTCTAGTGTTGCAGCACCACTATCAGCCTTGACGAAGAAGGGGAAACCCTTTGTATGGTTAGAGAGATGCCAAAAAAGCTTTTAGGAGCTGAGGTAGAGGATGAATAGTGCCCCCATATTGAGGCTTCCAGAGGAAGGCTTAGGGTACGTGGTATACTGTGGTGCATCAGGAACCAGAATCAGATCTGTCCTGATGAAGAATCAAGTAGTGGTCACATATGGTTCTCAACAGCTAAGAAAAAATGAGTTGAACTAAGCTACCCATGACCTAGAGTTAGCAGCAGTGGTCTTCGCGAAGAAGATGTGGCAACACTATCTCATGGGAGAGTGTTTTACTGTGTACTCTGATCACAAGAGTCCTAGGTATTTCTTCTCTCAGAAGAACCTGAAACTGAGACAACAATGTTTTCTTGAGTTCCTCCAGGACTATGACTTCAAAATAGTATATACTCCAGTGAAGGGGAATGTTGTGGTAGATGCACCTAGTTGGAGATTTTGTATACATCGGCTATTTGAGGTGATGGTGCAGCTGGGCACTTTGCAAATATCCTTTGTGGATAGAGACGGATTAGCTTATCTACAGTATCTTATAGTCACTCCCCCAGTTCTTCACCAAGTCAAGGAGGTGCAGTGTGGGGACACTGACTGCGAGATACGACGTGCTCAGTTATACACAGGGCAGGCACCTGATTGATTTTTGAAGGTGGGGAGCATGTCACCCTCTTCAAAGGACATACCATGGTACCAGTGTCACTTTAGGTGGAATTGTTGATGGATTTCCACACATCCCGTTTAGTGGTACATCCAGGAGTGGAGAAGATGTATCAGGATCTCTGACGATAGCACTGGTGGCTGGGAATGAAGAAAGTAGTTGAAGAGTTTGTCTCTCGATGCCTCACTTGTCAGCAAGTGAAGGCAGAGCATCAGGTACCAACATGCTTGATTCTTCCTTTAGAGGTTCCAGAGTGGAATTTGGATGGTATATCCATGGAATTTATGACAGGAATTACACATACATCTATGGGACATGACTTGATTTGGGTGATCGCCGACCGACTCACCATGTCGGCCCACTTTCTACCGATCCGAGAGCAGGGTTCAGTAGTGAGCATGAGACGCCTCTATGTGCAGAATATTGTGTGGCTACATGGAGTACCATCGACGATTGTCTCCGATCATGTCAGACATTTTACTTCCTGGCTATGGAAGGGGTTACTTGAGGCTTTTGGGATGCAAATTCATTTGAGCACTGCCTTCCATCCTCAGACGGATGGTCAGTCTGAGTGGACCATTCAGACCCTTGAGGACATGTTGCGTGCTTGTGTTATTGACTTTGGTCACAACTAGGAGGATCACTTGCCTGTGGTATAGTTTACATACAACAACATATATCACACCACCATTGAGATGATACATTTTGAGGTGTTATACAGGTGGCCTTGCAGATCACCCTTGTGATGGACTAAACTAGATGAGTCACCACTAGTGGGACCTAAGATCGTACGAGCTACCACATAGAAAGTGCATGTCATCTAGGAGCGGATGAAAACTGTACAAAGTAGGTAGAAGTCGTATTCCAACTAGAAACAGAGACATTTAGAGTTAGAGGATGGTGACCATGTCTTTCTAAGGGTCTCATCTCGATGTGGTTTTGGGAGATTTGGTCGAGACAGCAAGTTATCTTAGAGG
Source organism: Viscum album (assembly GCA_963277665.1). NCBI lineage: Eukaryota > Viridiplantae > Streptophyta > Magnoliopsida > Santalales > Viscaceae > Viscum > Viscum album. The sequence goes on from OY728137.1 coordinate 1,757,138,857, forward strand.
TTCATCGGACCTTTTTAGGTCCTCAGAAGAATTGGCGATGTGGCATACCACTTAGATCTTCCACCTCAGTTGCACTAGGTGCACGACGTCTTCCACTTATCCCAGCTGAGGATATACATGCACAAACCTTCTCACCTCATCGACCATGTCGAGATGGACATCGACGATGGGGAAACTTTTATAGAAGTTCCAGTAGAGATTGAGGATCGACAAGAGAGGGTCCTTCATGCACAGTCAATAACTTCGGTACGTGTTCGCTGGTAGCATGAGAACCTCCAGGAGAGCACATGGGAGGCTCATATGTGTACTCATTCCCCACACTTGTTCTTTAAATTTGAGTTGTTATGGGGACGTAAATCATGAGGTGTGGATAATGTAAAGGCCCAAAATTTTAATGTGAATTTTTTAAAATATTTGGGAATTTTACGAGTCTTCCAAAACTGACAGCACATGATTCTGAGGCCCTGAGTGCGTAGAATGAATTTCTGAACTTTATTTCGGATACGTTCAGTAAACGTGCGAGTGAGTTTTTCTAAAATTTGAACCGGTGCTCGGAATTGAAATCGGAGGGCACCGTTGAACTCACAGCACCAGTATTCTCTTAAAGATACTTTCACCTCGATGGTAGTTGGTCGAGGATGGATGTTAGTTTTTGGGTTTTTCGTGGAAATAATAAAATAAAATAAACACATGTTTTAATTCATTTTGGGGTAACCACCAACCCATGTGGATGTTCAGGGGTGGGGTCCACTGGAACTAAGCCTCCTCTTCTAGATTTATTGTGGTGGGGACTACAAGAGATCTCAAAACCTCCCAATTTAAATTTGGGGGTGGGGACCACCCGACCCCAATTAATGGGCGAGAGGAAAACCTCTCAACTCTGTAATTAATGTTGAAGAGCCTCTTGGGCTTCCTCCATAGTTATTTGTGCCAACCTATCCCTTAATGGTTCCATCACCTCCCTTGATTTATTATGTCACCACCTTAATTATTCTTGGCTTTTTTAATTCTTTCAAACAAAATAATAGATGGCTTAATCTATTATTTTGGTGGAATTTGGGGAGAGAATGAATTATTGAGAAAGCTCTCCAATGAAGAACTTTCTCCATGAAGAACACTTCTTCCACGAAGAACGCCGATGAGGAGAGACTTCGACTTCTTCCTCAAAAGCACCTTGCGAAGGCAATCGACGTGGGACGTCTTCGACGACCGACCTTCCCTCGTCATCATAATCAACGAACCGATGCACAAGCTTGGGATTGGAGGTGTCTGGAAGATTCTACGAACAACAACAACTTCGTCTTCTTCCCCATGACTCCGTCGACGTATCAACCCGAGGTAGGGGTTTAATGCTATTTATTATCACTTCACAAGTACATCCCTTATTTTATTTTGTGGGTTGGGATGATTCTTTGCTGGAGGGTTTGATGTGATTCGTTCTTGTGAACCACTTGATACCCCTATAATGGGGAGAGTGCGGGCCAAACTAACATGGATCATCCTCTTCGTAACACTTGTGTTGATTTGCGAAGTTCTTCGAAATGGAGAAAGGTGATGAAGGCGACGAAGATGAAGAAAGAAATGGCGTCGCCACCCGTGCGCCCCCCACGTCATCACGCGTCGCCGCCGGATGAACCTGCCCCGCAGCCCCTCCCGGCGCCCCAGCAGAATTGGATGTACCCGGTCGTGGCACCCCGGCCGAACCGCCCCAGCGATCTCTGCCCTTTTGGCCCGACCACCACAGACCTCACCGAGCCGCCCTGGCCGCGTTGTTCGCCACCCACACTGGCCCCGGCCACCACGACCTTTTGACCGAATAGGCTCCCGGCCACCCCGACCTCCTGACCGAACTGCCCTGGCCCTGTAATCTACTGGTCGAGCCACCCCTGCTGCCTGGCCTCCCAACCTAACCGGCCCCGGTCGCACCACCCACTGACCGAACCAGCCCCGCTCGCACCATCTCATCCTCTAGGACGTGCCGCCTCGAGCTGCCCTCATTGCATCCCTCTGAGGAAAACTAGCCCCACACCCCAGGATGAGCCGCCCTCACGGCACCCTCCGGTCCGAGCCTCCCACGCAGTACCCTATGGGAAGAACCTCTCTTGCACCGACTCACAGCCAGTCCACACCCTCACGTTTCTCTGCGGCCCGTCGTGGCCTGCTGGGCAGGGCCCAGTAGGCCAGGCTGAACCCAACATGTGAGCCTGCCCAATGGGCTGGGCCAGACCTAACGGGTCAGGCTGGGTCAACCCGAATTGGGTCAGCCTAGACTGGGTCGGGCCCGGTTTGTCCGACCAGGTCGGACTGGACCCGGGTCCACTACAACCCATTTACGCTCTTTTGACTATATCCTTGGCACCAGAAATCCGTTTGAAGAACCGTCAGTGGCGCTGGAAATCTTGGAGCGTGATGGTCCCTTTGGGTACACCCCCATTAGAGTTTGGGGTATTGTTGAGATACGATCTGGTTGGATTGTGAAAAAATCTAACCGGGCCCCCTAAACTAAAAGGTTATTAACTCACAGACCGAGAATCTGATTGACGCGCCGTCTATTACGTTGAGACCCCTATAATGTGGAGGTCCATTGAGATACTTCTTCACAGGAGTTCGTGATAGTTGGAGTATTGACTAGTATCTCGTGGAGAGGATCCTCCTGGAGACAAACGAACGTAGTGTAGAGACCTAGTAGCTGGCTGAGACCTGATGAGTGCTGACCGTTTGACTCAGAGTGACTCTACTAGACTAGTGGGGAGCGCCATGGTGTCGCGGGATACCCACAGTGGGGAGCTCCTTGATGTCGCGGAAGACCCACAATACTCGAAAGAAGGACTACCTTATCAGTCTATGAGGGGGAGTGTGCTTGGTGACGCGGTAGCCCCACGGTGGGGAGCACCTCTTTGTGATGCGGTAGACCCATGATACTCGACAAGAGGAGTACCTCAACAGTCCAAGGTTAGTGGGAAGTGCACTTGGTGTCGTGGTAGGACCATTGTACTCGATAGAGGAGGAGTTATCCAGCAGCCTAGGTTTCGATAATGTGTCTGGGGATGTAACTTGATACTACCCCTAGAATAAAATCCTTGTTGATCTGAGACATTTTTTCTATGTTTTTCATCATGATTGATATTGATCACTTGATAACATAGGTATATGTATGGGCATATACCTAAGTGGGGTTAGATGTTTATTTCATACTTTGTGGTTTATCCTTGGTGGATTTTTTGAGACCTTGAGGGTCTCAGCGTCCCTATTATGTATCACTATACTCACTCCTACATAGGCTATGGCCACACATCATTGTGTTGGATGCAGATGATGGAGAGCACTGATGGAGGCTGAGAGTACAAGGACTGTACGATACCTGCAGGTGGACCATACGATGTGTTGGTACTCGGAGGAGATGAACAGATGTGGAGTGTTGAGGATGATATCTGTACCTACCGTTCGGGTAGGAATTTCATTGGATGACCCTGTAACTACTTTTATTTATTTTTCTTTAGTTGTATTGTTTTCAGTTAAACGTGTACCTTTACTCTTGGTCTTGTATTCTGGCCCCCTTTTACATTCAACACTCTTTTGGTTATACAGTTTACTCATGTACGTATCTTGCAGTGTGTGTTTATAGGTAATAAAATAAATACCTTCCCAGTTTTAGGGAATTACGCCTTGGTGCTATTCTCCAACCCCTGGCCTATGGAAGGTAGGCTTGGGGTAGTCACGACATGAGCCTCGGGAGACGAGTCGTGACATATTATTCACATTTTAAGTTATTTACGACGAGAATTTTTATGATGACCCATGAAAAATATTTTTTTAAATAATCTCATGGAAAATATTTGTGATCGGATATTTTTTAAAGATGTCCCCATTGTAAATTATTTTTTAAAATAATCTCGAGGAAACTACTTGCGATGGGCTATCGCAAAAAAGTTTTTTTACGACAGAAAATTTTCATTAATAACCCATTGAAAATAAGAAAGTTTCTTATATTGAACAATGTGTTCACCCAAGGTAGAATGGTTTAAACTTGGTTAAACAATGTTCAAAACCTGTTTTATGGTTCGTGCATGGTTTTTGATGTTAAAAAAAAGTGTCCAATCTGTTGCACGGCTTGAGAATTGATTTTTCATGGTTTAAAAAATGTGTACAAATTTGGAAGAAGGGGTTTCATTATTTTCACAGGTTTAGTACTAACCATCATACTTTTCTCATAAAACCATGAATATGGTAATTAATGTTATTGAAATTGTTATTTAATTACTGAAACCTATTTAATTAACGATATACTACTCCCATTCAAACCTAAATTGATCCTTTGGATTTTGGGATCCATATTGAGGCAATTTGGCTCCCCTATAAATATCTCTTGGAAGATCGAAGCACCAATCAAATAACAATTTTCCCGTTTGTTGAGTTACTTTATTTTTAATCAGGGGTCTCCCTTATTCTCTTGTTTCTGCCTTTCTAAATGTTATTATGGACTTCAGTTTTGTTGTATTTTTCTTCATTTATGTGGAATTATATAAATATTATATCATCTCTCTTCTTTCATGAACTGCCTTCCAAGATCCGATGATCTCCATCAGAGGTAATATATATTAGATATTTTGTGGTTAGATTCCAAATATTACAAGTAGTTGTTTCTATTCATTTATTTTATTTTATGATTCATAGTTTCTAGATAATTCATGGGTACAAGTTTCAAAATATCTAAAACATATTCTATGAAATTTCTTCATTTAATTCTTCATAAAACTGCATTGACCAATTATTCTTTAAACTGAACATGGAATGAATTTAATGGATCTAATCATGATCCTTATCAAATTTTTATGAATTTTTTAAATTCCATGTTTTTTTGGATTTATTTTCAATGAAACATTAAATGGTGATTTAGAGAATTTGGGGGGATTTGGATCATGTTTTGATTTATTATATAAACTTACTTTATTTTAATTAAATGAATCTACTTTGTAGATATTTTTGAAATAGTTTAAAATTATTGAATTTTTAAAATGAACAAGAAATCCCTTGAATGATTTTATCCTTATTTTTGAAATTGGAATTCATGGGTTACTTGAAATAAATGATTTATTTGCATGAAAAGAGGGTGAAAATCTATGTTTTGAAATTTGTTCATTCCTTTTAAAATTGTAATACTTCCTTTGATTTATCGTGGGTAGCTTAAAAATAAATTATTGTTTTGAAGGCCCATTTCTAATTTTAATGATGAATTATGTAAGGAAGCATGTATTATTACCCTTGTTAATATGGATTTATACAAAGGTCTTGAATTGAAATTGATAATGCTTGATGGACTGGTTAGAACATTATGATAATTATCCAATGTGATAATCCCTTAATTTTCAGTTGTTTAATTCTTATAATTCTTGTTGTTGGGATGGTCAAAAAGGGCTTATTTAAATTGAGATATTTTGGGGATGGGAGTGAGATATTATTGATAAGTATCCTTATTTGATCCATTTAAGTAGTTTATCTCACCAAATATTTTTACTAGTCTTGGGAACCTTGATTTTCATATGGGATGGCCAAAGTATATACTTCAATAGTGGATGTATACCCTTCTTGTTGACCAATAGAAACATGAAATGTTAAATCCCTGGGTGTGTGGCTATGAAAGATGGTTTGCGTAGAACTAGTTTTCTTTAGACCCATGATGATATATGTAAGCCGCACAATTTTTAATTTGAGTAGCTATTCTGAGGTGGACTCACTATCATACCTATTTTGTACCCAAGAAATTTGTGTACTTGATATTTCTACTAGAAATCATTCATTTTCACTATTTAGCACATGATTTTCCTTGCTTTCTTCCATTATTATTATTAAGCACCTTGACTCTATTGCATTGATTTTGTTCATCATTCCATATAAAGGGTATATTATTATATTTTCTTGGTTATCTCACTTTATCTTGTGAAATTTGTTTCAATGTGCTTCACTGTTTTTTTAGAAAATTATTAGTGATAAAAATGTAAAATAGAATTTTTTACATGATTAGTTTAATAAATGATTTTAAAATGTTTTAAAATATTTTTAATAAAATCCTCATACTCATTAATACTTCTCCAATTTTATCATATTTGAATTACCTTATTATGTAAATGCATATAATCTTTGTTGGAATCCTGTTGGGCACTTTAGCTCACACCCTTCTTATAAAATTTTGTGTTTAAGGCCCTTTATTATCTTCTAGTATGTGATCATGATCTCTGATTATTTTTTGGCTTGGAGTTAGTGTGAGAAAGGGTAGGTGACTTGGGATGTGGTGGGTGTTCACTGACCTATAGGGGGTATGTTTTGGTTGTTATATTCCCCTTTTAAATTTATTACCATCCCTCTTTACCCTGATACACATATATTGATTGATATATATTTGAGGATGTTTATAAATTCTCCTCTGTAATCGTAATTATTTGACGATGAAATCAATATAAATGGTTATTTATTGATTCATAGGTTACTTTACTTATCCCATGGAGACTAGAAAGGCACATTAAGTTAGTGGTGAATCAGCTCGGATATCGGTTTAGATGTTATTCCAGGATGGTTTGTCAAAAATGGAATCAAAGAAGGTCTTTACATAAATGAGATTATTTGAATTTTAAACCCTTAGGGTATTTGGGGTGTTTTATAACGACTCATACTTTACATATAGTGTTATTACTTTGAAATTGAAGCATACTTATTACAACATATAACAAAACCACGAAAGGACCGTATAGGTATAGTGTCTTTAGAAACTGGAAAGCATAAACAACTGGTTCATTAAGCATCTACTTTTCCTCCCATTTATTTCATCATATCTAGAGTCCCTTTTTGGTATATTCTACTTAATAACCTTCTTCCTGACCTGGGGAAATAAAACATACAAAAGGGTGAGCTCAAATGCTCAGTAAGGGAAAACAAAAGAAATATCAATCACATCATATACATAAGCACATAACTTTTGGAAATCTTAACCTGCAAAAGAGATCATAATTTCATAACATGGGATAAATCATATTAGGGAAAAGTAATCCCAATAATCAAGACTTAAAACATGAAACTTTTTGGAATACACACATAATCATAGAGAATCATTTCTTATTAGTTAAGACTCATTTCCAAGACTATCTTAGTGGACAAAGTCCATTTCTGAACCGAGTTTACTCCCTGTTTCAGTCTTGTTTCACTGAACCGGTATAACCTACCGTTCCGGCCATGTCTATCTCATGATATATAAAATCTTTACCCAATGCATTGGAGGGAGATATAGGTCCCACCCATCTCATAATGATACCATTCTTATGTGTGCCACAAAATCATAAATCATACATCATTACATAACCCATGTAATAAAAATGGGATTCTTAAACAACATGACACCATAAAACAATTCATATAAGATAAAGGAATTAATAAAAATAATTCCATCACAACATAATCAAATCAATGTAATAATAGGGCTAGAAACAGAACCCTATATAATCTTAGATGGAAAATAATTTTGATAAAACACTTGAACTCCATTCTTGAGGAAAATATCCTTTCTACTTCAAAAACACTTTTCCTTTCTTAACTTGTCGTACAACTATAAACTAAAAAAAAGTTGATTAAAAATAAACTTGAAAACTTGTAAGGTAATATTCTTAGAAATAATGTTTTAAAAATCCATTCATGCCGTATAAGTTAAAAGAAAGCATTCTTCTCGTACTTTTGTTGGAAAAGTTAAAAAGTACCTCGTACGAAAAACGACAAAAGATTCCTTTCATATCTTTTACTAAAAACTCACTAAAGGGTAAAATTGGATATAAAATATTGTAGAAGGATATAAATATTACATATTGGGGAAACATGGATGTGGATGATAAAATACACCCCATTAAATACCAAAGTATAAACAATCTCGGATAAAAAAGAAGATTGTGATATTTCCCTTACCTTACGTCCGATTTTCCTCATAAGTGTCCGAACCTCCTGTATAATGATTTAAATAATGTTATTGACTTATTATAGAATCCTAATTATTGTTATGATATCATATATGGTCATATTCTTAGTTTCTTGTAGTAATATATCATTGCTACTTGTTATTCGGGAGTTTATAACTTTTTGTTCTTATGCGTGTTTTGTCGAATAAATTCTTATTCTTATCTTTAGGTTATAGATACATCATTTCCAGAATGGTATTAATGAACTATATATAATATTTACTCATTAAATTCATTTATATAATCATTATGCAATGAAGATCATGTAGAACAAATCACATCACATCGTGGAGACGGTATTCCGTACGTACGCACGAGCGATGATATCGTTCCCATGATCGTGGAATTGTATTGGAGTTTATGTATACTATTTCTGAATCAATATCACTTTATAATAGTCATATATAGTCATTATTTACACCATTATACCAATCCAAGTAAGGTGGTGGTGGAAAATAGATTACACCACGGCGTGGAGATGATATTCCGTACGTACGCACACGCGGTGTTTTCTTTTTCCGTAGGATGTATAGATGGTGAAATAGGGTTGTTTAATACTTATAATAACATATCAGTATATGAGTGATACTGATGTTATAACTTCATAATGAAACAACTAAATAAGAAGAAGTGGAAGAAGAAATAAAGATGAAAGAATTGGTAACAGACATTACCTCTTCTTTGAAGTGCTTCTTTGAGACCTCCTTTTAGGGCACTAAAATTGGTCTTTGAAGAAGAACATAACCTCTAGGATGTATCTAAGGAAGTTTAGAGAAGAAAGAGGCAGGGGTTGGCCGATCTTGAAGGCTCAAAGTGGTGTGAGGAAGAGGAGGAGGAGGTGCCCCTTTATAAGGGAGGAGAGGGGCTTCTTTGGAAAAACTAAAAATATTATTTTATTATAAAGTCAAGTTCGGTTTTAAATAGCTCCAAATTGATTTATTTCGAAGCTAAGGTGGGGATGGGTCGAAATACTCTCATCCAATATAATTTAGACAAGTTTAGGTTCCTATTTTAACCTTATCATTTAGATTTAATATTAAGTTAAATAATTTTACTTTTACCGTGTCTTCTTGTGTTCTTATACAATATGGTTAATAAACTTACTATAAGCAGCCAAACAAACCCCAAGTTGTTTATTATTAATATATATAACCTTATCTATGTCATTTGGCCCATCCTTAGATTTTTAGGAATAAAATAACAATTACTAATATAATAATTGTTTTAAAAACTATTTTATGTCAATTTTGACACTATTTAGTAATTCATTTTTGTGAAAATCATAACAGAATGATTAGTTCGAAAAACGTTACTTAAATCAATACTAACATGTAATATTAATCTAATAAATTAATGTAATTCATAAAAAGTCTCAAATTACATTTATTTTGGTATTTATAACATCAATTATGTCAATATTTCATTAATAAGATAATTACTGCATCATGATTGTGTCATAAATAAATTAAATTATTTAATGTCTAAAAATTACAAATAAAATACCATTATGTGGGAAATATTTTTATCTTTCTAATGAATATTTATAGTCGAATTTATCTTATGTATAACCCCATATTAAAAATGATTTACTTAATAAACTTTGATTTTAACTATTTTAATTGTTTTTGGTCGAATTACACTTGTCCAATAGAATTAGGACATGTTTTAGGTTAATAATAATATCATTTTTATCCTTAATTACCCTATTTACTTTTAATTGTGGTAAAAAAAGTAAAAAATTACTATTCACCAAAAAATTATTTTCATCTTATTGAACAACATTCTACATACTGACATCAACCGTGGCTCTCTGATTTTCGAAATTCCACTCACAGAAGCGGTAAAATTATGTTTTATGAAAAATTCAGTTTTTTAACTACCACTTAGTGGTTTCACTATTCATCAAAAATTGAAAGTTTTCAGAAAAATACCAAAATTTCACCCTAGGATAATTTTGATATTCCGAATCCAAAAATGAAGTCCATTTTGAAAAATAAAATTTATAAAATTTCAAAAACTGGTTATTACTATTCATAACGGCTAGTTTTAATAATATTTTAATAGTATATCGTTGTTTAGTGAAACTCGGTATTGCGTACGACGCAAGCTATCGAGGAAGGTTGTGATTTCGTGTAAAGAAATCCAAGTAAGTGTTGTATGTAGAAAAAGATTCCTTTGATTATTTATATAACATAAAAGTCTCGGGTGTTACATTCTACCCCCCTTAAAATGAATTTCGCCCTCGAAATTCGTCACTTTGTAACTAATAAATGAGGATACCTCTCCCTCATCATATCCTCAAGCTCCCATGTAGCTTCTTCTAATTTGTGGTTCCTCCATAAAAGATTCACCAATCGAGTGGTCTTGTTTCGTAGGACTTTTTCGCTCCGATCCAGAACCTCTATCGGTTGTTCTTCATAAGAAAGATCCTGCTTCAGCAGTACAAATTCTGAGCTGAGTACATGTGAAGGATCAGGTTTGTACTTTCTCAGGAGAGATACATGGAACACATCGTGAATTTGAGAGAGATTCGGTGGAAGCTCCAATCGGTAAGCTACCTTCCCAACACGATCCAGTATTTCGAAAGGACCGATATATCTAGGGCTCAGTTTCCCCTTCTTTCTAAATCTCATAACCCTCTTCCAGGGAGATATTTGTAAGAACACTTTATCACCCACTTCAAACACTAGGTCTTTTCTTCGTTTGTCGGCATAACTTTTCTGTCGACTCTGAGCTGCTCTTATGCGTTGTTGAATAGATCTGACCTTTTCTGCCATTTCATCAACGAGATCAGGTCCTAATAGCTTTCTTTCCCCAACTTCATCCCAACAAGTTGGAGTCCTGCATTTCTTTCCATAGAGAGCTTCATAAGGAGCCATCTGAATACTGGAGTGAAAGCTATTATTATAAGAAAATTCCACTAAAGGTAGGTGTTTATCCCAAGCACCTTTGAAATCCATAGAGAAAGCTCTCAACATATCTTCTAGGGTTTGAATTTTTCTCTCAGACTGACCATCTGTCGGAGGATGATAAGCAGTACTGAAACTCAACTCTGTATCCAGAGTATGCTGAAGACTTTGCCAGAACTTTGAGGTGAATCTCGGATCCCGATCAGATATAATAGAAAGTGGTACTCCATACAATCTTACCACTTCCTTTACATATATCCTGGCAATCTGATCCAGAGAGAAATCCTCTCTAATAGCAATGAAGTGTGCAGACTTTGTAAGACGATCAACTATGACCCAGATAGCATTATTGCCTTTGGATGTTTTAGGACGTCCTGTGACAATGTCCATAGTGATGTTTTCCCATTTCTATTCGGGTATGGGTAATGGTTGTAACATCCCCTTAGACTTCTATCTCTCAGCTTTAACTTGTTGACAAACCAAGCATCGAGAGACATATTCAGCAACATCTCTTTTCATGCCATCCCAACAGAAGTACTCTTTCAGGTCCCTATACATCTTCGTGCTTCCAGGATGAATAGAGAATGAAGAACTATGAGCCTAATCCAGCAGTTCCTTCTTTAATTCCGGGATGTGAGGAACACAAACCCGATTCGTGAACTTTATTATCCCTTGACAATCAAGGTTGAATTCAGGAACATTTCTCACCTTCTTTTGTAACTCGAAATCTTTTTTCTGTGCCTATTTAATCTTCACATGTATAGATGGTTGAACATTAATTTTAGAAAGATAAGATTTTTCTCCTTCCATTATAATTCCAAGATCGATCCTTTGTAAATCCATAAATATTGGATCTTTTGTGATCCTCATTATGGATAAACTGGAATGGTCTTGTCGACTTAATGCATCTGCCACCTTGTTTGCTTTCCCAGGGTGGTAATGGATTGAGCAGTCATAATCCTTAATCAGCTCCAACCATCTTCTTTGACACATATTCAGCTACTTTTGTGTGAAAATGTACTTCAAACTTTTATGATCTGTATAAATATCACACCTTTCACCATAAAGGTAATGCCTCCAATTCATTAATGTAAATATTACCACAGCTAACTCCAAATCATGAGTTGGGTAATTTTGCTCATGTATTTTCAACTGTCGCGAGGCATAAGCTATCACCATATCATTTTGCATAAGAACAGACCCCAATCCCTTCTTGGATGCATCACTATAGATCACAAACCTTTCTCCACTACAAGGCAGTGTGAGCACATGTGCACTGGATAACCTTCTTTTCAACTCCTTGAAATTCACTTCACATTCTTCCGTCCAATAAAACTTAACTCCCTTCCGAGTCAACTTGGTGATTGGATTAGATAATCGTGAAAAATCTTTCACAAAACATCGATAATGTCCAGCCAAACCAAGAAAACTTCGGATCTCAGTTACTGTGGTTGGTCTTGACCATCTTTCGATAACCTCTGTTTTTGTTGGATCCATAGATTTTCCCGCTTTTGAGATTATGTGACCCAAAAATGAACCTTTTTGAAGCCAAAATTCACACTTGGTAAATTTGGCATAAAGCTTCTCCTTTCTTAGGGTCTTCAATATAATTCTCAAGTGATCTTCATGTTATTCCTTGCTCTTTGAATAGACAAGAATATCGTCTATAAAGACTACCACAAACTGATCAAGATAGTCTCTAAAGACTCTATTCATTAGATCCATGAAGATAGCAGGGGCATTAGTAAGACCAAATGGCATCACTATAAATTCAAAGTGTCCATACCTTGTACGGAAATCCGTCTTTGGTATATCCTCCCTTTTGACCCTTAATTAATGATACCCTGAACGAATATCAATCTTGGAAAATTATTGAGATCCACGTAGTTGGTCAAATAAGACATCAATGCACGGGAGAGGATATTTGTTCTTGATAGTGATCTTGTTAAGTTCTCGATAATCAATGCAGAGTCTCATTGATCCGTCTTTCTTCTTAACAAATAGAATAGGTGATCCCCAAGGTGACTCACTAGGGCGTATGAACCCCTTATCAAGATTCTCTTGGAGGTGCTTCTTCAATTCCTACAACTCAATTGGGGCCATTCTATAAGGTGTCTTTGAAATAGGCAAAGCACCCGGTACGAGTTCTATTGATAACTCAACTTCACGATTCGGTGGAAGACCCGATAATTCCTCAGGAAAGACATCATCAAACTCCCATACAATGGGAATATTATTAATCGTGAGTTTCTCACCAAACATTTGAGATAAATAACCTTCATTTAGTGGAATGAATACCCATAAAATGGAAGAAATTTCCACTAGAAGGTTATGTTCATCCTTGCATCGATAGACGATCATAGATTGATTTGGAATATGAAATGTGACTTCCCTTATTTGGAAATTGATATGAGCTCCATGTAGAGAAATCCAATCCATGCCAAGAATCACATCAAATTCCACTATAGGAAGGATCACAAGGTTTGTAGGAAGCACATTCCCACAAACATCAATCGGAGAAGAATTATAAACTTTTGATGCGACTGTTGTTCCATTAGGTGTTGTCACAGCTAACTCAACATCTAATTGGTGAGGTAATACGGTGATACCCTTAGAAAATTATTCAGAAATAAAGGAGTGGGTGGATCCAGAATCAAATAAAACATTTGCAACTTTAGATTGGAATGTAAGTGTACCTTTCACCACATCGTTATCGTACTCCACATCGCTGATAGAAATTGCATGTGACTTTCCTTTCTCTTTAGCCTTATGAGTTTGCTGACATTGACCATCATCATCAACCCATGGATTTGGGCATTGATTGGCATAATGCCCCATCTCCTTGCACTTGAAACATTGAAGTGTAGTAGGTTCATTCTGTGAATCCCTTCCTTTGTTTGCATCATTAGACATCTTCCTCCCATCATTGCGGCATTCAAATGCCCGATGACCTTCCTTTCCACATTTGAAACATTTACTTGTCCCTTTAAGACAACTCCCTCCATGTTTCTTTCCACACATTGAGCATAAGAGAAAGCTCATCTTCTTTTCAGTGGGCCCTTTAGATTTTCCTTTGAATTCCATTTTACTCTTCTTATCAAACCCATATGACTGATGGGTTACTCAAATCTCCATCTCTACTTTGAGAGCACATCGAACGATTTCCTCGTAGCTATTGAAGTCCTTTATGGATAACGCCCTTCGAAGACTTGGTATTAAGCCACTAAAGAATCGATCGATCTTACTCTCAGGTTGGATAATAATACCAGAAGCGTACCTTGCAAGTCTTGTTAAATTTTCTTCATAAGTACCAACAAATTCATCATCCTTTTGCTTCAGTTCAAGAAACTCTTTCCCCATCTTTGTTCGGAGAATACTAGGGAAGTACTTATTGAAAAATAAGTTCTTGAACTCATCCCATTCCATGGACTCAATTTCATCCCTTTGCCTTGTATTCTTAATAAGATTCCACCATTGATCATCATCACCTTCCAAACGATACACTGCTAAGATGACTTTATCATGTTCAGAACATTGATGAACTGAAAATATCTTTTCAGTAGTACTAATCCATTGTTCAGCGACTAATGGATCAGTCGACCCAATGAATGAAGGTGGACGCTGCCTCATGAAGGATTAAACAGAATGTTTCTCCTTCATTTGCTCGTTTGGAAGTCCTGAATGATTCATAGCTTGAGAAAGTTGTGTGATAATGGCTACAAGATTTTGCATTCCAGCTCCCATAACGTTTGGTTGCTCCGGGAGGCAATCATTTCATTTCCCGTCGCATTCCGCATTAACACGGTTCCTTCGGGTTCCAGCCATTGACTAAAACCAAGAAGAATATTGTGAGCAACACTAATTATAATAGGAAAACCACATAATCAAGAATAAAATTTCACACTTAAGATCTTATCCTAGGTTATTCATGGCCATTTCTAAAACACTAAGATTGTGTTCTATGCTTAGACTTATCCTTAGGGTTTTTACTAAGGATTTCACATACTAGTTTCCAAAGGATGACTATACCTTTCCTCTGATACCAACTATAATGACCCATACTTTACATAAATTATTATTACTTCGAAATTGAAGCATACTTATTACAACATATAACAAAACCACGAAAGGACTGTATAGGTATAGTGTCTTTAGAAACTGGAAATCATAAACAACTGGTTCATAAAGCATCTACTTTTCCTCCCATTTATTTCATCATATCTAGACTATATTTTTGGAATATTCTACTTAATAACCTTCTTCCTGACCTGGGAAAATAAAACATACAAAAGAGTGAGCTCAAATGCTCAGTAAGGGTAAACAAAAGAAATATCAATCACATCATATACATAAGCACATATCTTTTGGAAATCTTAACCTGCAAAAGAGATCATAATTTTATAACATGGGATAAATCATAGTAGTGAAAAGTAATCCCAATAATCATGACTTAAAATATGAAACTTTGTGTCATACACACATAATCATAGAGAATCATTTTTTATTAGTCAAGACTCATTTCCAAGACTATCTTAATGGACAAAGTCCATTTCTGAACCGAGTTCACTCCCCGTTTCAGTCCTGTTTCACTAAACCGGTATAACCTACTGTTCCAGCCATGTCTATCTCATGAGATATAAATTCATTACCCAATGCATTGGAGGGAGATATAGGTCCCACCCATCTCATAATGATACCATTCTTATGTGTGCCACAAAATCATAAATCATACATCATTACATAACCCATGTAATAAAAATGGGATTCTTAAACAACATGACACCGTAAAACAATTCATATAAGAAAAAAGAATTCATAAAAATAATTCCATCACAACATAATCAAATATATGTAATAATAGGGATGGAAACAGAACCGTATATTATCTTAGATGGAAAATAATTTTGATAAAACACTTGAACTCCATTCTTGAGGAAAATATCCTTTCTACTTCAAAAACACTTTTCCTTTCTTAACATGTCGTACAACTATAAACTAAAAAAAAGTTGATTACAAATAAACTTGAAAACTTTTAAGGGATGATCATTTGAAATAATGTTTTAAAAATCCATTCATGTCGTATAAGTTAAAAGAAAACATTCATCTCGTACTTTTGTCGGAAAAGTCAAAAAGTACCTCGTACGAAAAACGACAAAAGATTTCTTTTCATATCTTTTACTAAAAACTCACCGAAGGGTAAAATTGGATATAAACTATTGTAGAAGGATATAAATATTACATATTGGGGAAACATATATGTGGATGATAAAATACACCCCAGTAAATACCAAATTATAAACAATCTCGGACAAAAATGAGAATGTGATATTTCCCTTACCTTAGGTCCGATTTGCCTCATAAGATTCCAAACCTCCTGTATAATGATTTAAATAATGTTATTGACTTATTATAGAATCATAATTATTGTTATGATATCATATATGGTCATATTATTAGTTTCTTGGTAGTAATATTTCATTGCTACTTGTTATTTTGGTGTTTATAACTTTTTGATCTTATGCGTGTTTTGTCGAATAAATTCTTATTCTTATCTTTAGGTTATAGATAAATCATTTACAGAATGGTATTAATGTACTATATATCATATTTATTAATTTAATTCATTTATATAATCATTATTCAATGAAGATCATGTAGAACGAATCGCATCACATCGTGGAGACGGTATTCCGTACGTACGCACAAGCGATGATATCGTTCCCATGATCGTGGAATTTTATTAGAGTGTATGTATACTATTTCAGAATCAATATCACTTTATGATAGTCATATATAGTCATTATTTACACCATTATACCCATCCAAGTAAGGTGGTGGTGGAAAATAGATTACACCACGGCGTGGAGACGGTATTCCGTACGTACGCACGCGCAGTGATTTCTTTTTCCATAGGATGGATAGATGGTGAAATAGGGTTGTTTCATACTTATAATAACATATCATTATATGAGTGATACTGATGTTATTACTTCATAATTAAACAACTAAAGAAGAAGAAGTGGAAGAAGAAATAAAGATGAAAGAATTGGTAACGGACATTACCTCTTCTTTGAAGTGCTTCTTTGAGACGTCCTTTTAGGGCACTATAATTGGTCTTTGAAGAAGACCAAAACCTATAAGATGTTTATAAGGAAGTGGGGAGAAGAAAGTGTCAGGGGTTGGCCGAGCTTGAAGGCTCAATGTGGTGTGAGGAAGAGGGGGAGGATGTGCCCTTTTATAAGGGAGGAGAGGGGCTTCTTTGAAAAAACAAAAAATATTATTTTATTATAAAGTCATGTTCTGTTTTAAATAGCTCAAAATTGATTTATATATAAGCTAAGGTGGGTATGGGTCTAAATACTCTCATCCAATATAATTTAGACAAGTTTAGGTTCCTATTTTAACCTTATCATTTAGATTTAATATTAAGTTAAATAATTTTACTTTTACTGTGTCTCCTTGTGTTCTTATACTGTAAGGTTAATAAACATACTATAAGCAGCCAAACGAACCCAAAGTTGTTTATTATTAATATATATATACTTATATATGTCATTTGGCCTAACCTTATATTGTTAGGAATAACATAACAATTACTAATATAATATTTGTTTTAAAAACAATTTTATGTCAATTTTGACACTATTTAGTAATTAATTTTTGTGAAAATCATAACAGAATTATTAGTTCTAAAAAAGTTACTTAAATCAATACTAACATGTCATATTAATCTATAAAATTATTTTAATTAATAAAAAGTCTCAAATTACATTTATTTGGGTATTTATAACATCAATTATGTCAATATTTCATTAATAAGATAATTACTGCATCATGATTGTGTAATAAATAAATTAAACTATTTAATGTCTAAAAATTACAAATAAAATACCATTATGTGGGAAATATTTTTATCTTTCTAATGAATATTTATAGTCGAATTGATATTATGTATAACCACATATTAAAAATGATTTACTTATTAAACTTTGATTTTAACTATTTTAACCCTTCATTAAATAAATTAATAATAAATGTCCTAATCTAATCCAGGTGGGCCTAAATGGTCATATTTTATTCCTAAGATTGTTTTTGGTCGAATTACACTTGTCCAATAGAATTCGGAAATGTTTTAGGGTAATAATAATATCATTTTTATCCTTAATTACCCTATTTACTTTTAACCGTGGTAAAAAAAAGTAAACAGTTACTATTCACCAAAAAATTATTTTCATCTCATTGAACCACATTTTACTTACTGACATCATTCTTGTCTCTCGGATTTTAGAAATTCCACTCACAGAAGCGGTAAAATTATGTTTTATGAAAAATTCAGTTTTTTAACTACCACTTAGTGGTTTCACTATTCATCAAAAATTGAAAGTTTTTAGAAAAATACCAAAATTTCACCCTAGGATAATTTCGATATTCCGAATCCAAAAATGAAGTCCATTTTGAAAAAAAAAATTTATAAAATTTCAAAAAGTGGTTATTACTATTCATAACGGCTAGTTTTAATAATATTTTAATAGTATATCGTTGTTTAGTAAAACTCGGTATTGCGTACGACGCAAGCTATCGAGGAAGGTTGCGATTTCGTGTAAAGAAAGCCAAGTAAGTGTTGTGTGTAGAAAAAGATTCCTTTGATGATTTATATAACATAAAAGTCTCAGGTGTTACATGTTTTATGCTATAAATAAGATTAATAATGTTTCCAGATTCAAGAGGTAGTCTATAAGTGGGTTCTTGATCACCACCCCTTTATGATGAGACATGAGTTACCAGGGATGGTGGGAATTTAGTATTTCTTTAGGGTTATTGTTTTATTAAATGATAAATTATATATATATTCCCAATGATATTATATTTTATTTGGGTAATCTCTTATTAGTTTTTGAATGAGAATGAAAGGATGACCATAATGGCACCATGATTTCATGGTCTAGTGAATTGTAAGGAATTTGTGTAACTGATTTTGAAATCCAACCTTGAATAGTTCTATGATTGGTGTGTGGTTTACCATCCCATATACCCAAGACTATTACAGTTTTATGTTGGTTATAAACATGAATCTTTATCCGTTTTCTTACAAGTCACTTCACTTATGTGAGGTTAGTTATGTTTTTTATAGATGTAGGATAGTTCATGATCTTGTTTAGTTGTTTCAAATTTAATCCATTCTTAATAATATTAAATCGCTTGTGATACTAAATTTCATTTTAAAATATGTTTAGTTAAGTTCTTTGAGAAATGCTTTCAATGACCAAAAAGTGAGTTTTCTGATATTCTTGGTTTGAGAAACTAATTAATTATGAATCTTTTGTAATGTGACAAAATAATGTTTTATTAAATAAATTTTAATGGATTTAAAATAATAATGGTTTTGATTATTCGAAAATGGGATTAATGATTTTGTAACCATGAAATAATTTAATTGTACTAGTGAAACATTTTTGAATGTCTAATTGATTTATAGAAATATTTATCATTTGAAAGGAAATAGTAATGTTTTATAAATGTTAAAATCCTTTGTGTTATGAAATAAATGATGATTTGATTGAAGTGGATTGAGTAGCTACATTGAATGTTTCTTGGTGGTGAAGGTGAGTTTCCTAAATAAGCAGTTGGTTGAGAGGTTCATGGTTCAAATCTTGGGAGTTTTCTTTTGGGGTAAGCCTCTCCCCTAGCATCCATCCATCTTGCCGAGTCACCCAGTCCCTAACCAGGTGGGTGTGAGGTGAGGCCCACCTATGAGAAAAGATTGTTCTAGTGAACCATCGCTTATGGGGCTGTAAACCTTATGGATGACCTGTCATCTTAGCTAGAATCATCTCCTTACCCACCAAGGCCTCTCCTTAGTGATCCCTTCACGGGGAGGGGGGTTTTCTGGTGTGCTGGGTTCGAAATGGAAACACTAGGGATTTCTGGTATTGAGAAAAAAATAAAGTGTCTGGTAAAAAAATTTATAAATAATTTTTTTTATGTTTTAGACTTCTTTGATGCTTGAGTTGACATGGATTTGTTTCTTTATAGTCTTAAATGTCACCAGAAAATATTTCTAGAAAGATAGAATGTTGGTGTAGTGATCGGATCCTCGGTGTATTTCTTCAAATTTTCTAGAAGTAGAATATGTAATAAAAAACACTTACCAAAATCCATATTAAGTGGTTAAGAAAGATAACTTGAAAAAATTTAAACCCATTATTGAATTCAAGGATTTTTAATCACCTTCTTATAAAGGTGAATGTGATTCTCTTGAGTTAGTGCAATGTCTGGATGAAGTTAATGTGATCTTTAATACTCACAAGAATCAAGAATATCTGGAGGTCAAGGCTATCCACTCTATATTTGAGGGACCTGGATAATATTGGTGGGAAGTTGTGATTACCTTTATTATTTATGTAATAATTTCTTAGTAATTCTTCAAGTCAGTCTTCATTCAACTGCAGTATCTTAGGAGTGTGATGAAGTAGAATGATTATAAGTTCTTAAGTTTTAGTCAAGATGATCTATCAGTTAGGAATAATTCCAAAGAAGTTCTCACATTTAGTATCTTTCATTGCTAGAATAATTGGGAAAGTATTAAGTAAGGATATATCTTTTAGAAAATTCCTTCACCTCGAACATGTAATTTCCATGCCAACAAAATTATTGATGTCTTATCCAATGATTCCCAAAAGGGACTTTTCAATTGAAATGGAGCTAGGAAATCAAAATGAATGTCTAAATTCCACATTTATGATTAATTAATTACAATCTAATAAATAATATAATAGGAATACAATGTTTTTCTAGTGTGGATCACCTTGTCATTTTAAGAAGTGGTTGTTGAATGCTATGAGGGTTTGTAAATATTATGTCTACTTAAGTCCCTTTATGAGGTTTTATAATTTTTCCGAACAAAAAGGGAATTTTTGGTTAGAAATATATGCTCCAGAATGTGGGGTAGTAGATGATTCATGATAATTGGTCTCTATCCATATTCCCTAGATTGAATATTTTCACATATTGGTGGAGATTCTAGTTCTGAATGGTAAATGTTCATCTGAGTTTTTATTTCTTATGAGGAAGAAGAAATTTTTTTCCATTGTTGTGGAGTAGTTGTTTTTTGGAAGCGATTTTGTTTTGGGATTTGTGTAAATGAAAAATTGTGTTCCTTAGTTCTCTTAAGATGTTTGTATTTTTTTTGTTCCTTGGTGTTCTAATTGTTTTGACTTTATGGTTAGAGATCAATTCTGATTTGTTGGATAATCTCCCACGTGAGAGTATAATGACATATTGTCAACTGTCCTAATTGCATGAGCTCTTTCCAGTTGTACAAGGAGTGACCTTGGTAATGTATACAGTTAAATTATATTATATGAATTTTTGATAGACCAAGACCATAGTGGTGATGGAATTTGATTTTATCAGCTCATTGAGGTATGTATATCTTTATTGAAAAATACAAGGTTACCGTCATGTATTTACATAGGGTAGAAATAATTTTTAGTTCTTTAGATTTATTGTTGATGTTTTAATTTTGATATTTAATCTTATTATTATAACTAAATTATCTCTTATTTTGGTCTAAGGGATGTGCTTTTCTTATGTTACACCATTTTGGTGAATCTTTAAATGGTGGGTAGGCCTTGCTAGGTCTATATTATTTCTCTTCTATCGAGATGTTTGATGATCTTGGTGTGATGATCTTTCAGTTTTGTGTTTTTTAATTCTTTGGGTGAGTAACGCTTCTAGACCAAGGACTCTTTACCACACAAAATTAGAGATAGAGTTGTCCTTGTCTCATATTGTAGAATCATTTTCACTAAAATAATTATAGGGACGAAAATTCCTATGGTGGGGAGGGTTTAACATCCCCTTAATTGTTTTTAAGTGGTTTGATCCTTTTATTTGACTATAAAATTTTAAAAACTCATTGATGTTTGTTTTTGGAATTTTATTGGACCTTTTTTGATGGGTCATAAGCCTTTCCAGGGTCTGTGAATGGTTTACACATTGTTAAAAATGTGTGCTACCTGGGTTGCATTGTCTTCATATAAGTAAAGAATGTGTGAAACCTATAGTATGATTTGTGTGTGGTTTGTGCAAGGTTAAACAAAGTGTGAAACCTATTACATGGTTTACACATGGTTTTTTCATTTTTCAAACAATGTGTGCAACCAATGAAGAATGAGTTTCATGGTTTTTGCATGGTTAGAACGTATTGTGTGCCTTGGTCGTGGAAACAATTTGAATGTTAATCAAATCATAAAAAATTGTAATTAAACATTAAAAACCAACCTAAGTAACCCTGATCTCCTCCCACATTAATGTTAATCGATTCACTAAATTCTTGAATCCCTCTGGAGGAATTTTGGCTCCCCAAACCACATCTCTTGTTGGATCGAGGTGCTGATCAAAGAGGAGATCTTCTCTTTCAGTGATTTGTTTTATTCTTAATCTTGGATCTACATTATTCTATTATGGTTATGATGACCTTACGTTTTGTTGGATCTTGGTTGATATATGTGGATATGTAGATATTGGATATATTATCTCTTCTTTTGAGATTTATCTACCTAGATCCGATGATCTCCAATAGAGGATACACGTTTCAATTTTTTACGGTTGGATTATAAATATTCCAAGAAGGTATTTCTATGGTTTTCGTTAATTATGTGATTCTCTGTTGCTTGATAATTCCTAGATACACGTTTGTTAGTCTCTGACACATGTACTATGAAACATTTTCATTTAATACCTCATAAAAGATTATTTGAACAATTTTACTTTAAATTGAAAAAGGCATTAATTTAGTGGATATATTCATCATATTTCTCACATTTTTTTTTATTTTTAAATTAAAATTTTGTTTATATTTATTTTTAATGAAAAATTAAATGGTGTTCTGGAGAAATATAGTGAATTTGATGTGGTTTTGATTTATAAAATGATCTTACATGGTTTTAATTTGATAAATTGAAATATTTGATTTTTTCTAAATGGTTTAAAATGATTGATTTAATTAGATAATCAAAAACCCCTTGAATGATTTTATTTTTATTTTCGATGTTTTTTTCTTTAGTTATTGGAAATTAATGATTTATCCCTATGAAAATCAGGTATAAACCCATGTTTTGAAATTTATTCCATCCTTTTAAAAGTTTAATAATTCATTTAAATTCATGATGGTTTCTTTGAACTAAAATGATTTCTCCAAAGGTGAATTTGGTATTTTAATGATGAATTGTGAAAGGAATATGATATTATTACCCTTTTGAATATTGAATTGTACAATGTTTTTGAATTGAACTTGGTGATTTTTGATAGTCTTGTTGGATCTTTTTGATAATTCTCCCTTGTGATAATCCCGTAATTGTAGCTTGTTTGATTTTTATACCTGCGACTATTGTGGGGGTTGAAAATGGAATATTTACATTGAATGATTTTACGGGTGAGACTGAGATGTTGTTGGTAAGGATCCCATGTGATGCTCGTATATTTTTTATCTCACAACTTTTTCAGACTAGTCATGGGAACCAGAATAGCTATATGGGATGTCCTAAATATAAGCTTCACTTTTAGACTCCCACCCTTAAAGTTGATCCATAGAGAACATGAAAGGTTTAGGCTATGGACATCCTACCATGAAAGCGGGTGTGGGTTGAACTGGTTTTATTTAGACCCATGAGACTAGATGTTAGCCCGACAAAAAGTCATTTGATTAGATATTCTAAGGTGGAATCATTATCATACATAGGTTTTACCCATGACATATATATAATTGATCTCGATAGATGACATTGTTCATTGTTACTATTTAGTACCAGAGTTTCCTTTCTTTCTTTATTTATTTTTATTATAAAACTTGAATCTATTAAAATTATTTTTTCCATCTTTCCATATATGGTTCATATTCTCATATTTTCATGGTTCTCTGACTTTATCATGTGAAATGGGGTTCGAATATTTTTAGGAAAATGGATAGTTTTAAAAAGGTAAAAGGGAATGTTTTATAGGATTAATTTAATAAATGATTATAAAATGAATTAAAATCTATTTTTAATCTAATCATCATACTCTCATAATTGGAATCCTCTTATAGAATATTTGAATTACATTATTATGTGACAGTATGGAATATTTGGTGGAATCCTTCTAAGATATTTATCTCACACCCTACCAGTACCTATTACTGTTTTCATCCCTTTATTAGCTAGTAGTAGATGTCTGTGATCTCACCTTAATTTTTTGTATTGTGATAGGGTGGAAATGGGTGGGTGAATTGAGAGATGGTGGGTGGTCTTGGACCACTATGAGTCAGGTTTGGGTTGTTATGTTCCCCTTTTAGTTTTCTTACTATCTCTTTATACCTTGAAATGCATTTATTGATTAATATATATATATATATATATATATATCTGATGACGTTTCTTCATTTTACACTATTGTTTTTAATTCTATGAGGGTGAAATCCTTACAAACATTTATATATTGACCCACCAGTGCTTGTTTCATTCCAATTTTAATTGGGAACCCTCTTCAGGTTTGGGGTGAATTAGATCAGATATCGGTTCAGATGGTATTTTGGGTTGGTTCATCACATATCATCAATATTTTTTGACTTAATAGGATTTATAATCTGTCGAATAATTATTCATGAAATTTTCAAATATACAAAAAATTATAAAAGGAATACTTTATCATCCTTATGATCAAACAACTTTTATTTATTATTTAGTTCACATGTCCTCAATTCCATTATAATTCATCTCTATCATTGTAAAAATCCACAATATTCCATCACAACTAAGTCCACATCATAAACTGATAAAACTATACAATTTAAAATATCTTTGGAATTTTATATCACAACTATGGTGGAAAATTCATCATCAGTGAGAGATAATTGGTTCTATTTTTTTAAAAAAAAATTAATAATTTATTTTTTAAATATATTTCTATTAGTTATTTCTATAAAATTTCACACTGTAAATAAAAATTTTATACACAAATAATTCATTAATAATTACTTTATATTATTTCTTTATTTTATATTCTAAATTGAATAACCAAATCACTAAATAAACCTTATACTAACAAAAATACTTTCACATTAATTAAGTAAAAAAAATATTCTCAATTAATAATTATAAAAAAAATATATTTTTTTATTTTAAAAATAATTAAATATTTTTCATTAAAGAAAATAAATCATCTTAGTAATTCTAAATGATCTAAATAATGATATACTTGTGATCTACATTAGAGAATTATTGAAGCGTAAAAATCAGTTTTTTACATACCATGCTACCATAAAATTCATCGTTTAATTAATTAAAATATAAATAATTCCACTTAATATGATATCAATTGAATTGAGAAACCCTAATATATCCTTTCAATTTTAAAATGTATAAAATTCACTATTCATTTATTTAAAATGGAAATTTGGTGAAAATTAATAAATTTAATGAAGCATAAATCAAATGGGTAACATCACAGGCTTGGTTCCCCTTCCACAAATTATAATTTGGTTCCATATGTGGATTTTAAATTATTCACCTAAATTTAATGATAAAAATATATTATATAGATCATAAATCAAATTTAACATCTAAACGTTTTTAATTATGCAAAATAAATTAATAATATTAGTAATAATAACAATACATTATTATTTTTACAACATTATATTCAAAGGATCAATGGATTTTCCATATAGAAATATGATGATAATAATATTTATTATAATCATTATAAAATATGATATGATATTTATCATATTATAATTTCAATATACACTCATATGACTGAGAAATGATGCATACACCAGGTCATACTCTTATTTTCAATGGTCATATATGTATTTGTTTATGACTAAATTATTTTTAGATCAAAAATATTTTCAAAAGATAGAATATTAAGGAATTTATTTTGCAATTAATGGTAAATGTTTCATTTCGGGCGAGTTTGACCATTATGAGTGGATTTTTTAGTAAATTGTTTATTAATAGGGGTAATGAACTATTAGTGACTCAGCATTAGGACTGTGAAGTTAGACATTATTGGCCAAATGTTTTTGGGGGTAAATGATCTATATGATCAATGAAAAATATTTCAGGATCATGAAGTCATTTAATTTATGTTAAAGTTATTTTAGATTGTATTGTTCTCAATATTGAGGTATTTTCATTAAGACCAAGGATTTAGGATGGGAATTCACATAAAAAACATTTCAAATCAATATTTTAGACCAATTCATTTGATGATGATATAATCCTACCCCTCTCATTCATAATTCTCATTCCAATGACCCCTTAGATTTAATAAGTGGTGGATTTCTCTCATAGGTATTGGATCCTTGAAGGATAGAGTGTTAGATAGATGGTATATCCCTCATGATCTTCCCAAATCTTCATTTTTCATTTCAGTCTCTTTCTGAAACCATAATAGGTAAGGCTTTGGGGAATATTTCACATAGATATCCCAAATTCTCATAATAAATATTACATATTAATATAAGATTATTCATTACATAACATAATGATCCATGCCAAAATCATTGAGGTAGAGTTCCTTTGGAAACAATAATATATAAAAACCTAGTTCATAGTTGAACTACATCATCTCCATGCATGTTCTTCACAATGATAACCCTTCTTAGACATATCATACATAATATCATTAATCATAACATAGTGAAATGAAACATAAGAAAAGGTTAGATCAGATGACCAGTAAGGGTTAACAAGGGATATATAAACATTACATGAGCATTAGGGTACAAGAACGTGAGAATTATAATTTTAAACCATACCATTCATATCAATGATCATCAACATTAGTCATGGAAAAATTTATGGATGTTCATAAGAATTTAACAATAAAGGAATGAAATAACATGTGTGATGACATCATAAAATTGATAGAAGACATGGATTTTTGGCATAAAAATAAGTATTGAAAATAATTTATATAGTATTCAATTCTAATTTCAAAAACTATCATAGTGGAATGGGTTCACTCCCAAACAATTGTAGTAATTAGGTTTAACTCCCAAGACTCTCCATGTAGACTTATATATAATTCCATGATGTTTGATTTAGTTTTATGGATTAAATTGAAAATATGTATTCACGGATGTAAAAACCCAATCTTATTTAAATGTGGGTGATATTATTTTCACCCATAGGTTGAATTTTTTGTTCAAATAGGTGGTTCATTTTTTGGCCAATATATATACTTCGTGTTTTATCTCTTAATTGCCAATATAATTGTTACTATTATTTTAAATCATATCCTGGGAAGGGGTCCCACATTATTGGTGATCCATGATATTATACTATCACAGAATTTAATCTATTTTTAATAGTTGATTTTATTTTTTATCATGTATTATTTTAATTTAATAAATTTTCATCATATGATTCAATAACCATTCTTTCAATGTGGGTATTTTTTATAAATGGTATTTTTTATCAACTGTGATAATTCCAGTCATGGAATTTTTTTAAATCACAAGGGATTTTTTACTAATTATTGATTACATTGACATAAGATATCTAAAATGTCATTAGTGTAAAATTACTTGAAATAAAAATAAAAGGAGTTGTGCATCACCTGATGATACAAATATAGTTTTCTCATTATTCATTTAATTGAACTTTTATATTTAAAAATTTATTTTAATTATCAATGAATCATTTGAATGTGATATTTGGTTGATATTATTATATTGTTATGTTTTTTGATAAGTAATTATTGTTAAAATTTATTACATAAACATTAGAATATCAATTAACAAATTCATAATATAACGGGTACATTAGGGATAATGGGAATATTAATAATTTCATATATTATTTCCCCCTAAACATGAACCATTCATGTGTATATGAAAATATAGTATATCAAGATATTGATAACAAAATATTTACTATTTTAACTATGCATGAATTTTAAAAGTGATAGTTAATTTGGAAATAGTAGTTTATTATGGATTAGTGGGTTTCAATTTATTATATTTTTTCATTATAAATTTTACCTAATTTATTTAATTTTTGTGTAGGGCGTGTGAGACATAATATTGAAAATCTATCTTTCTATATCTCTTTAATCTCTAGATTACATTTATATATTTGATGTGAATATTCTTATACTAAATTGTTATATAATTTTGATTATTTTTGTATTGATATGTTTTGATGAAAATAAATATTTAAAAATTTCATGCATATAATTATTTATTTTTATTATGATCTAGAAATTGATGGTTGTAATTGTATTTATGTGGAAGACACATTTTAGGAAAAAATATATTCCCTAAAATACAATATAATAATTAGTATAAATGTGTAATTTGAATTTTTATTTTTATTAACTGTGATGATATATTATTTTGAGACATGGGAGACTATTTATAAATAATTATTACCAATAAAATTATGGAGTGGTATAAGATTACATGGGAATTCTAAAATGAGGTAAGGTGTCATTGGAAAAGTGTATGTAATTTTTTTTTTCTCATATGTAAATTACCTAAGATTTGTGAAAAAAGTTTTTTTTTCAATTCAATTTTCATATATATTTGCAAATAACAAATTTCATACAATAATATCTTTTCTGTGAATGAAAATATTGTGTAAAGGGTGAAAGGATATATAAGTGTTTTTGTGTATGTTGTTTTATTATGATCTGTTATGATATGAAATATGATTACATGAAAAAAACGATATTTATAAATAATTACTTATACTATATTAAGCATAATATTATAAATGTAAACCATTCTATGCTGTTCAATTTATGATTCCATAATGTTATTGGTTAAACTAGAGTGTATAATAGTGTTTTAAATTCATGTTGTTATGAACTAAATTTCATACGTATTTAAATTATATACCTTTATAATATAATTTGTCAATTATTTTTGTAAATGGGAAAACTGGGAAACTATGTCATTTATTTATTAAAATTAGTTATTTAAGGTATGATATAATTGAATTTAATTTTGGACCATTCCATGTTGTAATTAGATTTTTTTTTTGAATTTGGTGAATTATTTGTTATTATAATGTGTAATTTTCACTCATAAATTTGATAATTGTGCATGAATAACCTCTTAATGTTCTATGAATATCTCTCTTACCATTACACATTTTTAAGGGGAGGTATAGGAAAAAAATCTCTAAATTGAAAAGACTATAATGGAAATTAAAATGGTTCATGTGTTTTAGGACATAATAGATGTTTTTAAATCAAGTATTCTGGGCCTAAGTTAAAATAATTACATTGGGGCTTGAGATTTGATGATTTAAATGATCCCAAATCATTTGGATTCAAGCATAGAGAAATCTTATTATAGGTGGTGAAAATAACTCTAATTAAAAAGATATTATTTATATCTGTGAGTTGAGAAAAAACAACCAATGAATGTGAGCCCCAAAGTAGAAAATATCATGGTTTTGGCGGTCTATGCTATTATACAACAAAAATTAAATAACATAATAATTTATTTAAATTTTAAATAACGTTACTTGATAGTTTTTCATTAAAATGATAATCTTACAATGGAAAGAATAATTTGAGCTTATTGTGGGAACAAATTAATCCAAAAATTATTAATTATTCTTTAGATTATATAAAAGAATTAATTTATTTTTTAATTATAATAGTTATGGTCAAATATTAGTGGAAATGTTTTCATATTTTAATAATTAAAATACATTGGTGATGAATTAAAAATTATTTTTATTTCAATTTTAAATTATTGTTTGGTTTATATTTTTTTTAAATGAAATGAAATTATAATTTAATTTATTAAATTTATTTTGACATGAAATTTTTTAGTTGTGTGATAATATTATCTATTTTTTTAAACAATAATGTTAAAAGTATATTTTTAATATATTAATTAGATAGGAAATATATTTTTAGATTTAAAATAGTAATCTAATTAAAACATGGACTTTCGAAGTGAATTCGAAATAAATTTTCATTTAATTAAAATTTTATTTCCTTAAAATTACCATATTCTAAATAATTGACCATGAAAAAATTGCATGAACGATCAATAATATATATTTTTTGAAGCTAAAAAAGTATTTTTATTGGTTTATATGTCATTAATTTTTAATAACATGTTTTATAATAATTATTAGATAATAAAATCGTAATAATAATGTCATATCTACATGTGACATATAAATACAACGTGTGGTTTTAAATTGATTTATATTTTTAATGATTAAATACAATTATAACTAAATCCATTGGTTTTTTGTGATTATATATTAATTTCTCTTTAATTTAATGGGTACATATCTGGGTATATAATGCTTTAATATAAGTGTAAAAAAATTAGCCTAAAATTTAGAAAGATAGAGGTTAATCATGAATAATAATATGATTTAAAGAATATGTTGTCATAAGATACACTAAGAATTATATAATTTGGGTGTGTGTTGATATTCATGGGTTAATTTTGGTAATCTTTTTAATATGGGATGATTTTTAGTGGGGTGATATATATCTTTATTATTATCCAATATTAATATTGGGTAATAGAACAAATTACTAAATTATTTTCGGGGAAGATGTAGACTACTAAGAGGAGTTTGGATCTACTATTCAAATAGAAAAAACATAAAACCAATCACTTATAATATTGGTTTTATAATCCATGCATTTAAATAAAATCATTCAGAAGAAAATATGTGGTTTGTTTCATGTTTTTTCAAACCATTAATTTAAGATAAAAAATCCATTATTAGATGCATTATTTATCATATGGTATTATAAATCCCTAAATATCAAATTCACCCATTCTATAGGTTTTCATCTTCCTAAATGATGTTAATGGATGAAATCACATCCATATATTTAATTAGTACAATAAGTTAGTTATAAAATAATTAAACTTCTTCAAATGGGTTTTTTGGTGTTTGATTGTGATTTTAGAGAAGGAAAATAGAATATTTCTTTAAAGGATACATCAATGATTATAGTAGAGCACTAAAAATATGTTTTATTGTTTTAATATGGTATTAAGTGGAACATTAATTACATATAATGTTTTGGTTGGGTGGTTACAAGTCTTGAACATGAATCTCATGGTGGGTGAAATAGATCCATGGTGGGAGCATTGTGAGGTCTATTGAGATTTAGCATGTACTTTTTACTATCATTACTAAAAAAAGAATAAATGGGAGAAATTATATCATACTATGTAGTTATAGAATTGTGTATTTTTTAATTAGTATCCTTATTAAAATATTGATAGATCATAGTGTTCTAACCCAATATTTATGATCCCACATAAAGAGTATTTTGATAATTATTTATAGTAATTATTTTATGAAACATTTGTGAAATAGTTTATTGGATTCATTTATAGATAATTATGTGAATGTTTCCACTAAACCCAAGAAATTTACTAGTTTGATAATATAAATTTATAATTTTAATGAAAAAGTGTTTCACTTATAGTTACAAGTGAATTTAGAGGTTGAAAATAACTTTATTATTTTAATTCATAAGAAGGTATGGTTATTTAAAAATGAATTTCAAACCATGGGATGCAGGCCCATAGGTTATTTAATGGGATGATAAGATATCATCAAATTTTAGTCCCTAGATGCATGTCTTAAGGTTATATTTTTTATGATTTGAGTGAATACACATGGTTTATAGGAGTAATTTTAATAATGTTATCGTATATATAGTTCATATAAATACCCAATAGAGATTTTATATTCTTATATGTGGATCATTCCCAAATTAGAGGAAAATAAAAATACAATGATACATTGGAATATTTACAATATCAAATAATAAATATGAAGTTATAATTGATTTAATATTATGTTGTAATTAAATTTTTTGACTTAATGAAGTTATTAATAATGTAAGAAAATATATTTTCAATATTTTTTATTTTTGGAATTATTACTCAATGTTAGGATTTTTAAAAGTGTACTATAACCATGTGAATTATTTCATGATGATGCGATCTATTGTCGGTGGAATTATATTTAATTATATTTTGAGTTATATGTGAGGCTAACATTATATTTTAATTTAATAAATATCCATGGAATGATTTGAGTGATTAAAGTTTGACCTTATTAGTCTGTTTTTATATGTTTCATGATCATTATACTTTCAGAATCGATATTTTTATATATAATATTTGTTTACATAAATTTTCCTCACATTTAGCCTTTAATGAAATAAAAAATTTGATTTATATTTTATATACTATGAAAATTTTATAGTCTAAAACATATTAAAATCTATTTTACCATATTTATGGAAACAATTATCAATAAATACAAATAATTATTTTAATTTAGGATATTAAAATTTTATTCAATATTAATTTCACCAAAAATTGTTTTTCAAGAAACTATCTTTTATCACTAAACCAAGAAGAAAACATTACCTAGATTGGAACTTACTTAATGTTTGATCCCCTCTATTTTGTCCTTCAACTAGACATTTTTTGGTGAGTGGACCTAATAGTATAAATAAAATAAATGAGAACCATTACCCACCAGAGGGTATCGTTGGAAACTATAAAAGAAATTAGAAGAACAATTTATTAAATGATAAAAAATACTGATAATGTAATATAATAACTATTGTTGAATTAATGAATATAATAAAATAATATAGTGATAGGAAACTACACACGGAAGAACAAAAACTAATCCACAAAATATTTAAGAAACCAAACTACACATATAAATATATGTTTAATGAAATAATACATATCCAACAAGTTCTTATTATAAACTATGTTTTTAAAGATATGTTTTCATAAAAATATTAGGAACACTATACTATAAACATGTATATAAATATAGGAAATAATTTATAAAATGTTTATGAAAAAAAATATTAATGGGTTAAAAGAGTAATTACTTAACAATAAACCCCAGATCTTGAAACCACAGTGTGATAACCCCTGATTGTCTATGGTAGAACAACATTAAAATCAATGTGACTAAATAAGGTCACATCATGATACTAAGATCCATAATACATCACTATAATTCCCATGAATCATATTGAAACTATCA
Source organism: Viscum album (assembly GCA_963277665.1). Taxonomy (NCBI): domain Eukaryota; kingdom Viridiplantae; phylum Streptophyta; class Magnoliopsida; order Santalales; family Viscaceae; genus Viscum; species Viscum album. The sequence continues at coordinate 1,757,171,827 of OY728137.1, forward strand.
GTTCTAAAAACATTGATACACCTCAGACAAAAATCATGGAATAATGAATTTTACCCAAAAAAACATACCATAGATGAGTGAAACAATGAAAAATGACCACCAAATACTTCACATAACAAGGATCATAATCATACCTCAATATACTTAATGTTATAATAATAAATAACACCTCAAGAAACACCATCGAACAATTATTTTCTTCATTACACATTCAAATAAATCTAATATTAAATAAATAGATATTATGTTAGATTATCTTAGGTAACGTCTATATTAGAATAACCCATAAAATATTTCATTTTAAAAAACCCATTACACTTCATCTAGTATTACACTTAAATATGGATTGACAGTGAAATCCATTGGCTCCTTCCTACATAGTAATGAACTATATCCCAACATCCTCTCTTACAACCAAATAATTAAGGCATAGTTCAAAAATCCATACTAAAACACATCCCTCTAGCTGAAATTTCAACTATACCTTCACCTTATTATAACATACCATCTATATACTTCTGTAACACACTAGATAACCGAATTGATGTCCTAATAAGGTTTTTTAGGTTATATTGGATACCTCTCCAAGGATTCCCATCCTTGATAATCATAACTAAACTAGAATGAAGGTATGAAAATGAAAATGAATCTTATCCAAGTGATACAACTAAAACTAGAGTGGTTCCATTTCTAAAATATAACACAACATGAGGATAAATAATCTCTATTAGGATAGTGTAAAATCTAGAATGTTTATATCATGAAAAATGGTTTATAATACCTCAGGAAACAGAGATTGAATTTATGAATCACATTCTTACATGAACTCCTCTATGAGAGAACCCCTCACAAAGAAAACAAATATGTTATGTACACACATAGAACATTCTATTAATGATCATGGTGCTGAATTATATATTCCATAAAGTTCACGTTATCATAGAAATCCAACTCTCTCAGATTAATTGCATATGATTCATCATAATAATAAAAATAATGATATGATACATGGAATCCATCCTGGATCTGATCATACTATATATGAACGTATATCCAATACACCATCTTCCAAACACGTGGATACACATTGAATGCATTCATAAACCAAGGATAAATATTTCTACCTTGGAAGAAAATCATTTTCCCATGACAAGGATAAATATTTTTGAAAGAATATTCTTCAGTGTGAATCAATAATGGCCTTATCCATCAATCAGTATAAAAAATATGATTTTTCCATGCCACATTCATCTACTCGTGAACAGTTTTAATCTTATTTGTCATGAACTACACTTCATATTGTCTATGTACCACTAACATCTGAATACCACTCCAGCATAATGGATATCTATAAGAATTACAATTTAATGACTTGAAAAAATCCATGACAATAAATTTATTTTGTTTATTATAAATGGAAAACCTATCCCATGGTAAATTATTAACCTAAGAACCACTAAAATAAAAAATATATGAACACAACTTATCCTACCAAATTTGAATGCTACACTCTATCTACGGTTCTATCTAGGGATGAAAATTAATGTAAAGGTATAATTGATATCCAAATGAATATTTAAATCCTCTCTAGATTTGTGAGGTAAAATTAATATTGTGATCTGAGATAATTACCATTATAAAAGAATAATGTGTTATTATATTATAAACAATACATCATTCCATTGAATCCTTAGAATAAAAATTCATAATCACTATGAAATTATCCCACGTCTTTAACAGACTAATGACTTAAAAAATATCATCAATAATCCCTAGGATGCATGGAATCTAGTGTTTAATTAACACATTATGTCCTCTTTCTCTGACATAAATAAATTTAATAACTACAACGAACCTATAAGAACCCAATGATATCCCTTTAAAAATTTTGAAACAAATAATTTTGACTCAAACACTTCCATTGAAAACATCATATATAGCTACCAAAACTGAATCCTCAATGAATAGATATATCCAAATGAATAACTAGGGTTGAGTTTTGAATATCTTAAATAACCACCACTCACAACAATGATTAGAGATAAAAATTCTATTGAAACAATTCCCAAATTTTATTATCCTCTGATCATTAATTTTGTGTATCATAATAAAATATAAATTCTCAAAACAACCATAACTATGAGTCTACCCACCGATACTCCTCCAAAAGTTGTTATAAGGATAGTTGAACTCTCATTTAATATAATAATCCTCTTCCATCGGCATCCTTTATATAAATTTTTAATGTTTTATAATATTCCACCAATCCTTATGTATCTTTAGACTATTTAACAACTTCTACTGATTAATTTATATTTAAAAAATCCATAAATACATTCTCTTTACCTTCGGTACTGATGATATTGAAATGATAATCCTATAAATAATTATCCCATATCTATTTTGGAAGATTAAAATCCCACTAATTTAAGATATACATAATTTTTTTTATCAATGAAGACCATAATGTATTCATCGATGAGGTAATACTACAAAATATTTAGAGAAAACACTAATTTTCCCCACTAAATTCCATAGGTTTTATAGTTAAATTAATAATTACATAACCACATAGAAACACATGATATAATTAATCTCATCTACATCAAAACACACCCCAATCCAAGATGATAATAATTAAAAAACTCAAACACGCCTCTTTATTATAGATATTGAAGGATATGAGTGTGAGTTAACTTCTATTTTAGGTAGTCCAAATCAATGTAAAACTGACCAGTCTATATTAATTACTAGTACATATTGATAAAATTCATCAAACAAGCTAAAATATATGAAAAATCATCCATAAAACTTCAAAAATATTGCACGACATTGAGAAATATGTGATCCTATAAGAACACCATAGTTTCTTTCCAAGAAAAAAAGTCTTTAATATTCTAATGTTCAACTACCAATACTTGTTGAGGTGAAAAATTCTTAGAGAAATGGTCCCCATGCATCCAAAATTTTCAATTAGATGGATTACCAAAAATCTAGTGCTACAAAAGGAATCTCAAAATAGTTATTATATGATGAACATGATCCTACGATGGCTTTAAGTACACAAAGATGTTATCAATGAATGCCACAAAAAGTGATATTGGAACTCACATATCATATGGTTAATGAATCCCATGAAAATATCTATGGTATTTTTGACATGTATTGACATAACTACAACCATGAAAATTCCATAAAGACACAAAAAATTAGTGTTTGGTATATCTTCCTCTCTCACTCACCGGTGATGATATCAAAACCATATATCAATTCTCAAAAAAAAAACATGAGCTCTTATATTAATCTAATAGATTATCTATCCTCATAAGAATATTGAAATTCCTTAATTTCAACTATGTGGACTACTGGTAGTCTATGAAGAACCTCAAACAAATTTCATCCATCCTAGTGAATAACATGAATGAACCCCAAGGTGATACTCTAGACCTGATTAAAGAATTCATTATCAAATCATCGATCTAAATCCTAATCTCAAAAAACACATAATGTGTCATCTGATAAGGATCCCATTAATTTGAATATATATTGTTTTATAACTCTATAATAAACTCAATATCACCTTGTGGTGGTAACACCACAACCTATTTTATAAAAAAAATCTTGACACTCCTTGACTTATCCCAAAATTTCTACTTCCTAAACCTATAAAAAGAACAACATAATTTTTTTAAAGGATAAAATAAGGGTAGAAAATTATTATGACCCATAGAACATTCCTTCTCACCATCAAACAATTGAGGCTTAATTTCTGAAAAATGCATAAAATTATCATATAGAAGCACTCAATAATTTTCTTTATAGAGTAAATCTAATACATTCAATGAGTGGAATTGTATGGTTATATGTATATGAAAATTAAATCCCCCAATGGATGATGATTTCCAATAATTTTTGGACAACCCTTACACACATCATGCAAACTAGTCTATTCACCAACTTGCATAATCAATACGAGGGGAACTGGAATCCTCTCCCCCATGAATCTTAATATGGAGACAAAAGAAAGTGAAATAAAAAAATGAAATTTTTTTAATAAAACAAATTAAAAACAAATATTTATGATAATAAGATGTTACCTTAGACTATATCTATCTCTTAAAACAAAAGAAACATAATGATATAAAACCTACATCAACCCTCTCTTACACTTCTTAACCTCACTTACAAAATCCTCCATTAATTTAATCATACCCTTGTCCCTAATGATTATATATTTCATTGTGACTTCCAGTACCTCTTCCATTCCACTATACTGAATAAAATCCTAATGACCCCAATATTTATAAGTCCTAAATGAAAAAAATTAAGTGATACATTAGAAGTTGGCCATATATAACATATTAACCCCCCATCTTATGATAACCACTATGAATGGCAGGGAAGAAACATTTATGATTTCTAGGATCTAAAAAAGAAAAAAATAATTAATAGAGATTCTAGTGGTAGAAAATTAACTACCAAATCTAGAGAAGTGTAATGATGACTGTTGAGGTAGACTCCGAGCCAGTTGAATCCATGAATACCCAAATATATCTTGTAATTTATATACACTTATTCTACCGTGAAATTTATGATGAATCAAATCTTTAGATGACCGTTACTACAAATGCATCATATTAGTTACCTTTACCCTAAAAAAACCTAAAAAAATGTGCACAATGAAATTAGATAACCTAGTTTTAAAAGTTAGATGAAACACCTCATCCAAAAAAAATAATGGAAACCATATATTGGAGATTACTGGGGGAAATAGGGAAGTTCCATAAGGATAAAATTATGATTTAAAATTCTTTTAATACACTAATTAAGTTAAATCCACTCTTATTTCCTCTTATCTATACTCATTTAATAGATAAACAATATATAGACCTTCTTCCAAAAATCTACCTATGAAATGTATACTTTTCATGATTCCTAAAAAAATCCCTAATTGAACACTTATACAGTTAAGTGATTGATAGAAAATGGGATCCAATGTTATTTATTAGCAGAAATTTGATTAAAATAATTATATTAATCTTTCTCCAAAACTATTCTACTTAATAAAATACAAATCTGTTATACAACCTAATTATTTAATACTAAAACACTCATAATTTTTCCCTACAATACTTTTCCTCTAGTAAACATTGTATAATAAATCGGTCCATCATACTTAAACTCATCATTTGGTTGAAAATATGGACATTGATCACCATACATATATATGAGAAAAAAATAATCTCTAAAAATTGGGACAATTGTATTCATTTATGATAATTTAATTATATTTATTTTATCTTTACTAGAATCACCCCAATTAAATTACAAGAATACATGGCATAATGCATGGTCCATTATTATGTGTCTATATTAAAATCAACATCATCATTTCAAGAATGTTTAGTATGATTATGTTTATTATATTAGATCACCTGGGGTACAAATTTTTGAATCCTAGTTAGTCATCATAACTACATCAAATATTTAGTTTGACCAATAATATTTCCCTACAAAACTATTGTAACCTTTCTATGAAATAACTCTTATATCTAACATAAGATATGGTATCTATAATTCATCCATTTATTTTTTTATGTCCAATTCATTATTTTAAATTAAAAAATTAATTTTCATCATAATTAATTATTATTTAATTTTTATGTAGTAGGGTAATGGATTGTAATAGGTTCTAATAATTTTTGAAGGAAAGAATCCCAGAATAGAAAATTTGGAAAAGGAAAAAAGGTTACAAAGTGTGAAAATCGGGTTAGCTTAACCTATTAACTAGTACATCAATTCAACCACCATGATGAATCCTTTGGTCTCAAATATATTGTATAGATAGGTAGTGGAGGTAGAAAAATACTAGGGTGTCACTTATTGAGAGGGAGAAGAGGGACATTGTAAGAAAACAATTAGGGGAAATAGTGATGTGGTGGAACCATTATTTGGAAACGATCCCAACAACCTTCTTCACTATTAATAAATAATATTATTCTTAATGAAATTTCATATGTGGGATTTTTAAGTAGTGTAGGAACTATGCACAAAAAACACACAAATGAAGAAATAATGAAACTAAATTTTTTATTGATTCTTCCCCATCTATGTGTTAGGGTTGTATTGTCATGCTACTTGTCACCACACAATGCCATGATAAAAAATGGTTGGTAGAGTGAGATATATCTAGACTCCAATTTAAGGAAAATCAACCAGGATAAGAAGTAAATATGTATGATGGGGTAGTGGTTTTACTAGAGGAGTCACACATCGAAATGTAGACATTGAATTTAGAAGGATAAATTGAAAAGTTATCATATATAATTATAGTTTTTAAGAGTGGAATAATTTATTGAAAATTTAAAGAATTCATCGGTTTGCGACATTTATTTCATGTCCATGTTGACTAATATGTGAGAAAAAAGATCTAGTGGAAGAGGTTTTCATGTTTCATGGTGTGGTGTTTACAGCTGTGTTAAAGAAAATGAGTTTTTATAAATGTTACTCACACTACATGTATGATAAATTTGTAGCGAGTTGTAAAAGATACTATATTGATAAATATATAAAAAATAATAAATTCTTGTTCTGAGTTGAAGATGGTAAATAGAGATCATATAAGGCCCTGAAATATTCTAGTGAGGAATTTTTATTGTACTGAAATTATAGGTGGTTCAAGACACATTCATTCATATTGTAATATGAATTTACATATGAAGGACATGTTCCAACATTAGGTCATTAGATTACATCATTATTGTAATATTTGTTATAATGAAGGATCTGTGCTGAAGATTTTTTGGTCCACAACTTCCCCTATGTGTAGAGAAATGAACAGTCACCAATTTCTACAGGATAAGAATTATGATGATCAACGTAGTAAATTTTGTGGTAATTCATATTGGAATTTTTAAAAACATTTTTTCTCATTTCTCCCTCCCATTAATTTAATAATAACCACTTTTTTGAGTGAAAGTGTGATTTTTAGTACATTAAATATAGTGTAGTACTAAGTTAGACCTTTATGTAAATTGAACACTATGTTTAAACAAGGTTTTGGGAACTTGTATCCATTACAAAACGAAGTACCTAACCATTATAAAATGATAGTTTTGGATATAGAGAGACTATTTACTCATAAAAAGGGATTCATATAGACATAATTTAAACAACATCATGTGTTATAGTTTTTTATTTTATACTCTATTACCTTTTATACAAATATTTTCATTTTCTTGGTACATTTCATCTTTCCATTATTTTTTGAAATAATTATAGTTAAATATTTTTATCACCATAGATAGAACCCATAAATATTAAATTTAAGGATTTCTTTCACCTTTTCTCTTTGGTTTTACCTCAGTGCCAATATTTCTAAACTATTTCATAATTATTTTCTTTATTTTTGTTCTATTAATTTTAAATTTATAAATTGGTTGACATAGTGTATGTAAGGTACCCTTATAAAAACCAACAATCAACAAAAATCTTATACAAATCTTATGTGATGTTCTCCCATTGGGAACCCCTCTAAGTCCTATAGTAAAGTTGAGAGAGACACAAAAAGCCTACCTCAAATATGCCTTGGGTTAGTGATTAACATCTCGGGTATAATATTTAAAAAATTGGAGTAATTATCCCCATAATCCCATTTAATGCACTGAATTGTTGTGGTCCACCTAGATGAAAAAAGAATGAGTCATCACAACCCCAATCCCACCTCTAATAGTCATGGGGATAAAGTACAGTTTTTAGTAGGCTTATAACACTCACGGGAGGACTAATCCAATTGTACCTATATGCGCACACATAGACACATCTATCTCCATAAAACATTTCATATATAATAATAAAAATGATACAAAAAATGCACACATATATCTATCCCATAATCATAGTATAGAGAAATTATCGACAGAATGGATGGAGAAAAATATAATCCCCCTAAAAACTGAAAAAGTGTGTAACTTACTAAAATGGAGGGGAATTATATCAATTGAAACCACTAGTACCCACCTAGGTATATCAAGCTCACTATACTCCACCTACCATTGTGGCCCATCTGACTCTATTGAAATAACCATCAATATCATAATACCTAACATGTATGGGAAGATCGCCTTCATGGATGAGTATAAAACCCCCCAATAATTTCCCCAAAAACCCAAAATAAAATGGAGTAGTTGAAAGGAAAAAATCTCTTAAACCCAAATCTATATGAGAAAACCCAACAAAGAGGGAACATGAAACTCCATCTTAATTAATCCTCAATTTTACATCACTATTAAACTCAACTCCACATTGTACATCAAAAAATTTATGTCTCATCACCCCAATTAATCCTAGAATAACCCACAAAAGTCCTCTAAAACTCAATGTTTGATGGTCTCTCTTATCATGTATAACTCTACCATCCCAAATGGAACTCATCTAATTGAACAAACTTACCCGGTATCACTAACCTGATGGAATATCCCCACAATTCATGATGGTGTGCATTTGAGAAAACATGTTCCTTAGGTCTATCCATGATGATATTCACACTAGAAATTTGTAGATCTCAAAACTCAGATAGGGTTTCCTATCCATCCTAAATGGGGGACATCAGTTGCACATTTAGAAACCCAATATCTTGTCACATGGAGTCGAGATCACACCCTGGACCACTTGTGGAGACCAAAACCCAAAAAAGGAACACTGAAGAACATATCTCATAGATAGGGTATCACACCCAGGTCCTCTTGGGGATGTTAAAAACCCAAACAAGTCTCTGTGAAAAAATACACAGATAGTGGATCACACCTAGTTCCACTATGAGATAATACAAATCCAAATACAGAACTATCCACTAAATAGGGGAATGTACACATTATGACACTGTAAATCCCTATGGATCAACCCTCTATGTAGGGGATCAATGCCTATGCTTGATGGTCTCTCCGACAAAAAAAAAAACCTAGGAAAGACAATGAGATAGAGGATCTCACCCTAGGATACATTACTCATACATAAAATCTATCCTAACACACCATTTCAAGTGGATAACAATCATGAGAAGAAGATGTAATATCACACGATGCCATCATAGAGATATATAATGGGAACACACCCATTTATACTCATCTATGTGCCGCTAAAAATTGTCCCACATGAATCAAATTTAAATGAATCTCTCATTCCAAAACCTTGGCCACCTATGTGTTCTATACAGAAAACAACTATGTATAGGCTACTCAAGGGCCTCTGTCCGAGTCATGATGATGGATGTGTGAATGGGAGAAGTATCCAAGGGGAGTCCATGAAATGTACCTATAACACATGTTGTTTCTCCTAAAATTGGACAATTTTAATATCCCCTCTCTATACTTAGTGTGTATAAATAGAATAAACAACATGTAACCCATGTCAAATGATGTGTGACCCATCCAAACCACAAGTCAAGGCCTTTACCACACAAGGACTTGTTGACCAGGTCACCACACACAACATCTGTCTTAATTACTTGTTGTGTCCTAGAACCTAGGAAAAACAACTATATTATTCATCTTGTTCCCGTTTATCTCAACTCATGACCATGAAATTTGGACATATACTTTAACAAGGACACAATCCTTGACATGTTGAGTCTTTCCTTATCCATAGATACATGGTTTGGGATCACTACCAAGAGTTGACCCCCAGTATAGATTTTGTAGACCCCAAAATATCATCTTTCCAAAAAAAAATTAACACAAGGTGTGTTCTCTTACATTATATTCCCTATGATTGGGAATTTATAATGATAATCCACCATAAGAAATGATAAATTCATGATTTCCTCTTAAAAAACAGATCAACCCTCAAGGGATCTATATAAGTTGTATTAGGGCTATAAAACCAAAAAATATGAATAAATGGGGATAAAGATGCAATTATCGTAAATAATCCTATCTTATAAAGAAACACTGAATCTTTGGTTACAACATGATTCTTGGAAGTGGTTTAACAATGATCCAGTGATGATAAACATTAAAAATGGGGTCTAGGGAGACCTCCTCTCCCTCAATCTGTCTTACTTCATCCATATTGCAATGGTGAAACCTACCCACTCATTCAATATGTTTAACCTTATGAGGGGGGAGTATATATTTGTTTATTTTTTCTTATAAAAAATTTAATATATCCTAAAAATACCCACCAATAATCTCCCTCAATCGGACAACTTAGACCAAAACCTTTATGACACACATAGTGTAAAACCATGTTATAAACTCAATCAGAGCCTTAAATTTAGGATAAAGAACTCTACTCGGTAGTTATTCTACTTTTTATAAAAAATGGATACATGTGATGTAAATTATTTAATATTATAGTATGAGTACACATAAGAACTCTATGGAGTGAAATATATAACTTACTCATTTCCTAGATTCCAAAATTGTTATATAAATATTCTAAATTAACATATAAAAAACCTAATTCATTACACTATCCCCATATTCAATATTTTCATCCTGAAAAGTGATGTCCTTGGAAGAAAGGTAAAACTAAGATCTCAAATAGGTATCCCTCACAAGTGGGATTTCTAGAGGGTTATAATGATTTAAATAAACATACAATCACATTTACCACAATCCCTCAAAGGTTATCCTCTTGAAAAATACTAGAAACTAATGGGTTCCCAGAAAGGTCACTCCACACCGATCGTATAACTCAAACTGGGTTGAAATTATGGAATAAGGTATGTACATGTCTCCTAAGTTGGAGAAGGTGAAAAAACAAAGAACCTTGTCTAAGTATGGTTACATGGTATAGAGTTACACCAAATCACTAACTCGATGTAGATACAGATGTATCTCATCAATCCTCATCTTCCCCTAGATGAACTACACCCTCACCAACCATCACTAGAACCATCTCTAAACCCCCAAACTCTATCTCATACTGGATCCAACCAGTATACTAATGACCTATATGATATCTTTAACATGGCCACCAATGGTGTTATGTCGATAGTGGGGTGACAACTTGAAAGAGGACTATTCAACCATTACCATGCTCAAAAAGTTGACAGAAATACTCATTGAAAGCATCTGCAATTGTTTCTAAACCCTTTGGTGACTCTCAAGTAATCTTGGAATGAACCTCTACTATGTATACTATCAATTACATATGTATGTAGACATAGAATATGAATTGGATGACATGAATCTAGACTAGTCCTTATAATATACCCTCAATTATATGGTACTATCATAAAATATCTCAAATCCATCCTCAAGTATATTCCATTGAACTTTGATGTTGACCACATGAGTGTTTTTATATAGTGGTCTCCCAAGATATATTCTAAAAAGGAGAAGAACCCATTCCATAAGCATCTCATCCACCACATATGAGAACAACACAAGGCTTCCCAAGTGAACACACTGGGACTTATAAATCCTTTCATCTTAAAACTGCTAGCTGCACCTACAAACAATTAATCTCAATAGTATCCAATTGATATTCTAGAGTAAGTATTGGGGTAGACCCTCAATTCATGTGTAAGAAATAAGTACAACTAAAATTTAAGAGGTAAACCTGACTCGTCCACAAGAATGTGTCTTCAACACCTCCACCATTAGATAGAATTAAAACTTCATGGCTTGTATTTCTCCAAGATTTATACTAGAAAATTGATAAATGGTAAGTAGTATCCTCACAAATAAAAGATCATCCTATATTTTCTCTGATCACTTCCCTACAAAAGTGGGAAACTCTATCCCACAAGTCTAAAACTCTACCGAACCAACTAGAGGCAACCATTTGAGAATGGATTGTATGAAACCAATCCACACAGAGGAAACACCATAGGGTCTCTCTACCACTATGGAATGGATATATGAAATTATTTTCCCCCTCTGTCATTTCACACTACCGATTGAAGTGAATGACATCAAATCATCTCTTTTGGAGCCTCCAAGCATATGGGTTATGATAAAAGGCTCCACTGGTATTGCAAGGTGTCGAACCAAGGATACACTATGGTAAAAGTGAATCATGAAATTGTGCTTATTGTATTTGGGGAAGTATGTTAAGATGTCATACCACAAACCATACATGAGCCTCTAAAATATAATCCCATTGTACCTAAAGGTTATCCTTTACCTTTCTCACCCATTCACCTCAACCATGACGTCCTATGATACCTTAACACATCAAGATTCCCTGAATGAAAATATTCCTTGACAACATCCACTAAACCTCTAAACCATATACATTTTGTTGTAATGTATCTCCCAAATTGTTTTTATCGCATCATAAAAAAGTTCTTGATGGGGGAAGTGTACATCTTTCTTGCGAGTTTGAAGCCATGTCAAACATAAATATAAAAATTCTCTACCAATTCCCCATGTGACATAGGATAATACTCAGAAATAAAATTGAATTATAAAGGCAATCTCACCCTGGTAACCAAAAATAAAATAATAAAAGTATATAGGATAAATATTATACGTTAAATCATCCAAAAAACCTCTTGGGAATAGGCCCCCATGGTATGCATTTGTCCTCACCTCCATCCTCCAACTCCCTCAGCCCAGAGTGTACCAATTAGGGATGGTTGTGTTCAACAATTGATCCTTTTAAACCCACCCATAACTTCTGCACTCCTCTACCATATCCATCATCATTCATAACTTCATCCCCTATCTGTGTCTCCACTAGTGTGGTCTATCAACCGTCTCCCTCTTAGAATCATAGTGTTTTGGACAATCTTTCTTGAGATATCACCGTATTCATTAAGCAAAACACTTCATATATTGTGGAATACTATAACAATATAGGGAGAACCAATCCATAGATAAACTATATTGGGATATCCCCAAAACCATCTCACATTCTTAGATATCAAAAGCATACAATCAGCTACCAGCTATCGAGGTCTCTACTGTGATGATACTTCCACTTCCTCTTTTTTCCATGAACTCCATTGAAACTCATTCTAGATAGATTAGAGTGGGTTTGAAAATAATAATTTTTATCTATATCCATCCCTACTATAATAACATTATCTACCAAATTGTTATAGGTATAATGTTTGAAAATAAATACCTATGATCTGATATCCAGTCACAAACATTACAAGGACTTCTTGGCCTTTATCCGGTTATTCATCACCAGATCTGAAGAAAAAAAGATATAAAAATCGATTAGTGTATGCTGAAACCAAATAGTATCCCTGATGAAAATACATGAAGTGTACATAGTTTTCCAACATCAGGTAATCTATGAAAATTGTTAGAAGAATAGGGTTTTGAAACTCTTCCAATAAAGTCCATGTGTCTATCTGCCTAGACCATATAATCCCACCATCACTTACCAGAACACATGAACCTAAATTCTGTACAATTTAAATAGATAGTCTTTGGTGTATCCCTAAAATTGAATACATGAATGATCCTCTATAATTATTCCTCTACCACTTGGGGCTGATTCATTCCACTAAAGGATGATGGCTTCTCACTCAAGAATTATCGTGATCGATCTCTCTCACCTCAAGCACTTGTATTTACCTAAAAAATTTCGTTATGAACACATGAGACATCATGATCCACAATAAAAACTTCATGTATGATACTCTCAATGAGATTTTTATCTATTAATAGATTCCCTCAAGGAGCATCAACTGTACCCTCCTGAGGAACTCATGGAAGATGTCTCGGATGAATACTGCAGTACAATAAATCATAAAAATGATTATTCAATATAAATAATCTCATTTTAAAATAGAAAACCCATAATAAGAAACTGAGATTTAAAACAAAACCCAACACTATTGAAACATATCCCAACATCCCATGGAAATTTCAGTCTCATCAAGACAAGAGTTAGCTAGGAACTTATGGAAACATACCTCTCATGTTTTGTAAATCTCATCTCCAGTCTAATAGACATCCCAAGACCTGGATTATTGAGGAAAAAAACTTCCTCTCTAATACCAAATATTAATTAACCAACAAAAGTTACCCTTGAACTTAGCACCTGACCCAATATTTCACATACATGAAGGGAATTCCCGATTCCCATGGGCTGGTGTAAATCTCCCATGCATCGAACAAAAAACCAATGGGAATTATTTCACCCAACCTAAACAAACACATAGAATTCATATACATTAATATATAAGGAACATAAAAAATTCAATAAAATATATTCCATAACTCTAAGAAAATAAATAAACAAAAGGACTATAGAAGTAGAAAAAACTCCAAGAGAGAAGTCCAACTGCAATGGATCAAAACTAAACAGCTACTCCTTATGATGGCATAGATGAAATACTACCATCTCCTCACCAGTAAAACAACTCAGCTGACCTGAAACCTCACCTCCTCACGGTGGTGCCTTGCCTTTCCATTAATTAGAAGACATATATATGTCTATACAACACTGAAGAGGTGTGCTTGGTGTGAGAAAATATGAACAAAACAATCCCACCCAGGTCTTCCATAACAAGTATCTTTATAACAATTCTTGTATTCTAATTTTAATTATAACATTTCATGATAATCAGTAAATAATTTTTAAAGAATAATAATGAACATTTCCCTTAATAAAAATTCTAAAAAAATAAGGTTTATCAATTTCAAATAATATTTTCTATATCATGTTTCACAAGAATAAACATGTATATCTCAGCTAAAATGGAAATCCAAGAAATACAAATAAAATCACATGTATCAATACCAAGGATTAAAATTGGCCAGACTAAAAGACTACTCATACCACAATAAATCAAGTGCATAATCTGTCTCCTAGAATATAGGTGTATGCCATAGAGGAATACCCCAGGAGTAAAACCCCCTAACAATTCTAATATTGGTCCCCTAGATTAACATGCCCAGGAAATAGGTGAAATACCATTGTGAACACATCCTGATAATCACAAATTGGATGATAGCCTGATGATAAACCTTCCACTAAAGTACCAAAGGTAACCCAAGTGCTTGTCTTCTCAATTCATTCTAATGATTTGAAAACAATTTCAAAACCATTTTATAAATCCATTTCAATGATTTGAAAATACCACGTTTCTTTCCATTTATCAGAAACCAGAGAAAACCATTTTTATTTAAAACATATTTACAACACACACAAATAAATCAATCTGATTCCTTGTTTAAATAAATTTTAAAATAAAGTAGAATAATGTGTATCAATAAAGGCCAGATATGGAACCCCAACCCCAAAACTCAGGTTGCACAAGCTCGAAATGGGATCCACCAACAAAGAAAACTCAATGATGTTAATGGTGTATCTAGAAACAAATCCAGATATCATGACTGTTCCCATTTAGAAAAGAAGGGTCAATGGAAATTAGGAAACCCACATTCCTTAGGAATGAATACCCTCTATAGCATAACTGATAGAGGAACAACCACCAAAATGAGATCGTAGAGTTTATCTAGAAGAAGACATGAATAAACCCCAATTTCAAACCTATGAATCCGATAACGCAACCCACTTATACAAAAAAGATCAATGGTAATGAATATGTATAATGATCTCTCATGCAGAGACACACACCATAACTATAATGAAGATCGAATCATGAAGGGATCAATCCGGAATGAACATTGCTTCCAAAAATCACTGGAGGAGAAATATATGTCAAGACCAAGGGAGGATTGCCAGCCAAAATGGGTACTTAAGAATGAATAGTACCTTAACCATTCCATGCTCAGAGAATTACATGACATGTAACTCTTTTATATGTCATGAAATCAATGGTATTTAAGTATGGACAAAAAATTGTCACCACTGATTAAAAATGAAATATTTAAATAATTCATGATGTGAAATAGATATTCACATTTTGTAACCTTTCACAACATAAATACCATTCACAGTTTGAACCCAACAAGTGTTGTAAGTTATATTAACATGTTACGTGTTTTGAAATCCTTCTGGATCCTATGGAATCCACCAGTTAAAGATGAGATTACAATAAATATTTTACTTCACCATTGTCGGTTTCCTCCCAATTACTTCTTGTCATTATATAGACAATAGAAAAGGAAAAACATGATGTGGTTAAGGATATACCTGAAAGATCGATAATTATATGTTATAAAATAGAAAATAAAAGGGGTGATAATCACAAATATAAATAATTAGGCATGATTTATCATGATTTCATAATGTCAATATGAGAATATGGAAACAAATTTTTACATGAAATCACAAGACTTGGTCTAGGTAAACTACCAAGACATCAAAACATAATGTGCTTAGTATAAACTCTTATGCATATACATGGAATATAATGAGACTAAATCATTACCCTATGCATTGGATAACTATCTGGGCACACTGATCATATTCATATCATGTACATGTGTAAGTGTGACACATAGATATTTCAACTAAAAAGTGACAGTGTATAAAGATTCATAAAATGGTTCATTAAGAGAGAAATGGGTCTCAAATTACATATAAGAAAAAAAGGAAAATATTTGGATTAGGTATGAAAATAATAAAACATGAATATTTGGAAATTATTTGGCATAATAAAGGACAGATATTTCATTAAAAAATAATTGAAAAATTCAAAAGATAATTTCAACATCATAAAGGTGGAAGATGATGAATCATGTGAGGGATTAATGAGAGTGAAACTCATCACCCATCACCAAGATATAATATGGTTAGTAAGTGGGATGTGTAGGATAATATCCCATTAATATGAATTGTAAGACAATGTGTGTTACAAAAATATTGTGCTTGAATAATGTGGAGAAAGTGATAATCCTTTACCTTAAAGGGGTGATTCCAAAAGGTTATGAGGAGCTTCTTGAGAGATTTTGGGAACCTTGAGAGGAATATAGAGATAGTATGGAAGAGTAGGTAAATTATTTTTAGTTTTATAGTGAACATGAAGAGGATCATAACTAGATTTATATAGGAAATAATTGGTGAAAATTTTATTATTTCTCAGACATTGGTTTTGGAATCAATATAACAATGTAATACCAAACAGAAACCATAATATTATTTTTTCTCATGGATTCATCTAAATAAGATTGGTTTTTATTATTCTATAAGTTAAATAGGTGAACACAATAATATATTACACTTTGTGGTGTTTAAGTGAGCCATGTTTCAAAAATAGTGATTTTAAAACCCTAAATATAATATTGGTTTTGGGGGATTTATGAAGGATTTAATAAATTAATAAAATAACAAAATAGAAACATTATAT
The DNA here is from genome assembly GCA_963277665.1 of Viscum album. Taxonomy (NCBI): domain Eukaryota; kingdom Viridiplantae; phylum Streptophyta; class Magnoliopsida; order Santalales; family Viscaceae; genus Viscum; species Viscum album. The sequence goes on from OY728137.1 coordinate 1,757,189,051, forward strand.
TATAATGGAAACATAAATTTGGTCATTGATACCATTTATAGGAATATTTATATCAAATTTGTTTTATAGGACATCATAATACACAATATATATTTATACCGTATTTAATTTTTACTTTATAATTCAACTATCTCAGGAAATTATGAAAAATTCACTATGTTATAATTTTGACATGATGGTTCATAAAATGATATTAATTTTACCAAAATAATTCTATAAATATGTGAAATTAATCATTTAAATAAAATATAATCATTTATTAAAAAATATAGTTTTTTTACTATATATATTTTATAGCACAAACAAAAATTATATTTTAAATTAGAAATAATATTATCACACATATTAAAAAAATTTCTTTTAATAAGAATATTAATTCAAATTTATTTTCATTAAAAATTAATAAATTCATAAAAGGGTGTCTTGGTCAAATATATATATGTCCCCCAAAAATACAATTTTTTTTCTTATCAAAATAATTTTTTATCCAACTCATTATCCAATAGTTGAATGAAATTGTAAATAGTGAATAAAATTAATAATTTAAACACAAAATTATATAAAATAATGTTGATATTGTCAATATACATATACCTTTATTTCCCTTGTGAACACTATAAGGTTAGTGTGGATAATAGTGAGGCTTCTAGGGGATGGTTCAATATACATGGTTTGGGCTGTGACCTTGATGAGAATAAAAATTTCTTGTAAACATTTTAATCAATATTTAGTCATTCGATATTGGATTTGGATTAGACAAGAGTAAACCCTAGTCATTCTATCTTACAAAAAATCTTTGAGAAATGGGATTTATATGGTACAATCCTATTAGTAGATTCTATCACTTTTTTTCTGTTGGATTAATCATAAACGTGTATTTATACTAATTATATCATCAATGATTAGTTGATATATTATTAGTGGTTATGGTTTTTAACAGTGATTTAAATATTTTATATCATTTAACTATCCAAAATTATTAAAGTTGTGAATTATTTTCTATAAAAACATTACATAAATATTTTGTTTAATTTAGTGAAAAGGTAAATATTTTTAAAAATGATCAGGTTACGATTCCAATAGTCCTATTTCTAACGGTCATATAGTTTCCTTAAAATCTATAAATACCTTTTATTACAACAATTATTTATTAAATTTTATTATCTACCAAGGTTATAGATAGTTTCATTTTTAAAATTAATATTTTATTATTAACATTTGGTTGTATTTCTACAATTTTTTTTATGGGTATGGTCATTATGGTGGATTGAAGAAATTTAAATTTTCATATATATTACTTATCTTATTTTCTATTTTTACCCATTTTGATATTTGGAATTATTATTAGTGTTTTTCTAACTAATTAATCCTTATTCATTTATGATAATGATGTCTTTTTGGATTCTTTATGTTATGTACTATGTGACATAATTATACAAAGAGAAATTTCATTGATAAAATTATGGGTTGTTAGATGCTAAATACTCTTCCATTGTCATAGTACCCTGGAAAAACTAAAAAATATCCTAGATACACACTAATCAAAATGTGTTTGGATAAACCACTTCCCTGAATATCCTATCAAACATTATCTAAGTGAAAATCATCTAATCTTGTTTCAACATCACCAGACTCCACCATCACCCAAAATATCCCTAAATAAGACTTGTTGCTAGAACCACCATCTGATAAAGAGTTGTCCTCACATGGAAGAAAATACAAGTGACTACGTTATGTAAGTCAATAGATGCTTTGTGTTCTGGATCACTATAATACCTATGTGGACAATTCCTTTATAATTTATGTAGCATACTTATCTTATGCACATCCTCAATTGGTACAATTGGCACAACATTCTCCTCAATAGGTGGTGGATCGAATAATAAGCAACACGTAAACACCACTTAAAATACAGATCCTTAAACTAATGCCTTATCACTTGAAAGATCATAATTAAAATCCCACTATAGAACCGAGGATAACAACAAACATTGTGGTATTTTAAAATATAATAAATTTTTACTATGGTTAGGAAGAATATCTTGGGATCTGACTGAAGAAGGATATGAAAGCCACAAAACATTATTATATGATGCATGTACCAATGTTTTCCTACCACCAGTTCCTAAATGTTTTGAGTCTAAATATAGGTTATCGTAGTCTTAGTGAATAGAAACATTGTTCACCACACAAACAATGGAGTCCCTAGAATGAAATATGAATTTGAAACACTTTAAAACAATCTATATAAATCCAAAAGAAATATCTCTACCAGATAATCCCAATATTGGGGTCCCAAAGATGAACATTCTCTAACACCGCTGTATAGTAACTCGTCCCACTCAGGCATGCTTGGCCTAAGGATGGTTGAGCTGTCATAACCCCAAGACCACCTCCAATAGGCTAGGGGAAGGAATACAGTTCTAATTAGGCATATCAAAAACATGAGAGGCCATAAACCAATGGCACTTGTATGCACACACACACATTAATCTCCATGAAATATTGTTGAAATAATATTACCATTGATACAAAAAAAAACGAATACATAAATCCATCTAAAAATTAGACTATAAAAAAAAGAATATAAATCCTAGAAAGGGAAAATTTTACACCCATACAAAAATATAAAACAATCCAACCTCTTCATATGAAGTGGAATTATTTCAAATTAATCCATCAATACACACCTCAGTATTTCAATCTCACTATGATCTACCTACACTTGGTCCTCCAAGGTCTCCATAAAATGTAAAATTATCAACATAAGATATGACATGTGTGGGAAGAGACCATGCAATGGTGAGTATAAAAATACCATGTAGGCACCACAAAATCCCAAAACAAATGCATGTTGTAAAAGGAAACATACCAATCATCCCAAATGTGGTAACAAACACCCAAGTGAGAGATTACATAAAACTCCATATATAACATTACTTGACTATACATGACTATTCAACCCATCTTCCCATGTTATGGGGACTATGATATGTGACATCACCACAGTGATTTCTAGTCTAATATATATTTACTGGTCTCAAAATAAAAGTATCATGTTCTTAACCATACAACCTACCACTATATTTTACTCAACGATCAACGTTATCACTCATCCTAGATAACTCAGTCTATCCTCTAAGCCATCCATGATAGAAATAACCAATACATCTCACTCATAGAGTATATATATTCCATCCTTGAAGAAACTCATCCAAGGGGAGACACTCATCAGTCATCTCTTATTTGATGGAACATACCCTAAATCCCTGATGACATACATAGAAGAGAAAATGAGTTTCATGTATCACTATGAAGATAGTTACACTATATCCCATAATATATTGATACTCGAATATGAGATCCTACCACTACCTAATAGGGGACACAAATAACCCTAATGGAACCCAAATATATCATCTCATAGACAAGGGATCACTCTCAGGACTATTGGGGGAGACCAAACACCTAATCTGGAACCCTAGAGATTATAACGCTATGATATGTGATGACAACAAAGTATGTTGTGGGATTCTACAAACCCTACAGTGACTCAAATCAATTCTACATAAATAAGGGATCATAACTAGGACCATTATGAGACACAAAGAACCAAATTTTGGAACTATTTTGCATGAAAGGGATTGTACACATGATGATACTGCAAACCCTACCGGATCAACGATCTAAGTAGAGGGATCAATGCCCACACATAAGGGAATCACTGATACCATATACCCCAATTAGGGAGACAATGTTACGGAGGATCTTGCCTCGGGATGTTGGATGGATACACATACTTTATCTGAACACACCCTATAGAGGGGATGACAATATTGTGTAGAGGTCGTAATACCACACTATACCCTCATAGGGATAGTTCAAGGTAACACTGCCACTGATACTCATATATGAAGCACTAACAAGATTCTCATATGAGTCACCTTGCATTAATTATATCATGCCAAACCCATGGTACCATTTTTTCTATGCATATAACTAGTTAGGATATGATCCTAACATGTTGTATCCAAGTATTAAAGAAATATGTGCATAAGGGAGAATCCTTTGAGGGTACTACACATGGTGTACCCATAATACATGACATGTCTCTCGAAACTAGCCCCTATCTATGTCCCACCATTACTCTAAAGGTATCATTTTCATACAAGACATATATCCCATGTCTCATGGTGTGTGAGATCATCTAAAAAATGGGGTTTTCTCACATATAGATAGCCTTGTTGGCTATTAACTTATACACAAAATCTACCATAGGTACCCGGTGAGTCTTACATCCCAGGAAATATGGTCTTTTCATTCATCCCACAACCATATATATCAACCATTCCCATTTCATATAATAATATACTATCAGATAGTCATGTATCTGGACAAGGATAGTCTGGCCATGTCCTCAATTGTATGACATTGTCTCACTACATGACTGTAACCCAGGTATATAGAAGGTAGTACCAAATATATCATCTTCCTTGTACAAGATAAACACATTGCATGTTATCTTACACTACATGTAATTTGATCGTGAATTCCAAATATGAATCCACTATGAGCAATCAAAAACCCCCAATTTCCACAAGAAACCCACATATTTGTCCTTGGGGATCTATAGAAGTCTAGATAGAAATATAAAACCATAAAAATGGATAAATGGTGGTCATAATGAAGAAATCATAAATTCAGCTACCTCATGCTGAAATGTTAAAGGTTTGGGTTGAAAACGACACCTAGAAGTTGCAGCACTCTGATATGGTGATGATAATTATTTAAAATAGGGTACAATAGAACATCCTCCCCCTCAGTTATCCCTTGTTTTGTCTGCCATACAAAGTGGAAAACTCCCCCATCCTTTTATGTCTGGATCATAAGTTTTCATGATATATATTTTTTATTTTTTGTTAAAATTAACTAATATACCATCAATACTTTTTCTAATGCTATCCCTCAAATAGAAACCTAACACGAACAAACTTTATGGAACACCTAGGGTGAAACAAATATTTTGAACTCGAACGCGGTCTCAAAATCCTCCCCCAAGACTCCTCTTGAGTGTTATTACACATTAAAAAAACAACACATATGTTATAAAACTTTTAATATCTATAATATCACAACACCAATTCCATCCAGGACATAGAGCCCCATACTAAATCATCCCATTGATTTTGAAATATTCATATAAGTATTCAAAAGAATTACATAAAAAATATCTAGTCATTACATAGTAGAAGTATATTACAATCCCTAAATCAACTAGATTTGATATTAGATAAATCCTAATCCCTATCAAGTATGAATTTCACATATAATAATGTGTCCAAAATTAAATACCAAAATTAAACAGGTTTAGTAGTGATATAAACACTGATCATGACCACCTTGAGTTGGTATAGTCTTGCATGATCACTAAATCCCCCCAATAGTCCAATAAAATACATATATATATATAAATATAGGAATCAAATTACATCTATACTCAATAATGGAATCCCCAAAAACTCTCACTCAAATGTGGAAGAAGCGTGTTAATACATTATAGAACGCATATTGTAACAAATATCCACGTATTAAAGGATAACTATCACCCAACCTACCAAAGTATTGCTCAACCAATATCACATCAATGTGTATTATTGTGTTATTAAAAGAATATATATCTCAAATTTACCACAAAACAACTTCATCCCTGATTTATTCACTCTCTTTCCCCAACTACTTATAACATATTTTTTTCTCTTCCATACATACACATCCAAAAAACCACATACCACATCATTGATCTAACCACTTTTCAATGAGAATATACTATATCAACACATCAAGTTATCACATCACATCCTCATTAGAGTAGTGTAACATGAACATGGAGGAAATATATCATATTTTGTCCTATTTCATTGAACATCCCTTTCTATGTATCTACATCACAAAAAAAACCATGTTATCCAATATATATATACTAGTAAAAAATCTATTAAATATTGTATACATATACCTAATTCCTTGACCCATCACAATCTATACTATATTGGAACGGGGATAATGAAAGAGGCAGGAGTCAACTATCTGCTCCCTCTACTAACTAAATGTTGGGAAGAAACTACCAAAACAAAAAACCATATGTGTCTCGGTAAGTCCACATGACTCAAGTGGTGGTGACTAAAAAATATTAACAATATATACGATTAATAATAGTTACAAAGAAGCCTAAACTAGTAGTTTTTCCAATAATATATCACTATTAAGAAAAATTTACACCATATCATTATTAATGTTTTATAATTGTGGTTGTTATCACTACAAGACAATAAGATACATTATTCATAGATTAAATCCAGGAAAATTATAAAAACATTCCATTTCATTCACCATTAATAAATTCTAGAATAACCCATACATGAAAAATTACATTTCTCAAGGATTATTTACTTTTTAAGCATTCATTAACAAACTTTCCTCTTAAAGTAATTCATTATTCATTACTCTCACTTATTATGTCCATCCCTATAAATTAGTCATATTTAGTCAATCCCATATCATTAATCATATAATATCTCATAATTTATCAATTTCAACCCTTTATACATTACCCATTTTATTTGTCCCAACCATGATACATGCAAATAGGATACAATAAGCAAGAAATAACCATAACAATCGTGACCAATATCCATCTTCCTACATAAAATAGACATATGACCAAAAGAAACAATCACAAAAAAATATTATCCCATTGAATCTATTCCAAAAAAACAACCACGCTAGAAACTTCCAAAATCTAGAACCAAGAACCAAACAAGAGTAAACATTTGAAAACATTTAAAAGAAAAAAACACATCTCCCACAACAAAAACATCAACCAATTACTCATTTTATAACACTATAATATTAATTTAGAACATTAGGAATAATCAATAACATTGATATTACAAATTTCTATGGTATAGGATTGTTATCGTCATTAAGTGACCATTAATTTATATAAGGTGAATAAGTCACTTATATAGAACAAAACAATATCTACAAATATGAAATGTCAACTAAGATCATTAAACTTTAAATATTTTATAAATCAAATCTATTTCAACACTTTTCCCATCAATTTTGATATATCCTAAAAGTTATATTGATTATGATAATATATTCTATCTAGACAATGAGAGAATATATGGGATAATCTAATAATTATTAATTAATAACAAAGGAGAAGTCCCAAATAATCTACCATTACAAAATTAGTGACAATAGTATTATATGATTAAGGAAAGGATGGATATCACAAGGAAATTAATTTTGAAATAAAACCTTTTAAATATATATAAAAAACAACCCCCATAAATATTTCAATGCCAAATTTACTAAATTGAACTAACACCTCTACCATAGAATAAATATGAATGGAAAAGAGGGAAAATAATGAAAACTCGGAGTGTAACTCACCTTGGATCAGAAGATAAATGATATATTGAAGCATAGAGTAAAAATACCCAAAAAGATTATAAAATATCTCAAAGGATACACCATTTACCACCAATGAAACAAAAAATTTCAAATGAAATATGTGATAATTAATGATGGGGATTCAATTTATTATATTTTTTTAACAACCAAAAAAACCCCAAAATATAAGTAATATAACTATTATAAACCCCAGTGCAGTAAAAAAACATAATATACCATGAATATTTGATAACAAATAACATTAAAACTAATATATTTAATTATTTTCCCAACACGATACTGAGATCCACACTAAACAGTTAAAGACCATAGAATTATAGCACAATCATAAAAATCCATTGAAAACCAATACACCTTAATAGATAATTAAGGCACAATGAAATGTACCAGGGTGAAATACACCTAAATATGTAGAACAAAGAAAACTGACAACCTATGAATCTATTTTACAATGATAAAAATCTTGTTGTAGTGTCCCTTATATAAGAAATTTTTGGAACACCTCTAGACTCACCCCATCACAAACCCCAATATATGTTGTACGACCAACCTCAAGTACCCTTTACTCAACATATTATAAAAATTTTAACATAAGGATCCTTAATGAAATTATTACCCATAAATAGTCATGCTACAACAAGCACCCCACACACTACAACTTCACATCCACTTCAAGGAAAATATAAAATGAAATCGTACAGTTCCTCCATTCACTACAATGAACCAGAATAAAAAAATCTATATCTTCTAACCAAATCATTACAACACATCATAATGATCAAGATTTTTATTAAACCCTCTAGTAATTTTTTTCCAAATCATCAGAAACATGACATTTTAGTTTAATAGCATTATAATCTCTACAGGTTTCATAACACAAAACACTGAGCTTTAAGTGAATTTATATAATTTTTCTAAATTGATATTATTTAAATGTGAGAGATATAAATTTGGGAATGAATTAGAGGGTATGAATATATGTAACCAAATTATGAATTATACTTATTATAGTACTACTCAGTACAATTACATTGATTAATTCTGACGAAACCAGAACTCAATTTTTTGGAAAAATATTTCTATGCTTCCAAAATGAGTTTTATTAGAAAGTGATTTTTAACAAAATTTGTGCACATAAATTATAATTAATTAATTATATTTTTGTAATTTTAATTTATTAAATGATCAATCTTTTTTGAATCTCCAAATAAAACATTACATAGGGTAAAATTTATTGATTTATCTAAATTGATTTATTTTTTCTGTAAATTGTGAAAATAAAAAAATTTAAAATAGTGCGTTTTTATTTTCATTAATGAAATTAATTTTAAATTACATTTACATTTATATTTTTTATTAAATTGATATATGAAAAATTTTATTTAAAATAATATAATTAATTTCATTTGAAATAGTAATATTTATGAATTTGATAACAGTTAATTTCAATGCTTATAACACATTTTTGGAACTATTTTCCATTGTATTTTATGAATTTAGATTAATTTTTTCTACCAATTATAATGTTACAATCATGAAAAATGTGTACCAAATTTTTTATCATTAGGTTCACATTTTTTTGATTGGTCTCGTTTGTTTTTTTCATTATGAATATTAACCATGGTAAATATTTTTCACCATGGTAAGTGTACGATGGGTAAAATAAGGTCAAATATTTTGAGAAAAGGTGTAAAAATCAACAAAAAAATTGAATTTTAATCATTTTATGTTCCTAATTGATCATTATTCTTCCCATAATAGAATATTTGAGATTTTTTTCAAAATTATTTTTATAATATAATTAATGTTATTTATATAATGAATATTCCAAAATAATGATCTATTGTTTTTATTTTATATAATATATTCACATAGAGATAAGAATATGTTATGAAAGATTATAAATGTTTATTTTTAAATATATTTATTAATTTTTTATTATTAAAATTTTTAATTTATAGTAATGCTAAATTACATAAAATGCTTACCTGATGATGGCATAATACTTAAAAAAGTAGTATAAAAAAGAATATATATGACTTAAAAACATAAAACGTTATGTTTTTTGGATAAATTATGGTTTGAAATTAATTATATTTTTGATAATAATTCATTAATTATTTACAATGTGTTTATATTTTAATTGAGTTTTCATATTGATGTATTTAAAGTTAAATTAATAATAATGGTGTCATAAATGACATTAACGATATTTTATGAAAAATTATATTTTAATAAATTTATTGAAAATCATCAAAATATTGATATAGGAATGGTAAGATGAAAAATTGATGAAATTTCATCCCATGACTATTTATGATCCAATTTTTATCTTATAAGTATATTTATAACAATATATGTTTGGAAAAGTATTTTCTAGGATTAAGGTTAAAATTGGTTATCAATGGGGAAAAACCAAAAGAAAAGGAATTAAATACTAATTTATCCATTAAAAATTAAATTTTTTGAATGTATTTTAACGAAATAAAATCTTGTGATAAAAATATCCAACATGGCTCCACTTTTTCATTAAAATAAATAAATTATTTGTAAAAGAATTTTATTTTTTCTATATGTGTCCTTTCCACCCCTTATAAAATGAAACCAGAATTTTTCTTATTTAAACCGCATTGAGAAATATATTTGACCAATACCTACCCTATTTTGTACTGAAATTTCTAATAAACTATTTAGAGGTTCTGGTCTTCTTATAAGACCATCCCATGGCAGATAAGAAAAGATCTAATGGAGGTCGATTGAAGGATAAATAGTCATCCTACAAGACCACTTTCAATATATTTCCTATTATACTCCATATTAATCTAAGTTTGTTATCATAAAATAATTACAAAAATATAAAAAAGATATTCTAAATCTATTATTATTATGAAAACACCATTATTAACCCTCTTTTATATCAAAATGGGAAGTTAAAGTATCGCTCCTGCTTACATGTGGACCACCACCACCACGTAGTAGCGGTATTCATATTCCAACACCATTTTAAGGTGTGAATTTTATGATGGGCTTACAGTTTCCATTTGATATTTATGACATAATTTTTATTCTAGAATTCTAATATCCAATCCACCTTCTAACATTCTAATCCATTAGAAAATGACCACATTTCTTATGTGTACCTGCAGACTACCACCTCTATGAAGTGATGCTATTTTTTTTGATTCCGAATTACATAGATGGTAATACTGATATATTTAATGTGTAATTTTTTTCATGTTATAATTATGGTTTTTTAATTTTTAAATAATATTTATCTTTATTTTATTCTTTTCTTTATAAAATTATTACATAATTCAGCCGCACATACGTCCCACTGTCTCCCAAAATGATTTATATCCTTTTATATGTAGAATATTTTAGATAATTATAAATATGTATATAGTGAATATTTTTTATATTTATATCATAAATAGTATTTTTTATATTATGGTCCCATGATAAATATATTTTAACTAGAAATAATGAACAAAAACATCCATGAAAATAAGAATCAATTAACACTAAAAAATGGTGATCTTAATAAGAAATTATTAATGAACGAGTTCTGAAATGTTATAAGGGGTCCATGTATGATATTTTAGGTATTTAAATTACTCAATTATGGAATTATAATAAATATTCTATTTTTATATTGGATGTTAGATAACTTTTTATGAATTTTGAACTTTAGGTAAATGATTTTTGTTAAAATCTTATTGTTTATCGGGATTTGTAAAGGTAAAGGTTATAATGATGATATTTAATAACCGATAAATCCTGAATTCCATGAATATTCTATATAAACTATTAATCTATAAGGATCTCATGTGTTTATATCATTTTCCTGTAATTAAGAACTTAATTTACATAAATAATGCTTTTAAGGAAAAATGACATTATTTATATATTCTGTTGAGAATCAGTTTTCTTCTATATCATGTCTTCTAAAAATGATATAAATAATTTTTTTAAAATATTTCTATGAATTTTAAATAAATATTTACTAATTATTTAATTCCTATAAAAAATTTTAAAATAAATATTCTTTTCAGTTTTTAAAGGATATATTTTTCATTTTTTAACAAAAATGTTAAAGGAATCATTATTTTTACTTACATTGAATGACTAGAATATCCCCCACCATGAATACTAAATGAAATGAAGTTTTTTTTTAAATTATTATATGGTTATTTTTAAATAAAAAAATTTCCCTTATATTTTTCAATATTTTAAAAATAATATAAGTGAATGTAAAATGAAAAATTTATTTTTGTCAGGAAATATTCCATGTTAAAATGTAATAAAAATTTCTCATTTATGATAACATAGTTTGACGTAAGTTATAATTTACTTGGGTTATGAGAAAATGATACCATACATACTATTTCACTATATAGTTTTTGATTACATTGATGATAGTTTTAAAAAATCTATTTATTTTCTATGGGTTATGTCATGATAAAATGTTGAAATTTTGATAAATCCCATTTGATTTACCTAGATTGTAAAATATGATGTATGATTTATGATATTTTAGAACATATTTTAATATATTATGATTATATTATTGGTGGTAAAATAATTATATTTCCCTCTAATTAATTTGGTAAATATTTTTATTTCATGGGACAATAATGACTAGATTGGGAAGTGAATACAGTTTAGTAAGGGACTATGGCCACTATAATAGTCATGTGATTAAACCTTGACTAAGGATTTGATTATATAGAACATAAAACCAAACCAGTATGATAGTCTTATAAGAAAGCCTTAACTATAGAAATGATTTTATATGATTGAGTATATTCCATAAAGTTACTTATTATGTTAGTGCTTTTCTCTCTTAAATGATATTTGGTGATTCAATTATAATTAGTGTTTTATGATCTTCCAATAATAATAACCTGATTTAATATTATGTTATATGATATGTTGGGTATGGATTTTAAAATTGTATGCCCATGTTATCATCCTCATATCTTTATTTTATGTTTAATTGACCATTGATATCACCCTTTTTTACCCTTATTTTACATATGAGCTCACCCTATATTATGTTAATGTTTCCCTAGGATACAAATAATGGTTTTATATATTATAGTTTTAAAAAGAGTGATAGTTTATAGGAAATAAGTAAGAGATAATGTAGATATTTAAAGAACAATTTTTTTATGTATCTATGTTCCCAAATGCAATTAAACATTTCAGTTCAAGCATGGATAATATTTTAATGTAATTAATATTTATCTAATATAATTTAATATATATGTTTGAAAACTATGGGTCTCTATATAATATTTCATAATAATGTTTAATAAGTAATTGGATATTAGGATTTTATATCTTTTGTTTAAACCCTCTGTATAATTCTCTGTATAGGATAACATCCTAATGTTTTTTTAAGGTAGAGATTATGTAATATTTATATAAATATTTCCCTTATCATGACAATATAATTGGCTATGTTTATGAAACATATGTATCTTGAGGTAATAATAATAAACGAGTTTATGGATTATATATCAAAAATAATTATCGTTCCTGGGGAGTGTTCCCATACTACACTACTGGCTTGACACTCCCTGAGGATATGATTTTAGTAATTCTAATTTCCATTTAAGAATATTATGGACAATTTTAATAGATAATGATCATAGATAAATTATGATAAAACTATACTATCATAGACTGATAATATGGTGAAATTATTTAAATATATTATAAATTATTTTCCATGATTAGGTCATTTAACAATAATATAATTGTTTTCGTCACTATTTTTTTGGTCTTATCTAATTTCATGAACATGGAGGAATCGTTTTGATAACAAATGGCATAGACAATGCAATCATTTACCACCCGAGAAATTGAATGAGATGGTAACTTGAAATCCAAAACTTTTTATTATGTCTAGTATGATATCTCGATATAATATTAACAACATAAACACAATAAATTTTCCTAACATTATAAATAAGTAGAAAATATGATTTTATGTATGCTCAAGTGGCAATGATCATGGTAGTAAGAAAGATAAATTTTCTTTTATGTCATGAATGTAGGAAGAAGAACCTACGATAATATATCAAAAGAATGGGAATATTTTTTCTATATAGAAGTGACGGGAATAGAGATACCATATTATAAGGAATTAAATTTATTATATTAGATGAACTTGAGAATTATCTTAGTTAATTAAACAATCCAAGGGTCAACTCTTATAAAAAGTAAAGACCTATGTTATTACATTTATTGAAGAGGAGGGATTAAATTTTTTATGTATTGGGATTTTAGAATTTTGTTATTGAGGTGTAATATCAATGATATTATGATTATAAGAATCATGAAACATATAAGGATTGTTCCATATTAGTGATTACTTAAGTAATTAATATCATATATTGAATGGTACTGAAAACCAAGAAATGTGATTTATTGGTATCATGATATTTTTAGACAAATAATGATTTAAGGAATCATAACACTTTATATGATCCCAGCATTGACTAAATACTATTTAGTTAGGATAAATATACGACTCACAATGATGAATAAAATGATATTTTATTAGTAGACTTGATAACCGTGTTTAACTTGATTAAAAACTGATTAATGCCAAATTTGATGAAGTTTATTTCATATTTATATTTATGGAATATATTCAATAGTCTTTTATTTTATTTGAGTAATAAATATTAGGTTAATTTTTTGAATAATTTATGTTTTCATTGAGGTTTTATATTGAGTCATATTATTATTATGTTTTAAAAAAATATATGTTCAATGTTTTCACATGTTTAAAATGTTAAATTATGAGATGCATTAGTTTGTATGAGGATAATTGTTTTCATGGTTCTAAAAAATATGTGATAAAAAAATTCAGTTCTTTGGGATTTCAATTTGGATGTTTATATTTTTATAGAGTAATACTGGGAACTTTTTATGGAAAGGATTAATTTGAACATTGTATGTTATTGAAGAGGTGTTTGATGTATTTTATTTATCCATATTTGATAACTTATGCTTAGAATTTGAGTTTATATTTAAAGGAAAAAAGGAATGGATTTTCATTTTTCTATGGATATTATGATCCATTAAAAGTTTTTTTTAGTTATTCAAGAAGGAAAATTTCATCTTGAGTTTTTAATTCTTGTAGTAACATATAAATTTGAAATTGATAAATGTAGATCTGATGTGTGAAATTATGTTTATGAAATTGAAATAAATAAAGTAACTATATTTTTTCTTTTTCATTATATTAATAGTGAGATAATCCATCACATTTATGAAAATGATCCTTAAATAAAAATTCTTCCACTTTCCTTAATTTCTGATGAATTTATAGACTTTTTACCACTCAGTAATTTATTATTTTGCATCAATTAACTTTTTCATGACCATGTAATCTATCACTATCTATTAGTCATTGGATGATAGTTTTATCATATATGTATTTAATTAAACTATCCACCAATTTTAACCTTATATGGGAACCCAATATGCATTATTTCATGTAACCATTATGTCTCTCACTTCCACTTTTCAATGGTTCTTTTATTATCCCACTTTACAATATGTGTTTTCAATAAATGTATTTTCAAACAATAATCCATTAATGGTTGAAATAAATTGGTTAGGGAATAATTTATTTAATGGGGGTATAATTTAAAACCCTGAATAAATTTCTTTAAAAGGATAATAAGCCTAATATATTTCTTTACATGCAATATTGAGCTTTAAGAAATTAAGATATACTATTAAAATATTATTTATTAAATGTGACTGTTATAACATAGTAATTTCATTAGAGGGTATGAATATGATTAACTAAATTATGATATATATATATATAATGGTCCTAATAAATTACCATTGACTGATTAAATCAAAGGATATAAACACTCATTTTTTAGTGATGGTTTTTAATACTTTAAAAATACATTTTCTTCAAAATAGATTTTTAATGCATTTTGTGCATATAAATTAGAATTCATTTACAAAACATTTATGAAATATATTTGATAAATTGGAATTATTTATGAATGTAGAATCTCAAAATATTATATTGTCAAATTTTTTGGATTTTTCTAAAATTATTGATATTTTGTTTGAATAGTGAAATTTTTTTCTCTTTCATATTCAATAATTTATTTTCATTAAATAATGTATTTAAAAATTCTCTTTAAATTTATTCATTTTTCATAATAGTTTAAAACAAATAATTATAATAATCTGTTTAATTCCATCTGAATCATCAATTTTGAGGATATTTATTTTATGAAATTTTTGTCCTTAAAATCACATTGTCCTAAAAACAAATTTTCATTAATTTTAATAATTTTTATTAATATTAATTTATGAAAATTATAGATATTTAATAATGGACAATAGATACCATATTTATAAAAAATTGGTTAAAGTTTTTCAATTTTTTCCTTTTTTGTAATTATGAATTATGACATTGGGGAATATTTGTCAACTCCGGAAGGTTAAATAGGTAAAAGATGTTAAAAAACGAAATAATGTATCAAAATCAACCACAAACATTTATTTATTTAATTTTAAAGTATTAATTCGACCATTTAAATCCCAAATTATAAAATATGAAATTTTTATGCCATTTATATCTCATAATCGAATATATATTATTTTAAGCAAATAAAATTTCAAAATGTGAGTCACTTTTAATTTATTTTAAATATTTATATAGGGATAATAATATGTTATTAATGAATATATAAGTTTTATTTTTTAATTATTAATTTATATTTATTATTTTAATTAGTTTATAATTGTTAGTAATGGTATAATTACTTTAAATGCTTACATGATACAGACATACATACAATGCATGCTATAGAAAAATCAAACTAAAATATTTCAAAAAGTTTAAAAGCAATATTTTCTGGATGAATTATGGTTTAAAAATAATTTTATGGTTAATATTAATTTATAATTTATTTTCTAATATATTTTTTTCAAAATAATGTTTTATTTTCTATGTCTTTAATGTCATATTAAAGGAATAATGTCAAAGATGACATTAATGATATTTTGTGAAAAATTATATTTTATTAAATAATTAATAAATCACAAAAAATAAGGTAAAGAAAACTAGAATAAAATGTACTACAAGCTTCATCCCTTATAAATTTATGACATAATGTATTGATTATATGTAATATTATTACCCATTAAGATATAAAACGTTTTTACTATGATTATGGATAAAATTTGGTAACCAAGAGACTAATAAAAAAGATATGGTTTTAAAAATAACTTAAATCTTTAAAAGTTTTATTTTTTGATGGTATATATATCATTTCATACCTTATATTTGACATATATCACACATGGTTCTACTTTATCAATAAAATTAATATATTATATTTAAATATCTTTATTAATTCCATTTTTGGTTTTATCTCCCACATAAAAGAGAACACCTACTTTCTATTCGTTACACCACATTGAGCCATCTAGCTTGACAAAAACCCATAAATTTATATTATAAATTTTTGTATACATTAATTATAGGATTAAGAATTATTAAATCACCATTTAAGGTTTCTTTAAGAGAAGAGGTAAAGGAGTCAAACCAATAGAGAGGTAATCATCCAACTTGACATATGTGAATTTTTTTTCTTTTATAACCCCTCTAAATATGTAGTATTATTTATAAAATAATGAAATAACTATTTTTAATAAACCTAATTATTATTCCAATTATGTAACCACTATTATTCACCCTATTTTCTATCAAATGGGAAGTGAAATTTTTTGCTCATGCATACGTGTAGACTACCATATCTACAAAACGGTATAATTAATTTTCCATAACCATTTTTCATGGATGTTTATTATGAATAGTTTAATGTTTATAAATGCTATGAATGAAATAAAAATTATTCTATAATTATAATATAATATCTACCATCTTACTTCCTAATCTTTTGGAATATAATAACATCAGTCATGAGTTGGTGTGAATTACTACCTCCATGAAGTGATGTGATTTGTTTTTTTTCTTTTATTGGATGTAATAAAAAAATTATTAGTGTATATATATTATTGGTGATGTAGTTAGGATTTTTCATGATAATATGATATTTATCATTCTTTTATTCTTTTCATAAAAAAATTAAAATAATTTTCTTACATACGTATGACCTACAACTTCCATGATTTGAGTAAGTTATTTTTATAGATATACCTTTTATGGATGATTATATCTATATATATATTAATTATATATTATATTTATATAAAAATAACATTCTATAAAATATTTAACCATGATCACTATACAAGGACTAGAATAACAGAACCGAAACTTGCATTAAAAAAATGAAACACTTGACACCTGAAAATGACGATCTTAATGAGACATTATTAATGAATAGGTTTTGATAAGTAATATGTGGATTATATATGATATTATAATCAATTAAAATAATCTGGTATATAATTCAAAAAAATTTAAAGTTATTATATAAGTGGTTAGATCACTTTTGAGGAAAGTTAAATGCAAGGAAAGGGATTTATGTTACAATGTCATTATTTATTGAGATTATTTAGTATAAGGTTTATGATATTGAAATTATATGACCCATATATAAATTAGATAATGAATATTATTTTAATATATTTATATTTGAAATGTTTCATCTCATTTTCCTCTATCTAAGACCTCAAGAGAGGGAAATAAATTTTTTTATGAAAAACCAACTTAATTTATCTCTTTGGTTGAAAGTCCTTTTTTTTCTATATAAGTGTTTGATGAAAATTATTTTTATATTTTTTTAATATTATAATTTAATTTTTAATTTTATATTAATCCATTATTGAATCTTTACAAAATAATTATAAAAGGGGTCTTCTTGTCTTTTTCTGAATGACGAAGTTATAAGACCCTGAGATTTTAAATGTTGTTGATAAATATCAGAAGTGTATAATATAGAAAATAAATATTAAAATAATGTTAAACAAAAATATTTTAAAATATATTTATTTTTAAATAAATTCAGTCTCTTCTGAGATGATTAATTTTTTGATGTATCGTAAAAAATCATATATTTATTAAAAACTATATTTTCATTTAAATCATTTAAAAGACCCATTTTGATTTAAATTTTATTTAAAAGTAAAATAAGTATAATTATTTTATAAAAAAATAATATATTTCATTATAAATTTTTTATGTTGGTTTATTATATAAAAACATTCTATACTTCAAATAATTTTCTCATTGGCAAATCCCATTTTTCAATGTGTCTACGTGTTTAATTTTAAATTATATTTTTTAAATTATATGAGTTAAACATTATAAAATGGATTAAATATTTGGAAAAAATATTTAACATTAGGTGACGTTTTAAACTTAATTTTGGGTCATAATGATTAATAAAAACAATAATAAATTAAATATCTTTTTTAATGTTAAGACATGGTTTTACGTTTAACATGTTATTTTATAAAACTGAATTTCAAGACATGTAGAATATTTATTAGAAAAAATGGATTTAATATTTATAATTATTGGTTCCTTGTTATCTAGTAAATATTATCTTATTTTATGTTTAATTGATAAATCCCCTGGGTTAAAAAAATTAAACACCATAGTTAAAACTAATATGGTAAAATTGAGTAAAATTTTAGGGTATGGAATAAGATATTTAAATCATCTGATATTTTATGTGTTGGAGATGTGGATTAAAAATTAATTCCCTATAATAAATTATTTGTAAATTTTTGAGGCACTTTTGGTGACAGTGACTACCCATTATTGAATTGTTGTGGGTATTTATAAAAACGCTACTCCTCCTCAATTATAAAATGGAACTCACTCCCCTCACATTAACACATCTTAAGACCTTTGGACAAAAAACTACCAAAATCCATACAAAAACCCTTATCAAAATCCTAGATCTTCTGGTCCACAAAAGAAGACCATCCTTAGGGTCTTTAAGAAGAGACCCAAATGTGGTTTCTCTAATATAATATAATTATCTTTATTAAGATATTTCATTTTTAGTATTCATTATAATCCATAAATTATGTCATACAAATATAATATAATAACAAAAATATCTCCCATATACTGAAATTTTATTATGTTGAGGGAATACTATTTATTATTCTGAACATCCATTAGATAGGAAGTGAAATTGTCAATCATGTGAACATGGGACTACCACCTCACAATGTAATTTAAATCACTTTCCATCAACACTTATCATTGGAGGAAGAAATTATTTATTTATTGTGTACATATATAAAATATATGATATAATTTTAATTATTCAATTGTAGTATCACATATAAATTCTGATATTCCATTCAGTTTAAAATATTTTAATGTTGTTTGTGTCATTGGTGGACTATAGCCTCACAAAGCGATGTGATTCATTTTTAGATTATGTTTTACATATAATTTAATAAGTATTAATATAATTAATATTTGTGTTATATATTAAATTATATAAATTATTTAAAATTAATATATCATAAAAGGATGTAAAAATTTACCCTTCAAGGGTCTGATATCATCGCTCATGCGTATCTACGACCTTTTGTCTTCACGATGCTATGTGTTTCATTTTCTATTTAATATTTTAAGAATTATTATAAGTATGTATGTAATAAAAATATAAAAAAAATTAAGAAATTAATATTATTTTGGGGATTATGGAACTATATTCTATGTAAAGGAACAAAAACATTAATGGTAAGACAAACATGATAAAACAATGCAATTAGCACTTGAAATAATGTAAATAATGAAATATTATTAACAAATGGGGTAAAATATTACAAGAGAATCATATATGGTATTTTATATATAATTATGGTTGTGTAATAGATTTATATTAAACTAATATATATTATACATGATTTTTGGAGATAGTCAATGGTAGTCAAAACCTGGGTAATTTTTTCTCATGTAACTTTTATTTCTATCAGACATATTCAATATCCAAAACTTGTTCCATTTTGTTGTGTATATAATGAAACATTTGATAATTTATTTCCTGAATATATTTCTATTCATGGTATTTAATTTTTCAATAGATATCATCTTTTTCATGGAGCTTATGATTTAAACATTACCAATGTGGTAAGGGTGTATTTCATAATCTCTACATTATTTAGGATTGTTTATATTTTAGTCTCCATAGGGAGAATTTAATGACCGTTTTCTATCTTAAACCAAATTTATTTTCTTCTAATATGGTAATTTAGGAAAATTTTCAATAATAGTTCCATTTTACACACTTTTTTAATTAAAATGACTAAGAAAAACATTTTTAAGAAAAAATGAATTTCCCCCCTTCAGTTGATTTTTTTTTCATCCAACTCAATTTTTTCTAAAAAGATTTTTAAAATTTTAAAAATTACTAATTAAATATATTTTGAAATATTTTTTAATTTTTAAAAAATGTTCTGAAATTTCATTTAATTTCATCTTACTACAAATGAACTTTTAATCCTATTTACAACAGTCTTAAAGGATTTATTTAACATTTATGGTATGTATAAAATTTCACATTATCATGACCAATCATTATTTTAAATATTAATTTATATGTTTCAAATTATATTTGAAAATAAAATTATTTTGAATATATTTTGTCAAATTTATTTTTAAAAATATTTTCAATGTGAATATTTATTCCCTAAAATTAATTTTATTGATATATCTATTCATTAACAACCTCAAAAATATATTATAATTACCATCCAATAGGTCTATGTTATATGGATAGAATCCATATCATTTTTTTGGATTATTTATGATTATTTTGACTAGGGATGTACAATTTTATTACTGGTCACTATATTACTCTAGATGTTTGATGATTATGTTTTCTTACTGGGGAAAGTATTAACATTTCTTATGTTAGTTTTTCAATATGAATGCCAATGATGATTATGTTTCTCCCATTTAATATTTATTATGAAATAGAATTATTTATTGATTGATGGGTCTCTGAATTACGTAGCCCCCTGATTTACCATTAGGACTTATGAGGCACGTTAATTTGACCAATTAAATGGGGGTTTGACCATAGTTTAGACTATCTTATAAAGAGACATGAAAATATTTGTATAATGTATGACATTATGAATTATCTGATTATGATAATAGTTATTGATTTCAATGTGATTATTCAAATTTTTATAATATTGATGGATAAGTTTCATTATCAATCTATTATTTATACAATTTTCTTTTTTTACCCTTTATTCCAGTCATATTATGAATAAGTTATTTTTAAAATGGAATGTGGTTTATTTATTTACCTTTCCATATTTATTATGATTATTTATTCATGATAGATCTTTCTGTATTTATACCCATACAAAAAATTTGATCTCTTCCATTTATTATTTTTTCTTTCCCCTTGGATACTAAGAAGTGTTTTGTGATTCATATGCGTGGATATGCTAATGGGAATAATCATGTTCTTAATGAAAAAACATTTTTTATTTTATGTGTATAAAATTTAATTCTTTATTTCATGTATGTATATAGTTTACAAAAAATACTAAACTATTTAGTCTATTGGGATGTTATTACTTATATCATGTTCTAATGTAATAAAGTGACAACCAACTTTGGGGTACTTAGGATAGGGTCTTTATAGTATATTTTGACTTTGTACTAAAAATGTGAAATGACCCATTGTTTTAATAAACATGGAAAGAAAATAATCTCCAGCCCTCATGACCAATAGATAATTTAAATAATATTTTATAAGTATTCATGGTTCTTTTAAAAGTTACTGTTTATAATATTTTATATATATTTAGATTTAAAGAACTGTTTCCAAAAATAAAATGGCAGTTTAATCATGAAATATTCCAAGTGATATTTTAATGAAATTTTTCATCTTTAAGAAAACACTTTTATGTTATTTATCCTTTACAAGGAATATCATCCAATGATTACATCGTTATTCTTTTTTGAATGGTATATGATTATGATGATGAAATGTTAATGTGGCCTTTTTGTTTTCCATGGGTTATGTTAGGATGAAATGTTTAGGAAACTCCTTTTCCTTACAAGTGATATGAGGTATGATAAATGATTAATTTTATTAGGGAACACATTTTAAGGGATTATTATTATGTTATGGGTGAGACCACAGTTAAATAGACCTTTAATTAACTAGGTAATGATGGATATATCATGAGATAATAAGGACTTGAATTATGAGTGAACCTAGGATAATAAGGGTCTTTGTCCACTATGACGGTCTTGGGAGGTAACCTTGAGTATGGATATGATTGAATGGGTAGTGAACCCAAAAAAATTTATAGTCTTGGTGGGGATCCTTAACTAATTAAATGATATTATATAACTATGTGTATTCCTAAAATATATGTCTTATGTAAATGTTATAAAATCAAGGCTCATGCTCTTTTGTTAATTTTTGATTCATGTATTATGAACATACAATAAAAATTACATGACTCATTAATATCATGTAATCATTGATATCTACCTTATTTACCCTTCTTGAGAATATTATCCCGCCCATTATTATGTTTCCTTTCCCCATGAATATTAAAAAATGTTTCATTTATGATATGTTGAAGAAAGGGTTCAGTTCTGAATAATTTAGTGTAGGACGATGTACATATTTTATGAACCTTTTATTTATATATCCACGTTTCCAATGATACTAAACCGTTATGATTTTTTCATTATTTAATTTTTTATGTAATGAAAATTCATCTTCTAAGATATCATATATATATATATATGAAATGAATGTGTTATTATAAACACGATATTCCTTCCTATGAAATTTTAATGATGCCTCAAGTACCGAAAATACATATATTAATGATATAAAAAGGCCTAGGTAATTTCAAAAAGGTATATTAAACTATAAAACCCCTTAAAATATAGTTTAAATGTGTACCAAATCATCATTTTTAATTATAAAATACCATTATAAAAATATCTCTCCAAATAATAAAATATGTATACTATAATTTATAATATGAAAAAATATATAAGGTCCCAAAAATCCAAACTCACACAAACTAGTATCTACATAAATATTATATAATTTCATTCTACAACCACTATTGTAATCAAATTGGACCAATTATTGGGATGGATAATGGAAAAATTAAGGATTCCACATCTGTAATTTCAAACACCCCACCACACCCAACCAAATTAGTGGGATGAAAGAGGGTATACTAAAATTATCTCATCAATAAAATCCAACATATTTCCACACCCAAACAAATTAATTTAGATAAATAACATAAATTAAGATACATTTCCAGGTTTTTCACTTATTAACCAAATATTGCATCACACCAAATTAAATAATTTCCTAGTGGTGGTAACATAAATAAATGTTCTCCTATCATTAATATAAAATAATAACATAATTATTCATACTCCCAAAACATTTAACACATATTTGAGTTGATGAAAAAATAAATCATTGTATCATTTCTAATTAAATCAACAATAATCATACTATCCATACTATCATTGTTTTCAAAATTTTATTTTCATCATCATTTTTATCACCTAATTTATAAGTATTATAATAGAAAGGTAGTCATGCATGTCGGGTCTCAAGAAATTTAATATGTCAAATTTTCTACAAGGCTATTTTGGAAAATCATTGTAACTATTCCATCAACCTATATGGTCATTTCTAGGGAGATAAATCTTTATTTCATCATTAATATTAGTCAAAAATATTATTACAATGAAAGTCTCATAGAACAGTAGTCTATAAGTAAGTATAATATAATAAATAAATTTTTCATTAGGACATTAAAATACACCCTTTAATGATTTTATCATCATATAATAGTTGTGAAGTAAATTTTTTGATAATTTCTCACCAAATAAATAATCAAAATCTAAGTATAATAGCCTCCAATAACACTGATGAAGTGATATATATATATATATTTAAAAATCTATGGTCTCATCATGAAAAAATATCAACACTTTGATATAATAACATAAAATAACAATAACATATAATTTATATATCAAATAACAAATAATGACTTTTTAATTTAATGTATCTTTGATATAAGGAATATTTTATTAATATGATATGAATAAATATATTATACAATTAAATTTCATGTAAGATAAATTCAACCATTATAATTTTCTAATAGTTTGGTCCTAGAAATAAATAATTTTAAAATTTATTCATCAATAACTTTTTTTAATTACATCATCTAACATTAGCATTATGAATAATGGATAGTTGATAGTTTTTATTATAAATAGGCTAATGATCATATGCCCCATTAGAATATTCTATGATATCAATGAAATAAAAATATTTATTAGAATTTTCTAACATACACTATCATTAATAAATTATTTCATATAAAATTTCATCATTGGGGATCCCAATCACTGAACATAAGACATTGTTATAATCTACTAGTGAAAATGTGTAATTTGGTACTGTAGGAATTTCTTATTCTAAATATCTGATTTCAAAAATAATATCATATTTTGAAATATAGAAATAATCAAAGTGAATTACCTATGTTTTCCTTAAAAATAACCCCATTATTTCCCACCTAGGAAAAATAATATCATCAACAATTCATTTATTTAATTCATATAATGGAAATATATATATATTTATATATATATATATTAGTTTTATTATTATATAACATTGACACTTGATAAAATATATTTCATAATAATTTGAAATTATTTTCAAGTATTGAATATTTTACTATAATGAGAAACTATAAATGATAAACCGTATAATAATGAAGATAGTGGTAGTGGAATCAAGAGGTTGTTGGTATTCTTAGATGATCTACCATAGAATCATGTTTCATAAGGATCATGTTCCAGATGTTATGTTGAAGTATTCAGTTTTCTGGATGATGCTTAGTGGGTATTATAGAAAATATATTAGTCACTAATGATGATACCTGGATTCTATTCTATATGGTTTTTGGTAATTTATGGAACATAAGATTCTGTAGTATAATGTGATAGTAGATTGAATGTTCATTCAATATCAGTGGTCATATATAGATCGATATTGATAATCAGAGGTTAGTGGGGAAAATATACAGTCCCCAACACATTATAAGGATGGTGGAACAAGGTAACAAGACAAACCCGACTGTAATTTTGTTTTGGTACCATGAAACAGGTAGCTTATTACAATTAATGACCAAAAGTAAGAAAAATATTATTCCACATGTGAATTTTATGTTCTTCTTTTAAAAACCAATGTTATAAGTTTAGTGGGAACCTTTTATCATTGAATTTATATAAAATTGACTTTAAAATTCCTTTATAATTACCTTTATTGTCATTTTTCTTTAAAACTGAAGAAATAGTTAATAATGAAAATCCATTGATGTTTTTCACAGAAAACCAATGCTAATAGGTGATTAAAATTTATCACAAGAATCCTGAAACCGTCATTTTTTTGAGCGTAATAATTCTAAAATCCTCATACATTAAAATCTCAACAAAACCCAACCATGTTTTATCTTCACTTTTAGTCAATATTCCTCAACATTTCCCATAGTTTATACTTAAATATTCAACCCTTCATCCTTATTCCACAAATATCAACATTATTGATTCCATAAAAACCATAATCCACTCAACTGACAACCAAACCTTAATATTTTTTGTTTGATCCATTTTGTACTTTGTTTTTTAAAAAAAAATCAATATATCAGTCTTCAATCTAATTTTACCACCTTATAATGTGTTTATCATATTTCAGGTTCTATTTTCCATTGAATAATTTGAAAAATTCTATATCTTTTTATTTTCGACGATTTAGAATTTTATATTGGTAATAGATTTCATTAATCAATTCATTTTTTTGTATATACCTTATTATCAATCATAAATTTTCTTTGTTAAATGTTTTTAGAATTTTATATTTTTTGGATTAAAATTATTTTGTGATTATTATTTATTTTTGGTGATCCGTGTTTTGGTATTTCTCACAATTTTTTATAAAATCTTAATTTAGGGTATGAAAAAAACCCAACAACACACTAATGTAACTTAAATGACTATATATTAATGATATTGTGATTCATTAGGTTATATTTTATTGAAATTTTTGGAATCTAAACAAGGTCATGTCAAAATAGACATGTCTAATGGTTTGGACATGGATTCCAAAAAATATAGATGTGTAGACTGTCTGATTATTAAGCAAATATATTTCATATTAAAGGTATCCATAATATAATCCATTAAATAAGAGGATTGGGAAAGGATTTATGTAAAATAATTTTGGTAAATTTTGATGTCATTAAAAATATATGTCTCTTTTAACATACATGATAAGAATAACAGAATGGATATGATGAATTCTCTATTGAATACATATGAGATAATAATTTCATTGAACATAGTGTTTATGATATGATAGACATTTATTGTGTGATAAATTATAATGAATACTAGTCAAGGATCGTGTGAGCGGATTTAACAAGATTCAATGTCCTTTTTATTAGGTTAATGTTATGTTTACAGAAGTTGTCTGAGTAGTGTTATTGTAATTTTATATTAAAAAATTGTTGTATGCTATGGTGATTACTTCTTATAATTCATATTGGGAAAACAAAATTTTGTTTTAGGATATTAAAAATGTTACTTTTTTATAATGATATTAGATAGTGGGATATCCTAGTACCCACAATGGAAATAATTAATGAAAATTGTATAAGATGTTATAATTTTGAAATAATTCAGAATAAATTGGAAGAAAAGTATAGACAGTGTAGTCGTGGTAAATTGACTGTTCCTATAACTATATATTGAAATAATGGGAAGAGGGAAAATCTCAATAAAATTTTAAAAATAAATGGGTGAATTTTTGAAGGTCATATTTGGAATGTTATAGTTCCATTAACTCCACATAAGTTAACAATAGCTTACTATTAATGTAACATCCTGGGTAAATAAAGAATAAGACATTTTTCAAATTTATCATTATTTGTGAATTAAATATTAATTTAACCTTAAAGGGGACGCTATGTTTGATGGTGTACCCGATATGCAAGAACGAGTTTTTTTGAAATCTTACTTTGCACACTAATAATATAATATTACTATTTTAAATTGTAGTTATCTCCTAGCCGTTTTATTGGTAGGAATGAATAGAAATAACTAAAATTTGATTATACATGTCTGTTAGATGTATTTACTTTTATCCAATAAAAGTTAGAGGCTTAAAATGTGAATGAAACTAATTTTAAGCATAATTTATTTTAAGAGGTCGATTTACTGACTTTTAATGGAGAACCCTCTTTAAATATAGTTTTGGTCACTTTAATATGTTCTAATTTAACAAATAGAATTCTTATTTTGATTTGGGACATCAAATTTTAATTTGGGTAATTTTTTGGTATTTTACGGATAAAGTTCATTTTTTAATGAATAATGGAAAATATTGTGTCTTAATTCAAAAGTTCCTTTTAATATAATTTATTTATATGGATGGATTATATTTTTAATTGGTTTTAAATTGTAATTAGAATATATTTTTACCATTCAATCGAATGTTTTTCATTTTAATTAATTTCAATTTGAAATTGGACATAAACAAGTGTCAATCTTTTGATAGTTATTGTTTCTTAAAAATATGCTATTTGTTTTAACAACGGGAATGAATTTTAAATTAATTAATGACACATATATGTTTTGAATTTGAAAAAATAGACATCATTTTTGAATTTCTAATATCAAACAAATCTTAGGCTGAATTTTTGGTATTTTTTCTGAAAAACATCAATTTTTGATGAATATTGAAACCACTTAGTAATAGTTAAAAAACTAACTCTTTGATTTAAATAAAATTTTACTGATTCTGTGAATTGAATTTCTAAAATCCGACATACATGGTTGTTATTAGTATGTAAAATGAGGTTCAATAAGATAAAAATAATTTTGTGCGAATAGTAACTTTTTACTTTTATTTACCGCGATTAAAGGTAAATATGTTAATTCTACGTAAAAAGAATATTATAATAACTCAAAATTACCTTAAAAATTGTCCAAACCTTATTCTCTGAGTCATTAACGACCATGGTCATATTTGGGTCGATTTTGTGACCCCTTTGAGCCACTTGGGAGTGATAATGACAATTTAGATTAATTAATTTCAAGTAATGGCCAAAATGAAATAAACAAAAATCTTTTAGTAATTATTTTTATATGGTGTTATATAAGTCATCTGTTTATCTATAAATATTCATTAGAAATCTAAATATATTTCCTACATCATGGTATTTTTTTCTATAATATTTAGACATTAAATAAGTTAAATTATTTATGACACAATAATGATATAGTATTTACCTCATTAATAAATTACTTAAATAAATAATGTAATTATAACGACCCAAAGTTTCATTAATGGAAATCCCTCTTGGTATAATTAAATGTATCTTTATGTTAATATAAAATTTAAACTTCTTTGGTTTTATATTATTAATTTTGATCGTTGCTAATATAGTCGTTGAACAGTGATAACAAGATTAGTATAAATATAGGACTTTAACAAATCCAATTTACTCAGACAAAGGAAGTAATGGCCTCATCCAGTAGAATTGCCCCATACGAAGCCCATTATTTGGAGCTCGGAAAAGAGGTGGCATATTTGGGATTCGCCCTTGACCAAGCCCATGCTGAGCTTTATCTGGTCAAGCTCGAACGTGACCGTCTACGGGAAAAATGGAAGTTGATTGAAATTACCACTCGAGCGATGTTATCTGATCCACCCCAAGAGTCTATCACCATTGCACACCTTACCCTTAGGTATTTTGTGGCTATTTTAAGGGGTTATGAAACAAATAAGTAGTACTATGTTCATGTACATTATTTTTTTATATAATAATAAATATAATTTCTAGTCATTATTGATACATTGTAAATAATTTTTAAAGTAAAAATAGTGTTTTTAGTTATTATTTAATTAGGAATTATATTTTTTAAAATTAATGGATTTTTGATTTAAATAATATTATAATAAAATAATATTATTATTAAATTAATTTTTATTAAATATAAATGATTTTATAATTTTATGAATGCAATTATAATTTTTATTAAAGTTTGAAATCCATTTCTGTCAAAACCCGTCAATTTTCGATAAATGTAGGTTTTTATTTTCAAAGTGAAAATTAACATATTTAAAAAATTATTTAGAAAAAAATAAATGTTATTTATGGAATCAGTACGTCGAAATTATCCAACGGTGAATTTTTAATAATTTTCTGAGACAGTCAAATATTTGGGTAAAAATTTAATACCGTTTGAATATATAATGTGTTTTATGACATCATAATGACCCAATAGTGATGTAATAAAATACTAAAATCTTTATGTTCGGCCAATATATGTTTTACCATTAAAATAATTTGATTTTGGGTTTGTTTGACTTAATTTTCAAAGCATTAATGGACCCCTCAAGACTTATTAAACACTTTGTCTTTTTAAATTAACTTCCATGGGAGTGTGACTCACCTCCACATAAGCAACCCTAATATTTTAAGAAGTTCGGACTTTGGCCTTATAAAATATTGTTTTTCTCATCCCTTTTCCAAAAACCATTGGAAAAAAACATGGTATGGTTTGTGGTTTGGATTAATTTAATATAAGGGGTCCCAAACATAAATAACAAAGAATTCCTTCACATTTCATATATAAACCCACCCAAGCTCCCACTTCCTCCTCACTCAAATCCTTTATAGTTCATCCAACCTCTGCCCTACTCTCTCTAAAATCCTCCCAAGGTTCCCAAAGCTCCCAAGAATCCTCTCTCAAGCCTCTCTCTAGCCTTTGGAAGCACATTTCCATGTATGGGTTTTTTCTTCCTTTCTAATTTTTTTCAATTTAATTTAAGTTGTATTGACCTTTTAATTTCAATTATGAATGTTTGGGTATGGTTTCTCACCTCCCCCATACTTCCCTCTTATTTTTTTAATGATGGGAGACCCCTTTCTGTCTCATTAAATGCCTCCCATGTACACCTGTTACTATGCCGAAATTCCGAAAGGAACTTCTCTCTCTTCTTTTACATTCAAGCAATAATTTTTTATTATGAATCTAAATTCCAATAAAATTGTTGGGAAATGTATCTATATGACCTCCTTACATTCCATTACATGTAAATATGATGGGGAACCCCTTTCTCTCTCTTCAACCATTTTTATGAATTCCTATGTCACGTCGTTACGCTGCCGAAATCGCACTAATTTTTTAAGCCAATGCCATTGTGTAGTGGATACCATGCCCATTTCTCCATCAAGGTTATCCACCATTATATACCATTACTTATTGATTACAAAGTTTCATGTTTGAATTCCACATTCCTTTATCATGGAATAAATGATTATGTATTATGAATCCATGTTTTATGATCCATGTGGAACACTTATATATGAAATAAAATGTTTAAGATGGGTGCACCCTTATAGCGCTCCAATGCATTGGGTAGAGTATAGTATCGTGATACGTCATTTGCAATGAGTGTTGACTGATGATAATTCAAGTGCAGCGAGTGTTTGCTCGTGCTTGATGTGCAATGAGGATTTACTCATGCTCCATGTGCAATGAGCCTTGGCTCATACTAATTCCATGTTAAGTGTTGTTGCCAAATTTCCATGTTATGATTATCATGATTTATCATACATTTATGTTCATATTTATTTTATTCTCTATTGATATTCCTATTGTCTAACATGTATTGTACTCCTCATGTTATTCCATGTGTACTTCCTTACTGGGCTTTATAGCTCACCCTTTTCTTATGCATGCCCTCAGGTTATCCCATGCAATGCTAAGTATGAGGGAATGTAGTGGTCATGTAAAGGAAGTTTTCAATAAAGATTTTGTATTTCATGTTTTATGTTTCTCTGTAATGATCATAAGCCCCAAAGACACTAAACCTCTCGATCTTCTTGTTGTATCAAGTGAAGTTTTATGTAATAAATCATGTTTAAGTATGTATTAAAAGCAGGGTTGTCATAGTTGGTATCAGAGGATATGTGTAGTTATTTTTGGGATTAGGAACCCCTAGTAAGGCCTTAGATACAAGACTATGTATAATAAAAACATCCATAAGTTTTGGTAAGTACTTATTAAGTGGTTTATCAAAAAGATACATCCATGTCTGGATACGAGCAGGTAGAGGCGGCTCTGGCACAGATGTATCCTAAGGGTAAAACCCGAAAACACCGCTTTGAGCTAGACTCGAATGGGAACTGGTGCATGACAACGACCCTTTCTGCACTCTTGGTTACGACACTTGTGGGGGATATGTGTTGATAAATTCAGAAGCTTAGTATGATCTCTTATTAAGGGAATTAAAAACAAATCCTCTAAGAATATTTGTTAGAAATTAGATCATGAAAATCCTATATTGAAGCCTATTGACTCATGCTTTAAGGAAATAAAAGTTTATTTATAAGTCATCAACTTTTTCCTTTGTATTACCCTTTATGTGTTACCCCTAACTTTCCTTTTATTCCATCCAATGACCGGTAATAGGAGGAATCGGGCTAACAACGGTAATGAAGATCAGTGTGATGACTGTAACAATGAGATGCCCAATCTAATGGGAGCGGGAATCGAAAACTTTGTCACGCTTCTCTCATAGCTAACTAAATTTTTGAATAGAAACACGGGTCAAGATGAACGTTCAACCACCCCCCCCCATGAAATAACAAGTCGCTATCGAGAGCTTCATGAGACAAAGGCCTCCAACTTTTAGTGGATCATCCGATCCCACGATCGCTGAACAATGGATAAACTCCATTGAAAAGATATTCTCCATCCTCCAATGTTCTGAACAAGAGAAGGTTCTTCTTGAGGCTTATCGTATGGTGGGTGAAGCTGATCAATGGTGGACGTTGATCAAAAATACGAAAAATGAGGAGGAGATCGAGGCGTTGGAATGGAAGGATTTCAAGAAGTTTTTTTTGATAAATATTTTCCGCGCACCCTCTAGCTTAAGATGGAAAGGGACTTCCTTTACCTCAAGAGAAATTATGAAGAATATGTTGGAGCGTATGAGGAAAACTTCACAAGGCTTTCACGATACACTTATGGCTTTGTCGTTACCCCCGAATGCAAGGTTGACCGCTTCTTTGGTGGGCTGAAGCCTAGCTTGCGGAAAGCATTAGCGATCCGTGACTTCGACAGCTATGAGGAAATCATCCGATGTTCCCTCAAGGTCGAAATGGAGATCGGGGAATCACAGGGGTATCATGGGGACAAGAATCATAAGGTGTACTTCAATGCTGGTGGTTCGATGGATAAATCCAACGGTGCTATGAAGATCCAGCACCCCACTTGCCAAAAGTGCGAAAAGAAGCACCCTGGAAATTGCCTTAAGGGGATGAGAAAATGCTTTAGGTGTGGAAGAGAAGGGAACCTAGCTATTAACTATCGGCAAGAAAGACATGCGGTTGTGATAGAGGAGAGGAATGCTCCGTTTTAACCTCAACGTGTTGTTCAATACTACAAATGCAAAGAAACGGATCATTTTGCAAATCCGTGCCCTAATCCAAGGATTTTCGGAGACAATTAACAACCTCCAAGGCAGCAAAGAAGATATTTTTCCATCACTTCCTCTGAAGTGAACCCCGACAACGAAGTGGTCATAGGTACACTAGTTATTCATTCAAGAATAGAGAAAGTACTTTTTGATTCAGGTTCTATGCAGTCTTTTATATCTCGAATGTTTCGTAGAACAATCCCAGCACCACCAAACGTCATGGAAGTAAAGAATTATGTGAGTAAGAAAACTGGGGAAATCATTGCATCCCATTAATATAAGTCCTCCCCTGTTATAATATGTGGATTGAATTTCCCGGTGAACCTCGTCATACTCCCTCTGCTGTAATTTGATGCAATTCTTGGCCTGGATTGTCTTTCCTTATATAGATCCAACATAAAATGTCAGGAGAGGGAAATCACACTCCATATGGAGAATCAACCCCCGATATTTACAAGTGTCAGGAAGAAGATGAATCTCCTTTAGCTCCATTATCACAATCATGGATATTACTGCCTTATGAGCACGCGTATCTGGCACAAATGATTGAGTTCAAGGAAGAAACCATCCTTGAAGAAATGTCTATTATGAGGGAATTCGCTGAAGTGGTTCCCGAGGAACTGCCTAGTCTTCCTCCCAGAAGAGATGTTGAGTTCTCAATTGAACTTATACCTAGGGCACTGCCAATATCCAAGACTCCATATAGAATGGCTGTTGTTGAGATTCAAGATCTAAAAAAACAACTACATGAGAATCTGGATAAAGGGTTTATACGCCCAAGTGCTTCACCATGCAGTGCACCAGTCCTCTTCGTCAAGAAGATGGATGGGTCAATGCGGCATTGCATCAATTATCGTAAACATAACAAAATCACGATAAAGAACAAGTATCCTCTCCCAAGAATCAATTACTTGTTTGATCAGCTGGGTGGAGAACAATACTTCTCCAAGGTGGATTTGTGGTCGGGATATTATCAAGTAAGGGTGAAGAAGGAAGATGTCCCCAAGACTGCTTTTCGTACAAGATACGGGCACTATGAATTCATAGTAATGCCTTTCGGACTCACCAATGCTCCAGAAATATTCATGGACATGATGAATAGAGTCTTTAGATATTACCTTGACAAATTTGTGGTAGTCTTTATAGATGATATTCTAATATACTCCAAAACCAAGGAGGATCATGAGGAGTATTTAAGAACCGTACTTGAGACTTTGCGCAAGGAGAAGCTCTATGAAATTTACAACAAGTGTGAGATCTGGTTGAAGGAAGTATCATTCTTGGGCCATATCATCAAAAGCAATGAGATATCTGTGGCCCCCTTCAAAACATATGCAATTGAGGGATGGCCGAGGCCAACATCGGTAACGGATATCCGAAGCTTCTTGGGGTTAGCTGGATATTATCGACAATTTTTGAGAAATTTGTCACGATTGTCCAACCCTCTTACCAAGAAAACTCGAAAGGTATTAAAGTTTGCTTGGAGTGATGAATGTGAAGAAAGCTTCAAGGAGTTGAAATGGAGGCTTATCACTGCGCCCATGCTCACTTTACCCACAAGTGGGGAACTTTTTGTTGTTTTCAGTGATGCTTCAAAGAAGGGATTAGTCTATATGCTGATGCAGATTGATAAAGATATATACTATGCCTCAAGGAAGTTGAAAATCCATGAGCGAAACTATCCAACGCATGATCTGGAGTTGGCGGCGGTGATCTTTGCAGTGACAATCCGGCGGCATTATCTCTTTGGAGAGAAATGTGAGATATATAATGACCACAAGATTCTTAAATATATATTCACAAAGAAAGAGATTAATATGTTCCAGAGAAGATTAATAGATATCATCAAGGATTATGACTGTTCAATACATTACCACACTGGGAAAGCGAAAAAGGTGGCAGATGCCCTAAGTAGAAAGGATCCAGCGATTCTATCAATGATAAGAATTTAGAAGGATCCAATCTTCTTAGACTTGATGAAGATGGACATGGGAATCATAGAGAAGGGAACATCATCAATCATTTCACAAATGATTTCTCAACCATCTCATTTGGAAAGGTAAAAGGATGCTCAAAAGGATGATGTGGGAATTCAAGAAAAAGTGGATGCTATAGAAAAATGGAAATCCTCGGTGTTTAATGTTAATGAAGAAAGAATTGTGCGGTTTGGTAAAAGACTATGTGTTCCAACAAGTCCGAAGCTGAAGAAGGAACTTTTGGATGATGAACATAGTTCAAATTTTTCTATTCACCTAGGGAGCACAAATATGTATCGAGATCTCTGAGAAAACTTTTGGTGGGATAATATGAAGAAGGAGATCGCTTAATATTCATCAATTTGCCTAGTGTGTCAGCAAGTGAAGGCAGAGAGGCAGAAGTCTAAGGTGATGATGCAACCATTGCCCATACTAGAATGGAAATGGTAGAAAATCACCATGGACTTTGTCACCGAACTTCCAAGGACATCCAAAGGCAACAATTCAATCTGGGCTGTTGTGGATCGTCTTACAAAGACTGCACACTTAATTGCTATTCATGAGGATTTCTCATTGGATCAATTGGCACAGATATATATCAAGGAAGTGGTAAGGTTGCATGGAGTACCACTATCTATTGTGTCTGATCGAGATCCAAGATTCACCTCTATGTTTTGTAAGAGTCTTCAACATGATCTGAATACGGAACCAAACATCAGTACGACCTATCATCATCAAACTGATGATCAATCCGAGGAGACTATGAAAACACTTGAGGATAGGTTGAGAGCGTTTCAATATACTTTAAAGGAGGATGGGATCAACATCTTCCTCTGGTTGAGTTCTCTTATAATAATAGTTTCCACTTGAGCATCCAAATGGCACCATATGAAGCCCTGTATGGGAAAAGGCTAAGAACACCGGCATGTTGGGATGAGGTCGGTGAACGTAAGCTTCTTGGACCAGAAATGGTCGAAGAAATGGTGGAGAAGGTGAAAAACATTCAGCAGCATATCAAGGTAGCCCAGAGTTGATAGAAGAGTTATGCAGATAATCGTCGATGAGACCATGAGTTTAATGTTGGAGACATGGTTTTTCTACGCATATCTCCATGGAAAAAGGTCATGAGTATTGGAAAGAAAGGGAAGTTAAGTCCAAGGTACATCGGCCCCTTCGAAATTTTTGATCGTGTTGGGGCTGTGGCCTATCGACTAGCACTTCCACCTACCATGGACAAGGTGCATGATGTCTTTCATGTATCCCTCTTAAGGAAGTACATATCGGTCCCTTCACATGTACTCTCTTCTAAGGTGGTACAATTGGAAGATGATCTTTCATGTGAGGAGGAACCAGTGAAGATCATAGATTGTAGAAAAAAAGTTCTTCAAGATAAGACAATGCCCCTCGTCAAGGTGTTGTGGAGAAACCACATTTTTAAAGAAACGACATGGGAATAGGAGGAAATGATGAAGCTGAGTTACCCACATCTGTTTTAGTATGAGAAAATGAAAATTTCGCGGGAGAAATTTCTTAAGGGGGGAATATTGTAACGAACCAAAGATTCATTAATGGAAATCCCTATTGATCTAATTAAATGTATCTTTATGTTTATATAAAATGTCAAATTCTTTGATTTTATGTTAAGAATTTTGACTGTTGCTAATATAGCCATTGAACAGTGATCACATGATTTGTATAAATATAGGACTTTAACAAATCCAATTTACTCAGACAAAGGAAGCGATGGCCTCATCCAGTATAATTTCCCCATACGAAGCCCATTTGTCGGAGCTCGGAAAAGAGGTGGTGTCTTTGGGATTCTCCCTTGACCAAGCCCAAGCTGATCTTCATCATTTCAAGCTCGAACATGACCATCTACAGGAAAAGTGGAAGTTGATTGAAATTACCACTCGAGCAATGTTATCCGAGCCACCCCAAGAGTCTGTCACCATCGCACACCTTACCCTTAGGTCTTATGAGGCTGTTTTAAGGGGTTATGTAACAAATAAGTGGTACTATGTTCATGTACATTATTTTTGTATATAATAATTAATATAATTTCTAGTCATTATTGATATATTGTAAATAATTTTTAAAGTACAAATATTGTTTTTAGTTATTTTTTAATTAAGAATTCTATTTTTTAAAATTAAGGGATTTTTTATTTAAACAATATTGTAATAAAATATTATTATTATTAAATTAATTTTTATTAAATATAAATGATTTTATAATTTTATGAATGCAATTATAATTTTTATTAAGGTTTGACAGTTATTTTTGTCAAAACCGGTGAATTTTCGATAAATGTCAGTTTTTATTTTAAAAGTGAAAATTAACATATTTAGAAAATTATTTAGATAAAATAAATGTTATTTCTGGAATCAGGACGTCGAAATTATCCAACGGTGAATTTTTCATAATTTTCTGAGACAGTCAAATTTTTGGGTAAAAATTAAATACCGTTTAAATATATAATGTGTTTTATGACATCATAATGACCCAATAGTGATGTAATAAAATACTATAATCTTTATGTTCTGCCAATATATTTTTCAACATTAATATAATGTGATTTTGGGTTTGTTTTACTTACTTTTCAAAGCATTAGTGGACCCCTCAAGACTTATTAAACACCTTGTCTTTTTAAATTAATTTCCATGGGAGTGTGACTCACCTCCACATAAGCAACCCTAATATTTTATGAATTTCGGACTTTGGAATTATAAATTATTATTTTTCTCTTCCCCTTTCCCAAAACCATTGGCAAAAACCATGGGATGGTTTGTGGTTTGGTTCAATTTAATATAAGGGGTCCCAAACATAAATACTAAGGAATTCCTTCACCTTTCTTATATAAAACCCTCCAAAGCTCCCACTTCCTCCTCACTCAAAGCCATTGGAGTTCATTCAAACTCTGCACTACTCTCTCCAGAATCCTCCCAAGGTGACCCAAGCTCCCAAGAAGCCTCTCTCAAGTATCTCTCTAGCCTTTGAAAGCACACTTCCAAGTAAGGGTTTTTTCTTCCTTTCTCATTTTTATCAATTTTCTTTAAGTTGTATTTCCCTTTTAATTTCAATTATGAATGTTGGGGTATGGTTTTTCACCTCACCCATAATACCCTCTTATTTTTTTAATTATGGTAGACCCATTTCCCTCTCATTAAATGCCTCCCATGTACACCCGTTACTATACCGAAATTCCGAAAGGAACTTATCTCTCTTCTTTTACATTCAAGTAAAAATTTTGTATCATGAATCTAAATTCCATTACAATTGTTGATACATGTATCTATATGAACTCATTACTATCCATTACATGTAAATATGATTAGTAACCCCTTTCTCTCTCATCAATCATTTTTATGAATTCTTATGTCACGCCGTTACGCTGCCGAAATCGCACCGATTGTCAAAGCCAATGCGATTGTGTAGTGGATACCATGCCCATTTCTTCATAATGGGTATCCACCTTTATGCACCTTTACATATTGATTAAAAATATTCATGTATGAATTCCACGTTCCTTTATCATGGAATAAATTATTATGTTTTATGGATCCATGTTTTATGATCCATGTGGCACACTTATGCATGAAATGAAATGTTTAAGAAGGGTGCGCCTTTATAGTGCTCCAATGCATTGGGTAAATTATTGTATCATGATACATCATATGAAATGAGTGTTGACTCATGCTAATTCAAGTACAAAGATGGTTTACTCGTGCTTTATGTGCAATGAGGATTTACTCATGCTCCATGTGCAATGAGCCTGGGCTCATGCTAATTCCATGTTAAGTGTTGTTGCCACATTTCAATGTTTTGATTATCATCCTTTATCATGACTTTATGTTCATATTTATTTAATGCTATATTGATATTCCTATTGTCTTAAATGTATTGTAAACCTCATGTTATTCCATGTGTACTCCCTTACTATGCTTTATAGCTCACCCTTTTCTTATGCATGCCCTTAGGTTATCCCAT
Source organism: Viscum album (assembly GCA_963277665.1). Lineage (NCBI taxonomy): Eukaryota > Viridiplantae > Streptophyta > Magnoliopsida > Santalales > Viscaceae > Viscum > Viscum album. The sequence continues at coordinate 1,757,228,064 of OY728137.1, forward strand.
GAAATGCTAAGTACGAGGGAATGTAGTAGTAATGTAAAAGAAGTTTTCAATAAAGATGTTGTATTTCATGTTTTATGTTTTTATTTAATGATCCTAAGCCCAAAAGACACTAAACCTCTCGATCTTCTTGTTGTATCAAGTGATGTTTTATGTGATAAATCATGTTTAAGTTTGTATTAAAAGAAGGGTTGTCATAGTAATAATGATCAAAATATTATCCAAAACACGTCCAATTCTGATTGGATGATTTTATTTCGAATATTAGTTACCTTATCATCTACTATAATGATTTTTGGACCTTTTTGAAACCGAATATCATTATATAATAAAATAATATTGTCATGCTTTCCTTAATAGCCCCTCCTCCCCTTATAAAAGGATACCACTTCTAACCAATTCCTCACACCTCTCACAACTTTTGGCTCATCCAACCTCTTCCAAATTAAGCTCCCTACATCCTTCTACTCCCCCTAGAATCCTTATCTTAGGAATAAGGCACATCAATAAGTCCTTTGGTTCAAACCAAAGGGAGTTACCCAAATTAAAGGCAACAATTTCTCTTAAATTTTTTTCTTTTATTTTACTTATCCAACCCATAAACTCTTTTTATTCCTTTATTTTTTTACAAAAACATTATCCTCAATATACTATGATGTTTTCATGGGAATTATTCTAACTACTCTTAAAAAAACCTCCATCTAATGGGTGACTAACATAATGTTTCTGTGGTTGGCAAACTAACGCCCCACTAAACGATGATTATTCAATTACCTCTTACCTCCTCTCATGGTGGCCATTATGATGGCACTGTATTTATATATGATATATATTATGTTTATATTTTCTTTATGCTTCTGTATTTTCCATTTATATCATGCCTTTATGGTTTCCATAGTGGGTAAATACGATAATCTCATTTGAGGAAGTGCGGACTACTGCGCCCTCAAAGTGATGTGACTCGTTAATGTATTATGTGGGATGAATAAAGGATATATTTAGTGATATTATATATGATATTATACTTTAATTATAATATAACTTTTTATCATTTTGTTTAAATTCCATTAAAATAAGATATATAAATGAAAGTAGTGTTCATGCGTACGTACGGCTTACTATCTCCATGAATGGTGCATTTCATTTCTTACCTCCATATGTTATGTACTATTTTAAATAAATGTATATAATGGATATATAAGAAATATATGATATCTAAATCTTGAATATCATTCTCAATATAATGGACTATTGACCACTTGGACAACTTGTAAATATAAGGTGTTCATTTTTTACTGAAGTACCAAATATTGACAAAACAAACGTTATTAACTTAAATGGTTACATAATGTTTATAACCGGGTAATAAGTGATATAAAAGGAATAATAAATTTTAAAAATGTTCTTAAGAATGTATAAATTAACATTAGTTTATTATTTAGGAGATTAAAGAACGATCCAGTTAAGTCGGACACAAGGTAAGGGACTTCGTCTCAATCTCCTTTCATTGGGGAATATTTTATTTTAATACACGAATTTATTTTATACACTGTATAAACACCCTTTACTTTTCAAAAGGAATATTTTTCTACAAAGTGTATTACTAAATGACAAAAAGAATGTTCCTTTTAACATAAGTGGTGACAACAACCTTTTCCACCGCCGTGTGTTTTATTTGATCTTTGGATTCCTCAACAAGCCATAATGTTTTTTAAAAGAAAATAAATACCATATACTCTTTTTTGTATTCTGGAATTGAAAATGTTTTGATAATGGATTTGTTATGTCAATATATTTAAGTGGTATATTATGATTGAAATTTCTAAAAGTTTTCTTTCTTTTATTTTTGTTTTATGTCTTATGATTTTATAATTGTACTTGGACATTTGACGGGTGGTGTCGTGAATACCAGGATGGGTGGTTATGTTATAACCTCCAATTCATTAGGTATGGAAGTCGGCCATATGGATTTTCCATTTAGTGATATGTGTGGAATTCGAACGCATGTTTATTCTATTTAAGTATGTTTATGTCCTAAGTTCCCTTTATATGTTATTTGTTCTTTATATGGGTTTTATGGTAATATTTTGGTTACAAAAGGGAAAGTAATGATGTTATATTTAGTGAAGAGTATTTACTACTTCATAAAGGTGAAAATTATTACTTATGATAATGTATTCATGGTTTACCTGTTGTTTTAAAAACCTAACAGTTTTCCTTCTTTGTGTATCCCTTACTGAGCTTTTTATGCTCATCCCAAGTTTTTGAAAAAAAATTCACAAGACATAATGTGGAATAGGGTCATGGATGGGATCAAAGAAAAGTCAGGTTGTCTTAAACATGGAACTAGACATGAATCTTTTTTCAAGAGTTTATATTTTATTAAAAAAGGGAAATTGTCTAGAAGTTTCTACTTTTTATTTGAAATAAAATGTAATAGCTATGTGCTAATTCTCTAAAACACTAAACCTGAAAAGATCCTCAATGTGAATTATTCGTTTAATTCAAGATTATGTAATGTTTTAAGGCTAGGTCCTTATAGTTTGAACCATAGGTTGGTTTACATAACTTTAGGAGTTATGGTTTTGTCAAATTAACATCTATAAAGTAATATATGTTAATATTAAAATTATATATCATATACAGATTACCATGTTGCTTCTCCTAAGATATTTCTATGTTCATAATGGTTTTCGATAGAGGAAATAGGGCAGCTAGGTTGAGATGACATCCGGAGGAATACAACCTTCCAAATCAGCATCTTGAGATGGTCAGAATCGGAACTGAACAGTTTTTTGTAGTGATGAGATAGTTGAATCAAGCTATAAATTGTGGTGGTTTCCATACACGAGAGCATCCAGATCAACCGCAAAGGAACGTGTCAGTAGTGGAGAATTTCATGAGGCATCGTCCCCCATCATTCAGAGGATCATCTAATCCGGTTCTTACAGAAGGGTGGATTAAAGCACTGGAAAATATATTTGATGTCATGGGTTATCCAGAACATCAAAAGGTTAGTCATTATATTTACCATTTTGATGGTGAATATGATCGGTGGTGGTCGATGGTAAAAAAATAGCAGGGATAGTGTGGTGATTGATTCTCTTGATTGGGATTAATTCAAATGTATGTTTCTTGAGAAATATTTTCCTAATGTGGTTTGTCTTAGGATGGAAAAAAAATCCTGGAATTAAGGCAAGAGGATGAATCAATTGCTTCTTATGAATACAAATTCACTCGACTGGAAAGGTATGCTCCAAATTTCATCTGAGATCATGATAATAAGATAAATCGATTTTACTGAGGACATAAGCCATGATATAGTAGAGTGTTAGCCTCTCGTGAGTTCAAAAGTTATGAAAAACTTGTTCATTATGCGGAGAATGTGGAAATGGAGTTTTTTTATGATCATGTGTTCTTTGACATACCACAGAATAAGAGGTCCAATTGGCATGCAAAGGGGAATAATTCATTAAAGAGTCCTGGAGGTAAGAAAATTAAATATCCAACTTGTGAGAAGTGTGGTGAAAAAGCATCATGGAGGGTGTTTATCAACGTCTGGAATGTGATTCTAGTGTGGTAAGTCTGGTCATATTGCTCATAACTGTAAGGAGGATGATCAATCAGGTAATAAAAATCCATCATTAAGATGTTTTAAGTGTAATGAAATGGGTAAATATGGAAATGAGTGTCCAGAGAAGAACTAAACTGAGGGAAAGAAGCTGGACTACAAGAAAAAAGGGGTGGTGAAATCCTTTGCAACTAACTCTGCAGATTTTGGGCCATCGATCGAAGTAGTATCATGTATACTATTTGTTTGTTCAGATTATGCCAATGTGTTGTTTGATTTAGGGTATACACACTCTTTCATTTCTGAGAATTTTTCTAGTAAATCGTGAATTCCATCTCAGGATATGAATACAAAAATTACAGTAAAAACACTTGGAAAAAATGTTGAGACAAAAAGAAAAAATAAGAACAATCCTATCCTTGTGTGCTGAAAGAAACTACCTGTATACTTTATTATTTTTCCTCTAGTAGAGTTTGATGTTATTTTGGGCATGGATTGTCTTTCTATTTATCATTCTAAGATTGATTGTAGAGCTAAAGAGATTTCTTTTTAGAATGATTTATATTTTGTGTACAAGAATGAACCCTTGCTTTTGATAACATATTTGGAAGCTGAGAAACTAATAAAATATGGAAATGATTGTTACCTTGATCATATTGTTGAAAACAAAGGAACTATTCTGATTAATGATGTGCCAGTGGTAAATGAGTACCATGATGTTTTTCTTGATGAGTTTTCTGGTATTATACCTGATTGGGATGTTGAATTTTCTGTTGACTTAGTTCCAAATGCTAAGCCAATTTTAAAACCCCCATATCGAATGGCTCAAATAGATATTTTTACAGCTAAAGAAGCAACTGCATGAGTTATTAGATTAAGGTTTCATTCGACCTAGCACATCAACATGGGGTGATACTGTCTTGTTTGTTAAAAAAAATATGGTTCCATGAGACTTTGCATTGATTATAGGGAATTGAATAAAATCACTATTAAGAATAAGCATCCTTTGACTCATATCGAGGATTTGTTTGATAAGCTCTAGGGAGCATAGTATTTTTCAATGATTGACTTGAGATCACGGTACCATCAATTAAAATTAAAGGAAACAGACAATCCAAAGACCACGTTTCATACTAGATATGGCCATTATGAATTTGTAGTTATGCCTTTTTGGTTAACCAATGCACCTACCGTATTCATGGATCTTATGAATAGAATTTTCCGTGAGTTATTCGATAAGTTTGTGGTTGTGTTCATTGATGATATTTTGATTTATTCAAAAAGTAAATAGGAACATGAAATTAATTTAAGGGTTGTCTTGCAAACCTTAAAAGAAAAGAAACTATTTGGGAAATTCAGAAAGTGTGATTTTTGGTTACAACAAATTTATTTTCTTGGTCACATTGTTTCAAAAAATAGAATAACTGTTGATCCTACAAAAAAAAGTTGTTAAAGAATGGCCAAGACCCAAAAATATAACTGAGATTCGTAGTTTTCTTGTTTTGGAAGGTTATTACCGGAGGATTTTTTAGAATTTTTCACGGTTATCTTGTCTAATGACTAAGTTTTCTCAAAAAGGTGTTATGTTTATTTGGACAAAAGAATGTGATGATTGTTTTCAGGAATTGAAAAGAAGATTGGTGAATGCTCCAGTTTTAGCACTACCTTCCAGAAATGGTGAGTTTGTTATCAATGGTGATGCTTCGTTGAAAGGACTTGGATGTGTCCTTATGAATAATGATCAGGTAATTACTTATGATTCATGTCAGCTGAAACCCCATGTGTTAAAATAACCTACACATGATTTGGAATTTTCTACTGTTGTTTTTGATTTAAAAATTTGGAGGCATCATTTTTATGGAGTAAAGTTTGAAATATATACTGATCACAAAAGTTTAAAGTATATATTAACTCAAAATAATTGAACATGAGACAAAGTAGATGGTTGGAATTAATCAAGGATTATGATTTCACGATCCTTTATCCTCCGCGAAAAGAAAATAAAGTGTCTGATGCATTGAGTTGAAAAATTAATGCTTCATTAACCATGTTACATTTGGAACAAGATCCATTGGTTTTTGATTTCATGAACTTTGGCATAGAAGTTGTTGGTACTGGAAATTATTCTGTTTTGTATCAGGTGTCAGTGAAATCATCTCTATCAAAAAGAATACAACAAGCGCAGGAAGAAGACAGTGAGTTATAGAAAAATGTAGAGTTGGTTCAGAAGGGTAAGTTGTCTGATTTTAACATTGATAATAATCGTGTTTTGAGTTTTGTAAAGATATTATGTGTGACTTGTGATTCACAGTTGAAGAATGAGTTGTTATGTGAAGCTCATAGTTCTCCATTTTCATTTCATCCTAGTAGTACTAAGATTTATAGAGATCTTAGGGAGTATTAATGGTGGGATGCAATGAAAATAGATATTACTGATTTTACTGTGAAGTGTTTGACTTGTCAGCAGGTTAATGCAGAGTAGCAGTTAATGAAAGGGATTCTTCAGACTTAACCAGTGCCTGAGTGATAATGGGAAAATATATCCATGGACTTTGTTGTGGGGTTACCAAAGACATATCGAGGTAATAATGCAATCTGTGTTATTGTTTATCGATTCACTAAATCTGCTCATTTCCTTCCTATTTGAGATACTTTGTCTCTAGATCAACTTGCTTGATTGTATGTTAAAGAGATAGTCAGGTTTCATGGAGTTCCCCTCTCAATTGTATCTTATCGTGATTCCAAGTTTACTTCTCACTTTTGGAAGGGCCTTCAGATGTTTTTGGGTATTGAATTAAATTTTAATACAGATTTTTATCCACAATCAGATGGGCAGTCAGAACGAACAATTCAGACCTTAGAGGTTATTCTATGTGCTTGTTCTCTGTATTATCAAGGATGTTGGGACCAACATCTTTCATTGGTTGAATTTTTAATATAATAACAGTTTTCATTCCAGTATACAGATGGCTCCATTTGAGGCATTATATGTAAAGAGTTCTTGAACTCCAAAATTTTGGGATGAAGTAGGTGAAAGGAAGCTGATGGGACCAGAATTGGTTGAAGAGATGGTAGATAAAGTACAGTTGATTCAAAATCACATGATATTAGCTCAGAGTAGATAGAAAATTTATGTTGATAACCAGAGGAAGGATCTTTATTTTGAGGTAGGTGATCATGCCCTTCTCAAAGTTTCTCCATGGAAATGTGTGATGTGTTTTGTTAAGAAGGGAAAGTTTAGTCTGAGGTTCATTGGACCTTATGAAATTCCAAAGAATTTTGGATCAGTTACATACAGAGAGGGTTTACCCCCATGTTTATCCCAGATACACAATGTTTTTCATGATTCGATGTTGAGAAAGTATATGTCAATTCCATCTCATGTGTTGAGCCTAGAGGTAGTTCAGTTGGAAGAGAATCTCTCTTATGAAGATCAACCAGTCCAGATTCTTGACTGTTGAGAGAAAGTGTTTCGGAATAAGGTAATTCACCAAGTAAAGGTTTTAGGGAAAACCCATATGATTGAAGAGGCAATGTGGGAATCTGAAAATGCTATGAGGGATAAATAACCCCACTTATTTTGATAAGTGAATAAAAAGTGTGAGGAAGTGATTTCCAAAAGGTGGGAAGGACCTAACATCCTAGGTAAATAAAGAATAAGACATTTTTCATATTTATTAATATTTGTGAATCAAATATTAATTTAACTTAAAGGGGACGCCATGTTCGATGGCGTACCCGATACGCAACAATGGGTTTCTTTGAAATCTTTCGTAGCACACTAATAATATAATATTATTATTTTAAATGGTAGTTAACTCCTAGACGTTGTATTTTCATAAATAATTAGAAATAACAAAAATGTGATTAAACATGTTTTTTAGATTTATTTACTTTTTTCAATAAAATTTAGAGGCTTAAATTGTGAATGATTCTAATTTTAAGCATAATTTACCTTAAGAGGTCGATTTGCCACCTTTTAATGGTGATCCCTCATTAAATCTAGTTATAGTTAGATTATTATGTTCTAATTGGCCGAATAAAATTCTTCTTTTGATTTGGTACATCAAATTTTACTCTTGGTAAATTTTTGGTATTTTTCGGATAAAGTTCATTTTTAAATGAATAGTGGAAAAAATTGTATTTTAATTGAAAAGTGACTTTTAATATAATTCATTTATATGGTTAGATTATCTTTTTAATTGGTTTTAAATTGTAATTAGAATATAATTTTACCACTTAATCTAATGTTGGTCATTAGAATTAATTTCACTTTGAAATTGGACACAAACAAGTGTCAATCATTTCATAGTTATTGTTTCTTAAAAACACGCTATTTGTTTTAACAACGAGAATGAATTTTAAAATAATTAATGAAACTTCTATGTTTTGAATTTGAAAAATATACATCATTTTTTAATTTGGAATATCAAAGAAAGCTTAGGCTTATTTTTTGGTATTTTTCTGAAAAACATAAATTTTTGATGAATAGTGAAACCACTTAGTAGTGGTTAAGAAAACTGACTTTTTGATTTAAATGAAATTTTTCCGCTTCTGTGAATTAAATTTTGAAAATACAACATATATGGTTGTTATTAGTAAGTAAAATTTAGTTCAATAAGATGAAAATAATTTTTAGTAAATAGTAACTTTTGACTTTTATTTACCGTGGTTAAAGGTAAATAGGTTAATTCAAGGTAAAAAGAATATTATAATAATTCAAAGTTACCTTAACACTTGTCCAAACCATATTTTTTGAGTCATTAACGACCATGGGAATATTTGGGTCGATTTTGGGACCCCTTTGTTCCACTTGGGAGTGATAATGTCAATTTAGATTAATTAATTTAAAGAAAAGTCCAAAATGACATAAAACAATATTTTAGTAATTAATTTTTATATGTTGTTATATAAGTAATATTTTTGACCATAAATATTAATTGGAAAGATAAACAGATTTCCTACATTATGGATTTTGTTTTATAATTTTTAGACATCAAATAAATTAAATTATTTATGACACAATAATGATGAAGTATTTACCTCATTAATAAATGATTTAAATAAATATGATTATAATGATTATAATATTATCCAAAACATGTCAAATTCTGATTGGATGATTTTATTTCAAATATCAGTCACCTTATCTTTTACTATAATTATTTTTGGACCTTTTGAAACCGAATATCATTATATAATAAAATAATATTTTCACACATTCCTAAAGATCCCTTCCTCTCCCTTATAAAAGGAGACAAATTCTAACCAATTACTCACACCACTCAATCCTTTTGGCTCTTCCAAATTCTGCCCAATTAAACTCCCAACATCCCACTCCTCCCCTAGAAGCCTTAAATTAGGCATAAGGCACTTCAAGAAGTCTTTTGGTTTAAACCAAAGAAAGTTACCCAAATTAAAGGTAACAGTTTCTCTTAAATTATTTTCTTTTATATTACTTATCCAACCATAAACTCTTTTTATTCATTTCTTTTGTTTCAACACCAGTATCCTAAATATACTTGGATGTTGTTATGAGAAGGATTCAAACTACAATTACACACACCTCTATCTATTTGGTGAATAACATAATGTTTCTGTGGATGGAAGACTAAAGCCTCATGAAACGATGATTGTTCAATTACCGATTACCGCCTCTCATGGTGGCCATTATGATGGAACTGTATTAATATATGATATATATTATATTTATTCTTTCTTTATGCTTTTGTATTTTTAATTATATCATGCCTTTATGCTTTCCATAGTGGGTAAATACGATAATCTCATTTGAGGAAGTGCGGACTACCACCCCCTCAAAGTGATGTGACTCGTTAATGCCTTATATGGGATGTATAAAGGATATATGTAATGATATTATATATGATATTATACTTTAATTATAATATACTTATGTATCATTATGTTTAAATTCCATTAAAATATGAAATATAAATGAAAGTAGCGTTCATGCGTACGTACGACTTACTGTCTCCATGAACGGTGCATTTCTTTTCATACCTCCATATGTTATGTACTATTATAATTACATGTATATTCTGGATATCTATGACATATATGAAATCGAAATCAATAATATAATTCTGTATATAATTTACTATTGACCACATGGAAAACTAGAAAATATAAGTTGTTCATTTTTCACTCGAGTACCAAATATCGACAAAACGAATGTTATTAACTTAAATGGTTACATAATGTTTATAACATGATAATAAGTGATATAAAAGGAATAATAAACTTGAAAAAGTTTCCTAAGCAAGGAGAAATTAACTTTAGTTTATTATTCAGGAGATTAAAGAATGATGTAGTCATGTCGGACACAAGGTAAGGGTCTTCGTCTAAATCTCCTTTCATTGAGGAATATTTTTTTTAATACAGGACTTTATTTTATACACTGTGTAAACACCCTTGAGTTTACAAAGGGAATATTTTTCTACAAAGCATTTTACTAAATGACAAAAAGAATGTTCCATTTAACTTAAGTGGTGACAATGAAATTTTCCACCGCCATAAGTTTTATTTGATCTTTGGCTTCCTCAATAAGCCATAATGTTTTTTAATAGAAAATAAATACCATATACACTTTTATGTATTTTGGTATAGAAAATGTTTTGATAATGGATTTGTTATGTCAATATATTTACGTGATATATTTTTACTGAAATGTGGAAATGTTTTCTTTCCTTTATATTTGTTTTATGTCTTATGATTTTATAATGGTACTTGGACATTTGATGGGTGGTTATGTGATAAAGCAAATGATGGGTGGTGTCGTGAATACCAGGACGGGTTTTTACATTATAACCTCCAATTCATTGGGTATGGAAGTCGGTCGTATGGCTATTCCATTTATGCTCATCCAATGTTTTTGAAATGTTTTTCACAGGACATAATTTGGAATAGGGTTATGGATGGGATCAAGGAAAATTCATGTTGTATTAAACATGGAACTAGACATGACACTTTTTTCAAGAGTTTATATTTTATGAAAAAATGGAAATTTTGTAGAAGTGGCTACATTGTATTTGAAATGAAATGTAATAGTTATGTCCTAATTAACTAAAACTATAAACCTCAAAAGATCCCCAATGTGAACTATTCGTTTAATTCAAGATTATGTAATGTTTTAAGGTCGGGTCCATATAATTCAGTGTCAATGTTTTAGTATAATATCATATCATTTATTCCAAAGTATCATTTTAAACCACAAGAGAGAATATATACCATTTATATTATATGAAAATATTTTTTTGTAAGGTTTCAATGGATAATTATGATTCCTATGAATTCATAGGGAAGGTCACCGTCAATTTTCAATTGGGGAATATAAGATACCTTAAATTGGAGGCTATTCATAAAATACAATGTTTATAAAATAATATTGTTTTAAATTTTTATCTACTCGTCCATATAAACATTTGGTATCTAAGACCAATTTAATCTCATGGTGGACAAGTATACATTGTTCCATTCATCCTTCATACATTATTGGATTTATGGGGTTACTTGTTGAAAAATTAATTAATGGTTATCAATGTGAGTTTTCAATTGAAATACATGGAGGAATGAGAGAATAAAAAATTATGAAAAGATTATGGTTTAATAATGGTGGTTAATATTATATTAATTAATTATTGAAATTTTTTAAAAAATAAGGAATCTTTTTTATAGGAAAATATTAGAAACACTACATTAAAATAGTGTTCTATATTTTACTAATTAAATTTTAATAAAAAGGGAATAGAGAATGAGACTTAATTCCATCAATTATGTGGAATGTTGGGAAGAGCCAATAAATAATACAGTGTATCATGTAATCAATAGTCTTTCAACCCTACTGGGTAAGTATATTATTGGACAACTATGGTCCTATAAACTAGTTTTAGTGAACCACCACAATGTTTTTATATGTTTAGAATATGTCCTTGTTGATTACTAGGTTTAGTAAAATAGAAAGATTAGTCAAATTTGTGTATCCGTATAGTATATGTAGATGAAAACATTTCTTTATAACTTTGATATAATCAAAATGAATGGTAACTATACTCTCTAATGTTCCCTTCAATGATAAATTGTATTAAAAATGTTGGAACATGGTTGAGAAGAATGTTTAGATCATATAATAAACTAAACAGATCAATATTGATATGTTTTGATGTTCAAAAATGACACAAGTTCTGGATTATTTAACGAGAATTGAAATTTTAAAAGTCAGGCTGGTGGGAGAGGCACCTAAATACTTGAGGACTAAAGGGGATCATATAAGATTAATAGAATGTTAAGTTACAAAATATTAATTTATAGAAATCTAAAATCCATAGGAGAAACTGGAATGATCTACAAGTGTAAGACGACCTATAAAATGGATCAAAACATACTTATATTACCTATTTATAACAAGTGGATGAGAACTTGAGATCCAATAAAAATTATCTTCTATTATAATGAACATGCCTCTTTATTTTAAGTAGATTTATATGAGGTCACATAATATATTTTATCTAGGTGAACCCATTGTTTTTAGATAATATTCATAGAGCTATCTCAATAAGGAAATGGTTAATAGTTACATTATGTAGTGTCCATTTATACCTCAAAACTGTTGTTTGGGATCTTTCATTCAATTAACATGTTTTCAAATTCTTATCGACACTATACAGTGTCCACCTACCCCAATCACACTATTTATTTTCTATAAAATAATCAACATGGACTATTAAAATTTTCCCTATATATCTCGAAAATAAAAAACACATGGTCGCTAACTCCAAACTCTATCACTTAGACTAAAATATATTTAATAAAATTTTGATAAAACAAGATTCATAAAGTCCAAATTTGTGATAAATACAAGAGATGTGTTCTCATCTAGGCATACCTCAAATAGGATAGGGGTTGATAACCAACATCAAGAATGCACAACTCTCATGGATGGCCTTAGAATAATTGGAACATGCACATATGAAAATGTCATATTGATAGTATTTAACATTAAAATAATGGAAATAATAAATTATAATAACCAAACACGCCTATAACACAAACTAATTTTCAATAAAAATAAATAATAAAATAACGAAATGTTTAGACAAATAGAGGATTACAACATAATATAATAAAGAAAAACTCAACGAATTTGAAAGAAATTACTCCAAATCACAAAAACTCTCAACTTAAAAACTAATGAAAATAGTCCCGATCAGTCACCAAAATGATTTAGATCGAACAACTCCACTTCCACCAAAATTACCTCCAAAATATATTTCAGGTGAATGCAAAAACATGTTTGGGAAAAAAACATATAAAGGGGTGAGTATAATCATACCAAGTATGGCACCCTAAACCAAGGATAATCAATATACGTAGCCATATAAATATAGTATCTAACGAATATATACATTTATGAATAAATATAATAAAATATAAAGTTAAAACCTAATCCTCACAACTCATAATTATATAAAAAATGCCAAGTAATAGTTAAAACTCCTTGAGTATTATAATTCAATGTTACTATCTTACCCAACTTCCGTAACCTTCACATAACCTCTCTTAAGTCATAGCAGGGTTCACACACTTTTTATGAATCTTTTAATGAGATTGTTGAGACCTAAGTGTTCGTGGGGTATATAAGATTTGAAAATAATGAATACTTGAAGAATAATTGTAATATTTTAATATAGGTTAGTTTTAAATTTAATTTGGGTGTGATATTAAAGTGATAAGTGTTGGTTTTTACTTTATATATATCAAAAAAATTAGTAAATGAATGAATCATACTGAATTTTGGAGGAACTATTTTGATTCATGTAAATTGAGGATAGGATACATGTTTTAAGAATATAGAAGGTGATTAAATCATATAATATAGAGTTTTAGATAATTATAATGTTTAATATTAATTCCTAATACAGAACATATGGTAACAAAACATCTCATAATATTTATATTAAATGCCTAATGGACACGATTCAAATTAGCAAGAGTAAGAGTAAATCACACCAAAAATAATCCTTACCCAATAATTGATGTTAAATAAAATGAGTTTTCAAAATTTTCTATAATTAATGGAAACCACATAAGAAAGTAGAGTTATTAACACTATGATTTCAAAATAATATTTTTTTATAATAATATATTTTTATAATAATTTTAATAGAATTTTCATTTTAATTTTTAAGTACATTATGTGTAAATATAATAAAATTTTACTAAATTTTTAACAATAATCTTGTAATAGGTAAAGGGTAATGGAAATTTAATTATACCCTTATGCAAGGTGGGTTTTCAGAGTTATTTGTAGTTATCTACTCATTTTGAAGTTATTTGAATGGGTTTGTTAGAGTTTCTATGGATTTTTAAGGGTTAGAGACTATTTTTATGAGTTGTGTGTGTGTAAGGGAGTTGATACAATTAATTAAAATGTGTATGGAATGTACTAAGAAATGTTTACCTACCATTTACAATGGTTTTGTATGGTTACCATGGGTGTATGATAAATTTAGGGTGAGTTATGAAAGGGTAACCCATACTTCCCAAAAAATATGTAAGGGTAATCAAGATTTTTGAAGGGGTAACTCATACATTACAACAGTTATGTAAGGGTAACCCTATACCATTTTGTGATAAATGTAGTTTTGAAAAGGTAAATCAATTTGACCCATACAAAACACCATTTTTGGGGAAATAGATAAAAAAAATTAACTTTTTTTATTCTTAGGAATAAATCTATTACAATTTATCCATCTAAAAGTCTTCAAAACATTGAAATTTAAATCTTTTATCTCATTTGAATATTTTAACCCTTATATGATAGTTTTTGAACACTATTAATTAATTATTTGACTTTAATGTAAATTAAACAGTGTATTTAATTTTTTTTAATGATATAAACAAGAACACCAGGTGTAATTATTTTCTGTGAGTCGTGTTGTATAATATTTTTATCCAATTAATTATAGAGTTATCTGATTCAAATGTGGGAGATGATTTTTAACATTGGATTGTGTTATTATTTTTACTCACACTTATTTTAAAAAAAGGGTGATCGAGGTTTTTATCCATCGATTCTTCTAGTGACTCTCCATTTGAGGTTTTTATGTCGAGTGTCCATCAATTACCATTGAGTTAGGTGTCTCTATGATTTAGTGTTAACCCATTTAATACTAGGTGTTCCAGTTAAATTAGTTTCCTTAATTTATTAAATTATATAATTTGGAATACATTTCCCAGTTTCTAAAATTTTATCTTCATTTAGTTGAAAAATATTTTAAAGTGTTTATCTTTAAAAATAATTTATATACATTTAATGTTTGATAAAAATGAAAAATAATCGAATTTTTTATTAAATTAATTTTTAAACATGGGAATGAGGATTCATTTCTTTTTAGAAATTTGTTGACACAATCTTTTATCTAGATTTGTATTTTCAAAGATTGAGAGTACTGATACTTCAGTAGTAAATTATTTTCATTAATTATTAGTATAAATTATGCATGTTTTTAAATATATCCCATGGAAACATTTAGGATGTTTGGGAATGATATTTTAATAGGCTAAATCCTGATACTGTGTTAGGAATCATGTTTTCACATGCTTTAAATATGAGAAAAATTATTACATGGGAATAGTTGGAAACATTTTTCATTAGGGTAAGGTTGATATTGAGAAACTATGGTACGAATTGATATACTAGGATATAATTTATAGATTATAGTACAAATATTTGTCCTGTAATTTATTCTATTTTATAGATCCCAATATGATTCATTCATGATGGATTCACTTGTGTTCCATGTTATATATACTAAACCATTTTTCTCATGGATTTTTGCTCCTAGATTCATCACTCCTCGGCCAGATTTTATAATATAGGATACTTTTTTACAATGATTTATATTCTTACCATGTTGAATTTTGGGATATGATTGTTTTGATAATTTCCTTATTTTTATCAATATTTATATTTTAATAAACGTTATGCCTTTGAATATGTTATATTTTCTGATTTAACCAAAGGAAGTGTTAGAAACTGGTGTTTATTTTCAAATTTATTTCTTAAATTATTTATTTTTAATTTGGAACTAATAGTTTCATGGTGATTAAAATTATATACATAATCTATGGTGGTATCCTATAAATAAATAATGATGAAAACAAACTTATTCATTTTTGAATCCTTGGTTTTGCAGGTTACAATAAAGGAAAACATGTCGTGTGGAATGATGACTTCTTTTAGTTTTTGTCTCCTTTGCAGTGGTATTTAATGGTGGTGATAGAGTATAAAATAAAGACTAAATATTTTCTTGTCCTTTTTTTATATTATGGTTTATTCCTTTTGGATTTTTTATTTATATATCTTATTTAGGTAATCATTTAATGCATTTTGCTCTATTGGGACTTGTTTGGTTATTTAGAAGATCTCTTCTTTGTGGTGGGATATCTTGGGTGATGTGTCAAATTGAAATAGGATGGTTAGTTACAAAATGGTACCAGAGACATTCCCATATAAAAGTTCTATGACACTTCGTGGTCTTGGTATAGGGTCTATAGTAGACCTGAGTTGGGACTTTTGGGATGTAAATGTTTAAATTACATATAGGTTCTTGGTCACCACATTTTTTAATTTCACTAGGGTTACCATGGGAAGCCATGATTTACATTATATTTTAATTTTTATACGATTTATAATTAGTTTTAATGAATTATAATCCTCATTGGAATATGCTGGCTTCCTTGTGTGTTATTCATGATTTGGCGTGTAAACAAAAATAGAAATCAAGTTGTGATGTCATCCTGGATAGAGTTACAAGCCATTCGAGGACTAGAAACATGGTTCTAAAAGGGTGAAAAGGGTTATAGATTGATTAGAACATATCCATCAACCACATTACTATGTCGAGCATGACCCAACATTCCTAAAAAATTATTATATAGAACCCATGATTCTGGGATACTTTGGGTGACTCTCACTGATGGAAAAAAAATCAAGTTAGTTCATGGGATTTATTGCTATCAAGAATCAGTTTGAATAATAAATTATTCAATCTATTATTGTACAGGAATGAAAAATTGATATATTTTTTGAAAATAGTTTTGAAAAAATTTCTTCTTATTTGAAATGTAAATAATCATTTCATTACTCTAACATGATTCTTAAATTCTAGCTTATATTTTTAAAATTTTTTCTAAATAACATGAAAAATATTTTAATTTTGAAACTATTAAATGATAATATATGAAATAATCTCATACACATGATAATATTTTTTTTAAAATGTTTTAATGTATTTAAATGAAATTGGGGTTTACCATGAATTTTTCACTGGAGGGTTTTTAGATTAAGGATAAGATAAAAGGGTGTTTTCAATGTGTATCCATGAAGATAAAATTGTTTTTGAATGTGTAATGATAATAAAGACTCAATATTTTAAATAACACTAGTTTTATAACTTCAATGGTTGTATCTTTTTAAAATAACTTAAATGATGTATAATTTGATTCAAATAACAATGTATAACTATTTTCCTTGAAGAGGGACAGTGGATTCATATTATAATTTTTGATTTTTTAAATTTTTTCTCCTTATGAATTATTTTCTTAGGTAGTAAATGATATTTTTCAATAAAGTGGATTATTTTTAATATTTATTTTCAATTAAAGTTTGGAGGTTTTTAAAATAATATTTGAAAATTATTTTCCTCTACTGATTTGGGTTTTATTTAAAATCTCTAATTTTTTTCTATTTTATTGAGTACATTCTTGTTTGGACTGACCATTCCAGAAGTATAAGGGTTATCAAACATGCTCCAAATGAGATGATATGATTTATTTATCATATTGTATTCTTTGAGTGACTATTATGGGGAGGTCATAGTGTGTTTATGTAACCCTCTTAAGGAATAATAAATTTTCTTCATCTATTTAGTCTTTCCAACACCTTAAATAGTGTGGAGATAGTTTTATTCCTTCTTAATGTTCTAATTATTGTTGGTCTATAGGTATATCAAAATTATTTCTTTTTGTGCCCTGACTATAGTAGATTGTTCTTTATGGAACTTTTTCCTATGTTTCTTGAATTCCATGGGAGGATTTGAATTTTCGGTATACCCTATGATTTTTTTAATAATCCCATAAATTTCACACACTCTAGTTTCTGAGTTCATTTATTTTTCAGATTTCATTTTTTAGGTTTGATCTTTAACATATTACATGGGTTTCACCATTAAGGGACGTGGTTATCTAATTTTTATTTATACCGTATTGTTTCATTTGTCTACATAAACATTAATCCATTGGATACCATTGTGTCTAGATCTATTCCATGGATATTGGATTGGTTCTCGAGAATTATGTAATCCTTAGTTATGTGCATGGTAAATAGGATTTAGATTCATTACCAACATGGTTGGGAGTTCCATTGGTGATGATATATTATTGTATAAATAGTTGGGACCACCAGGTTGATATTTCTAAAAATGATTTATCACAGATAATTTTTCATATATGACGAATATAACCATTTCATTTTATATTGAGTCATGTCATAATCATAATTCTATCCTAGTTATAGGAAAAATGATAGATTTGATGTTCTATATCATTCCTTCTTATTGATCAATGAGTTTGTTAGTTTGGATATATATGTGAAATATTTACCATTTAAAAGATTTAAATAGTTTTCACTTGTTTGGTTGCATACTCAAGGATGATGTTTTCTCCCTTGGTTATAAGTGGGGATCTTGGTGGATTACTTTTTGACAAATTTGGGACCAATGTTTTATTTTCTATTCTCTATTATATTTGTTTAGACACTTTTTTCACCATTTTATATTTAATATAAATGGAGGGGAGACCTATGGTAGTTCTATTTTATTCCATTGAGTATCATACTATATAATATAAAACATATAACTAATTTGAAATATTTTAATTGGGGTTAATTTTTTATTTAATGTTGTTTCATTGTAATAATATTTGGGTGTAGAATTTGTCACTGTGAATCCAGGGGCATGGGGTCGAGATATGTCTTTATGTAATAAAGTGGGTAATAACCTAAGAATATTTATAATCATACCATCATGTTATGATTATTTCTAACCATGACCTTGAATTGATATTAGTTTCACATGGTCTCAAATAATTATTATAAAAATCATTTACATATAAGTTATTATATATTTGGACTAAATGTTTTTGAAGTCTAATTTTACCACAATGAATTTTATCATATGATATAAATAATGGATTAAGTTATTTCAGATCATTGATTTTGATATTTTGTAATCTATAAAGATAATATGTGTTCTCACAAAAACATTGAGGAAGGTTTTTTCAACAAGGGCTTTGATTAATCAAATGATGAAGGGTCCTTATAAAACATATATTATTTAATTTCTCATGGTTCCATTTCTAGATGTGATTCGATTTTTTATAAGCTTGTGAGGAAGGTAGATTTTCTTATGAAATATAAATCATATGAAGAAATGATATGACATCTATTTCCTACAATTTAATATTACCTTTTATTATAGGGAGACCTCGTGGTCCTGGTATCAGTTTCCTAACGGTTCCTTTTCTATTTAGAGGTATTTGTCTTATTCTTGTTACTCATATAATAAGAGTATATATATTGTTAAAATAATACTTGTTTTTTTATTCACCATGGGGTTACCCATATTTTTCATTATTTGTGACAATAATGATAGTGTCTAGAAAGAACAATTCTATTGCTGACTTTATTTCATGATTCCAGGCCTATTATAAAGGTAGAGTGGAACACCACAAACCAATAAATTTGGTATATCTATGTACATTTTATTAGGGAAGTTGGATAACGAATCCATGTACATTGTAATTTAGAAACCACCAACTTCTAGTGTGAAAAATGATATGATTCAACTAATTTAAAATCGAATCATGAAAATGTCCTATGTATTACCTTCTAAAAAGATAGCATGAATGTTATGTTTAAGGGGTTGTGAAGCTCTATAATGTTCCTCTTATTATGGTCTTTTAGAATTATATATTTCCTTATCTAGGATTAAGTAAACATATTATGAAATTTTTTATAATTGGACTTATGAATATTCTTAAAGGTGGGAATGGGTTAGTGAATATTCTCTGGTGGGATGTGTCTTTTTAGGAGTGATGGAGATGGTGTTGTCATCTTGGTAAGGTTGTCTATAATTCTGGACCACAAGAGATGTTTTGGAAACTATCATTATTGTATGTTGGATATAAAGTTGAGTGACTAATTATCTCCAACTAATCCTCTCTTAGTTTTGGATAAAATATTTGAGTGAGTACTGTATTTTTACACTGGGGTTAGTTGTTACCTTTTTAAATCATGGATCATCATTGTAATGTGGTTAATCAGATAGGATTATCATATCATTTGATGTGAGTTCCTGATGTGTTTCATGTTTCCTAACTAATAATTTACTATAAAGAACATAATCTTATATTTAAATGGGAGTATTTACATTTTTAACATGACAACATAGTGATTTTGTTGCCTTATTAAATTATGAATCACCAGTTTGAGGCACTACTCAGTAAAAAAATATTTTTAATCTATATATTGGGGAAGTGTGGACTGGATAAAGAGATTTAATGGGAACTGAAAACATTAATTTTGTGGAAAAATAATTCTCTCTCTTTGAATTCATAATATTGATATATTTATGGATGTAGAAAGTATTTATGGTGGGGAGTAACACCCACTTTTGTTATAATAATAATACATTTCTATAATAATAATAAAAATACATTTGGTTTTAGTTTTTATTTTATTTTCATTGGAACTAAATAATTTTTCACTAAATTTTTACCATTACACATGAAATATAGATTAAATAAAGGTTAGTTCATCATACCCAAACCTAGTGTGTTTCATTGGAGTAATGTATGGGTAACTACTCATTTACATGGGTTGTGTATGGGTAGGTTAGAGAGTTTTTTCTGAAACATATGGGTATGTTATTGTTTTTATGATTTTAATAAGGTTAATAGAGCTGGTTTATTAAATTATTAATGTAAATATGGGTGATACATATTGTTGACCTCCCATTTAAAAGGATGCATAAGATCACTAGGGGCACTATGTAATGATATGAAGAGTACCATAAAGGTAAAATCTCCATTTCAAGGGCTGCATAAGGGTAATATAAATATTCTTAAGGGAAACTAACACTTTATAACATTTTTTCATGGGTACCCCATCACCCTTTTCTAAAACATGGGAGTTTTTAATGGTAATTCCATGATACCCATACACAATGCTGTTTTAGTGAAAAATAAATAAAAACATTGATTTTTTCATTCATCATCATTACAATAAAACATTAATTACCTTTTTAAATTTTAAATGCATGAAATCATAGGAACATAAATATTTAAGCTCTTTTAATGATTCTAAAACCATTATATGGGTTTTTAAATGCATTGCATTAAATATTCAATTGAAGTAGTAAATGAAATAGTGAAGCTAATTTTGATATTTTAATTATGAAACCCATTATAGTGTATTTATTTAACCTAATAAATAATTTCCATTTTTTTCATCATGAGGAGAGAGTAATGAGAATCCTTTGTGGATGATAATTTAGAACCTTGACATGTTTTATTGCTCTTAATCACTAGGATTTTAATAGATGGTGATCAGGGTTTCCTTTCAATATTTTTTCTAGCGACTCTCCATTGGAGTGTTTCTTATTGAGTTTCCATTAATGATCTCTAAGGTAAGTGTCTTTATAAATTGGTGTTAACCCATGTAATACTTGGAGTTTTTTTTTCAATCCTTATGGTTGATTTGTTAAATTCTATAACTAGAAATATTCAGTTGTAGTTTCTAAAATTCTCTCTTCGAGGAAGTTATATTCCCAACCTGAGAACAACTAAACTGATGCCTCGAGTCGGGTCGCCACTTAAACTCAGGCATGCCTCACCATATTCTATATGATTTTGACCAACAGTGAGGGTCTAAGAGTCATGTGGGAGACTATAACCTCATTCTAGAGAAATATACTGCAGAAAATATATGTAACAGTGTAAGTAATATAAAAAACAATGAACATGAATAAATAAAAAACCCCTAATTAGGTACAAACAATATCGAGTATTAAATTTATCATTTCATGCTAAAGTGAAAAGTAAACATCCCAAATAGAAAGGAAAATAATAGAATCCCCAAAACCATCTTGGATCTAAGTCCCAGACATCCTCTATACACATACCAAACCTAAATCACTTCTCGAGAAAAAGTCCCTTTCCTCTTTCCTGAAATACAACCATGAAAACAACTCATGTATCCAATGAAAGGTGGAAAATATTTCATGTTTTAGGTTCAAGAAAGAGTTAAGGTGATTTTTCTAGAGAAGTGAGTCGGGTTGAGTATGTTCATGGAGGAGGTTCGAGACATGGATTGAGGACCGTTTTGGATATTATGATGTTTTTTTATTTCCGTTTTGGTTGATCACTTGACACTATAGCATGACCTGGAGTATTTATTGTTGGATATGGTTTATACCCAGTTCAGGGTTTGTTATTTATTCATGTTCATTGTTTTTTATATTTGTTCCACTATTTTTTATATTTTTTTATGTGTCTTACTCTAAAATAAGTGTATAGTTTCCCCACTCAACTCTTAGACCCTCTTCGCTGGTCAAAAACCTCGGCCGTACTGGGAGGCGCACTTGAGGTCATGTGGAAACCCGAATGGTGGCACTAGTTTTGTAAATCCTAGGTAGGGGATATTAAAAAGTGGTATCAGGGGAGTTCTTTTCACCTTTTTACTATTTGGGGATGAAAGACCAGAGATTATGATAGTGTCGAGCCTCTGTAAAGTTCATGCTTGGGAGTAGCTTACCCAAGAATGGGGGAATACCCTTGTCAACAAGGGTAGTAATTGTGGTTCTTGTTGTGTGTTGTTACGTTGAATGATATTTCAACATTGGGTGATGAACATGTGGTGTGATATGACAATTTTATGATATATTACCCGTAGTCAAAATGGAACGTGGTTGTGCATTCATGCATCATTCTCAGAACCCGTGAAAATAAGTGACGTGTACCATATTTGGCTCACAGATGGGATGTGATGTGGAGTATAGAGAAAATGATGCATTTTATTTCATGAACATTATTTCTAATAAAATGGTTGTAATGATGTGGAATGTAAGGTTTTTTGTTGGGTGAGTTGGTTGGAAAATTAGCCTTAACCATTGTGGGGTGTCCAAGGGTAGTGTTCCGGTTTTACATGTCTCATTTTGGAATTATGTGAGAAATGATTTGTTTTGGATTGTATTTAGAGTTCCCTTATATTTTCATTTGTGATTTATTGAAAGTGGTCTAAAGATCATGTTTGGCATTGTAGAGAAATGACACCATGAATACATGTCCTAGTTGAGTGACAAGAGGAAATTTCCCGGAATGATAACCAAGTAGTAGAGATAGGGGAACCAGTGGATCAAGATGATTGGGAAGAGAAGTTCAACGAGAACTTCACCCATTTTATGCAGATGATGGTACATAATCCAGAGTAGGTTTCACTATGTATGTTGGAGCTGAATAGGGAGTTTCAGCTATCGCACCCTCCAACATTTACAAGAGAGGGTGGTACAAAGGTAGTATAGTTCTAGATAGAGTCCATCTAGACTATTCTTGACAATTTAGAGACTCTATTTGAGAATTAAGTCATGTTAGCAGTTTATATGCTGAGTGGCCAAGAAAAGCCTTGGTGGGACATCTTGGTTTAAATAAATCCTATTGAAGGAATGATGTGGAAGTATTTTAAGAAGACGTTCCTTGAAATATTTTACCCAAAAACCATGAGACTGGTGAAGGTTTCGGATTTTATAAGACCGAACAAAGGTAAAATGTCGGTAATGGACTATGATAGTTGATTCATCGATGTCCAATGCATCATTTAAACATTGACAGAAGATGAGGAAGTTGTGGAAAAATGTTTCCATGATGGGATGAGACACAATATTAGGTCTCAGGTGAATATCTTACACTTAAAATGGTTTTCTACGGTATTGGATCAAGCACTTATCTCAGAAGGGAACCTGAAGAAATATTTGTGTAGTGGACTTGTGGTGTTAGCTGGGTGAGCATGTGGTGGGACTTTCACGAGTAGGAATTTATGTTTTGGAAACATCCAGCAAGGTGGAAGTCCATAGAGAACACAAAAGATGGTTCAACCCCTCACGGTGATTATTAGGTGTTTTTTTGTTAGTGTGGAAGGTTGGGGTACATGGGTGGCCAGTGTCCCCTACCACCAGTTGAGTGTCAAGCATGCGGAAGGTTAGAACATGGTCAAATGTTCTGTAGGAACCCACACTTGTTGGGACATGAGGGAAGTAATAGGTAGATGCTGAGTGCAAGAAAGGGATCAGTTACCTCGTATCAGACAGGCAGTTGGAGCACGACGTGTTGTACTGTTAGCGATAGTGGATGTGGAACTCCAAATCTAGATCACTGACACCAAAAGGGTAGAGCAGTGTAGGATATTCAAATAGAAGTCCTGGTTAGAGGGGTATATCATCTTCATACAGTCTAGACTACACCCAAAGGTGGTGAGGGATAAACATCTACTATTCGAGGTATAATTCTTATAGCTTCCACACTCTCTAGTTCTTTATTTGATACAGGCGTTACACATTCTTTTATTTATACTCAACTTTTCATTGTGTTGGGATTAACCATGGAGAGTAAGAGTTGGGTAATTTCACCGGATACTCCATTGAGGGTACATATAAAGAACCTTAGGTAGTGTAAGGGATGTGCACTAGATGTTGGTGCATATAATTTTCTGTGCGATCTATTTTTTCTAGAGATGAAATGTTTTTACCAAGTCTTGGGGAAGGATTGGATGGTGTTTTTATCAACCACATATCAAATGTTACTAACATGGGGTGACATTCATGTCATTTGACAGAGACACTTATTTACTTTTTGGAGAGAGAGATGTTCATGCAGGCCATACGTTGAAATTTTGGAATCAGTTGGGAGAGATCATGGGCCATGTGTCATACCTTGATCTAGAAAATGGGGGGGGGGGTGGAACAACATGTCTTACCTCCTTTGGTTGAACGATTATAGGATGCCTTTCCTGAGGACTTTTGAGGGTTACCACCTAAGAGAGATGTGTAGTTTATGATTGAGTTATTACCGGGAGTGGACCCAGTTTCCATTCAAAAATATAAAATGCTTCCATTATAGCTCCAAGAACTGAAGGCTCATCAATAGGAGTTGATGCATAAAAGGCCTATTCATCATAGTACACCACCATGTGGATATCTTGTGCTTTTTTCTGAGAAGGATGACAGATCACTAATACTATGTGTCTATTACAAAAAGTAAACCAGATGATGGTGACGAACTGATACTGTATTCAAAGAATCAATGACATATTAGACATGCTCAGAGGTGCCTAAGTGTTTTCTATGATTGATATGAGATTGGGATACCATCTGCTAAGGGTGAGACCTTATGATGTACCCCGAATAGGTTTCTGAAGCAGGTATGGTTTTTATGAATTCTTGGTTATGTTTTTGGGTTGTCCAAGGCACGGGTTGTGTTCATTGATTGTGTTAAAAGGATATTTCACCCATATCTAGATCAGTTTGTTGTGGTATTTTTTTATGAAATCCTTGAGTATTCCAAAACTCTATAAGAACATGAAAAAAACCTTGGGATCAACATGAGTATTTTACTTTAGCATAGGATTTATTCCAAGCTACCAAAATTTCATTTTTGGATAGATAAGGTTCACTTATTAGGACACATCATTTCTATTTAGGTGATTTAGTGGATCCAGAGAAGGTGGAGGCTGTGTTGTCTTACTAGTAGCACAAGAACTTTGTTGATGTTCAGTGTTTTAATGGTATGTATATTTATTATCAAAGGGTTATTAGATATTTCTCACGTTTGGTAGCGCCAATATCATGATTAAGAAAGAATGGGTGAATCTTGAATGTTTAGAGTCTTCTGAGATTGATTTTTAGGATCAGAAGATGTGGTTGACTACCACACCGATTTTGATCTTAGTCAAACTAGTTACAAAGTAACCATTTTTTTGTGATGCATCCATTGTTGGAATTGGGGCAGTGTTGATGTTGGATGATCGGGTTGTATCTTATGGGTTGAGATAGTTGAGACCACATGAAATAAATTATCCCACCCATGACCTTGAGGTATATAATTTGGTTCATGCCTTGATGTGTTCAAGGCATTACATGTCAGGAGAACCCTTCATAGTGTTTACTGATAAAAAAGTCTCAAATACATCTTCTTTAAGTGGGATTTTAATTTTTGATAGAAAATTTGGTTTGAGTACCTACAATCCATTGATTTTGACTTTTTCTATACACAAGGAATGGGAAATAGTGTGCCTGATGCTTTGAGATGGAAGTCACAGAATAAAGCAGATCGAGAATCCAGTTCAGAGTGGTTGATGATGGCCTTAATTTCTGAGATGAGTTTGTATGTATAGGATTGGCATAGTAGGATGGCTCTCCCATATATAGAAGTTGAATCTACACATTTGATATGGGTTAATGAGAGTCAGCTAGTGGATCCAAAGTGTTTGGCTATGTAGGAGTGTTCTAAAGGTAGGGAGTAATCTTCTAGTTGGGATTTTGGTGTTGATGGAGTTTCTTACGATCATGGCCATGTTGTACTACCGACAGGTGTAAGGGAAGATTTGATGTATGAGTTCCACATATATATGTGGTCGGTGCATCCTACTTTGACCAAGATGTACTATGATCTTTGTTGGCAGTATTGGTTGCTGAGAATGATGAAATTGGTTGTGGGTTTTTTGGAGTGATACCTTACCTGTAATAGGTGAACGGTGAACGGTGAACATTAACATCCAGGTGGGTTGTCAATTTCATTTCCGATTATAGAGTTGAAGTGGAATGATTCACGATGGACTTTATATTTGTTAATCTGAGGAATCCTCAGAATAATGATGTGATCTAGGTGGTTTTGGAGCGACTAAAAAAAATTCACTCATTTCTTACTAATTTAGAGGACTTATACAGTGGACTTGTTGGGTGATTTATATTTTTGAGAGGTAGTATAGTTTTATTATGGGTTGATAAATATAGTATCATATTGTGATACATTTTTCAACTCATGCTTCAGGTAGGGATTACCGAAAGAACATGGTACCCTAGTGCATTGGAGTATGGCTTATCACCCAAATACTGATGAGAAGTCAAGACATAAGATCTAGGTATTAGAAGACATGTTGAGAGCTCGTGTTCAGGATTTTTTCGGTTCATGGGAAAGGTATATGTCTCTCATTGAGTTTTCTAACAACAACAATTTTCAGGCTACAATTTAAATGGATAATTTTCTGGCTCTCTACAAGAGACCGTATAGATCCCCACTGTGTTGGTGGGCGGTTGGGTAGTCTGAGCTGTTAGGATGGAGTCTAATGTTGGAGATATCATAGAAGATTAAATGGATGAAAAAGTGTATATAAATAAAAAAAAGTAGACATAATTAACATTAATATTGGAGTTGTATACCTTATGAGTTCAGGGTCATGGCTAGTGGCTTTTTTTGGGTATCACCAAGGTTGGGTCACCATCGAATCGAGAAATAGGGCAAGATGGCACCTAGGTATGTGGGGTCATTTGATATTGTGGAGAGGATTAGACATGTGGATTACTGATTAGATCCTACACATCAGTATTGTGTAATTCATGATGCATTCCATTTTTCACATTAAGGAAAATATCACCCTGATCTATCTCATGTGATAAATGTCGATGATGTTGAGCATGAGACTAATTAATACTTTAACGAGCATCCAATTACAATTTTGGATTGTTGTGAAAATTTATTGTGAGGTAATGTTATTCCATTAGTTTTTATTCTATGGATGAATAGAAGGGTCTAGGAGGAAACATGGGAACAAGAATAAGATATGCAGGTTCAGTGGCCCGATCTCTTTTCCTTGGGAACTCAGTGATTCTAGGAAGTAGCAACTCGAAGACAATTTTTTATAAGATGTGGAGGTTATAAGATCCCAAATTTATCTCGGGGAAGGTTATTTATTCTTTAGTTTAAGTACTTACTTTGTGTCAATATGTTTTTTCCAAGTTCATGTGGAGGCTTGGGAGGTGTTCAGGGGGTTCAGGACATGACATAAGGGGGAAAAAGAGTTTTCTGGGAATGTTTCACGGTTTGCGCAGGGTTAGTGAAAACCGTGCATAAATCCCTAGTAACCATGCAAGGGTGAAATTTAGGGAAGGTAGAATCCATATGATCTGTGGATTATTTTTCAAACTATGCTGGTAAATCGTGCGAACCATTAACTTTGAGAAATTTACAAAAAATCCATTTCAAGATTTTTATGTTCCACTCGAGATTTTCATCATTATTCCTATTTTGAACTCTAGTAATGATATAAGCTTCTAATAACTTCTAAGAGGAGATTATACATTAATCATAGGATGTTTTGGAGTTCCTTCAGTTGCAGATTGAAGATCCGGGTAAGGTTAATCCAGTACATTCTTCTTTTTCTGAATTAGGGTTTGTATTATTCCCTCCTAAACATTAGAAGCTCTAAAATCATTATTTTTTGGTGAGATATAGGGTGAAACATTTATGGGTTATTAGATAGGGATCTAAGGCCTCAATGAAGGGTTCTTTCACCAATTGTTTTGAGTCAGGTGGTCTACAAGTTATATCCCATAATTTGTATTTAGATTTGTGCATGTTTGGTTTTATTCTGTCTATTGTTTTGGTGTGTTCTTGGTGCTGATGGAATAATGTGATGTATTGTGTGTCTAAATACCCAAATTAATTCCTCATAATATGTATGGAATATAAGGAATATGTTGTGACCTATTCTAGGTCCACCCATGGCGTCCGACGACCCTTCCAAACAAGCTAACAAATATGTATGGTGAGAATTTGAATCCTGATGTTATAAAGACTTAGTGAATGTGCTAATTGGGATATGTAATGAGTTAGAAGGGTTGTGTATATTTGTGTCTAATATGGTTAAAGGATAACTGATTTTTTTGTTGGCATATAAATAATATAAATGTAATTAATGAGAATATGTTAGGAGACTATGTTTGTGCTTGAATGTTCTTAGTAAGATATGAATGGGAAATGGGAAATGCAGATAAATGGTTATGAAGTATAAATGATGAATAAATTAATTTATTGTGAAATAATGTTAGTTTTCCCATTTATTTGATAATTTTGTGATTTTTACAATGATATTTTCTATATTGATTTGTAACGCGGTTGTTGTGGAAATGGATAAATAAGAATGTGCACATTCCTAGGTAGAGTTGGGTATAGACATGAGGTTCTACGCCCATGGGTCATGTTTGACTGAATTTCTAATCACAACTCTTTATTTTCATAGGGCAGGGAAGGGTATTTAGTTTTATTCCACTAATGTTTTTATTCCACTCTGGCTGAGGATTCAAGGTGAGGATAATATAGTTTTTGTGACGTGATTCCTAGTGAGATATGACTTGGGTTTTCTGATAATCCTTGAGAAAATTTAACATCCATAATCCATTTAACACATGATACATGAGCGAACTAAACCATGAGATGATTAATTAGTGAACTTAGATTAAAGGGTAGAAAAACCTAAAGGACTAAATTCTAGAATGGCTTTTTGAGAAGTTTTCCCTTACATTCCATTATTTACCACTTGGATGCACTATCTACTTCTCTGGATATTTGGTATACACCATTGCTGGTGGCCTTTTGAGTGGTACTCAAACCTTACTCAGGATGCCACTCAATTCCCAAGCAGATT
Source organism: Viscum album (assembly GCA_963277665.1). NCBI lineage: Eukaryota > Viridiplantae > Streptophyta > Magnoliopsida > Santalales > Viscaceae > Viscum > Viscum album. The sequence continues at coordinate 1,757,257,463 of OY728137.1, forward strand.
TCATAGTTTTAAGTCAGGAAAGAGGAAATGGTCTTGTTCTAAAGACGTGAGTCGGGTTCGGTATGTGTATGGATGAGGTCCGAGATTTGGATCTAAGACCGTTTTAGGGATTAGATTGTTTTCCTATCATTTTGGATTGTTCAATTGGAACTATAGAATTACATAGAATATTTAATATTGGATATGGTTTCTACATAGTTTGGGGTCAGTTATTTATGCATGTTCATTATTTCGATTATATTCCTTCCACTATTATTTATATTTTCTATTGTGTCTTACTCTGAAAAGATGGTATAATTTCCCCACGTGACTCTTAGAACCTTGTTGCTAGTCAGCAACCTCTGGTGTACTGGGAGGCATGCTTGAGTTCATATGGTGACCCAGCTTGGGGCATTGGTTTAGTGTATCTTGGGTTAGGTACGTTATAGATGATTTGAATTTTTTTATAAATGGGTTTATCTTTAAAAATAATTTATTTAATTTCTGAACTTGATAAGAATCCTAAAAAATTGATTTATTCTTAAAATGAATTTTCATTGAATGGTAGATGGGATTATTCACTTGTAAAAATTATATTTTTCAATAATTTATCTTAATGTGGTTTTTTAAAGAACGAGAGTGATGATAGATTTCTTGTGAAAATGTTTCATTAAATTTTAGTAAGATTTTTTATTTTTTTTTTCAAAACATGGAATATAGGAAAATTTGAGAACCATTGGTGTGGAATTACCATATGAAAGTTCCCAATAATTTTTCATTCATGATTTTATCAACTATTTTTTTAAAAATACAGAACATGAGAACATTTGGGAACCTCGGGAATGTGAATAAAGTTGATATTGATATAATGTGGTAGGACTTAATATTGTAGGATTCACTTTCTGGCTTTACTTTTTTCCTAGAGAGTATTCAAAAGGCTAAATACCAATATTACTAATTCATTATGGTTTCACATAGGTCTCATCTTTTATATTATCACATTTTTATCTCATGGATTTGAGATGACGGATTTAGAATTCCAAGAACATATTGAATTATATTTGTTAATTTTTGTACCATGCCTTATATTTTGACCATGTAATCATATGAGATATAGTTGTTTTTATTAGTTATTTTTTTTATCATTCTTGTTTGCTATAATATTTTTTTTTTAATATGGATGATTTTGTGAATAAAATAATAGTTTTTTATAAAATATTTATCATTTTGATTTTTCTTTATAATGTAGTTTATTTTAAATCTATAATAAATGGGTTCTATTATGATACCCATTGTATAGATTCATTTTCAATGACATACGAATCATTATATTACACACCCGAATTTTTATATTGGGTGTTTCTAAACCTGGTTATATAGGTTTACATGAAAATTTATACTACTGTAATGATTGGTTTATCCAGTGTTTGGGCTTTAACAAATCTAGCTAAAAATTCTATTAAAGTCACTCTTTGTCAGCACTAGAAGAAGCACCAATAATGGGTCTACTATAACCACACTTTTTAGTGCTGTTAAAGAGGGTCTTTAGTAGTGGGATAAAATCACTGATAAAGGCCATCCTTTATCAGTGCTTGTAAAAATGTGCTGATAATTGGGTACGTTATCAGCACTTGTAGAAAGTTCCATTAAAGGGGGGTTTTATCGATACTTTTCTCAAATCACCGATAAATACCCACCTTTATCAGCACTTTTTGATGAGCATTGACATAAGGTATATTTCAAAAAATGTATTTCATATAAAATAATTTATGAATATATAAATATATTTGTATTGATATAAATAAAATATATATTTTTACATTAATTTTTAGATAAAAAAGTTTCAAAAAATAATTTTCTAATTATAATTGAGTGAAATTCATTTAATTAAAATTTAAATATTAAAAAGCAAGAAATTATTAATAGATCTAAAATAAGTTTAAAATTTTAATCACACTTCAAACGACCATAAATTTTGATCCGGGAGTCTATTTGGGATCGACCATATTGGAAGTCAAAGACTATGATGATCTCTATGGCACTAGTGAAATAAAATATCTTCTATTAAATATTTTGAGGCCCAAATTGCTTTGAATGCCTTTAAAATGCATTTTTAGTCAGGTTGCCCAAATTTTTTAAAATTTTATGAAATTACAGCAAGTATAAGGGGGTATTTTTTCCCATTTTTAGTGGGGCATGAATTCATTTCCAGGGCTTACATTTATATTAATATTATGTTTTTTTAAATTTTATCATTTTTCTCAATTTTGTTTCATTTATTATTAAATATATGCATATTTGTTTATATTTACTTATAATAAATTACTTGCATAAATTTTTATATCAAAATATTTAGATAAAAATGTATTTTTAATTATATAAAATAATTATTTATTTTTAATTTTATTTAAAGTTAAAAATTATCCAATTTATTTTCCTTTTTAGAATGCATTCACATTGTATATAAAACAACTATATATACATATTTGTTCTTATTAATAAACTCTCAAACACAAATATATTTATTTTCTTATATTCTAATATATATAAATTAATATTAGTATATAATATATTTAAATAAATATAATTTGTTATATGTATTACACTTTATAAAATATATACAAAAAATAAAAAAGTAATTAAATATACAACAAAATATGCATGGCATAATGGTAAAGAGATTCATTAACATAAGGGAGGTGTTTGGATCAAATCTAAGAACACACAAGTTTTTAGTGTAGTCTTCTAGAACTGAGAAATGGAAGCATGGTGTGTGATGGGGTATGGGTAGTGGATAGCATTGAGATAGGGGGTATAAGCACTAAGAAAGGGAGCTATGGTCTATGAAAAAATACATTTTCCTTATTTTTTTAATAAGTATTTTTTTAACAGCAATAAAAGATACCCTTTATCAATGCTAGAACGTTTTATTTAAAAGGAACCCTTTAACAACATTAAAAAAAGAACTGTTAAAGGAACCCTTTAACAGTGCTATAAAAAGTGCTAATAAAGGGGGCCTTTAAAATCTCCTTTTTCACACTATTAAAAACAACATTTTAACATCTCTAGTAATATCATAACTTTTTATGAGATAATAGAGACCTTTACTAGTGTTTTAATAACCTTATTTTTAGTTGTGTTAAGTGAATCATGTTAAATAATAGCTTCTCTAGGTTATTATATTCCATTATGTGGTTTGAGATGGTGCAAAGGGATTTTCACTTGTAGGATATAATATGTCTTATAATTTTTTGTTTAATATTTTTTGTATTTACATTTTATTTCTTATGCATATGTACGTCTCTTATAAATTCCACATTATTGGTTTGTTCATGGATTTTTGTATGGTCTCCACCTTATAGAGGGACAACTCATGAGATGAGTAAAGTAGATTAGAGTTGGTTTGTTATAATATAATATATAGTTTCATCACAATTATGAGAACCTAAGAAATAAAGCCTCTTATAGATTGATGGTTTTCATGTTTAAATGGGGTAGCTTATGGATTAATTATTCTCGAATGTTATTAAAACTCATCATATAAAATAATAACTTTTTGAATGTCACATCATAGTGATTACGTCATGGGAATTTAATACATCTCTATTATTTCTGGATTAAAAGACTATTAATTAATAAATATTTTCAATAAACAATGGATGAAATAATTTTAAGTGTTTATAATTACTCTAATTGGTCATTCTATGAATCTACCCCATGTTCCATGAATGTGATTTCCATTTAACAATAACATTAATTCGTCAATGATAAAAAGAGAATCCACAATTCATTTATTATAATTTTTGCCCATATGGTTCTCTATGGGATTATCCTACTAAAGCTATTATGACTCTAAATCATATCCAAGGGTTCCTAGAAGTTTTGGGTAGATCTTATTTTTGGGAGAGAGGTATTGAATGGATGATGTGTTTTTTATTACATAACAGTTGGGTGTAAAGTTATGTTTGTTTAGAGATTAAATAAGAGAGGTATTTCTTATGAGAAAAGAGAGAATACAAAAGTGGAATAGTTAGATTAGGAGAATAATACAATAAGAAGAGGATGAGTAATAGTCATCAGAATATTTTGATAGAGTTATATTATTGGTGAAGACTATCTTTATCTCATAATTTTAAATTTTATATATTTGTTTTTTATTGATGGAACATTAGAAAATCTAGGAGTAACATATGGTATCATGGGTACAAAGAAAATCATATATCTTTTTTAATCACCATTGTGATTCTAGTGGAATCTATTTTAACAGGTTTTACATGATCATTTGGATGATGAAGTTCCACATTTTTAATTTTGAATTATTCAAAAATATATTATTATTATTATTTTTTCCTCGGAGTGTGTTTTATTTTTGTACAATTATTTCTATAGGAATCATAAATGTAAATAATGTTTTTTAGAAGGTTAAATGTAAAAGGGAGTAAATTCATTAATACACACCATAACAATGAATTTGAGTTCTTTTTGGGACCTCATTAAATTGGTATCATAGTATTAAACATTTTCTTAATAATTGATATTATATTTATATTTTTTAATTTGAGTCCCCTTATTATTTAATCTTTTAGGTTCTAATATCTTAATTTCATGTAGAATATATTAATTTCATGAATAAAAATGGAGCTACATATTTGATATAATGAATTACTATATATGAAATGATTTTATATTGTTATTTTTTTCTATCATCTAGTATGTTTTGGAGGCCAATACACCTACTTTTAAACCTCATTATAATGGTTTCATGATGATAACACTTACTAAGAATTTGGAGAATTATGTTCATGCTTTAATTCCATCTTTTTTCCTCATATAAAAATTGCTTTTATTGAATTAAAAGTGATTATAATATCCAATTTAATTTTGGATTAATTTAAAAATATTTATAAAGGAAATTTCATAGTAAATAATGATAATATATATACTTGGAGATTAATTTTTAATTGTCTATTTTTAAATTTTTTGTAAATAGGGGGTGAATAATTTACTAGAGCTAATAAAATTGTTATCACCATCATAGTGTTTTAGGTAGATACTGAATGAAAGTAATATTTTGTAAAAGGCATTGTGTATCCTTTATGATAGATACTATAAAATTGTTTTTTCATTCGTTGAACTCGATCGAGGAATGAATCTATTGAATAACAAGTATATACATATCTATTAGGGTAACTTATATTTTTTTAACAAAATCATTCAAATCATCCCTTATATTTTTATCCAAAATATGAAATGTTCGTCATTCATGTGTGAAACAAAAATTTCTTGCACACATTATCAACAAAAATAATTTAAAAAATTTAATCATTTCACAAAAAATTCACACACTTTTAAATATAGAGAGTTTGAATCTTCCACCTTTCAAAATCACTTCATATTTTATTATCTATAATATCCTTGAACCAGTACCCCTAGGACCAGTGTCGAAAATATAAACTTTACATTTGTGGCTTTGATCACAATGAAGGTAACCCATTTTTTATAATAAAAAACACCAAAAATTAAAAGAAACTTATTGGAAAACATATATTAAATATTAGGTATAGAGTTTTAGAGAATTAATAAAAACTCTGAAAATTATAGATGCATAAAGAACTAGTTCATAAAGATGAGCATCATATCCCACTATACCCAACTTTTCATATTCTAAATTAGGCCATCATCATAATCCAAATGAAACCCTTTTAGACAAAATTCATTCGACCTAAAAATTTATTACCCATGGAAAATGATACATAATAATAGTTTCCTCCAAGGTTTAGTATGTTTATACATAATAATTAATAAAAGAATGTCATGATGAAGTATAAGAAGATAATAAGTGTATCATGGCATAATAAAAGTTCATGAGTATAATATAAGGGTATTCATACCCATAAATACTTGTATCATAAAATAGAAAAAAAATGTAATGATGATTTAACAAAGGTATGATTTATCATAATCCATAATCATGATCCATATGATATCAACATTGATCATAAGAAGCATTATAAACCCATAGAAAGCTTATATAAAACTTATTGGTATCTTGGAAAATTATCTTCACATTACTTATTACAAATGGAATAACCAATATGAATAAATACAATATCTAGAGGACCAAATGCATTTGAGGGATAATATGGATGCACATATCCTTGGTTTATCATAAATCCACCCATTATTGGTTAATAACGTACACAATGTCCATTGGTTTATAACAGAAATATGAGTACATTTTTTATAACGGAACCACACATAATTATAAATAAATTATATTAATTTTGAAATAAATAATTTATATAGAGCATTAATTTCAACATAAAATCTTTGAAACAACAATTATTGTTTTTAGAACATTACAATCACATGGAAAAGAAACAATCTCCATAATAATCTCCTTATATAATGATTAAGACATGGAAAATAAATTAGTTCAATAAAAATATATTTGAAACATTATTAACCCCTAGAAAGGAAATGGGGTACATATGAAACTCTATGAAACAAGATTAAACCATTAGAAGGAACCGGATTACTTAATAGTGTCCTTGAAACATGATTAACCCATGGAAAAGAAACAGGTTCTGTAAAAATATATTTTAAAAATCATAATTCCCCCTAAGAAAGAATGATAATGGTATCATTAATAAACATCCATATTTTATCATAAGTAAAACAAAAGGTTGTTGAATTTTATGAACACAAATACTATTATAATATCCTTTAAAATATTTTTTTGGAAAAAAATATTTAATTTTAAAAAACAAAATTTAAATCTAGAAATTCATTAAATATTGGGAAATCATTTTTATTTTAAAAAAACCTGGAAACATATAAAGGATGGTTCAAATAAAATAATGGTAATTATGGTGGGAAAATTCATTCATGTTGTAAATATTAAAAATAAACATTCATTTCAAACAAAATTTATAAAAAGGAGTCAAAAGGTGAATTCTTTTTAAAATGAAAATAAAATTATTTTTAAAAACTTTTAAAATAAGTAAAAATATCATTTAAAATAAATTTATTAAATAATTTATTTTTTATAAAATCACATTAATGAAAATATTTCAATAATCATGGATATCAATGAGAAATATTAGTAATAAAAAAATGAAATATCATTATCACTTACAAATAGATTTATCGATGTTTCTTCAACAAATAATAGATGAGATGAAAATTAAGCATTAAACCCCCCATTTATGACCATATTAGAATAAAATATATGTGGTTTAAGAATATAATATCATGTTACTTCCTTAAATGGATACTTTAATATAAACAATCTTTAATGAATGGATACTATAACATAAATCTTTTTCCACCTTGGTTACTCTTCAATTATATGTCCCATGAATGAATAACATCAAAAGTAACATCAGATTTCATGAATATAATGGGATCCATGATATTGATTTCCAAAATATCAATATATGTATGTAATAATAAAAATAGGCTGATATCACAAATACATGGCCCAAATAATGGAACGTGGGATGATTAACCTTTAAAGATATCAAATCACTGAATTATGGGTTAATCAATAGAGTAATTTTGTACCAGAAATTTAAATCCTTATTAAAAACGTTTAAGATGATAATAAATCAATTTATTGATAAATTCACACATAATCATATCACAATGGAGTTAATAAAGATGGTTTATTTCCCAAAAAAAGTAAATTGAGTTCAAAAACTCTTTCCCACATAGTAACTTTCAAGTCAATCCCCTTGGATATATTAATTAAAATTTATAATTAAATTACCTTAATTCGTTAGGAATCATTATGTTATATGTAAAATATTCTATATATAAAGAAAATAATAAAAACAAGAGGTGACTATTTAATATGTCTCATAGAAGTAAATGTAAGATGAGAATCCCTTACCTTGAGTATAGACATTCCTTGTATATTCTTTAACTCCTCTACAGTAAGCTTATATAAATAATTTTTTTATTAAATATTTTCCATGTTTAATAAATTATAATGAAATAATTTATTTTTTTCTTTTAAATGACATATGAAAATATTTAATCAGATAAGTCCTTGTTAGGTTTTCTAGGGTCATTCAATTCATTATTTCAAAACTGTTTTGGTGTTTTGACCCTTATTATAGAGGTCATTATTTCAGAATATAAATAATATAAATAATTAATTAATTACATATTTATTCATAAATTATATTTATAAATACAATCATGAAGAATGGTTATGAAATATGAAGTATGTTATGATCATGGAGACGGTAGGTTGTATATATAGATGACTAAAGTTTCCATTATTCAATGATAATTATGGAATGAAGGGTTATATTATTTTATCTTTCAAGAATTATCATTGAATAGAGAGTAACATATAATTTCATTAAATATATATATATATATATCATTATTTTCATGTGGTGATGATAAAATAATCACACCGCTTCGTGGTGGAAGTAGTCCACATGTATAAAAACGACATTATCGTTTTTTAGTGTCCGAATAAGATTGATATATTATATTTTCAGAATGAAAAATTTGTAATTAATATGATTATTATGTAATTAATAGATAATAAATTCATTAACTGTATAATTATTACCTTCCATGTAAATTGGTAGTTGAAATACAAATTGCATCGCTTCATGAGGCTATAGTCAGATGTTCATACCTGTGATATTGTTGTATCCCCCCAGAATGTCAAGTAAAAATGTATTTGTGATGTAATAACTAAAGAAGAATAAATAAATTAAAATTATATATATATATATATATTAAATTCATCATTACAACAATCATTGGGATCCTATGATAGGAAAATTATTGACATTGGTTCGTGAGGCGATTGTCCGTTATACACATGAATGATGATTTTATATCCGATTTTAATGAAGATTATATGGATTTAGGTTATAAAATTATTTTTATAACATAAATTTATATATAATATAATTATATAATCCTATGAGAATAGTTTAATAATATTTTACAGTGGTGGAAGAATAAAAGACAAACAAATCATAGTTAAGAACATTACCTCATCTCCGAATATCTCATTAGGAGTACACATAAAGTAGTACTAGAATAGATTTTTAACCAAATGAAGGATTATATGATTATGGTATTGAATATGGTAAATAATATTATCAATTATTGGCTGACCAAAATGTTCTTATTGTGTGAATAATATAGTAGATTTGGTGGCCTTTTATAAGTGAGGTGAGTAGAACACTTGTAATATTTGAATAAAAAACTGTGTAAAAACATTTTTCACATGAAAAAATGATAAATAATAAAGTATTAATAATAATTATTCATTATAAGGTATAAATAAATTCACAAAACAATATTTATACTAGTTTTTAGGTTATTCTGAATCTCATATTTTTTGTTTAACCCCCAGGTAAACACATCTTCACTTAACCTAGGTAAAATTTTTATTGCTTTCAAAATTAATTATGGTCAAAATTTATGTTGAAATTATTTGATAAAATAAATTATTATTATTAAAAATAAGGAATAATTTTTTCAAATTAAATTCATATAATTGGAAATTAACAATTTAAAATTAATCCCACAGATGTGATGAAAAGTGGGTTTTGAAAAAGGGAATTTTTTATAGAAAATATGATTTTTTTATTAACTATATGAAAAATTATAATGATTTTGTGAATATAAAAAATATTTATTAATATATAATATATATATTTTCTTTATATAATTATTTATAAGGGTGGTTTTAAATATCCAAAAAGGATAAACATTGTCTACTTTAAAATAGTTTTTAGAATAACCTCATTTTTAAACCTGAAGAGAAACTTATCAAAAAACACAATATGAATTTTATTAAAAATAGATAACGTGGATTAAATTAAATTAAATTATACTTATGTACCTTTAAATAAAAATGAAAACATATTTTTACATTTAAATATCTTAATTTTTTGAAAAGATATGATATTTTTACAAAAAATCTGTATTGTTCAGTATTTACTGAAAAAAAAAATATTTTCCAAAAAAATTACAAAATATTACCCAATGTAAATTTTTATATTCCATGTTTTAAAATAAATTTCATTTTAAAAAATAAATTTGAAAAAATATAACAATTTTATTATATGTTTTTTCATGAAATTAAATAACAAATATTTTGGATGAGAATATATTTATGAGGAATAAAATTACATTACTTAAAATTGATTAATTACATAATAAATATTTATAATATTTTTGTATTGCGTAGGAAATATATTTATATTTCATAAATTAGTTAATATTATGTATACCCTCTAATTAAACAGCGAATTTATAATGATTATATATATCACGGGTCATTTAGGATCGGTGTTGCATGTTAAATGTCCTACCGAACACATTTTTCATTTCGAATGTATATTGGTGTTAAATCCCCCCTAATAAATTTAATCCTCATTAAATTATCATTATATATATAATCAATGTCTGGATGATTGTAAATTCCTTTTTTGATACACACATTGTAAAAAGGGTCAATAAAACATCCTCATGAGAAGATATAAATTGACGTATGAAGGTTTTATGGGATAACACATAATTGGTTTCCAAATAGGATAAAATTGGATTGAATTAGTGATATTTATAAGGTAAAATAGTAAATAAATAAGGATATTGATAGAGATAATTTATCATTTAATTTTAATGATCAATAGAATGTTAATGACTACAAAACCAAAAATCTACAGTGATTGAAATGAAAAGTAGTTTATCAGAAATGAATGTAAATGGATTTTTTAGGATAATTTTCCTAAACCTGAGGAATTATTTCTGCATATATATTAAAAACATAGTGAAATATACTTACATAAATATTATAATTTAATTCTTTATCAGGTTTCTTCCAAAATCTCATCTTTTTCTTCAAACGATGAGTAATCACGCTTAATTTTTGATCCCTGAAGAATTAAATCAAAATTTCATACCAAATAAAGATAAAATGGATAATAAATATTATCCACCTATCTATATAAATTAAACAAAAAATAAATATTTTTTATAAGGTAAGATAATTTCTATAATGAAAAAACATTTCAATGATGTAATAAATAATTAATCACAAAAATTCAATAGTATTACCCAATGTTAAACCTAAATAATTATATAAATAAATATCACTATATCCCAATTTTTTGAATAAAATAAACATTAAATAGTTGTTCACATCTATGTGTATATCATACCATTATTCTTACAAGCCCAAAAATATTGCGATCTCCTTTTGAAATAATATTATTCACATAGTCAACAAATCACTTTTCAATATCATGGTTTTCTATTCAATAATATTTATATTCTTATAATAACCTCAATATCTAGGGAAATATACACAAAATATTTTCAATAAATAAATATTAATATATGAAATATTTAAATGAAATCATCAAATTAAACCAATTCATAAAATATACTTAAATATAATAGAACTTCTCACAAAAATTAACTAACCACTTAAATATTTCATCTCTTAAAACAAAAAAGGTGTGTATCAAACAATGAGCTTTTGACTATATTTATTCTTATAGGTCGAATGTGGAATCCATAACTCTTAAGATAACCTCGCATGAAAAAAAAATCTTTAAAGTAATTTATACATTTCCAATGATGCCAACTATAATAGCCCTGAAGCTTTACTCATGAACAAGTGGTTAAAAACATATAATTTAAATTCCCATCTTTGTTACAAATTATGGTGGCCCAAATTTCACTATAAAAAAGATAAAAAATCAAAAATTTTAAATTTAGTCACATATATTATGAATGACCTTTTAAGTTTAGAGTATTATAGATTTATGATAACATCCTAACATTTTTTATTTATAAAAAATTGGTTCATAAAGATACACCTCATCTCCCACTATATAGATATTTTCTTATTCCAAATTAGACCATGATAGTCATCCATATGAAACCCTTATTTATGTAATTTATCCGACCACAATCATTTTAACTCGGAGAAATTGATGCATGGGACGGGTGGGTTCAAATTATCTGTCAGGGTAAATATAGGCCTTAATAATTGAATTTCATTAGTGGGAATTTGAAGAGAATACGAGTATTTTGGAATAATCAATTTACATGAGTGTAAAATAAAAATATTCATACCCATAAATACTAAGATAGTTAAACATTTAATCATGTAATAAGGATTTAACAAAGGCAAGAGTGATGAGAATCAACAATCCTAACCCATGTGATATCAATATTGATTATAAGAAACAATATAAACCCATATTTTGAATTGACAAAATTTATTAGCATCTTGGAACATTATCTTCACATCACTTATTATAAAGGGAAAACCAATATTCTTGAATTCTATCTCCAGAGTACCCAATGAATTGCAGGGATAAAGGGGACCAACCCATAATTTTTTATCATAGAACTGCTCATCCTTAGATAATAATGTAACCAATTGTCGTTGGTATATAATAAAAACAATCATCCTTTTCCAAAAATGTAACCACCATTTATTATAGTCAATTTTTAAGAAAAATTTCATGAATAATGTTCATAGATAATTCATTTAACCATAAACACATTAAAATAACCTTTATTCTTTTGGAAACATTATTAACCCATGTAGAAGAAATGTGTTCAAAATAAATTTCTTAGAAACATGATAAGTCCATTCAAAAGATTTGGGTAAGTAAGGACCCAAGATTTTATCAAATAAAATTCAATTATTATAATTTCTTTATATAGTATAATCACATAAAATCACACTTAGAACCCAATAGAAAAATTATAAATGAATAATGAATAAATAAGCGGTATTTTTAAAAGTTAAGGAACCTTTACTAATAAAATAATAACATGACCTTATGAATATTAATAAGATCCTTATGAATAGTAAACATTCCAATATATAAGTAACCTCACCCATTTATGTATAAATTTTTTACATCATATAAATGATTGTATGATTTATTTATATCATTGAATATGTAAAAAACATAAAAATTATTAATTCATTGTTTGTATTTTTCGAAGTTATAAATATTTAAGTATAATTTTTAAATTAATGTAATGATTCAAAAGAAAATTAATAATTATAAAATATATTCATAAATTAATATTTTTTGTATTATGGTTTTAATATAATTTCCTGAAACCATATTTAATTTTTGAAAGTGTTACAAAATCAGTTATAATTTTAAAACTTGTATTTTATATGTAAATACTTATTTTAAATAAAAATTAAATCTCTCTTGTTTATAAAATTATTTTTATGAAATGAAGTTCATTTTTTAATACTTAAAATTCAATAAATGGTTAGGCTATTTGTTTTCTTTTTTTCTAAAATACATGAATTTTTGGAAAATAGTAAAATACTGTAATTTATATTTTAAGCTAAATACTTAAATTATGGAGTCATATATGATTTATGGCTCATATAAGTCATAAATATCAAACTATCCTACATTATTTTAATATAGTTGGTCATAATTCACATACTATTCATAGCATTAATATAGAATAATAAACTAATGTATAAAGTAACGTGGAAACACCCCTCTCCTATACTATAAATACCACCCCTCACCACCTATTCTCCTTACACCTTCCCAGTATTTAGCCTCATCCCAATTATAGAAAATACTCTTACCGAACCCCTAACCCACGTTCATGATCAATTTCTCTCATCAAAATACCAAAACCTTTTCTATGAGGATGTTTCCAAGGAGGATAAATTCAAGAGGTACATTCCTCTTTCATTTTCATATAATTTTTTTTCAAGTTATTTTTCACATTCCCTCCTCAATTCCCATTATACTAATGGTATGATAAGTCCATTAAATCACATATACATTAATTTTTATATGATAATTTAATAATAAATCATTCAACAGAACTGCTTCTTGTTTTATTCTAAAAATGATAACGTGTTTCCTGAGGTGTTAATTTGCCACTTTTAAGGACGTAAAATTTTAATTTTCTATTAAATCTTTCAAGGAAGGTAATAAAACCATTATTATGGATGAACCAAATTATAATATAATTATTATATCCTATGTAATTTTATATATTCATTATTTTCACATGATGTTATGTAATATAGAAAACTTCTACATTGTGAGCGAAAAAGGCCCAAAATAATCAAAACGATTATCCATAACATCTTTTATAATGATTAATCCGCACCCAAAAGATCCAAACTATTTATATGATCATGTAAACCTATTTATTTTAATTATTTTCTTATATCTTAAATTATGTATTTATATTTATATTTTACATGAACTTCCATACTCTTATACAAGCGAACTGATTGTGAAAACTAAGAAAACAAACAGTCTTGAATAGTGAAAATGAACACCATAAATCAAAATAGGCCTTAAATAAACATATTAAAATTATAATAAATAAAATAAATGTATATAATATATTGCAATTATTAATTATTTAATATAATTTAATTATTCAGGATATTAAGATCAAGTGTAGAACCATTTCAGATATAAAGTAATGGATTCTACTCGAACCTCCATTTTTTCTTTTGGTTTAATATTTATATCTCTTTAATAAAATGTAATTATTATTTCATTGTAATTATTATTAATTATATTTATATGTTCCAAAATAAAGTATCCATATCATATCATCCATCTTTTATGGGTTAATACATTCTTTTGAAATGTTCCCTTTTCAATTCTTCTAGAGAAGAAAGTGTGATTAAAGGGAACTTTCTGATTTATTACCCAATTCCAAGTGCACTCAAAATCTATTATAAGGCTATTTTCTTTTAATAAAATTATTTATTTTATCATGAAAAAATATCCTTATTAATTTTTGGTTTTATTCAGACAAATATTCATTTTCCATTTTTAATTATCTTTATTATTTTCCTTAAACTACACTAAAATGTTTCCTTTCTAAGTATTCTTAAACACTCCCTTTACATGTTTCTACTTAAATTGGAATTAAATTATCATAATCCATATATATTTTAACTGAGAAATTTTCATGTTAGTTTTTAATCCATTCTTTCATGGAAACATTTATGATATTTTAAATAATCATGCCTTTTGATATGATTATGAAACCCATTTCATTATATGGGTAACCCTTATGTTTATTCACCATGGGGAATACATAATAATGAAAATATTATTAAGGGTGATCCTAGATAGTACTGTAATTAATTGGGTAATGTTTAGTATCATGAGAATTCATGTTAGGATATAGAGTGGACCTTATTCTTTTTTTAGACTTTGTCCACCATGTCTTGGTAGTTTTACTTGATTCTTGTTTATGTCATGTTATATGTTTTATCAAAATTCCTATGATTCGAAGATTATATGATCCTTATTATAAATTTTATTCTACCTTATGTTTATTCATGTTCCATGACTTTTTATCATCATGTTATTCTTTCTAACCCATGTGCTATGTTTTATTCCTATGATTAGTCCCCTATTGGTTTTTTATCTCATCCCTTTTGTGGATGTCTTCCATAGGTTATCATATAATGATATAGAAGATCAAAGGAATTTTAGAGCATATTATAAATATTAAATGAAAGATATTTTAATGATTTTTAATTATGTGCCTAATTTTCCAAATGTACTAGAGTTTATGATCCCAGTCTTGTAATTTAGTTTTTATTTTGGATTAAAATCATGTAATGATTTATGTAAAAGGCTAGGGTCCCTATAGTGGGTATTGGAGCATAGACCAGTTAGTTGAGGTATTAGGATTGGAAAAATTCAGAACAATATTTATCAATAAGAATAAGTATAAAAAAACAATCCACTATTTTGGTAAGTATAGAATAAATTGTTTATCAAGAAAATATATCCCTATTTAGATACTACAAGTGAATGTGGTTCTAGAAAAGATATACTTATTAGTAAAAAAACTGATAATTTGTTCTGATATTGAATTGGGGTAACCCTTTATTTGAAAACATTCCTTTCTAGGCATCTAGTTTGACACTCCTAGGTGATATGATTTGGTAAATTTATATGCTCATAATGACACATTATTAAGGGGGAAAATACCAATAAGAATATATTCTTGGAAATAGATCATGGATAAACTTGTTTGAAACACATGGAATCATATGTTAGGATATAATTTTCATTTACATGTTTATTCTTATATTTTCAATGTTTTCTTCTCATATGATTATTAGATAATAATTTTAGACTCCTAATTTCACTTTTTTTTCTTAGTTAATGGATGTAAAAATAAAAACATGTTCCAATAATCAATGTGACGTGAAATATGTTGATTTCTTTAATAATATTTCAAATATTATGGAAACAGGTGATCGAAAAATTATTCTTGTACTTTCTCAAATGAATCTTTTTATGAATAAACTCATGAATCACATTGAATGCCCTCTCTCACCTATGAAAGAATGTGGTGGAATAATTCTTTATATAGAAAAGTCCTCCCATGTTTAGTGGATCTTCAAATCCACTCCTCACATAATCGTTGTTTAACCCCATTAAAAAGATATTATCTTCTCTCTAATGATCATAAGAATAGAATGTTGTGTTGGTGGTCAATTATTTTTATGGGGAAGCTGATCAGTGGTGGAAAATGATCAAGAACATGAAGTCCATTGAATAAATTTATTCCATTGATTGAGAGGAATTGAAAAAAGTTTGTATAAATATTTTCGTTGAACCCTTTATATCCAAATTGAAAGATAGTTCATCATACATAAGCATAAAAAAGAGTCTATTGGGGGCGTATGAGGAAAAATTCACATAGATTTCAAGATACACCACTAATTTTATCGTGAACACAATAATAAAGGTGCATTTTTTATTTAGTGGACTAAAGATGAGTCTATGAAAAATGTTGGTGATTTAAGACATAGATAGTTATGAAGAGATTGTATGTTGTTCCCTCATGGTTTAAATAGAGTTCCAAGAATCTTAGTGGTCTCGTGGGTTCAGTGAAAGAAATTTTAAACTAGATTTCAATATGGGTGATAAAACTCATGATGGAATGAAGACCATATATCCCATGTGTCAAAATTGTGGGAAGAAGCATCCTAGAAACTAATTAATGGGAACTAAGAGATTTTTAAAATGTGTAAGAAAAGGGAATAAAGATATTTACTGCTGAAGGGATATGAAGAATGCCACTAATAAGGAAGAATAACAGAAGGCTCAGATCAACAATCATCCTATAGCGCATCATTTCAACTGAATGTAACATGGGTATTATTTAACCCTTTTCTATGATCCAAGAGTATTTGGATGAAATCAATGACAACAACCTCTATGTTAACGTAAAAGGGAATACTCAATCACTACTGCTGAGGTGGAGCTTGTGAATGATGTGGTGATGGGGAGTATGGTTATACATTCATGAATAGAGAATGTACTATTTGATACTAGTTCTATTAATTCCATAATATATTTCATAAATAGTAAAAATATTCAAAAATCACCTCACAATATAATGGTTGAGTTATCTTTGGGAATATAAATTGGGTAAATTAATTCATCAAAAGTATATAACTTCTCCCTGGTTAATTTTTGTGGACTAATCCTCTTAGTAAAATTTGTCTTACATTCCTTGGTGGAGTATGATTCTATTTTTTGCATGGATTGTCTATCTTCCTAAAAATACAAAATTTTATGTTGAGAATGGGAGATCACTCTTCACATCCTGAAGCATCCAGAAATTCAGTTCATGTGCAATGAGGAAGATGAATCTACTTCAGAATCATCATATCTATTGTGGATAATATTGCCTTTAGAGAAAGTATATCTTCTTCAAATTATTGATTCAAAGGAAAAAATCATTCATGAATACAGGACCATTATAAGATACTATAATGGTGTGTTCCCTAAAGAGTTTTATGGTCTTTTTCCCAATCAAGTGGTTGAGTTACCAATTTATCTTTTTCCTATATCTCTAAATATATCAATGAAACCATATATAATGGCCACCGTCGAGTAGGAAGAACTGAAAAAGAGGTTAAAGGAAAATCTGAATAAGGTTTTCATACACTCAAATGTTGTATAATGGGGTCCTCTAGTACTCTTTTTCAAAAGGAAGGGTGGACCAATACATCTCTACATTAATTATTTTGAGCTTAACAATATCACAATAATGAACAATTATCCCATACCACAAATATATGACTTGTTTGATTAACTACGTGGGGATATTTTTTGCTCTAATTTGGACCTCTGGTCAAGATATCGTCAATTAAAAGTGAGGAAGGAGGATATTCCAATGTATTATTTTCAAATGTGGTTTGGAAACTATGAGTTCATAGTGATGACCTGCAGACTCACTAATTATCTATAAAAGTTCATGGATTAAATTAATAGAGTCTTTATGGATTACATCAGCAAATTTGTGGTAATGTTTATCGATGATATTCAGAATTTAACCACGATTTAGGATAAACATGAGGAGCAACCCAATTCTATCTTAAGGAATTTTCTAAGGGAGAAATATTATGAAAAGTATACTAAATGTGAGTTCTAGATGAAGTATTTATCATTATTTGGTAATGTTATCACTAGAAAAAAGAATATATATGGACCCTTCTGTGGAAAAGGAAATTGAATATTGGCCTAGGAAAATTTCTATGATAGAGATCCATAGTTTCTCTGATCTAGTTGGGTATTACTGGTGATTTGTGATGAACATATGAAGATTGTTAAACCAACTAAAAAAACAGGCTCAAAATGGAAAAATGATTGTATATGGGGAGAAGTGTGAGATAGATTTTAATCAAAAGAGTCTCAAATATATAATCACATTAAAAGATATTAATATGTTATAAAAATATAGTTATATCTCATCAATGATTATGAATACACAATCCACTACCATCCTAATTAAGTGAATAAGGTAGAAGATACTCTGAGTAGAAAGGACTATGCATCTTCATTAATGATGAGAATTTAGTGAGTTCCAATCTTCTTAGACCTAAAAATTATGGACATGGGAATTATTAAGGAATGAAAATCCTTAGTCCTTTATCAAATTGTGTCTTAACCATACGTTACAGAGAAAATAAAGTATTCTCAATGAAATTATGTTGAAATTAAGGAGAAGGTGGAATCTATGAGTAAAGGTAAATCCTTATAGTTAAAAATGGACGAGGATGGATTTGTGATATTTGGGTCATGATTATGTGTACCATATGATGTAGAGATAAAGAATGAGATTATAATTGAGCATATAGCTCAACCTTCTCTACTCACCCAAGCTGTAAAAAGATATATCAAGATCATCAAGAGAACAATTTTTCGGGCAATATGGACAAGGATACTACTGAATATACATCAATGTGCCTGGTAAGTCTGCATGTAATGATAGAAAGAAAAAATTATATGGGTATGATGAAACCATTAGCCAAACCAACCTGGAAATGAGAAAACATCACCATGGACATTGTTGCTCGACTTCCAAAGACATCCGGAAGAAATAATGCTATATGGATTATTGTGGATCATCTTAAAAATATAAATCACTTTATTGAAATTTGAGAGGATGTATCAGTAGATAAATTTGAACACATATATATCAAAGAAGTGGTTTGTATTTATTGATAACCATTATCGATTGTATCTTATCAAGATCTGAGATTTACCTCAATGTTTTTTAAATGTCTCCAAGATTTTCTAAGAACAGAGCTGAACTTCAGTATGACTTATCATTCTCAAATTGATGTCCAATATAAAAGGACTATTCATACACTTGAAGACATGCTGAGACTATCTTCTCTGGAAATTAAAGGAGGTGGGACCAAATCTTCCTTTTCTCGAGTTCACTTATGGGAACTGTTTCAACTCGATCTTCTAAATGGATCTATATGAATTCCTTTATGGGACAAATGTGGAACACTGGAATTATAGGATGAAATCATTGATCTTAAGATACTAAAACCTAAAATCATAGAAGAATTCAAGGATAAGGTGAAAACTATAAAGTATCACATCATGGTTGAACAAATTCAATATAATAATTATGTAGATAATAATTTTAGATACTTTGAGATTAAGGTTGGAGATATGACATTCCTCTACACATCTCCATGGAATGGGATCCTGATATTTGGGAAGAAAGGAAACCAATGCCTCTAGTACATCGACCCATTAGAGATCCTTGGTCATATTGGGACAATGTCTTATCAAATATCACTTCTACCTACAATGTCTCAAGTATATGATGTATTCCATTTATCCCTCTTGAAGATGTACGTACGGAATACATCACACATACTAAATAAAGAGGTTATATAATAGGAAAATGATCTCTCATATGAGGAGAAACCAGTGAATATCATGGATTACATGGATTAATTTATACACAATATGTCTTATAAAATGGTCAAATTACTATAGTGGAACCATAAGTGTGAAGAGGAAACATGGGAACCTGGGGAAGTGATAAAGGAGAAGTACCCACCCATTTTTTATACGTATAATGAAAAAAATCGAGGTTGAAATTTTATTAGTGGATGAATGTAACAAACTAAAATTTTATTAATGGTAAATCCATTATGATAATTATTTCATATAGTATAATCACATTAATTCACATTAATAACACAATACAAACATTATAAATGAAAAATGAATAAATAAGAGGTATTTTAAGAAGTTAAGGAACCTTTAATGGTGAAATAGTAACTTGACCATAGGAATAATATTATGACCCTTATGAATCGTAAAATGACTAATATAATAGTAACCTCACCCATAAAATAATAAATTAAATTTATGCATCATATAAATGATTCTATGATATAATTATATCATATTATTTTGTAAATAAAAGTTTTGAAAATTATTAATTAAGTGTTTGTATTTTTGTATGTTAAAAATATTTAATTACAACTTTATAATTAATATAATGATATAAAATAAAATTTATTTTTATAAAATGTATTCATAAATTAATATTATGTTGTTTTATTATATCAAGATAATTGTATGATACCTTATTTAATTTTTCAAAGTGTTACAAATTCATTTATGAATTTAAATTCTATATTTTCATAGTGAATGATGATTTTAATTAAAAAAAATATCTCATATTTAAAAAATTATTTTTTATAAAATGGGGTTCATTTTTAAATTATAGGTATTTAAAAATGGATAGGGTGAATTTTATATATTTTTCTAAAATACATGAATTTTTTGTGAATAGTAAAATACTGTAATTTACTGTTTAATCTAAATAAATGAATTATGGATTCATAGATGATGTATCGCTTATGTAAGCACAAAATATAGAACTATAGTTCATTATTTTGACATATCTAGTGGAAATCATCAAACTATTAATATTTATAGGTTGACATAATAAACTAATGAATAAAATAATGAGAAAACGCCCCTCTCCTCCACTATAAATACCACCCCTCACCACCTCTTATCCTCACACATTATAATCATTAAGACCTTTCCAAATTTAGACCAATACTATTCCCAAAACATTACCCCAAGTCTCAGATCTATTGGTCTCATCAAAAGAACAAAACATTTTTCTATGGAGGATTTCAAGGAGGAGAAACCCAAGAGGTAAATCCTCTTTCCATTCCTTTTAATTTCTTTTCTAATTCTTTTCTTATTCTCTTCTAACCTCCCATAATTAAAATGGAATGATAACTCTATTACCTCACATATACTATAATTTTATTATTAATATGGAGAAATCCATCATTAAGCCCCTCTTCTATATATTTTATTCTAAAAATGAATATAACATTCATGGGGTGTTAATTTATAACCTTCAAAGAGGAAATTATTTTCAAATTATATTAACTCATTAAAGGCTAGTAAAAAAATAATTATAATCTTTGAAGAAGATTATAACATAAATATTACATACTAATTAATTTTCTATAATAATTATATACACGTGATGTAAAATAATAATACAAAACAAGATTGTTTTGAGCAAAAATCGCCCAAAATAATCCAAACGATTATACCTATCGTCTTATCTAATGATTAATTTTCTCCCAAAATAACCAAAGTAATTATATGATCAGTTAAACTTATGTATTTTCATCAATAACTTATAACATAAATTCTATATTTATATTTCTATTTTACAAGAATTTTAATAATCTTATACAAGTGGTCCGATTATGAAAACTAAGAAAATGATCCATCCTGAATGGTGAAATTGAATATTATAAATCATCAAAAATTCTATAAATAAAATTAATAAAAATAAAATAAATCGATTAAATGTATAAAAGTTTCATTAATTTTTAATTAATAAATCTCTTGTTAATATTTAGGATATTAAAATCAAGTGAATAACCTTTTTTGACATAAGGTAAGATATTTCACTAGAACCTATATTTTTCAAACCAGTTATTCTTTCTACCCCATTACCAAAAAAATAATGATTATTTATTTATACTACCTATAAATTATTTTTTTATGTTCCAAGATCTAGTATATATATTAGATCATCCCTATTTAATGGCGGTAATATGTTTTTTTAGAAAGTTTCCCTTATCAATTCATTCCGAGAAGCAAGCCCGATTCAAGGGAACTTCTCATCTTCTTACCCACATTCAAGTGAAATATATAATTTATTTTAAGACACCATTATTTTTATAAAAGGAATTATTTTATAATGAAAAAATGTCCTTATTCATTTTTTGGTTTAAGGAAACAAATGTTTCTTTTTCCACATTAAATTCTCTTTAATATTTTCCTTAAACATTACTAAAATGTTTTATTTTTATGGTTTCCTAAACACTATTTTTAAATATTTACACATCAATTCGAAATAATTTTTTTGGATTAATACCAATTTTACATTATGAATGCCCAAATATGTTTTGAATTTATTTTTTCATGGAAAAAGTTATGATATTATCATTCATTATGCCTTGTGACAATATTTTGATACCCATTTCTTTCCATGGATAAATATTGCGTTTATTCATCATGTGGAACTCATATTCAGGAAAATGTTATGATGGGTGCACCTATATAGTCCTCCAATAAAATGGGTAATGTTTAGTGTAACCAGACATTATGTTGGTTTATGGAGTAAAAATTATTCTTTAATGGGACATTGTCCACCATATCTTGGCAGTTGGCCTTGACATAGGTTTATGTCATCTTATATGTTATTGATACAATCCAACTATTTAATGATTATATTTTCCCATATTATACATGTTTTCTTCCTTATGTTTATTCATGTTCCATGCCTTTTATGTCATCATGTTATTCTTTTTATCACATTTTCTATGTTTTATTCCTATTCTTATTTTCTTATTAGGTTTTTTAGATCATCCCTTTTTTTCATGTGTTCCCCAAGTTATCCTATACTGTTATAGTATCTCAAGGGATGTTTTTATATAATTAGTTAGATTAAATGAATTATTTTTTTAGAATTTTACCTATGTACCTAATCTTCCAAAGGCTCTAATATTTTCGACCCCTGTAATCTAATTTTATTTTAATTTATTCTTAAAATTATGTAATGCTAAGTGTAAATAGAAAGGGTCACTTCAAGGTTCTAAAAAAATATATTTGAAACATGATTGACCAATGGAAATGAAACAAGTTCAATAACAATCTCATTAAAACTTGATTAACCCTTGGAAAATTATATGTTTCCATGAAAATATATTTTAAAAAAATAATAATATATCCAATGAAATAATTAACATGTTTTCATTATGATATATACTTATTTTAACATAAGTAAAAACAATTTATTTTGAATTTTATGAATGGAAATACTATTAAAATATCATTAATTTTATTATGGAAAATAACATTTTAATTATAAAAATATCATTTTAAATATACATAAAAAAGTATTTTGAAAATAATTTTAGAAAAAAACCATGAAATTATCTGTTGAATTGTTCAAATAAAATACGTTTCAACATATTATAAATATCTATTCAGGTTGAAAACGTTAAAAATAAACATTCATTTCAAATAATTTTGAAAACAGGACTCAAAAGTGCCCCATTTGGAAAACTGATATCAAATTTTAATTAATTTTTTTAAAATATGGTTAAATAAATTGTGCAATATCTTTATGAAATACTTTAATTATTTATAAAATAACAATTTGGAAATATATAATCATTTAATACCATGTTGGGTGTCTTGAGGATGCTCTGTTCATTGTTTCAAAATATATTTTGTGTGTTAACCAAGGTCAAAGTGGTCATTATTTTAAAATATACACAATAATAATGATTAAATAGTAATTGTATATATTAACCAATTAATTTTTTAAAACCAATCATGAATAATGGATATAAAAAATGTTGTACGGTTTGATCTTAGGGATGCAAGGTTATACATTATTGTGAATAACATTTCCACCATCAATGATCATTATGGAAATAAGGTATGTAAAATTTAATATTTTATAGAATTATCAGAAAATAATAAATAAAAAATAATTTTTTTAAGTATACATAAATGAATATATATCATTTTTGTGATGTATTTTTGAAAATAGAATCACGTCATTTAGTGGAGGTGGTAGTCCACACATGCGTGAATGAATTTATTTGTTTACAGTGTCATAAGTATAATGATATATTATATTTGAAGAATTCAAAATATTCTATTAATATATTTATGATTTAATTTATCACATATAATAATTATTATTATCCATATTAAGTTCCATGTTAGGAATTAGTTACAAATGAATCACATCATTTCGTGTGGTTGTCGTCTTCCATACACAAGAGAGACATTATCGTATCCCCCATGAATGAAAATTAAAAAATGTATACATGATATAATTACCATATAAGTATTAATATGTTAAAAATATCACATATATTGTTTATATTGAATTTTAAAACAATATGTGATAGGCGTTAATGAAAATCATATAACATCATTTTGCAAGGGGGTAGTCCGCTATACAGGTGATTGTTGAATTTTTATCACAATTGATAGAAGAGTAGATAGAATTAGGTTATTAAATTCATAAAAGAACATATCAGTATATAGTTAATAATTTTTTCATATTTTAATATTTTAAGGATATTTTAAGTAGTTCAATAAATAAAAAAACAAAAATTCATAGATAGTAATGTTACAACTTTTTGGGGAAGCTACTTAGAATTATACTTATTGTATTCCTAGAATGGATTGATGAAGAAGAAAAGGACTATAGTATGAGTGTATAACTGTTGTGAAGTTATTTGGTAATATATTGGATGAAAAATAAGTGTTTGATGATGTGATGAAGAGAGGATAGGGTTTTTCCTTTTATAAATTGTTTGAGTGGCACACTTGTAATTAATGAAAATAAAAAGATGTTCCCCCTTTTTTATTTTCTAAAAGATTAAAATTTGGATAATTCATTATTAATAGTTATTATAAGGTATAAATATATCAATTAAAGTGTTTTTATAAAAAAATTGGTCATTTGGATCCTTATCTTTTTATTTTAACCCGCAAGAAACATATTTTCAACTTAACCATGGTAATTTATATTTACTATTTTTAATATTGTTTATTGTCTGAAAAATATTAAAACATATTAAAAAATATAAATTATAATGATTGAAAATGTGAAATTCATTTTACCAAATTTAATTCATATAATTTAAAAAATTTATTTTTAAATTAAACCCTCAAAGGTGATGAAAAATGGGTATTCCATAAGTACATTTTTTAAGGAAATATTTATTTTATATTAACAATGTAAATAATAATAATTATTTTATGAATATAAATTAATATTTATTTATATATAATATAAAAATTTAATGTATTTCATAAATCATTAGAATTTTTGTAATTATTTAAAAATTAAAAACATAATGTGTATTAATATTGTTTTCAAAAAAATAAAAAATTTAATCGCAATGCAAAAAATATATTGAAATCCAATATAAAGTCGATTCAAATGAAATTAATAGGTTTAAATATATATATATATATATATAATATTTTTTCTTTAAATAATATTTAAAACATAATGGTACTTTTAAGAATTTTAACATACTAAAAGGGAGTGAGATTAAAAAAAATGTAACCCTCATTATTCATAGAAAAATAATATTCTACGAAAAATAATATAGATTAATCCAAAGTAAATTTTTAAATTTTAAATTTTAAATTTTTTTTATTTTATCAGATCAATTTTATAAAATTTATATTTTTTAAAGAAAAGCAATAAAATATTATTTTTTAAATAAAACATATTATTATAGAATAAATTTAAATCACAGAAAAATTGATTTATTAATTAATAAAATTTTATCTATAATTTAAATTGATTATGACATATATAGTTTTCATTAATTAGTTAATTCTATTCATGATATTCACCTAAATTTCTTTCTTATTATGGTTATATATAACGTAGGTCAATTAAATTTAGTGTTTCATGTTGAATACCTTGTCCAATATAAATTTATTTTTTAAAATATCATGGTGTAACATCATTCCCTCATACATTAATAAATTTATTCCTTGAAATTTGAACTTTATCTCAGTAATAATGGTTTTTTAAATTTTAAAATACCTTTTCTAATAATCCCGTAATAAAAATGATTGAAAAAACCTTCTCTTGATAAGATAGGAAAATACGTACAAAATTCAAATGGAACAACACATACTAGGATTGAAAATTAGAGAAAAAGGTGAAAATATAAGATTTGGAAATTGAAGAAAAGAGTAATTAATTTTATAGAGTTATTGAGATCATTGATCATATGAAATTTAATGATAAATATAATTTTATAGATCAAAAAATCATAAATCTATGACAATTGAAATGATCATCGGTTCTATGGAAATGAAATTACTAGGATAAATTTTTTGTTTCCAAAACAATTTCATAGATGTGAGGAATTATTTCACCATCTAGGGATAAAAAATAGTTAAATATACTTAGTTTATAAGTATAATTTCATCTTTAACTAATTTCTGCCACAATATCATCTTGTTATCTAAATGGTGATTATTAATGATGAAATTTTAATTTTTGATGTACAGAAATAATATTTTAAAGACCAAATAACTGTAAAAGTGATTATGAATCTATTACACCTATATTTTAGAGACTAAAAAACAAAAATTGTTATAACATTGTATGATAATTCCATGAATTAATAAACCACCATATGATTAAATAATACATCAATCTGAAAAATTCAATAGTAATACCCAATGGTAAAACTAAATAATTCCATAAATAAATAACCTTATATCCAAAATAAACTCAACAAAATCGATATTAATGATATTTTTAACCTAAATTGTTATCTCATAATTTCAGATTATAAGAAAAATAATATAGAACATCGATTTTAAATAACATAAATCACTTAGTCACCAAATCTGTTTTCAATCTCATGGTTATCTATATGATAAAAATCGGGTTCCCATAATTAGCTCAATATACCTGATCATATAAATCGTAAAGTTTTTCAGTACCTTAAAACTTATGTCCACAAAATTTTAGTTCATACTTCACATTAAAATAAAGCTTCATGTATACTTAAACATAATAAAACATCTCCAAAAATTTCATTAATCTATTTACGATTTCATAACATAATACCAAAAAGGGGTGTATAGGACATTTAACTTATAATCATATATATATTATTTTAATAATATAGTATAAATAACTATTTTGATAGGGAAATATAAATATATCCAAATTTATCTAAAACCTTCCTCAAATAACACTTATAACTTTCTCAAACCCACACTCCTTGATCTAGTATTGAAAACCAAAACTTTACCTTTACAGATTTCATATCTATGATAGTTTGACATATTTCACTATCTAAAAGATAAAAAATCCAAGTTTAAATATTTAATCGCTTACATACTCAAGGAATGTTAAGTTTTATAGTTTTATATAGTTTGTACAGAGTCATAAAATTATGGATTCATAAACATGTCATTCATAATGTTGAACATCATCTCCCACAATATTGATTCTTTTATATTCCAAACACGTTCCTCATAATAATAAATATAAAACCCTTCTTGAAATGAAATTTTCAATCTAAATCTGTATAATCTAGGTATAATAGAAGTGGAGAAGGTTGAGCACCATTTCTCATTATAGGTAAACATAAGAATTAAATATTGAATGTCATCTGGGAGAATAAGAAGAGCATAAGGGTATGATGAAATAGTCAAAGTCATGACTAGGACCTAATATTATTTATATCCAACAATACCTGTATCATCAAACATGATACAAGGAATAACGGTTTAAAAAATGAAATATTCTTTAGAATAAATAATCATGATTCCTTTTATATCAATCATTATAATAAGAAACACTATAAACCCATTAAAAATAATAGAAAAAAATTAATAAAAAGCTATAATATTGTATTCACATCACTTATTACCACTACACTAACAAATATGTTCTACTACCATCTCTAAATTAACTAATTCAATAGAGGGAAAAAATAGACCCACCAATCCTTGGTATATAGAGGATCCAACCTTCATTGGTTAATAACATGACCATGTATATATGGTTTATAACAGAACCACACATCATTGGTTTTTCAATGTTACTAGAAGTCATTATAGTCAATATTTAAACAACCATATCATGAATAAATTACATATATAATCCATTCTTCAAAAACTCATTAATAAAAAAATTATTTTTTGAATATTCATTAAGAGATGAAAAATATTTAGGTTCAATAAAAAAGTATTTGAACCATGATTAACCTATAGAAAATAAACATGTTAAATAATAATATCATTGACAATTTATTAACACTTAGAAAATAAATGGGTTCCATAATAATATATTTGAAACACGATTATCCCATAAGAGTGAAGAATTCTCCAAAAAAATCTCTTAGAAAGATGATAAACCCTTTAAAAATAATTGGGTTCCTTATAAATTTCATTAAAAAATATTAATCCATACAGAGAAAGACTTAAGATTGTATGATTACAAAATATCCACATTATAGTATAAGTAACAACAATGTTTTTAACATTGATTAATGGAAATAAAGTATAAAGATCATTAAAAACATTTTTTTAGAAAATTAACATTTTTAGTTTGTAAATATATTTTAAAAAATACAAACTAATAATATTGAGAAATAAATTTTCTTTGAAAAACACATTGGAAACATATAAATTATGGTTAATATAAAATAATGTTCATGATAGTGGGAGAATTATTCTATGTAGTGAATGTTAAAAACATACATTCATTTCAAATAATTTTTTAAAATGTTTTCAAAATTTACTCATTTGGAAAATATTAAGAAATGTACATTAAAATCTATTAAATAGAAGATTAAATACCCTATAATATATATTAATTAAATCATTTGTTTTTCCTGAATAAAAATTTTAAAAAAAATTTAGAATCCATGGATATGGATGATAAATAAAACCAATCTAAATGAAAAATTCAAGATCATTAACACATCCAAACATGTTTTTTATGTTTCATTAATCAATATAGAATGAAATTTATATTAAACTTTTAAAGAAAATTAATATCCATTGAATACTAAAATATATATTTTTCAAGACAATAATATCACATTATTTCCTCCAAAACATACTTCAATATAAAAATCATGAAATAAAGGAAATTACTGCAAAATTTCATTTCCACTTTGGTAATTAGTCAATTTCCAGTCAGATGAAATAATAAATTCAAATGAAACCTTAAATAGTATGAAAATAAGGAGATACGTGATATTAAAATCCAAAAATTTAGTTTATTCAACTAATAAAGAATATAGTTTCATATCAAAAACATATACCAAATAAATAAGAATTTGGGGCGATTAACCCTTACAAAGATAATGTAAAAAATAAGGAGTTAATCTATGGGGAGATTATGTGTAACAAAGTGAAATCCTTATATATAAAGTATAAATATATAATAAAAAAATTATTTATCAATTCACAGATAATAATATCACAATTTAGTTAACAAATATTTTTTATAACACAATCAAAGAAGATTAAGATAAGAAACTCTTTTCAACTCAGTAACATTAAAGTCAAACCTCATAGATAAATTAATTGAAATTAAAAAAAATACTTTTATTCATGAATGATTAATTATTTTAGATTTAAAATGGAAATTATATACAACACAAGATATAAAAAAGTGGCGACTATTGAAAATATCTCACAGAAGTAAAATTGAGATGAGAAACTCTTTCCCTGTGTCCAGACATTTCTTATACGTCCTTTAAATCATATATAATAAGATTAAATAAATAAATAAATTTATTATTATTTTTATATATTTTATATCTTATACATAAATAATTTATTTTATTTATTTTTAATGAAATATTTAAATTTTTATTTAGTTAATTCAATCTTGGGTGTTTTTTGGACGTTCAGTTCATTGCTTAAAATGGATTTGTTGTGCTGAAAGTGGTAAAAAAGTTCATTATTTTAAAATATGAAGATTATTAATAATTAACTAATAATCTAATTTATTCATTAACTATTCATTTAAAATAAATTATTTCTAATTTTTATGAAAAATGTACTATGTTACAACTATAGAGATGGTTGGTCAAATGTGTACATGAGTAACATTTCCATTTTTCAATGACCGTTATAGAAAAAGGTATATGATATTTTATATTTTTTATAATGATAATAATATCATAAATTATATATATTTATATGAATATAATATATATATATATAAGTGTTCTGATGTGGTGATGAAATATGTATCACAACGCTTTGTGGAGGCAATAGTCCACACGTACACGAATGACTTTTTAATTATTCTGTGTAGGAGTGAAAATTATATATTATATTTTTATAATGATGAAAATTCTATGAATTTAATTATTATTTCATTAATTTTACATATATTCATATACATTATCTCTATTTTCTTTCTTATAATGACTTGGTGAAAAATGAATCACATGACTTCATGAGGGGGTAGTCTAATGTACACACTGGAGACCCTATCATATCCCCCATGTAATATAATGTATAAAAGGTATAAGTGATATCATAAATAAATAATTATAGATATTTTACCAATATCATATATTTTCTACAAATGAATCATTAAATAAACATGTGAGATTCGATGGTGGAAAATGAATAACATCGATTCGCGAGGAAGTTGCTTATAATATACGTGAACGATGAGTTCATATCACAATTGATGGATGAGGAGAAAGATTTTGGTTCTTAAATTAATATAATTACATCTCTC
This sequence comes from Viscum album, assembly GCA_963277665.1. Classification (NCBI taxonomy): domain Eukaryota; kingdom Viridiplantae; phylum Streptophyta; class Magnoliopsida; order Santalales; family Viscaceae; genus Viscum; species Viscum album. Next base: position 1,757,288,636 of record OY728137.1, read on the forward strand.
TCTATATAAGTTATTTTTATAATATTATAATATTTGAATAATATTTGAAGGATGTGAAAGAAGAAATAATATAAAATCACAAATCTATAAATTTTATTAGTTCCCAATCCACATATATGGATTATACCTAATTTATTCTTAGGATGAATTTATGGTCAAATAAATGATTCTAGGATGGGTGTATAATTTTTTTTGATTTATTTGGTAGGGTCATTATCAATTGAATGGGTTCTAATGTGTGATGAAAAGAGGAGAGAGAGTGACCATTTATTATTGAGGCGAGTGACACACATATAAGTTTTGAAATGAAACAAGTGTGCCCACATTTTTTATATTCCCAAAGGATAAAAAAGTAATCATTATAAATAATGAAGCATATAAATGTCAATATATATACATAAAAAAAATTTATATATATTTTTAGTTAATTTTGTCGCTTATCATTTTAGTTAACCCCTGGTAAGAACGTTTTCACCTTAACCACTGTAGTTTATTTTTATAGTTTTCACTTTTAATTATGGTAAAAAATTATAATTAACTTATTTTATAATATAAATAATTTTAATTATAAATATATAAACCATTTTTAAAATTCAATTCACATAAATGGAATATTTTAATTTCAAATTAAACTCATATATGCGATGAAAAAGAGATTTTTCATGAAGTTTATATTTATAGGAAAAGAATATGTTATATTATCTATATAAATATTTAATATTATTTTATGAAAAAAAATTAATATTTATTTATATTTAATATAAAATTTTATTTAAAATTATTTTTTTATTTTTGGTTTTTCCAATTAATTTAATTGTAGAAACATTATCCCCTTTAAAAAAATTCCAAAAAAATCATTCATTTATATCCTAAGATAAACATATACTGACTGAAAATTATTTTTTTTATTAAGGAAATACTTTTGTGGAAAAAGTGAGAAACCAAAAGGTCTAACAAGACAACCAAAAAAACCCAAACAAAAACCGGAGAGAGTAGGAACTACCACATACACGCAACAACAACAACCACCATCCCTAAGCTGGACACTCAGTGATCCCATGCAAGCATGGTCCCTCCCAATGTTTTCATCCCTCCAAATCAGCCATATCCCAAATGACCTGCAAAAGAAATGGTAGAGTGCTCTAGCCCAATGAGGAAGTCCAGACTTCACTTCACAAATCAGACCAGGGGCGAAGCCTCATAAGAAAATGAAATGTTACCAAAACACAGCCTTAGCCTATTATTGCTTTCTTCCCTGTAGAGATTCCAATGCATTATCCATACCTTAGCCTCGGGATCTTCTCCAATAACGTCTTCCAAACAGATCTCCATTTTGTCCCAAGTGTGGATATATTCTTCTTTGCTGATTTTCTTGTCGTTGAAGCCTCTCATTAAGATCAAATCTTGCTTGTCAATCCACTTTTCCTATTCGTGGTTGACCTCCACTCTTACAGCTCTTCCCATCATATCAGCCTCTTCCTATGGAATGTCAACATACAGAAATTCCTCGATCATATCCTCCTCGGAACAAAGGATAGGTTCCTTTCTAGTCCTTACCATCCCAGTAGAACTTCCCATTTCATTTACATTCCCCTTGGTAAAAGCCTGAGGATCCTCTTTCACCACGTTGGGTAGTGACACCGGTAGTTTCTTCCCATTTAATGATATATATTTTTTAAATTCTCCAAAAATTAGTTATTATATTTTTTTCATTTAATGAAATAAATAAAAATGTTGATAAATATATATTATTAAGGATTAAAAGTAATTTTTTTAAAATATAATTAATACTAAGAATTTGTCAATTCATTATATTGAGTAGGAGATGTACATATATATCATTAATTATTTAGTAATATTCATATCCAAAAATTTATCGCCTAGGTAATAATGGTTATATATATCGCGTGCAAGTTAATCTCAATGGAGTGTGTCAAATATGCTATCAAATAATGTTTTCTTTTGCCAAAATCTACGGATGTTACATTATTTATCTTAAAGGAAATTTCATTTCTTAATTTATATTTTCTACTCATGATTTGGAAACAAAAATATATGTACATGAAGATGGTGGAAAATCAATAAAATAGACCATTGAATGGATTGAGGTTGAAATCCCATCGTCAACCTACTTTTCTAAAAATAGTCTTTAAATAACAATTTTGTAGATAATTACAGATGTTAATATTTTATAAGAACAACCCCCATCAATAAAATTATTTTCTCCGCAAATGTTCTAAAAAATTGGTACTTTGATTTAGTTTCCATTGATTGAGAATATTGTAAAAAATTCATGTATAATTTTTTCCACATAAACAATAAAATCCCACAAGGAGAAATAACTTCATATCTCCATTTTGTTATTTATTCTATGTAATTATTCAAATCAATTAGGTTTTTTATTATGTTTAAAAACATATTTCACCTAATAAGTACTCAAATAAACTAAACAATGATTCTCTATTTTTCATTCAATAAAATTATCTTCGTGGAAGAAAATGTTAATGGATAATGGTAATCTATCATCCTAATTTACATCCCAATCTACATCTACAAGTTCAAATAGATGAAGGCTTCATTTTTTGTCATAATAAAAACCATAAATTACCACAACATGGATATATACATGAATACATTTCTTGTTAATAAAATTTGATTCATTTGATCACTATTAAATATGGAATTATTCTTAACATCATAAACTAAATATAGCAACAAAGTTACAATATAAAAAAACCCCATTGTAAATTTTATGAGTACTCTCGAATGAACCATCCTTCCTTCTGCCTCCTTTGATATATATTTTCAATACAAATTTGGGTAGAAAACATCTTTGAAATTTCTATTCAAGGCATCGACAACTGTTCACAGCCATAATATTGCTGAGAATAAAAAATATGATCCCTTTCTAAAAATATTTGTAATACAATGAAATTATTCTTCTAAAAAATAATGGACATATAAAAAAATATGACTTATCTCCAAAGAAATATCCAAAAAATTAAATATTTAATTAAAAATAATTATAAAATTATATTTATATACAATAATAATATTTATAATAAATACCTATATCGTCATTAATGTAGTGTTTTTTTTGATATTCTGTTACTGAATTTTTCTATTGTTAAGCATGAATCTAGATGTTATTTTCATTACCCTAGATCTTTTTTTAATATATAAAATGCCTTTTTCAAAAATGAAATATATCATTAATATTCTATATGAAAATAATTCATTGTTCTTCTCATTTAAAACTTCCTCATATTATTATCCTCTTTGGAGGGCTAACATTACAACAATTTGAATAGTCAAAGATTTACCTTTTTTTAATATAACATGAATAACATAAATGATATCAAGTCGAAATTTTTTTGTTTATATCTCATCAAAATTATTTCCTTTCACCTATGATTAACATTTTCAAATGTGTACTATCACGTTCTTAATTAATTTTCTTTATTCATTCAACTTTTTTTAAAACGTCCACTTTTTTATGAGAAAGGTACTTTTTTATTAGCTTGGGCGCCAACTCCCATGTATAATTTATTTGATATAATAAAACTCCACATTTATACCATGGATCAACTATTAATACCCAAAATATGATTTCAAGTCTCTTGGTTAAATATGATAAATTAACAATTCATAACTGGTTTCCATCAAACTTCTCCTAGTTTAAATTATATTTCTTAGATATCTAAAAATATTATGAGTCTATCAATTTTATCAACCACATATTGGATGAAAATGGTTGTTTATAATCATTTATATCAGATAACTCATCATTTACAGGCTACAATTATTCTAAATTACCATCATATGTGGAAACTACATCAACTATTTCAATAAAGTTGACATCGTAATATTTTTTAATTAAACATATATTATAATTTGGACATATTTTGTTTTGAGTTCTTGCACCTTCAAATAATCAATATAAATAAATTAATCTATAATTATTATGGAATTATTATCATGATTCATTTGGAGGATAGCTATGAAAGATAACATGAAATTAATTTAGTTCAATCATCCCATATTATTTCATTTTTTTCTGGAACCTTCACATCGTAAATATGAAAAAAATCCATCAAAACTATTTTACTAATAACATGTATCTATAAAAATATTGAGTTTATAGTAACCCAAGATTTATATACCTAAATATTACATATTTTTAGATGAATATTCAATAGGTGTAAAAAATATCATTGAAGGACTGTAAATGTTTAGTTCATTTGAACACTTAATAAACTATTTACTTAATTATTCAAAATTATTTAATATTTATCATAAAGATCTTTCAACATAGTAATATTATTATACATACAATACTTAAAATATTTCATCAAAGCATGTGTAAAGGGAAAAAATAAAGGGTTAACACAGATTCATAGTAAGGATACAAAATGCATATATCAATGTTAAAAAATTATGACATGAGAATAACATTATGAGAATATGAGTGTAAATTTTAAAAACCATACCATTTATATCATATATCATAAAAATTACCCATATAATTAATCATAACAGTTCAAGAGACAAGAATCATAAAAGAATAAAAGGGTATAAACTACAAAATCATAATATTGGGATAAGATATTGAGTTATAGCATACACATAAGACTACAACATTTTAAAAATGTTTAAATAGAGTCAGGTTAAGTCATTAATTTAATTAAATGAATATAAGACCCCAGATAAACTTATGGACATGAAAGAAGTTCCACACGTGACATTATGGTCAAGAATGAAGGTATATACAGATCATTATATACCCAAACTAATTCACACACATCACACTATAAAAATAAAAGTAGTCCAATGTATAACATTATAAACATTATATTAGGTTCACACATTACATAATTAACTCACAAGTTATCAATATTTTCCCTATCCATTAATGGTAGATATAGGTCCCACCCAACTTTTATTAAAAATCTTACATTTTTGTGCTACAAAAAAAATAAAAAATTCATCTTTTTATAAACCATTAAAATAAATTTTTTTTCAGAATCATTTAATTATACCATAACATGTCAAAAATAAATATAATTTATAAACATTTCATCCTAACATCAAAAAATAACCCATGGAATGTAGAACATTTTTCATAAAATTCTTTTCATCATCAATATAAAACTTGTAGAGAAATAATAATAATGGTAAAATTGGTTCAAAAACATATAAAACTCTAAGTAATATCAATGTATGAAATCATATATAGATAAATATTTTGTAATATCGCATGGAATATTTGTTGAGGAATATAACATTTTAAATTTAAAAATTATCTTTTTAAATCTTAAAATAAAAAAAACATCATTAAATACCATTTATTTGAAAATATTTTTGGGAAAATATAATGGAATATTTGATATATTTAGTGTTCATGGGTATGGTATATTCTTTTAATTAGTATACATTAATAGGAATATACCCTTCACATTTTTGTTAAAAGATAAATGAGTCTTGTTTGGAAATAAAAATTATGATTAATTTATTAAAATTTGGAAAAAAAATTAAATAATGTTTAAAAAATAATTAAAAATTTTATATAATAAAATTAAAAAATAAATATTTTCTTAATAAATTGATAGGGAATAAAATGACTTTTCAACCCAAGATAGAAATAAAGTCAATTTTCTTAAAAAAATATTTTAGAATGATCAGTACTTAAATATAAGAAATAGAAATTAAATATTTTATTCTTAATAAATATAAAAACATGAATAAAATTATTTTTTTCTTATTTTTTGACAATAAAATTTCATAATTGGATGAAAAATCATAAACATCATTGATAAAAATTGAGATTGTAACATCAACTCCTTACCACTTTTGAAAAATTTAAATTGTAATCCTAGTTAAATTATAAAATCCAATAAAACATAAAATATAATAATAAAAAAAATCCAGAAATAACTTATAAAATATTTTCCCTATACAAAAATCAAAAAATAAGATAGGTGCACAACATAACATATGTCACAAAGAAGACAATTCAAAATGAAATTCCCCAACCCTATGTAGTGAATTCCTTCTTAGATACTCAAACCTCATGTATAAGAGATATAAGTTAATAAAAAATACGTTATATAGGCATAATAAAATGTATAATACCATATATTATTTAATTAGTACCTTTTATTATCTATTTACTAATAATTCCTTGAAAAATCTTGTTTCTAGTAATAACTGCTTTGTGTTTTGTGTATGTTTTGGTTTGGTATTTTTGTTCCGTATATTTTTAACATGGTTAAATAATAAATATATTGTTAACAATGATATAAATATCACATAGATTAATTATATATTTGATTATAATAATCCTGAAAAGTTATAGATAGATGATGGAATACATTATTCATATAGATGGTATGATATATGTACACTTTAATGTCATTTCCATTTTATCTATGGATGATATAATATAATGAAAATAATATGTTACACTTATATAATTATTTTTATGTAATATATATTTAATAATTTCATTAATCCTATCATTATTACATTCCTTGTAAAGCATATGTGAATAATGAATCACATCTCTTCATGAGGTGATTGTCCATCATACACATGAGGGAAATTATCATATTACCACATGATGAAAGGTAAGAAGGTATATGTGATATTATAACTAAAAAACTATTATTATTTCATAAATATAATATAAATATGGTAAATACATCATTATATATTATTGTAATATATGGTGATGGAAATAAAATTACAATTGTTTGTGAGGCGGTAATCTTACATACATAAGAACAATAGTTTCATTTTCCATATGATGGAAGTGGAGATTGATATAGGTTTTCAAATACAAATAGTATAATATTAACATAATTTAAATAATTTTTATATTTTATTGGAAATAATATAACATGAATTAATGTGGAAAGAGAATAATCTAAGAGAAATAATTTTGGGGAGTGAATTACCTTCTCTTCAAAAAGCTACATTGGATTTCTTGTTAAGGACCATAGGGTTGTTTTTTTAAATAATAGAAGAAATATAGAATGAATAATTATTTTGGGTAGGTATTTTTTTATTGATTGGTTGATTAAAATTTATTAGGAGGTGTGAATAATTTAGGGGAAGATGTTGGAATTTATAGGGGGGAGGAGTCACATTTTTTTAAATGCGAAAAACAATCCAATAATGGGAAGTAAATATTACCCCAAATCCTAATTAAATTGATAAATATTGGAGTGGATGTATTATATGGTTGATAAAATCTTCCAAAAAATTGTAAACACATATCTCAAAATGTTATTCCTTATATTCTTTGTTTTCTTACTTTTACAATTTTACTTTTCAGTACGGTAACTTGCCTTTTTATCTTACTAATTAGCCATTCATTACTAGAAATAAAATTACCGTCATTAGATAATTTTTTAAATAATTCCTCATGTATTAAATAATATTTACAAAATAAAATAATTTTTGTTTGTAAATTAATTTAAACACAATGTTTTAAAACACTTAAAACCCTGTTAGAAAATTTAATATAGAAACATTGTTATTAATATTTAGGAGTCCATATAATTATAATAAAAGTTCCATAGGTACATATGAAAAATAGAGTATATTTGTAAACATATAAAAATATATGGGAAGATGATAGTATTTTTAGTAACTATAAATCATTTAATAAATTTTATTTATTAAAAAATATCATTAATGTCATTTTTTGAACTATTCATATAATTTGACTTTTAAAGCATAATGTGAAAGATGAAATTTAAATATACAATTTTCAAACATATATATAATGGTATATTTATATATACATTTAATTGATTATAATAATTTATTCGATTTATATTAATTTTAATATTTTTAGTATCATTTGTTTTATTTTTTATTTTAATTAAATAATTACAACATTGGTGTTTCTTAACAATTTACTGTAATTATATAATTACAAAAAATAAAAAATAAATTATTATGAGGATTGAAATTTCATTAAGATAAAAATTAAAATAAAAATTCCGTCAAATCATTATTTTGTCTCTATGTGAACACATAATTTAAATTTAAATGTAAGTGGGTGACATTTTTTATTTTGTTTATATAAATTATTATATTGGTCACTTTCATGTAATATTATCCAAAAATTACATTAAAATTGAGACTAAGATAATAAGGGATGAAATATTTCAAGAAAATAGGAATGGAAAATGTATTTTGGTCTTTCAAATTCTTAAATTTGTAGTTTAACACCCTAGTAAACTTGTTTAAACCATAATATTTATAATCAATTTTTACTATTTTAATTACAAATTTTGAACTAAAATTATGTATAACTTATTATATAATATTAATTATTTGATTCCAAAAATATTATCAATTAATATAAATTCCAATCATATATTTGGATATGCTAATTTAAAAATAAAACCATAGACAGGACGTGAAAAAGTTTTCCAAAGAAAAAATATTCATAAGTATAGATAGATATAATACCAAAATTCATTATGAAATTGATTTAAATGATATAAATTGGATTTATAAATTTATTATTGAACAAATTTTAGATTTAAAACATTTTTCCATAAGTTTTAAAATTTTAAAATTTCAAAATAAAATCTGATTATTTAATAAAAATCATTATTCTTCATCAGTAAAATAAAAATTAATCTTTTTCTGAAAATTATAAAAAATGAAACCTCATATAATTTTGTATGTTTATTTGAAAAATGATGTAATTTTTAAAATAAATATTATAAAATATTCAAAAAATAATGTTAATAATTGTTCATAAAAAAAATTTGTAGAGAGAGATGTATTGTTGAACCATATAAAACATTAACAAAATCTGGTGAAAATATATTATTATATTTTATTTATATATAAAATTTAATAATTAATTTTTAAAAATGTTTTTTATCAAATTGACACAAAAATATTTACTACTTGGTTATGACTGTCATGTTAAAATAACAATATTAAGGTTATATCTTCATCTGTTATGAATCTGTGTTGCATGTAACATAAGCCATCGAATAAATTTCATTTAGTTGAAATTATTTTTGATAAAATATACGGGTTTTAAATTATAAAAAACATTAATAAATTGTGTCGTTATAATTTGAACTTGATATTTGTAATCAAGGGATAACATCTAAAAATTCATTCATGAAAAACAAACATCGTAAAAAGGGTCAATGTAACAACCTCTAGAAAAATGAGAAAATAAGTAAAAAGGTCCTAAAATAACTAAGATTCCAAATTTTTTGAAATTTATGGGATGTGAAAATATGTGCATAAAAGAGAAAAATAATCCCCAAATGATAATAGAGGGTGATGGAGATCACAATTAGGAGAATTTTAATGATAAAAAATCTATAAATATGTAATATGTGTAATACCATTAGTTCAAAAGTGGTTAATATAATACCATAAAAGTTTTATCTCAATATGTTTTTTATAATGTTGAAGAAATTTTTACCATCAAGATAGAGAACTTGATGAAATATACTCACTTGATTTCATTCCATTTTAAAATCACAATCTCATCCTTTGGTTGTGCATCTATCAATTTCTACTTCTTCCCTCTTTCCAAGAATCAGATATGAAATTATTGTTCATTCCTATATATCTAATAAATCATAATGACCATAAAATAAGGATTATTCACATTATATAACTCTAGTTATCATGAAATCCAAAAAGTTTAGAAAAGGTTTTCAAATGTGTATAAATCATCATATGGTGAAATAATACATAAATATATGAAACGTAAACAAATGTATGACATAAAACATTTCATAAATGGTTCACCTAAAGAAAATTCCCAAATTAAGAAGTTTATAAACATTTATTCTAAATATCCAAAAATCACCATTACATAATCCCCTAAATATGATAAATTGAGTCTTAATTGTCAGAAACCAAATCTGTGAATACCTTGGTCATATACTATCCAGAGACATGGATTAACAAGAATTACCATAAAAATCAATGAAGACATACCTGCTTCCTCATTCCTTATATAAAAATGAAAATTATTGCATATATTTCTTAAATCCAAATTTTTTTAAACTTCATCGTTGATAATATAAACTAATTTTTCATCCAATCACTAATAAATTCCAAAGAACTCAATAATATATGATTTAATTTATCCATACCAGTCATCTCTTTATCTAAACTAAACACTATTACCTCAACATAAGGATCATATTTTGGTTTAACATTCCCCTAATAGTGTGTTTTATATAAAATATAACTTTCTCATTAAATAACCATTCTTGGCCATCAATATCATTATACATATTCGTAAAAATTCTAATAGGAAAACACTAACAGAATAATCCTTATATATTTCATGATTTATATAAATTAATTCTTGAATAATATTACATAAACTATTAAATAATCCCACTTCATTCTTAAACTATTATCTATGCTATATTTGTTTATTCTTTATTACCACCTTCATTTCATATGTCATTTATTTCCTCTTCATCATCAACAGAAAACACGTACTCATTAAACCTTGTTATTCTTCTTATTGATATTCCGCTATATGAAATTTATTTTCATAATTCCCATAAATTACTCATTTATAAAATTAATAAATTGATAATATATTAGAGAGACCAATATTATAATCCATTTAATTAACTGAACTATTTATTTTCCCTTAGAAATTTCTAAATTTCTTTCCTTATTTTCCACATTTTAAATATATTTCCATTACATTGAGGTATTTACTTGAGTAACTATTTTTATATTATTAACAAATTAGAAACTGAGTCTTCTTTTCTCCTTGGTCTCAAACACCTGAACCCTCTACCATCTCTATCCTTTGCTTCTTTAGTGATTTAAAGAGTTGATTAAGGTGAATTTTTTTAAACATATATTAAGATAACTAATTTAGATGAACTAGAATATACTTCACTCCAGTAATAATCCCACCTAGTTTCCCATTAACACATTTTCTATCTCAATCAATGTTAACCGTGTTCTACATGGTTCCTATTATTGAATAAAACAAAAAAGTATACCATGAGCAATATTAATTATAGTGGAAAGTAAAATAATGGTGAAAAATAATTTATAGGATGTCTAAAACATAAAAAACTTTCTTCAATATAAAACACATGTTGTTTAACTAAGGCAATTAATAGTAATCATCTGTTTAAACCACTCATGATAGATGGTAAAGAGATCGTGAATTTCCAATTAATACCCTCAAATAGTGTCAAACCATGTGTGTATCATGGCCTATTTTCATAAACTATGAGATCATTAAGCCTAAATCAAGAATCCCTATGTGGATTTATTATCCTTAGGTACCACTGCTCTAGAGGAATATCCACTTATATTATATAGACTCTGATAAAATTATTTGTGGCCACTCTCTCTATCCATAACCAAAATTATAAGATATTTTACTATAATTTTAATCATTCTTTGACTTAACCTTATAAATATACCTAGAAATATCCTTATAAATATCCCTAGGAATATTGCTATATTTTTCTTATCTTAGATTCTATTGTTTAAAAAAACCTTTCCTTTGGTACCAACTATATTTATCGATACTTTACATATATAAAAATTAACTATTTTTTGAAGAGTATTCAATACATGTCATAAAAAATCACATATAGTTCATAATGTTATATTTTCATTGGATTCTAGATACACAATATTATTTTATCTTAATATATCATAAAAATAAAGCATAAATATTTATACATATATAATTCTTCTTAGGAATACCCTACATAAAAACATTATTCATGACCTGTAATGAAAACATAAGAAAGGGTGAGCTTCGAAGCCCGGTATTGATAAAAAAATTATTTCAATGATATCATAAGCATATCATGATAATTATAGTTTGATAATATGATAATCACATTTTCAAACCATACCTGACATATCATATATCATAAACGTGAGTTGGGGCATAAATCTGGGATGTTTACAGGACATGAATAACAATAGAATAAAATAACATAAACCACATGAAAATGAAATTGGAATAAGTCATAGATTTATAGCATACACATAATCATATAATATTTTAAAAATGTTAAAATAGATATAGGTTCAATCATTAACATAAGTACATGAAATTAAGCCCTCACATAAATTTATAGACATTAAAGTAGGTACATGCGTGAAACTATGGTAATGAATGATGTCCCATTCATAACCTTTTTAACCATAACATATTTCCCTGTATAATATTGAGAACATGAAATAATATTCATGCATTAGATAATTAACTCATGAGGTATCCATCATTACCTAATGCATTGGAGAGAGATATTGGTCCCACTCATCACATAATAAATGTAATGAATATGTGTTCTATATGATAATAAAACATTAATAATTTAAAAACCCATGAAACTTAATGGTTTACATAAACATTTCATTAAAACAATAAATGTAAAAAAATAGGTTTCATAAACATTTCATCATTAGCTCAAAACATAACCTCTAGAAAAAGGAATGAGTTTTTTGAATATTATTTCATCATAAACATAAAAAACAATGGGAAAAAATATTCTTAAATAAATAGATTATATCTGCGTTAAATAATAATTAACTTCAAACTAAGAAATATTATATTGAAATTTATTTCAAAATGAAACATGGAATATTACATTTAAAAAGAAGTTCACTTTGAAAATCACCTTTTTAAAACTAAAAGTTATTGAAAAATTGGGAAATCATTTTATTTGTAAATAATATTTATAAAATATTATGTAATATTTAAAAAACGGTGTGTTTTTTATGGTGGAAAACTCTGCTCTTATCATACACATTAAAAGAATTTTCCTTTCATAGTTTAGGTAAAAAAAAAGGGAATTTTTTTGAAAAGAGCATGATGATTCCTATTATTTTTTCTAAGAAATTAAATAAACAGAACAAATAAATTTATGAAATCCTATATGAAGATTAAAATATACATGAAAAGTTTAATAGAAAACATGGATGTGGGATAGAATTGGTTTTTGACCAAATAGGGAAATAATATCCATTTTCTTTTAAAAAATTAATATTGAAATCATATAGAGATGAAGTAGAAATGGAAAAATTATTATCATGAAATAAACCTAGGATAATAAAATTCATGTTTTTCTATATATTTTTCTCATAATATCACATCATTATACGTATAATTATAAACAATCTAGTGAAACAATGTGACACTAACATCAAACTTTTACTAATTTGGAAAATTTTGAATCATAATCCCAATTAATGAATAAATAAAAATAAAACATTAAATATAATTACAATGAATAAATTAATGATATATGATTTCATTTTTTTGTAGATACATCACAAAAAAGATGATAGGTTGATAATATAATATATATTTTAATGATGAAAATTTGATACAAAATTCTATTAGCTTAAATTTTGACATCGTTCTTACACAAGAAAACTCTTTTATAATAGATATAACTTTGTTATTCATCTGTTATAGAACCATATTCATTTTTATGAAACCATATATTATTTACGTATGGAATTTGTTTATCTGGTTATTAACAAATCCTTGTTAAAATAATGTTTCAACAAACAAATGCTTCATTTTTTTCATGTATGCTTTGGTTTGGTATTTTCAGTCCTTATATTTTTTTGCGGTTACATAATTTTCAAAAAATTTATAATTAAATAAATATAAAATTTATACGTTATATATGTATTTAAATTAATCCCTAGATTTTAGAGATAGAAAATGAAATACATTGTTCATGGAGATAGTAGGTCGTACATGAGCATGATGGTTGTTTCTATATTCTCAACAGATGACACAAATGAATGGAAAAATATATATTACCCTTAAAGAATATTTTTTATTTTTTATATATGAAATATTTTCATTAAAATTATTCTTATTAATTTCCATTTAAATATTATTTGATGAAGGAATCACATCGCTTGGCGCGAAGGTTGTTCGTCGTACACCGAGAAGATATTATCATATTCTCACAGAATGAACAGTAAGAGGCATTATATGATATTATAACTAAATAAGTATAATTATGGAATTAATAGAATATAAATATTTTAAATCATTTTTTATATGTAGTGTTGAGGGGTAATTATAGAAAACAATTTCTGTCAGTTCGTGAGGTGGGGCTCCACTTTCCCTGCGATTGATGGTTTCATCATCCATTTCATAGATGAGAAGATGGATATATTCTATACCATTAACAAAATAAAATATAAGTATATTATAAATAATAATTTTATTTTATTTCAATAAATAAAACATGAAATAATATTGTAAGAAATAATTAAAAATAAAAATTTTATTGAGGAAAATCTCCTTTGTCCAGAAAAAACTACGCTTGGATATCTTATTAAAGACATTAGGGATTGAATTTTTGGATATAGAATAATCTATATATAACGGATAAAAATTTTGGAATTTATTTCTTTGGGTTTTTCTACATATAAATGAAATATGTGGCCTGAATTTGTTAGGGGTGGAGGTGAACTATTATATTTGGGGAGGAGTGTCATTTTGTAAATTTCAAAATCCTGTCAATAATGGGAGGTCAATTTCAACCCATTTCTACCCAAAATGCATTAATAATGGAGTTCGTGGATAATATATTCGAAAAACACCTCCACCACACCATAAATACATATATATTTTAATCATTTTGTTCCTTAACTTCTATATTTACTTACTTTTACAGTTTTAGTTTTCACTAAGGTAGAAAATATTTCTATCGTGGAAATTTATAACTTAATAATAGAAAAAATGATTTTTACTATATAATATATATCCTATTGTTATAAATATTAAATATAATTTATGCAATGAAAATAATATTTTGGTTTAAAATTAATATTTCACAAATGCATGAAACGCACAAAACCCCATTTTACCCTTTATTATAGAAAAATGTTTTTAATCTATATGAGTGAATATAATTATTATAAAAAGAAAAATTAGTCCATGAATGAAATATGGTTTAACATTTTAAACATTTTACACTATATTTTAATATGGTATGATGTTTTTAAATTTTAACTCATTTAATAAATATTATATATTAAAAAATAACATTAATGTTAATTTTGACACTATTCATTTAATTTGAGTTTTAAAACACAAACACACAAGTGAAGTCCAATTCTATTGTTTTTAAACCTATAGAACATGATATATTTTTCAATAAAATTTATGAAATATAATAATTAATTCAATTTATATTACTTTTAATATTTTTAGTATCATTTATTTTATTCTTTCAGTAGTTACATAATTACAGTGTTGACATTAATTAAAAATATAATGGGGTGTTATACCCAAATAGCCTGAAGGCATTTTTTATTGATTTTATGATAAACCATATTTCAAGGGATGATGGGGAACCCTTACAAGGCCCATAGGCTTAGAGATTACCTCGCTCGGATTCTTAAGAGACATTACATGACCCAAAGGTATTAGGAAAATCAACCACACTACTTCTACATGGAAATACCGCTCCCCAACATTAGCATCGTAATGGTAGCTCTCCACCATCGCATGGTCATCCGAATAAGCATCTCATGTAAGCAATGTATGGTCACGATGACTATAAGTCCCCAGCCTTAAACATTACTTAATCTTGAGTTATTACAAGATTACACATTGAGGATCTTTTCAGGTTTAGAGTTTTAGAGAATTAGATCATGAAACTTGCATTACATTCCACATTTAAACAAAGTGGTTACATAAAAGACAGTATTCTTTCTTCCCATCAACGGAAACATATTTAGTATATAACACGGATTCTTTCTTGACACATCATTGACACTATCATCACATCATGTACCTTTCCCTTGACCTGTGAAAAACATTTCAAAAACTTGGGATGAGCATAAAAAGCTCAGTAAGGGTTATAAAAATATGGAAAGGAAACATGAGTTCATATATACATAAGAATGAAATCATACTTTACCCATAAAACATAGGCACTTTAACATACCTCATCAAACCATGAATAAATCATAGAAAACATAAGACATAAAGGTAACTTCAGGCAATCATAACATTCTTACGTGGGGAGTAACCCTCTTGGTTACATTTGGAATACCCATCACAGTATATTCCCTAAATCTCTTCGGAGAAACCTTAACATTTCACTCTTTCGCGTTACCCAATACATTGGAGAGCTATAACGGGCTCACCCGCCCTTAGTTTATCACGGAACCACCCGTTTTCATAACAATTCCCAAGAACCATAACATAAATGTGTCACATAAAACGTGCATAAAGGAAACATAACATTTCCACATTTCAATCACAATATAACATTTTAGTATATTGAAATATTGAATCCATTCAAAAAGAAACCATTTCCAAAACCATTTAAAACATTTAATAAAGAGATTTTTGAATCAAAGTGTCCCATACCACCTTGAAGCTTAAAATTTTAAACCATTAATATCCATATAAATAAATCCTTAAAACCATTTTGAAAACATGGATATTAATTAGAACAAATAATTAAAACATTTAAAACGATATTTTGGTTAAAGGGGTTTTACCAAAATTAGAGACACTTGAATACAATAATTAAGGAATAACATTTAGTCAGAACTATATAATATCATGAGAATAAATGGATTCATGATATAATACTCCACAGGACAGTATATACACCATCTAAGAGTGAATTGGTGCATAACAACAATGAACCCTCAATAGAAATGTCAAATGTGATGAAATCCCTTATAAAGAAGGTATCCATAAAGTAAGGACAAATCAATCTCAAAAATATGTGTGACAAATATAAATACACAAAATATAAGTGGATATTAAGTTTAAAACAATAAAAGGTCATTCACACATATTCAATGGATGACATATTCAATGACTACATGTTGAACCCAAAGAAATCGAAATTGGGTTAAAAAGTTCCCTTGACAGCCTAACGGCATCACATCAAAATGAGTTGATGAGAGATAGAAAGTGTATCTCATCACTTGGACATAAAATTTACATCAATAAGGATATATGAGAACATATCCCAACATAAAAATATGCAATTTAAAAGACCCAACAAAAAATGTCTTTTAATAAAGAGGAGGGTGAAAGGTTCCCTTACCGACTTGGGTATCTTTAAAACATACACCCCATGAAAGAAAGACAATAGATCATTGATGTAAATACTCATAAACGAAAGTATATTACACAAAGAGTAGAATAATGGGCAGTACATACACCACTCAATGGAATTTTTGGCAAATGTAGCATAAATCTCACGGGAATAAAAGTGAGATGAAAAATCCCTCACGAAAACTCGGCAGCCTAACGGCGCCACATAAAACTTCCGAATATGGATTGATGAGATCAAATAGGGTATCTAATAACATTAAAATATAATGTACAGAAAGAGGAATATAAAATAACATCCCCCAACATTACAAATAGGAGCTTAAAAGAAGTGACATAAAGGAGAGTACTTAAAAAGAAAGAGAGAAGTTAGATCTCTTACGAAACTTCGGCAGCCTAACGGCGCCAATCAAAACTTCCAAAATGGATTGATGAGAGAGAATAGGGTCTCTCATCACATGAACATAATAATTACAGTAGTATTAATATAAAATATCATCCCAATAACAAGAAAGATGAGCTTTAAAAGGAATTACATAAAAGTGTGTACTTAAAAAGAAAGAGAGGAGTAGGATCCCTTACCTCGGGTCCGACTTGACTCGATCGTTCTTTAATCTCCTGAATAATAAACTTGAGTAAATTTATACTTCCTTAAGAACCTTTTTCAAGTTCATTATTCCTTTTATATAACTTATTACCATGTTATAAATAATATGTAATCATTAAGTTAATAATGATTGTTTTGTCGATATTTGGTTCTTAAGTCGAAAGTGGACTTCTTACAATTACATGTTGTTCATGTGGCCAAATGTTTATTATATCCAGTATTTTATTCATGATTTATATATAATATATGTCATATATATCCTGTACATACATTCATTTATAACATTACTTAATCATTTAGAGGTAAGAAATGAAATGCACCGTTCATGGAGACAGTAAGCTGTACGTACGCATGAACGCTACTTTCATTTCTATTTCATATTTTATAGAATGGAATAATAATGATATAAAGGTATATTATAATTACAGTATAATATCATATATAATATCATAGTTCCATCCTTTATACGTCCCACATATGGTATTTAACGAATCAAATCACTTTGAGGGGGCGGTAGTCCGCACTTCTTTAAATGAAGATATCGCGTTTACCCATAATGGAAACCATAAAGGTATTCCCAAAATGAAAAAAACAGAAGCTTAAGGAAAACATAAACATATTATATATCATATATAAAAATAGTTACATCATAATGTCCACCTTTGAAGGTGTTAGATGAGTATTGAACAATCATCGTTTCGGGAGGCAGAATTTCGCCATCCACGGAAACCGTATGTTCTTTAACCATTTGATGTAGTTGTGTGATAGTGTAGCTCGAATAAATATTATAAAAACAACCTAGTATATTGAAGATACTGGTGTTGTTACAAAAGAAATAAATAAAAAGAGTTTAGGGGGTTGGAGAAGCAAAATAATACAAATGAACATGATAGAATGAATTACCTTTAAAAGTGTAACTCCTTTTGATTTGCGCCTAAAGGCTTTCTTTGAAATAATTATTCCCAAAGGGAATCCTCTATGATGAGTATAGGGATGTGGAGAGAGTAAATGGGCAGGGTTTGGCCGAGCCAAAGGCTTTAGGAGTGTGTGAAATGAGGTAGAGGTGGGGGCCTTTTATAAGAGGAGGGGAGGGGCACTTTTGGAATGTAAGAAATATTACTTTATTTGAAAATGTTTTTCGGTTTTAAAAGGTCCCACATTGATATAATTCGTGGATAAGGTGATAAGGGTTCGAAATCCACCCATCCAATAAGTTTTGGACATGTTTAGTTCATAGATTTTACATTATCTTTACATTTTATTTAAATCGTCAAATAATGATCTCATCACTGCATCATTATTATGTCATAAATAATTTAATTTATTTAATGTCTAAAAATTATAAAAAAAATACTATGATGTAGGAAATCTTTTTATCTTTCCAATGACTATTTATAATCAAAATTTGGACTTGTTTAACCCTACTTAACAACTGTTTTAGTAAAACAACTCTTGTTTGTGTCAATTTAATTTTAACATTAAATAAAAATATATTATTGTCATTTTCCAACTAAAGTGGCTCCATGGGGTCCCCAAGTTGGCCCATGGCTTGTCTTGGTCGGCCATGACTCAACCAATAGGTGTAGGACAAGTGTCATGGTGTTTTCACATTCTTATAATATCATTTTTACCATAAACTACACTAATTACCACTAATCGTGATTAAAAACTTAATAAGTTACTATTCACAAAAAAAATTATTTTTATCCCATTGAACCACATTTTACTTCTTAATGACAACCATGTATGTCGGATTTTTGAAATTCAAAACACAAAGATGGCAAAATTCCATTTAAATGGAACAATCAGTTTTTATAAGTACCACTTAGTGGTTTCACTATTCATCAAAAATTGAAGTTTTTTAGAAAAATCCAAATAACTCACCCTAAGCTATATTTGATATTCTGAATTAAAAAATGAAGTCTGTTTTACAAAATTCAAAACATATAAGTCACATTAATTAATTTAATAATTAATTTCCGCTGTCATGACAAATAGCGTGTTTTTATGAAACAATAAGTATCAAAAGATTGACACTAGTTTAAGTCTGATTTCAAAGTGAAATTAATTCCAAAGACCACTATTAGATTTAATGGTAAAAATATTTTCTAATTTCACTTTAAAACCAATTCAAAATATTATCTAATCATATAAATAAAATAGATTAAAAAGAGGTTTTGAATTAAAACACAACATTTTACACTATTCATTAAAAAATGAACTTTATCGGAAAAATACCAAAAAATTCCACAAAGTAAAATTTGATGTCCCGATTATTAATAAGAGTTTTATTTGGTCCAAAATAATGTATAAGAGTGATCAAAACTATATTTAATGATGGTTCGCCCTCATAAGGTGACAAGTGAACCTTTAGGGAAAACTAGGGCATATACGCCTAAAATTGAATTCTTTCCGTATTTTAAGCCTTTATCTTTTATTGTATAAATGTAAAAACATTTAAAAACATATATAATCATATTTTAGTTATTTCTATCCGTTCCCGCCATTACAACGGCTACATGTTAACTACCATTTAAAATAATATTATTTTATCATTAGAGTGCAACGTAAGATTCCCAAGAAACTCGTTGTTGCGTGTTGGGTACGCCATCGAGCATAGAGTCTCCTTTAAAGTCATATCAATATTTTATTCAAAAATATGGATAAATATGAAAATGTCATATTCTTTATTTACCTGGGGTGTTACATCCTTCCCCCCTTTTGGGAATTGCGTCCTAGCAATTTTAAAATTGCGCTTGGAAACATCCTTGAAAGTCCCACATCGGAACAAGAGTCGGTAAAACAACCACTTTAAAATAAAGGAAGATAAGTACAATGGTCACCCGAGTTAACCCATACTAGGACTCCATGTAGGAAAACATGGACATGGAGGAGAAAACATAGGGTCATGTTCTGATGGAGAGTGATAGAAAACATGTTTAGGAGAAAGTTAACAATGAGAAAATCACAAACTTGTGATGGGTTAAACGGTGTTGGGTTCCCCAGTAGGAAAAGTTAATAGACAACATTTTTGTTTTAAGTTACTTTTTATTGAGGAATTTATTCATAAGGAAACATAATCACTTATCATGTTGACTTTCAGCTTTTACTAGATTCCTTAATCAAACTCATATTTTTTCCAAAAGACGAGTATTTAGGGAGACTTGTTCACATTAAGAGTACTATAATCAACTTCTAGATAATCACTTAATCCACAAAAGAGAACTATATACTTCCCATTTCTTTAGGATTTAACCAAAAACAAAACCAAAAGTTTAGTACAAGATCAGATAATCCAGAAAAGGATAACCCTTTATAAAAAGAAAATCTATTCTTAACCTCCAAAATTTGTCCAAAAAAACCCAAAGTTCAACGAGGACCATTCTATAATCAATTTTTCCATAAAATTCTTCAAAGTAAACCAAACTAATATTGAAACCCAAATATTTAAAGGATTTAGTCACATAGTCTTCCAAGTTAAATCGTAACATTTATCTCCAAACAACATCAGTTTCTCCTAAAGTCTCACATTGAAAGGTAATTAACCTGAACACATATCCTCTATGATAGGTTAATCATTTTCATAAATAACCCAAAATCAACTTACTCTTAATTCATAAAATCATATAACTAAAAAGAATCAGTCAAACTAACCAGGGAGTTCACGTAGTCCAGTGGTAGGCGATAAATACCAGTCGCACTTTGGTTGTAAGTTCGATTCCTGCAGCTTTGTCCGACGCGATGGGTTGTCACACGGTCTGCGTGTTGTCCTTTTTACAAAACTATATAATTCTTAAAACATTCCCCAAAAGAGATAAAATCATCAAAAATGATCATAACATATTTTAACCTCAAGTTTATCTCATGCTTTTCATTTTCCAGCATATCATATAATAACCCATAATTACCTCAAAAGTAAGGATCATATAAACCCAAATGGTTCTTTATAACTATGTCCACAAAAGAAAAGATAACTATTACTTGAATAAAATTTTCCTATATTAAACATCAGGGTTACACATAATATAAAAAGTCTTCTAATGTAACCCCATCATCAAAATAGACTTAATACTCTTAATAATTTCACCATAACTCTTGAAGCCCTTATATGTTGACATCTTACTCATTCAACATTCTTCATGATCCATTATCCATTCCTTTCCAACTTATTCCGAAATACCTCTTTCCTACAAACAAAATCATGAATCATATCCTAAGATTCCAAAATAGGAAAACAATAGTCATGAAATAGTACATACCTTTGATTGGTCATTATCTGTTTCTTCATCCTCAATCGGAATGGCATTAGGTATTGTTAAACGAATATTGGTACGCTCTTGGTGACCCCATTCATGAAACTTCTTCATAGGACATGTGTTTGCATAATGACCATGCACACCACAATTAAAACATTCAATTGATCCCTCAGAAAGAACTTCTTTCCCTTTCCTCGAGTCAACTGGATGCTTCCTTTTTTCATGGCAGATTCTTGCTTTATGACCTTCATTTCCACATCTATAGCATATTTCTGTCCCTTTGAAACATTTTCCTAGGTGTTTCTTTCCACATCTTTGACACATAGGTTTTTGAACACAGTTACCTTTATGATTGTTACCTGTACTTCCGTAGGGATTTGTTTCTTGCATATATGACGTCTTAGAGAAATCTCCAAGGTTTAGGTGGTCAATCATGACTCCAGATAGTTGGTTGAGGATAATCACAAGAGTTCTCATTGCAGCTCCCATATCATTCAGTTGCTTGCTCAAAAAACTGTCACAGTTTCCTTCACATCCACTGTTACTTTGGTGCCTGCTAGATCCATCCATTTACTAAAACCAAAAAGGTCAGTGTGAGTATATCAAAAAAACCATCATGTACTAATGAGTAAGATAAACACTAAGATATACTTACTCATTCACTTTATCTAAAACTAGGACTCTTTCTGAAATCCTAACCATTATGGTAATGCTACTTATGCTTAAAGAATACCCTAACCTCTAAAGTTATCTAAACCGACCTTTGATACCAACTATAAGGCCCCAGACTTAAACCTTACTTAATCTTGAGTTATTACAAGATTATACATTGAGTATCTTTTCAGGTTTAGAGTTTTAGAGAATTAGATCATGAAACTTGCATTACATTCCACATTTAAACAAAGTGGTTACATAAAAGACAGTATTCATTCTTCCCATCAATGGAAACATATTTAGAATATAACACGGATTATTTCTTGACACATCCTTGACACTGTCATCACATCATGTACCTTTCCCTTGACCTGTGAAAAACATTTCAAAAACTTGGGATGAGCATAAAAAGCTCAGTAAGGGTTATAAAAATATGGAAAGGAAACATGAGTTCATATATACATAAGAATGAAATCATACTTTACCCATAAAACATAGGCACTTTAACATACCTGATCAAACCATGAATAAATCATAGAAAACATAAGACATAAAGGTAACTTGAGGCATTCATAACATTCTTACGTGGGGAGTAACCCTCTTGGTTACATTTGGAATACCCATCACAGTATATTCCCTAAATCTCTTCGGAGAAACCTAAACGTTTCACTCCTTCGCGTTACCCAATACATTGGAGAGCTATAACGGGCTCACCCGCCCTTAGTTTATCACGGAACCACCCGTTTTCATAACAATGCCCAAGAACCATAACATAAATGTGTCACATAAAACATGCATAAAGGAAACATAACATTTCCACATTTCAATCACAATATAACATTTTAGTATATTCAAATATTGAATCCATTCAAAAAGAAACCATTTCCAAAACCATTTAAAACATTTAATAAAGAGATTTTTGAATCAAAGTGTCCCATACCACCTTGAATCTTAAAATTTTAAACCATTAATATCCATATAAATAAATCCTTAAAACCATTTTGAAAACATGGATATTAATAAGAACAAATAATTAAAACATTTAAAACGATATTTTGGTTAAAGGGGTTTTACCAAAATTAGAGACACTTGAATACAATAACTAAGGAATAACATTTAGTCAGAACTTTATAATATCATGAGAATAAATGGATTCATGATATAATACTCCAAAGGACAGTATATACACCATATAAGAGTGAATTGGTGCATAACAACAATGAACCCTCAATAGAAATGTCAAATGTGATGAAATCCCTTATAAAGAAGGTATCCTTAAATTAAGGACAAATCAATCTCAAAAATATGTGTGACAAATATAAATACACACAATATAAGTGGATATTAAGTGTAAAACAATAAAAGGTCATTCACACATATTCAATGGATGACATATTCAATGACTACATGTTGAACCCAAAGAAATAGAAATTGGGTTAAAAAGTTCCCTTGACAGCCTAACGGCATCACATCAAAATGAGTTGATGAGAGATAGAAAGTGTATCTAATCACATGGACATAAATTTACATCAATAAGAATATATGAGAACATATCCCAACATAAAAATATTCAAATTTAAAGACCCAACAAAAAAAGTCTTTTAAAAAAGAGGAGGGTGAAAGGTTCCCTTACCGACTTGGGTATCTTTCAAAACATACACCCCATGAAATAAAGACAATAGATCATTGATGTAAATACTCATAAACAAAATTATATTACAAAAAGAGTAGAATAATGGGAAGTACATACACCACTCAATGGAATTTTTGGCAAATGTAGCATAAATCTCACGGGAATAAAAGTGAGATGAAAAATCCCTCACGAAAACTCGGCAGCCTAACGGCGCCACATAAAACTTCAGAATATGGATTGATGAGATCAAATAGGGTATCTAATAACATTACAATATAATTTACAGCAAGATTAAAATAAAATAACATCCCCCAACATTACAAATAGGAGCTTAAAAGAAGTGACATAAAGGAGAGTACTTAAAAAGAAAGAGAGAAGTTAGATCTCTTACGAAAGTTCGGCAGCCTAACGACGCCAATCAAAACTTCCAAAATGGATTGATGAGAGAGAATAGGGTCTCTCATCACATGAACATAAAACTTATAGTAGTATTAATATAAAATATCATCCCAATAACAAGAAATATGATCTTTAAAAGTAATGACATAAAAGTGTGTACTTAAAAAGAAAGAGAGGAGTATGATCCCTTACCTCGGGTCCGACATGACTCGATCGTTCTTTAATCTCCTGAATAATAAACTTGAGTTAATTTCTACTTCTTCAAGAACCTTTTTCAAGTTCATTATTCCTTTTATATCACTTATTACCATGTTATAAACAATATGTAATCATTAAGTTAATAATGATTGTTTTGTCGATATTTGGTTCCTAAGTCGAAAGTGGACTTCTTACAATTACATGTTGTTCGTGTGGCCAAATGTTTATTATATCCAGTATTTTATTCATGATTTAGATATAATATATGTCATATATATCCAGTACATGCATGCATTTATAACATTACATAATCATTTAGAGGTAAGAAATGAAATGCACCGTTAATGGAGACGGTAAGCTGTACGTACGCATGAACGCTACTTTCATTTCTATTTCGTATTTTATAGAATGGAATAATAATTATATAAAGGTATATTATAATTCCAGTATAATATTATATAAAATATCATAGTTCCATCCTTTATACGTCCCACATATGGTATTTAACGAATCAAATCACTTTGAGGGGGCGGTAGTCCGCACTTCCTTAAATGAAGATATCGCGTTTACCCATAATGGAAACCATAAAGGTATGCCCAAAATGAAAAAAACAGAAGATTAAGGAAAACATAAACATATTATATATCATATATAAATATAGTTACATCATAATGTCCACCTTTGACGGTTTTAGATGAGTATTGAACAATCATCGTTTCGGGAGGCAGAATTTCGCCATCCACGGAAACCGTATGTTCTTTAACCATTTGATGTAGTTGTGTGAGAGTGTAGCTCGAATAAATATTATAAAAACATCCTAGTATATTGAAGATACTGGTGTTGTTACAAAATAAATAAATAAAAAGAGTTTAGGGGGTTGGAGAAGCAAAATAAAACAAATGAACATGATAGAATGAATTACCTTTAAAAGTGTAACTCCTTTTGATTTGAGCCTAAAGGCTCACTTTGAAAGGATTATTCCCAAAGGGAATCCTCTAGGATGAGTATAGCGATGTGGAGAGAGTAAATGGGCAGGGTTTGGCCGAGCCAAAGGCTTGAGGAGTGTGTGAAATGAGGTAGAGGTGGGGGCCTTTTATAAGAGGAGGGGAGGGGCACTTTTGGAAAGTATGAAATATTACTTTATTTGAAAATGTTTTCCGGTTTTAAAAGGTCCCACATTGATACAATTCGTGGATAACGTGATAAGGGTTCGAAATCCACCCATCCAATAAGTTTTGGACAGGGGTAGTTCATAGATTTTACATTATCTTTCCATTTTATTTAAATCGTCAAATAATGATGTCATCACTGCATCATTATT
Source organism: Viscum album (assembly GCA_963277665.1). Taxonomy (NCBI): domain Eukaryota; kingdom Viridiplantae; phylum Streptophyta; class Magnoliopsida; order Santalales; family Viscaceae; genus Viscum; species Viscum album. The sequence goes on from OY728137.1 coordinate 1,757,314,814, forward strand.
ATGTCATAAATAATTTCATTTATTTAATGTCTAAAAATTATAAAAAAAATACTATGATGTAGGAAATCTTTTTATATTTCCAATGACTATTTATAATCAAAATTTGGACTTGTTTAACCCTACTTAAAATCTGTTTTAGTAAAACAACTCATGTTTGTGTCAATTTAATTTTAACATTAAATAAAAATATATTATTGTCATTTTCCAACTAAAGTGGCTCCATGGGGTCCCCAAGTTGGCCCATGGCTTGTCTTGGTCGCCCATGACTCAACCAATAGGTGTAGGACAAGTTTCATGGTGTTTTCACATTCTTATAATATCATTTTTACCTTAAACTACACTAATTACCACTAATCGTGATTAAAAACTTAATAAGTTACTATTCACCAAAAAATTATTTTTATCCCATTGAACCACATTTTACTTCTAAATGACTACCATGTATGTCCGATTTTTGAAATTCAAAACACAAAGATGCCAAAATTCCATTTAAATGGAAAAATCAGTTTTTATAAGTACCACTTAGTGGTTTCACTATTAATCAAAAATTGAAGTTTTTTAGAAAAATCCCAAAAATTCACCCTAAGCTATATTTGATATTCTGAATTCAAAAATGAAGCCTGTTTTACAAAATTCAAAACATATAAGTCACATTAATTAATTTAATAATTAATTCCCGCTGTCATGACAAATAGCGTGTTTTTATGAAACAATAAGTATCAAAAGATTGACACTAGTTTAAGTCTGATTTCAAAGTGAAATTAATTCCAACGACCACTATTGGATTTAATGGTAAAAATATTTTCTAATTTCACTTTAAAACCAATTCAAAATATTATCTAATCATATAAATAAATTAGATTAAAAAGAGGTTTTGAATTAAAACACAACATTTTACACTATTCATTAAAAAATGAACTTTATCGGAAAAATACCAAAAAATTACACAAAGTAAAATTTGATGTCCGGATTCTTAATAAGAGTTTTATTTGGTCCAAAATAATGTATAAGAGTGATCAAAACTATATTTAATGACGGTTCGCCATCATAAGGCGACAAGTGAACCTTTAGGGAAAACTAGGGCATATACGCCCAAAATTGAATTCTTTCTATATTTTAAGCCTTTATCTTTTATTGTATAAATGTAAAAACATTTAAAAACATATATAATCATATTTTAGTTATTTCTATCCATTCCCGCCATTACAACGGCTACATGTTAACTACCATTTAAAATAATATTATTTTATCATTAGAGTGCAACGTAAGATTCCCAAGAAACTCGTTGTTGCGTGTTGGGTACGCCATCGAGCATAGAGTCCCCTTTAAAGTCATATCAATATTTTATTCAAAAATATGGATAAATATGAAAATGTCATATTCTTTATTTACCTGGGGTGTTACAATGACACTCCCATACCCTCCCATTATTTAAAATCCATTTTTTCTACTCTATTGAATATACCTACTCGGAATCCTCCTCTAGGATACTCCTTTTTTGTAGAGTATGTCTAGGGTAGCTTCATTGATCATGTGGCCTGAAAGCCATGAGGTGGCCTGAAAGCCTTGTGGTGGCCATAAAGCCTTACTGGACTGAAGTGCTTGGGGGGGCCCGAAGGTGTTGAAGGGCCCCAAGACCAAACTGGTGGCTCGAAGGCCAAAACAGGTGAATAGTTCTGACTACAACAGTGTTAAATAGTAATTGCTATATTATCCACTACAGTACTGCTATAGTACTTCAATAGTAACCTCCAAAATTATACATCCTCTTGTTTCTGATCTTTGGTCTCCTGGATTAACTTGTCGAGTCCTAACAAACTGGGTTGAGGTTCTTGTGCATTTAACTATGGTAATTATTGTTTACTGTTTTATAATTAATTTTGACAAAAAGTTAATCTAAACATATTATATAATATTAATTATACTTATTCAAGACATATAATTAATTTTTATAAATTACATTCACAGAATATTCAAATGTTAATTTAAAATTATACCTTGAGATTCGATGAAAAAATAGTTCTCCAAAGAGAAAATTTCCATAAGTATCGAAACTTTTAATATCGAAATTCAATATCAAATTAAATAAATGATCCAAATTTGATTAAAAAATATATAATTGAACTATTTTTACTTTTAATACACTTTTAAACAAGATTTAACTTTTTAAATTCTTGAAACAAAAGGTATTTTTTAATAAAATTCAATATTTTTCATTATTCATCAAAAATTAATATTTTAATAAAATTATAAAAATTCCAACCTTTTATAATTATTATATTTTTATTTGGAAAATTGAATTTATTATTTTCAAATGAATTTTATAATTTTTTCACAAATTATTATATTTCTTTCAAAAAATTTATAAAAATTCATTATTCTGAATAAAATGTAATTTTAAAGTATCTAAATATTTTTCTAAAAAAATATGTAGTTATTTATATAAATTTTTTTTAAAAAAAATTATACTGGTTTTTTTAAATTTGTTCCAATTCAATCTACAAAATTTAATGGTTAGGTTATAATGATTTTGTTGAAATAATAATATTAAAAGTATAACATGATTTGTAAAAAATATGTTTTTCGTGCAACATAATCCATAAAAGAAATTCCATTTAGTTAAAGAATTCATTAAATCCAAGGGTGTTACATAAGTATCATGATTTTCAACATAGTTTAATCTATTTCAACTAAAATCTTATTATTACTTTAAGAAAAACAATTTTTTGGGCAATATATAGTGTAGAAAATGCATTCTAAATTTAATTATTCCCAATAATGAATTCAATTTTCTACTTATATATTTAGAACCATTTATAATATGATTATTCTCTAAATTAAGACCAAATTACTTCACTATAATTCTTTGTAAACACTTAAAAACATTAATTCCTTCAAAAAAAATTTTTATACAAAATAATTTTGAGTAAAATATTTATCGGAATTTTATAATTTCACCCTCATAGGATCAAATTTATTAGAATCAATGACCTTTATATGACCAGTTGTTTGAATATTCAAATTCCTATAAGAATAATTTAGAATTTACCTATATTTTTATGTCATTCAAATCTAATATATTTTAATCACTAATATTAGTTATTTATATAATTTTTTTTGTATAATAATATTTCTCAAATTTCTTTATTGAATGTCATCATGTTTTCAAAGGAATAATTTATTTTCATCCAATAATCTATGTTGGAGTGAATTATTAGTATTAAAAACCTAAGACATGTTTGATTTTAATCATCATAAATTCCTTAAAATAGTCCAATATTTCCTCCACTTTACATGGAATTTATTTTTATAAAAAACAACATACATTCCCTTAACTTTCATTCAAGGAAAATGTAATATGTTATTTTTCAAAAAAATTAAAAAATACAGTGTTCCTCAAATTTATATTATCTTCTTTGATGAATGGTAATTTAATCCCTTTTAAATTCCTTGAACCATCTTTACAAAATTTCCCTAATAAATCATTTAACATTCTAAAATATTTCAAGAGGTTTAAATTTCTAATAATGATTTTGGGTTGTCCAGTATCCAATATCTATAAATGTTTATTTTTTAATTCATTATGTTATAATCCAACCACTAATTATCTCTCAATTAATGTATATTTTAAATTTTGTGAATTTGGTATATTAATATTCAAAAATATTTGGGCTGGTAGAATTTTGTTTCAATAATTTATGAACTCTCTCAATTGGACATATATTTTATAAGCTTCATCCAATGATTGAAAATTTTTGTTAACCATCACCCTACTTTTTTTCATAGTTTATGAAAATTTCAATTTTTTAGTGGGTTACTCCACTAATTACTCTAACTCCATTATTATCTATGTAACTAAAAATATGTATAATTTAACCATCAAATACTAATAATTTGATCAAATATTCAAAAACATAAATAGTATCTATAAAATGGGTATATTTATTTGAATAATAATTCTTATCAAAATTTATCCTCTTTAACTTCTATGAGTTTATAAAATTATCCTTATATCATTTATTTGAACTAAAAAAATAAAAAAAATCCAATCACTATCCTCTTATTCATATTGTAATTTTATATACTTTTTGAATAACTATTATAGAAGATTTTTCATTCAAATCTACTATCCCTAAAGTTATATATTTTTTTAGAGTTGTTTTGTTTTGATAGAGACCCATATTTCTCCACCAATATATTTACATAAAATTTTATAATCATCTTATTTAAAATTTCAACATCATATTAAGTTGAATTTCAAAATTTAGATTTTAACTTGTTAATTTCATTATTTATATCGTAAAATTTATATTGAAATGTCTCATGTTGTTTCATATAATTTTAACCATCTCTGTTATTGAAACATATAGCTTCATTTAATCAATAGATTTTATTACATTATAAAAAAATATATTATTTTGATCACAATATCATTAAATATTGGGAAAACTTAATACACAATTCTCCCATCACTTAACTTGATATTTTCATACATTAATATGCTGACATGTAGCTTTTATTTCTTCACCATCACATTGAATTGATATATATTTAGAAATTTTTCCCAAATAATTGCAATTTAAAGTAACTTTTACTTTAATACATATATTATCATAAATTTTTTAATATATAGAAATATTATCACAACTGTCTTTTTATAAAATATTACTATTAATATATTTCAATCAAAATATTTAAGAAGGTAATATAAACCCATCAGTGGGAGCCTCAAAAATACAATATTAATAAAAAATGATACAAAAAAATATAATATTTTCAAATTTTAGACTTTTATCCATAAAATCTTGTAATCCTTACACTATTCACAAAAACAATCATATATATTACAAAAAATGAATAATTTAGAATTTGATACATTAAATAAAGATGAACAACTCTAATTAAAAAACAAATAATTTATAATTTATTTAGGTAATAATGATTTTTATATTACCCCTAGAAAAAAACTCTTATATGAATAGTGATAATTCACTAAAATGGGATTAAAATTGATGAATTCACTTCGTGTTATGTTTTAACTTCCAAAAAACCATTATCACATGATAAAATATATGGAATGATCAGTCTATAGAAACCAAAAATACATCAAGGAACAAATATAGTAGGAAAAATAAAAAAAATTGTAGTGAACTACTAAAAAAGTGAAGCTCTATCTTTTGTATGATCATGTAAAAAGTTAGATCACACTTCTTACTGGGACCACTATGTTGATTAAAAAATGAGTAATAATTATTATTGAAACTGTGATACAAAAAGTGTATCCCAAATTATGCAATCTAATCCCACAATAATAGAGATATGAGATCAAAATATAAGAGAAAATAGTTAATAAACTAAAAATATAATTAAATATTTTTTTATTATTGTGCTTATTCATCATCCTCCTCAAATTATCTTCTTCCTCTTCTTCATTATTGCATCTTATTTTTTCTTGTCTTCTTAACTGATAAAATGTTTAATCCTCTTCTATATTCTAGTAAATCTTAATTACAAATAATATATTATGTAAGAGCTTACATTTCACTAATTAACACCTCTTTTAAATATTTTATATATAACAAGGTTTTATATCCACCCATTATTCAATATGAGAGACACTTCTATAAAATTTGATTTTTTCATTATTTTTTTATCATGGCATAATTTTCTCTCTTGATGAATTGTCATCAAATCCTTGAACATCCAATAGTTTTATAGCATGGCTAATTAATTTTTGTTAAAAAACACAAATACCACCTCTTTAATTATAGTGTGACATTATACACTATAAAATTATCATTTAATCTTTGAATTCTAGTGATGAACCAAATAATCATAACATAATTAGTAGGCAATGTCACTCAAGAAGTTACTATTACATATGTTGAATTTTACTCTAATGGAATACCATTTGAAACCTAATATACAATTTAATTTTATGAGTACTTGAAAAATCATGGTAATTTTTTCGTGGTATCCTCTATAAGGAATGATTATGGGCTTTAAGGTAAAATAAATAATATTTGGGGGTGATTTTATTAACTTAGATCCTAGTTTAAAAAACTTTTTTAAATTCCTTCTTCTTCACATCATAAACCCATAGTTTGTAGAATGATTTAATATTACCAAATGTTATTTTGAAATTATAAATTGGGAAATTAATATCACACAATATTAATTTAATTATTCACATAATATATTCTGATAAAACAACATGCAGTGTGGTTTGATTTCATGAATATCTCTCGAGCTTCTCCAAATATCCATGTTTTATTATTGAATATTTTTCAATTCTATTCAATACATCGAGAACAGATTCACCACATATTAATTATCATGTTTCCCCAAAATTTTAATTTCATTAAATCATTGAAAAATGATATCGATATTTTAATAAAAAATACAACATTTTTCATATTCCTATCTCCTTGATTACAATACGTGAAATTTCCCCTTTAAAAATATCACATCAATCTATAAATATTTATATTTATTAACTCTATAAAATTACACCAACAATATATTCTCAAAAATATCCTTTTCATAGGTCTCATCAATCTACCACATGGGATTTTATTGTCAACTGAACATTCATCAAATATAAAAAATATTATTTCCTACCATTGAACATAAATCTTCCACTAAATAAGGTAGTTAATCATTGTTTAATCATTTTTTAATCATTATAATCCATGTTAGTGATCACAAATTAGGAATGAATAATCATTAATGATAATAATAAATAATTCCATTACATTAACAAACAATATATTCCAAACCAACTTTCACAACTTAACTTATAATTTCAGCTAAAATCTATAATACCATTCTTATATGTTCCAAACAAAATATTTTAAGAAGATTCTCAATAAGTTTCATTATAATATTTGAAAAGTTTCCCTAAAAATCAAACAAAAACATTTATTTCATATCTTTTTTTTTAAAAAAAATCCATATGTATATTCTCCCAAATAAAGATAAATATGTTATTTGAAATAATTGATTTGAATGTGAATCGACCTAGGGGTGTTACAAAGTCCATAAATATTGGACTTGCAACCTATAAAAAAGATGTTTTATTAGATTTACTGGCTATATAGTTGAACAATGGCATAGAATTAGAATGCTTTTATGTGTTTTAATGACCACATGTTTTCTCCAAACAATTTTCCCACACCCAGTTATCAAAACTAAAATTATAAGGGACATGGTGGAATATTATTTTTTCTGAATTTCAAATCCTTGGGGGATGGTGTGAAAAATTTCAAAAAATTCATTGTATATCGTGGGTAATCTATAAACACACTGAATTTGACCCATGGGTAGTATTAGTAAATGTAATTCCATTATCTAGTCTTTTAGAGTCAACATACATAACATGTAGAAAGGGTGACATAACAATGGGGAACCCTGGTCTACTTAGTAGTGTATTTCCATAGGATATCATGTTGCATCTCCAAAGAACATGATGTGTTTACTATCCTACTTGGCATGATTGGATAAGGGATGTTGGGAATGAAATCCTATACACCATGGGTCATATGGTCTAGTAAACATGGTATGTGTACCATATTCATATTATATGTAATATTTAATTAAATATATAAACCCATATTAAAACTAATGAGTGAAATGATGTGTAAAACAATAGTTTAAATTCGTATGAGTACATATTTAAACATTACTAACACTAGCAGTACATGAATTCAAATATGTAATCCACTATTTTGAACACCATAATTATCGATAGACCACCCACCACATCCTAACACAACCAGCTCACCATCAGAGTTCATCCATTTTATCCCATTTATAACAACACGATCTTAACGTATATATACATTACATCATATTTTCCAAATACATAGTACATTACTCAAATCGATTCCCAATGACCATATTTGTTTACTTCCGTTGAAAACATGAAAAAAAAACCGGTACAGAAGTGAGATACACTATCTCACATTATATTCTTCATGGATAACACTATTATTAGGAACATCAAATATAGAACAACTATTCATATCATGGGGGAGGAAACATATAAAGGGGTGATCTCCAATGCTCCGTAATGGGAAATAAGGAAGATGTGTAAGCACAATATGATAATAAAGGAAAGAGAATATGATCGTATCATGAGAAGACCACACAACACATATTAATGAATGTAAAAAATAAATCATAGAATAATTATTGAACATTTATAAGATGTAAATTATAATATTATCAGTAACTTAATACATGAAATCATAACATATGAATATGTCATTGAATTATGGAATACAAATCACCGTAAAATGTCGTGAACATGTATAAGTAGAAATAAGATAACTTCTTATGTTAAAGACATGATATAAGGCCCTCACATAGGCTTATGTACATGAAACCATGTCTACTCATATTTTTAGGAACATGTAATATGGTTAAGACATTAACTTTTAGACCTTAAACTAGGTATATGAATAACATTATTAATATGTAATCGGGTTCATCCAAAATTTATACTCATAAGTCATACATCATTAACCAATGCCTTAGAGGGAGATATAGGTCCCACCCATCACATAATACATGTTCGACAAGATTATAAAAAATCATCATATATTTACCCATGAAATGAAATGGGTAACATAAATATTTAAACATAACATTAAGCATATAAAAGAGATGGTCGCATAATTATTTCATCAAAGCCTAACTCGTGAAAAGAAGCAGGTTTCAAAATCATATAACTCCTAGAAGATAAGTGGGTATCATATGCATCATCACTTCAAAAAAACCAACCATTCAAGATGTAATATGAATGGAAAACTTATATCATTGCCCATAACTGAATGAGTGACATCAAAAAATTTCATCTTAGATGGAAAATAATTTTGCAATATCGTATAAAAACATTTCTTGATGAAAATACAAATTCTTCCTTGAAAAGGATTTTGAAAACATAAAACCTTTAGAAATAAAATTTACTTTAAAAATAGATTTCATATAAATAAAAAGTCGTGAAATCATTTTTAAAACATTTTCCCTTGAAAAATTATAAAATAATCTTGACAAATATTGAATACCATTTACCTAGAAAACTTACAAATAAAGCTTGGAAACATTTTAAAAACAATTTCCTTAAAAACATATAAAAGAATACATAAATTTTTTTGAAAACAATTAACATAAAATAATATAAAAATATATAATATATGATTTGAGATCATTTAAATAAGTTTTTTGAAAAAAAAACCTTTTTGAAACATATAAAAGAACCGTTGAAAATAATATAAAAAATTATTTTACATAAAATACATTTGAAAACCCTTTTTATATAAAATATATTTTTAAAGAAATAAAGTTATAGAATATTAGAATTTTTTTTCAAGAAATAACCATTTAAAAATAAATATTAATAATCAATTAAATGGTGATCATGATAGTGGTTGGGTTTCAACAAGCCGAACATTAATTTTTCACAATAAAATTTCTAAAAATTACGATTATCAGAAAATTAAAATAATATCCCTATTATAAAAAATTTCATAAAAAGGTATTAAATAGGTAAAAAATTACTTTAAGCATCATATGATATTATTAAATATTTTTTGAAAACATAAAAAAACTATTTCTAATAAAAACAAATTATCCACTTAAAGGAGATATAATGTATGATTTTCCGAAATATATTTTCTAAATTATTTTAAGAAATAAAGAGTATATAAATATCCCAATTACATTGATATAACATTAATATATAGAGGGTATTAAAATTCATGATCTTTCTGGAGAAAGGGATCATAATATTTCATCAATGGATGAATACTCAGAATTAATCTCGATAAACAATCAGATTGATGTTCTAATCCGTTACCACATTAGTAACTTTAAATCATAATAAACTGCAAATAATAAAATTACTTTAATCTTAAATTACCATGAAAATAATAATGTTATTCATATAAAAGGTCAAAATGTATTTTATTCACCACATAGGAAAAAAATGGTTCATAACATCGAACGTGATCAATAAAGTCAACTTGACGAAAATTCATTACCGATTTGGTAACTTTTAAAACATAAAACCAATGAAATAATCCTCATCAAATGGATATGAAAATATCCATAAATTTATGTATATTAATCATATAATATATCCATAGGAAGTACACACACCCCACAAAGTAAATGAGTGGTGAATAAGTAATGTATCCAATGGAAATAAAAAGTGAGATGAAAATCCCTTGCCTTAGGTCTTGCCATTCTTTATTCATGTTTAGACCACATATATAATAAATATAAGTTTATTATAGATAAAATAAATAAAAATATTATTATATCTAACACCATATATGATTTTCTTATGACTTTATTTTAACTATTTACTGACGACTCTGTGGTAACGTTATGTTTCAGTTAATCTCTGCTTTATTTTCTATATAGGTTTCGAGTTGTTATTCATGATACTCTTACTTATATAATTATAAAATTATTTAAATAATTATATAAATGTTAAAAACATCATATTTTGTCATTATATATTTATATATATTATAATTTATATAATATTTAAATATTAAATGAAATACACCATTCATAGAAATGGTAGGTCATACGTACGGATGAATACAACTTATGTAGTATTATCCTATTACAGGAAAGCATGTATATAAAATATATGTGTCTGTATATAATACCATTAAATTAGCCTTATAATTTAATATATTTAATATATTTTTAATAAACACTTCTGTAATATATCCAATGAAAAGTGTGGATTAATCATGTCACTTTAAGGAGGCGGTAGTCTATACATCCATAAATGAAGTTATCATAGTTACACAAAAAAAGCATAAAGGTCTGTTATACAAAAAAATTATAGAATAACAAAGGAATTATTAATATAAAATATATCATATATAAATATTGTGTCCATCATAATTACCAACCATGAAAGTTGGTAAAGTAAAAAAGAAACAACATCATTTTGTGAGGCAGTAGTTTATTGTACATAAGAATAGTAAGTTTTCTACCCATTAGATGGATGTGTGTATAAGTTCAAGTAGAAAAATTATAATTAAAACATTAAAATATTTTTTGGATACCTTTTTTATTAAATAATCACTGAATAGGATGATATTTTGTGGTTGAAAATTAGAAAAAAAACAAATGTGCTTGAGGGAAGTTTTTACCTCTTATTCATGTAACTCCGTTTAGTTTACACCAAAGGGATTCCTTTGACGGATTTATACCAAATGTGAGGATTCTATGTTGAGGTTAGGTATTTTTAGGATATATTTGGTTAGATATCGGTCAATTCAATGTGGTTTGAGAGGATTGATGATGTTGATGGGTGAGTTTCTTATTATAGTGGATGTAGAGTGGCATTATTGTTAATTTTTGGAATAGGAATTCCACCCACGTTTTTCCAACTACAAGTGGCTCCAATAATGGAAATAATTATATATAAGGGATTTTATGGTATAAATATAGCCATAAAATAGACTTTTTTATTATTTAATGCATCATTTTGGGCCTTATGTTTTTCGTTTAGTCAATTATTATCCAAATTTTTTTCTTAATCATTATAACTAATTTTAACTTATTTCAATTATCTTTTTGGTCAGAAACAAATTTTACATTGTTATAAATTATAAATTATTATGATTCAAAATATGAAATAAATTTTTCCAGATTCAAATCACTTATTTGGATGAAATTACTTTAAATATTATCCCACCGACAAAATGACAAAGTAGGTTTTTAATGTAAAAAATTCTAAAAGGGTTTTTGTATTTTTATGTTAAATTTGAAAGTGAAATTGCTCCCAAAGACATAATTGGATTAATTTCTGTATATTTTATATAATTTAACAATAAAACCAATGAAAACCAAAATTTATATTAATAAATAAATTAGATAAAAATCATTTTTTTATTTAAAATATAGTAATTTTTTTACTTTTTAGCCAAAATGAAAACATCCTAGAAAATTACGAAAAAATATCCCTAACATATTTTTTTGTTTATATTTCAAAAAGATGAGTTTATTTTTACATAAAAATTATAATAGCTCCACAATTTATATTTAAAATAGGCCTTCCATTAAAAGTCCATTAGACCGAATTTATAAAAATTTTGATTTTTTGTGTAATATTGGGTTTATTTTATACTTATAAATATAAATTATTTATCATGAATGAAAAAATGTTTTTTTAAATAGATAACATTATTAATTCATTAATATCATTCACCAATAGTAATTAATTTATTTTATTAGGAAAAAATTTCTATTTGAGAATAAAAGTAGTTTTTATAAAATCATTCCCCTTATATCCAACTAGTTCTTACATTCATTTCTAATTAATTTGTTACTAATGAATTCAATAATTTATTTCCAAATGTGAGTTAATACTAATTAGAACCACCAATTTAATGTATATTTTTTATCTTGTTATATGAAATAATAATAAATTTAATAATATGGTTTTGTTCAGTGAAAATATGTCTTCCATGTTGTTATGAAAGCTGTAGAGGAAATTTGGTCTTGTGTATAATGTAATCCAACTGCATTGTTCCATGTAGTGAAAGATAAAATCTATGGGGTGTGTAGTGCACGATTAAATTGGAGTTTCATATAGTGAAATCCAAATATAGTTCTTTAATATAAAATAAACTATTTTATGTGTTTCTTGAAATGAAACCAATCAAAAAGATTTTTTCAATTTGGAAAAATATATTTCACAAAATATCAGGGAGTTACATTATATTCCCATTAAAAATAATTTCACCATAAAAATTCATTCGGGTATCAATGGTTTAATACTTGAATATTTCAGTCATATAAAATGGCATCCTAAAATTCAATACTAAAACTTTCGTTAGAAATGAATGTCGAAAACATAACGGTTACCCAAAGTGGTGCATAACAAGTTTTCCACATAGGATGACAAAAGTGGAAAGTGATAATATGGTCTTGGAGGAACACAAAAAATATTATTATGGAGTGATTTAAGATATGAAGAAAAAACCTATGAAATTTCAATGGAAGGTTATGGTTGTCAAATTCATAAATCTGTGCTGATTTAACAGGACATCAATTCAAAAAAATATTTTGTTAAATATTTTTCAACAATGCCTTTCAAGTGTTGATGAATTATTTTTTTATATTTAATAACATAAGTAACAATTAATTTCTATTTTTATTCATTTTTCATATGCACACTCTCAAATTCTATCTGTGCCCTAATCGATTTCTACTTCATCTTTTATTCTAAGAAATTAGGGTGAATATTTCATTCTTGATGAATTAGCGGATCATGAGATCCATAAATAGATTTATAATTCATTCTACATATATTTATAAAAAATGGTATAACATGTTATCCAAAATGAATACATTCTTATATGGTGATAAAATATCTTTCATTTCTAGAAACTCATATGACTATTACCACATACAATCCCAAAAAAATTAACCTTTCATCCCTTCCAAAATATATTTCCCCCTTTCTTCTTTAAATATGCTCTTATCTTATACCAAAATCATTTTTAATGGATACATGGGTTCATTATTTCTCTTATAGAACATTAAATTTTATTTTATACTTCCATAATCAATGTATAATGATATAATCAAAAGAAAGTTCACTAAAGGATGAAAAATAATATTATTAAAGGGCTGATTCATAGAAAATCAAACATGAACTTCCAAATTAAAAGAGGAAAGATAAGTTTTTCCTTAATTATCATTATTCACTTCATCTATTATGATTTCATAAGCATATAATTTCTCCTTTTTACTTAGAGGATGTTGTGACTTATCTACCATATTAGACATTGGATTGGGGAATTGATTCACACAATTACCAAACACCACGAACATGAATTGATAAAGTGTGGGTGGTTCATTCTGTTGTGGTTTCTCTCTAACAATTTTGTTAAAATTTCTCTTCAAATCACTTATACTTTATTTTTCCTACTATCCATGCATCCCATAATTGAAAAAACTTTTTGTTTCTTTATAACACTCTCTTAAGTGTTAATTCCCATAGTTTTTAAAAGATGGAGTTTAAAAACTTTTCTTTCCCTATGTTTTTTAGATTCTCATTTGAACTCCATATTCCTTTTCTTATTAAAACCATAAGATTTATATGTAACTCTATCCTAAATTTATTTATTTATTCCACAATGAAAAATATATTCATAGCTATTAATGTATCTTATCGATAATTCCCATCAATGACATGGATTTAATCTACTTAAGGACATATCTACTTTTTATTCTCCCTGGAGGATAACACCATGATCTTACCTAGAAAATATGTAAAATTAGTCTTGTAGGTATCGATAGATTCATCATACTTTTTCTTAAAATAAAGTAACTCATTTTCCACCTTCATATAAATAACATGAGAAAATTAAATATTCAAGAATATGTCCATAAACTCATCCCAATTCATGGATTCAATTTCAACTTACTTCCTCCTATTCCAAATTAGAGTCCACTAATGGCCTACTTTACCATCTAACTAAAAAAATCCATAATGAATTTCTCATGATCCAATAATTAGATAACAAAGAATATATTTTCAATGGTACTGGTCTAGTGTTCCGAAACAACTAGATCAGAATTCCCTCTAAAAGAAAGTGGAAGTTTCTGCATGAAGAACCTAAGAGAACTTTGGTCCCTATTTTTCTCATTTGTCAGATCAACATGATTAATAGCTTGGGAATGTTGTATGACTATAGAAATGACCTTTTTTATTATAGATCCCATATAATTAGGATTCTCATGAAAAAAATCACTAAATGTTACATCACAGTAACCATTAATATAGTTCTTTCAGGTTCCATCCACTTACTAAAACCCAGAATCATAGAGTATGAAAAATTTATCACAGTGTGAAATGATATAATCATGAAAATTCAATTATAGGATGTCAAAATTAGGAAAAATTCCTTAACATATGGCACCAAATTTTATATTTTTTTATTTATATCCAAATTATTTTTAAATAATTCATGGTGATTCATAAAGGACTCATGAGTTCCCAAATAATATCCCCATGGTGCATCAAACCAGGTGTGTAGTAGGACCCGTCATCGTGTACCATGTTACTCTCAATTCAAGCATGAATCACCTTATTGGACTGGTTATCCCTATGTATAATTGTACTATAGAGACATCCACTTATAGTATCCAGACATGGATATAATTCTTGGAAACCACTCACTCTATCTGTTAGCAAAATTCAAGGAAATTTTCCTAAACATTAACTATTCATTAGAATTATCCTTAGAGGCACCCCTAGACATTTCCTTAGAAATATCATTAGGGACCTCACTAAAGTATTCACTTACTGGTTTCCAAGTTTTGACTAATATTTTTCTCTAATACTAACTATAAAACCCCAGTATTAACATATATAGACATTATATCATATTTTAGGAACACATACAACATTACTCAAAAATATTCCTGAAGACTGTATTAGATTAGTGTCTTTGAAAACATGGAATCATAGATGATGTTATGTAAGTGAGATACACAATATCCTATTAGATTTTCCATGGTTGGTATCCTTCTTAGACACATCATACATAAAACATATGTTCATAACATGGGGGAAGGAAACAAAAAAATTGATGATCTCAGATTCTCAAAATTGGTAAATAAGGAATATTTGTAACAATAATATGAGCATAAGGACATGAGAATATGATCACATCATTAGAAGTTCACACCATCATCATAAAATAATTTATACATGAATCATGGAATAAATACTTGCAGGTCATAAGACACAAATTATAAGATAAATAGGAACATAATCCATGAACAAAATTCATAAGAATAAGGCGTGTAATTGTGGCATAAACAAAATAATATTACATTGTGAACATGTATATGTGGAAACTGATTCACTTGTTATGTTAAGAACCTTGAATGAGGCCCTCACATAGACTTTTATACATGAAACATGTTCAACCCATAATGTTTTGTACATGAAATCTTGTTCATGTATAACAATTGAAACCTGCAACCAGGTTCACGTGTAACATATGGACACAATACCAAATCCATTAATAACCTTGTGAACATGTAATCTGGTTCAGGCATAACATTATGACCACACATAATGTTTAACTATTAACATTGTGAATATGTAAACATATTCATGTAGGAACTTGTGGATATGCAACCAGGTCCATTCATAACATTGTGAACATGTAATTAGGTCACGTCTAATATTTATTTTCATGAGTGATCAATCCCAACCTAATGAATTAGAGGGAGATATAGGTTCCACCGATCACATAGTATGTGTACCACAATATTATAAGAAGTCATCATATTGTAAACCATTAAATGAAATGGGTATCATAAACATATATTAATTTCATCACCAATAGAAATGATATAGGTCTCAGAATCATTTAATCAAAGAGAAACCCGTGAAATGAAGTGGGTATCAAACCCATATATCCCACGGAAGATAAACGGGTTTAATAAGCATAATTTCATCACAAAATAAATCATTCATGAAATAATATGAATTTAACCTTTATATCATTTCATATAAGGGTAGATGTGACATCAATGGTTGTTATCTTATATGGAAAATAATTTGGAAATATATTTTAAAAATATATCTTGAATAAAATATCCTTCATTATTTTAATTTTATTAAAACATAAAACCTTTATAAAAAAATTTCTTTAAAATGCATCGAAAATGTAGAAATAAGGCTCGAAATACTTTTGAACACCTTTTCCCTTGAAAACTTATAAAATAATCCTGAAAACATTATAAAAAAAATTTCATTTAAAACTAATAAAAGAGCTTGAGAAAATTTTGAAAACCATTTTCCATGAAAATAATTTGAAAAAATATAAATAATTCTCTAAGATTAGTTAAATCCATTTATTTGAAAATATCCTTTTGAAAATATATAATTGTAACATTGAAAATAATTTAAAACAATTTTTTACATAAAATTTTTTAGAAACCATTTTTATTCGAAAAAAATATTAAAATAAAAAAAAATTCCCTAAATATTATTAAAAAATTAACATTTAAGAAAAACTTGTAAACATACAATGCAAGCACAAAGTAAGTGGAAGTCGTAACTGTGGGTTGGTTCACACATACCAAAAAAATCAAAGACCCTTTTTCAAAAGCATGGTTTTGAAAGAACACATATTTCTAACCAAATCGAGATATAGTCATATTTTTATAAAAATCACTCTTCAATTATCATAATCACCAAAGAGTGAAAAAAATGTACCATTACATGGAAATAACCATATTATTTTTTCTAATAACTAATATGATTTTTTATGAAATTAAATTACTTTTTTATAAATAACTTTATCTTAATGCTATGATTTGGGTAATATTTTAGTTATTTTTCGTATATGTTTCGACTTATTATTCTTTATCATATTACATAATTCATGATTAAATTATTTTAAAATTTAATTCATGGTGTAAAAATAATATATATTCTGTATTTATGTATTTATAATAATCTATATAATATATAAATATTAAACAAAATACACCATTCATGTAGATGGAAGATCGTACATATGCATGAACAATTATTCAGTTTTATTATATTATTGAAAGAAAGATATTAAATGTCATATATGTATATATATGATATAATTATATTGGAATTTTTTTGAAATTTATATGTCCTATATTCTTACTAAAATCATCCTTAATACGTCCCATGCAACATGTGAATGAATCACATTGCTTTGTGAAGGCTGTAGATGAAACTTCCACATATGAAATTATCATAGTTACACAAAATTGAAAGCATTGAGGTATTTTATATATAATAATTAAATAAGAATAAAGGTATTATATATATCACATATATAATATATAAATAGTGTGACCATCATGATTATCAACAATGAAATATTTTAAAAGAAAAACTAAAAACAACATTTCGTAAGGTGGTAGTTTACCATACCGAAGAATAGTATATTCATTACCAATTAGATGGAAGTGTGTGTATGTCTAGTTCAAACCCATAGAATAAGAAAATTATTAGTATATTGATTACATTAGTGTTATTATATAATCATAGAATAAAAATATTTTATGTGGTGGAGAATAAAAATAAAAAAAGGTGATTGAGGGAGGATGCTACCTCTTATTTAGGTAAATCCTTTTGGTCTGAACCAAATGTATTACATGGTTGGATTTAATCACAAGTTAAGGCTTCTTGGTTTAGAGGAGGTATGTTTAGGAGTTTAATGTCCTAGACCCCTTTGGTCCATTCATTGTGAAAATATAGTGTGAGGTGTTTTGGGAGGTCTTAGTGACTCATTCCCTAAGTTTTCCAGCTTTCCAGTTTTTTCCAACGGTAGGTCATGTTGGTTGGTCACATTGGTGATTGGTGTCGATGGGTTGTTTTAGATAATCACTATAGGTAGGTTGCGTCGGTGGGTCATGTCAGTGACTTGTTGTCAGTTGGTCATGTTCGTGACTCACTGTTGGTGAGTGACATTAGTGAGTGGCATCTATGAGTGGCATCAATGAGTGGAATCAATGAGTTGCATTAGTGACTCACATCGGTGAATCACCTAACATTGAGTCATTTCTATCCTTTCCCAATTTTTCCAGTTTCACCACTCTTATGTATTATTTAAGTTAAATCAAGTTGAAATTCTTGTTTGACCATCTATGAATTAGTTTCAATGGATATTATTTTAATATTTAATATCCAAACACCCCTAAGACTTTGAAATGGAAAATTGTTGTGGTCTAGGACCTGACCTGGATTTTAAGTACATAAAAATAATCTATGTTTCCGTTGATATAGGATTTTTACTTTTCTAAATATGAGATTTTATCTTCCTTGAACCCTTCTATTTTCTATTTTTATTCTATGAACATTTCTTCCCCGTGGAGTCATGTGTTGTGTTGTGGCTTTCGGATCAATTTTTCTCTTTGTTTCTTTCCTACTGCTCATACACCCTTATTTTAATGCAACATGGAGATTATGATTTACTATTATTCCATGTAGGGACTCCTTCATCAGTTTTTTTTATTTGTGTATCAAGCGGGGTGGGTATACACTTGTCTTATTGTGAATACTATTGCCTCTATTTGTGCACTTATCTTGCGAACACTTGTTGTTGAATGACTGTAGGGATGAAAAATTTATTAATCACATATATCCAGTTGAATATATTAATTCCCTATGATTAGATTTGTTTTATGATAACCCTTAATTTTTCATTGTTAAATTAAATAATGAGTGTGTTAAATCAGAATACACATTGCCCTGTTTGGTGTCAGTGTGTTCTATGTGTGGATCTTTTCTATTTTGTTCTTTTTATGGGTTTTGTGGTACTATTGTTGAGTGGAAGGTTGTGTGTGTGGATGTTTTAATGGTGTAATGAAATCTTAGGATGATATATTGTTTGATTGTGGAATGGGTAAGCTGTGTATTGAAGTGAGACTGCAACAAGGTTTTGTTTTTTTCCATGTAGAGTGTGGTTATGTACTGGGGATGCAGGGTATGGTTGTGAGATTTTATATTGGAGGTTGCAGTTTTGAGTTTAGGGTTTTACCTTAGGTTGGGTGACATTAATTTGAATAATGAAAATGGAAGTGGTTTTCTTGGGTTCCAAGTGAGGAGGAACTGTGAAGAGGGGTATTTTATCATAGTTTTCTACCTCTTTTTGGATTGGTTGTGAGGCTGGTTGTGAGTTGTGGTTGTCTTTTTTACAAGCAGTGATGTAATAACTATTAAGTTATTAATAATACCAAAATTAGTGGGTGTTAAGCTTCTTCTTTTTCAACTTTGAATGTTACTATCATTCGTCTTAATATGCGCATTTAGAGGTAACAATAAATTTTGTTTTGTGGGCTGGTAGTTGTTTGAGAACCCATAGGTTGGGATCCAATGTTTGATACAATATATATACGTATCTGTATTTCCTTATGTTTTATATATTCACCCCACACTAGTATAGAACTATCTTCTAAACACCCCCATTATTATGGGCGAGGGTGTCATTCCCAAACATCCTGGTGGGATAATGGATGGATGGACACCAGCTCTTACATGCTCCCTCTTCCAGGTAGTGATAGCCCAAGTTTCATTTTGTAAGAAGTATTTTTGTGAGGACCATGTTTTTGTGGGAGGGTTGTTTTCATCCATGTGTCTTAGGGATGAGATTTATTCTGATTTCCGAGGTGTCTTCGAGATGTGATGTGGTATGTGTCCATAGTGGATGCGGGTGGGCCGTGGTTATTAGGACCAGGTGTGTGCGGATGGGATGTGATGTGAAATGTGGACTAGGTGTGTGTGGTAGGGTTGTGATGTGGTTATTTCGGATGATGTGGGGGTTCCAATATGTTTTTTTTAGTGTGTGAGAGTGTCTAATCAGCTGGAAACTGGTGTGGGGTACCCTATCATCAATGTGATTACTATATTTCCTTACATGACTTATGTCATTTTTTGAGTGTTCCTTTGTTGGGTTTGGGGTGGCATTTATACATTGTTAGGTGCTTTTTGTTTCTACATTTTCTCATAGGGGAACAAGTATGCTTCTACACTTGTGCACAAATGACTTTGTTTTTACCTACTAGGTAAAGTCTTATGCTCACCCTATATGTATAAAATAGTTTCTAGGTTTCCTGGAGGACTAAGGGGACCATGGTGGGAGTTACTAGCTCAAAAGTTGGGATAGTTGTCATGACACTGCTTAGGTTAGTTGTTTTGGTATTTACATTGGATCTTTTCATTGTATTTATATCTGTTTTACATTAAACATGCAAGTGGGATTGATTTTGGATTATATTATATATAAGTATTGGTGTTGTTTTTAGGTTAATACATCTTATCCTTTGATATTTGTTACTATAATATGGGAAATGCCTCCCATTTGGTGAAATTTAGAAACCATTGGTTCATGTTTCCAACCAAAGGCCTACTGGAGTTGGGAATTAGGTGTTCTTATCTCTCTTCCTTCATTTCTAGCTCAGGATGGAAATATTTGGAAGAATTGGTCATTAATGAATAGTATCAGTGGTGATGATTGAGAGATGGGATGGATTTTGGAGTAAATAATTGTGATGATTGTATGATTTGGTGGGGAAAATGTTTTAGGTGGTCATGGTGTGTGAAATTGGCTAGGACAAACCAGCTACAAGATAGAATTTTATGGCCCCCATGATCAGATAAAAGGAAGATGATTCTATCGAAAATCCAAGTGAGGATACACCATTTGTAGTGTAGAAATCCGAGGAATGGTACATAAATCCTAATGACTAGAACCCTTCATTTAATTAGATTAATGTGGAAATTTTAAAGGGATAACAATAAAATGGGTTAAAATAATATTTCAAACTCTCAGGTTTAAGATTCCCATGTTTACTTTTCCGCTATGGAATCTTGTCCTCATCCACGAATGGTTGAGGTTACGGAGGCTTAGCAGGCTGATCTAACTAATTGGTAGAGGGTTGATTTAGAAGAATAGGACAACTAGTTGTAGGTGACATTATCTGCTTTCCAGTAGAAGAATTTTGGAAAGTAAAATGGCAGTTTCTAAGACACTGAGAGGGATAGATGTCTTGAGGAACATAATATCACTTTAACCTTGATTTGGATTTTTAAAGAGTACTTTGTTCTATTGGTGGTTATTCAGATGCGGGGAGCTGTATATTAGTTGTGGACGTTGTACCTAGGGGAGATAAATGAGGCTGATGTTTTATGGGTTGATTTCGAGAAGGTGTTCTGGGTATAATTCCATTCTTTGACCATGAAGGCTGATAAGAGACATGAGCTACTCTCCCTCTAGGAGTGGAGTTTTTCGGTATGAGTGTTGGGGATCTAGTTCAGTTATCTCATTCACTTCTCTTCGGATATCTTTATGGATGTGGAGTCTTGGGCGAGACACTTAGGGGAGGCTCTTTTTTTCCCCCGTAGGTAGTTACACCCTTCACATTGCCTACATACCTATAGATATACAATAAGGTGTAAGAAGTTGAGAGAATTAAATCCCAAGGAGGTATACCTTGATATGGGATCCAATATGATTTTTTATGGGAAAGTCCAGAAGTAGTAAGTCTTAGGCACCATGGCTTTTGAGGTTTTGGCCTCCAGGGTGTCAACATTAGGAGTTTCTATTTCGACCTAGTGGTCCTCATGCCTTAATTTTACACCTAAGAAAAATTTTATTTATCTATGTAGTTTATGGAAAAATTCATGGTTTGTGATTGATGGCCGTTCAATATCTGTATGGTGGAGGTGGGAAGGTTTAGCACCCACCTTAGTAGTAGTTTCCAACAAATCCATTTGAGTAGTAGAGATGGTAAGCTCCTACTCCACTGAGAGAAGATGACAAATGTTCAGTCTGACCTCATTGTTTTTCTCATGGACATCATCCAAGGCGTGGTTGGTAAGGTAGTCATTTTTATAGGGGAATATAAGTTTGGTGCGGTCAGTTGCACACCATAGAGGCAATAGTTCCGGTGGAGTCAGAGAGCATTTAAGGAACGAAGTTTTTGTTCAATACACTTCCTTATACTTTTTGGATGTGCGATATTTTCATTCCATTGTTACACCCACTACAGATCATTATCTTAGGATAGAAATAAAGAGTCTTCCCATTCCCTTAGTGTTTATTATGCCATTAAGTAGCCAGACAAACCTATTTGATGTGATATAGGGATACGGACTAATGATGGGATGGCATGATTCTAGTGGGGATATTTTCTTATTACATATTAAATCGTATGATATAATACTTAGAATAAACTGGTTGTACTTTATACAGGATGTTATCCACTTCTTCCAGAGATGAGTCATCTTTTCAAATGTGGATGGACAGTATGTGGCATTCGTTGGAAAGTAGAGTTTTCATATAAATATTTGGTGTATGAGGTCCCTTCGTTATTTTTAGCTTAGCTATTTCTGTAAATAGGGGATACTAAAATTGAGGATATTCCATCCATTTTTGGGGAGTTTATGGATGTTTTCCCCAAGGAGGATGCAACATTACCCTCTCGACGTGATGTTGACTTTGGGATAGTCCTAAAGCATGGGGTATAAGGACCTGCTCTTAAAACATTACATATTATTGAATTAAATGAATAATTCACATTGATGATATTTTCAGGTTTAGAGATTTAGGGAATTATGACATAAATATTACATCTTAAATGATTACAAAGTATACACTTCTATACAGTTTCCATTTTTTCACAAAATAAATTCTTTTGGAAAAAAAGAGTCATGTCCAGTTCAATGTTTTAGACATCATGACATTTCCTTGATCCTGTCCTTGACCCTAATCATCTTTATGTCCTGTGAAAAACATTTCAAAACATGGGATGATCATAAAAAGCTTAGTAAGGGTTATAAAAAAATTAATGAAAACATTAGTTCATCATTACATACAAAGCATAAGATATTTAACATACTTCATGAAATCATAAGATTTATGAATAACACATAGAAAACATAATTCATAAAGGTAACTTTATGCATCCATATCACACTTACATTATAACTATCACAACTACGTAGTGAGTTACATTTGGAATAACCATCATAGTATATTCCCCAAATATCTTAGAAGAAACGTTCACATTTACCTCTGTCACGATACCCAATGCATTGGAGAGCTATCCCGGGATCACCCGCCCTTGGTTTTTCATGGAACCACCCGTATACATAAACAATTCCCAAGAACCCTATCATATTCATAACACATAAATTAAACATAAAGGAAAGATAACATTTCCAAATTCTATTCAAAATATATCATTTAAATATATTTACATAACAAATCCATTATCAAGACCATATTCAATACCAAAATACATAAAAGATTATACGGTATTTATTTTCCTTTTAAAAACTTTTCGGCTTGTTAATGAAGCCAAAGATAAAATAATACTCATGGAGGTGGAAAAGAATGTTGTCACCGCTTACATTAAAAAGAAGCATTATTTTTTTTTGTCATTTAGTAAAATGATTCATAGGAAAATATTCACTTTGAATGAAATGAAAAGTCAAAGGAATATATACACTGTATAAAAGAATGTTGAGAATAAATCAAAATTTGCCTCAGTGAATGGAGATTGAGATGAAGTCCCCTACATCGTGTCCGACTTGACCCGATCATTCTTTAATCACCTGAATAATAATCTAATGATAATATCTACTTTCTTAATAACCTTTTTCAAGTTTATTATTTATTTTATATCACTTATTACCATGTTATAAATATTATGTAATCACTTATGTTATTAACGGTTGTTTCGTCGATATTTGGTACTTGAGTAAAAATGAACACCTTATAATTACAAGTTATCCATGTTGTAAAATATCCATTATCTTTAGAATGATATTAATGATTTAGATATCATATATATACTATACATCTATTATATACACGTATTTATATTTGTACATAACTTTTGGAGGTCAGAAATGAAATGCACAGCTCATGGAGACGGTAAGTTGTACGTACGCATGAACGCTACTCTCATTTCCATTTTCGTGTTTTAATGGAATAAAAATATAATGATACATATGTATATTATAATTAAAGTATAATATATTGAATAATATCATTAAATCTATCCTTTATGCATCCCACATAAGTCATTAATGAGTCATATCACTTTGAGGGGGTGATAGACTGCACTTTCTAAAATGAAATTCTCGCCTTTACCCATTATGGAAACCATAAAGATATGATATAAATGGAAAATACAGAAGAATAAACAAAATATAAACATAATATATATCATATACTAATACAGTTCCATCATAATGGCCACCATGATAGGTTGTAGGAGATAATTGACCATTCATCATTTCGTGAGGTTTTAGTTTTCCATCCACAGAAACAGTATGTTATTTACCCATTATGTAACAGCCCAAGATTTTATAAAAAAATATTCTTTTTAATTTCATTAATGTCTTGTGTTGTATGCTACACCAAAAGGAGCTTGCTCAACACGCATCCTTGACTTGCCTTTCATTACACGCAATCACGACCTTCCTCGATAGAGTGTGTAGTACGCAATACCGAGTTTCACTAAACAACGATATGCTATTAAAATATTATTAAAACTAGCCGTTATGAATAGTAATAACCACCTTTTAAAATTTTATAAATTTTAGCTCTCAAAATGGACTTCATTTTTGGATTTGGAGTATTGAATTTAGCCTAAGGTAAAATTTTGGTACTTTTCGGATAACTTTTATATTCTGATGAATAGTGAAAATTACTAAATTATAATTAAAAACAACTTCTTTAATCGAAATAATTAATAGTGATAAATTATTAATTTGAGTGGTTTTAAAGTATATTTAGAATATATTTTTACAATTTAATACAATGTTGGTCATTGGATTTAATTTCACATTTAAACCATTCATAAACAAGTGTCAATCTTTTGATTGTCATTAACTCTTAAGAACACGCTATTTGTTTTGACGACGGGAATTAATTTTTAAATTAATTAATGCAACTGATATGTTATGAATTTGGTAAAATAGACATCATTTTTAGTTCATAATATCAAATGTAGCTTAGGCCTAATTTCTGGTATTTGTCTGAAAAATTTCAATTTTTGATAAATAGTGAAACAACTAAGTGGTAGTTAAAAAAAACTGAATTTTTCATAAAACTTAATTTTACCGCTTCTGTGAGTGGAATTTAAAAAATCCAAGAGACACGATTGATGTCAGTATGTAAAATGTGGTTCAATGAGATGAAAATAATTTTTTGTGAATAGTAACTTTTTACTTTTATTTACCACTGTTAAAAGTAAATAGGGTAATTAAGGGTAAAAATGATATTATTATTACCCTAACACATGTCCTAATTCTATTGGACAAGTTTTATTCGACCAAAAACAACCCTAGGAATAAAATATGACTATTTAGGCCCACATGGATTAGATTAGGACATTTATTATTAATTTATTTAAAGAAGGGTTAACATAGTTAAAATCAATGTTTAATAAGTAAATCATTTTTAATATAGGGATCTACATAAGATAAATTCAACTATAAATACTAATTAGAAAGATAAAATGATTTATTAAATAATGGTATTTTATTTGTAATTTTTAGACATTAAATAATTTAATTTATTTATGACACAAAGATGATGTAGTAATTATCTTATTAATGAAATATTGACATAATTGATGTTATAAATACCCAAATAAATGTAATTTGAGACTTTTTATGAATTACACTAATTTTATTTGTTAAAATGACATGTTAGTATTGATTTAATTAACTTGGTTCGAGCTAATCATTCTGTTATGATTTTCACAAAAATCAATTACTAAATAGAGTCATAATTGACATAAAATAGTTTTTAAAACAAATATTATATTATTAATTGTTATTTTATTCCTAAAAATCTAGTGTTCGGCCAAATGACTTATATAAGGTTATATATATTAATAATAAACAACTTGAAGGTCCTTTTGCTTGTTATAGTGAGTTTATGAACCATATAGTATAAGAACACAAGAAGACACGGTAAAAGTAAAATTATTTATCTTAATGTTAAATCTAAATGATAAGGTTAAAATAGGAACCTAAACTTGTCTAAATTCTATTGGATGAGAGGATTTCGACCCATCTCCACCTTAGCTTCAGAATAAATCAATTTGGAGCTATTTATAACCGAACATGACTTTATAATAAAATAATATTTTTAGTTTTTCCAAAGGAGCCCCTCTCCTCCCTTATAAAAGGGAACCTCCTCCCCCTCTTCCTCACACCACATTGAGCCTTCAAGCTCGGCCAAACCCTTACAATTTCTTCTCTCCACTTCCCTAGAAACATCCTAGAGGGTTTGATATTCTTAAAAGACCTATTTTAGTGCCCTTAAAGGAGGTATCGAAGAAGCACTTCAAAGAAGAGGTAATGACCATTACCGATTATTTCATCTTTATTTCTTCTTCCACTAATTATTTAGTTGTTTCATTATTAATTAATAACATTAGTATCAATAATATACCGATATGTTATTATAAGTATAAAACATCCCTATTTCACCATCTATCCATCCTACGGAAAAAGAAATCACCGTGCGTGCGTACGTACGGAATACCGTCTCCACGTCGTGGTGTAATCTATTTTTCACCACCAACTTACTTGGATGGGTATAATGGTGTAAATAATGACTATATATGACTATTATAAAGTGATACTAATTCTGAAATAATATACATACACTCCAATAAAATTCCACGATCATGAGAATGATATCATCGCTCGTGCGTACGTACGGACTACCGTCTCCACGACACGATGAGATTAATTCTCCATGTTAACCATTAATGAATGATTATAAAGTATATATAATAAGTAATCATGAAATATATGACATAATAATGATACTGTATTTATGTTTATATGTATGTATGTCATCTACTTAATTCCATTCACCTCAATAAGGAAACAAAAACAACGTTAATGCGTACGTACGGTCTGCCATCTCCATGAATGGTGTATTTCATTCCATTTACTGATCTATTATATATATGTATATTATGAATATATATTATATATAAATCATTTTTTATATTCTGGAATTATGTAATCATGATCTATGTAATCATATTAATAATTACAAGTCAAAACACGGATGAAAAACGAAACGATTTTACCCAAAACACTCTTTAACATGGAATTTACAAAAGAACGGTTAATATAAAGTCATAAGTGAACCATATATGATATCATAATAATGAGTATGATTTTGGAATAAGTCAATGACATTATTTAAATCATTATACAGGAGGTTTGGACACTTACAAAGCAAATCAGACCTAAGGATATAAAGAAAGGTTTTAGGTAAGAAAAAAAAGGGAAGATCTTTATGGGAGATGTTAAAGATCATTCACCATGACTAGAAGATTACATTCTGAGTTTCCAAAGACACTAAAATATTATGGTCCTTGTGTGTGTGTTTTTGTTATGTACTAAGTATTCCACAAATGTAATGTAATGTCCATGTACGTCATGCTTCGGGTCTCTACAGTTGGTATCAGAGGAAAAGCTTAGTCAATCTTTGGAAACTAGGATGCGAAAAAGATAGTGAGATCCCTAGAGATATTTCTAAGGTATGTCCAGGGATGTCCCTAAGGACAAGTATATGTATAGGATACAGTCCTAGAACTACGGTAACGATCATAGAATTTAACCTAAGATGTTAGATATTGAGGATACTCCCCCTTTATTATGTTGTTTTCCCTAGCATGATTTTTTCCTCTCACACTATTCTTTTTGGGTTTTAGATGATGGATGGAACCCGAAAGAACCGTGTTGATCAATGCAATGGACAATGAAACGATTTTCCTCCTGAACAAACAAATGTTATGGGAGATGGAGTGCAAAATCTTATTGATATACTTACATAAGCTATGAATCATTCTGGATTTCCAAATGAGAAGAGAAGGGAACAATATTTTATTGAGTCCTTCATGAGGCAACGTCCACCTTCTTTCAGTGGGTCTTCTGATACAGTTGTTGTTTAACAATGGATCAGTACTACTGAAATGATATTTTCAGTTCTTCAATGTTTTGAACATGATAAAGTCATCTAAGCAGTATATCGTTTGGAAGGTGAAGCTGATCAATGGTGGAATCTTATCAAGAATACAAGACCAAGAGATGAAATTGAGTCCATTGAATGGGACGAGTTCAAGAACTTATTTTTCAATAAGTACTTCCCTCATATTCTTCGAACAAGGATGGAGAAGGATTTTCTTTAACTAAAGCAAAAGGATGATGAATCTGTTGGTATATATGAAGCGAATTTTACAAGGCTTGCAAGGTATGCATCAGGATTTATCATCCAACCTGAAAGTAAAGTTGATCGATTATTCAGTGGCTTAAAACCAAGTCTTCGAAGGGAATTAGCTATAAGAGAATTCAGTAGCTATGAAGAAATTGTGCATTGTGATATCAAGGTAGAAATGGAATTTGGTGTTACTTATACATATCATAGTTTTGAAAAGAAACAAAAGATGGAGTTCATGGAGAAATCTCAGAATAATGGTGAAAAGAAGATGAATGTTTCCTTATGCTCAAAGTGTGGAAAGAAGCATGGTGGAGATTGTCTTAAAGGGACTAAGAAATGGTTTAAGTGCGGAAGAGAAGGTCATCGAGCAGCTGAGTGTCAAAGTAATGGAAAAAGTGTTTCTAATGATGTGAATAAAGAAAAGACTGCAGAGAACGCACCAACAACACTTCAATGCTTCAAGTGCAAGGAAATGGGGCATTAGGCTAATAAATTCCCTACTCCAAGGGTTAGTGATGATCGATGTGAGCATCCACTTAAGGCAATGGACAAAGGGAAGTCACATGCGACCACCATTAGAGATGTTCAATATGACAACGATGTGGTGGAATGATTAAGTGTTTATATAATGGGATTCCGGAATAATGTTGTATATAGTATCGTGGAATATTGGAATATTTATGTATTGGTCTATTGTGATTTTCAATAATTTTATGGTACCGGTAACCATGGAAAGTGATTGAGATATTTTTGGAAAAATAGATGATATGCGTATAATGAAGGGAAAACTAGAAAATGAAATATTTGACAGTATTCATGAGCTCATGATTGATATAAGGACTAAGTGATATCATGGTTTGAGTATATAGAATTTTGAGGATTTTGGTATGAGGAAAGTGTTAACTTTTGACTACATTCATGTTTTCACTAAGGTTCAATGGATATTCATTCTTCAAGAGAATACATGATTAAGGTATTCACATATTTGTAATTTGACCAACAAGATATATCTTATGATATATGTGGGATAATTGATGGCATTCACGTGATCATTTTCTTTATACTATGATCTTGGAGCGAAGTATTTTAGATAAGCCTAAAGATTGGAATGGATTATGTTGGACATAAGTTAGAATTGTTTAAGGATAAAACTTTTTTGATATTGTTTATGGGATGTTATAGTAATATAGCTTTAGAAAAAGGACAACCTGCAGGACGGGCGACAACCCATCGCGTCGGACAAGGCTGTGGGAATCGAACCCACAACTAAAGTGCGACTGGCCTTTATCGCCTACCACTGGCCTACAAGAAGTCCCTGTTTAGTAGAAACTAGTTTTATTATATTAAGCAGTATGATATATGGAGTATATGTCCATTTTAGAAACTATATATGATTAATCTCACTATAGATGGACTTCTGTATTTTTTGATAACTTTTCTAACCTTTTGTTTGAGATAGACGGAATAACCCATCATTTTATCACATGATCTGCTAACACATCACGAATGAAAAATTCAACTTCATTTCTTTAAGAGATGAAGTGGATATTGTCCAAAGAACGACAAACGGTGAGACTATACCAAAATCACGAAAGTATTTCTTCTAATTCCAATTTCATCAACTTTAGGGAAATGATCTTGAAAACCAAAAATGTTGTCCTAGTGCTCTTATATCTGATGAACCAGATGGTACCTTAGATCGTCACAAATTTATGGCTTTATGATTGCTGGCTTTTCCACAGCCATGTTCTCTACCACCCTCCATCAGAACATGATGGTTAGATTTCTCTTCCATATCCATATTTTCACATATGTGGAAACCCAGTGATTAGTTTATTTGGGTAACTGTTACGTTTCATACTTTTGTTTTTAAATATTGGTTTTGGTATTCCTTTTTACGATGTGGGTTTCTATTAAAGAAACTTTCGAGTAGTAAACCATTTCTAACCCCGACGAATTTCGAGGGCGAAATTCATTTTAACGGGGGTAGAATGTAACAGCCCGAGATTTTATAAAAAAATATTCTTTTTAATTTCATTAATGTCTTGTGTTGTATGCTAAACCAAAAGTAGCTTGCTCAACACGCATCCTTGACTTGCCTTGCAATACACACAATCACGACCTTCCTCGATAGCGTGTGTAGTACGCAATACCGAGTTTCACTAAACAACGATATGCTATTAAAATATTATTAAAACTAGCCGTTATAAATAGTAATAACAACCTTTTAAAATTTTATAAATTTTAGATCTCAAAATGGACTTCATTTTTGGAATCGGAGTATCGAATTTAGCCTAAGGTGAAATTTTGGTACTTTTCGGATAACTTTCATATTCTGATGAATAGTGAAAATTACTAAATTATAATTAAAAACAACTTTTTTAATCGAAATAATTAATAGTGATAAATTATTAATTTGAGTGGTTTTAAAGTATATATAGAATATATTTTTACAATTTAACACAATTTTGGTCATTGGATGTAATTTCACATTTAAACCAGTCATAAACAAGTGTCAATCTTTTGATAGTTATTATCTCTTAAGAATACGCTATTTGTTTTGACGACGAGAATAAATTTTTAAATTAATTAATGCTACTGATATGTTTTGAATTTGGTAAAATAGACATCATTTTTGAGTTCATAATATCAAATATATCTTAGGCCTAATTTTTGGTATTTTTCTGAAAACTTTCAATTTTTGATGAATAGTGAAACCACTAAGTGGTAGTTAAAAAAAACTGAATTTTTCATAAAACGTAATTTTACCACTTCTGTGAGTGGAATTTCAAAAATCCGAGAGACACAGTTGATGTCAGTAAGTAAAATGTGGTTTAATGAGATGAAAATAATTTTTGGTGAATAGTAACTTTTTACTTTTATTTACCACGGTTAAAAGTAAATAGGGTAATTAAGGGTAAAAATTATATTATTATTACCCTAACACATGTCCTAATTATATTGGACAAGTGTAATTCGACCAAAAACAACCCTAGGAATAAAATATGACCATTTAGTCCCACTTGGATTAGATTAGGACATTTATTATTAATTTATTTAAAAAGGGTTAAAATAGTTAAAATCAATGTTTAATAAGTAAATCATTTTTAATATATGGTTATACATAAGATAAATTAGACTATAAATACTCATTAGAAAGCCAAAATGATTTAATAAATAATGTTATTTTATTTTTAATTTTTAGACATTAAATAATTTAATTTATTTATGACACAAAGATGATGCAGTAATTATCTTATGAATGAAATATTGACATAATTGATGTTATAAATACCCAAATAAATGTAATTCGAGACTTTTTATGAATTAAACTAATTTTATATGTTAATATTACATGTCAGTATTTATTTAATTAACTTGGTTCAAGCTAATCATTCTGTTATGATTTTCACAAAAATCAATTACTAAATAGTGTCAAAATTGACATAAAATCGTTTTTAAAACAAATATTATAATATTAATTTTTATTTTAATCCTAAAATTCTAGGGTTAGGAAAATGACTTAGATAAGGTTATATATATTAATTATAAACAACTTTTAGTTCGTTTGTCTTGTTATAGTATGTTTATTAACCTTATAGTATAAGAACACAAGAAGACACGGTAAAAGTAAAATTATTTAACTTAATGTTAAATCTAAATGATAAGGTTAAAATATGAACCTAAACTTGTATAAATTCTATTAGATGAGAGGATTTCGACCCATCCCCACCTTAGCTTCGAAATAAATCAATTCAGAGCTATTTAAAACCGAACATGACTTTATAATAAAATAATATTTTTAGTTTTTCCAAAGGAGCCCCTCTCCTCCCTTATAAAAGGGCACCTCCTCCACCTCTTCCTCACACCACTTTGAGCCTTCAAGCTCTGCCAACCCCTGCCAATTTCTTATCTACTCTTCCCTAGAAACATCCTAGAGGTTCTTGTCTTCTTAAAAGACCTATTTTAGTGCCCTAAAAGGAGGTCTCAAAGAAGCACTTCAAAGAAGAGGTAATGTCCGTTACCGATTATTTCATCTTTATTTCTTCTTCCACTTCTTATTCTTTAGTTGTTTCATTATGAAGTAATAACATCAGTATCACTCATATACTAATATGTTATTATATGTATGAAACAACCCTATTTGACCATCTATCCATCCTACGGAAAAAGAAATCATCGCGCGTGTGTACGTACGGAATACCGTCTCCACGCTGTGGTGTAATCTATTTTCCACCACCACCATACTTGGATGGGTATAATGGTGTAAATAATGACTATATATGACTATTATAAAGTGATATTGATTCTGAAATAGTATACATACACTCCAATACAATTCCACGATCATGAGAATGATATCATCGCTCGTGCGTACGTACGGACTACCGTCTCCATGATGCGATGAGATTCATTATTCATGTCAACCATTCATGAATGATTATAAAGTATATATAATAAGTAATCATGAAATATATGACATAATAATGATACTGGATTTATGTGTATATATATGTATGTCATCTACTTAATTCCATTCAACTCAATAAGGAAACGAAAACATCGTTCATGCGTACGTATGGTCTACCGTCTCCATGAACCGTATATTTCGTTACATTTTCTGATCTATTATATATATGTATATTCTGAATATATATTATATAAAAATCATGTTTTGTATTCTGGAATTAAGTAATCATTATCTAAGTAATCATATGAATAATTACAAGTCAAAACACGGACAAAAAATGAAACGATTTTACCCAAAACACTTTTTAACATGGAGTTTACAAAAGAACGGTTAATATAAAGTAATAAGTGAACCATATATGATATCATAATAATGAGTATGATTCTGGAATAAGTCAATGAAATTATTTAAATCATTATACAGGAGGTTCGGACACTTACAAAGAAAATCGGACCTAAGGATATAAAGAAAGGTTTTAGGTAAGAAAAAAAAGGGAAGATCTTTATGGGAGATGTTGAAGATCTTTCACCATGATTAGAAGATTACGTTCCGAGTTTCCAAAGACACTAAACTATTACGGTCCTTGTGTGTGTGTTTTTTTATGTACTAAGTATTCCGCAAATGTAATGTAATGTCCATGTACATCAAGCTTCGGGTCTCTACACATTAGATGGATGTGTGTGCAAGTGTAGTTATAATACTTCTCATAAAAACATCCTAGTATATTGAGGATACAATTTTTGTTATAAAATAAATGAATAAAAAGTTTTTAGGGGGTTGGATAAATAAAATAAAACAAAAGAACATAAGAGAACATGTTACCTTTAAATCGGGTAACTCCCTTTGGTTTGAGCAAAAAGGGTTTCTTAAAGTGTTTTCTGCCTAATTTAATGCTTTTAGGTTGAATAGAGGGATATATAGAGCTTATTGTAGAATAGGTTTCATGATCAAAAGTCTTGAGATGTGTGAGAAATGTGTTAAAACTATGGGCTTTTTATAAGAGAGAGGAGGGGCTCTTTAGGAAATATTGAAAAAATTATTTTATTATAACCTCATCTTCGGTTTCAAAAGGTCAAGTATTCATTATTATCAAATTTAAGAAGACTCATGGAAGAAATAAAATAATACAATAATAATTGGACAGGTTTTGGATATTTTTTTAATATTTATAATCTTTTTTATTTATATCATTTATTAATGAGGTAAATATTTCATCATTATTGTGTCATAAATAATTTAATTTATTTGATGTTAAAAAATTAAAACAAAATACCATGATGTAGGAAATATTTTAAGCTTTCCAAATAATATATATAGTCTAAAAAATAACTTATAAAAGCCCATATAAAAATTTATTTACTAAAAGATATTTGTTTTTGTCATTTTTGTCTTTACTTTAAATTAATTAATATAAAATGTCATTATTACTCCCATGTGGCTCCATGGGGTCCCAAATTCGAACCAAGGATGCCCATGTTCAGATATGTATCAGAAAATAGGATGTTGACACTTTTATGGTAATTTAATATTATAATAATATTATATTTTACCCTTATTTACTATATTTAACCTTTAATCATGGTAAATAAAATATTTACTAATGTAAATATTTAAAATGTCTAAAAATAAAAGTTACCTATTTAAAAACTTTCTACCTTCTGATTCCAAATATAAAATATATTTTTATTAATTAAAAACACATAATTGGATATAATTAATTTAAATTTAATTCTCGATGTCAAAACAATAAGCCTGTTTTTAAAAAAAATTGACTATCAAAAGATTGACACTTGTTTTTGTCCAATTTTAAAGTGAAATTAATTCCAATGTCCAAAATTGGATTAACTAGAAAAAATATATTCTATTTACAATTTAGAACCAATAAAAAATATAATCTAGAAATATTAATAAATTAGATTAAATGGAAATTTTGAATTAAAATACAGTATTTTCCACTATTCATTAAAAAAATGAACCTTAACAGAAAAATACCGAAAAAATTACCCAAAGTAAATATTTATGTCCCAAAATCTAAAGAAGAATTTTATTTTGTCAAATAGAGCATATAAAAATGACCAAAACTAGATTTAAAGAGGGTTCACCATCAAAAGGCGGTAAATCATCCTTTTAAATAATATTAGA
This sequence comes from Viscum album, assembly GCA_963277665.1. Lineage (NCBI taxonomy): Eukaryota > Viridiplantae > Streptophyta > Magnoliopsida > Santalales > Viscaceae > Viscum > Viscum album. The sequence goes on from OY728137.1 coordinate 1,757,350,232, forward strand.
GTATTTATACTTAGATTCATTCACATTTTAAGCCTCTAACTATTATTGGATAAATGTTAAAAAATTTAGAACACATGAATAATCATATTGTAGTTAGTTATATTTATTCCCACTGATACAATGTCTAGGCATTAACTACCATTTAAAATAATAATATTATATTATTAGTGTGCAACATAAGATTTCAAAGAAACCCATTGTTGCGTATTGGGTACGTTATCGAACATAGCATCCCCTTTAAAGTAAAATTAATATTTAATTCACAAATATTAAAAAAAATTCAGTTGAATTATTATTTATATACATGAGATGTTACATCCTTAATCCCTTTTGGGAATTGTGTCCTCGCAATTTTTATTCACTTATCAAATAAGTGGGGGTATTTATCTCTCATAACATTTTTAGATTCCAACGTTGCCTCTTCAACCATATGGTTTTTCCAAAAAAACCATTACTTGAAAAATTACCTTATTCCACAACACTTTATCTCTATGGTCAAGAATCTGGACTGGTTGTTCCTCATAGGAGAGATTCTCTTCCAAATGAACTACCTCTTGGCTTAAAACATGATATAGATCTGGCATATACTTTATCAATATTGAAACATGAAAAACATTATGTACCTGAGATAAACTTGGAGGTAAATCTACCTTTTACGCAACTGATCCAACTTTCTCCAGGATTTCATAAGGTCCAATGAACCTCAGATTCAAATTTCCCTTCTTACAAAAATGCATTACACTTTTCCATAGAAACCTTTGAGAAAGACATGATCACCTACCTCGAAAGATAAATCCTTCCTCTGGTTATCCGCATAAATTTTCTACCTGCTCTGAGATGTTCTCATGTTCTTATGAATCAACTGAACGTTTTCAACCATCACTTCTACCAATTTTTGTCCCATTAGCTTTCTTTAACCTACTTCATCCCAAATATCTAGAGTTCGACAATGCTTTCCATATAATGCCTCAAAAGGAGCCATCTGTATACTGGAATGAAAAATGTTATTATATGAAAATTGAACAAAAGAAATATATTGGTCTCATCTTCCCTGGTAATCTAGTGAACAAGCTCAGAGCATATCCTCTAAGGTCAAAATTGTTCATTCTAACTGCCCATCTAATTGAGGATGAGAAGTTGTAATAAAATTTAATTCAGTACCCAATGACCTCTGAAGGCCTTTCAAAATGTTATAAGTAAACCTAGGATCACTATCAGAAACAATGGATAAGGGAACACCATGCAACCTGACTATCTCTTTAACATAAAACCGAGAAAGTTGATCTACAGACAAATTATCTCGAATAGGAAAGAAATGAACAGATTTAGTCAATCGATCAATAATAACCCAGATTGCATTGTTACCTATATATGTCTTTGGTAATCCCACAACGAAGTCCATGGATATATTTTTCCATTTCCACTCTGACACCAATAATGACCGAAGCATCCCTTTTGGCAACTGCCGCTCTGCATTAACATGCTGACAAGTCAAACACTTCACAGTAAAATTAGCAATATCTCTCTTCATTCCATCCCACCAGTAATACACCCAAAGATCCCTATAAATCTTAGTACTGCAATGATGAACTGAAAACGGGGAACTATGAGCTTCACATAACTTCTCATTCTTCAACTGTAAATGACAAGGAACACATAATATTTTCCCAAACCTCAAAACACAATCATTATGAATGTTAAATTCAGGCAACTTACACTTCTGAACAAACACTTCCTTTTTCTGTAATTCGCTGCCTTCTTTCTGCGCTTTCTTAATTCTGTCTGACAGAGTGGATTCCACTACCACCTGAAACAAAAAAGAATAATTTCTTTCACCAACAACTTCTATTCCAATGTTAATCAAATAAAAAACCAAAGAATCTCATTCCAAATGTAGTATAGTTAATGAAGCATTAATATTTCGACTCAAATCATCAACCACTTTATTTGCATTTCCTGGATGGTAATGGATCGTGCAATCATAAATCTTGATTAATTCCAACCTTCTCCTATATCTCATGTTCAATTCTTTTTGAGTGAATATATACGTCAAAATTTTGTGTTCAGTATATATTTTTCATTTCACTCCATACAAATGATGCCTCCAAATTTTTAAAGAAAAAAAATAGAAGAAAAATCCAAATCATGTATAGGTTAATTTAACTCATGAGGTTTCAACTGACGTGAAGCATAAGAAATTAACTGATCATTCTGCATATGGACACAACCAAGTCCTTTTAATGAAGCATCACTATTTATAATAAACTCACTATTTCTGGAAGGCAGTTTCAAAATTAGAGAATTCACCAATTTTATTTTAAATTCATAAAAACAATCATCACATTCTTTTGTCCAGATAAACTTAACACCTTTTCGAGTTAACTAAATCATTGGACTAGATAACCATGATTTTTTTATAAACCTTTGGTAATAAGCTGAAAAACCAATAATACTACTAATATCAGTTATATTTGTGATTCTTGGCCATTATTCGACAAATTTGGTTTTATCAGAATCAACAGTTATGACATTTTTTGAAACAATGTGACCCAGGAATGATATTTGTTGTAACCAAAACTCACACTTTCTGAATTTCCCATAAAGTTTTTTTTTCTTTTAAGGTTTTTAGGAAAACATTTAAATGGAATTAATGCTCCTCTTTACATTTATAAAAAACCAAAATATCATCAATGAACACAACCACAATCTTATCCAAAACTCATGGAAAATTCTATTCATAAGATCCATGAATATAGTCGGTGAATTGGTTTACCCAAAAGGAATAACTAAAAATATATAATGGCCCTATCTAGTATGAAATGGAGTATTCGGAATGTCTACTTTCATTACTTTCAACTAATGGTACCTCGACCTCAGATCAATCTTTGAAAAAAATTGTGCTCCCAGGAGGTGATCAAATAAATCATCGATATGAGGCAAAGGATAATTGTTCTTAACAGTGATGTTATTCAATTCTCTATAATCAATGAAAAGTATCATTGAACCATATTTTTTTAACAAATAAAATAGGATCACCCCATGGTGATGTTATAGGTCGAATGAACCCTTTATCTAATAACTCGTGCATTTTCTTCTTTAACACTAAAAGTTCAATTTGAGCCATTCGATAAGGGGGTTTTGAAATTTGTTTAGCATCTGACACTAATTCAACTATAAATTCAACTTCCCAATCTGGTATAATACTAGGAAACTCATCAGGAAAAATATAAAGGTATTCATTTACCACTGGAACATCATTAATATCAACACTTCATTTGTTTTCAACAATATGAACAAGGTATCATTCATTTCTATATTTTACTAGTTTCTCAGCTTCTTGATATGTTATCAAAAGTAAGGGTTCATTCTTGTACACAGACTGAAAATATTTTTGAAATTAAACCACTTTATCTCTGCAGTAAATCTTAGCATAATAAACAGAAATCCAATCCATACCCAAAATAACAACAAACTCTACTAGAGGAAAAACAATAAGGTTTGTAGGTAGATTATTTCCGCACACAAGTACAGGAAGGTCATTATGTTTTATTTTTGTCTTAATATTTCCTCTAGTTACTTTTACCATAAGTTTTGTACTCATATATTGAGATGGAATTCCTAATTTACTAGAAAAATTCTCAGAAATGAAAGATTGTATATACCCTGAATCAAAAAACACATTGGCATAATCTGAACAAACAAATAGTGTACCTGATACTAATTAATTTGATGTCCCAACATCTTCTGAATTAGTTACAAAGTATTTCACCACACCTTTCTTTTTGTAGTCTGGCTACTTTCGCTCAGTTGAGTTCTTTTTTGGACACACATTTGTATAATGACTCATTTCATTGCACTTAAAACATTTTACTGACTGTAAATCATATTTATCATTAATATTACCTTGATCTTTTTCAGTGCAATTATGAGCCTTATGTCCCATTTCACCACAACGGTAGAACTTACCAAAATTCAAAAGACATTCCCAAGTATGATTTTTACCACAATTTTCTCAAACTGTAAACTTAATTTTCTAACCATCAGTCTTTTTTGAATATTTATTCCCTTTTGCCTACCACCTCGACCTCTTATTCTATTGTTTTTTAAAGAACATTTGATCATCGGAAAACTCCATTTCCACCTTCTCCACACAACGAACAAGTTTTTCATAACTTTTTAACTCACGGCAAGCTAAAGCCCTTCAATTATTTGGCTTTAATCTTGAGTAAATTTTTTTTATTTTACAATCAATATCTTGTATAAAATTCAGAGCACACCTTGCCAGTCGAGTCAACGTTTCTTCATAAGCAGCCACTGAGTCATCCTCCTGCCTCATTTATAAGAACTGTTTTTACATCCTATGTCAAACTACCTTAGGAAAATATTTCTCAGGGAACATACCTTTGAATTCATCCCAATCAAGAGAATCAATCTCTTCACTATCCCTGATATTTTTCACCATCGACCACCACTGATCAACTTCACCTTCAAAATGGTAAACAGCAGGACTAACCTTTTTGTGTTCTAAACACCCCATGACATAAAAAAATTTCTCTACTGCTTTAATCCACCCTTCTTCTAGCACAGGTTCAGTTGATCCTCTGAATGATGGGGGATGCTACCTCATGAAATGTTCTTCTACTGACATGTTCCTATGTGGTTGATATGGTTGATCTCGTTCATGGATATCACCACCATTTATATCCTGATTCAATTGTTCCATCACTACAAAAAACTGTTCTGTTCCAATTTCGACCATCTCAGGTTTCTGATTTGGAAGGTTGACTTCCTCCTGATATCGTCCCAACATAGATGCCTTGTTTCCTCTGTGGAAAACCATTCTAAACATTGAAATATCTTAGTCAAAGCAACACAGTAATCTATAAATTCTATATCATTTCAATATTAGAATAAACTAATTTATAGATATTAATTTAACAATACCCTAACTCATAATGTCATCTAAACTGAACTCGGATACCAACTATAAGGACCCATCCATAAAACATTACATAATATTGAATTAAATGAATAATTCACATTGATGATCTTTTTAGGTTTAGACTTTTAGAGAATTAGGACATAACTATTACATCTTATAAGATTACAAAGTAGACACTTCTACTCAGTTTCCATTTTTCAAAAAATAAATGCTTTTGAAAAAAAGATTCATGTCCAAATCCATGTTTTTGACATTATGACTTTTACTTGATCCCATCCTTGACCCCTAATCATCTTTACATCCTATGAAAAACATTTCAAAACATGTGATGAACATAAAAAGCTATGTAAAGGGTTATACAAAAATAATAAAAACATTAGTTCATCATTACATACATAACATAAGATCTTTAACATACCTCGTGAAATCATATGATTTATGAATAACACATAGATAACATAATTCATAAATGTGACTTGTGGCATCCATATCATAATTACATTGTAGTTATCACATCTATATAGGGAGTTACATTTGGAATACCAATCATAGTATATTCCCTAAATATTTTAGGAGAAACATTCATGTTTACATCTGTCATATTACCCAATGCATTAGAGAGTTATCTTGGGCACATCCTCCCTAGGTTTATCACGGAACCACCCGTATTCATAATTGATTCCCAAGAACCATAACATATTCATAACACATAAAATAAACATAAAGTAAAGATAAAATTTTCACATTCTATTCACAATATATAATTTAAATATATTTAAATAAATAATTAATTATCAAAACCATATTCAATACCAAAATACATAAAATAGTATATGGGATTTATTTTCCTTTTAATAACTTTCCGGATTTTTAAGGAAGCGAATGATCATATAATACTCGTGGCGATCAAAAAGGCCATTTTCACCGCTTACATTAAAAAGGAAAATTATTTTTTTGTCATTTATTAAAATGATTACTAGGAAAATATTCCATTTGAATGAAATGAAAAGTCAAATGAATTTATACACCATATAAAAGAATGTTTAGAATAAATCAAAATATTCCTCAATGAAAAGAGATTGAGACGAAGTCCCTTGCCTCGTGTCCGACATGACTCGATCATTATTTAATCTCATAAATAATAAACTAAAGTTAATTTCTACTTTATTAAAAACATTTTTAAAGTTTATTATTCCTTTTATATCAGTAATTATCATGTTATAAACATTATTTAATCATTTAAGTTATTAACAGTTGTTTCATCAATATTTGGTACTTGAGCAAAAATGAACACCTTATAATTACAAGTTGTCCATGTGGTCAAATATCCATTATCATAAGATTGATATTAGTTTTGTAGATATCATATATATCATATATTACAAGTATATACACATATTTATATTAGTACATAACATTTGGAGGTGGGAAATAAAATGCACCGTTCATGGAAATGGTAAGTCGTACGTACGTATGATCACTACATTCATTTCCATTTCGTATTTTAATGGAATTAAAACACAATGAAACATATTTATATTATAATTAAAGTATAACATATTAAATAATATCATGAACTCCAATTTTTATACATCCCACATTAGTCATTAACGAGTCATATCACTTTGAGGGGGCGCTAGTCCGCACTTCCTAAAATGAAATTATTTCCTTTAGCCATTATGGAAACCATAAAGATATTATACAAAGGTAAAATACAGAAGCATAAATAAAAAATAAACATAATATATATCATATATAAATACAATTCCATCATAATGGCCACCATGATAGGTGGTAGGAGATAATTGAAAAATCATCATTTCGTGAGGCGTTAGATTGCCACCCACAGAAACAATATGTTCTTCACCCATTAGATTGAGGTGTGTGTAAGTGTAGTTATAATAATTATCATAAAAACATCATAGTATATTGAGTATACTATTTTTGTTATAAAATAAAGGAATAAAAAGATTTTAGGGGGATGGATAAGTAAAATAAAACAAAAGAACTTAAGATAAGACATTACCTTTAAATCGGGTAACACCCTTTGGTTTGAACCAAAAGGGTTTCTTGAAGTGTTTTATATAAGGCCCCGACATTAAACCTTACTTAATATTGAATTAAATGAATAATTCAAATTGAGGATCTTTTCAAGTTTTGAGTTTTAGATAATTAGATTATAAATCATGAATTACATTCCACATTTAAACAAAGTGGTTACATAAAAGATAGAATTCGTTTTTTCCCATCAACAGAAACATATTTAAAATAAAACATGGATTCTTTCTTGAAACTTCCTTGACACTATCATCATATCATGCACCTTTCGCTTGACCTGTGAAAAACATTTAAAAAACTTGGGATGAGAATAAAAAGCTCAGTAGGAGATATAAAAGTATGAAAAGAAAACATTAGTCCATGTATGAAAACATACTTTACTCATAAAACATAAGCATTTTAACATACCTCGTCAAATCATGAATAAATCATATAAATCATAATGCATAAAGGTAACATGAGGCATTCATAACATTCTTATTTAGGGAGTAACCCTCTTGGTTACGTTTGGAATACCCATCACAATATATTCCCTAAATCTCTTCGGAGAAACCATAACGTTTAACCCCTTCGTGTTACCCAATGCATTGGAGAGATATATCGATCTCACCCACCCTTATATTATCATGGAAACACCAGTCTTCATAATAATTCCCAAGAACCATAACATAATCATATCACATAAAACATGCATAAAGGAAAAATAACATTTCCACTTTTCATCCACAAGATATCAATACAAAAAATTTATATAAAAACATTATGAAAACCGTTTTCAATACCAAAATAAAATAAAAGTAAAACATGGTATTTATTTTTCATTTTAAAAATAGGTATGGCTTGTAGAAGAAGTCGAAACTCAAATAATGGTCACAGTGGAAGAGAATTCGTTGTCACCGCATATGTACGACAAGATAAACATTACTTTTTGTCCTTTAGTAAAATGATTCGTATAAAAAGATTCCTTTTGAATAAATGAAAAGTCAAAGGGGTTTATACACCATATAAAAGAAATTTGTGTATAAAACAAAATATTCTTCAATGAATGGAGATTGAGACGATGTCCCTTACAAAGACGGTATCCTTGGATTAAGGATAAATCAATTACATAATTATGTGTGACAATGAATACACCAAATATAAGTGGATATTAAGTGTAAAACAATCAGAGGACATTCACACATATTCATAGAACGACATATTCAAGGAGTAAAAGTTATTCCCAAAGAATCAAAATTGGGTTAAGAAGTTCCCTTTCAAAAATTTGACAGCCTAACGGCGTCACTTCAAAATTCAAAAAAAGAGTTGATGAGAGATAAAAAAGGGTATCTCATCACTTGGACATAAAATTTACATGAATAAGGGTATATAGGAACATATCCCAACATAATATTATTTGAATTAAAAGACACAACAAAAGAAGTCTTTTAAAAAGAGGAGGGTGAATGGTTACCTTACCGTCTTGGGTATCTTTCAAAACATACACCCCATTAAAGAAGGGTCATACAATGAATATGTAAATACCCATAAATTAAATTATATTACACAAAGAGTATAATAATGGTAAGTATATACACCACTCAAAATAAATAGTGGCAAATGTAGCATAAATCTCACGGGACTAAAAGTAAGATGAAAAGTCCCTTACGAAAACTCGGCAGCCTAACAATGCCACTTAAAACTTCCAAAAATGGATTGATGAGATAAAATAGGGTCTCTAATAATATTAAAATAAAATTTACAGAAAGAGGAATATAAAATAACATCCCCCATTATAAAAAATCTGAGATTTAAAAGAAGTGACATAAAGGAGAGTACATAAAAAGAAAGAGAGAGGTTAGATCTCTTACTAAAATTCGGCTGCCTAACAGCACCACTCAAAACTTCCAAAATGGATTGATGAGAGAAAATAGGGTCTCTCATCATATGAACATATAAATTACAGTAGGATTAATATAAAATAACAACTAAATAATAAGAAAGATGAGCTTAAAAGTAATGACATAAAAGAGTGTACTTAAAAAGAAAGAGAGGGGTAGGATCCCTTACCTCGTGTTCGACATGACTCGATCGTTCTTTAATCTCATGAATAATAAAATTTGTTCAATTTATAATTTAATAAGGACCTACTTTAAATATTATTATTCATTTCCTATCACATATTATAATGTTATAATAATTGGTTAATAAAGTGAGTTCATATCAGACGTTTTGGTCGATGTTCGGTACATGAGTAAAAAATCGAACTTGTTGGAAAATAATTTTCCATGTAGTTATAGGTACATCATATCCAAAATAGTATTGATGTTTTAAATATCATATATATCCAGTATATATTGATTTTATACTATTCCATATCATTTGGAGATAAAAAATTAAAAGCATCGTTCATGGAGACGGTAGGTCGTACGTACTCATGAACGCTACTTTCATTTTCTGTCATATGAATGGAATTAAAACAAAATGAGAGATATATATATTATAATTCCAGAATGATATAAATCATTTAGATTTAATATATTACATATATATCCATTATATATATGTACTTATAATACTACATAACTTTTGGAGATAAGAAATGAAATGTACCGTTTATGGAGACGGTAAGTCGTACATACACATGAAGGCTACTTTTATTTCTTTTTTTTTTGTATTCAATGGAATTATATAATAATGATATAAAGCTATATTATAATTATAGTAGTATATCATATGTAATACCATTAATTCCATCCTTTATACGTCCCACATATGGCATTAACGAATCAAATCACTTTGAGGGGGCAGTAGTCCGCACTTCCAAAAATGAAGATATCACATTTACCCATAATGGAAACCATAAAGGTATGACATAAATGAAAAATAAAAAATCTTAAGGAAAACATAAACATATTATCTATCATATATAAATATATTTACATCTTAATGACCACCTTTGAAGGTGTTAAAATAATATTGAACAATCATCGTTTAGTGAGGCAGTAATTCGCCATCCACAAAAACAGTATGTTCTTTCACCATTAGATGGAGGTGTGTAAAATTGTAGCTATAATCCATCATATAACAACATCCTATTATATTTAATATACTGGTGTTGTTACAAAAAAAAGTAATAAAAAGAGTTTAGGGGTTTGGAGAAGAAAAATAAAACAAAAGAACACAAGGGAAGACATTACCTTTAAATCGGGTATCTCTCTTTGATTTGAGCTCAAAGGCTTCCTTGGAAAGGATTATTCCCAAAGTGCGGCTTAAATGATGAATATGGGGATTTTTAAAGATGAAATTGGCACGGGTTGGATGAGAAAAAGGCTTGAGAGGTGTGTGTAAGGTGGTAGAGGTGGGGGCCTTTTATAAGATGAGAGAAGGGGCACTCTTGGAATGTTATAAACTATTACTTTATTATATAATGATTTTCGGATTTTAAAGGTTCCAAAAGGATATATTTCGGGGATAAGGTGATAAGGTTTCGAAATCCACCCATAAAATAGGTTTGTGACAAGTGTACGTCTTATATTTTACATTATCGTTTCGTTTTATTTAAATCGTTAAATAATGAGGTAATCACTGCATCATCATGGTGTCATAAATAATTTAATTTATTTAGTGTCTAAAAATTATAAAAAAAATATCATGATCTAGGAAATTTTTTTAAATTTATAATTAATATTTTGTTCAAAAATATGATTTTTATAACCCCATGTAAAAATTGTTTTAGAAAAACAACACATGTTTGTGACATTTTAATTTTAACTTTAAATAAAAAGGTATTAATGTTATTTTCCTACCAATGTGGCTCCATGGGGTCCCCAAGTTGACCCATGGATTGTCCTGGTCGGACATGACTCAACCAATAATGGTAGGACATGTTTCATGGTCATTTCATATTATTAAAACATTATTTTTACCTTAAATTACACTAGTTACCTCTAATCACGATTAAAAACTTAAAAGTTTATATTCAAAAAAAATTATTTTAATCCCATTGAACCACATTTTACTTCCTAATGACAACCATGTATGTCGGATTTTTGAAAATCAAATCACAGAAGTGGTAAATTTTCATTTAAACAAAAAATCAGTTTTTTTAACTACCACTTAGTGGTTTCACTATTCATCAAAAATTGATGTTTTTCCGAAAAATACCAAAAATTCACCCTAAGCTATATTTGATATTATAAGGCCCCAGCCTTAAACCTTACTTAATCTTGAGTTATTACAAGATTACACATTGAGGATCTTTTCAGGTTTAGAGTTTTATAGAATTAGATTATAAAACTTGCATTACATTCCACATATAAACAAACTGGTTACATAAAGATAGTATTCTTCATTCCCATCAATGGAAACACATTTAAAATAAAACATGGATTATTTCTTGACACATCCTTGACTCTATCATCTTATCATGTACCTTTCCCTTGACCTGTGAAAAACATTTCAAAAACTTGGGATGAGCATAAAAACTCAGTATGGGTTATAAAAAAAACATGGAAAGGAAACATGAGTTCATATATACATAAGAATGAAATCATACTTTACCCATAAAACATAGCCACTTTAACATACCTCATAAAATCATGAATAAATCATAGAAATCATAAGACATAAAGGTAACTTGAGGCATTCATAACATTCTTACGTAGGGAGTAACCCTCTTGGTTACGTTTGGAATACCCATCACAGTATATTCCCTAAAATCTCTTCGGAGAAACCTTAACTTTTCACTCCTTAGCATTACCCAATGCATTGGAGAGATATAACAGGCTCACCCGCCCTTAGTTTATCACGGAACCACCCGTCTTCATAATAATGCCCAAGAACCATAACATAATCATATCACATAAAACATGCATAAAGGAAACATAACATTTCCACATTTCAATCACGAGATATCAATACAACACATTGATATAATAAAAACATTATGAAAACCATTTTCAATACCAAATTAAAACATGGTATTTATTTTTCTTTTAAAAACAGAAGGTATGGCTTGTAGAGGAAGCCGAAACTCAAATAACGGTCACGACGGCGGAGAAGTCGTTGTCGCCGCATATGTACGACAAAAACATTCCCTTTTGTTGTTTAGTAAACTCTTCGTATAAAAAAAGATTACTTTTGAATAAACGTAAAAGTCAAAGGGGTTTATACACCGTATAAAAGAAAGTTGTGTATAAAATAAAATATGCCTCAACGAAAGGAGATTGAGACGAAGTCCCATACCTCGTATCCGACTTGACCCGACCGTTCTTTAATCTCCTGAATAATAAACTTGAGTTAATCTCTACTTGCTTAAGAACCTTTTTCAAGTTCATTATTCTTTTTATACCATGTTATGAACATCATGTAATGAGTTAAGTTAATAATGTTCATTTTGTCGGTATTTGGTTCTTAAGTCAAAAATAGACTTCTTACACTTACATGTTGTTAATTTGGTCAAAGGTTCATTATATCCAGAATGGTATTCATGATGTAGATATCATATATGTCATATATATCCAGTACATACATGCATTTATAATATTACATAATCATTTAGAGGTAAGAAATGAAATGCACCATTCATGGAGACGGTAAGCCGTACGTACGCATGAACGCTACTTCCATTTCTATTTCATATTTTATAGAATGGAATCATAATGATATAAAGGTATATTATAATTACAGTATAATATAATATATAATATCATAGTTCCATCCTTTATATGTCCCACATATGGTATTTAACGAATCAAATCACTTTGAGGGGGCGGTAGTCCGCACTTCCTAAAATGAAGATATCGTGTTTACCCATAATGGAAACCATAAAGGTATGCCCAAAATGAAAAAAAACAGAAGCTTAAGGAAAACATAAATATATTATATATCATATATAAAAATAGTGACATCATAATGGCCACCTTTGAAGGTGTTAAATGAGTATTGAACAATCATCGTTTCGGGAGGCAGAATTTCGCCATCCACAGAAACCGTATGTTCTTTAACCATTTGATGTAGTTGTGTGAGAGTGTAGCTCAAATATATCTTATAACAACATCCTAGTATATTTAAGATACTGTTGTTGTTACAAAAGAATTAAATAAAAAGATTTTAGGGGGTTGGAGAAGCAAAATAAAACAAATGAACATGAGAGAATGAATTACCTTAAAAAGTGTAACTCCTTTTGATTTGATCCTAAAGGCTTCCTTTGAAAGGATTCTGCCCAAAGGGAATCCTCTAGGATGAGGAGAGGGATGTGGAGAGAGAAAATGGGCAGGGGTTGGCCGAGCCAAAGGCTTGAAGAGTGTGTGAAATGAGGTGGAGGTGGGGGCCTTTTATAAGAGGAGAGGAGGGGAACTTTTGGAAAGTAAAGAAATATTACATTATTTGAAAATGTGTTTCGGTTTTAAAAGGTCCCACATTGATAGAATTCGTGGATAAGGTGATAAGGGTTCGAAATCCACTCATCAAATTGGTTTTGGACATGTGTAGTTCATAGATTTTACATTATCTTTCTATTTTATTTAAATCGTCAAATAATGATGTCATCGCTGCATCATTATTATGTCATAAATACTTTAATTTATTTAATGTCTAAAAATCCTAAAACAAATACTATGATGTAGGAAATCTTTTTAGCTTTCCAATGACTATTTATAATAATATTTTGGACTTGTATAACCCCACTTAAAAATTGTTTTCGTAAAACATATTATGTTTGTGTCATTTTCACTTTAACATTAAATAAAAAGTAATTTATGTCATTTCCCAACAAAAGTGGATCCATGGGGTCCCCAAGTTGACCCATGGCATGTAATGGTCGGTCATGACACAACCAATGAGGTTGGGACATGTGTCTAGGTCATTTCATTTTATTAAAGTATTATTTATACCTTAAACTACCCTAATTACCACTAATCGTGATTAAGAACTTAATAAGTTACTATTCACCAAAAAATTATTATAATCTCATTGAACCACATTTTACTTCTTTATGAAAACCATGTATGTTGGATTTTAAAAATTCAATACACATTAGTGGTAAACTTTCATTTAACTGAAAAATCAGTTTGCTTGATTACCACTTAGTGGTTTCACTATTCATCAAAAATTGATGTTTTTCAGAAAATTACCAAAAATTCACCCTAAGCTATATTTGATATTCTGAATTCAAAAATGAAGTCTATTTTAAAAAATTAAAAACATATAGGTCACATTAATTAATTTAATAATTAATTCCCACTGTCAGAGCAAATAGCGTGTTTTTATGAAACAATAAGTATCAAAAGATTGACACCAGTTTAAGTCCAATTTCAAAGTGAAATTGACTCCAATGACCACCATTGGATTAAATGGTAAAAATATATTCTAATTTAACTTCAAAACCAATTCAAAACATAATCTAATCATATAAATAAATTATATTAAAAAGTAGTTTTGATGTAAAATGCAGTATTTTTCACTATTAATAAAAAAATGAACATTGTCAGAAAAATACCAAAAATTCACACAAGGTAAATTTTGATGTCCCAATCATAAAGAATAAGTTTATTTTGACAAACATAGTTTATAAAATTGTCAAAATATAGATTCAAAAATGGTTTTCCATCAAAAGGCAGTAAAACAATCTTTTAAGAATATTAGTATATTCCATGCATAAGATTGTATTTATTTTCATTTTAAGCCGCTATAACACTATCTTAATCATTAATAGACATAGATAAAAATATCTATTATTCATTACTTACTTGGGATGTTACATCCTTCCCCCCATTAGAAAATTGCGTCCCCGCAATTTATTTACTTATCGAATAAATGGGGGTACTTATCCCTCATTGCATTTTCAGATTCCCATGTTGCCTCTTCAATCATGTGGTTTTTCCACAAAAACTTTACCTGATGAATCACCTTATTCCGTAACACTTGCTCCCTGTGGTCAAGAATCTGGACTGGTTGTTCCTCATAAGATAGGTTCTCTTCCAGCTGAACTACCTCTGGGCTCAAAACATGTGATGGATCTGGCATGTACTTTCTCAACATCGAAACGTGAAAAACATTGTGTACCTGAGATAAACTCGGAGGTAAAGCCACTCGGTATGCAACTGATCTAACTCTCTCCAGAATTTTGTATGGTCCAATGAAACTCGGACTCAACTTTCCTTTCTTACCAAATCTCATCACACTTTTCCAAGGAGAAACCTTGAGAAAAACATGATCACCTACCTCGAAAGATAGATCCTTCCTCCGGTTATCCGCATAACTCTTCTGCCTGCTCTGAGCTGTTCTCATGTGTTTCTGAATCAGCTGAACTTTTTCTGCCATCTCTTCTACGAATTCTGGTCCCATCAACTTCCTTTCACCCACTTCATCCCAGAAAGCTGGAGTTCGACACCGCTTCCGATATAATGCCTGAAATGGTGCCATCTGTATACTGGAATGAAAACTGTTATTATATGAAAATTCAACCAAAGAAAGATGTTGTTCCCAACTTCCCTGATAATCCATAGAACAAGCTCGTAGCATATCCTCCAATGTCTGAATTGTTCTTTCTGACTGCCCATCTGATTGAGGATGAAAAGCTATACTAAAATTTAATTCAGTACCCAACGACTTCTGAAGGCCTTTCCAAAAGTTAGAAGTAAACCTTGGATCACGATCTGATACAATGGAGAGAGGAACTCCATGTAACCTGACTATCTCTTTAAGATACAAACGGGAAAGTTGATCAAGAGAGAAAGTATCTCGTATAGCAAGGAAATGAGCAGATTTGGTCAAGCGATCAACAATAACCCAGATTGCATTATTACCTCGAGATGTCTTCGGTAATAAAACAACAAAGTCCATGGATATATTCTCCCATTTCCACTCTGGCACTGGTAAAGGCTGAAGCATCCCTTTCGGTAACTGTCGCTCTGCTTTAACCTGCTGACAAGTCAAACACTTCACAGTAAAATTAGCAATGTCTTTTTTCATTCCATCCCACCAGTAATACTCCCGCAGATCTCTATACATCTTAGTACTGCCCGGATGAACTGAAAACGGAGAACTATGAGCTTCACATAACAGCTCTCTCTTCAACTGTGAATCACAAGGCATACACAATCTCTTCCCAAATCTCAAAACACAATCACTATCAATGTTGAATTCAGGCAACTTACCTTTCTGAACCAGCTCTACCTTTTTCTGCAACTCACTGTCTTGCTTCTGTGCTTGCTTGATTCTATCTGATAGAGAAGATCTCACTGATACTTGAAACAAAACAGAAGTACTTCCTGCACCAACAACTTCTATGCCAAAGTTCATCAAATCGTTAACCAAAGGATCACGTTCCAAACGCAACATTGTTAATGAAGCATTACTTTTTCGACTCAAAGCATCATCCACTTTATTTGCTTTTCCCGGATGGTAATGAATTGTACAATCATAATCCTTGATTAATTCCAGCCATCTCCTTTGTCTCATGTTTAACTCTTTCTGAG
This sequence comes from Viscum album, assembly GCA_963277665.1. Classification (NCBI taxonomy): domain Eukaryota; kingdom Viridiplantae; phylum Streptophyta; class Magnoliopsida; order Santalales; family Viscaceae; genus Viscum; species Viscum album. The sequence continues at coordinate 1,757,366,693 of OY728137.1, forward strand.
TGAATATATACTTTAAACTTTTGTGATCGGTATATATTTCACACTTTACTCCATACAAATGATGCCTTCGAATTTTTAAAGCAAAAACAACAGCAGCTAATTCCAAATCATGTGTAGGGTAATTTACCTCATGAGTTTTCAACTGTCGTGAAGCATAAGCAATTACCTGATCATTCTGCATTAGGACGCAACCAAGTCCTTTCAATGAAGCATCATTGTATATAACAAACTCACCATTCCTGGAAGGTAGTGCCAAAACTGGAGCATTCACCAATCTTCTTTTCAATTCCTGAAAACAATCATCACATTCTTTTGTCCAGATAAACTTAACACCCTTACGAGTTAGCTTAGTCATTGGACTAGATAACTGTGAAAAATTTCTAACAAACCTTCGGTAATATCCCGCCAAACCAAGGAAGCTACGAATCTCGGTTACATTTGTGGGTCTTGCCCATTCTTCCACAACTTTTTTTTGCAGGATCAACAGTTATTCCATCTTTAGAAACAATGTGACCAAGGAAAGAAATTTGTTGTAACCAAAACTCACACTTGCTGAATTTCCCATACAGTTTCTTTTCTTTTAAGGTTTGCAAGATAACCCTTAAATGTTTTTCATGCTCCTCTTTACTTTTAGAAAACACCAAAATATCATCAACGAAAACCACCACCAACTTATCCAAGAACTCATGGAAAATTCTATTCATTAAGTCCATGAATACAGCAGGTGCATTGGTTAGCCCAAAAGGCATTACTACAAATTCATAATGGCCATATCTCGTACGGAACGCGGTCTTCGGAATATCTGCCTCCTTAACCTTCAGCTGATGGTACCCCGATCTCAAGTCAATCTTTGAAAAAAACTGAGCTCCCTAGAGCTGATCAAACAAATCATCGATATGAGGCAAAGGATATTTGTTCTTAACAGTGATATTATTCAAGGCTCTATAATCAATGAAAAGTCTCATAGAACCATCTTTCTTTTTAACAAATAAAACAGGAGCACCCCATGGTGGTGTGCTAGGTCTAATGAAACCTTTCTATAATAAATCTTGCAATTTATCCTTCAACTCTAAAAGTTCAATTTGTGCCATTCGATTAGGGGGTTTTGAAATTGGCTTAGCATCAGGAACTAAGTCAACAGTAAACTCAACTTCCCGATCTGGTATTATTCCAGGCAACTCATCAGGAAAAACATCAGGATACTCATTTACCACTGGCACATCATTAATCTGAACAGTTCCTTTATTTTCAACGACGTGTGCAAGTTAACATTCATTTCCATCTTTTACAAGTTTCTCGGCCTCTTGATATGTTATCAAAAGTAAGGGTTCATTCTTGTAAACAAACTGAAAGTATTTCTGAAAAGAAACTTCTTTAGCTCTACAGTCAATCTTAGCATGGTAAATAGAGAGCCAAACCATACCCAGGATAACATCAAACTCTACAAGAGGTAGAACAATAAGGTTTGCAAGTAGGTTCTTTCCAAAGATAAGGATAGGAAGATTCTTATAAATTCTTTTTGCCTCGACACTTCCCCCAGGTGTTTTTACCAAAAGTTCAGGAGTCATTTCTTGAGATGGTATTCCCATTTTACTAGAAAAGGTTTCAGAGATGAAAGAATGTGTAGACCCCGAATCAAACAACACACTGGCATAATCTGAAAAGACAAACAAAGTACATGATACAACTTCATTTGATGGCCCGACATCTGCTGAAGTAGTTGCAAAGGATTTCACCACCCCTTTCTGCTTGTAGTATAACTGCCTCCCATCACTCAAGCTCCTTGTCGGACACTCGTTTGCATAGTGACCCATCTCATTGCACTTATAACACTTCACTAACTGTAAATCAAATTTGTTCTTACCTTCACCTTGATCCTTTTCAGTGCAATCACGAGCCTTATGTCCCATCTTACCACATCGGTAGCACTTTCCAGAATTCAGAAGACATTCCCCAGCATGCCTTTTTCCACATTTATCACAAACTGGAAACTTAGTTTTCTTACCATCAGACTTTTTTGAAGAATTCTTACCTTTCTCCTGCCACCTCGGTCTCTTCTTATGATGGTTGTTATAGAACACTTGGTCATCGGCAAACTCCATTTCCACCTTCTCAGCACAACGAACAAGCTTTTCATAACTTTTAAACTCACGAGAAGCTAATGCCCTTCGATATTTTGGCTTTAATCCTGAGTAAAAACGATTGATTTTACTATCAAGGTCCCGGATAAAATTTGGAGCATACCTTGCCAATCGAGTGAACCTTTCTTCATAGGCAGCCACTGAGTCTTCCTCTTGCCTCAATTCCAAGAATTTCTTTTCCATCCTAAGTCGAATAGCCTTAGGAAAATACTTCTCAAGAAACATACCTTTGAATTCATCACAGTCAAGAGCATCAATCTCATCGGCGTCCCTGATATTTTTAACCATATACCACCACTGATCTGCTTCACCCTCCAAACGGTAAATAGCAAGACTAACCTTTTGATTGTCTGAACACCCCATGACATCAAAAATCTTCTCCAGTGCTTTAATCCACCCTTCAGCTAGCACAGGGTCAGATGATCCTCTGAATGATGGTGGATGTTGCCTCATGAAATGTTCCACCACTGACATGTTCCTCTGCGGTTGATCTGGCTGATCTCGTGCATGGATACCACCGCCATTTATCGCTTGAGTCAACTGCGCCATTACTGCAACAAACTGTTCAGTTCCAATTCCGACCATTTCTGGATGCTGATTCGGAAGGTTATTTCCTTCTGTATGCCTTCCTAGCACTGCTTCCCTGTTTCCTCTGCGGAAAACCATTCTGAACAAACATTTCTTAGATGAAGCAACATGGTAATCCGTAAATGCTATATCATTTCAAAAAAAAAAATTGAATAATCATTTAATATAATTCTAACTCCTAAAGTAATCTAAACAGACCTCTGATACCAACTATAAGGCCCCAGCCTTAAACCTTACTTAATCTTGAGTTATTACAAGATTACACATTGAGGATCTTTTCAGGTTTAGAGTTTAAGAGAATTAGATCATAAAACTTGCATTACATTCCACATATAAACAAAGTGGTTACATAAATATAGTATTCTTCATTCCCATCAATGGAAAAACATTTAAAATAAAACATGGATTATTTCTTGACACATCCTTGACTCTATCATCTTATCATGTACCTTTCCCTTGACCTGTGAAAAACATTTCAAAAACTTGGGATGAGAATAAAAACTCAGTATGGGTTATAAAAAAAACATGGAAAGGAAACATGAGTTCATAGAATGAAATCATACTTTACCCATAAAACATAGCCACTTTAACATACCTCATAAAATCATGAATAAATCATAGAAATCATAAGACATAAAGGTAACTTGAGGCATTCATAACATTCTTACGTAGGGAGTAACCCTCTTGGTTACGTTTGGAATACCCATCACAGTATATTCCCTAAAATCTTTTCGGAGAAACCTTAACGTTTCACTCCTTCACGTTACCCAATGCATTGGAAAGCTATAACGGGCTCACCCGCCCTTAGTTTATCACGGAACCACCCGTCTTCATAATAATGCCCAAGAACCATAACATAATCATATCATATAAAACATGCATAAAGGAAACATAACATTTCCACATTTCAATCACGAGATATCAATACAACACATTGATATAATAAAAACATTATGAAAACCATTTTCAATACCAAAGTAAAACATGGTATTTATTTTTCTTTTTAAAAAAGAAGGTATGGCTTGTAGGGGAAGCCGAAACTCAAATAACGGTCACGACGGCGGAGAAGTCGTTGTCGCCGCATATGTACGACAAAAACATTCCATTTTGTCGTTTAGTAAACGCTTCGTATAAAAAAAGATTCCTTTTGAATAAACGTAAAAGTCAAAGGGGTTTATACACCGTATAAAAGAAAATTGTGTATAAAATAAAATATGCCTCAACGAAAGGAGATTGAGACGAAGTCCCATACCTCGTATCCGACTTGACCCGACCGTTCTTTAATCTCCTGAATAATAAACTTGAGTTAATCTCTACTTGCTTAAGAACCTTTTTCAAGTTCATTATTCCTTTTATACCATGTTATGAACATCATGTAATCAGTTAAGTTAATAATGTTCATTTTGTCGGTATTTGGTTCTTAAGTCAAAAATAGACTTCTTACACTTACATGTTGTTAATTTGGTCAAAGGTTCGTTATATCCAGAATGGTATTCATGATGTAGATATCATATATGTCATATATATCCAGTACATACATGCATTTATAATATTACATAATCATTTAGAGGTAAGAAATGAAATGCACCGTTCATGGAGACGGTAAGCCGTACGTACGCATGAACGCTACTTCCATTTCTATTTCATATTTTATAGAATGGAATCATAATGATATAAAGGTATATTATAATTACAGTACAATATCATATATAATATTATAGTTCCATCCTTTATATGTCCCACATATGGTATTTAACGAATCAAATCACTTTGAGGGGGCGGTAGTCCGCACTTCCTAAAATGAAGATATTGTGTTTACCCATAATGAAAACCATAAAGGTATGCCCAAAATGAAAAAAAAACAGAAGATTAAGGAAAACATAAATATATTATATATCATATATAAAAATAGTGACATCATAATGGCCACCTTTGAAGGTGTTAAATGAGTATTGAACAATCATCGTTTCGGGAGGCAGAATTTCGCCATCCACGGAAACCGTATGTTCTTTAACCATTTGATGTAGTTGTGTGAGAGTGTAGCTCAAATATATCTTATAAAAACATCCTAGTATATTGAAGATACTGGTGTTGTTACAAAAGAATAAAATAAAAAGAGTTTAGGGGGTTGGAGAAGCAAAATAAAACAAATGAACATGAGAGAATGAATTACCTTAAAAAGTGTAACTCCTTTTAATTTGAGCCTAAAGGCTTCCTTTGAAAGGATTCTGCCCAAAGGGAATCCTCTAGGATGAGTAGAGGGATGTGGAGAGAGAAAATGGGCAGGGGTTGGCCGAGCCAAAGGCTTGAAGAGTGTGTGAAATGAGGTAGAGGTGGGGGCCTTTTATAAGAGGAGAGGAGGGGCACTTTTGGAAAGTAAAGAAATATTACATTATTTGAAAATGTGTTTCGGTTTTAAAAGGTCCCACATTGATAGAATTCGTGGATAAGGTGATAAGGGTTCGAAATCCACTCATAAAATTTGTTTTGGACATGTGTAGTCCATAGATTTTACATTATCTTTCTATTTTATTTAATTCGTCAAATAATGATGTCATCGCTGCATCATTATTATGTCATAAATACTTTAATTTATTTAATGTCTAAAAATCCTAAAAAAATACTATGATGTAGGAAATCTTCTTATCTTTCCAATGACTATTTATAATAAAATTTTAGACTTGTATAACCCCACTTAAAAATTGTTTTCGTAAAACATATTATGTTTGTGTCATTTTCACTTTAACATTAAATAAAAAGTAATTTATGTCATTTCCCAACAAAAGTGGATCCATGGGGTCCCCAAGTTGACCCATGGAATTTCATGGTCGGCCATGACACAACCAATGAGGTTGGGACATGTTTCTAGGTCATTTCATTTTATTAAAGTATTATTTATACCTTAAACTACCCTAATTACCACTAATCGTGATTAAGAACTTAATAAGTTACTATTCACCAAAAAATTATTATAATCTCATTGAACCACATTTTACTTCTTAATGACAACCATGTATGTCAGATTTTCAAAATTCAATACACATTAGTGGTAAACTTTCATTTAACTGAAAAATCAGTTTGCTTGATTACCACTTAGTGGTTTCACTATTCATCAAAAATTGAAGTTTTTCAGAAAATTACCAAAAATTCACCCTAAGATATATTTGATATTCTGAATTCAAAAATGAAGTCTATTTTACAAAATTCAAAACATATAGGTCACATTAATTAATTTAATAATTAATTCCCACTGTCAGAGCAAATAGCGTGTTTTTAAGAAACAATAAGTATCAGAAGATTGACACCAGTTTAAGTCCAATTTCAAAGTGAAATTGACTCCAATGACCACCATTGGATTAAATGGTAAAAATATATTCTAATTTCACTTCAAAACCAATTCAAAACATAATCTAATCATATAAATAAATTAGATTAAAAAGTAGTTTTGATGTAAAATGCAGTATTTTTCACTATTCATAAAAAAATGAACATTGTCAGAAAAATACCAAAAATTCACACAAGGTAAATTTTGATGTCCCAATCATAAAGAATAAGTTTATTTTGACAAACATAGTTTATAAAATTGTAAAAATATAGATTCAAAAATGGTTTGCCATCAAAAGGCAGTAAAACAATCTTTTAAGAATATTAGTGTATTCCATGCATAAGATTGTATTTATTTTCATTTTAAGCCGCTATAACACTATCTTAATCATTAATAGACATAGATAAAAATATCTATTATTCATTACTTACTTGGGATGTTACAGATATTCCAAATTCAAAAATGATGTATATTTTACAAAATTGAAAACATATAAGTTGCATTAATTAATTGAATAATTAATTCCCTCTGTCAAAACAAATAGCGTGTTTTTAAGAAACAATATCTATTCAAATATTTACACTAGTTTAAGTCCAATATCAAAGAGAAATTAATTCCAATGACCACTATTGGATTAAATGGTAGAAATATATTATAATTGGTCTTTAAAACCAATTCAAAAGATATTCTAATCATACAAATAAATTAGATTAAAAGAGGTTTTGAATTAAAATACAACATGTTTCATTATTCCCTAAAAAATGAACTTTATCAGAAAAATACCAAAAATTTACACAAATATATTTTGATGTCCCGATTCTAAAGAAGAATTTTATTTTGTAAAATATAACACATAAAATTGTCAAAAGGTGGACTTAAAAGAGTATCGCCATCAAAAGGCGGTTAATCGACCTTTTAAAAAATATTAGAATGTTTACTCTTAAAATTGGATTCATTCTCATTTTTAATCCTCTAACATTTATTGTAAAAAGTAAAAATATTTGGAAAAAATATATAATCATTTTTTAGTTAGTTTTGTTCATTCCCGCCATTATAACAGATATGCGTTAACTACAATTTAAAATAATATTATTTTATTATTAAAGTGCAACGTAAGATTCCCAAGAAACTCATTGTTTCGTATTGGGTACGCCATCGAGCATAGCGTCCCCTTTAAAGTAATATTAATATTTTATTCACAAATATGGATAAATATGAAAATTTCATATTCTTTATTTACCTGGGGTGTTACATCCTTTCCCCCTTATGGAAATTGCATCCTCGTAATTTTTGAAATTGGGCTTGGAAACTTCAATGAAAATCCCAAATCAGAACAAGAGTCTGTAAAAATATAACATTAAAATAAAGAAATAGAATTACAAAGGTCACCCGAGTTAACTCATACTAGGATTCCATGTAAGAAAACATGGGCATGGAAGAAAAAACAATGGTTCATGTTCTGAGGGAGAGTGATAGTAAACATGTCTAGGAGAAAGTTAACCATAAGAAAATCACAAACATGTGGTGGGTTAAACGGTATTCGATTCCCCAGTTGGAAAAGTTAACAGACAACATTTTTGTTTTAAGTTACACTTCATTGAAGAATTTATTTTTGAGCTTAACTAAATCATAATGACACATACTTACTTGTCACATAGACTTTCATCTATTACTAGATTCCTTAATCAAAGTCATATTTTCTCCAAAAGATGAGTATTTAGGAAGACTTGTTCACATTAAGAGTATTATAATCAACTTATTGAGAATCACCTAATACACAAAAGAGAACTATATATTTTCCATGTCTTTAGACAAAAAACAAAACCAAAATTTTTAGTATGAGATTAGATATTCCACAAAAGTATAATCCTTTATAAAAAGAAAATCTATTCTTAATCTCCAAATTTTTTCCAAAAAAACCCCAAAGTTCAACGAAGACCATTCGATAAAAAATTGTCCATAAATTTCGTCAAAGTCGACCAAAGTAAGATTTAAACCCAAATATTTTAAGGATTTAATCACATAGTCTTCCAAGGTACAAATTAACTTTTATCTCCAAATAACATCAGTTGCTCTTAAATTCTCATATTGAAATGTAATTAACCTAATCACATATTCTCCATGATAGGTTAATCATTTCCATAGATAACCCAAAATAAACTTACTCTAGATTCCTAAAAACATCTAACTAAAACAAATTAGTCAAACTAACCAGGGACTTCACGTAGTCCAGTGGTAGGTGATAAATACCAGTCGCACTTTGGTTGTGGGTTCGATTCCCACAGCTTTGTCTGACGCGACGGGTTGTCACAAGGTCTGTGTGTTGTCCTTTTTCCAAAACTATATAATTCTTAAAACATTTCCCAAAACGAGATAAAATCTACAAAAATAATCATAACATATTTTAACCTCAATTTTATCTCATTCCTTTCATTTTCCATCATAATATATAATAACCCATAATTACCTCAAAAGTAAGGATCGTATAAACCCTAAAGGTTACCTTTATAATTATTACCGGAACTTCCACATCAATTGATCATCTCGTACATGATGCATTACAGAACATACCAAGGTACAAGTTGTTTATCATGACTCTTTGATAGTTGGTTTAGAACAACCACGAGTTTCCTCATTGAATCCCCCATTTCATCCAGTCTCTTAATCAGAGAACCACCACAGTTTCCTTCAAACCTATTGTCACTTTGGTGCTTGCTAGATCCATCTATTCACTAAAAACAGAAATTTCAGTGTGAGTATATCAACAAAACCATCATGTACTAATGTGAACGATAAACACAAAGATATACATACTCATTCACTTTATCTAAAACTATTACTCTTCATGAAATCCTAACCATTATGGTAATGTCACTTATGCCTAGAGAATAGCCTAACCTCTAAAGTTATCTAAACCGACCTCTAATACCAACTATAAGGACCCGGCCTTAAACCTTACTTAATATTGAATTAAATGAATAATTCACATTGAGGATATTTTCAGGTTTGGAGTTTTAGAGAATTAGATCATAAATCATGAATTACATTCCACATTTAAACAAAGTGGTTACATAAAAGATAGAATTCGTTTTTTCCCATCAACTGAAACATATTTAAAATAAAACATGGATTCTTTCTTGACACTTCCTTGATATTATCATCATATCATGCAACTTTCCCTTGACCTGTGAAAAAAATTTCCAAAACATGGGATGAGCTTAAAAAGCTCAGTAAGGGATATAAAAGTATGAAAAGAAAACATTAGTCCATGTATGAAAACATACTTTACTCACAAAACATAAGAATTTTAACATACTGCATCAAATAATGAATAAATCATAGAAATAATAAGGCATAAAGGTAACTTGATGCATTCATAACATTCTTACGTAGGGAGTAACCATCTTAGTTACATTTGGAATACCCATCACAGTATATTCCCAAAATCTCTTTGGTGAAACCTTAACGTTTAACCCCTTAGCGTTACCAAATGCATTGGAGAGCTATATCATGCTCACCCGCCCTTATATTATCACGGAACCACCCGTCTCCATAATAATTCCCAATAACCATAACATAATCGTATCAAATAAAACATGCATAAAATAAAAATAACATTTCCACTTTTCAACCACAAGATATCAATACAACACATTGATAAAAAAAAATTATGAAAACCATTTTCAATACCAAATTAAAAAAAGTAAAACATGGTATTTATTAAAGAACGATCGAGTCAAAGGGGTTTATACACTGCATAAATGTAATTTGTGTATAAAAAAAATATGCTTCAATGAAAGGATAATGAGACGATGTCCCTGACAAAGACGGTATCTTGGGATTAAGGATAAATCAATTACATAATTATCTGTGACAACGAATAAACCAAATATAAGTGGATATTAAGTGTAAAAAAATAAGAGTACATTCACACATATTCATAGAATTACATATTCAAGGAGTAAAAGTTTATCCCAAAGAATCAAAATTGGGTTAAGAAGTTCCCTTGCAAAAATTCGACAGCCTAACGGCGTCACTTCAAAATTAAGAAAAAAAGTTGATGAGAGATAAAAAAGGGGTATCTCATCACTTGGACATAAAATTTACATCAATAAGGATATATAGGAACATTTTCCAACATAATACTATGTGAATTAAAATAAATAACAAAAGAAGTCTTTTAAAAAGAGGAGGGTGAAAGGTTCCCTTACCGAATTGGGTAACTTTCGAAACGTACACCACATTAAAGAAGGGTCATAAAATGAATATGTAAATAAAAATTAATGAAATTATATTAAAAAAATAGTATAATAATGGTATGTACATACACAACTCAAAGGAAATGGTGGAAAATTTAGCATAAATCTCACGGGACTAAAAGTGAGATGAAAAATCCCTTACGAAAACTCGGCAGCCTAATGACACCACTTAAAACTTCCAAAAATAGATTGATGTAATCAAATAGGATCTCTCATAATATTAAAATAAAATGTAAAGAAAGAGGAATATAAAATAACATCCCCCATCTTAACAAATAGGATATTTAAAATAAGTTACATAAATGAGAGTACTTAAAAAGAAAGTGAGAGGTTAGATCTCTTACGAACATTCGGCAGCCTAACGGCGCCACTCAAAACTTCCAAAATGGATTGATGAGAGAAAATAGGGTCTCTCATCATATGAACATAAAAATTAATGTAGGAGTAATATAAAATAACATCCCAATCATAAGAAATATGAGCTTAAAAGGAATGACATAAAAAAGTGTACTTAAAAAGAAAGAGGGGTAGGATCCCTTACCTCGTGTCGGACATGACTCGATCGTTCTTTAATATCCTGAATAATAAAATTTGTTCAATTTATTATTTCGTAAGGACCTACTTTAAATATTATTATTCAGTTCATATCACATATTATAATTTTATAATAATAGGTTAATAAAGTGAGTTCATATCAGACGTTTTTGTCGATGTTCAGTACATGAGTAAAAACCGAACTTGTTGGAAAAGAATTTTCCATGTAGTTATAGGTAAATCATATCCATATTATTATTGATTTTTAAATATCATATATATCCAGTATATATTCATTTTATACTATTCCATAGCATTTGGAGATAAAAAATTAAAATCACCGTTCATGGAGACAGTAGGCCTTACGTACGCATGAATGCTACTTTCATTTTTTGTCATATGAATGGAATTAAAACAAAATGAGAGATATATATTATAATTTAAGAATGATATCCATAATTTATATGTAATATATTACACATATATCCATTATATATATGTACTTATAACAGTACGTAACATTTGGAGATAAGAAATGAAATGTACCGTTCATGGAGACGGTAAACCGTACGTACGCATGAACGCTACTTTCATTTCTTTTTTTTTGTATTCAATGGAATGAAATAATAATTATATAAAGGAATATTATAATTCCAGAAGGATATCATATGTAATACCATTAATTCCATCCTTTATATGTCCCACATATGGCATTAACGAATCAAATCACTTTGAGGGGGCGGTAGTCCGCACTTCCTAAAATGAAGATATCACATTTACCCATAATGGAAACCATAAAGGTATGCCATAAATGAAAAATAAATACTCTTAAGGAAAACATAAACATATTATCTATCATATATAAATATAGTGACATCATAATGGCCACCTTTTAAGGTTTTAAAATAATATTGAACAATCATCGTTTCGTGAGGCAGTAATTCGCCATCCACAGAAACAATATGTTCTTTAACCATTAGATGGAGGTGTATGAAAGTGTAGCTCGAATTATTCATATAAAAACATCCTATTATACTTATGATACTGTTTTTGTTAAGAAAAAATTTAATAAAAAGAGTTTATGGGTTTGGAGAAGAAAAATAAAATAGAAGAACACAAGGGAAGACATTACCTTTAAATCGGGTAACTCTCTTTGATTTGAGCTCAAAGGCTTCCTTGGAAAGGATTCTGCCCAAATTGAGGCTTCAATGATGAATATAGGGATTTAGAGAGATGAAATGGGAATGGGTTGGCCGACAAAAAGGCTTGAGAGGTGTGTGTAAGGTGGTAGAGGTGGGGGCCTTTTATAAGAGGAAAGAAGGGGCACTCTTGGAATGTAATAAACTATTACTTTATTATATAATGCTTTTCAGATATTAAAGGTGAAAAAAGGATATATTTCTAGGATAAGGTGATAATGTTTCTAAATCCACCCATAAAATAGGTTTGTGACAAGTTTTGGTCTAATATATTACATTATCGTTTCATTTTATTTAAATCGTAAAATAATGAGGTAATCGCTGCATCATCATTGTGTCATAAATAATTTAATTTATTTAGTGTCTAAAAATTAAAGAGAAAATATCATGATCTAGGATATATTATAATCTTTCTAATGAATATTTATAATCAAAAATATGACTTCTATAACCTCATTTAAAAATTGTTTTAGAAAACAACACATGTTTGTGACATTTTAATTTTAACTTTAAATAAAAAGATATTAATGTCTTTTTCCTACCAAAGTGACTCCATGGGGTCCCCAAGTTGACCCATGGATTTTCCTTGTCTGACATGACTCAACTAATAAGGTTAGGACATGTTTCATGGTCATTTCATATTATTAAAACATTATTTTTACCTTAAATAACACAGGTTACCTCAAATCACGATTAAAAATTTAAAAGTTACTATTAAAAAAAAATTATTTTAATCCCATTCAACCAGATTTTACTTCCTAATTACAACCATTTATGTCATATTTTTGAAAATCAAATCACAGAAGTGGTAATGTATCATTTAAATGAAAAATCAGTTTTTTTAACTACCACTTAGTGGTTTCACTATTCATCAAAAATTGAAGTTTTTCAGAAAAATACCAAAAATTCACCCTAAGCTATATTTGATATTCCAAATTCAAAAATGATGGATATTTTACAAAATTCAAAACATATATGTTGCATTAATTAATTGAATAATTAATTCCCGCTGTCAAAAAAAATAGCGTGTTTTTAAGAAACAATATCTATTAAAATATTGACACTAGTTTAAGTCCAATTTCAAAGTGAAATTAATTCCAATGACCAAAATTGGATTAAATGGTAAAAATATATTATAATTTGTCTTTAAAACCAATTCAAAAGATAATCTAATCATAAAAATAAATTAGATTCAAGAGAGGTTTTGAATTAAAATACATCATGTTTCACTATTCACTAAAAATGAACTTTATTGGGAAAATACAAAAAATTACACAAAGTATATTTTGATGTCCTGATTCTAAAGAAGAATTCTATTTTGTCAAATATAACACATAAAATTGTCAAAAGGTGGATTTAAAAGCGGTTCGCCATCAAAAGGCGGTTAATCGACCTTTTAAAGAATATTAGAATGTTTACGCTTAAAATTGGATTCATTCGCATTTTTAATCCTCTAACATTTATTGTAAAAAGTAAAAATATTTGACAAAAATACATAATCATTTTGTAGTTAGTTCTGTTCATTTCCTCCATTACAATGGATAGAAGTTAACTACAATTTAAAATAATATTATTTTATTATTAGAGTGCAACGTAAGATTACCAAGAAACTCGTTGTTGTGTATTGGGTACGCCATCGAGCATAGAGTCCCCTTTAAAGTAATATTAATATTTTATTCACAAATATCGAAAAATATTAAAATGTTATATTCTTTATTTACCTGGGGTGTAACATCCTTCCCCCCTTTTGGGAATTGCGTCCTCACAATTTTTAAAGTTGGGCTTGGAAACTTCATTGAAAATCCCACATCGGAACAAGAGTCAGTAAAACTATCACTTAAAAATAAAGAAAGAGAATTTCAAAGGTCACCCGAGTTAACCCATACTGAGATTCCATGTAGGAAAACAGTGACATGGAAGAAAAAACAAAGGGTCATGTTCTGAGGGAGAGTGATAGTAAACATTTCTAGGAGAAAGTTAACCATAAGAAAATCACAAACTTGTGGTGGGTTAAACGGTATTTTATTTTCCAGTAGGAAAAGATAACAAACAACGTTTTTGTTTTAAGTTACTCTTCATTGAGGAATTTATTTTTGAGCTTAACTAAATCATAATGAAACATACTTACTTGTCACGTAGACTTTCATCTTTTACTATATTCCTTAATGAAACTCATATTTTCTCCAAAAGATGAGTATTTAGGAAGACTTGTTCGCATTAAGAGTATTATAATCAACTTCTTGAGAATCACCTAATCCAAAAAAGTGAACTATATATTTTCCATGACTTTAGACAAAAACCAAAACCAAAATTGTTAGTATGAGATCAGATAATCCACAAAAGTATAATCCTTTATAAAAATAAAATCAATTCTTAATCTCCAAAATTTGTCCAAAAAAACCCAATGTTCAACGAAGACCATTTGATGAACAATTGTCCATAAAATTCTTCAATGTAAACCAAACTAAGATTGAAACCCAAATATTTGATGGATTTAATCACATAGTCTTCCAAGGTACAAATTATCTTTTTTCTCCAAATAACATCAGTTGCTCTTAAATTCTCATACTAAAAAGTAATTAACCTAATCACATATCCTCTATGATAGGTTAATAATTTCCATAGATAACCCAAAATAAACTTACTCTAGATTCCTAAAATCATATAACTAAAAATAATTAGTCAATCTAACTAGGGACTTCACGTAGTCCAGTGGTAGGTGATAAATACCAGTCACACATTGGTTGTGGGTTCGATTCCCGCAGATTTGTCCGACGCGACAGGCTGTCACACGGTCTGCGTTTTGTCCTTTTTCCAAAACTATATAATTCTTAAAAAATTCCCCAAAACGAGATAAAATCTTAAAAAATAATCATAACATATTTTAACCTCAATTTTATCTCATGCCTTTAATTTTCCATCATAATATATAATAACCCATAATTACCTCAAAAGTAAGGATCATATAAACCCTAATGGTAACCTTTATAATTATTACCTGAACTTCTACATCGATTGGTCATCTCATACATGATTCATTACAGAACATACCAAGGTACAAGTGGTTGATCATGACTCGTTGATAGTTTGTTTAGAACAGCCATGAGTTTCCTCATTGAATCCCCCATTTCATCCAGTCTCTTAATCAGAGAACCACCACAGTTTCCTTCAAACCTATTGTCACTTTGGTGCTTGCTAGATCCATCCATTCACTAAAATCTGAAATTTTAGTGTGAGTATATCAACAAAACCATCATGTACTAATTAGGAAGATAAACACTAAGATATACTTACTCATTCACTTTATCTAAAACTAGGACTCTTCCTGAAGTCCTAACCATTATGGTAATGTCACTTATGCCTAGAAAATACCCTAACCTCTAAAGTTATCTAAACCGACCTCTGATACCAACTATAAGGCCCCTGCCTTAAAACTTACTTAATATTTAATTAAATGAATAATTCACATTGAGGATCTTTTCAGGTTTAGAGTTTTATAGAATTAGATCATAAATTATGAATTACATTCCACATTTAAACAAAGTGGTTACATAAAAGATGGAATTCGTTTTTCCCATCAACGAAAACATATTTAAAATAAAACATGGATTCTTTCTTGACACTTCCTTGACACTATCATCATATAATGCACCTTTCCCTTGACCTGTGAAAAACATTTGAAAAACCTGGGATGAGCATAAAAAGCTCGGTAAGGGATATAAAAGTATGGAAATAAAACGTTAGTCCATGTATGAAAACATACTTTACTCATAAAACATAATCATTTTAACATACCTCATCAAATCATGAATAAATCATAGAAATCATAAGGCATAAAGGTAACTTGAGGCATTCATAACATTCTTACATAGGGAGTAACCCTCTTGGTTTCGTTTGGAATACCCATCACAGTATATTCCCTAAATCTCTTCAGAGAAACCTTAACGTTTAACCCCTTCGCGTTACCCAATGCATTGGAGAGCTATATCGGGCTCACCCGCCCTTAGTTTATCACGGAACCACCCGTCTTCTTAATAATTCCCAAGAACCATAACATAATCGTATCACATAAAACATGCATAAAGGAAAAATAACATTTCCACTTTTCAATCACAAGATATCAATACAACACATTGATATAAAAACATTATGAAAACCATTTTCAATACCAAAATAAAAGAAAAGTAAAACATGGTATTTATTTTTCATTTAAAAAAATTATGGCTTGTAGAGGAATCCGAAACTCAAATAATGGTCACGGCGGCGGAGAAGTCGTTGTCGCCGCATACGTACGACAAGAAAAAAATTACTTTTTTCGTTTAGTAACACTCTTCGTATAAAATGATTCCTTTTGAATAAATAAAAAGTAAAAGTGGTTTATACACCGTATAAAAGAAATTTGTGTATAAAACAAAATATGCTTTAAGGAAAAGAGATTGATACGATGTCCCTTACAAAGACGGTATCTTTGGATTAAGGATAAATCAATTACATAATTATGTGTGACAACGAATACACCAAATATAAGTTGATATTAAGTGTAAAACAATCAGAGGAAATTCACCCATATTCATATAACGACATATTGAAGGAGTACATGTTTATCCCAAAGAATCAAAATTGGGTTAAGAAGTTCCCTTGCAAAAATTCGACAGCCTAACGACGTCACTTCAAAATTCTGAAAAAGAGTTGATGAGTGATAAAAAGGTGTATCTCATCACTTGGACATAAAATTTACATCAATAAAGATATAGAGAAAAATATCCCAACATAATATTATGTTAATTAAAATACATAACAAAATAAGTCTTTTAAAAAGAGGAGGGTGAAAGGTTCCCTTACCGACTTGGGTATCTTTCGAAACATACACCCCATTAAAGAAGGGTCATACAATGAATATGTAAATACCCATAAATGAAATTATATTACACAAAGAGTATAATAATGGGAATTACATACACCACTCAAAGGAAATGGTGGCAAATGTAGCATAAATCTCACGGGACTAAACGTGAGATGAAAAATCCCTTTCGAAAACTCCGCAGCCTAACGTCGCCACTTAAAACTTCCAAAAATGGATTGATGAGATAAAATAGAGTATCTCATCATATTACAAAAAAAATTACATTAAGAGGAATATAAAAGAACAACCCCCATCATAACAAAGAGGATATTTAAAATAAGTGACATAAAGGAGAGTACTTAAATAAAAAGAGAGAGGATAGATCTCTTATGAAAATTCGCCATCCTAACAGCGCCACTCAAAACTTCCAAAATGGATTGATGAGAGAAAATAGGGTCTCTCATCATATGAACATAAAAGGTACAGTAGGAGTAATATAAAATAACATCCCAGTCATAAGAAAGACGAGCTTAAAAGTAATGACATACAGGAGTGTACTTAAAAAGAAAGAGAGGGGTAGGATCCCTTACCTTGTATCCGACATGACTCGATCGTTATTTAATCTCCTGAATAATAAAATTTGTTCAATTTAGATTTTCTTAAGGACCTCCTTTAAAGATTATTATTCAGTTCATATCACATATTATAATGTTATAATAATTGGTTAATAAAGTGAGTTCATATTAGACGTTTTTGTCGATGTTCGGTACATGAGTAAAAATCGAACTTGTTGGAAAAGAATTTTCCATGTAGTTATAGGTACATCATATCCAGAATATTATTGATGTTTTAAATATCAGATATATCCAGTATATATTCATTTTATACTATTTCATAGCATTTGGAGATAAAAAAATTAAAAGCACCGTTCATGGAGATGGTAGGTCGTACGTACGCATGAACGCTACTTTCATTTTTTGTCATATTAATGGAATTAAAAAAATGAGATATATATATATTATAATTCCAGAATTATATCCATAATTTAGATGTAATATATTACATATATATCCATTATATATATGTACTTATAATAGTACATAACATTTGGAGATAAGAAATGAAATGTACCATTCATGGAGACAGTAAGCCATACGTACGCATGAACACTGCATTCATTTCTTTTTTTTGTATTCAATGGAAATAAATAATAATTATATAAAGGTATATTATAATTCCAGTAGGATATCTTATTTAATACCATTAATTCCATCCTTTATATGTCCCACATATGGCATTAACGAATCAAATCACTTTGAGGGGGCGGTAGTTCGCACTTCCTAAAATGAAGATATCACGTTTACCTATAATGGAAACCATAAAGGTATGAAATAAATGAAAAATACAGAATCTTGAGGAAACAATAAACATATTAAATATAATATATAAATATAGTGACATATTAATGGCCACATTTGAAGGTGTTAAAATAATATTGAACAATCATCATTTCGTGAGACAGTAATTCTCCATCCACAGAAACAGTATGTTCTTTAACCATTAGACGGAGGTGTCTGAAAGTGTAGCTCAAATCCTTCTTATAAATACATCCTAGTATATTTAAGATACTGGTTTTATTACAAAAAAAAGTTAATAAAAAGCGTTTAGGGGTTTGGAGAAGAAAAATAAAACAAAATAACACAAGGGAAGACATAACCTTTAAATCAGGTAACTCTCTTTGATTTGAGCTCAAAGGCTTCCTTGGAAAGGATTCTGCCCAAAGTGAGGCTTAAATGATTAATAGAGGGATGTGGAGAGATGAAATGGGTAGGTTTTGGCCGAGCCAAAGGCTTTAGAGGTGTGTGTAAGGTGGTAGAGGTGGGGGCCTTTTATAAGAGGAGAGAAGGGGAAAACTTGGAATGTTATAAACTATTACTTTATTATATAATGCTTTTCGGATTTTAAAGGACCCAAAAGGATATATTTCTAGGATAAGATGATAAGGTTTTGAAATCCACCCATACAATAGGTTTGTGACAAGTGTAGTTCTTAGATTTAACATTATCTTTTCATTTTATTTAAATCGTTAAATAATGAGGTAATCGCTGCATCATCATGTTGTCATAAACAATTTAATTTATTTAGTGTCTAAAAATTATAAAAAAAATATCATGATGTAGGAAATCGTTTTAAATTTCTAATAAATATTTATAGTCAAAAATATTACTTGTATAACCCCATGTAAAAATTGTTTTAAAAAAACAACACATGTTTCTGACATTTTAATTTTAACTTTAAATAAAAAGGTATTAATGTCATTTTCCTACCAAAGTGGCTCCATGGGGTCCCCAAGTTGACCCATGGATTTTCTTGGTTGGCCATGACTCATCCAATAAAGTTAGGACATGTTTCATGGTCATTTCATATTATTAAAACATTATTTTTACCGTAAATTACATTAATTACCTCTAATCGCGATTAAAAACGTAAAAGTTACTATTCACAAAAAAAAAATATTTTAATCCCATTGAACCACATTTTACTTATTAATGACAAACATGTATGTATGATTTCTGAAAATAAAATCACAAAAGTGGTAAAGTTTCATTTAAATGAAAATTCAGTTTTTTTAACTACCACTTAGTGGTTTCATTATTGATCAAAAATTGAAGTTTTTCAGAAAAATACCAAAAATTCACCCTAAGATATATTTTATATTCCGAATTCAAAAATGATGTCTATTTTACAAAATTAAAAACATATAATTTTCATTAATTAATTTAATAATTAATTCCCACTGTCAAAATAAAGTGTGTTTTTAAGAAACAATATCAATTAAAAGATTGACACTAGTTTAAGTCAAATTTCAAAGTGAAATTAATTCCAATGACCACTATTGGATTAAATGGTAAAAATATATTATAATTGGACTTTAAAACCAATTAAAAATATAATCTAATCATATAAATAAATTAGATTAAAAAGAGGTTTTGAATTAAAATACAACATGTTTCACTATTCACTAAAAAATGAACTTTATCGGAAAAATACCAAAAATTTACACAAAGTAAATTTTGATGTCCCGATTATAAAGAAGAATTTTATTTTGTCAAATATAACACATAAAATTTTCAAAAGGTGGATTTAAAAGAGGTTCGCCATCAAAAGGCGGTTAATCGACTTTTTAAAGAATATTAGAATGTTTACGCTTAAAATTGGATTCATTCGCATTTTTAATCCTTTAACATTTATTGTAAAAAGTAAAAATATTTTACAAACATATATAATAATTTTGTAGTTAGTTCTGTTCATTCTCGCCATTACAACGGCTAGGCGTTAACTACAATTTAAAATAATATTATTTTATTATTAGTGTGCAACATATGATTCCCAATAAACTCGTTATTGCGAATTGGGTACACCATCGAGCATAGCGTCCCCTTTAAAGTAATATTAATATTTTATTCACAAATATGGATAAATAAGAAAATGTCATATTCTTTATTTACCTGGGGTGTTACACTTTATGCCTAAGGTAAGGCTTCAAGGTTGAATAGAGGTATCATGGGAGCTTATTGGGGAAGAGTTTTCACGATCCAAAGGCTTAATAAGTGTGAGAAATGGGTTAAAAGTGTGGACTTTTTATAAGTGATAGGAGGGGATCTTTAGGAAAGTCTGAAACAATTATTTTACTATAACATCATCTTCAGTTTCAAAAGGTCAAATATTAGTTAATATAAAATTTAAGATGAATCATAGTCGAAATAAAATAATACTATAATAATTGGATAGGTTTTGTATACTTTTTTAATATTTTTAATCATATTTATTTAAATCATTTATTAATGTGTTAAATATTGTATCATAATTGTTTCATATATAATTTAATTTATTTGATGTCAAATGATTATAAAAAAAATACCATGATGTAGTAAATATTTTTATCTTTCCAAATAATATTTATAGTTTAAAAAATAACTTACATAACCCCATTTAAAAATTTATTTACAAAAATATATTTGTTTATGTCATTTTTGTCTTTACTTTAAATTAATTAATATAAAATGTCATTATTACTCCATTGTGGATCCATGGGCTCCCAAATTCGACCCATGGATGACCATGGTTTGATATTTATTATCCAATATGATTATGACACATGTTAGGGTAATTTAATATTATTATAATATTATATTTAACCCTTATTTACTATATTTACCCTTTAATCATGGTAAATAAAATATTCACTAAAGTAAATATTTAAAATGTCTAAAAAAAGGTACCTATTTACATAATTTGAACCTACTGATTCAAAATATATAATCCATTTTTCTAAATTCAAAACACAGAAGTGGTAGAAATTAATTTAAAATTTATTTCCGCTATCAAAACAAAAGTGTGTTTTTAAGAAATATTAACTATCAAATGATTGACACTTGTTTATGTCCAATATCAAAGAGAAGTTAATTCTAATGTCCAAAATTGGATTAAAAAGTAACAATATATTCTAATTACACTTTATAACCAATTAAAAATATTATCTAGACATATAAATTAAATATATTAAAATGTACTTTTAAATTAAAATACAGTATTTTCCTCTATTAATTAAAAATGATCTTTTTCAGAAAAATTCCAAAAAAAATACCCAAAGTAAATTTAGATGTCCCAAATATAAATACGTATTTTATTTTGTCAAATAGAACATATAAAAATGGGCAAAACTAGATTTAAATAGGGTTTCCCATCAAAAGGAAATAAATCGACCTTTTAAATAATATTAGAGTATCTATGCTTAGATTCATTCTCATTTTAAGCCACAAATTTAATTGGATAAATGTAAAAACATTTAATAAACATGTATAATCATATTTTAGTTAGTTTTATTTATTTCCACCGATACAATTTCTAGGCGTTAACTACCATTTAAAATAATAATATTATATTATTAGTATGCAACGTAATATTTCAAAGAAACCCACTGTTTTGTGTTGGGTATGCTACCGAACATAGAAACCCCTTTAGAGTAAAATTTATATTTAATTCAAAAATATTAAAAAACATTCAAATGTATTATTCATTATATACTTGGGATGTTACATAGTACCTCTCAGATTTCAATGAATCCTTATCGGATGACACCTTCTGAGTTGCGAGAATTGCATATTCAAGTGGATGATCTGATCCGAAAGGGATTTATCTTACCCAGATTGTCTATGTGGGGTGCTCCGATATTGATTTCGAAAAAGTTAGATGGTGGTTTGAGGTTGTGTATAAACAACATGATATTAAATCAGGTACTAGTTAGGAATTGTTACCCTCTCTTAATAAGAGACAATCTTTTCGACCAGTTGACGGGAGAAAGTTGGTTCTATAAGATCGATCTACAGTCTGGGTATCATCATCTGATGGTGATGGAAGGTGACATCTTGAGAAAATAATTCAAGTGTAGGTATGGGCACTTCATGTTTATGGTAATGTCTTGATGTTAATAATTCACCAACCTTGTCCATGGGGATCAAGAAATCCATCATTCATGAGTTCTTGGATCAGTTCATCGTCGTATTCATCAATGATATCCTGATATACTCAAAATTAGAGGAGCATCATACCGAGCATCTTAGGACGGTCTTGGAGGACCTTTGACACCACCATCTCTATGTAAAGATGTAAATGTGAATGTTTTAGACTTCGTGGGTGCAGTCCCATAGACATGTGGTGTTTTAGAAAGGTGTAGAAGTGGAAATGTTCAAGGTCTTTGTTGTTGTTTTTTTTTGAAATCACCCAATAATGCTATAGATGTTCGCAATTTTCTCATCCTGGAAGGAGATTACCATAGATGTGTACTCAATTTATCTCATTTAGTAGCTCTATTAATAGAATTGATTAAGAAATAGAAGTCTTTTTTGTGGAATGAGAAGTATTAGGTGGTTTTTGGCTATTTGACGAGGAATTTGGTTAGTTCTCTAGTGCTATAGTTTCCTGAGGAAGTGGAGATGTTTGATGAGTTTTGTGATTTTTCTCATCCAGTTTTGGGATGTCTATGATGAAACATAGGGAAGTGATCTCTTATGGGTCTAGAAAGTTGCATCCCCATGAATGTAAATATTACACCCATGATCTAGAGCTATAGTCGGTCATTTGTTCACTAAAGTTGGGGTGACATTACCTCATTGGTGACCACTTTGTGGTCTTCACATATCACAAGTTCTTATGGTATATAATTTTCCAATGAGATCTGAACTTGTGAAAATAGATGTGGATGGATTTTCTCTAGGACTACAACTTAGAAATCTCTTACACCACAGGAATATAAAATATCATGGTTGATGATTTGAGTAGGAATCCACATAATGAAGTAGTTTTGGAATCTGTAGACACTTGGAAGAAAATGGAGGAATTGGACACCTTACACATAGATGCAGAAATAGATGGAAGTGGAGGTTACTTGCTTCAGATGACGTTGTAGTATTCTCTAATATAGTATGTGTATGAGTCTCAATGGGGAATCTTGGAGGTAGATTTTACAATTGACCACATTGACCATGGTGATTCTCTATAAGGATGGTCAGAGGCTTGTCTCAATCAAATATTGTTTCATGGTAAACTTTTTGTTTCGGTGGAAATGCATGAGGGGGATTTTATAGAGTTTCATAGATCACCATTAGATATATAAACCATAGTTTTCAAGATGTATTGTGGCCTGAGGATGTAGTTTTGGTGTCCTGGAATGAAGTGGGAGTGGTTGATTTTGTGGTGATTTTATTAGTCTGCTAGTAGGGGAAGGATATGCACCATGTTCCTAGTGGCTTGTTTTAGCCCTTAGATATCCCTGAGTGGAATTGGGATGACATCTCAATGGATTTTATCATAGTATTACCCAGGGATCAAGGAGGTTGTGATGTAATATGGGTAGTACTGGATCTGTTGATGAAATCATCTCACTTAATTACGGTTAAGGAGTCGAGTGTAGAAGATGTCTTGCATAAGAGGTATGTTGATGAGGTGGTATGGACACATGGAGTTATGAGGTCCATTGTCTTGGATAGGGATACATGATTTTCCTCACGAATCTAAAGGGTATTTTAGCATTATTTTGGAACATATTTACGCCTTATCACTTCCTTGAACCCTTATACAGATGGGAAGAGAGAGAGGACCATCCAAACATTTGAGGTTATGATGCGAGCATGCATCTTGTAATGTTATGGGTCGTGGGTGTGACACATTCCCATGGTTGTGTTTTCTGACAATAATTTCAATCGCTCTCCCATTATAATGGATACATTTGAAAAAATTTATAGAAGATCGTTAGGTTCTCCTTTGTACTGGAAAAATGTTTGGGAGACAATGTTTCTTGGTCTTGAGGTGGTGCGGACCATGATAGTGATATTTTTTCTTGTATGTGAAAGGATAAAGGTAGAACCAGACTAAAAGATGTTGTATTCTAATTGTAGGAGGAGGCCAATGGAGTTCGAGTTTGGGGATCATGTGTTCTTGAAGGTGTCCCCTCAATATGGGAAGTAGAGGTTATGCAAAGATTTCTTGATTTATCTGAGGTTTATCAGACCCTTTGAGGTTTTGTGGAATGTTGGTAACGTTACATACTAGTTGATGTTGCCACCATAGTTATTGAGGATCCACAATGTCATTCATGTCTCGTAGCTTCCTCAGTATCTTCACGATGAGTCACATGCCATTAACTGGGGAGAGTTAGATATCGAAGATGACGCAATGTTTGTGGAGTGTATAGTAGTGATTCGGGATCATTGGTAGAATGTCACACGTGGGTGGACTATTCACATGGATCATATTTTGTGGAGGCATTGTCGAATGTAGGAGAGTTCATGCGAAAGGGAAAAGAAGATGCATTCCCAGTACCTGAAGTTGTTCTAAGGTTTTCTTTTTCTTTTTTCAATTTGATGCTTAAGCATTGTTTCCAATGAGACGACTTGCTTCCTTATTCATTAATGTGTGATGAACATATGACATGTGGAAAAGGGAGGTCTTAATTCCTAATCGGGATCCATTAATTGAGATGAAATTAAACACGTGTGGGCGAGTCAGTACTTCCCAAACTAGAGCGTATCTTGACATGGATAGTGGAATTACCTGATTCATGTTCACATATAGTGTTGTTTTTGTTCTCAAGTGGTATGTCTTATAGTCAGTTGGGTAGAAGATTTCATAGGAGGTGTCTTTTATTTTAATGTTTTGAATCATATTTGGAACCAAAACGGTGGTTTATACTTGAGAGGTATCTTACGAGGTGTTTGTTTGGACCCCTCGTTCTTCTAGGTTTGGTTATGAATTATCTAGGGTGATATTAGTTTGATATGTATCTGATGTAATGGCCTAGACACCTCAAGTCCATTCTTTTTTTAAAATCCACATTGAGGTGTTATGAGAGGTCACAATGACTCATTTGAGGTGTTTTATATCTTTCAAGTTTTCCCAAATATAGTCCTTATCAGTGGGTCGTGTCGGTGACTTTTGTTGGTGGTTCATGTAAGTGAATATGTATCAGTTGGTCCCATCGGTGGGTACCGTCAGTGAATCGCTATCGGTGGTTCGCATTGGGGACTCACTATCAGCTATTGGAGTTTGTGAGTTAAATCATTGAGATTTTTTAGTGAGTGGCATCAGTGAGTGGGTTCGGTAGGTCTCCTCGATGAGTGGAATCGATGAGTGGTGTCGATAGGGGGAATTAGTAAGGGTCATAGGTCAGTATCATCAATAGGTGGCACCAGCGAGTAGCATTAGTGAGGTACATCAGTTCGTGGAATTGGTGAGTGGTGTTGGTGGGTGGTGTCGGTGTGTGGTGTCAGTAGGTGGCATTGGTGAGGGGCGTCAGTGAGTGGCATCGGTCAGTGGAATCTATGAGTGGTTTCAGTGAGCGGTGTCGGTGAGTGGCGTTAGTTATTGGCATCTGTGAGTTTAATCGGTGAGTGCCGTTAGTGACTCATGTCGGTGACTCACCCAAAAGGGATTCATTTCCATATTTTCCATTTTTTTATAGTTCCCCCCTCTTAAATTTTATTTGACGTAAATGAAGT
This sequence comes from Viscum album, assembly GCA_963277665.1. Lineage (NCBI taxonomy): Eukaryota > Viridiplantae > Streptophyta > Magnoliopsida > Santalales > Viscaceae > Viscum > Viscum album. The sequence goes on from OY728137.1 coordinate 1,757,392,638, forward strand.
TTAAAAATTTCTTTCACTATTTCTGAAGCATTTTCAATTGATATTAATTATATATTTACTATCCTAATTCCCCCTAGGCATTTAAACTACAATGAATTTAGGTCTTGGATACAACCCATCTTTTATGTACATTTAAATATTATCCATTCCATTGATATAGGATCTGACCATTTCAAAAGATTAGATAATATCTTCCTTGAGCCTTCCATTTTCTATTGTTATGGATATGTCCTTTTTCTAGAAGCAGTTTTTTGTTTTTTATGGCCTTTAGATCAAATTTTTCGTTTAATTATTTCCTACTATGTGCACACACCCCAGGTTTAGCACAATGGGATTTATTGGTCAACTGTTATTCCAAGTAAGTATTACTTCATCTCTTTTTTTGTTTTTTATCATATGGGGTGTTTATACTAATGTCTTTATGTGAATATAGTTGGATCCAATTTAAATGAAGTAAAAAAATAAGAGTATGGGAAGAAGATGTTTATGTTTTTATTTCTTCATTTGTTATCCTAGATCCTTTTTGTGATCCATATTTTCTATACGCATTCTAGAAATCTTATTCATTAGTGGCCATTATTTGCAGACATATCTGGTGAAACCTTGTTGTTTAATGGATTCAAAGATGAAAATGAGATTTATCACATATAACCAGTTAAATAATGAAATTCTCCATGAGGAAATGTGATCTGTGATAACTCCTGATTTTTCAAAGTGGAATTAAAGAATGAGTGTGTTAAATTTGAATAAACCTTTACTTGTTTGGTGTGGATGTGTGGTGTATGTGTATCTATTACGTCTTATTCATTATACGGGTTGTGTGGTGATATTTTTGAGAGCACAGAATTCTGTATGAATAGTTTAAGGGTGTAATGGAATCTCAGGTAGAGAGATAATTTGACTGTGGAATTGGTGATTGGTGTTTTCCTGTGGGACAACAACCAGGTTTTGTTTTCGTTGTTTTCTGGTCATGGAGAAGATATGTAGTGGGGATATCGAGTATGTTTGTAAAATGATATGCTAGAGGGTACTATTGTGAATTTGGGGTTCTACCTTAGGTTGGGAAGCATTAATTTTATGAATGATAATAGTAGTGGTTAGCTTGGGTTCTTATTGGTGAAGAAGTGTGAAGTGGGGTGTTTTATCATAGTTTCTTCCCCTATTTTACTTTTTTGTGAGGATGGTTATGTGATGTGGTTGGTAGTTGATCGGGATGGTATGGAATAACTGGTAAATGATTAAAAATGTCCAAATCATTGGGTGTTAAGTGGCTTCTTTTATCAACATCACGGGTTACTATCATTCGTCATGATACAAGAATTTAGAGGTAAAAACAAAGGTAGTTTTTTGGGTGGGTTATTGTTTGAGAACCCATAGGTTGGTCTCGAGTGTTTGATACTATATATATACATAATTTTATTTCTTTATTTGTTCTATACACACCCACCGTAGTTGAGATCTATGTTCCGAATACCCCCATTATCATGGGGGAGGGTGTATTTCCCAAAAAACCTCTGGTAAGTACGGATGGATTGACACATCCTCGTCTATACTTCCTGTTCCAGGTGGTGATAGCCGATGTTTCTTCGGGAAGGTACTGGTTTGTGTGTCATAGGTGTGTGAAGGTGGGTTATTTTTTTCATTGGTGTATTTTGGATGAGATGTGTTGTGCTTTCCCTAGTGTCTTCAAGATGTGATGTGTTAAGTGACCCATGTGTCTGTGGGAATGATGTGATGTGGTATGTGTCGGCGGTGTGTGCTGGCGGGTTGTGACATGGTTCTCTCAGAAGAGGAGTGAGTTACATTACATTTTCTTTTGGGGAGTGAGAGCTTCCAATCAGTGGGAAAGTGGTGTGGGGTAACCTATCATCAATGGTCTTAAAATATAACATTAATTTACTTGGGTTATTTGGTGAGTGTGCCTTTTGTGAGTTTTGGGTGTCTTGTATACCTTGTTCGGTCCTTTTGGTTTATGTTGTTTCTCAAGGGGAAGTACTATACATATAAATTTGTGCAAAATAGATTTTTCTCTTCTCTACTGAGTATACATATATGCTCACCCTATGTGTATAAAACTATTTTTAGGTATCCAGGAGGACTATAGGGACCAATGTTGGAATTATTATCTCAGATATTGGGACATTTTCCATGTCACTGGATAGCATTGTTCATTTGGTATTTACATAAGAGACATTCACTGTAGTTCTAGAAGTTAATCATTAAATATGCACGTGGTATGGATTTTTTCATCTTATATATATATATATTTCTTGGAATTGTTTTGAGGTTGATAATTCTTGTCTTCTATTATTTTTCACTATAAAATGATTAATACCTCCCATTTTGGGAGATTTTTACACCCTTAGGGTCTGTCGCCACCCCGGGGCCCACTGGAGGCAGGACTCGAGGGTCATTATCTATCTTCGTTATGTTCCAAATCATAAGGGGAATCTTGATATAAGGGGGTTTTGGCAAGGAGATATTTGGGAATAAAATTTCCTATTGAAATTGGCATGAGTGTTGTGAGGAATTAGGAGGGGTGAGTTCCTTTTTATAGTGGAGGAGGAGTGACACTGTTGTAAATTATTGAAAATGGAATTCCAACCACATTTTTCCCATGAAAGATAAATATAGTGATGGAAAGAATTTGAGAAAAGCAAGGATATAGTTGAAATATCAACAATCAATTACTTTTTTTACAATGAACATACCATTTTGGGAATTAAGATTAAGGTCTAGTCCTTTATTAGCCTAATTTTATTCTTAATCGATTTAGTTAGTTTAAATTATATTCATTTTTTTAAATTAGGTTGACCATATTAGACATTATAAATTATACTGATTCCAAATATTGAATCCAATTTTACAAATGAAAATCACATTATTGATATAAATTACTTCAAATGTAATCCTATGGATGGAATGATAATGTGAGTTATTAATGAAAAAATGATCAAAAAATTGGTAGGTTTTTATACCCAATTTCAAAGTGAAAGTGATTCCAATTAAATGAATTGGATTAATTTATGTATAGTTTATTTAATTTATCTTTAAAACCAATTAATAAAAAAATTATTATTATATATAAATTATATTAAAAAGATGTTTTAAATTAAAATCCATTATTTTTCATTATTCATCACAAAATGAAACTTCGTGAGAAAATTCAAAACAAATTACCCTAGACTAATTATATCATTTTTATTTCAAAATGGAATTTTAATTTTCCGTTTAATATTTATAAAATTTCAAGAAACCTTATTTAAAATAAGTTCTCTATTAAAAATTGGTAAAATATATTTTATAAAAACAAAGGTTTTTATGTGTAATATTGGGGTTTTTCATATATTATGCCTATAAAATATATATGATAAATGTAAAAAATAAATTTTTTTGAATATATAAAATATATATTTTATTAATATCCTTCACCAATAGTAATTAATTTAATTTTTTTGGGTAATATTCCTTTGTTAGAATAATAATAGTTATTATAAAAAAAATAATTTATATCTAATTAGTTCTCATATTTTTTTCTAATTAATTTTTAACCAACGAATTAGACCATGTGTTTTAAAAAATATATTAATCCTATTTATAAATTCCGTATTAATGAATAAATTATATCATATTATATTAAATAATAAATTTTTAATGATATATGATTGTCTGGTGAAACTCGATATTGCATTTTACGCAAGCCATCATGAAATTTCTATCTTGCATTTAATGTAAGATAACCTCAATGTTATTTTTAGAGAAATATAAAATAAATCATTAGTTTAGTGCATGATTACCATTGTGATTTATGTAACTCAAGCTAAAAATAGTTCATTAACATAATATAAATTAATTTCAGTGTTGCGTGAAATGAAAAATATAAAAAGAGATTAAATTAATTCAAAAAAAATATTTCACAAAATCTTGTGGTGTTATACCCTTTCCCCTATAACTCAAAATACATGATTCCATTTTCAATTCGTCATCATAATTTAAACCTCCACTCCATCCATTTTAATGGATATTAATTATTTTGATCCGCATATGTAACATAAGTGATGCATCCCATGCCAATATCACATTTTTCTAGCACTAAACATTGATTTTTTTTCAAGCATTCTACAACCATGGTCCATGATTATTCAAAAAATGGACAATTATATAACCAATGATGTTTTTTACAAAAAATATATTCATGGGAGAGAGGTTAATAATTATGATTCTATGGTCAATATATATCGGGACACCTAAATTCCATATTCATGGAATGTTTATTAATGATCATTCAAAACAAGGTTTTTTAATAAATTATCTCAATGATAAAAATATTAAATATTGAAAAGGAATTAAATGTTCCCAAATTAGCATGACATTAATAAATTTTAATTGAATATATGATAATATAATTTTTTACAAAATCAATAAATAGCCTTTTTTATAACCATAATGGACAAATAATTTTTCATTAAGGAAGAGAATATGTTCTTAACTCATGGTGGGATTTCCCAAAGCTTCATGAATTAATCATTGATCTAAGTTAATCGATGATGCCTCCATTATGAAATATCTTTAATGAAATACTCTATGGTTCACGTTCTAAAATAATCGATCATAACCCTTGAGAAAAATAAAAAATCTGTATTTATAATATTAACTTATGGTTTTCATAGGTTAATAAGTATTTTATAACAAATTATTAAAAGAGACATGTACTATTATAAAAATCATAATTAATATTACATGTCACATAGGCAAGACCTCACTTTCTGAAACTCAAGTGTTTGAATTAATATGTGGGGTGATAATTAATATTTGTTAATTTTTTCAAATACATGAAGTAAAAAAATATATTTACTTTATTAAAAAAATTTAATATTAGGAATTCTGATGAAAATGAATTAATATCCTAACAATATTCAAATATAATATTAAAACAAATAAAAGGTCTAGACAAAAATTCTTGGTCACTACTAGGTAAATATATATAAATCCATTTTTTAATATCATTATTATAAATAAACAATAACACATTAAATACACGCCTAGATTATACATAACCATTATATAATTTATTGAATATCCACTATTGGTTACTCTCACTAGATATCCAAATGAAATTACCATTTATTATTTCCATCATTTATTAAACAACAATCAATTATACCTATAGAAAACATCACAATCTAAAGAAAAATAAACGCTATAGGATTCTCAGGATTTCAAAACAGTGACTCTATGTAAATCAATATTTTTTAATACATTGTTATGGTAATGGTTTATATATTATAATTACCAAGTTAATGACCTTTCATACTTTTAAATTAATTTTAACAAGTACCATTTAAATTATCAAATATCTTATATTACTTACATAACATGACTATTTCCTAATTATTAAATCACATTAATTTTAATTTAAAACGTAACTTTTCTAAATATATCACACTTAAAATAATCACTATAAAACTACCAATTAATTTTAACAATCATTTAATGTTGTTAAGTATTTACTAGAGTTGAAAATAAGTTGTAATCATCCAATAAATTAATTAATTTTTTTAGGAATCTAGAAGGATTTAATTACAGTATAGGATAATACAAACAATAATCCCCAAATAGAGAAATATCCAATAATTTTCTCTTTATATATATAGATATTGCCTCCACAATTTAATTTTAAATTCAATAAAAAATAAATTGCAGTTGAAGAGATTACTATGGAGAAACACCATTGATATGTGATCGATTTGGGTAAGGATTCATGAGTGGGGAGAAATTTTTATGGAGGAGGATTTTGAGAGAGGGGCTAATGAACACTTTTTAATGTATTATTATGATATGGAATAAATAGATAAAAATATTTTATATATCCCTTTTAGTCATATATTTTAAAATAATTTTATAATTAAAAATACCTATATTAATTTAATTTAGTTAAATAAGATGATAATTAATATAAAAAATAGAAAAACCCTAATTATATACATCCATTTAATGATAACATGATTAAAAAGAATTATTAACAAAACTATGTTTTTAATTGGCTAAGGGAAGTTCATTAGTCATGGTTTCCCACATAGGTTTTATAAACAATCCCCATTAAATTTTTTACAAAATATTTAAAATTTTCATTTTCTTCATAAGAATAAATTATATTATTAATATTTTTTAAAAGTAGTAGATCATCATGACTGTTGTCTGATATCATTCCATGGGATAGTGGTCATCATATTCAATTATTCTCACGAAAATATTTGGAGGGTGGGAACCATATGTAATTTGATTTTCACAAGTGATTACGTACAAATATTTTATTCTAATGAGATTAGATGTATAACATCTCTTTAGGTTATGATAAAAAGAAATGATGATACAATGATTTTTTGGGTTTTCAATAGTAATCACAATGGTTTTCTCATTTCATATTTAATTTAAATTTTACTTTAGACATGATATGAGGATTATACCCTCATTAGTTACGTGTAAAGTTTTAATATATTTTTATTTTTATATTTTTATATATTAATATGATTTTTGGTTTTATTTCAAGTCTTTCACACTTAAACATGGATACATTTTATTAGTAAATTATAGGATCATTGGTGAAAGTCAATAAATACTATTGATATTTTTTTACTCACCATGATCGCATACATATATTGTGTGTATATAAAAACTTTAAATATTAGATGAATTTAATGGAAGGTTCTATAAGATATAAAACATGGATTCATAGAAGGATTAGATGTTATGGTTGAAGGTAAGAATAGTGGATTAGTGTATTCTTTTATTTCCATGTATTTATATTGGAATATATCAAGATGTAAATGGAAAAGGAAAGAGGGAAAGAAAAGGATTGTGTTTATGGTATCATGTTTTCAATTCAAATATATGAAAAATGTGTGATGATATATGTTAAATAATACAAGTATTTAAATATGAATAATGGAATATATATTTTCTATATAATTTATTGGGTATTTTAAAAATAATAATAATAATTAATGATTATTATATTCATGAAATATATATTCCATTAAATTAATCATGATGCACCTAATATTGTTTGAATTATAATTTCAATTAAATTATTTAAAAAACCATATACGATACAATAAAACGTCTGCCAAACAACATTTCATGTTGTTCTATCACAGTTACCCCTTATTATGCTACTTTCCTCCATGAAAATGTGGTCTTCAATATTTTTTTTATCACATGTAAAGTCTCTTTTACTCTTTCTTGTTTACAAACCTCTATTCTTAAGTGACACAAATAAGATTAATATATATTACTTTCATACATATAATAATAAGAATTTGGATCACATGTTTGAGTTTTTCTTTATATTTTAATGTTATTTAATATTTTATGGATAATCCTATTTTCAGTATGTCATCTACATGATATAATATTTAATACTATTTTCATTTTAATATTGGTAGAATTTATACTAAACAAAAATATTTTGGGGAGTATTTCTGCTACATAAATGTTATTTTTAATTTTTCAATATTTTTGTTCTTGAATGGAATGGATAATATATGATGTTAGAGTTACTTTATTCGACAAAAAAGTATTCTTTGTGTGGGTAGAGATAATCAATGTATTATTGTGTGAGTCAATTCCTTGGATCATTTTTATAGATATTTTATTTAAAATTTTACCCATTCCAATTCAATAAAACTAGTTTCTTCAGTAGTTATACTAAATAAACGAGTGAAGTTACACAATATAACTAATAATTTGTGTTCAATGTAATTTTAACTAAATATTTTAACTCAATGTTTTTCATATTTAATTATATTATTTGTGGTTCTATTAAACATATAATGTATAAGAAAATTATAAACAAAAACATTGTTTTTTCCTATAGAATTGATAATTCTATCTAACAAATAATCATTAATTTGATTCACTTGAAAAAATTTAATTAATGGTATAATTGAAGAAATTTTAAAGGGAATTTATTAATTTTTATATTAGTTTTGATTAATCAAAGAGTGTAAATATTTTATGGGATATGTGTATTCATGAATGTTAACAAATTTATTAATACATATTTTAAATAATCATTATAGATATTCATGTATTGTATAGGATAATACCTAATGAGGGAATTATTTAGAATCCCACAAAAATTTCTCACATGATATTTTTATCCACCAAAATTCCACACTAGATGAAATAGGCTATCAGAAGAAATCCACACTTGTTTAGTGAATTGATGGTAGGAGGAAACTTTTCCCTCCCTAATTAATGAACTAAATTTTACTTATTAAATACTATTAACTCTAACAAAAAAATAAATAAAATTCAATTATAAATTGAAAAAAAAGTTCTAAACATTAATATATTTTTATGGCTTGGAATTTCATCATATAAAAATGTGGAGAAGAATAATAATCATTCATTTAATCAGAAGTTTAATCTTACAATCAATTCAGTCTATGAACCATGTAGATCTATAACTTAAATGAGTGTTTTAAAGAAAAAATTATTTGTACCACCATTATATATAGGGTGTTAACTACTAATCAAGTTTCATAGACTTCTTACAGTTTTCAGTAGCCATATATTTAATTGTGTAACTACAAATTCTATATTTAATTTCCTAGTGTGATTTCCATTCATTTGTAAAATAACAGTCCTTCAAATTCCTTACTCGTTGTAGAAATATTTATGACATTGTTGATTTCAATTTATAATTATCTACTTATTTTGATTGAAACAGATACTGATAATCTAATGATCTAACCTCATAGTAAATCTATTGTAAATTCTAAATTTCCTACCAACTCTTATAATCTGTCAAACACTGACATCAATAATATTGCAAGGTTGAATTTTCCTCTAGAGTTTATACATATAGTAAATTAATTACATTGTGAGGAGAATATTAACAATACCAAATATCACATAATGGTATACTAATTCATAGATTCCAATATGTACACAAAAATTAGAGGAAAGAAGAAAATTATTTAAAGATAAGTTGTTTTCAATACTCTTACGTTTCCTTTTAAATTCACTTATGTCAATTTGAGGTATGATAGGTCCATAGATTATTTTAGACTGAAATAATTGTCAACATATCCACCATATTTTCCTTCCAAATTATCTTTTATAGATATAAATATATATCTTGAACCATCTAATAAATGTAATATTATTTAATATTAATATTCTTTATCTTTTCATGGAACACTTGTTTTTATTAAATTGATTGAAATTTTAATATTTTTATCAGGTACCCAATTTAATAGGTTTTTTATAATATCGTTAATCAAACCACTCAACCATAAATCCATTTATATTGCCACATTATCTAATTTTTTCAATAGAGAAAAATCACTGATTTCATACTCAACATCCCACTAATAGTTTTTCAACTGAAGGTAAATAAAAAAAGTTTTTCTTTTCCATTGATTTGAGTTACCCATAATTTATGCGCTAAGAAACCCATTAAATGAATAATTATATCTTAAATAAAGGTATGTTTTTTGTATTCTTCCAAGATATCTCATGATACACATTAAGGCTTCCTAATTATCATTCAATATATTTTACATGAAATTATTGACGAATCCCATTGCACGGGAAAAATCTAGAAAAGTAGACACCATGGAATGCATGAAGCATCCCAACATGGATAGATATAGTATCCTTCAAAATAAAGCAAAATTTTCACCAATTTTTTTTTCTTGATCATTCATGATTTTTTGTGTCTAGCCTGAGTATTTGAAACAACATTTCATATTATTAACATAATTTTTCCTCAATATTTTGGAAAACTCATTCTGAGTAAAAAAATGATTGTATTTTTATCTCTACCAATCCTCATTAAGATGATATTTTTTACATAACAAATATCATATTTTTTTAAAAATCATAAATATGCCATTCTTAATGTCTTGAAATAGTATAATTAATTGACACAAAATAAATATATCATACATTTACATTTGTGGAATGATGAAACAACCATCACTTGACTAACTACTATAAATACAATGAAATAAGTTTCTTTACATGAAAACATTATTATCCATGATAAATTGAATAATCTATTTCCACTTTAATAAGTCTTATTTTAAACAATAAGGCCTTCATTTTGTTTACACACAATGTACAATTTTTTTTTATCAAAGAATATAGCAGGTTTCTTTATATATGTATCCACATAAAATTCATATAATGAATGTTCATATTATTATCCATTGGAATAAAAATAAATCCTCTATAATTATACAACCCCAACTTGGTTGAATGATAGTATTCCCTACTACAAGAGATAATGATTTAAAAATTTTGATCTCATCCTTATAAAATCCCATGGATACCATCCTAGGCTTGTAACTTCTACTATCATCAACACCATAATTTGACCATAAAATAACCTTATTTTTAGGATCATTCTTTCTGAGAGGTAAATCAATTATCTCCCTGGTGTTATTCTCAGGAATCTATTTTAAATCCTTCTTTATCGGAAACTCCAACTTATTGGATTCCTCAAGAAAAAACACTTTTTCTAGGATATTATTTCCCAAAATTAATAAAGAATAATAACTTTTAGTTAGATCCATACCCATATATAGGTTATATAAATCTTTTATAATAATGAAATTATGCAAGTTATTCTACACTTTCCTTAATTTTATCCTATGAAAATTCATTTTATATCGATCTAGATCAAACATTGTAACACCCTGAGATTTTTTGAATTAATTTTTTTTTCAAATTAATTTATCCATTTGATATTTTTCATTTCACATGACATTGTAAATAGTTATATATATATATATATATATATATATTAAAACACCAAATCAAACATTCCTTTTATGCGCAAAACCAACATATATTTCCTTACACGTAATACTGACATAGATTTCACTACCCACAATACCAACGTGGATTGTACTACATGCAATACTAACATGGATTTTTCTACATGAAATACCAACTTTAATTGCACTACCCATAACACCGATTGGGCATACATTGTGCCCAACACTGATGTTTCTACAGAAAAAATATTTATTGTTATATTTTTTTTAAATGAAATAATTAAAACCTATATGTTTAACATAATTAAATGAATAGTATTAAATAATTTTCAAATATTATTTTGAATTTTTATATATATATACATAACATATTGATAATGGAAGTTATTATTTTTGGTAAATCCCTTCTATGCTTAAAAATACTATCTTCTAGAATGAACCAATTTTAATAATAAAACTAATTTGAGACACATTTAGAAATTTATTTTAATGAAGTAATATTAATAAGTAAATTTATAATTCCTATATTATCATAGAATTAATTTTTGGGATTTTGTTTTCAGAATCATCGTCTTTAAATGAATCGAGAATAATTTTTCATTTTAGTGACTAACTGCCTTTTCATTTAAATAATTATTAATAATAAATAATATAAAAAATTGTTTTAGGTTAAAATTAGTTCAATTTTAAATCTATTAATACAATTTAGGTCATTATAATGAATTTCACATCGAAATTGAATTAAAAAAATAACAAATTTTTCAACATTTTTCTTACTTTAAAAACCTATTATTTCGTCCGGTATGGGGGATTAGCCTTAACCATACATTTTATTCTTTTTAGTATTGAATTTTTAAATAATAATAGACAACATTTAATTAGTATAATATTTATATTTCAATAAGGTCAAATTGTTTTTTTACCCAAAATATTAATAAAGGTGAAAAACGTAATCATGTCGATTAATGTCAAATTAAAAACATTTATGGACTAACCCTCATTATTAGGGACCCAAATGACCTATTAACTTGTAAAAAACCCATTATATGGACTTTATTTTGAAATAAAACTTCAATTATTGATTTATGTTTCTTTTTAATGACTGATGATACATATGAATATGTGTACACCTAGCTTGATTTTAGAAATTCAAAGTAATTCATTTTCCATCACTATAAAAGGACATCGCCTCTCATTTTTATTCACACCTATAAAACCCATTAGGATCATCCAATATCTAATAAATAAAATTAAAAAAATCAGTCCCTTACTCCTTTAATAATTTAGTTGGGAAAATGGAAATATAAGGAATCATTTTGGAACAATCCCAAAGGAGTTACCTTATTAAGAGGTAACATCTTATCTCAAGTCCTTTATTTTATTTTCCTTATCCACAACCTAAAAATAAATTTATTCTTTGATTATATAACAAAACATGTATCCCCGATATTCTTGTATTAGTTTATCAAAATGTTTTAACCTAAAATTACATACACCCCCATCTATTGTGTAACAAATATACTAATTCTATGTACGACATACTACAGCCTCACGAAATGTTTATTGTTCATTTTTTCATGACCACATACCATTGTGACCATTATGATGAACAATATTTTTATATATGTCTTATATTATATTTATTATTTTTTTAATCTTATTTATTCCTTTTTATAATACTTTTCTTTTTTTTAGTTTCCATTTTATTTCAACATGATAATTAAATAGAAATAACATTCATGCGTACGTATGACCTTCCGTCTCCAAGAATAGCGTATTCTATTTTATACATATATATTATATATATTATTATAAAAAATATATACTGAATATACATGATATTTATATTATGGAGTACATTCTGTAAATAAATATATAATGTATAATTTTCAATTATATAACAGACTAAGACGCAAGTGAATCATAAAGTGAATATAACTTGTAGTGAAACCATAACATATGACTGTTAACAAATTGGTAATATAAGGTTATAATTAAAAAATATATGGTATTAGATATAATAATATGGTTTTATAAAATATTTATAATAAATTTATATTTATTACACATTTGGTTTCAACACGTATGATGAGAGTCAAGACACAAGGTAAGTGGATTTTATCACACTTTTTACTACCATGAGATACATGATTTTTCCCACACTTCCTTTTTGGGTGGTTTATGTAATTCCCAAGATTGTATTATATATATTTTATGCTTATATTTATGGGTATTCACATATCCACTCTATAATCTTTCTTTCATGGGTATTATTTTTTAAAAATTACCAAATTGGTGAAATAGTTTTGTCTCAATTTTTTTCTCTAAGACTCATGTTTTTTTATGCACCTAAATACTCTCTCGAGGTGTATATAATTAAATTTCACATGTTATGTCATGAATAAAATTATTTTCATTATATTTTAAGCTTAATTTAATTTTCATTTCATACATGGACAATATTATCCCATGTTACCAAGTGACAAGACTTTATTGATGCAATCTCATCTCTTTTCAGGATTTTTTATGTTTATGCTTCATTTATTGAATTATTATGTTCCATCACTCATGAAATTCCTGAATTTTCTTTTCCTATATTTATTCATGATATATTCATGATGTGATACATTTTTCAACTCTGTGGTACATATGATAGTTAATAATCTGTTTTTAAAAAACCCGACATTACCCACTCTACGTTCTGAAATCTACGCTCGTTCAAAAAAATGATTTCTAAAAAGGGTTACCAAGAATATTCTAATAATATACTATGATAATTAAAATAAAATTTTACCCTTTTTTCTTTTACCAATTATTTAAAATGAATATTCTTGACAAATCTTGAATGAGGTAACTATATATCCTTTTTACCATGAAAATGAAATGTCCTTTTTACCTCATACGACATATACAAATTTATCTATCATCAATCATTTGAAGAATTATTTACATGTTTAAAGGTAATTTTTATAGATATTTTTTTAAAATATATTTCCAATGAAAATTGTTTTTAAAAAATTTTCATGCTTATTTTATATGTTTACAAGAAAAATGGTTTTCAAAATGTTTTTTATATTATTTTATAAATTTTTTCAAAATTGGTTTCCAAAACATTTTCAATATTATTTTATATGTTTTCTAGGAAAATAGTTTTCAAACATCTTTTATATTTTTTAAAAGAAAAGGTATTTTAAAATTTCTTCAATAATTATTTATATGTTTTTAATTTTTTTTAACGTAAAATGGTTTTCCAAATGTTTTCTAGAACTATTTAAATGTTTTCAATATATTTTAATGGAAATAATTTTCAAAATATTTTCATGTTTTATTTATAAGTTTTGAAATTGATTTTAATGAAATTGGTTACAAAAAGGTTTTGATGATTATTTTTTACGGTTTCAAGTAAAATCATTTCTAATGATATCGAGTCTTTATTATAAGTTTTTAATGTATTTTATATGAAAATTATTATCAATTGTTCTTATGTATTAAAAAACCCCTTTTCTAATAATAAAGGATACTTTTCTCTAGGAATGTTTTTTAAAGACATTTCCAAATAATTCTCAATATAAGATGTAATATATTGATGCCACTAAATACCTTATAGAAAGTTATATAAAGTTTCTATTCATATCCTTTCTATAAATTGGTAATGCTTAATGTAAGGGACTTTATGAAACCCATTTATTTTTCATGGGTTTTATTTTTATAAAATCGATTTATCCCTCAGGAGTTATATGTTTATGAAATTTTTTTCTAAGCCATATGATATATGTTTATGAAATCTATTTCTATTTCACAGGTTATTTGAAATATATTTCTCTTTTATGGGGTATTCTTTTTGATGAAATGATTATGAAACCTGTATCTTTTTCCAAATGTTTTGATATGATTACATGTTTATGAAACCCAATTCATTTCATTACTTATGATATGATTTTTTATGATTTTATGGAACATGTATGTATTATTTAATTATGATATTCATGGGACATAGACCTCCCTCCAATGAATTGGATAAATATTTATATCTCCAGAGATATATTAAGATGCTTTTGAGTGTAATAATTTCCAATAAAGATGAGAACAAGAGTGAACAATGACTACTAAGATGGTATAAAGAGTGAAATCATGCTACTAAGATGGCCATGGGGGTGAAACATGAATACCAAGATGGTATGTGAAGTGAAATGATGCAAAAAATATGTCAAAGATAGTGAACCATTTCTTCTAAGATTGTATTGGGAGTCATCCCCTAATACCAAGATTGTATTGTAAAAAATGCATTATCTACTATTGTAATCATATTATATTCTTATGTGATTTCTACAATTACATGTTTTATTCCTATGTTATGATTTCAAGGATTATGTTCTTCATTTCCTTGTGATTCATGTGTTATGAACTTCCAATATTTATTATGATTTATAATATGAAGTGTATGATCTTCAAATTTTATTCTCATGTTACATGCCATTTTTTCATGTTATTCTTATGTATTTTCATTTACTTACCCTTATTGATAATCTAAGCTCACCTTTTTCTTAGGTTTCCTTTCCCCAGGTTATGATGATATTTTTTTGGTAGAAGTTCTAAAGGTGGAGGTCCTTATGAGAGATGTTAAATATCTTCCACTATGATAAAATATTTTGATTCCGTGTTTCCATGGACACTAAAATAATATGGTCCTTGGGCAAGAGTTTTTTAATGTACTAAATGTTCACATAAAATGATATAATATCCATTTATCTCAGGCATGGGTCCCCAAAGTTGGTATCAAATAAAATGTTTATTCAACCTTTGGAAACTTGGATGAAAAAAAAATTGAATATCACTAGTTATATTTTTAAGGATATTTCTTTTGATGTCTCTAAGGATAAGTATAAGGATGTGTTAATGTGTAGGAAAATGTCCTGGAATTATGGTGAAGGATAGAGTGAGTGGTGTCTATGAAATACATCCCTGTCTAGATATTACAAGTGGATGTAAATCTATAATAGATGCTCCATTGGGGTAATAACTCCAAAAATATGTTCCAGGCCTGACTAGGGGTTATCTGGTACATGATAATGGGCCTTACTACACACCTGTTTTTACATTCCTGGTGGATCATTGGGAACTCTCAAACATTTCATAAACCATTATGAAATATTTAAATTTATGTCATCTATGAATAACCTAGGATGAACCTAGGATGTCATAGATTAAGGAAGGTGTAATGATTTATACATCCTATATTTAATTTTTTTTTGACTATGTGGTTTTCTGTAATGTTAAGTTATACTCACACTATGCTTCATGTTTTAGACAATGACGGGGAAAAGTAGGAACTAGATTATTGTTTAATGTGATGGATAGTTTACTAATGATAATTCACGTGGTTTGATCACTTGGGTGATATAAGTTTTGATCATTCCTAATTATTTTTCACATTGCATGATTAACAATGTGTACCTTACCGAACTCTCAAAATCACCAAGGAAGAGAAAGAAGAATATCTTCATGATTTTGGGTAATAGATACCATGGAGTACAAAATAATTGATTTTATGTTATGTGAAAATTGTGGAAATAATCACATAATTTATTTTATTAGAGGAACAGGAATATGATTTGACTTCGGTAAAAAATGACACAAAGTTAGTGATTGTAATAGAAAAATTAAGAGTTCGTTTAATGAAACGGATGGGAATATTGGACACCCAAAATCATCATCAAAGGTTACATGTTTTATGTGTGGAGTAAAAAATAAGTATGAAACTCAATGTCCCTAGAAGAATGCTCTAGAAAATCACCAGAAAGGTTGTACAAGTAACAGTCTCATTGTTGATAATGAAGAGACTACATGTGAAATGTAAAAGGAAAAATGAATTATGATGATGTAGCCTAGAAAATGTATTGAGGATGATGTATTTATGTTTATATGTATTTGGATTCAAGATTTACGTTATATGAAATGTTAAATGTATAAGGACTATTCAGTTTAGTTTTTTTATGGATTTAAGAGAACATGTTCAATGGTTCTGATAGAAGAGAAAAGTGATATAATGGAATAGTGATGTCCATGAAAAACACATGATTAAGGGAATGGTAACCCTTAATATGTTTCTCATGTTATGATAATGTTGTTTGGATAATGATATGTGGGATATTAATAAGTAAAGTGGACAATGATAATTACCTTAGAACTAATTATACACTTTTTGAAAAGTAGTTTATGCTATAATGAATGAATTTTACATGCTCTTGCATTTTTGGAATATATCCAACAATATATGGAATAAATAAGCATGCAAGTTTTCTAGAAGTATTTATGGTAATTTTGTGTATTACCATGTTTTAAGAGAATATTTGATGAGTGTATTCATATATTTGGATTGTGGCAACCAATGGATACTTTCTGACATATAGAGGAATCAATTCTATGATGATCTCATTACTTTCTTTCTAAAGGTTTGTACTTTCATCATTGGGATGGGTTGTTAGGTTATCCATTTATTGAAATTTTATGTTAAAATTATGAAGAATTAAGGATGATTAATTTGTTATATCTCCAAATGATGATTTATGCATATTGATATCCCATTGAAACTACATTGACTCAATCAAAACTGATGAAAATGGGATTTAATATCATGGATTTGATTCTTTGTTAGTTATTTAGGAATGAAAAAGTCACCTTAATTTTTTGAGCAATAGGTGAAGTAGATCAAGGAACAACTAAGGGTGAAGTTGTCTTAAAATCATGAAAGTTTAAATTTTAATGAAAATTTTATAGAATTAATAATGTAGATCTTTTAACCAAAAATTCTACCCTATTAATTTCATTTTCAATGAATCGAAAGGTCCATTAGATTATCAAATATTTATAGATTTCTGAATTTTAACTTTCTCCTGAACTTGTTCTCTATCACTCTCCATCAGAACATGATAGTGATATTTATCTTCCATGTCCTTGTATTCACTTCTAACCTATGTTTTCCTATGTGGAAACCCAATTATATGTTAATTTGGGTAACCATTATAGTCCCCACATTACCTTTTAAAGGATGTTTTAGTATTCATAATTGTATTGTGGTTTTCTTGGAATGAAACATTCAAGTATTAAACATTTGATAACACAGATGAATTTTATGGAAAAAATTCATTTTATGGGGCGTACAATGTATCATCTTGAGATTTTGTGGATTATTTTTATCAAATTTATTTATCTTATGGATATTTTTCATCTGACATATAAATTGAAATAGTTTATATATATATATATATAAAAACACTAAGTAAAACATTCCTTTGACAAGAAATACCTAGTTGTATTGGATTGCATGAAATACCGACTTTGCTTATGTTCTATGCAATACCTACTTGGATTAAGATACATTCAATACTAACTTCGCTTGTGCTACATGAAATACTAACTTGGACTGTGTTTCCCACAATATAGACATTGCGTATGTTTCATGTAACACTAATATTTTGACGAAACATCATTTCATCGTAATATTGTTTTTGAAAAATGACATACATATAACCAAGAAATCAAACAAATTAATTACTATAGTAATAACTACTTCTAAAATAATATTTATAATTTTTTTATATTGATAAAGCATATTGATAATGAATGATTTGATTTTTGGTAAAACCCTTCTATGTTTAAAAATAGTATTTTCTTGAATGAACCACTTTTAACAATAAAATTAATTCTTGAAACATTTAGAAATTTAATTTTAAAAATAAAAAACATTTTTGAATTGATATTTCCTAAATTATATTAGGTTTAATATTTGGAATTTTCTGAGAAACATCATTTGTTAATGAGTAGTGAAAAATATTGCATTTTGGTTAATAACTGGATTTTTGTTTAAATAATTTTAATATAAAATTATACATTAAATTTGTTTTATGTTGAAATTAGATAAATTTTATATCTATTATTAAAATTTATGTCATTATAACCAATTTCACTTTGAAATTTAATATTAAAACATAACAAACATTTGAACATTTTATCTACTTTAAAAACTCATTATTTCATCGTGGCTTTAGGATTAACATTAATATTAAATTTTCCACTTCTTTGAATTGATTTTTAAAAACAAACATAAACCATTTTTATAAATATAATATTTATAGTCTAATAATATACAAATATTATAAAAAATGTTAGTATAAGTGATTAAAATTAATCACAATGATTAAGGTCAAATTAATCTTCAGTAAGGACAAAACCTCAATCATAGGAATGCAAATAACCTATAAAATTTTACAAAACCCATTTTATTTCACAAATTCTGCCATAAAACTTCCACTATTGATTTATTTTTTTTTGGTATGACTTTTTTGAGGTAAGAACATGTGTACACCTAACATGTTTTCCAAAATTCCATGTTAGTCATTTTCCTTCCCTATAAAAGGCCTCCAACTCTCCCTCTTCTTTTCACTTATCAAACCTATTCGGGTTAGCCATGTTATTTCCAATCCACCTAAAAAATCCTTATATTACTCCAAGAATCCTTTACTTTGGTAGAAGGCAATCCAAATAATCATTTTGGCACAAACCAAAAGGAGTTACTAGATTAAGAGGTAACATCATCTCTCAAGTCCTTTCTATTATTTTCGTTCTCCACCCTTCCGAATATCTTTTTTCTATGTTTATATAAAAATATTTTTCCTAAATATAATGGTACTTTTTTATGTAAATTCTTTTACCTACACTTACTCACACCTCCATGTAATGGGTAATGAACATACTGTTTTTTTGTACGGTGAACTGGTGACTCATGAAACGATGATTGTTCTTTTTTTCATTACGACATACCGTGGTGGAAATATGATAGAAAATCTATTTATATATGTCATATATTATATTTTATTATGTTTTTAATATTTATTATTCCTTTCTACAGCACATATCTTTTTTAATTTCCATTTTTTGTTAATATGATATTTTCATTTGAGGATGTGTGGACTACCGCCTCCTCAAGGAAATGTGATTCATTCATACACTTCATGGATGTATAATGTATGGGTTTAATGAATACATATGATATATATATTATATAATAATTATAATATAATAATTATATATATAAACATATATGACGTCTACATTTCTTCCTTTTAACATGACAATTAAATAGAAATATTCATATCGCGTACATAGGTCATACCGTCTTCGTGGATGGTGTATTCCGTTTCACTACTATATATTCTATAGATTATTATAATAAACATATAATTTATATAAATATATTTATATCATGGTTTAAATTATTTAAATCTTGATATAAATTATAAATACCAATGATATAAGAAATTATGACATGTGCGAATAATAGAGGGAATATTACTTGAAGTGAAACATTAACATAGGATTGTTATCAAGAGAGTATTATAATGTCATAATATAGAAATATATGATATTAGATATAATAATATGGTTCATTAAAATATGTATAATTAATTTTTATTCATTATACATGAGGTTTCAATGTGTAGGATCAGATTCAGGACACAAGGTAAGTGGATTTAATCTCACTTTTTATTTTCATGACATACATATTTTGTTCAACACTCTTTATTTTTGTGTGTTGTATATACTTCCCATAAATATATTAAATTTATTTTATAGTTATATTTTTTTGGTATTCTAATATACATTTTATGGTCTCTCTTTCATGGGGATTAATTTTAAAAAGTAACCAATTTGGTGAAATAGTTTGTCCAAATTTTCCTTCTTTGTGACTCATGTTGGGTTATGAACCTAAATTCCCTCTCAAGTTGTATATACATCGATTTCACATAGTATATCACATAACTCATTGTTATCATGATATTTTATGATTTGTGTAATTTTTTTCCCCACATGGAGAGTTTGATCTCATGTTACCATGTGATAAGAGTGTATTGAATCAATCTCATCACTTTTCAATATATTTTATGTTTATTCTACCATTGATAAATTCTTATGTTGCATATCATAATAAATTCATGAATTTTACTCTCCTTGGTTAATTAATGATATAATAATTTAATGGTACATTTTTTTACTCTTTGGTATATGAAATAGTTAATAATGTGTTTTTAATAAATCCCGACATTTCCCACTCTTCCATCAGAATTATATATTCCTTAAATACGTTATTTTCTAAAAATGTATTCCATTAATATTCATCTAATATCATTTGACCATTAAAATTCATGTTTACCCTTTTTTTCTTTTACCAATGTTTTAAAATAAGTATTTATATTCCTTTCCAAATTATGCAATTTTTTATCCTTTTTAACCTGCAAAAGGAATGTTATTTTTACATCATATGAAATTTATGGATTTATCCACAATCAATTCTTTTAAAATTTCTTTTCAAGTTTAAAGGTTATTTTTTAGAATTGTTTTTAAATATATTTTCCTAGAAAATGGTTTTAACTATTTTTTGAAGCTTATTTTATATTTTTTCGAGGAAAATTGTTTTCAAAATATTTTTATGATTCTTTTATAAGTTTTCAAGAAAAATCATTTTCAAAAAAATTTCAAAATTATTTTATTAGTTTTTAAGGAAAAATGTTTTCAAAACTTTTTCAATATTATTTTATATGAGTTCAAGGAAAATGGATTTAAAATAATTTTCAAGAATTATTTATAATTTTTTAGAAATATTTCAAGGAAAATAGATATGAAAATGTTTTTAAGTAATATTTACAAGTTTTCAAAGTATTTTTAATGAAATTATTTTCAAAAAAATTTAAAAAATTCTTTGTATTTTTTCCAATTTTTTTCAATGAAAAATATTCTTAAAATATTTTGAATATTATTTTATTATATTTCAAGGAAAATTATTTCAAATGATTTCAATTCATCATTATAATTTTTAAAGGTATTTCAAATAAAAACTATTATCAAATGGTTTTATGTATCGAAAAATAATTTTTCAATGATAAAAGGATATTTTCGGCAAGAAATGTTTGTGAATGTTATTTGAAAATTATTTTCCATAAAATATGACATCTATTTATGTTACTCATTCCCTTCTAGTACATGATATAATGGTTCCATTCCAATACTTTATATGAATGGTTTATACTTAATGTCATGGAATTTTTGAAACCCATTTCCATTTCATGGGTTTTATGTTTATGAAATACATTTATATCTCATGGGTTATATGTTTATTAAATATTTTTCTCTCTCATGGGTTATATAATTATCAAATACATTTCTATTTTATGGGTTATATGAAATTAATATCTATTTAAGGGGTTGTGATTTTAACAAAATTATTATCAAACTCGTATCTTTTTCCACTAGCAATGATATGATTACATGTTTATGAAACCCATTTAATTTCAGGAGTTATGATATAAGTATTTGTTTTTTTGGAACATTTATTATAAGGACCCATCCTTAAACATTACATAATCTTAAATTAAAAGGATATTTTCATGTTTAGATATTTTGAGAATTAGGTCATAACATTTATATAACTACATAAATATTACATGTAGACAATTCTACTCAGTATCCACTTTTTTTATAAAATAAAAACTCTTGAAAAAAATAGTCATGTATAGTTCCATGTTTTAGAATGCATGACTTTTCATTGATCTTATCATTGACCCTTAATCATCTTTATGTCTTGTGGAAAACATTTCAAAAACTAGGGATGAGAATAAAAAGATCAGTAAGGGATATAAAATAAGGAATAAAAACATTATCCCATCAATAAATACAAAACAATGAAATCATACTTTTCAATCAAAACATACATCATGAAATCATAAGATTTATGAATAACACACAGAAATCGTAAACCATAAAGGTAACTTGTCGAATCCATATAAAACATACATTGTATCTATCAAAGATACATAGGGAGTCACATTTGGAATACCCATCATAGTATATTCCCTAAATCTCTTAGGAGAAACATTCACTTTTATCTCAGTCATGTTACCCAATTATTTGGAGAGCTATCTCATGCTCACCCGCCCTAGGTTTATCACAGAACTACCCATATACGTGAACAATACACAATATCCATAACATATACACAAACCATAAAACCAACATAATTTAATGATAATATTTCTATATTGTAATCAAAATATATCATTTCAAAATACTGACAAAATCAAAGATTTTATCAAACTATTTAAAATATTAAATATAGAGCTTTTTGAATCAAAGTGTCCCATACTAATTTGAATCTTTTGAAAGATATTTAAATTTCAAAACATTCATTTCCATTTGAATGTATTAATGAAACCATTTTTAAAACATGAAAATTAACATGAATGATTTAAAAGAATAAACCTTTAAAACATTTAAAACTATATTTTAGTTAAAGAGTTTCTATCAAAATGAGTGATCTGAGAATAAATATAATTAATAAATAACATTTAATCATAACTTAATTGTATCATGAGGATTAAGGTATTCATGATATAATATGCCAAAGGACAGTATATACACTATATAAGAGTGAATTGGTGCATATCAACAATGAAGTCTCAATGGAAATGTTAAGTGAGATGAAATCCCTTATAAAGAAGGTATCTTTTGATTAAAGATAAATATGTTACATAATTATGTTTGAAAAATATAAATACACCAAATATAAGTGGATATTAAGTGTAAACCAACAATAGGTTATTCACACATATTCATATCACTACATAATCATGAAGATGATGTTTTACCCAAAAATTGAAATTGGGTTAAGAAGTTTTCTTACAGAAATTCGTCATCCTAACGACGTCACTTTAAAATTAAGAAAATAAGTTGATGAGATAGAAAATTATATCTCATCACTTGGATATAAATTTTACATTAATAACTATATATAATAACATATCCCAACATAATAAGATGTAAATAAAAATACATAACAAAAAGAAGTCTTTTAAAAAGAGGTGGGTGGAAGGATCCCTTACCGATTTGGTAACTTACGAAACATACACCCCATGAAAAAAAATAACACAATGAATATGTAAATACCCATAATTAAATTATATTACAAAAATAATTCAATCAGGGGAAACAAATCCACCACACAAAAAAAAATAGTGGATAATATAGTATCAATCTCACGAGAATTAAAACTGAGATGAAAAAACCTTACCACGTTGTAATCAATCAAGTCGTATGAGAAGAATTTAATAATTCCAAAATTAATCCTATAATACCATGAATATAAATATAATGTTGATAATATATATCAAATGGAAGTACAAAATACACCACATGGAATAAATAAGTGTCGAAAAATATAAATCTCACGGAATTAAAAGTGATATAAGAAATCCCTTACATCGTGCCCAACTTGACATGTATGTTCTGTGTTCATCATAAATAATAAACATAAGTTAATTTATACATGCTTAATATCCTTTTTAATGATTATTATTACTTTTATATCACTTATTACCTTGCAATAAAATTTATTAAATTATTTGAGTTCATATTAGACATTTGGTCGTTGTTCAGAATTTGATTTAAAAATGAACTTGTTATAATTACAATTTGTCCATGTGGTCAAAACTCCACTATCTCCAAAATTATATTAATGATTTTGATATCATATATATAATATATATCCAGTGTTTATATATATATATATATATGTATATATAATAGTACATAACATTTTGGAGATAAGAAATGAAATGCACCGTTCATGAAGACGGTAAGCCGTGCATACGCATGAACACTACTTTCATTTCTATTTAATATTTAACGAAATGAAAACATAATGATACAAAGGTATATTATAATTATAGTATAATATCATATGATATATATGTTACATTATTTCATTAACTCCATCATTATACGTTTCATTTATCTCATGAACGAATCATATCACCTTGAGGGGCGGTAGTCCGCACTTCCTCAAATGAAATTATCGTGTTTACACATATTGGAAGGAATAAAGGTATGTTTTTAAATAATAAATACAGAAGAAAATATAAAAAATACAAAATATATATCACATATAAATACAGTTCTATCTTAATGGCCATCATAAGAGTCAGTAGGAGATAATAGAACAATCATCACTTCGTAAGGCGTTAGTTTTCCATTTACAGAAATAGTATGTTCTTCACCCAATAGATAGAGGTGTGTATAAGTGTAGATCTAATACTTCTTAAAACAACATCATAGTATATTGAGGATAATTTTTATGTTATAAAAGACAGTAATAAAAAGATTTTATTGGTTGGAGAAGTTAAATAAAAGAAAAGAACCTAAGAGAAGACGCTACCTATAAATTGGGTAACTCCCTTTGGTTTGAACAAAAAGGGTTACTTGAAGTGTCTTCTCCCTAAGGTAAGGATTCTAGGAGGAGGATAGGGATGTATGTATCTTAATTGGGTAGATTTTAAATGAGCCAAAAGGACTGATAGGTGTGAGGAATTTTTTAGAAGTGAGGTATTTTTATAAGGGAGTGGAGGGGCTCTTTAGAAAAGTTTGAAACAATTATTTTATTATAACCTCATCGTTGGTTTCAAAAGGAAAAATAATCATTTAAGTAAAATTTAAGATTACTCATGGTCTAAATAAAATCATCCAATAATAATTGGATAGGTTTTGGATATTTTTTAATATTTATAATCTTATTTATTTAAATCATTTATTAATGAGGTAAATATTGCATCATTATTGTGTCATAAATAGTTTAACTTATTTGATGTCCTAAAATTATAAAATAAATACCATTATATAGGAAATCATTTTATCTTTCTAAAAAATATTTATGGTCTAAATTATAACTTACATAACCCAATGTGAAAATTTAGTTAGTAAAAGATATTTGTTTATGTCATTTTTGTCTTTACTTTAAATTAATTAATATAAGGTTTTATTATTACTCCCATGTGGCTCCATGGGGTCCCAAATTCAACCCAAGGACGCCCATGGTCGGATATGTATCAGAAAATAAGATTATGACACATGTTAGTGTGATTTATTATTATTGATATATTATATTGTACCCATATTTATTATATTTACCCTTTAATCATGGTAAATAAAATATTTACTGAAGAAAATATTTAAAATGTCTAAAAATAAAAGTTACATATTGACATAATTTCGACCTAATTTTTTCTAAATATGTAATAAATTTTTCTAATTGCAAAACACTGAAGTGGAAGAAATTAATTTAATATTAATTCCCGTTGTCAAAACAAAAATCATGTTTTTTAGAAATAATAACTATCAAAAGGTTGACACTTGTTTATATCCAATTTCAAAGTGAAATTAATTTCGATGACCAAAATTGGATTAATTGGTAAAAATATATTCTAATTACACTTCAAACCTAATTAAAAATATAATATAACCATATAAATAAGTTAGATTAAAATGAACTTTTGAATTAAAAATCAGTATTTTTCACTATTCATTAAAAAACTAACTTTATTAGAAAATACAAAAACAATTTACCCAATGTAAATTTTCATTTCCCGGATCTAAATAAGAATTTTAATTTTTAAAATAGAACATATAAAAATAATCAAAACTATATTTAAAGAGAGTCCGCCGTCAAAAGGTGGTAAATTGACTTTTAAAGAATATTAGAGTATTTATGCTTAGATTCATTCACATTTTAAGACTCTAATATTTATTTGATAAAAGTAAAATTATTCAACAAACATGTACAATCATATTTTATTTAGTTATATTCATTCTCTCTATTACAACAGTTAGGCATTAACTACCATTTAAAATAATAATATTATATAATTAGTGTGCAAAGTAAGATTTCAAAGAAACATTTTGTTGTATACCAGGCATGCCATCGAACATAGCATCCTCTTAAAAGTAAAATTAATATTCAATTCAAAAATATTAATAAATATGAAAATTTTCATGTTCTTTATTTACTTGGGTTGTTACATCCTTCCTCCCTTTGGAAATTGTGTCCTTGCAATATTAAAATTGGGCCCATAAACATCATTTAATGTCCCACATCTAAAAAAGTCTCAATCAAACCATCACTTTAAAATAAAGAAAAATAAAAACAAAGGTTACTTGATAGAAACTATACTAGGATTCCATGTAGGAAAACATGGATATGGAAGGGAAAAACCATCATGTTCTGTTGGAGAGTGATAGAAAACATTATTATGACATAGTTATCCACCAGAAAATCACAAACTTGTGATATGTTAGGTGGAATTTGATAATCCAGTAGGAAATGTAAACTGACAATGTTTTTGTTTTATGTTCCTTTTCATAATTTGGAGAATTAATTTACTACATAGAATAAGAACATAATAAAATATACCTACCTTCAAGTAGAGTGTCATCCATTAATTATTTTCTACCAAAAACTAATATTTTCTCCAAACAATGATTACTCAAAAAGACATGGTCACATCGAAAGCGCAAAAAATAACTTCTAGAAAATCACATAATCCATAAAAAGGATCTATATATTTCCCTTATCTTTATAAATTAACCAAAACAATAAATATGGTTAGTATGATATCATATAACCCCAAAATTATAATCCTCTATAAGAAGAAATACTACTCTTAATCTCTAAAATTAAACAAAAAGTACCCAAAGTTCAAGAAAGACCATTCAATACATAATTGTCCTTAAAATTATTCAAAATAATCTATACTAAGATTAAAACCCAATATATAGAAGTATTTAATAACAAAGTCTTCCATAGTAAATATTAACATTTAACTCCAAAAATATAGACTACTCTTAATGTCTCATACAGAAGCATAATTAACCAAATCACATATTCTCTATGATAGGTTAATCATTTACATAAATAACCCAAATCTTTATATGTACACAATAAAAAACAGATATTCTTTTAAAATAAATTTCCATAATTACTCCTCAATTTAAATCCCAAAGTATTCTATTTTCCATAGGCATAGATTGTTTCCCAAAAATATTA
Source organism: Viscum album (assembly GCA_963277665.1). Taxonomy (NCBI): domain Eukaryota; kingdom Viridiplantae; phylum Streptophyta; class Magnoliopsida; order Santalales; family Viscaceae; genus Viscum; species Viscum album. Next base: position 1,757,420,352 of record OY728137.1, read on the forward strand.
AAAATCTTCCAAAATAACCTTTATCACATAATCACTAAATCATTTTACTATATTAAGGATATTCATTTAATAAAACATAAGTTCCCAAAATCAACTTATTATTGATCCATAAAATCATTTAACTAAAAATAATAAGTCATACTAACTAGGGACATTACATAGTCTAGTGGTAGGTGATAAATCTCAATCGCACTTTGGTTGTGGGTTCGATTCCCACAGCTTTATCCAACATAAGGGGTCGTTACACGGTCTGTGTGTTTTCCTTTTTTAAAAATTATAAAATAAACATAACATGTTTTATCCTTAAAGGTTTTCTTATATCGTTCATTTTCATCCCAACACATTAAGACCTCAACATCTTATATATTGTCATTTTTTTCACCACCATATAATAAAATAAAACTATTCCAAAAATAAATAACATCATACCTTGATCATGGTGTCCATATGGTTTCATCATCATCTTGTTCACGTAGGTAAAAGGTCCAGGCATTACAAAAATTATTTAGAGATCCTTCAAAATCATTTGCTTCCTTCATCCAAATACACCTTGTACAACTTTGGTCATAAGGGTGTTCGCAGAAAAATAGTTTTGGAAAATAATCATCTATGACATATAATTTCAAAACATCTGATAAAACTTGATTTTTATAAAATAGTTGGATTGAGTTTGAGTTGAAACATTCAATCAGTGGTCCTTTTAAAATACCATAATTATGTTCTAGGAGAATATATTTTAAAATCCAATATAAATAGGTTGTGCAAGGTTCTCCTTCTTTATCGCCTTTTTTAAAATCATATTATGCTTCAAAATCTTGTGATAAGGTAAAATATTTGAAAATCCCTTGAAAATATTTACCTTTATTTAAAATATGAGAATATTGTGAAAATAGTATTTGATTAAATACAACCCATGATCCAAAATGATATCAGGGCATAGTGGAGGTGTTTGATATCTCAAACAATTGCTTTCAAGTGAGTTGTATGTTAGACAAATTTTCACAATCATCCAAACATGAATTTGCAATAATTATTGCAGGAAAGTCCTCAGGAAGAGATAGGAATGTCATTTGGTAACCTCCTCCTTCCATTTTAACTGACTTTATATGATCTTAAAAAGTTATAAAATAAGGATTTAACTGAAATAATAGACATAGGGACTAACCATGTGTCTAAGGAAAACTATTAATCCCTAAAGTTGTCCAAACCTCCCTCTGATACCAACTGTAAGGACCCATCCTTAAACATTACATAATCATGATTTAAATGGATAATTCACATTGAGGAACTTTTCAGGTGTATAGATTTAGAAAATTAGGTCATAAAATTTACATAACTACATGAATATTACATATATACAATTCTACTCTGTATCCATTTTTTCATAAAATAAAAACTCTTCAAAAAAGAGTCATGTCTAGTTGTATGTTTTAGACAGCATGACTTTTCATTGATACCATCATTGACCCTTAATCATCTTTAAGTCGTGTGGAAAACATTTAAAAAAGTATGGATGAGAATAAAAATCTCAGTAAAGGATAAAAAATAAGGAATGAAAACATTATCCCATCAGTAAATACAAAACAATGAAACCATACTTTTCAATCATAAAATAGATCATGAAATCATATGATTTATGAATAACACATAGAAATCAAAAATCATAAAGGTAACTTGTGGAATCCATATCTAACATACATTTTAGCCATCACAGCTACATAAGAAGTCACATTTGGAATACCCATCATAGTATATTCCCCAAATCTCTTAGGAGAAACATTCACGTTTACCTCTGTCACATTAAGCAATGCATTGGAGAGTTATCTCGGGCTCACCCGCTCTAGGTTTATCACAGAACTACCCGTATATGTAAATAATGCCTAATATCCATAACATATTCATACCCCATTAAACAAATATAATGTAAAGATAACATTTCCACATTGCAATCACAATATATCATTTCAAAATATTGAAAAAATCAATGATTTTATCAAACCATTTTCAAAAGAATTTAAAATTTTAAATAAAGAGATTTTTGAATCAAAATGTCCCACACCACTTTGAAGATTTTGAAAGAAATTTCAATTTCAAAACATTCATGTCCATATTAATAAATCCTTAATACTATGTTTAAAACATGGACAATAATGTGAAAGATTTATAGAATTAACCTTTAAAACATTTAAAACGATATTTTAGATAAAGTGTTTTTAAAAATATAAGAGATCCTAGAATACAAATAATTGAGGAATAACATTTATTCAGAACTTAATAATATCACGATAATAAAGTTATTCATTATATAATATGCCAACGGACAGTATATACACCATATAAGAGTGAATTGGTGCATATCAACAATGAAGTCTCAATAGAAATGTAAAGTGAGACGAAATCCCTTATAAAGATGGTATCCTTAGATTAAGGATAAGTCAATTACATAATTATGTGTAAAAAGATAAATACACCCAATATAAGTGGATATTAAGTGTAAAACCATCAGAGGTTATTCACACATATTCATAGCAGGACATAATCAAGAATTAAATGTTTAACCCAAAAATTGAAATTGGGATAAGAAGTTTTCTTATAGAAATTCGTCAGCCTAAAGATGTCACATTAAAATTCAAAAAATAATTTGATGAGAGATAAAAGGATATCTCATCACTTGGAAATATATTTTACATCAATAAGGATATATAATAACATATCTCAACATAATAAGATTTAAATTAAAATACATAACAAATATAACTCTTTTTAAGAGTAGGGTGAATGGTTTACTTGCCGATTTGGTAACTTACAAAACATACACCCTAAGAAATAAATATCGCACAATTAAAATGTAAATACCCATAAATTAAATTATATTACAGAATAAATACAACAATGGGATGTACATCCACCACACAAAATGAAATAGTGGCTAATATAGCATGAATCTCACAGGATTAAAAAGTGATATGAAAAAACCTTACAACATTGTAATCAATTGATTCATATGAGAATAAGTTGATAACAACAAAATGAATCACATAATACCTTGAATATAAATATAATAATGATAATATATAATAAATGGAAGTACAAAATACACCACATTCAATAAATAAGTGGTGAACAATGGAAATATCACGGAATTAAAAGTGAGATAAGAAATCCCTAACCTCTTGTCCAACTTGGATCGTATGTTCCTTGTTCATACTGAATAATAAACTTAAGTTAATATATACTTTCTTAATAACCTATTAAATGTTTATTATTACTTTTATATCACTTATTACCTTTAAATAACTGTTATTTAATTATTTGAGTTCATATCGGACATTTTGTCGATGTTCGGAATTTGAGTTAAAAATGAACTTGTTATAATTACAATTTGTCCATGTGGTCAAAACACAATTATATCCAAAATTATATTAATGATTTAGATATCATATATATCATATATATCCAGTGTATATATATATATCATAGTACATAACATTTTGGAGATAATAAATGAAATGCACCGTTCATGGAGACGGTAAGTCGTATGTACGCATGAACACTACTTTCATTTCTATTTAATATTTAATGGAATGAAATATTAATGATACACATGTATATTATGATTCTCGTATAATATCATATGATATATATATGTAACATAATTTCATTAACTCTATCTTTATGAGTTCCATGTATGTCAGGAATGAAACATATCACCTTGAGGGGGCGGTACTCAACACTTCCTCAAATGAAATTATCGTGTTTACACATATTAGAAGGCATAATGGTATGTTTGTAAATAAAAATTACATAAGTATATAGAAAACAAAAACATAATATATATCATATATAAATACAGTTCCATCTTAATGGAGACCATAATATGCGTAGGAGATAATTGAACAATCATTGCTTCGTGAGGCGTTAGTTTTCCATTCATAGAAATGGTATGTTTTTCACCCATTGGATGGAGGTGTGTGTAAGTGTAGTTTGAATCCTTATCAAAAAAAAACATCTTAGTATATTGAGGATTATGTTTTTATTATAAAATAAATGACTAAAAATATTTTAGGGGTTAGAGAAGTAATATAAAACAAAATAACTTAAGAGAATAGGTTACCTTTAAATCGGGTAACTCCCTTTGGTTTGAACCAAAAGGTTTTCTTGAAGTGCCTTATGTCTATGGTAAGGATTCTAAGATGAGGAGAGTAATGTAGGGAGATTAATTGGGTAGATTTTGGATGATAAAAAAGGCTTGAGAGGTGTGATTAATTGGTTATAAGTGAGGGATTTTTATAAGGGAGAGGAGGGGCTCTTTAGGAAAGTTTGAAACAATTATTTTTTATAACCTCATATCCAGTTTCAAAAGAAAATATAATCATTAATGTCAAATTTAAGATAAATCATGGTCTAAATAAAATAATCTAACAATAATTGGATAGTTTTTGGATATTGTTTTAATATTTATAATCTTATTTATTTAAATCATTTATTAATGAGGTAAATATTGCATCATTATTGTGTTGTAGATAATTTAATTTATTTGATTTCAAAAAATTATAAAAAAAATACGATGATGTAGGAAATATTTTTATATTACCAAATAATATTAATAGTTTAATATAAAACTTACATTACCCCATGTAAAAAATTGATTTACTAAAAGATATTTGTTTATGTCATTTTTGTCTTTACTTTAAATTAATTAATATAAGGTGTCATTATTACTCCCATGTGGCTCCATGGGGTCCCAAATTCGACCCAAGGATACCCACTATCAGATATGTATCTTCCAATAGAATTAGGACATATGTTAGGGTAATTTAATATTATTATAATATTATATTTTACTATTATTTACTATATTTACCCTTTAATCGTGGTAAATAAAATATTTACTCAAGTAAATATTTAAAATGTCTTAAAATAAAAGTTACCTATTTAAAAAATTTGGAACTACTGATTAAAAATATGGAATAAATTTTTATAAATTCAAAAAATATAAGTGGCATTAATTAATTTAAAATTAATTTCCGCTGTCAACACAAAAAGCGTGTTTTTTAGAAATAATAACTATCAAAAGATTGGCACGTGTTTATGTCCAATTTTAAAGTGAAATTAGTTCTGATGACCAACATTGGATTAATTGGAAGAAAAATAATCTAATTTATTTTTAAAACCAACTAAAAATATAATCTATCTATATATATAAATTTGATTAAAGGGCGCTTTTGAATTAAAATATAGTATTTTAAACTATTTATTATAAAATGAAATTTATCAGAAAAATACCAAAAATTTACCCAAAGTAAATTTTGATGTCTCGGATCTAAAGAATAATTTTATATTGTAAAATTTAACTAATAAAATTTTCCAAAACTAGATTTAAATAGGGTACACAATCAAAAGGCGGTAAATAGACTTTTAAAGAATTTTAGAGTATTTATGCTTGGATTCATTCGCATTTTAAGCCTCTATCTTTTATTGGATAAAAGTAAAAATATTCAACAAACATGTATAATCATATTTTAGTTAGTTATATTCTTTCATGCCAATACAATAGCTAGGTGTTTACTACCATTTAAAATAAGAATATTATATTATTAGTGTGCAATGTAAGATTTCAAGAAACTCGTTGTTGCATATCAGGTACGCCATCAAACATAACGTCCTATTTAAAGTAAAATTAATATTTAATTCACTAATATTAATAAATATGAAAAATTTCATGTTCTTTATTTACCTGGGATGTTACATGTATGTATGGTTTCATTATGAGATGGGTGAGACCTATATCTCCCTCCAATTCATTCGGTAAAGATTTATATCTCATGAGATAGAATTATATGGTCTTGGGAGAAAACCGTGTTTACTAAGATGGAAATGGGAGTGAACCATTACTACGAAGATGGTATGAGGGGTTAACTCATGCTACTATAATGGTCATGGGAGGGAACCACGACTACCAATATTATATGTGGAGTGAACTCATACTACTAAAATGTCCATGGGAGTGAACCATTACTTCCAAGATGGTAGGGGGAGTGAAACCATGCTACCAAGATGGGCTTAGCAGCAATTCCTTTGCTATGATTAAAATCATATTATATTCTTTTGTGTTTTCCATGATTCCTTGTTTTTTTACTATGTTATACTTTCATGGATTATATTCTTAATTTCCATTTTATTCATGTATTTTTAAATTCCAATATTTATTATGGTGTCTAATATGAAGGGTATGATCTTAAAATGTTATGCTAATGTTCCATACCCTTTATTAATGGTTTGATTACACATTTCATTTAATTACCCTTATTGAGCATTTTATATCACCCCTTTTTTATATTTTTTACCCAGTTAATGAAGAAAGGTTTTATGTTGAAGTAGTAAAGGTGGAGATCATTATGGTATATGTTTAAGATATTCCACCATTATAGACTATTTTGTTTGTATGTCTCCAAATACACTAAACTATTACGGTCCTTGATCTTGTTTTTATAATATACAAAATATTTACAAAAAATGATGTTATATCCATGTATATCAGGATTGGGTAACTTCAATACTCAATAGTTACTGAGATTTGAACAATATATTCTTCCAATATTATCCATATACATTATGTGATGAACCATGAACTATCATTTATAATTTATAATTTATAAACATCTAATAGAATTAATGTGATCTGAAGTCTATGAGACATAAAAATTCAATGTCTATATTTATATCAATTTATATTAAATGTTTATTATTTATCTTTATTGTACTTTTCCTATAAATTCTGGTCCATCACCAATGTCTAATCATTAAATATCCCATTTATAATCTGGATGAAATGTCATTTCACATCATGACATATGAAGATCCGATATTTTATTATCCATAGCCACTAAAATAATCATGCATGATATTTTTTCTAGAATATCCTTATCTTTGGAAACAATATATCTAAAGGATACTCTTACAAAGACCATTAGATGATAAAAATTTGGGTGAGTTTTCTATCTATAGAGATTTCTACAATTACAATTCTCGTCACACTAATGATCCTTGATTTATTAGGTAAGATTCATTATTTAGTAACTATTCCAATAATATCTTGGACATTTATAAATGAAAAATCATAATTTGTTTCCTTTTTATCAATGTATGATTCAAATATTCATGTATTCCATTGTAGTAAACTATTCTAGGAATATTATTTTCTTTCCAAATAACTTTTTATATGAAGAAGTTATCGAGACTTATGTTAGTGTACTCACCACCAATGTAGATACCTAGAATATCATATAATATACTTTATAACTTTTAATCATATATTTCAATTGAAAAAATACACCAAAAACCTCAAATTTATGTTTCAGGAAGAATACCCAATATTTTTTCTTGGGGTCATCAATTAAAGTTATAATATACTATTATCCTATAATAGAATTAATTTATGAATGTGACCACACATTTTTTTACACTCTATAGCTCCAAAAATTTTCATTTTCTTCCACTCATGTTAAATCTCACATTCTATTTCTTTCTATGTATAAAACTCTCATAAAATTGGAAGTTTGAATGATCATTCTATATCATCCAAATTACTACTAGAACCTTCACTAACATTTTAAAAAAGGTACCCATAATGTCATTGTCACATATCTAAATTTCTGTTTATTGATGTTCTAGTGAATATATATCCCACTACCCTTTAAATATACTATTTACTGAAATCTATTACTAATATCTCTTTGATAATGGATCAAGGATTCGTTTCCATACTCTAACCGAAAATATAGTTCCATATCCAACTCTATCCAACTGAACAATTGAAATCACATTCGTTTAAAGTCCTATAATATTTAAAACATATTTTATCCCAAGTAAAATTATATTCATCAACTGAATTTGGACACCTCCCTTCCCCCAAATATCAATAGATTCAACATTATATTTTTATAGTCTTCAGATATTTTCAACATAATATTTTAAATGTATACATTTTACCTAAAGAAGTAGTAGGATATTCCAAAATTTATTTTATATGATTCCTTAGGAGTTTTTTCACTTAAAATTATATTTTCACTACTCTATCTAGTTGTAGAAATGAATCATAAAACTCTATAATTTGGACTTCTATAATTTCCTTTGTATTCGTTCTAGTCTTTAATGTGATGAAATATTTTTCCATATTTCTGATAGGATGGATCGGGTCTTGTAGATTATTCTATACTATTCTATATAAACATTTCTTCTAATTCACTATGACCGATTTCATTAGGAAAGTTCCCTCCTCCATTTTTATTAGGTGAGTGCCTTTTTTTCTAATTACATCCTCACAAAACATAATTCATTTATTTTTATCCATTTTCATTATTATTATTACCTTTCCTATGTATTAAACACATCGAATGAAACATCAAGGTCATTCAATATGAGATAATTTTCCACCCACATACTCTAAAAGAAAAAATCTATCCAAGAAATTTTTTCAATAGGGACCTTTCTATATTATGATTCCATTACCTTCAAATAAAATGAATCCCACTAAATTAAAGAGGTAAAAATTATAATTCATTTAGACAACACCAGATTGATCCAATAATAATTATTGATAATTTCATAAAAAAATAAGAATCCAAAATTTCATCCACCATAGTACCACACTGGGTAAAATTAGTCAACATAAGTGTTCCTTGAAATATTACTATACATAAAAAAGGAATAAACTATTTTAGTCTTATAAAAAAATTTAATTGTAATTATATAAACCTATTTAATCTAATTAACATAAAAATTAAAAATAAATTATAACTATAAATGAAATAAACTAAAGGACTCAATAAGATTTATGTTGTTTCGATATTTTTCATATTTACATGGGGAATAGAATCAAAATATTTAACTTCATCAAAAGAAAAAAGATAGAAATAAATTTTTACTAGATAGAAACACATGTCATCAAATTTTATGGGTTATCAATATCTAACATTTTTTTCTCTATCCAATATATATTTAGGGTCCATCCTATTCATTAGGATTTAGAGATTTCATTCTTTTTCGGGCCTCTATATTTTTCATTTCGATATTTGTAATCTGAAAAAAATTGTTCATTGTTTAAAATGTTTTAAGGGCCCTCTTATGTTTCCCCTTCTGGTAGACAAATTGAAGCATGAGAAGAATATTTATAATCATATCAGAACTAATTATATTAGCTATCATTTCATTTTTGATTAGTGAATCATAGTGGAAGAAAGAAAAAGATAAATAAAATATTTAATCTAAGGAATGAATACTTATATAGAAGGAAAACCAATAAATTTTAATAAAAATACTAGTAGATATCACATATATATATACTATTTTTAAGCATAGAGGTTCATTTAGAAATGGCATGTCTCATTATCATTTTTATTATTAACTATTTTATTTTATTTGTTTTCTTTTATGTTGTATTCTATTTTATGAATAAGATTAATCTAGTAATGATATATACTTTATTTTTATTTCTTCTATAGTTCCATTTGTGAATTTGTTTTATTTTTATAATATATTATTGTGATTTCGTACTCACTGATGGAATTAGATCTTTTTTGTATGCACATCATTAATAATGGTTAATGTTTTTTAATTATATACTATTTTGGTTATATTTTACATAATATTGTAGTGATTATGTTATATTAATGCAAAAAAAATTCACAGGTTAACACTTTTCAGTAATGACAGCAGTTTTTATTTATTTGTTAAAGTTATTTAAAAATCTCAATAAGTTATTTCATTTTCCAATGTATTCAAACTCTATCCATCTCTTTTATCATTATTTATATTTTCTACATCTCTCATAAAATAACCTCATGGCAATTATTTTTGTAAAAGTTTATGGTATGAATTAGGGTTGTTTTCTAGAAAAAATATCCCCCAATTACTATTTTTATTATCATTTAATTATTTATATATCCTTTGGTGATTTTAGTATATTCCTATGGATATGTGGTAGGAATATTGAAGGACAGATGAGGTTCAACATTTTTTGTATTAAACATATAATATGTTTTTTCCTTTTTTACTATCACTAGTTTTTCAGATTATAATTGTAATTGTCTAACATGATTTGTTTTCTATGTTAATATTTACGCTATTTTACAAATTAATGGATAATATCAGGTTTAAAATTTCTATAATATAATAATTTTAAAAAAAATTAGGAATTATAAAGAAACTATCAAACAAAATTTTTTCCCATATTATTAAAAATAATAAATTTGATTATTTTGACTATTTATTAAATTTTAATAATATAGTACCCTACCAAAAACTCTTATAGCACAATATACACCTAGAAAAAAGTAATGAAACATCACTAATGGTGTGATATTATTTCTAGTAACATTTTACATGAATCTTCTCCTACCGTTGTAGCTAACTTGACTATCTTAAAATATCCAACAGTATGTTCCAATTGATAATGAACACACACCAAATCAACATACATTCTAATTTATCTCAATGTGTCTCTTTTAACATCAAATTATCATACTAATTGACCTTGAATTATTAATATTTTTGAATTTTATATATTTAATATTTATATAATCCTGGATAAAAATATTCATTTATATGTGGTGAATTTAAAATTTCAAATATGTTATAAAAATGATGAAGGAGGCCAATAATCATAGAAATAAATTAAAAAAAGTACTATTGACCATGGATGAGATGAGGAAAAAAATTTATGGATGAGTATTAGTTAATATTTCTTATTTTAAGTAAGATAATTAATATTCGTATATAATTAATAATCCATTGAAATATAATTACAAAATTCTTATTAACACGTGAGTGGTTTAAATTGTATTATTAGTTGAAATTATATTTCAAAGAAGTGAATGTTAGACTCACATATTTTGATATTCCCAAATCCTGTTTCATATATATGAAAATACTGTTTCTACTATATAATAATCCTGATTCATTAATGTGATAATATTGTTTCAGTGATACCTATATAACTTTAATTTCACTATTCTATAGTTTAATTTTATAGTAAACAATTTATATAAGTTAAGGTTACCGATTAAAAGGTCACTGATGCAATGGTTACTAATTCAAAGGTTACTGATGAAAACGTTATCGATGAAAAGGTCACTGATGCAAAGGTTACCGATGAAAAGGTCACCAATGAAATGTTCATCGATGAAATGGTTACCGCTGCAAGGTTCACACTGAAAGATACCGTTGAAAAGGTTACCCATGAAAAAGGTCATTAATGCAAGGTTACCAATAAAATCTACCACTGAGAAGGTCACCACTAAAGGCTACTGATGAAGGCTACTGATGCACAATACCGTTGAAGCCTACTTTTGTGAAGGCTACCATTACCAGTCTACCAATTCTTACCCTTCCATAAATTTTCAAATTCATAATATTATTCTAACAGTTATATTTGGTAAATTTAATGTGTCTCGCATTAATTAATACAGATTGTAGACATATCAACAAAACTTATCTTGGGACAGTATGATATATGAGGAGGACCAAGTGTAATTTACTAATTCATATTTTCGGACCTCAAATATAAAAGAGAAAACTGAGGATGAAAAGTAGTGTGTTCGAAAAAGGCGTGTGAGAGTGTAGAGGAATTCCTGAGAAAGAGCTTACTCACTAGATCAAAGAGAAAAGGAAGAACCACTTGATGCTTACACTGTGAACCCAATAATCATAAAAATATCATTTCAGGAGAACAATTTCAAGGATGTCTTCTATGCTTCATCAAATTTCTGTCAAACAAGAAGCAGAACACTCACCTCTTGAAAGCTAGATCCTAGAGTTGTGATACTATGTTTTGAGGACAAATTCCAAAGGCACACTCAAACTAAAAATTATTCATCCTAATGAGTCAAGATCTAAACTGCAAACACATAGAGCTTTCTAAACACAATCTTATAATATTCCCTCTACTGTGTTCTTTTATTTTACATTTCTGAGATGTGTGTATTTGACTGTTACACACACTATCTCATGTGCTTGAACAGGAGGATACTAAAAATAATCACATCAAACTTCACATAAATTTTGATTCCCATGTATAACTGTGGAAGAGACTTTGTGTGTTCTGTATCATTTGTTTTTACCATGAAGAACTATGGTAGAGGGTGTGAACCCTGGACAGTTTGGAAAAATTGTCACAAATCCCAATACTGTATTTGTATCATGTTTATCATTTATATAAGCTTTTTAGTGGTAGGTGATCACCAAGTGGAGAGGATTAAGTCTCGACTTGAGACTGAACCTCTTTTTTAACTCCGTTGTGCACTATATTTTAGTTATACTCTATTTTATCATTTTTCTATAGCTTATAGTTGATAAAACAGAAAACTACTTTGTATTGAAATTTATAGTTAGTTTTGGTTAGTGTGTGTATGTGTTTAATTTAGTAAACTTGTTTCAAAAGTTTAAGAAGTGTTTTACACTAATTCAATTGAGGACTAATCACCCTTTGATAAACTTGTTGACAAAATAAACATTTATATTTTTACTTCCTTAATTAACTGGGCCATTTCAAAATTGGTGGATTTTTATCATAATATTTTTAAATGTAATTATAAGTAGGAACTCAATTCACCCCCTCTTGAGATTCCACTTTGACCAACATCTGGTTTTAGAGGGTCTACTTTTATTGCTACTACATGAACTGTTGGTCATGTTCGCAAATTATTTTCAAATGTTATTTTAATTATGTCTTAAAGATCATAATTTGTTTGTCATATCTAAATTTTCAGTTCATTGATATTATAAATTACTACAGAAAACCGAGTTTTTGGTGCTTCTACTAACATTCCACCTTTATTTAATGGAAATAAATATGCTCAGGGGAAATTAAAAATGACAATATATCTAGAGAGTATGGTTCTTGAAATCTGGGACCCAATTGAAGAAAAACATGAATTGCCTCTTACATCCAGAGACACATGGTCTCAATTGACTAAAGCTACGTATATAAATAAATCTAAATTAATGAATGCATTGACTGTTCTCTAGGTAATGAATAATTCAATATAGTAACTACTTGTAAAACTACTTATGAAATTTGGGATACTTTGGCTATTTCTCATGAGAGAACAACCAATGATAAAGAAATGTGATTAAATACTTATACAATTAAATATGATAATTTTAAAATGAATCCTAATGAGATTATATCTGAAATATTTCTTAGGTTCAATGAAATAGTGAATACCATTAGTCTACTTGGCAAACCAGTGGACAACAAGGATTAGATTATGAGATTGATTCGATGCCAACATGACATATGGAGAAGAACTTCTATTTCTATCCAAGAATCATGTGACATAGGAAAGCTACATGTGAAGGAACTAATTAGAAAACTTATTATGTTTGATGAGGAGAATAAGGTATATAAAAAAGGATATAAATAACAAATAACGAAATTTGTAGCATTCCAGACTGCTACCTCAAAAATCAAAGGAAAAGAAAAAGTTCAAGCTCCTATAAACACTTCCACTAGTGATGACTCAGAGTCTGACAGTGATGATGAGATGGCTCATCTTGCTAAAATATTCAAAAATTTCTATCGTGAGAAGTTATTTAGAATGTAAAATTATAAATAAAGGTATGATAATAAAGGATAGTGGAAAAAGGACAGCAAATGGAATGAAAACACAAATTAGATAGTCTTCTATGAGTGTAAATGAAAAGTCTATCTGATGGATGGTTTCCCCAAGATGATATTTAAGAAGAAATACGAAGAAAAGGGTAAGGGATATAAAAAGGAAACGAAATATACTTGAAGTTCTTCAGAAGATAGCTCTAGTGTATCTGACTCATATGATATTGAAAAGAACAAACATGAAAACTTTTGTTTCATGACAGAAACTTCTTAGGAAAGACCCAATTCCCCTGTACCTAATGCTTATTATTCTGTAATTAAATTGAATCAAATAATGATGAGAATATCACTAAGGATGAACTATTTGAATATTCTAGAATGCTTTAAGACACCATTAATGAACTCAAGGAGAAATATAAATTATTGAAAAGACTAGATGCTTTAAATGCTAATTATAAGTCTGATCTGGATATTGAAAAAAAAATCTTCTCAACTATTAAAACAAAATACTAAACTTATATTATCAAATGAGAAATTAAAAAGGGATCAGGAGAAGTTTACTGTAGGTAGAGATTCCTTGACTCAGTTTCTAGGGAAACAGATTTATCCAAAATAAATAAATGGTATAGGATATCAACCAGGACCGAGAAGTAATATAAAAAAAAATTTGTTCCGAAATCTAGACAGTTCACTTCTAGTTTCAATTCTGGACCATCTTTTGAAAAACATTTCTCTAAAAGAACTAACAAAGTATTCATGTCTCAAAAAAATATATGCTGATTATAAGAAACATGTGAGACAATTATGGGTTCCCAAATTTTTACCTGCTTAACTCTCTAGACCCAAGAAAATATGGGTACCAATTTTACCCGATACGTAATCTGTTTTGTAGGAAAGTTGATTAAAGAGCTCCTGTAAAACTCTATGGTACATGGATAGTGTATTTTCAAGATATATGACAGATTCATAGTTCAAGAGCGTAATTAAAGTTTATGGTTGACATGTCACATTTGGTCATAATTCTTAAAGGAATATTTTCGGCTTAGACCAAATTGGTAAACCTAATACTGTAATAATTTCAAAATTACTTTTTGTTGATGAGTTAAAATATAACTTACATAGTATCTCTCAGTTGTTTGATGATGGTTTTAATGTTATGTTTAAAAATATTGTATGCATTTTTTTAATTCTAAAAATTATTTAATATTCAATGCTCTTAGAAATGAGGATATATATGATGTGGATTTAAATTCATTATCTAAGAAAAATGTTTCTTGTTTAATTGATTTTCATAAGGAATCCCGATTATGGCATAGAAGATTAGGACAGTACAATGTCCACTCACTTTGGAAACTAATTATGAATGGTTTAGTTAGAGACTTACCTAAACTGCAATTCCTTGATAACAATGTTTTCAATCCTTGTTGAAAGGGAAAACAACTCAGAGACTCTTTCAAACCAAAGAAAGAAGTTTCTACATCTCAACTGCTTCAGTTGGTTCACATGGATTTTTTTTGGACCATCTAGAGTTTCATGTTTAAATGGGAAGCACTCTGTTTATGTTCTTATAGATGATTTTTCTAGACATACTTGGGTATACTTTCGAGCTCACAAAAGTGAAGCATCTTCTTACTTCATTAAATATTTGAAGTCTGTATAAAATCTAAGTGGACTCAGAATTAAGACCTTCAGAAGTGATCATGGTCGTTAGTTTGAAAATAAAGAATTTGAATATTTTTTCTCACAAAATGGATATATCACAATTTCTCTGCTTCTAGAACACCTCAACAAAATGGAGTTGTAGAAAAAATAAATATGAGACTTCAAGAGATTTCTCGAACTGTAACATCCCAGGTAAATAAAGAATAAGACATATTTTATATTTATTAATATTTTTGAATTAAATATTAATATTACTTTAAATGGATTTCTATGTTCGATAGCATACCCGATACGCAAAAATGGGTTACTTTGAAATCTTATGTTGCACACTAATAATATAATATTATTATTTTAAATGGTAGTTAACTCCTAGTCATTGTATTGGTGGGAATGAACAAATCTCACTACAATATGACTATACATGTTTGTTAAATGTATTTACATTTATCCAATAAAAATTTATATGCTTAAAATGTGAATGAATCTAATTTTAATCATAATTTATATTAAAAGGTCGATTTACCACCTTTTAATGGTGAACCCTTTTTTAATTCTAGTTTTGGTCACTTTAATAAATTTTATTTGAATAAATAAAATCCTTCTTTACAATGGGGACATCAAAATTTACTTTGTGAAAATTTTTGGAATTTTTCTAATAAAGTTTATATTTTAATGAATAGTAAAAATATTGTATTTTAATTATAAATTGCGTTTTAATATAATTAATTTATATGCTTATATTATCTTCTTAATTGGTTTTAAACTGAAATTAGAATTTATTTTTACCATTTAATC
This sequence comes from Viscum album, assembly GCA_963277665.1. Taxonomy (NCBI): domain Eukaryota; kingdom Viridiplantae; phylum Streptophyta; class Magnoliopsida; order Santalales; family Viscaceae; genus Viscum; species Viscum album. The sequence goes on from OY728137.1 coordinate 1,757,436,424, forward strand.
CATTTTGGTAACTGGAATTAATTTCACATTGGTGTTGGACATAAACAAGTATCAATCTTTTGATATTTAATGCTTCTTAAAAACATTCTATTTGTTTTGATAATGGGAATTAATTTTAAATTAATTAATGCCACTTTTATGTTTTCAATTTGTAAAAATATACATCATTTTTTAATTTGGAATATCAAATAAATCTTAGGCTGAATTTTTGGTATTTTTCTGAAAAACTTCTATTTTTTATTAATAGTGAAACCACTTAGTAGTAGTTAAAAAAAACTAACTTTTTTATTTAAATGAAATTTTACCACTTCTGTGAACTGAATTTTAAAAATCCGATATACATGGTTGTTATTAGTATGTAAAATTTCGTTCAAAAAGATGAAAATAATTTTTTGTTAATTGTAACTTTTGACTTTTATTTACCGCAGTTAAGGGTAAATAAGGTAATTCTAGGTAAAAAGAATATTATAATAATTCAAAAGTACCTCAAAACTTTTCCAAACCTAATTGGTTGAGTTATTTATGACCATGGTAATATATGGGTCGATTTTGGGACCCCATTGTGCCACTTGGTAGTGATAATGAAAATTTAGATTAATTAACTTAAAGTAAAGGCAAAAATGAAAAAAACAAATATCTTTTAGTAAATTACTTTTTACAAGGGGTTATATAAATTATCTATTTGATTATAAATATTTATTGGAAAGATGAAAATATTTCATACATCATGGTATTTTTTTTATAAATTTTACACATCGAATAAATTAAATTATTAACGACACAATAATGATGCAGTGTTTACCTCATTAATAAATCATTTAATTAAATAAGATTATAAATATTAAAATAACCACCGAAACCTGTCCAATTATTATTGTATGACTTTATTTCGACCATGAGTCATCCTATATTTGACTCTAATGATATTTGGACCTTTATAAACCGAATATCATTATATAATAAAATAATTGTTTCACAATTTCCTAAGGATCCCCTCCTCTCCATTATAAAAGGAGACCACTTCTAACCAATTCATCAAACCTCTCAATCCTTTAGGTTCAACGAAACTCTACCCAATTAATCTCCCTACAACCATATCCTCCTTTTATAAGCCTTACCTTAGGAATAAGGCACTTCAAGAAGTCCTTTTGGTTCAAACCAATGGAAGTTGCCCAAATTAAAGGTAATGGTTTCCCTTAACTACTTTTTTATTATTTTACTTCTACAGCCCTTAAACTCTTTTTATTACTTTATTTTATATCAACAACAGTATCCTAAATATACTAGTATGTTTTTATGATAAGTATTCGAACTTCACTTACACAAACCTCCATCTAATGGGTGAAAAACATACTGTTTTTGTGGATGGAAAACTAACGCCTCATGAGACGATGATTGTTCGATTATCTCCTACCGCCAATCATGGTGGACATTATGATGAAACATTATTTATATATGATATATATTATGTTTATGTTATCTTTATTCTTCTGTATTTTCCATTTATATCATACCTTTATGGTTTTTTTATTGGTAAATATGATAATTTCATTTGAGGAAGTGCGGACTACCGCCACCTCAAAGTGATATGACTCGTTAATGACATATGTGGGACGTATAAAATATATAGTTAATGATATTTTATATGATATTATAGTGTAATTATAATATTCCTATGTATAATTATATTTTAATTCCATTACAATAATAAATATACATGAAAGTAGCATTCTTGCGTACATAAGGCTTATCGTCTCCATGAACGGTGCATTTCATTTCATACCTCAAAATGATATGGACTATTATAAATAGATGAATATAATGGATATATATGATATATATGATATAAAAATCATGAATATAATTCTGAATATAATGGACTATTGACCACATGGACAACTTGTAAATATAAGGTGTTCTTTTTTTGACTCATGTACCAAATATCTACAAAATGACCATTATTAGCTTGAATGATTACATAATGATTATAACATGATATTAAGTGATATAAAAGGAATAATATTCTTGAAAAAGGTTATTAAGAAAGTATAAATTAACTTTAGTTTATTATTCCGGAGATTAAAGAACGATCAAGTCAAGTCGGACACTAGGTAAGGGAATTTCTTAAACCAATTTCCTTTCTTTGGGTTAATCTCCTCCTTTTAAATTATATCATGTTGTAATTATTTCATATCATATATTTATAAATTATTTATGTGTAATTATAGTTAATACACACAATTGATCTATTTTATTTACACAATGAACTTTGTAAGGGACTTCATCTCAATATCTTTTCATTTATGCATATTTTGTTTTAATACCCAACTTTCTTTTATAGGCTGTATAAACACCATTGACTTTTCAAAGGGAATATTTTTCTACGAAGCACTTTACTAAATGACAAAAAGGAATGATTCTTTTAACGTAAGCGGTGACAACAACCTTTCCACCTCTATGAGTACTATATGTTCTTTGGCTTCCTTAACAAGCCGTAATGTTTTTTTTCTTCAAGGAAAATTAATACCATATACTCTTTCATGTATTTTGGTATTGAAAATGGTTTTGATAATAGATTTGTTATATCAATATATTTAAGTGATATATTGTGATTTAAATGTGGAAATGTTTTCTTTCCATTATATTTGTTTTATGTGTTATAATTTTATAATGGTACTTCGACATTTGAGGTGTGGTTATGTGATAAACCAAATGACGGGAGGTGTCATGATAAACCAGGACAGGTGGTTACATTATAACCTCCAATGCATTGGGTATGGAAGTCAGCTGTATGGCTATTCCAATTAGTAATATGTGTGGAAGTCTACCGTATGGTTATTTTATTTAAGTATGTTTTATTTCCCAAGATACCTTTATATGTTATGTGTTATTTATATGTGTAATCTTTTGGATACAAAATGGTAAGTAGTGATATTTTATTTGGTGAAGAGTATTTACTACTTCATAAATGTGAAAAGTATTACTTATGTTAAAGTAATCATGGTTCACTTGTTGTTTTGAAAAAACTAATAGATTTCTTTCTTTGTGTATCCCTTACTGATCTTTTTATGCTCATCCCAAGTTTTTGAAATGTTTTTCATAGGACATAATGTGGAATAGTGTCAAGGATGGGATTGAGGAAAAGTCATGTTGTCTTAAACATGGAACTAGACATGACTCTTTTTTTTCAAGAGTTATTGTTTTTTGAAGAAAATTTAAATTGAGTAGAAGTGTCTAATTTTTATTTTAAATTAATTGTAATAGACGTGGAATTATTCTCTAAAACTCTAAACCTGAAAAGATCCTTAATGGGAATTATTCATTTAATTCAATATTAGGTAATATTTTAAGGTCGAGTCCTTATAGTTGGCATGAGATGTTGGTTTAGACAACTTTAGGAGTTAGGGTATTGTTAAATTAATGTCCCTACATTAATTTATGGTAATATTGAAATGATATAGCATTTACAGATTACCATGTCACTTAGCCTAAGATATTTCTGTGTTCAGAATGGTTTTTCGAAAAGGAAACATGGCAGCAATGTTGGGATGACATCAGGAAGAAGACAACCTTCCAAATCAGTAGCCTGAGATGGTCAGAATCGGAACTGAAGAGTTTTTTGCAGTGATGGCACGGTTGACTCAATCTATAAATGGTGGTGGTATCCATGCACGAGATCAGAGACATCAATTGTAGAGGAACATGTCAGTAGTGGAGAATTTCATGATGCAACATCCCCCATCATTCAGAGGATCATCTGACCCGGTTCTAGTAGAAGGGGGGATTAAAGCACAAGAAAAGATATTCGATGTCATGTGTTGTTCAGAATATCAAAAGGTTAGTCTCACTGTTTACCATTTTAAAGGTGAAGCTGATCAGTGGTAGTTGGTGGTGAAAAATATTAGGGATAGTGATGAGATTGATTCTCTTGATTGGGATGAATTCAACGGTATGATTCTTGAGAAATATTTTCCTATGGTGGTTCGTCTTAGAATGGAAAAACAATTCTTATAATTGAGTCAGGAGGATGACTCAGTGGATGCTTATGAAGCAATGTTCACTCGACTGGCATGGTATGCACCAAATTTCATCTGAGATCTTGATAGTAAGATATATCAATTTTACTCAAGACTAAAGCTATGATATCAAAGAGTATTATCCTATCGTGAGTTAAAAAGTTATGAAAAACTTGTTCAATTTGCAGAGAAGGTGGAAATAGAGTTTGACGATGATCAATTTTTCATTGACAAACAGCAGAATAAGAGGTCTAGTTGGCATAAAAACGGAAATAATTCATCAAAGAAGCCAGGTGGTAAGAAAATTAAATATCCAACTTGTGAGAAGTGTGGTAAAAAGCATCTTGGAGAATGTTTATCAATGTTTGGAAAGTGCTTTCGATGTGGTAAGTCCGATCATATTTCTCGTAACTGTAAGGAAGATGATCAAGTAGGAAATGAGAATCCATCGAAAAGATGTTTTAAGTGTAATGAAATGGGTCATTATGCAAATGAGTGTCCAGTCAAGAACTCAATTGAGGGAAAGTAGACAGACTAAAAGCAGAAAGGGGTGGTGAAATCCTTTGCAACTATTTCAACATATGTTGGTCCATCATACAAAATATTACCAAGTACACTGTTTGTTTGTTCAGATTATGCCAATGTGTTGTTTGATTCAGGGTCTACACCCTTTCATTTCTATGAAATTTTATAATAAATTGGGAATTCCATATCAAGATATGAATACAGAACTTACAGTAAAAACACATCGAGGAAATGTTGAGACAAAAAGAAAACATAAGAACACTCATGTCCTTTTGTGCGGAAAGAATCTACCTGCAAACCTTATTGTTTTGCCTCTAGTAGTGTTTGATATAATTTTGGGCATAGATTGGTTATCTGTTTATCATGAAAAGATTCACTGTAGAGCTAATGAGGTTTCATTTCAGAAAGATTTATAGTGTGTCTACAAGAATGAACCCTTGATTTTGATAACATGTCAGGAAGCTGAGAAACTTGTAAAATATGGAAATGAATGTTACCTTGCCCATATTGTTGAAAATAAAGGAACTATTCAGATTAACGGTGTGCTAGTGGTAAATGAGTATCATGATGTTTTTCATGATGAGTTGATTGGTATTATACCTGATTAGGAAGGTGAATTTACTGTTGACTTAGTTACTGATGCTAAGACAATTTCAAACCCCCTTATCGAATGGCTCAAATGGAACTTTTAGAGTTAAAGAAGCAATTGCAGGAGTTATTAGTTAAAGGTTTCATTCGACCTAGAACATCACCATGGGGTGATTCTGTCTTGTTTGTTAAAAATAAATATGGTTCAATGAGACTTTGCAATGATTATTGAGCATTGAATAACATCACTGTTAAAAATAAGTATCATTTGCCTCATATCGATGACTTGTTTGATCAGCTTCAGGGAGATCCGTATTTTTCAAAGAATGATTTGAGGTCAGGGTAGCATTAGTTGAAAGTAAAAGATGCATAAATTCTAAAGACTATATTTCATACTAGATATAGCCATTATGAATTTTTACTTATGCCTTTTGGTTTAACCAATGCACCTGCTATATTCATGGATCTTATTAATAGAATTTTTTGTGAGTTCTTGCATAAGTGTGTGGTTGTGTTTATTGATGATAATTTGGTTTCTTCTAAAAGTATAGAGGAGAATGAAATTCATTTGATGGTCATCTTTCAAACCACAAAAAAATGGTATGGGAAATTCATCAAGTGTGATTTTTGGTTGAAACAAATTTCTTTCCTTGGTCAAATTGTTTCAAAAAATGGCATAATGGTTGATCCTACTAAAACAAAAGTTATTGAAGAATGGCCAAGACCCACAAATATAACCGAGATCCGTAGTTTTATTAGTTTGGCAGGTTATTACTGGTGTTTTGTTGAGAATTTTTCATGATTATCTAGTACAATGACTAAGTTAACTAGAAATGGTGTTATGTTCATCTGGAAAAAATATTGTGATGATTGTTTTCAGGAATTGAAATGAAGATTGGTGAATGCTCCAGTTTTGGAAATGCCTTCCAGAAATGGTTAGTTTTTTATTTACAGTGATGCTTCATTGAAAGGAATTGGATGTGTCCTTATGAAAAATGATCAGGTAATTGCTTATTATTCACATCAGTTGAAACATGATGAGTTAAATTACCCTAAACATGATTTGGAATTAGCTGCTATTTTTTGCATTAAAAATTTGGAGGCATCATTTGTATAGAGTAAAATGTGAAATATATCCTAACAAAAAAAATTTAAAGTATATATTCACTCAAAAAGAATTAAACATCAGACCGAGGAGATGGATGGAATTAATCAAGGATTATGATCGCACGATCCATTACCATTCGAAAAAAGCAAATAAAGTGGCCAATGCTTTGAGTCGAAAAATTAATGCTTCATTAACCATGATACGTTTGGAACGAGATCCTTTGGTTTTTGATTTTATGAAATTTGGCATAGAAGTTGTTGGTAAATGAAATTATTCTTTTTTGTTTTAGGTGTCAGTGAAATCAACTCTTTCATATAGTATAAAACAAGCACATAAAGAAGAAAGTGAGTTACAGAAAATGGTAGAGTTGGTTCAGAATGGTATGTCGCCTGATTTTAATGTTGATAATGATTGTGTTTTGTGGTTTGGGAAGAAATTATGTGTGCCTTGTGATTCACAGTTGAAGAATGAGTTGTTATTTTAAGCTCATAGTTCTCCGTTTTCAGTTCATCCTGGTAGTACTAATATGTACAGAGATCTTCGGAAGTATTACTGGAGGAATGGAATAAAAAGAGATATTGCTGATTTTACTTTGAAGTGTTTTGCTTGTCAGCCGGTTAAAGCAGAGTGGTAGTTACCGAAAGGGATTTTACAGTCTTTAAAGGATCCATAGTGGAAATGGAAAAATATATACCTGGACTTCATTGTGGGATTACTGAACACATCTCGAGGTAATAATGCAATTTGGCTTATTGTTGATCGATTGACTAAATCTACTCATTTCCTTCCGCTTCGAGATACATTGTCTCTAGATCAAATTTCTCGGTTGTATGTCAAAGAGATAGTCAGGTTGCATGGATTTCCCCTTTCCATTGTATCTTATCATGATCCCAGGTTTACTTATAACTTTTGGAAAGGCCTTATGAAGTCGTTGGGTACTAAAATAATTTTTAGTACAACTTTTCATCCTCAATCAGATGGGAAGTCTGAAAGAAAAATCCAGACATTAGAGGATATGTTACGTGCTTGCTTGATGAATTATTAGGGAAGTTGGTACTGACATCTTTCTTTGGTTGAATTTTCATATAATAACATTTTTCATTCTAGTAAACAGATGGCTCCATTTGAGGCATCATATGAAAATTGTTGTCAGACTCCAGCTTTTTGGGATGATTTAGGTGAATTGAAGCTGATGGGACTAGAATTGGTAGAAGAGATGGTAGAGAAATTTTAGTTGATTCAGAAGCACATGAGAACATCTCAAAGCAGATAGAAAAGTTATTTTATAACCAGAGGAAGGATATTTCTTTTGAGGTAGGTGATCTTGTATTTCTCAAAGTTTATCCATGGAAAAGTGTGATCTGTTTTGGTAATAAGGAAAAGTTGATTCCGAGGTTCCTTGGACCTTAGGAAAACATGGAGAATTTTGGATCAAATGCATACAGAGTTGCTTTACCTCCATGTTTATCCTAGGTACACAATGTTTTTTATGTTTCGATGTTGCGAAAAAAATATGCCAGATCCATCTCATTTATTGAGTCCAGAGGTAGTACAGTTGGAAGAGAATCTATCTTATGAAGAAAAACCAGTCCAGATTCTTGACCATAGAGAACAAGTGTTGCACAATATGGAAATTCACTAGGTAAAGGTTTAGTGGAAAAACCATACAGATGAAGAGGCAACGTGGGAATCTGAAAATGATATGATTGATAAATACCCTCACTGATTTTGATAAGTAAAATTGTGATGACGCAATTCCCAAAACGGGGGAAGGATGTAACATCCCAGGTAAATAAATAATATGACATATTTCATATTTATTAATATTTGTGAATTTAATATTAATTTTACTTTAAAGGTGTTTCTATGTTCGATAGTGTACCCGATACAGAACAACGGGTTTCTTTGAAATCTTACGTTGCACACTAATAATATAATATTATTAATTTAAATGGTAGTCAACTCCTAGAAGTTGTATTGGCAGGAATGATCTAAACTAACTACAATATGATTATACATATTTGTTAAATGTATTTACATTTATCCAATAATATTTTAGAGGCTTAAAATGTGAACGAATCTAATTTTAAGCATAATTTACATTAAAAGGTCGATTTAACTAATTTTAATGGCGAAAAATTTTTAAATATAGTTTTGGTCACTTTAATAAATTCTATTTGAACAAATAAAATCCTTCTTCCTAATGGGGACACCAAAATTTACATTGTGTAATTTTTTGGAATGTTTCCAATAAATTTCATTTTTTAATGAATTGTGAAAAATATTGTATTTTAATTCAAAATTGAGTTTTAATATAATTTATTTATATGGTTAGATTATCTTTTTAATTGGTTTTAAAGTGTAATTATAATATATTTTTAACATTTAATCCAATTTTGGTCATTGGAATTAATTTTACTTTGAAATTGAACATAAACAAGTTTCAATCTTTTAATATTTATTGTTTCTTAGAAACACTCTATTTGTTTTGATAACGGAAATTAATTTTAAATTAATTAATTCCACTTTTATGTTTTGAATTTGTAAAAATAGACATCCTTTTTTAATTACGAATATAAAATAAATCTTAGGCTGAATTTTATGTATTTTTCTAAAAAACATCAATTTTTGATGAATAGTGAAACCACTTAGTAGTAGTTAAAAAACTGACTTTTTCATTTAAATGAAATTATACCACTTCTGTGAATTGAATTTCAAAAATCTGACATACATGGTTGTTATTAGTAATTAAAATTTGGTTCAATATGATGAAAATAATTTTTAGTAAATAGTAACTTTTGACTTTTATTTACCACGGTTAAAGGTAAATAATGCAATTCAAGGTAAAAAGAATATTATAATAATTCCAAATTATCGTAAAACATGTCCAAACATCATTGGTTGATTCATTTACGACCATGGGCATCTTTGGGTCTATTTTTGGACCTCATTAAGCCACTTGGGAGTGATAATCACAATTTAGATTAATTAACTTAAAGTAAATACAAGAATGAAAAAAAACAAATATCTTTTAGTAAATTACTTTTTACAAGGGGTCATATAAATTATATTTTCGAATATAAATATTCATTGGTTACCTAAAAAAATTTCATACATCATGGTATTTTCTTATAATTTTTAGACATCGAATAAATTAAATTATTTATAACACAATAATGATGCATTGTTTTCCTCATTAGTAAATCATTTAATTAAATAAGATTATAAATTTTAAAATAACAACAAAAAACTATCCAATTATTATTGGATCAATTTATTTTGACCATGAGACATCTTATCTTCGACTCTAATGATATTTGGACCTTTAGAAACCGAATATCATTATATAATATAATGATAGTTTCACACTTTCCTAAAGAGCCCCTCCTTTCCCTTATAAAAGGAGACCACTTCTAACAAATTCATCATTCCTATCAAGCATTTAGGCTCACCCAAAATTTGACCAATTAATCTCCATACATCCCTCTCCTCATCCTAGAATCCTTACCTTAGGCAGAAGGAACTTCAAGAAGTCCTTTTGGTTCAAACCAAAGGAAGTTACCTAAATTAAAGGTAATGGTTTCTCTTAACTTCTTTCATTTTATTTTACATATCACACCCCTAAACTCTTTTTATTAATTTATTTTATATAAAAAACAGTATGTTTAATATACTAGGATGTTTTTATGATATGTATTCGGACTACACTTACACACGCCTCTATCTAATGGGTGAAGAACATACTGTTTTTGTGGATGGCAAACTAACGCCTCAGGAGACGATAATTGGTCGATTATATCTTACCGCCTATCATGGTGGCCATTATGATGACACTTTATTTATATATGATATATATTATTTTTATGTTTTCTTTATGCTTCTGTATTTTCCATTTATATCATATCATTATGGTTTCCATTATGGGTAAACGCGATAATTTCATTTGAGGAAGTGCGGACTACCGCCCCCTCAAAGTGGTATGACTCGTTAATGCCATATATGGGACATAGAAAGGATAGAGTTAATGATATTATATATGATATTATACTATAATTATAATATACCTATGTATCATTATATTTTAATTCTGTTAAAATAAATAATAGAAATTAAAGTAGCGTTCATGCGTACGTACGGCTTACTCTGTCCATGAATGGTGCATTTCATTTCATACCTCCAAATGTTATGTACTATTATAAATACACGAATATACTAGATATATATTATATATATGATATCTAAATCATTACTATCATTCTAGATATAATTTACTTTTGACCACATGGACATCTTGTAAATATAAGGTGTTCATTTTTGACTCATGTACCAAATATCTACAAAACGACCATTATTAACTTGAATGATTACATAATGTCTATAACATGATATTAAGTGATATAAAAGGAATAATAAACTTGAAAAAGGTTCTTAATAAAGTGGAAATTAACTTTAGTTTATTATTCATGAGATTAAAGAATTATCAAGTCATGTCAGACACGGGGTAAGGGAACTTCTTAACCCAATTTCATTTCTTTGGGTTAATCTCCTACTTTTAAATTATATAATACTGTGATTACATAATTTATTGTATTTATAAATTATTTATGTGTACTTATAGTGAATACACATAACAAATCTATTTTATTTACAAAATGATCTTTGTAAGGGATTTCGTCTCAATCTCTTTTCATTGAGGCATATTTTGTTTTAATACACAACGTTCTTTTATATGCTATATAAACACCCTTGACATTTCAAAGGGAATATTTTTCTTTGAAGCGTTTTAATAAATGAAAAAAAAGGAATGTTTCTTTTAACTTAAGTGGTGACAACAACCTTTCCACCGCTATGAGTATTATTTTTTCTTTGGATTCCTTAATAAGCCATAATGTTTTTTTCTTCAAGGAAAATAAATAACATATAATCATTTATGTATTTTGGTATTGAAAATGGATTTGAAAATGGATTTGTTATGTCAATATATTTAAGTGATATATTGTGATTGAAATGTGGAAATTTTTTCTTTCCTTTATATTTGTTTTATGTTTTATAATTTTATAATGGTACTTGGACATTTGAGGGGTGGTTACGTGATAATCCAAATGACGGGTGGTGTCATGATAAACCATGATGGGTGGTTATGTTATAACCTTCAATGCATTGGGTATAGAAGTCGTTTGTATGGCTATTCCATTTAGTGATATGTGTGGAATTCGACCGTATGGTTATTCCATTTAAGTATGTTTATGTCCCAAGTTACCTTTATATGTTATGTGTTATTTATATGGGTAATATGTTGGTTACAAAAGGGTATGCAGTGATATTTTATTCAGTGAAGAGTATTTACTACTTCATAAAGGTGAAAAGTATTACTTACGTTAAAGTATTCATGGTTTACTTGTTTTGAAAAAACTAGCAGTCTTCCTTCTTTTTGTATCTCTTAGTAAGCTTTTTATCCTCATCCAATGTTTTTGAAATGTTTTTCACAGCACATAATGTGGAATAGGGTCAAGTATGGGATCAAGGAGGAGACATGCTGTCTTAAACATGGAACTAAATATGACTCTTTTTTTCAAGAGTTCCTGTTTTTGTGAAGAAAATGAAAACTGAGTAGAAGTGTATACTTTTTATTTGAAATAAAATGTAATAGTCATGGCCTCATTCTCTAAAACTCTAAACCTGAAAAGATCCTCAATGTGAATTATTCATTTAATTCAATATTATGTAATTTATTAAGGTAGGGTCCTTATAAGAACTATGCTAAATGAGTATAATCTACCTATCCATTCTTGGGTTGAAGCTATTAATACAGCATGTTACATTATCAATAGTGTCTTAATTAGACCTGTTCAAAAGAAGACCCCTTACGAGTTATGGAATAATATGAAGCCTAAGGTTAATTACTTTAGATATTTTGGTTTCAAAGTCTTTTCCTCAACACTAAAGATAATCTTGACAAATTTTCTTCTAAGAGTTATGAAGGTGTTTTCTTAGGATACTCAATCTCTAGTAAAATATTATAGAGTATTCATTAAGAGAAACAAATGTGTGGAATAATCAGTTCTTGTCAAATTTTATGAGACTGATCCAAATGAACCCAAATATATTCATTGAACATATTGAGGAAGATATGCCAATTCTTGACCTTAATGATAATGAAAATGAACTCTTAGTAAAAAAACTAGTTCTATAAATTTTCCAGAATCTGTGCATGGTGGATCTGAACCTATAAAAAACTGTGAGGAGACTAGTTCAACTCATTCTAGTGGTATTAGAACTCTCATTAATCATCCTTTAGATGCTTTAGTAGGTGATCTAAAAAGAGGAACACAAACTAGAACTTCTTTGAGAAACTAGGTTGAACATCAATCTATTATTTAACATCTTGAACCCAAAAATATTAATGATTCTATCAATGATGAATTTTGGGTGATAGTTATGCATGAATTATTAAATCAGTTTGAAATAAACAAAGTTAGGGAATTAATAGAATGTCCTAAAGACACATTGACCATAAGCACTAAATGGGTATTTAGAAAAAAAATTGATTAATCTAGAAACATAGTTAGAAATAAAGTTAGACTAGTTGCACAAGGATACAGTCAAGAAGAAGGAATCGACTATGAGGATACCTTTTCACTGGTAGCTAGACTAGAATCTATTAGGATAGTACTTGCGTTTGCAGCTCATCTGAATTTCAAACATTATTAAATGGATGTCAAAAGTGAATTTCTAAATGGGTGTATAGTTTAGGATGTATTTTTAGAACAACCCCTTGGTTTTACAAATCCCCATTTTTCAAATCATGTTTTTAAGCATTCTAAAGCTCTATATGGTCTAAAACAAGCTTCAAGAGCATGGTATGAAAAACATAGTTCATTTTTATTTCAAAAGTTTTTACTAAAGGAATAGCGGATCCTACACTTTTTATTAAAAGGATTTCAAAATATGTTTTAATAGTACAAATTTATTTCTATGACATTATTTTTGGATCTCCTAAAAATTATTTATGTACTGATTTTTCAAAAAAGATTCAAGATGAATTTGAAATGAGTTTAATGGGAGAACTTAAATTTCTCCTTGGATTCCAAAATATTCAAAATAAAAATGGTATTATTCTACATCAGAGTAAATATACTAAATATATTTGGAAATGTTTTTGTTTGTAAAATAATAAATGTAGTGATACTCCTATGAGTACCACCTGTAAATTGGATGCTGTTGAAACTGGTAAATTAGTGGATCAAACCAATTATAGAGGTATGATTGGGAGTCTGCTCTATCTAACAGCTAGCAGACTTGATATTATATTCAGTGTATGCATGTGTGCTCATTTTCAAGACAATCTCAAAGAGTATAATTTAACTACTGTTAAAAATATTTTTAAATATCTCAAGTATACTACAAACTTAGTACTATTTTATCCAAGAGGACAATAATTTGACTTAATAAGTTATTCAGATGCTGAATTTGTTGGTTGGAAGTTAGATAGAATAAGAACCTTTGGAACATATCACATTTTGGGCAAATCACTAGTATCATGGTGTTGTAAGAAATATAATTTCATTGCTTTATCTACCTCCAAGGTTGAATATATAGCTATTGGTAGTTGTTGTGATCAAATTCTATGGACTAAACACACTTTATTAGACTATGGTTTTCAATTCATACATGTATCTATAAACTGTGATAATATAAGTTCTATTAATAACTCTAAAAATACAATATCTTATGCTAGGAAAAAGCACATTGATGTGAGACATCACTTCTTCAGAGATCATTATCAAAGAGGTGATATCACTCTTTAATTCATTGATACAGAACACCAATTGGTTGATATAATCAGAAATCCTTTGAGTTATGAGATGTTAAGTTACAGAAAACATGAGTTAGGTATGATAAACTATTAAGTTAGTAACCTTACCATTGGACCTCCCTAGTAAGAACCTCACAGTTGGACCTCACCCTTACGAACCTCGCCGCTGGACCTCACAGTTAGGAACCTCACTGTTGGAACACACTATTAGGAACATCACCATTGGACTTCGACTTTATGAACCTCACCATTGTACCTCACCGTTAGGAACCTCGCCATTATACTTCACTGTTAGGTCCCTCACCATTAGAAACCCCACTATTTTTACATTACCAATATTCGATGTTTTTAGGACTAAGCATTTTCTCTGTTGGAATATGAATCATTTTTTGTATTACTTATTGCTTTTTTCTTGAATTATTTTTCGATCCCTAAATGATAAAAAATAGAGAACACACCATATTCTGATCCACTTCAAACCTCTCTCGAACCACTTATCCCTAACATTAGAACCTCTCCTTCTATCGAAACCCTCAAACCACTCAAGATTAAAACAGCAAGGTTGAAGTGATCGTTGGTCACTGATGTAGGAGATGCTTCAAATCCTAAGAGACCTCAAGTTGAGTCAAGAATTGAAATCTAGGAAGTGGAAAAACTAATCAACCCTTATTTTTTGAAGAGGTAAGTCATGGTTGAGAATGAAATGAGCTCGAAATTGCTGATGTCAAGCAGGTATTTGGTGCTAAAGTCACTTGAATCTCAGGGTAGGGTCGAATGCTTTGAAAACAATAATGGACCTTACTACCCAAATATAGTGAAGGAATTTTATGGATTTATGATATTTTAGTAGTATGAGGATGATAATAGAATGTATTCAATGGTTAATGGAGTAAGTGTGAGATTTTATGCTCTTGAATGGTTTGAGTGTTTGAGAATTCCACATGAAGGGATTTTTTTATTACTAATGAGGAGTGGTGCCTCCCACTAGTGAGTTCTTTTTCTATGAAGAAGCCTTAGTTGAACTTATAGCGAATGGGATCCCTAGGAAAGGAATTTCTGTTGAAATGGAAGTAGAAGACTGGTTGTTGTTTATGTTTTTTCAGCATGTCTTGAGTCCCAGGAGAGGGGACTTTTCTACATTGAAGTATCAGGATGTATTTCTTTTATATCTGTTGAAGAATGGATAGAACATAAATTTTAGTAGATTGATAATGATTCAATTGGAGGATATGAAAAATCCCACCTCCCAGTCCATTTCCTTATTTCATTCCAGATTGATATCCTTAATGTTGAAAGTAAAAGGATTTGTTATAAATACAAAGGAAACAGTTGTTGTGAGAGACAATTTCTGCATCACTGAGATAATTCGCAATTTTATGAAGATCAGTTGGAACCCTTGGAAAAGAAGATGGGTAAATGATGAGGCTAAGTTATATGAGGAATTAAATCCAACTACTCATCATACTAGGCCTATGGATAAGATAGACCGTGGTTTGAAGCCTAATGAAGTAGAGCCTGCATACTTAAAATAATAATAAGAGGTTGTTGTTATGAAAGTCAGAGAGGATTCTCCTATAGATGATAGGAGTGATCCTGACCTTCCTCATGCCAATATTGTATCTTTTTGTGGGCCTACCCCACCAAAAAGACTGCCTAGAAGAGAGATTGCCCTAAGGTACATTGATAATGAGGAAACTAGTGAAGAATAATGAGATAAAAATGTCTTAATAGTCATTAGAGAGACCTCAGAGGAGGAAGATGAGACTAAATCTATTCACGATGACCTTGAGACAGTGTCTGGAGAAAGTGAAGAGGAATTTATAATACTCAATCCTCTGATATGACATATAGAAATGGTAGAAAGTGTGAATTAAGAGGTTTAAAATTTGATTGAATATGTAATTGAAAATGTAGTAGTTGAAAATTCTGTAGAGTAAGTGATAGTGGACTCTCTTATTGATGCAGTTGATCAAAGTGGTATGGTTAAAGTGAATGTGGTTTCTCTGGAGAATGCTCCAAGTGAGGGGGGGAACCTATTGTCATAGGTTCAGTTGTTGTTGCTCATGGAATAGATGACTGGTTAGATGACCCAAGATATGTGGTCTTAGGCTTATATTATGGAGACTCTGATGATAACCAGCCTATCAGAAGTCCTTCAATTCCTTCAATTACATAGACTACCATTGTGTAGCCAGCAGTACTTTTACATTGATACTATGTCAAGAAGGTTGATTTGGAATCATTCAAGTTATATTTTAAAAGACTTTTTTATGATAAATTTGTTGAGATAAAGATAAATGTGGCCCTAAATCATGAATTTTTAGCATCTTCCTTAAAAAGAGTTATTTTTACCTCTCATTCAAATATTCTACATGAATTGAAGTATTGTCAGAATCATATCAGAACCTTATCATAATCTATGGAATCTTTTAAGATGTCAATTTCCAGATTAGATTCTTATATGGCTTCAAGAGTGAAAGTGGACAGAGATATTAGATATATTTAGAGTGTGGTTTAGTAGATGGTTACTATGTTTGAGGACATTAAGAAGTCTATGGAGACTCATGTGAGTGTCCAAGATGATGATGTGAAAAGGATGATCAGTGGGCTAACAAAATATTTTAAGGAGATAGTGGCTTTTACATTGGTACCTCTGTGTGCATCTTCTTCCTATTTATCCTCTCCCCTAGTTGATCTAGAAGTCTTCTGGTATGTTGTTAGTGAAGAAGTTGAGAAGTTCTCTGGTACAAGTACCTCAGACCCTCAGTCTATGACTCAGGTCATTTCCACTACCAGGGAGATTCTTAAGCATGTGAGAGATTATCTAAGGGAACCTACTCAAGATCAGAAGTCAATCAAAGAGAAAGTTGATTTCTATTACAAAAGGGTGCACATTAAGAATCAGATGGATGGTCACTTTAAGCTAATGTTGGATAAATTGAGGATACCACCTATCACTCAGGCATTTAAATATCAAGTTAGCAGGCTTAGAGAACTGACTCCTTCCATAGAGAGATTCACGGGGGAAAAGGATGACTTTATCTCATCCATGGAAAGGGGAGGAAGCATTAATATGGATTTCAGAAATATTCTTCTTCCTTTCCTCCATGTGTACTTCTCTCTCATCATTGTTCCTCCAGCATTTCCTTCTTCCTCGGCTACTTCAAGATCTACCAGTACTGCACCAATGATGACTCCTACATAGGCCATCCAATGTTTGACCCCTATGACTCCTAATAGATCTACTCACAATAGGTTTGTTGATGCCTCTGTATTAGCTCCTCCAACCCTGATGAATGTTGTACCTTGGCTTATCCCTCCATATTCAAAACCTAGAACCTGATCTTCAAAATCCAAATCACCCTTGGACATTTCTGATGTGGATTGACTGTGGGATGTCTTAGTTAATAAGGATATTTTGTATAATTTTTGTATCTTGTATAATTGGTTCACTAATAATAAAATCCTCCTTTTTCACTTGTTATCTTATATTAATTTTGTTAATCACCAAGGCAGAGAAGTTTTATGTTGCCTACATCTTTTCATGTATAAGATATCTATTTTTGTGAGAAGTTTTAAGTTCCCCAATGTTTCACATAGGGAGAGAAGTTTTTAGATTGACTGGAATCCTTGCAATTATACACTATTTGTATTTTCCACCATATCCATGGTTTAGTTTTAATTATACACACCTCTAATGATTTTTATCAAATGTGCTTAACCATGATTAAAAAAACATACTAACATAATTTGTGATTATAAAAAGGGGATATTGTTGGAATCACTCATTTTGATAATCCCAAGTCATGTTTCATTTATGTGATAATCATGTTTCTACTATAGAATAATCATGTTTCCTTAATGTGATAATCTTATTCTAGTGATACCTATGTATCTTTAATATCATTGCTCTATTATTTAAGCATACAGTAAAAAATTTATCTACGTAAAGGTTATTGATGAAAAGGTCATCGATGCAAAGGTCACCGATGAAAAGGTTATCAATGAAAAGTTTATAGAAGCAAAGGTCACTAATGAAAAGTTTAATGATGAGAAGGTAACTAATGCAACGATCACTGATTCAAAGGTCACTGATGCAAGGTTACCTCTGAAAGCTACTATTGAAAAGGTTACCAATTCAAAGGTCACCGATGAAAGGTTAGCACAGAAAGCTACAATTGAAAAGGTCACCGCTGATGGCTATTGAAGATAGCTACTGTTGCACACTGTTTTTGAAGCCTATCATTGTGAAGGATACCATTACTAGTCTACTGGCGCTTACCATTTTATACTTTTTCAAATTATTATGATTATTCTAATGGTCATATTTGGTAAATTTAATGCATATGACATTAATTAATGTTGATTGTATACTTATCAAGAAAACGTATCTGGGGATAGTGCAAGGTACGGGGAGGACCACATGTGTTTTAATTATTCTTATTGCCAAACCTAAAATATAAAAGAGAATACTAAGAAGGAAAATTACTGTGTTTGAAAAGGTGTCTGAGAGTGAAAATGAATGAATGAGAAAGAGTATACTCGCTAGATCAAAGAGAACAAGGACGAACCACTTGATGATGACACCGGGAACCCAAAAATCTTAAGAAGATCATTTCAGGGGAACAATTTCATTGCATCCTTCTATGCGTCATAAAATTCCTATCGAACAAGATGTAGAACACTCACCTCTAGAAAGCTGGAACCTATACTTATGACACTCTGTTTTGAGGACAACTTTCAAGGACACACTCAAACTGAAAATTCATCATCCCAAGGAGTCAAGAGATGAACTAACAAGACATAGAGATTTCTAAACTCAATCTCATAATATTATCTCTATTGTGTTCTTTTATTTTACATTTCCGATAAGTGTTTATCTGTCTATTAGACACATATCTCCTATTCTTGAACTGTAGGATACTGAAAATTCTCACATCAAACATCACATACATTTTGTTACCCATGCATAACTATGGAAGAGGCATTGTGTGGTCTATATTGTTTATTTTCATGAAGAACTGTGGTAGAGGGTGTGAACCCTGGACAGTTTGTGATAGTTATTGTAAATCCCAATATAGGGAGTGTATCATGTTTTTCATTTATATAAACTGCTTGGTGGAGGGTGATCACCAAGTGGAAACGATTAATTCTCAGGGTGAGACTAATCCTCTTGTTTAACTCAACTGTGCACTATATTTTTATTATATTATGTTTTTTCTTCTTTCCACTTCTTATAATTTCTAAAACATAAAACTATTTTTCATTGATTTTGATTGTTAGTTTTGGTTAGTGTGTGCATTTTTTTAATTCAGTAAACTTGTTTTAAATGTTGAAGATGTGTTTTACACTAATTTAACTGAGGACTAATCACCCATTAAATAACCTATTGACCAACTAAAAATTTATATCTCTACTACCTTAATTAATTGGGACATTTCAAAATTAGAGGATCTTTATCATAAAATTTTTAACAAAAATTTTAAGTAGGAACTCAATACACCCCCTCTTGAGATTCCACTCCAACAAATAGTGATTATGAGGAAAAATAATATAAGTAATAATGATGAATATTAATTTACATGAGTAATAATATATATAAATCAGATAATACAAAAAATGTTTTGAAGTGGGAAAGGGTTAGAATAGATGTAACAACCCAATTTGAGTACATGAATAATAAGAAATAACATGGATTGTTTCAAGGGGAACTATATAATCTACAATTATTAAATGCTAGTAATTAGTTTTGATGGATAAAAAAAAATTGGAATAATTAATCTGAATACAAAATTGTAATATAACTGTCAATTCACTTGGATATAAAACCAATTTTGAAAAAAATAATTTAAAACATTAAACTATTTTTTGAGAAAACATTTCATTACTAAAACAGAATTTAAAAAATATAACCCAGTCATCATGCTAGAAAATAATACCAACTCAGGACCAATCTATATACTCCACCTATCATATATGCAATGTGGATCTATGGATGTCTATTTACATAAAATATATTCATTCATTTCCAAGTATCATGGAAAATAATTTATATATGTTCCATAACTTATACATGTTGGATTGAATATAAATTTACTAGTATTTCCAAAATTCCACCTAAATAATTTCATGTCATAGAAATTCTAAAGGAAAATTTAAAATTGATGGATTATTAAATAAAAAAAGGTTATAAAAAATCTATATAGTAAATAATATCATTTATTCTGTCATGAATTAAGGTAAAAAAATTTCTCACATCTAAATATCCTTTCTTTTCATACAAAACGTAGTGATAATTAATGGAAACACCCACATTTCATAAAGAAAAAACACTTAATAAAATGAACAATGAATTTTTCTATTATAAAGTCATGATAATGAACATATGTAACAATATGCTCATTTTAGATCAAGATATTTAAAACATGTGATTTTATATTATTGTTAAATAAAAAATGAATTATTTCATAAAAATAACATCAAAAGGTCTAACATAATTTTATCCTCATGGGGAAACATGAGATGATTCCTAAAATTGTCCAAATTAGGTTTTAATTAATAGAAAAATTATAAGGGAACAACTTATTGTAAATATCTCAACCTTTTTAAAAGAATATTTGGTTATTCATATAAATAATATTACAAATATAATGTAATTTTTTAACCTTCAATATATCATTAATCATAGTATTTATAATAAAAAAATAAAATCATAATTTTTTTTTTTGAAAAAACTCAAATATCATTTACCATGGAGAAATTTCGAAGCACGCGTATTTTTTTAATAAAATTCAAAGTGAGTAATATTTTAAAAACATATTTTGAATAAAACATAAAAAGTCATCTATATAATTGAATTCATTAATTCAATAAACTGTTAAAAAGAAATTCATCATATTTCATCAAAAACCCTCAATTTGATTAATATTGACATGGATGATAAAAATATATATTTCTTTAAACGTTAAAATTTTAGTTAAATAACATTTCAAAGACCCAAATTATGTTATTTATCAAAAATCATCTATAAGTAATAAATATTAAAAAACCCAAAAACAATTAATTTATGAACTATCCACATAAAATAATTTAGATAACAAAATTGTTATTCTTCTTTATAATACCCACTAATACTTTATCAAATTATCGTAGTGTCATTAGTACCAAATGTAATATCTTATACATTAAACTCCACATAATTTCATGTTTTATATCAAGTGTCTCACTTTTCTTACATTTCCACGATCATTAATCATTAGTGTTTTATAGAAGTGGGGGAAATAATTACATATTAAACCCTTAAAAAAGATAATTGGACACTACCACTCAATATAAATATTAAAAAAAATTGGATTTTGAAATTTAAACCACTGTTTCATTATACACATGTTTAATTGTTTTATGAAAAATCCCCATAGAAGAAATATTTAGTGTTATAATTTTTATACACACCCTTAATACCTATGAAAAACATCTAATAAGATTTGATGAGAAAAAAAATCTTAGTAAGGGATTCACAAATAAATGAAACATGTTGGGAATTTATAAAATTGATAAACACCAATAAGGGAATTTTTGTTTTTGTATAAAAACACTATTTTTAAAATAATTATAAAAAATAAATATAAATCTTGAAATATTTATCATGATAATAAAAAATTCAAATTAGAATGCCATAAACACTACTTTAAAACATTATACTCTTAATTAACTCTGTCAAAATCCACATATGAGAAACTTATTTTAGTAAACTCAATCATTTTATTCAATACATTGGAGGGATATTATGGACCAACCCTTTAAATAATAGATATAGTACAATAAGGTTTTGGGTACATTCCGCATTCCCACATTCATCAATAATGACCCTTTGTCATACTTTAATAGAAAAACATTTAATAATATACACTTCTAACCATATATCGATATCAAAATATTTTATAACATTCATTTTTCCATATGAAAACCATAAAATTGGCTTTTCAACCGATATGAAAAACTATATTAAATAGTCTCATAATAATGATTAGAAATGTTTATTTTGTTTGAATATATTTTAAATTAAGAAATTCCTATAACAATTGGAACAATATATTCTGTGACTAAAATAGATAACATGTGAAGTAATATTTACTTTGAAGAAAGGACATCATGATTTGGAAATTTAATTATGTTTTATACATTAAATGTAGTTCCTTTATTACTTTGGTAATAAGATTCATAAGTTACCAGTACCATAAACATTCAATAGATCCATTTCCAAAAACATCCAAACACAATGACAGATGTTTTGAAATTTTCATTTTATAATCATTCAAAAACAAAATTGGAACTGTTGAAACAATATAAATCGAGATGTGAAATATTTTTAAGGGAGATATTATGAATAATATTTGATTGAAAACTCCCTTATAACTTCTTTAAATTTTAAAATAAATTAATATTATATAATATACCATGAAACGAATTTTTAAAAAAACTGAATTTTCATAAATAAGTGATAAAATATTGTAATATTGAGTTTTACACACCACAAAACTGAAAAAATGTATTGAAAAGTTCATAAATATCAATAAAGGGAAATTAAATCAATGAAATCCCTTGTCCTGAGTCATGGCTCATTTTATACATTCTCTACATTTAATATAATAATATTATATTAGTTAATTATATAACGAAAAATTATTTTTCGAAATATTAACTTCTAAGAATAATTTTTTGTTTAATTTAATATATTTTATTATTTCATTATAAACAAATTAATTACATTATAGATGTATATAGGAGGTTTTCTTTACAATCCCAAAACAACATCTGTTGGATGAAAATGGTAAAATGGGTCATTTTTACATGATCTAAAAATATTAATCAGTATATAATTAGAATTTTTAAACATTAAATTCAATTTTATAACCACCCATGTAATTATTAAATGGAAATTTAACAACATCACTTTATGATGGTGGTAATCCGCAAGTACACACATATGAAATTTTTTATTTTCCATAAAATGGAAGTGTAAATATGTAATTAATATTTTATCATTTCAAAATATAATTATTTCAAAAATATCATATATACTTGTTAAACCAGTCATAATAACCTATTAAGGGGTTGGTGATGAAAAATTAGATACATCACATGAGGGAGTTGGTAGTCCACACATGCACACAAATGATGGTTTCATTTATCATATGGTGGAAAAGGATATAAAAATGGGATTCCACCAAAAAAATATAATTTAAATATATATAATAAATAGATATTATGATATCATTATGGAATACAATATTTCATGAAATATTAAAATGAAATAAAATAGAAAACACTTGATTAAGAGTTATACCAGTTCTTTAGAAAACCACCTTTGGATTTCACCATAAGCTTTCTAGGTTAATATTTTCATCTAACCATAACCTCTAGGCCTTTTGGAGGAATATCTTAAATGGATTTGGTTATTGATTGGTCAGAATGGAAAACTATAAATTCATATAATTCTATAAGACTCATAGTTGTATATGATTTTCTAAATGAGTACCATTATAATTGAGTGTTACATTCCATCTAAGACTCATTATATTTGAGAAATAATTTCACCATTGAGATTTAAATATTATGGAAATATATGTACTTATTTTCATTACACTACATAAGTGAAACATCATCCTTTTTTTGTTATTTTATTATTTTTGGATTTTACCTCAACTATTAATCCCTGAAATTTGTATTCCAGTAAAAAATTTCACACGTAGAGAACTAAGATCAACTTCATACATATAATAAAGAAACAAAATATAAAAAATAATTTATCATTTCCTAAAACAAAAAAGGTTTAACATAAGATAATATACAATATGAATAGACATTCATATTTAGAAATTCTATACTAACATATTAATATTAAATAATTACACTCAATGTTTTAGTTAAATCATTTTTAAAAATCATGAAACTATGAAAGAAAAAATTGAATCCAAAATATTAGGATGATTTAATAACAAATTATTCCTTTATAAAATAAAATTTATCTAAAAAAATCAATCAATCCTAAATTATATTTCTCATAATTTATATCACCTATTCAAATAATCCCAAATAAATATGCTAATTATTCTCATAAATAACTCGAAACACTATAAATCCTTTATAAAATTATATATTCTTCTAAAATAAACTAAACCATTTTTTAAAAAATAAAATCACATATTAGTCTAAATATTTCCATTTATGTTAATAATATAATGTTTCTAATATAATGAACTTATTCAAAAATATATTAAATCACTTATTCACAATATAAATTTTCAATGACATGAGTATCTATATAATAAGATATTTTCACCAAAAATGTTTTAAACCATTTATCTTAATCATACATAATTAATTCAACATAAAAAGATACTATTAAACATAATTGTTATAGATATATTACAACATATTACAAAAATATAAATAACAATATACCTCGTATAATATTTCATTAAGTTAAACTTAATAATTAAATATACCTCAAAACACTATTAAAACTCAAAAAAATCCCATGTATTCCCATCACATATAAATTCAATGGAGTATTAATGCCCTTAAAATTTTAATAAACCATAGTGCTTGTCAAACAATGAATAAAATACCAATACATCATAACTATGAAAAGCCTATGTATATTCACATCAGTCCTTTAATATTCCTAATAAAAAATTAATAAGGATTTTACATATTATTCCTTAATGCTTCATTCTAAAAATAAATATATAAATCATTTACTAATATTCTCTATTCTCAATGTTACTAGGTTTTCTCTTTTATGCATAAGAATAATTGTTAGAATAGAACATAACATTATATGTAATTTTTAATTTCAAAATATTCAATATATAATAGTGATAAGAAATTATTTGTATGATCATTTTAATCCTCTTCACAAAAATTCATCCTTTGGAATTGATTTTCATAATTCATATCATCCCTACATTTGAAACATATTCATGATACTTTGAGACACATATCTAGGTGTTTATTCCAATATTCTTAACATGGAAGATATTTAATATTTTAAACAATATGATCTAAAATCACCTTAAATTCAATTAAAATATTCTTTTATTTCATAGGATTTTTCTGGAAACATATTGATATTTAGGTCATTAATCGTATATCAAGATAAATGGTTTGGAAAAAATAAAATATTTTTTCACTCCATCTGGTATCCCATTTGGTTTCTTGATCATAAAACCACCACATTTCCCTTTACACCCATTGTTAACATGGTTTCTTATGGTTCCAAACATTTACTAGAACCAAAATAATTATTCTAATTATATCAAATAAATACACAATTAAACATCTTATGGAGAGGAAGAATATAAAACTATCACTAAATGTGTCATCTTATCAATATTAATTCTCTATTTCTTAATATTTTTATGGTAATACAAGAATTCGAACTCATTGTCAAATAAAATCATAGCCACTAAATTAATCTAAACCCTTTCTCTATTAATAATTACAAATTCTCAAACATTTAACAGCCCATAATTGAATGTTTTATTACCACACATTAACATTTATTACATCCCAATGATATTTAACGTTTATAATTTTAAAGTCTAATAAAAAATAATACATATCTAACCCCTATTAAAATAATGTGGGAGATACTACACAATTTTTGATTTTCTCCCCAAACAACATTCTAAAATTTTATATAATGTTTTATTCAAAAAAATAAGGTATTTTATGATAAATCGCCATAATAGAAATATTTATCCTTCAAAAGTTCCTAAAAATCATTAATCCCGTTTCTTTTTTTAAAAGCATGGTTTGAGCTAGAATATATCACTAAGGAATACAAAAATAAAGAAAATTCATTATCCCTTTTAAAAATTTATGAAAATCCATATGGGAAATTTGATTTTTTTTCATTAAAAATTATGTTATAAAAAATGATCATTGCATAATTATAAAATAAAAATCAAATCTAAAGATTATTATATATAATTTTTTTTAAGAAATCATAGTGTAAAAAATAAAAATAACTAAATATATATCATGAAAACAAATATTTAACCATTTAATCACCATAAAAATTCATTTAAAAAATAAACTCATTGTCCAACTATTGAAATTAGATGATTTATATGAAACCGATTTCAAGTATAAAGAAAACCAACAGTAAACTTGTGAAATAATACTCTCATACAAGAATTTAATATTAATAAAATTGAATCATTCTCTTAGGGTAACATATATTAGTTTACTTTTTCAGTTCATTGAATTAAATTATTACTAGATAACATCATCCACATTCTCTTTTGAGTAACTTAAATCAATTAACAATATCACTTCAAAGGTGTCTTCCCCTAAATCCCCATTTATTAAGAGAAACTTTCTTCATTTAACCGTGTTCACCTTTTCTTTGGAGTAAGATACATCAGTTATATCTATCAATTTTTTTAGAGCAATTATCTTCATAAAAATTAACTTATGACTAAAATACATTAGTTAACTTTATCACATTACCTAATGAATTATAGTACATTAAAAGACTTACCCCTATCGTAATGGATATAGTCCAATAAAGGTTTCTGTTCAATATCTATTACCAATTTCATCATTTACAACCAATTTTCATATTTCAAAATCAGAAAACATAATGACATAATAATTTTAATATATCTAGAAATCCAAACATTTGATAACCATCACTTTTCATTGTAAAAATAATAAAATTTACATTTCAACCCATAATATAAAACACATTCATTTATATCATAAAAATGAGAATATATTTAATTTTATTTCAAATTCATATTGAAACTATATATTTTATGAAAAAAAGCATATAATATTCATTTTAAAATAATGGAATTGTAATAAACCAGCTCAGGTGAACTTATCGCATAAGATTGATAAGCCCACCACAAGGTAGAGACAAAACATGAATCCAAAACACGTATCAAGTATAATAGAAACATGAAAAACCAAGAGAGTACATATCAGAAGAAACAATTCCCAACCATGAGACAAACAGTGTCAATCCAAAAAGGATTAACATGAAACTAAAAGGAGACAATCCATCAAAAAAACACCATCTGACCATCTATCACCGTAAAATGGTCGCTCTATAAAGGAACATGGATCCAAGAGAAGTTTATACACTATTTGAATAATTTCACAATACATGATTCATATAGAAACACATATAAAAATTTCCAATTAAAATTTAGGGTATGAGTAAAAATCTATGTAGGATTTCACAAAAGAATCTATATAAATTATAGTATCATGGAAATGTTATCTATAGCATCTAAAAAAATATTTTTTATAAATTAGTTTTCGAATAGAATAAATTTCTAAATACATCCTTATGATATTCATAAAATACTTTTTTATTCAAAAAACAATGAATATGACAAGTAATATAAGAAAACATAATGGAAAAAGAAAAAACTATCCATGGATACACATTAAGGTTAAAAATTTATTGATTAACCATGATATATAACAACACCTGTAAAACTAAGAAAAAATAAAAAACCATAATACATGGGATTTAACCTATGGGAATACATATTCTTACATAAATATAAAATAATAATTATTCCCTCAGATGATTCTAATCGATATAGAGTCCTGATACAGTCTATCAAAATAAACCACTAGTAGTATTAAACTCACTAAAGTGACAATTTTATTTTCCAATTTAACCATGGTTCCCAATATACCCTATTTAAAAAAACCATTTGAATCCCATTATCCCAATTTATAAGAAATTTTAATAGAAAACAATTACCATGTGTGTACTTTCAAATCCCCATTTTTAAATAAAATCAACCACTATGGATTTTCACAGATACATATTGTGTCCAAAACCCTTTTAAATAAAACCTCCTTTAACAAAAAATGATTGATGAAAAAAATTATGCTTATATCAAATCAATTTTTTTCATGAATCAAGAAAAGGTAATTATATAAGAACATCATGTAATTGATGACTTAGAACATTTTTATAGAGACACCTACATATTTAAGAGTTTGAACCCACCATGAATTGTACTCCCAAGGTCCATGGTTGAAAGAAAACCAGAGGGTCTTAAATGGTCTTAAAAATTAACCCTTATGTGTATATGAATTGTGATATAAATTTGAAATAAGGACTAATTTAAAGGGGTTTTTTTATATTTATAATCCAACTGATAAATTAGAAGACCACAATGAAACCACATAGACCTTGGTGCAATGTTGATAGTAGAATCCTATATAATGGAAAAATAGAAGGGACCACAATACAACCTATCTGGTCGAACCACATCTGATATCTATGATTTAAATCCAATATTCTAGCTTTCAGGACCATGGAACATTAGATACCACCACAACATATATCCCCACTGCTAAAAGATAGGATACAACAATGTCTAGTTAGAATGGCTCCACTACACAGAACTTGGATGAAAAACCAAAAAAATACCACCTTAGAGCATTATGACTTAACCTTATCCTCGATGATGTAGTTCTCGGACATCCAACACAATACCCCTGATCCACATAATAAAAATGATAAAATGGTAGTGAAACCAAAATTACACCTCTTGAACTCTAATATACATCCTACTCATCCATACCATATCCTTCTCATCTACACTATTTACAACCACTCTCCACTATATCCACTCCCATACTTGGTGGATTCCACTTTAAAATTCTATACATTTTCTGAAAACAATATGAACCATCACCAAACCATGGAATGATCAAAACAAGGGGTTTAAAGTACTTGAAATATGGATATGGAATACCATGTAGATTAAGTGATGGAATATTCATAATTAATAAATATAAAGATGATAGTAAAATTTATTAATGTTTTAAACATTTAAAAAACATTATTTTCTACTTTGGTGGAAATATTAAAATTTGAACTCTTCCAAAATAATTAAAATGATTCATTTATTAAGCCATTTTTAAATGCCCATGAGTGTTTCAAATAAATTTTGAGTTCATTTTAAGAACATTATTGAAACATTCTGAAGAACATAAATATTTTAGACAATGATTTTAAAATTATAACTTTAAAATTTTATTTTAATGAAAATTACCTTATGATTTTAGAAACCTCTGAATTAAAATAATATTGATCAAAATAACATGAAATGTATTTATAACACACGTAAGTTATAGTAAATTAATATTAAAATACCATCATATAAAATATTCAATACCCAAAAAATGAATACATGTGGTGAACATGGAACAAGTCTCAATGAATGAAATTAACACAATCAAATACCCACCATGAGTCTTGATACATTTCATATGATTTTTAATTCATTTATAATAATTATACATTAATTTTTTTTCATTCAAGATAATTTTTTTTTAATTTTATTATGTTATAATTATTTCATTTTATTTTATTTATTTTCATATATTATATAAATACTGAAACAATTATGTGCATATCAATTTTTTTAGGATGTTTGGTTCAGAATCCAAAAAAAACCTCTGAAGGATGATTATATTCCAAGAGGTTATTATTCAATCATCTTCAGAATTTTAATCATGAAATAGTTATCATTTATATACATTAAATTCAATTTGAAAAAAAATATAGCAACGGAATACATGAAAAATGCATCACGCTATTTTTTGGAGGTGGTACTTAACACATACGCCAAAATGAAATTTTGAATTTCCAATGGATGAAAGGGTAAGAAGGTAAGAAATATATTGTCATTAAAAAATTATAGAAATATTATTAATATCATATATATATATATTAAATCCTTTATTATAACCATCATTGTGGCGATGTGATGAAAAATGAAATACCTCACTTCGTAGAGGTGGTAGTCTACACGTATCCACAAGCATTGTTTTCTTTTCAAATATGAAGTTAATTAGTGGGAAAATTCTTGTTAAATAAGAATAATAACAAATATTTATATGTAATATACACATTTTATCATGTAATCATTGTTATTGTAATATCTAGAGTTTTCTCCAAAAATAATAACCATTTTCTATAGTTTTGTCCACACACGACACTAAAAACTAATCCAATATAGAACTTCATAAGGTTACTATATAAAAATAAGGTATTAATAGTTATAACATAAATATGAATTATATATAAAGTGATATATATTTATATATAATGAAAAACAAAATATAAATCAACAAAAACATCAATCTCAATAAATACAGCTATGTAACTAAAAAAATAACATTTTATGATTTAATTATATTGAATAGAATGGAATAAAATTCACATTTTATATATTTTTTATTATTACAAAACTTTTGTTGAATAATTAATATACCAAAAAATTATTCCCTATAAGAATCTATTTGTTGATATTGTATTATGTTATTTTCATGTCAAAATTATAAATTTTAAAATGTGAATTTGTAATAATTAACATCATTTTTTTATTTATAATGTTCAAATTTTTTTAATGTGATTTATTGGATTTTTAATAAAATTATTGATTTTTAGGAGAAAAGTGTAAAATATCATTTTTTTAAGTTCCAAAGACTTTGTGACATCACATTTATATAATCATAAAATAAAACCTGGGTAAAATTTTTCTTAAAAGTAAAATATATCATTTATGTAACATAATATATATTAAAATATAATGTTTTAATTAAAAACCTATATTTTATATTTTGAAACATAAGAAATACTCCCTCAAAAATGATTTAAATACTTTTTACATGACTGTTCTTATATTTTTAAACAATTAAATCAAATGAAATGGATTTAAAATTTATGATTAATGGATAATAATTATTTATTTTGACTTAAATGTTTTTAGGAATATCGATTAAGTTATGTTTAGAAAATTTTAGTTACCCTAGTTAAACAATATATTTTCACAGAATAAAAGTATTCTTAATATAATTTATTTTTAAAATTAAATTTACAATATTATTTAATATATATATAAATTATTTTAAAATAATTTAATTTGTAATCAATATTAAATAATACTAACGACACTAAATTATTAAAACATCATTTTTCTTGAAAAAAAACTTTTTTGATAGACATTTTATGTTTTCATTTAAATGTAATTTTTCTCCTATTTATCTAATTTACTAGGATAAATGAATACCAAATTTAGACACATCGTGTAAAAATTTGTTAATAAGGGTCGACTAATATTTTTATTGATAAAATAATTTATGTGATTAATATTTAATTAATAGTAATAAATGTTTAGATGACTAATATAAGGTTGATTGAATTTTCCAAAATTTACATGACCATTCAAATATCTAGAAAACATTTGATAGTTTCTAATGACTTACCTAAATTTCGCACCAACTTTACATCACCTAACTCACATATTTTTCATTCCTTTCCATTCTTACCAATTAATTACCATTCTATTCCATATAAAGTCCCCCTTCTTCACTTTATAAAAGTGGGATCACTTACAACCTTTTAAATACTCTAATAATATTTATAAATACCCTTATAAACATGTGAAAATATAATATAATTGAATTACATTACATTATTAGTTCCCTTGGTAAATAATAATTATCCCAAATCCATCAAATCTAAGGCCTTTATCAAGAGGGCGTTCAAGGTCTCAATATAGGAAGCACATATTTCATAACATTTCTTTCTAACTATTTCTATTATAAAACAAAAATATCCGTATTAAGTTAATAAAATTTTGATCTTTAGTGTGTTTAGTTGTTAATATAATAATCATAGTTAAATTTTTTATTCTCTTTTATATACTATGAAAAACAAGGGTCGTCATTAATGTGTATGTGCATATTATCGCCTCTACAGAGTGATGCTTTCAGTTTTTCATCATAACCACCCATGGATGGAATTAGTGACGTTATTGGTAAATCAATATTATTTATATGATTTATTTATGGAAATAAAATGATCACTTACAATCCTAATTCACCCCAATCAATTATCGAGTAACTGAAATTCTTATTGTTTGTTGTGTTGATTACCGCCTCCACAAAGAATCTTATTTTATTTTATCTTATAACATTACATTAATTATTAAATAATACTAAAATATGGTATATATTATAAAAATATCAATATAATATAATTATTATTATTTTATAATTATATTATTTTAATAGAAACAAATCATTAATCATACTCATAGATCATGTTAAAGCGTGTTGAAGATTGGGTTTTTCTTACCACCAATTTGATAAAATATAAGAAATTATATAAATGGTGATTATAAAAATTTATTTATTGTAAAATATCACATAAAAATGTATATAATGAATTTTAATTTCTATAATTAATACAAAAAATAATTACATCATTAATTAATAAAACACCCTTTGTAGGTTGAAAATCACAAAAATAATATTCGTTGTCCATTTTATCTTAGAGGATAAAGACTATTGTACTCATGGAGTGAAACTTAAACTACATTAATAAATTGAACTAATAAATTATAGTAAAATATATGAACTTTTCATTATAAACCTTGTATGATGAATGATCCCCATCACCACTCTCACAAAACTAATACAAAAGGTCAAAACTGTAGACACCTGATGTGGGAATATAGGAAAAAACCAATTAATATACATATAGTTAATTATTATAAATGAAAATTATAAATATTTTTATCTATGAATAAGTATATAAAATATTATTTTAAGATATCTATTTTTTGTACATACCTTTAATAATATTTCAACTAAGCAAGGAAATAGGGGAATTATTTCTTTGTCTCAATATTAAGTCCCTTGAAGGATGTTTCATTTTTTATGGTGTAAATAATATAAAATTAAAAACAATTTTCCATGTTTTGATTATATTTAATTTTTTCAATTTATTTTTTCAATTTTTATTCACTCTATGTGTTTTGAATCATTATATACAATGGTTTTATGGTTTTTTCTTATCAAATTTTCATCATTGAGAATTGTTTTATGGTTTTTCACTAAATCATTATTTTTTTTGCATACAGACATATGAGAAAAAATTACATAAACATTTACTTAATAAATGATATTTATATGACCATATGATTTTTATTCTTCCATTTACCATTTATTCAAAAATTACTAAATTTATAAGGGGTTTTTGTGACACAATTCACTTAGTTTAATCATAACCACAGAAAGATTTCTATTATATTTCATGATTGGTCTATTATAACATAGGATGGTATTATAATGTATATAAAAATTAATTTATATTTAAATTATGTTTCACACCGAAATATTTATTTCTTTATAATTGTAATGTTTCGTTATAATTCATTTTTTATGAATTATTCCCCTTGCTTTTATTGGATTTTTATTCCATGTCCATATTTCTAATTCCCAAAAACATTCTCAGTTTCCTAGTAAAAAATAAAATTTTTTATCTGAAATGATAATTTTATTACCATTAATTAATTTTGAATAAATGGGTTCTTTATCCTATTTAATTATTTGGGTTTTGATAATTTTCAAAAGGGTTTTATATCATTTAAAAATAAAACATTTTAATATCTATTGCACATTTAATTTTGATTACCATCATGTATTATTCAAGGATACATTGTTAAATATTATATTTAAAATGTAAAAGTATTCTATTTATCTTCACCTCGTCTATGAAAACATTCTTCCTTTTCAATTCTATATTGTTAATTATTATTTTATATGAGAAAATTATTAAATGTGTTTTCACAATATTTTTTAAAGACGTCATTTTTTTATGTATCAATTTTAAAGATTATTTCAAATGTAAAAGTGTTCAATGTTTTTTAACATAAATATATTGATAAAATTTATATATTTTCAATGTTTTTTTATTTTCAACTCTTTATATTGAAATTTTCAAAAGGCTTATCTTTCTCTACATAACTATTTTGTGAATTTTCTTTCCACATCAATATAATAAATAGTTCTGTCAAGCCATTTTTATTTTCACTTATATTTAACCTCCATGGGTTTTAAGTCATAAAGTGATATTTTTATCCCCAGCCATATGATGTTACTATATATTTCCTTTTAGAAAAGTGATATTATAAATATCATATTATCATTTAAGATTATGTTATGTGATATTTATGGAATGTTTCAGAAAGCATTATTTTCTCTGTGGGATATATAAAAAATGATGATGATTGTTTTTAAGTGGCATAAATGTGTATGTATGATGATGGTTCTAATCCAATCGAACCCTCCAATTAATTATTTTAAACTTATATGTAATGATATAATCAATCAAGGATATAATGAGTTTTTTCACAAGTTCATGGTCTTGATGAGTTTTCTCACATTTCTAGGAGCAGAGATAATGAGTTTGTTCAAATATACATTGTAATGATATGTTTTCTCACAAAAGTTTTCAAATTAATATGGTTGTTTCATAATTTTCATTTTTCTATCAACTCTTGTTAAAATTTTAAATTTCATTTTATTTTCTTAAAATGCTTTATTTTCAAGATCATGTCATAACGTTCAAAGTAATTCACACTTTTATGTCATTATCCCATGTTATATGACCATTTTGAATTTTTTTGATCCAAATCCATATAATTTATTTTTCATTACTGACATTTTTATGAAATTATGTTATTAGAGAATGTTTTATTATTATTATATAATGTCTTTTTATCTTTTAGGATAATTCCTTCATCCTCTATGTTTTGTTCATATTACGATATATTTTACCCTTACTAAAAACGTGAGATCACCAAATTCTTATATTCTTAGTAGCCTTGTTATAAATATTATTATATCTCGTGATATATATATTAAAGGTGATAGAGTAGATTTATTATAATGAAATTATTACTAGTGTAGTAAATTAAGATGTCTATATATATAATCATCATGTCGGTATTCATTTTGGTCTTTGTGTCCTGTGATTTTTTGTGACATGTTTTATTTAAATTATGATATTATTATTCCATTTAGGCAATCTTTAGATTGTTTCCCTATAATTATATATTATTTGAATGAGGTGGAAGAAGAAATAAACATATAAACACTATTTTATGATTTATAACTCTTCTATAGGATAGTTAGGATAAGGGGATGTGGAAGCTTCCAAAGGATTTTTTTTAGGGCTTGTAAAAGATTAATTTCTCAATAATTTTGATGAATATAAAATATTATGTTCTATTTTATAAATTATGTGGGTGGTAATCTTATAAACACAGAAATATTAATATATAACATGTTTCTACATAGAGTAAAATGGATCCAAAGTTCTATATATACCCAGATAATGTGGATAATGTCAAAATTAATTAATTAAATAATAGTTTGACATATTTATGTAGAATTATAAAACTAATATCTCAGTTTAACCCCCATTTAAGCATAACCATAGTAAAAATAATTCTTCAAATATATGTTTCATGAATTTTAATTACTCGGTTTTTCAATGAATAACAATGGAATTTAATATATGATATTTTCAATAAAAGGTGTTGAGTTTGCATAGGATTTAAGGACCTAGAGAGGCTTGGTGTGGATATATTATTAATTTTAAAATATTATAACATGTGATAACTATTTTTATAAAATAATGAAATAACTCTCGAATAGAGTCTCAAATTGTATATATGAGACCACTATTAATTTTTGTCTATGGGATTTATAGTTGGGATGACATAATCTTTTCACATGTTAGGTGTTTTACTTGAGTGTCATTGTTTGTGAAATATTGTTGAAATAAATTATTTTATTTATTTATGTTTTATTAAAAAAATAAATCAAAATCCACCTCTATATTAAAACACGTATATAATATCCAAAGTGTTAGGCTAATAACCCTATAGAATGAGAGAGGATCCATTGGATGAGTGTGTTTTAAGATCAAAGGTTTCCATACCTATCCCCCGGGGCATGTGGCATGACAACCCAAAACCCGCCATCCATAGGCTAGGGGCTAGTTACATACACTGAAGGTGTATTCCCTAAAATTGGGAAGGCATTTCTTTTATAACATGTAGACACACACAACCAAGAACACAACATGATACGAACTCCAGCAAACTGTATAGTAAAAGAGAGAGTATAGTAAGCATAAAGGGGCAAGAATACAAGCCCAACTTAAAATTACAAGAAACTAAATGTACATGTAAACTGGAAAATCTCTTATGATCACCTGCCAAGGATCCTACATGAAGGATATGTACCATTATCGAATAGCCGTCTCTGCGGTATGCCTTATCTAATGTCCACCTCCGAGCTACCTCTAGTCCTGGTACTCTCGTCCTTAGTCAGCGTTGTCCGTCTTCAACACCAAACAAAATGAGGTGTGGGCATAGCCCGTGCAGGGGTGAGTATAACAATACTCAGTAGGGACCATGAGACCCTAAAGGTCTAACAAAATCTACAAATAATAAACCACAAATCATGAAAACAACTAACAACCCTTCTTAGGTATATTACCATACATATACCTAAGTTATCAAGTAACCCCATCTCAAACATGAGTAATCATAAGGCCCAACTCATTATCCCAAAGCTCAACTATTCCAAAAAATAAGGAATACCATGAAGTTATGGACCACACAGGTAGGCCACATTGAAAAATACCACCATGGAATTATAATGAAGGACAAAACCACACAAGTACAAACTCAGGCCACACAAGGTACAACTTAGGTACAGAAGTAAAAATGATTAGATGTAACTATTTAATCTTCTTACTCTGTTAAGAGGCTCAGCTGTTGACCCACACATGATCCATAAGATCTCAAGATGCTGACCCACATAGGATCTCTTGGTGCTGACCCACACAGGATCTGTTGGTGCTCACCCACACAAGATCACTTGGTGCTGACCCACACAGGATCGCTCGGTGCTGACCCACACATGATCTCTAGGTGATGACCCACACAGGATAGCTTGGTGCTGACCCACACAGGGTCGCTCGGTGCTGACCCACGTAGGATCACTTTTCATTCTTCACGTCACAGCCAGCTACTGGGTTCCCTCACTAAGGTTTCTCGTCTCTAGGAGGGTCCACTCTTTAAGCCACTTATTAATACTCCAACTGCCATGAATTCCCATGAATAAGTATCCCAAAGGACCTTCACATCATAGGGGTCTCAACGCTACAGATGGTGCGTCAATTGGATGTCCGGTCTGTAAGTGATCAGCCTTTTTAGTCTCGAGGGCCTGATTGGATTCATGCTCGAGCCAACCCGACCATACCCCACCATTATCCAAAACTCAAATGAGGTATATTAAAGGTACCATCTCACTCAAAGGTTTCTAGAGACACTGACGGTTCGTCAAATGGACACGAGGTGCCAATGTTATGGCTAAAAGAGTGTAAATGGGTCGAAGTGTGTTTGGGTACTGTCTGGCCCGGTCGGACCGACCCGGTAAGACCCGATCGGTCTGGCCTAGCCCACAATGGGTGGTACGACCTGGACGCCCGGCCTAGGTGTCCTGGTGTGTCCATAGGATGGCGCGAGGTGGTGCCGAGGCCATGAGGGCCACGAGGGTCCGTGGAGGCCGCGGGGTGATGCGGGGGCTGCAAGGGTCGTGGAGGCTGTGAAGGGGCTGTTGAGGTCACGGGGCAGCATAGACCATGGAGGCTGTGAAGGGGGCTGCAAAAACTATAGGGCTACAGAGGCCTCAGAGGCCATGGGGTGGTGGAGACCACGGAGGTCGTGGAGTAGCGGCGGGGTGGCGAGGTGGCCACAGTGCAGCGGTTCGCTGCGGCTCGCCTAATGGCCAACCATCCTCTCCGCACCGCACAGTCTCTTACCGCACCTTTTCCGATAGCCAGTTTGGCCAGCTGCTGGCTGTTCGCTGTCGTGGCACAAATCTATCTTCTTCCACCGTGAAGAACACACCAATAAGGAATAACGGTGGAGGGGTCGGGCCATGTTTGTTTGGCATGTACCCTCTCCATTAGAGTGGTTGAATGTGGCTCAAAAAAAACCTTGAATGAAGAATGTCAAATTCTACAACCCCCGAAAATGATTATTCCCAATCCCGTAGAAAAAGAAATCATCTATGGATCAACTAGTTAGAGAGTTGATCTGCGTTCGTTGTTTAGATGAGAATAACATGGGAATCCATAATCACACAAAATAAAAACCATACCTTGGAGATTTGTTGACGAATGTTGTGAGGAAGGAGACTATGTCGTTGGGGATAGATGGACCTTGGTGACGTCAGTGTTTCCTTGATCATCAGTTTATTTTCATTGAAGATGTTCCTCATTGGTGGGAGCATTATTCATTGGGGAGTGCGTTCTTTGTTGGAGAACACATTTTTCATTGGAGAGAGTAATCCTCCAATAGTTATCCTCTCCCACAATTCCACAAAAAAAGGTATCCAATATGATATTTTTCCCCAATTAAATTGTTGGCACAAATTAAATTAGTATCATAATTACTTTGAAGTTGGAATAATAAATGTTGGAGAAACCTAAAGGTCACCTCCATCATTTAAGATGGAATTCAAGATGTTTCTCACATCAGGGGGGTCTGGGTGATCCCCACACATAAATTTGAATTTGGGGTTTTAGGTTCATTTCTCCCCACCTCCATAACCTCACATGGGAGTTTTAGTTCTGGTGGTCCCCAACTCGTAACACCCACATGGGAGTTTCAAAGGAAAATAAACTGTTACTCAATTTTATTTTATTTTATCCTTTCACGAATAAGTGAAAAACTAACTTCCACCTGCGACCTACGGTGGTCGGGGTGAAGGTCTCCTTAAGCGACTACCAGCATTGCGAGTTCAAGGGTTCCCTCAGATTTCAATTCTGAGCACCGGTTCAAAATTTAGAAAAACCCGCTCGCACGTTTCTGGAATATACCTGAAAAAAAGTTCAAAAATTTATTCTGGGCACTTCGGGCCTCGGAATCAGGCACCGTCAATTTTCGCGGACTCATAAAATTTCTATTTAATTAAATGAAATTAAACATGGAATTTTTGGGACTTTAAATTCTCCCCACCTCAGGGCATTACGTCCGTGTAAGCCATATCACAAAACTACGAAAACAAGTGGGGTTTCTGAGCACGAATCTGAGCCTCCTTCTCCCATGTTCTCTCCAGGAGGTTCCCGTGCTGCCAGTTAACACACACTAGAGGTATCGACTTCCCACGAAGGACCTGCTCTTATCAATCCTAAATCTGAATTTGAACCTCTATAATAGTTTCTCCATCGTTGACGTCCGGCACTTCCTTGTGGATGATGTGGGAAGGGTCGTGCACGTATCTCCTTAGCTGGGATACGTGGAAGACTTCATGCACCCGGTGCAACTGAGGCGGGGGAGCTAAGCGGTAAGCCACCTCGCCAACTCTAATAAGGACCTGAAAGGGTCTGATGAACCTCAGAGATAACTTTCTGCCTTAGCTAGATCACTGCAAACCTCTTCAAGGTGAGACCCGTAGAAAGACGTGGTCGCTATCCTTGAACTCCATAGGTCTCTGTCTACTGTCGACATACAACTTATACATGTTCTGTTCAATCTTCATATGCTCCTCGATGATCTGCACCTTCTCTGTGGTAGCCTGAACCATCTCTGGTCCCATTAGTGCTAACTCCCCTAGGTCAGTCCAACACAAATATGATCTGTAAGGTTTCCCATACAACGCCTCAAAATTTTCCATCCCAATGGTAGAGTGATAGATCTAATTGTATGAAAAATCCACCAAAGGAAAGTGATCCTCCAAGATATGACTAAATTCGAGAACGAAAGCACGCTACATGTCCTCGAGGGTCTGAATGGTCTGCTCAATCTGGCCATCCGTCTGCGG
Source organism: Viscum album (assembly GCA_963277665.1). Classification (NCBI taxonomy): domain Eukaryota; kingdom Viridiplantae; phylum Streptophyta; class Magnoliopsida; order Santalales; family Viscaceae; genus Viscum; species Viscum album. Next base: position 1,757,476,220 of record OY728137.1, read on the forward strand.
ATGGAAGGCAGTGCTCAAACGAAGCTGCATCCCGAAAGCATCCTGAAAATCCTTCTATAGTCGGGAAGTAAAATTTGAATCATGATCGAAGACAATTGTCGAGGGTAATCCATTTCGCTGCACAATCTTCTGCACATATAGGCATCCCAATCTCTCTACTGAACCCTTCTCTCTGATCGGTAGTAAGTGGGCCGACATGGTGAGTCGATCGACGATCAATGAGATATAATCATGACGTATGGATGTATATGGAAGTCCTGTCACGAAGTCCATGGATATCCCATCCCTCTTCCACTTGGGGACCTATAAAGGCTGAACCAAGCCTGCCAGTACCTGATGCTCTACCTTCACTTGCTAACAAGTGAGGCACCAAGAGACAAACTCTTTTACTTCTTTCTTCATTCTCGTCCACAAGTGTTGTCGTCGTAGATCCCGGTACATCTTCACCACTCTTGAATGTACTGCTAGATGGGATGTGTATAAATCCTTCATCACTTCCTCTCGAAGTGACACGGGTACCGTGGTACGTCCTTTGAAGAGTATTGCATTCTCCCCACCTTCTGAAAATCCATCAGGTGCCTGCCCTGAGTATATCTGAGCACATCAAACCTCGCAGTCAGCATCCCCAAACATCGCCTCCCTGAATCGCTGAAGAAGTTTGGGAGTGATTATAAGAGACTGAAGGAAAGATTATCCATCCTGATCCACAAAGGATATCTGCAAAGATGCTAGCTGCTCCATTGCCTCGCCTAGTAGCTGTATACCAGACCATCTGCTCAGTACATCTTCTACAACGTTCCCCTTCCTAGGAGTATAGAATGTCTCGAATTCATAGTCCTGGAGGAACTCAAGCCAACGTCACTATCTTAGGTTCAGGTCACTCTGAGAGAAGATATACTCAAGACTCTTGTGATCTGAGTAGACTGTAAAATGCTCACCCATCAGTTAATGTCGCGACATATTCAAGGTGAAGACCGCTACTGCTAACTCCATGTCATGGGTAGCCTAGTTCTTCTCATGTTTTCTCAAATATCAAGAACCATATGCGATCACTGTTCGCTATTGTATTGGGACACATCCGAGTCTGATCCCTGATGCGTCGCAGTAGAATATGTACCTATGCCCTCCTCAAGAAGCCTCAAGATGGGGGGCACACTAGTAGAAAAATGATTTTTAACGTCGCCAGTTTGACGTCGGTTTCTTATAAACCGACGTAAATAATTTTTACGGTGATTTTTTGGCGTCGGTTTTTAAAAAAACCGACGCCAAAAAGGGAAAAAAATTGTTTTGGCGTCGGTTCCTAAAAAAACCGACGCAAAAAACTAAAAAATATATATTTTGGCGTCGGTTTTTATGAAAACCGACGCCATAAATGTTTTAAAGAAAATTCTTTTCCGTCGGTTTTTTAACAAACCGACGCTAAAAATTTAAAAAAAAACTACTTTTCGCGTCGGTTTTTTTAAAAACCGACGCGAGAAGTTAAAATATATTTTTGGCGTCGGTTTTTTAACAAACCGACGCCATAAATGTTTTAAATAAAATTCTTTGGCGTCGGTTTTTTAACAAACCGACGCTAAAAATTAAAAAAAAACTACTTTTCACGTCGGTTTTTTTAAAAACCGACGCGAAAAGTTAAAATATATTTTTGGCGTCGGTTTTTATGAAAACCGACGCCAAAAAATTTAAAAAAAAATTATATTGTTTTAGATAATTCTCTAATCTTTGATTTGACTGGTCGTGGAGCAAAAACGGAGTTACGGATTAAAAGTTATGGCCTTTGAAAGTTGAACTTCTTTAAGACTTATTTTAGAGAAGGTCAACTTCCGACATCCATAACTTTTAATCCGTAACTCCGTTTTTGCTCCACGACCAGTCAAATCAAAGATTAGATAATTATCTAAAACACTGTAATTTTTTATTTTAATTTTTGGCGTCGGTTTTCATAAAAACCGACGCCAAAAATATAATTTAACTTTTCGCGTCGGTTTTTTTAAAAACCGACGCCAAAAAAATTATTTTTTGTTTTTGGCGTCGGTTTTTAAAAAAACCGACGCGAAATGTAGTTTTTTTTAAATTTTTAGCATTGGTTTGTTAAAAAACTGACACCAAAGGTTTTTTTTTAAAACTTTTATGGTGTCAGTTTTCATAAAAACCGACGCCAAAATTTTTTTTTTCATTTATTGCGTCGGTTTTTTTATGAACCGACGCCAAAAAGGATATTGATTGACATTTTTTGCATCGGTTTTCTAAAAAACCGACGCCAAAAGTCCAATGTAAATACTATTTTGCGTCGGTTTCAAACAAAACCGACGCCAAAGAGTAACGCGGGATCAGAATTTCAATTTTTTTCACAACGCGCGTTTAACTTTTTAAAATCCCGCCTACATTTTCATACAACGCAATTGAAAATATTTTCGTTTACTATATATATATCCAGTTTCTCCTTCTTTCATCATTTTCAACATCTTCGATTCAATCACGATTTCAATGCGACTTCAATCATTAATTTGAACATGGTACATATTCTATTCATTTGTTTTCTTTGTTATTATTATCCTTCATTTCTAAACAACTCGATTGGCTTTCTTATAATGATGATTCATTCTCATTTCTAAATACAAGTTATATGATAATAAAAAACATATCATTTCGATGGAAGCCCCTAAAACCATTGAAATATGTTTGATGTATTATGATTATTTTATTACATTTGGTGTATATGATTTTAATTTATGTTTATCATGTTTTCTTTGAAACGAGTTGTATCAATCAAAACTTTAATAGGTTCAACTTCTAACGGCGATAACTTTTGAACCGTAACTCTGTTTTAGGTCCACAGCCTGTCAAATCGAAGCTTAGGAAATGATCTAAAACCTAGAAAAAAAATTTTGATTTTTGGCGTCGGTTTTTATAAAAACCGACGCGAAGAATATTTTTTTTTCATTTATGGCGTCGGTTTTTTTAAATAACCGACGCCAAAACTACTTTTTTAAAATTTTTCGCGTCGGTTTTTATGAAAACCGACGCGAAAAATTATATGAATTATTTTTTTTGGCATCGGTTTTTTACAAAACCGACGCCAAAAAACGAATGTTATTCATTTTTCGCGTCGGTTTACAAAAACCGACGTAAAAATTCGTATTTTTTACGTCGGTGACTTCGACGCCGGTTAAAAACCGACGTCCAAAATAAAAAAAAAACCGACGTTAAAAACAGTTTTTCTACTAGTGGCACTAGTCAGCCTCTTCCTCAGCTTCTGAAAACTCCGTTGGCATCTCTCCGACCACACGAAGGGTTTCCCCTTCTTCATCAATGCTGATAGAGGTGATTCAACCCTAGAGAAATCTGGAACAAATCACTGGTAGTATCTATCCAAACCCAGGAAAATTTGTATCTCTGTCACACTCCTGGGTGGAACCCAAGAAAGCACTGCCTCAATCTTCAATATATCCTCTACAACTCCAACCTCTGAGATGACATGTTCTAGAAAGTGAACCTCTTGGATCCAAAGCTGGAACTTCGAGATCTTACCATTAAGCTGGTGCTCTCGGAGTGTGTCCAGAACTACCTGTAAATGATAGGCATGCTCCTCCTCAGTAGCCGAGTAGATCAGAATGTCATAGATTAACACTACTAAAAATCGATCAAGGTATGGATGGAATATCCTGTTCATGAGTCTCATGAACACTGCTAGAGCATTGGTCACACCGAATGGCATAACAAAGAACTCATAATGGTCGTACTGACATCTGAAAGTTGTCTTCTTCACATCCCCATCTCACACTCTGATCTGGTGATAGCCTAATCTGAGGTCTATCTTCGAGAACCACTATGCTCCCTTCATCGGATCAAAGAGGTCGTCAATCCTTGGGAGTGGGTACTTGTTTTTCACGGTAACCTGGTTCAGGTTCGAATATTAAACACAAATTCTCAAGATCTCATATGAGTTCATGGAAAACAAAATCAGGCTGCCCAAGGAGAAACACTGGGCCGAATGAACCCATTCCCCAGTAAGTCCTCCAGTTGTACCCACTCCTCACGAAGCTCTGAAGGGGATATCTGATACGCTGGTGTAGATATCGGTTCAATCTTGGGGTACAAGTCAATGTAAAAGTCCACCTCACTTTGAGGAGTTAGACTTGGAACTTCATCAGGGAAGACATCTGCGTACTGTTCCACCACTACAAGATAACTTGGAATCTCCACATAAACTGCTCCAAGGGTAAGGTTGGCCAACTGATGAGTGATCAGATGCACTCTCCTCCGGCTAAGTCCATCCTCTGCTAAAAAGTTTCCCTTCTCTACGGTGAAGGTAAACCTGGTCCCATCTGTGCGGAAACAGCACACTATGTGCCTAATATAGTCAATATGATACTGGACTGTAGATAACCACTCAATACCTAAGATGATAACGTAAGGCCTAGACGCCGCTACTAGGAGATCCTAGTTGAAGCTCTCACCTCCTAGAGTAAGCTCACACTATCGGGAATAGTGCTTAATCATCAAATCTGCTCCAGTAGGGGTCTCCAGCTGTAAGGATCAATCTGACGGCTCTATCGGAATCTCCGAGCTCCGAACAAGGGAAGTGAAAATAAAAGAATGACTGGAGCCTATGTCTATATGTACTGTAGCTTAGGTGTAATAGAGACAAATCGTACCTCGTATCTTCTCCAGAGCATGGTGGTGGTAGCGGTAACATCTCGAATTGTATCCCACCGCAAGCTGCTCGGCCAGCTCCTCTGCCACATCTGCCTGCTCCCTGTAGACTTCCTCGGTCGAACCTCTGTCACTGCATGGGTGGTCCTTGGACTATCTTCTAATCATCCGTACAGCGGGTCGGATAGTCATGAGCCATGTGACTCTACCCACCACATGTGTAACACTACCCGCTCCTAGAATGACTAGCTCTGCCTCGAGTTCCCCACACAACTAACCCTGAATATTGTGGTTGTCCACCTATAGGGCTAGTCTTCTTGGACCTCTATGACATCTGTCTACTACCAGCTATAGAAGACTTTGCTACATGACATCTGGTGGTGGGTCTCAATGATGGTGACTACTCAACAAGGAAAGTATCTACCATGGGGGCTCTATCTAACACCCCCGCCTATGTCGGGATTATAAGGGAAATCATTGAATCTCTAATCTCTTGCCTAAGCCCCTGCTCGAAGGTCTGGGGCTAGAAGAATGGGTCTCGTAACATATCAGTGGAGTAGTATGAGAGGTCAGTGAACATTGTTGAGTACTGATCCATAGTCAGGATGCCCTGCTGTAGATAAATAAGCTCTTGTATACACACCGCGCGAAGAGTCACTGTGACAAACTCTGCCCGAAATAGGCTCTCGAAGTCTACATAGAGAAGCATCACCTCTTCGTGAACATGGACCATCAAGATCCACCATCTGCCTACTGCAGCCTATAGAAGGTTAGTGGAAAGGAACACCATGAGATCAGATGGTGTACCTACCAGTCGAAATACTCTCACTACGGCCTCCAACCAATCCTCAGCCGCCTGTGGGTCCATATCTACCCTGAATCAGTGTGGCCTCTAGCACTAGAACTCGTGCAACGCACTCAAGAAGCATGCACCCGCTACTGCTGGGCCTGGTGGATTCGGTGGCCCAACGGGTAATGGTACTGCTCGTGACTCTGTTGGAGCCTCAACTAGAAAAGCACCCTGCACCGAGGCCTCGTCACTGGGAGTGTTATCAGTGCGTACTATATCCAAAACCCTAGCTGGATGTCTATGTGGAGGAATCATGAAGAGAAACAGGTGTTCCAAGATCAAAAAGTTATACCTTGTGAGATGACTGAAATATATCACAAAGAAAACTCTTCAAAACACGCACACAATTAGTGTTTTCGTGCACTGAGTCATAAATCAGAAGTTATGGTCCTGGTGTATGGATATGTCGGTCCCCAGACCAACACCAGATTCCCTAAACTGATATCCACACACACTACACTTAACACTATTGTCGTTAAAAAGAATGATCAAAGTCCTATGTTTTATGGTAGAATCAACCCCTATGATACCAATTTGTCATGACCCATCCCCCGAGGCTCATATCGTGACTACCACAAGCCCACCTTCAATAGGCTAGGGGTATGTGACTAGCACTGAAGGTGTATTCCATAAAACTGAGAAGGAATTGCCTTTATAAACCGTAAACAAACGCAACCAAGCACATATAAAGATACAATCTCAAGAAAACTGTATATTAAAAGAGAGAGTACAGTAAGAAAAAATGGGCTAGAATATAGGCCCAAATAGAAAGTACAAGAAACTCAAAGTACAAGTAAACTGGAATAGCTCCTGTGATCACATGCCAAGGATCCTACCTGAATGGTAGGTACAGATCTCTAATGGTCTTCTCTGCGGTATGCCTCATCTAAGGTCCACCTCCGAGCTACCTCCAGTCCTGGTACTCTCATTCTCAGTCAGCATTGTCCGTCGTATGCACCAAACACAATGAGGTGTGGGCATAGCCTGTGAAGGGGTGAGTATAACAATACTCAGTAGGGACCTCAATACCCTCAAGGACTCACAAAATCCACAAAGGATAAACCACACAACATGAAAACAACTGACAAACCAACTTAGGTATATGCCCATACATATACCAAAGTTATCAAGTAAACCCATTTCAAACATGAGTAATCACATGGCCCAACATATTATCCCAAAGCTCAACTGTTCCATAATTTAAAGAATACCAAGAAGGTAAGTACCACCCAGGTATGCCACATTGAAAAATACGACCAAAGTATTACCATGAAGGATAGTACCACATAGGTACAAACTCAACTCACACCAGGTATAACTTAGGTAAAGAAGTACAAATGACTATATGTAACTGTTGAACCATCTTACTCTATTAAGAGGCTCTTCTACTGAACCACATAAAATCGCTCAGTGCTGACCCACATATATTCTCTAGATGTTAAACCGTATAGTATCTCTAGGTGCTGACCAAAACAAGATTGCTCGGTACTGACCTACAGAGGATCGATCGGTGCGGACCCATAGAGGATCGCTTGGTGCTGACCCACATACGATCACTACATGTCGACCCACAAAGGATCGTTCGATGCTGACTCACACAGGATCTCTCAGTGTTGACCCACACTGGATCGTTATTAATTCTTCACGTCACATTCAACTATAGGGTTCGCGCACTAAGATTTCTCTCTCTGGAAGGGTCCGCTCCTCAAGACATTGTTCGATACTTTAACTGCCACGAAGTCCCATAATGAAGTAACCCAAAAGACCGCCACATCATAGGGGTCTCAACGTAATAGACGGTGCGTCATTTAGACACTTGGTCTGTAAGTTATTAGCCTTGTTATCCTCGAGGGCCTGGTTGGATGCGTGCTCGATCCAACCTGACCATACCCCCAACATTATCCAAAACTCAAATGGGGTATACCAATAGGACCTTCTCGCTCCACGGTTTCCATCGCCGCTAATGGTTCATCAAACAGACATCAGGTGCCAAAGTTATGACTAAAAGAGCGTAAATAGGTCGAAGTGGTTCCGGGTCCAGTCAGACCCGATCTGACCGACCCGGCCCAGCCTGTTGGATCTGTCATGGCCTTCTTTGGGTGGTGCGGTGTGGCCATGGGGCAGTGTGAGGCAGCGCGAAGGCCGTGAGGGCCACGAGGGTCTGCGGAGACCGCAGGGGGCCACGGGACCACACGGGGGGCCACGTGGGCCCTGGGGGCCGCGGGGAGCAACAGGGTGGTGTTGGGGCCCGCGAGGGCCGTGGAGGTAGTTAGGGGTCCATGGAGGCCGCGGGTCGGCGGAGGCCATAGAGGCCATGGTGTGACGGAGGCCACAGGGGTCATGGGTGCCATGGATCAGTGATGGTGTGACGGTGCAGCGGGGTGGTCGTGGTGCGGCGGTTCACTGCAGCTGGCTGGATGGCCAGCCATCCTCTCCGCGTGGTGCAGTCACGCGCCGCCCATTCACCTGTGGTGGGTTCGGCCGGCCACTATCCATTTGTCATCATAGAACAAATTTTTCTTCTTCCATCACGAAGAACACACCAATAAAGAAGAACGACAGAGGGGTCGGTCCATGTTTGTTTGGAACGTACCCTTTTTTTAGAGTAGTAGTAATCCAATCAACAAAAACCTTGAATTAGGAACATCAAATTCTACAACCCCTGGTAACAATTATTCCCAAACCCACAGAAAAAGAAATCATCCATGGATAAACTAGTTAGAAAGATGATCTACATTCATTGTTTAGAAGGGAAGAACATGGGAATCTATAATCACACATAATAAAAACCCTACCTAGGATATTTGTTGATGAATGTCCCAAGGAGGGAGATGATGTCGTTGGGGATAGACTGGCATCAGTGACATTGGAATTTTCTCGATCATCAGTTCATTGTCGTTGAAGACGTTCCGTGGTGGTGAGGGCGTTCTTCATTGGGGAGTGAATTCTTTGTTGGAGAACGCATTCTTCATTGGAGAGAATAGTCCTCCAATAGTTCTCCTCTCCCCCAATTCCACCAAAATGAAATGGTATTCAATATGATACATTTCCCCAATTTAATTTTTGGCACAAATTAGAATGGCATAATAATTACATTGAGGTTGGCATAATAAATTTTGGGGAAACATAAAGGTCACCTTCCTCATTAAAGAGGGAGTTTAATAGGTTTCTCACATTAGGAGGGTTTGAGTGGTCCCCACCCTTAAATTCAAATTGGTGGTTTTAGGTTCAGTGGTCCCCACCTTCATAACCTCACATGGAAGGTTTAGTTCTTGTGGTCCCCACCTTTTAACACCCACATGGGAGTTTCAAATGAAAATAAAATGTTAAACAATTTTATTTTATTTTATTCTTTCACAAATCAGTGAAAAACTAACATTCACCCTCGACCTACTGCGGTCAAGGTGAAGGTTTCCTTGAGCGACTACCGGTGCTGCGAGTTCAAGGGTGCCATCAGATATCAATTCCAAGCATCGGCTCAAAAGTTATAAAAACTCTCTCGTAGATTTACTAAAACTACTGAATAAAAAGTTCAGAAATTCATTTCAGGCGCTCTGAGCATCGGAATCACGCACCGTCAATTTTCGTGGACTCGTAAAATTTCCATTTAATTAAAACAATTATACATGAAATTTCCAGGTTGTAAAAAAATTCCCAATTTTAGGGAATACGCCTATGGTGCTACTCGCCAACCCCGGGCCTATGAAATGTGAGCTTTGGGTAGACACAACACGGGCCCTAGGGGACGGGTCGTGAAAAATTGGTAAAATTATAGGAACTGAAGTAAACTAAATAGTAAACAGAGTGATTACAGTAAGTAAAAGGGGCCAGAATAAAAGCCCAACTGGAATGTATAAGGAAAACTGGAAAGTACAATACAGATGATAGGTAAAAGCAGCTCCTGGATCATCCACCATGAATCTTACCTGAAGGGTAGTTTCAGCTCATGAATGGTCATCTCTGCGGTTCGACTCATCTAACGTCCACCTTTGAGACACCTCCAGTCCTAGTACTCTCGCCCTTAGTCAGCGTTGTCTGTCATCTCCACCAAACACAACAGGGTGCGAGCACAGCCCGTGCAGGGGTAAGTATAACATTACTAAGAAGGGACCCCGAGACCCTAAAGGTCTCACGAAATCCACCAAGGATAAACCACACAACATGGAATCAACTGACAACCCTACTTAGCTATATGCCCATAAATATACCAAAGTTATCAAGTATACCCATCTCAATCATGAGGAGAACAAAGAGTACAACTCAAAAGCCCAAAGCTCAATTATTCCAAAAAGGAAGGAGTACCATGATGGTAAGTATCACTTAGGTGCACCACACAGAAGAATACCACAAAGTTATTACCACAAAGTAATGTACCACTCGGGTATGAATGAAACTGAAACCAGCTATAACATAATTACAGTAGTAGAGATGATTAGATTTAACTACTGGATCATCTTACTCTGTTATGAGGCCCAATTGCTGACCCATACATGATAGCTCAGTGCTGACCCATAGAGGGTCTCTTGGTACTAACCCACTCAGGATCGCTCGGTGCTGACCCACAAAGGACTGCTAGGTGCTGACCCACATAGGATCGCTCGGTGATGACCCACACATGATCACTAGGTGCTGACCCACACAAGATCGATATTCATTCTTCACATCACATTCTGCTACTGGGTTCCATCACTAAGCTTTCTCGTCTCTGGGAGGGTACTCTCCTCATGCCACTAGTAGATACACCAACTGCAACAATTTCCAACAAATAAGTATCACAATGTAACTCCACACCATAGGGGTCTCAAGCAACAGACGGTGTGTCAATCGGGCGCCCATTCTGTGAGTTATTAGCCTTTTAGTCCCGAGGGACTGGTTGGATTCGTGCTCGATCTAACCCGACCATAAAACAACTTTATCCATTACTCTAGTGGGGTGTACTGAAAGGAACTGTCTCACTCCAAGGTTTCCAGCGCCGATGACGGTTCATCAAACGGACACCGGGTGCTAAGGTTATGACCGATAGAGTGAAAAGTTTAAAATTGGCCCGGGTCTGTTCCGACCCGGTCGGACTGACCTGGCATGCTGGGTCTGGCCCGACCTGCTGGACTTAGCCCAACCCGCACTGGGCGGCGTGGAGGCTGCGGGGGGCCATGAGAGCCCCCGGGCGGTGATCCCGCGGAGGTCGCAAAGGTCGTGAAGGCCGCGAGGGCTGCAGCAGCCGCGAGGGCCGCAGAGTTCGTGAGGGCTATGGCAGTCATAAGGGTCACAGAGACCGTGAGGGAGGCATGAGGGCGCAGGGTCCATGGAGGCCGCGGGGTCCCGCAAGGGCGGAGAGAGGCAGTAGGGCGGCGCGGAGGCCATGAGGGCAGCACGAATCCACGGGGGGGCTGCGAGCGCCATGGGGAAGCGGGGCCGCGGCGGTCATGAAGGCCGCAGGAGCCATGGGGGCCACGAAGGCCGCAAGGGCAGGGAGGGAATCATGAGTCCATGGGGATCGTGGAGGCCGCGGGGCGGCGAGGCCGTGGGGCGTCGTGGAGGGTCGTGCAGGGGGAGGCCACGAGGCAGTGAGGTTGCGCGGTGGTGAGGTCATGGGGTGGAATAGAGGGCCGCGAGGCGGAGAGGTTGTCGGCCGCCGCATCCATTCATTGGTTTGTTGTCGTCGAAGACGTTCCTCGCTGGCATGGGTGTTCTTCATTGGGGAGCGCCTTCTTCATGGAGAAAATAATCCTCCAAAAGGTTCTCCTCTCCCAATTCCACACAAAATGATAAAATAGACCCCTTATTAATTTATGTTTATAAAATTAAAAGGTTGGAACAATTAATTTTTGGCACAATTAATTGTACCATGTTGGCATAATTAATTACCTCCAATTAATAGGAGGAAAGGATTAATGAGTAGTTGAGAGGCTACTCTCCCATTAAGAGGGGTCGGGTGGTCCCCGCCCCTAAATTCAGAATGGGGGTTAGTTCGGGTGGTCCCCACCTCTAAATATCCACATGGAAGGTTTTGGATCAGGTGGTCCCCACCACCATAACCCATGTTGAGGGGTTTAAACAAATAAAATAAAAATGTTAACATTTTTATTTATTTCATTCTTTCACGAAAAACACAAAAATTGTCTTACACTCTCAACCCACTTCGGTCAAGATGAAGGTACCTTTAAGAGAATACCAATGTTGAAAGTTCAATTGTGCCCTCTGATTTCAATTATGAGCACCGGTTGAAAGTTTAGGAAATATCTCTCATACGTTTACTGAACATATCTACAATAATGTTCAAAAATTCATTCTGGGCAGACCGGGCCTCAGAATCACGCACTGTCAATTTTCAAAAACTCATAAAACTCCCATATATATATATATATATATATATTTACATGGAAATTTTGGGTCTTTACATTCTCCCCACCTCAGGGCTTTGCATCCTCGTAAGCCACAACTCAAACTAAGGGAACAAGTGAGGGTACTAATAATGAATCTGAGCCTCCTGCTCCCACGTGCTCTCCTGGAGGTTCCCATACTGCCAGCGAATATGCATCAGAGGTATCAACCTCCCACGAAAGACCCGCTCTTTTCGATTCTAAATCACCACTAGAACCTCCAAAAATGTCTCCCCATCATCGATGTCTAGCTCGTCGTGGTCGATGACTTGAGAAGGGTCGTGCATGTATCTCCTCACCTGGCATACATGGATGACGTAGTGCACCCAGTGAAATTGAGGTGGAAGAGATAAGCGTTAAGCCACCTCAACAACTCTGTTGAGGACCCAAAAGGGTCCGATGAACCTCGGAGATAACCTTCCACTTTGGCCAAATCATTAAAAACCTCATTGAGGTGAGACTTATAAAAAGACGGGGTTTCCATCCTCAAAGACCAGAGGTATCTATCTCCTATCAAAATAAAACTTATGCCTACTTTTTGCAGACTTCATCTACTCCTGGATGATCGAAACCTTCTCTGTGGTAGCCTGTACCATCTTGTGTCCCAATAGTGCTGACAACCCTGGGTTGTTCCAGCACAAAGGTGATTTGCAAGGTCGCCCGTACAATGCCTCAAAAGGTGCCATCCCAATGGTGGAGTGATAGCTGTTGTTGTATGAAAATTCCACCAAAGGAAAGTGATCCTCCCAACTACAACCGAAGTTGAGGACACAAACACACAACATGTCCTTGAGAGTCTGAATGCTCCACTCAGTCTGGCCATCCGTCTGAGGATGGAAGGCAGTGCTCAAAAGAAGCTGCACCCCGAAATCCTCCTAAAACCCTTTTATATCCAGGATGTGAAACATGTATCACGATCAGAGACAATAATCGAGGGTACACCATGTAGCAACACAATATCCATCACGTAGAGGCATCCCAAGCTCTCTATTGAACCCTGCTCTTTGATCGGTAAGAAGTGGGCTAACATGGTGAGTCGGTTGACGATCACCCAAATCGAGTCATTACCACTATAAGTACGTGGAAAAACTCTCACAAAGTACTTGGATATCTCATCCCACTTACACTCTGGAACCTCTAATGGTTGAACCATGCCGACTGGTACCCGATGCTCTGCCTTCACTTGCTGACAAGTGAGGCACTAAGAGACAAACTCTGCTACTTCTTTCTTCATTCCCGGCCACCAGTGCTGTCGTCGGAGATCCTGGTACATTTTTTCCACTTCTAGATGTACCTCTAGATGGAATATGTGGAAGTCCCTAAACACTTCCTCCCGAAGTGACACTGGTACCATGGTACGTCATCTACATAGGATAACGTGCTCCCCACCTTCAAAAAATCCATCAGGTTCCTGTCTTGTGAATATCTAATCATGTCGAGTCTCGTAGTCATTTTCCCCGTTTCGTGCCTCCCAGACTCAGTGATGATGTGGAGGAGTGACTATAAGAGACTAAAGGATAGCTGGTCCATCCCGATCCACAAAGGATATCTCCAAAGCGGCCAGATGCTCTGGCGCCTCACTTAGTAGCTAAAAACCAGATCTCCTGCTGAGTGCATCTACTACAAAATTACCCTTCCTAATAGTATAGACTATCTCGACATCATATTCTTGGAAGAGATCAGGCCAACGTTGTGGTATCAGGTTTATGTCCTTATGAGAGAAGATATACCTGAGACTCTTGTGATCCAAGTAGATTTTAAAACATTTTCCCATCAGATAGTGTCATGACATCTTCAAGGAAAAGACCAGTGCTGCTAACTCTACGTCATGGGTAGCAAAGTTCTGCTCATGCCGTCTCAGCTGCCGAGAACTATATGTGATCACCACTCATTCATACATCAGGAAACATCTGAGCCCGGTCCAAAATACATCGCAGTAGACTACTTACCCTATTCCCTCCTCCAGAAGCCTCAATATGGGGGAACTATTTAGCCTCTGCCTCAGATCCTGAAAACTCCACTGGCATCTCTCTGACCACACGAAGGGTTTCCCCTTCTTCTTCAACCCTGATAGTGGTGCTGCAACTCTAGAGAAATATGACACAAATATCTGGTAGTATCCTACCAAACCATGGGAAATTCGTAACTCCGTCACACTCCTGGGTGGATCCCAAGAAAGTACCGCCTCAATCTTCATTGGATCCACTGCAACTCTAGCCTCCGAGATGACATGTCCCAGAAAGTGAACCTCTCATATCCAGAACCGGCACTATGAGAGCTTACCATAAATCTGAAGCTCTCAGAGTGTGTCCAGTACTACCTGCAAATGGTAGGCATGCTCCTCCACAGTAGTCGAGTAGATCTGAATGTCGTCGATGAAGACTACTAAAAAGCGGTCATGGTTTGGCTGAAAGATCTTTTTCATGAGTCCCATGAACAATGATGGAGCTTTGGTCATGCCGAATGGCATAACCAAGAACTCATACTGGTCGTACCGAAATCTGAAAGTAGTCTTCTGCACATCCTCATCTCGCACTCTGAGCTGCTGATAGCCAGATCTATGGTCTATATTTGAGAACCACCGTGCTCCCTTCAGCTGATCAAATAGATTGTCAATCCTCATGAGTGGGAACTTGTTCTTCCTGGTCACCTAGTTCAGGCACCGGTAGAAAACACAAAGCCTCAAGCTCCCATCCACCTTCTTGGAGAACAAAATCAGGGTACCCAAGGGGAAACACTAGTCCGGATGAACCCTTTCCCTTGTAATTCCTCCAGCTATACACATAGATCACAAAGCGTCGAGGGTGACATCTGATATGCTAGTGTATATATCAATGTCATCTCAGGGTGCAAGTTAATGTAAAAGTCCACCTATCTGCGAGGAGATAGACCCGGAACATTATCAGGGATGACATCCATGTACTGGTCCACCACTCTGAGGGTAAGGCTAGCCAACTGATTTGTGATAGGATTCACTCTCCACCGAGTAAGTTTATCATGTGCTGCAAAGGCTCTGTTATCGCTGGTGAAGTAATCCTGGTCCCATCCATGCAGACACACCGCACTTTTCTCCTACTATAGTGAATATGGGAATGGACTGTAGATAACTAGTCCATACCCAAGATGAAATCGTAAGTCCTCGACGCCACTACTAGGAGATCCCAAACAAAGCTCTCGCCTCCTAATGTAAGCTTGCATTGCTTACACTAGTGTGTAATCGTCGAATCAGCTCCTGTAGGAGTATCTAGCTGTAAGGATCGAGCCAACGACTCTGTCGAAATCTCTGAGCACCGAGCAAGGGTAGTGGAAATAAAAGAAGGAATGGAACCTATGACTTCAAGTTCTGCAGCTACGGTGGAGTAGACACAGATCATACATCGTATCATCTCCAGAGCGTCATGATTGTAGGTATCAACTGCAAAGAGCTGATCTCACCCCTGTCCTCCTACTCCTTATGGTTGGGGCGGACCACCTGGCGGTGGTGGCAGTAACATCTTGAATCTTCATCCACCACCAGATGCACGACCATCTCCTATGCCATGTTTTCCTACTCCCTATGGACCTCCTCGGTCGAACCTCTATCACTTCCTGGGCAGTCCCTTGACTGTATGATGATCATCCGTATAGCGGGTCAGACAGTCACAAGCCATTACACCCTTCTGACTACATGCGTAACAATGCCCGCTTCTGGCGTGACTGGCTCTACCTCAGGTTCCCCACACAACCGACCCTCAATCTCGCGGTCGTCCACCTGTAGGTCTGGTCCTTTTGGACCTCTACAACATCTATCCACTGTCGGCTGTAGAAGACTCCACAACGTGACGTCCGGTGGTGGGTCTCACTGCTGGTGACTGCTCAGCATGGAAACTCTCCACAAAGAGGGCTCCCTCTAACACCCCCACCTATGTCAGGATGCTAAGAGAAATCATCAAAGCCCTGATCTCCCATCTAGGTCCATGCTCAATAGTCTAGGCCCATAAAAATGGGTCCCACACCTTATCAGTGGAGTAGTGTGAGAGGTCAGTGAACCTCACTAAGTATTGAGCCACAGTCATGCTGCCCTACTACAGATGAAGTAGCTCATGTATGTGCACTGCGTGAAGAGTCGCTCAAAAAAACTATGCCCGAAATAGACTCTCAAAGTCTGCACAGAAAAGTGTCACTTCATCGTGAATCTGGAGTATCATGCTCCAACATCTATCTACTGCTGCCTATAGAAGGATGGTGGAAAGGATCACCATGATATTATCCGGTGTCCCTACCAGTCGGAAAACTCTTACCAGGTCCTCCAACCAATCCTCAGCCTCCTATGGGTCCATCTCTCCTCTGAACTTGGGTGGCCTCTAGCGCTAGAACTCGTGCAACGCAATAAAGTAGCATGCACCCTCTACTACTGGGGCTAGTATCATAGGTGGCCCAATATGTAATTGTACAAATATTCTTCACTTAATTAGACCTTAAGTGAACCCATTCCCGCCTTCCATAGGCTAGGGGCTGGCGACTATCACCAAAGGCATATTCCCCAAAACTGGGAAGGAATTTCCATTATAACCTGTAAGTACACGCAACCAAGCACACAACATGATACAAACTCAAGTAATATGAATAGTAAATAGAGTGATTAAAGTAAGGAAATGGGGCCAGAATACAACCCCAACTGGAAAGTACAAGAAACTGAAAGTACTAGTAAATTGGAACAACTCATGTGATCTCCCGCCAAGGATACTACCTGAAGGGTAGGTACAGCTCTCGAACGGTCGTCTCTCTGGTATGCCTCATCTAAGGTCTACCTTCAAGCTACCTCCAATCCTGGTACTCTCGTCCTTAGTTAGCGATGTCCGTCTTCTACACCAAAAACAACGTGGTGTGGGCATAACTTGTGCAGGGGTGAGTATAACGATACTTAGTAGGGACCCCGAGACCCTCAAGGTCTAACAAAATCCACAATGTATAAACCACAAAGCATAAAAACAACTGACAACCCGAAATAGGTATATTCCCATACATATATCTAGTTTATCAAGTAAACCCATCTCAAACATGAGGAATCACAAGGCCCAACTCATTATCCCTAAGCTTAACTGTTCCACAAAGGAATGAATACCACGATGGTAAGTACTACACATGTACGCCACAATGAAAAATACCACCATGGTATTACCATGATTGATAGTACCACACAGGTACATACTCATCTCACACCAGGTATAACATAGGTAGAGAAGTACAAATGATTAGATGTAACTACTGAATCATATTACTCTGTTAAGAGGCTCTGTTGCTGACCCACAAATGATCAGTCGGTGCTGACCCACATAGGATCTCTAGATACTGACCCACATAGGATCTCTAGGTGCTGACCCACGGGGGATCGCTCGGTGCTGACCCACACAGGATCGCTCGGTGCTGACCCACATAGAATCGATCGATTCTGACCCACACATGATCGCTATTCATTCTTCACGTCACAGCCAGCTACTGGGTTCCCACACTAAGCTTTCTCATCTCTGATAGGGTCCTCTCCTCAAGACACTGGTCAATACACCAACTACCACAATGTCTAATGAAGATATAACCTGAAGGAATGCCACATAATAGGGGTCTCAACGCAATAGACGGTGCATCAATTGGACACATGGTCTGTATGTTATTACCCTTTCTAGTCCGGAGGGCCCGATTAGATTTGTGCTAGATCTAGGCCGATCATACCCAAACATTATCCAAAACTCAAATGGGTTATACCAAAGGGACCGTCCCGCTCCAAGGTTTCCACCACCACTGATGATTCATCAAACAGACACCATGTGCCAATGTTATGGCGAAAAGAGCGTAAATGGGTCGAAGTGTGTCAGGGTCCGATCCGACCCGGTCGGAATGACCCGACTAGGGCCAACCCAGTTTAGGTCAAACTGGCATAACCCACAGGATCTGGATTGGCCAGCGCTGGGTGGCCCAACCAATGCCTAGCGGCACAGCCCGTGTTGGGTGAGCCGACCTGTTCTGGGTGGTTTGGCCTGGGCGGCGTGGTGTGGCCGCATGGCGGTGCAAGGCGGCGCGAAGGCCCTGAGGGCCATGAGGGTCCACGGAGGCCACGGGGGGTCGTGGTGCAGCGTGGGGGCCAGGAGGGTCATAGAAGTTGCATGGGGCATGGGGTGGCGCGGGGTCCTTGAGGTCTGCGGAGGCCTTGTGGGGCCATGTGGCGGCGGAGGCTGTGGTGGCTGTGAGGGGGGTCGCAGAGACCGCGGGGTGGTGGAGACCGCAGGGCGGTAGAGGCCATAGAGGCCCTAGGGTGGTGGAGGCCGCGGGAGATGTGGAGCGAAGGCGGTGCAGCGGTTCACTGTGGCTGTCCAGATTGCCTGCCGTTCTCTCCGTGCGGCGTGGTCGCGCGGCGTAGTCGCGTGCCACACCTGCTCTGGCGACCAGTTTAACTGGCTGCTGTCTGTTGTCCATCGTGGAACAAATTTCTCTTCTTCCATATTGAAGAACACACCAATAAAAAAGAATGAAGGAGGTTTCAGGTCATGTTTTTTTGGCCCGCACCCTCCGCGTTAGAGTGGTAGAAAGTTTCTCAACAATACCTTGAATGAAAAATGTCAAATTCTACAACCCTTGGCAATGATTATTCCCAAACCCACCGAAAAATAAATCATTCGCGGATTAACTAGTTAGAGAGTTGATCTTATTTCCTTATTTACAAGGGAAGTACATGGGAATCCATAATCACACATAATAAAAACCCTACCTCAGAGATTTTTTGATGGAAGTCGCGAGGACGGAGACGATGTCGTTGGGGATAGACGGACGCCGGTGACGTCGGCGTTTCCTCGATCGTCGGTTCGTTGTCATTGAAGATGTTTCTCTTTGGCGAGATCATTCTTTGTCAGGGAGCGCGTTCTTCGTTGTATAACGTGTTCCTCGTTGGAGAGAATAATCATCCAATAGTTCTCCTCTCCTCCAATTCCACCAAAAAGAAAAGGTAGCCAATATTATATGATTCCCCAATTTAATTGTTGGCACAAATTAAATTGTGATCATAATTACATTGAGGTCTGAATAATAATTTTTGGTTGAACCTAAAGGTCACCTCCCTCATTAAAGAGGTAGTTGAAGAGGTTTCTCACATTAGGAGGTTTTAGTTGGTCCCCACCCTTAAATTAAAATTGGGGGTTTTAGGTTTGGTGGTCCCCACCTCCATATCCTCACATGGGAGGTTTAGTTTTTTGGGTCCTCACCTCTTAACACCCACATGGGAGTTTCAAATGAAAAGAAAATGTTACACAATTTTATTTTTTTTATTCTTTCATGAATAAGTGAAATACTAACTTTCACCCTTGACCTATTGCGGTCGGGGTGAAGGTCTCCTTAAGTAACTATCGTCGCTAGGAGTTCAACGGTGTCCTCAGATTTTAATTCCAAGCACCAATTCAAATGATATAAAAACACACTCGCTCATTTACACAATGTACCTGAAAAAATGTTCATAAATTCATTCCGAGCAATCTGGGCCTCAGAATCACACACCGTCAATTTTTTCGGACTCGTAAAATTACCATTTAATTAAAAAAATTATTCATGGAATTTATGGGTCTTTACATTCTCCCCACATCAGGTCTTTACATCCCTGTAAGCCATATAACAAAACTAGGAAAACTTGTGGGGGTACTGAGCATGAATCTGAGCCTCCTGCTCCCAGGTGCACTCCTAGAGGTTCCCGTGCTGCCATCAAATGTGCACCAGATGTAACGCCCTGACCCCAGTTACCCAGATTTGGTGCACTATTTTAATACATTTTCATGATTACAAGGAATCAAGTCACAAAGGACCGAGCAATTTAGCCGTCTTGGAAAATTGATTACAGACATGAATGTTACATTGCACTTTAAGACATTCAAAAAAACATAAATAATCTTTATGAACGCCATTATTCCCTTGGCATAACCCTGAAAATCAATCACAATACACTTCTTGGAATCCTGGAAAAAATAAAACATTGAAAGGGGTGAGCTCAAACGCTCAGTAAGGGTAAGTAATACCGCAGAAAATGACATAAATATTAAGCATGGTAAATAATTGAACCCACATGCCCTTACCATTAATAAACATGAATACTTTTAAGGAAAGAATATGAGATGAGTAAATATTCCAATAATAAAACATAATCATGGGTATTCCACTACTCCAATGACCATATGATCCATCAATATTATTTCCATAATGAGGGAATGTATAATCAAACATTCTGAAACATTTTGTCAAGGCCTCGACCAAGACGTCTAAAATGATTAAGGACTCAGCCAAAACAATAAATCAAATTGGGAAAGGGCCTCGGCCAATTCCATGTCTAGTTGTCTCATGAGACCTACCGATGCTTTGAGGAGCTATAGCGGGCTCTACCCGTCACTTACTAAGTCCAATACATCCCTCATATGAAAAGGTTGAAACATATCATAAACATTCATATTAAAACTAGCATATGAAATTTCAATACTTTAACCATAAACCGTGAATGGTATAAAAATAACACATCCACAGTAAAACAAATCATAACTCATTCAATACAATAATTAATATTTTATTATAATAATTCAACCTCAATCCATAATAATATCTAGTATAGGATGCTGACAT
Source organism: Viscum album (assembly GCA_963277665.1). Taxonomy (NCBI): domain Eukaryota; kingdom Viridiplantae; phylum Streptophyta; class Magnoliopsida; order Santalales; family Viscaceae; genus Viscum; species Viscum album. Next base: position 1,757,496,734 of record OY728137.1, read on the forward strand.
AGTTGAAAATGATGAGTAAAACTTTTTGAGAGAAATATCCTTTTTGTAAAATCATTTAAAAGTCACACAATTATAAAGTAAGTAATTTAAAACAGATTTTTGAATCAAATTGTCCCATACCACTTTGAAATTTTTGAAAATAATTATCATTTCAAAACATTCATGTCCATATAAATAAATCCTTAAAATCATTTTGAAAACATGGACATTAATTAAAAAGATTTAGAAAGATAAATCTTTAAAACATTTGAAATTATGATCATGATAAAGTGTACCTTTATAAATCCTTAAAATATTCATTTTTAAATCATTTTTATGAAAAATAGACATGGATGATAAAAATTTCCCAGTAAATACTTACACATAAACAATCTTGGATAATAATGAGATTGAGGAATTAACCCCTACCTTGCACTTTCCTTTAGTCGAGGGTACGTTAAACCTCTTGTACGAAGATCGTAGTATGTTATTAAATAATACCAAAACCATATTAATATTTTTGATATCATACATGATTCATTTATGACTTTATACTACCCATTTAATAATAATTTCCATGTTAAATTAACATTTCTGGTAATAATCGCTTTCTTTATCGTACGTGTTTTAACTTGTTACTCTTCATTATATCACTTAGATCATGATTTAAATACTTCCAGAATATAAAACATGATAAATATATCATATATATTTAGAATATAAATATGTATAATAGACATATATATATGAAATGTAAAACACCGTTTATGGAGATGGTAGTCCGTACGTACGCATAAACGTTGTTTATGTATTCATATAGTATTAAACGGAAGTATGTGAATAAGATATATTTAAGTACATAAATACATATATATATATAAATATATATATCTCTAGTAGCATTATTATGTCATATATTACATACTTATTAGTAATATATATCTTTATAATCGTTGATGAATAGTGAACATGGAAATGAATCTCATCGCGTCGTGGAAACGATAATCCGTACGTACGCACGAGTGAATATATCATTCTTTTGATATTAAAATAATATATAATTGGATGTTATATCATATATACAGAATTTTTATAATGTTATATTTATTATTTACATCAAATAAATATCATTATTATACCCATCCAAATAATAATGTATTGAAGAACAATTACACCACGACTTGGAGACGGTAAGCCGTATGTACACACGTATGGTGACATGTCATTCAAAGGATGGATAGAATACTAAATATGGTTGTACCATATTTATAATAGAATCACAGTATATATTAGATACTGGAGTTATTATTTTAGAATATAAATAACAAATAAAGAAGAAGTTGAAGACGAACGGAACTTGAAAGAGGGTGGTGAAATATTACCTCTTCTTCAGGTTCTTCCTTTTGATTTGACCAAAAGGGCTCCTTAGGTTGGATTTATGATCAAAATGAGGCTTCTAGGTTGAAGTTAGGGAAGTTGAGAGAGTATTTGGGTATGGTTTGGCCAAACCAATAGGCTTTTACGGTGTGAATTATTGGTTAGAATTTGGGTCTTTTTATAAAGGGGGGCTCTTTAGGAAAAACTTAAAGTATTAATTTATAAAAATTCATATTCAGTTTATAATGGCTCCAAAGTGGATTTTTAAAATTCTAAAGTAGGTATGGGTCGAAATGTTATTAACCAATATATTCTATACAGGTTTGGGTCTTTATATTAACATTATCTTTTAGTTTTAACTCTTAGTTAATTAGTTTAACACTTACCATGTCACATTGTATTTTTATAATATACAGTTTATAAGCATAATATATACATCCAAGAGACCCCCAAGTGGTCCATTAATGATAAACTGATAATTATATAAGTCCTATTTCTAAACCTTAGGTTTTTAGGAATATAATATAAATTAATAATATAATATTTGTTTTAAAAACTCATTTATGTCAATTTTGACACTACTCAATAATTGATTTTTGTTAAAGTCTTAACAACTTTATTAATTCAAAAAAAATTCATTTAAGAAATACTAACATTACATATTAACCAATAAAATTATTGTATGTCATCAAAACTTTCAAATTATACTTATTTTAAAATTTATAATACCTATTATTTGATTCTTTCATTAATAAGGAAAATACTGTATCATTATTGTGTCATATATTTTTTTACTTTTTCAATGTCTGAAAATTATAAATAAAATATCATTATGTATTAAAACTTTTTAGATTTCTAATTATATTTATAATTGAAAATATAACATATATAATCTTATGTAAAAAAATTGTTCTAAAAGATATAAGCTTATGTCATTTTTGTATTTACTTTATCTTAATTAAAATAAAGTGTCCCTATCACCTACAAGTGGCTCCATGGGGTCCCAAAAAATGACACAAAGATGCACATGGTCGGACATGTATCAAAAAATATGGTTAGAACACGTTTTAGTGTAATTTATTATTATTATAATATTATTTTGTAACCCTTATTTACAGGATTTACCCTTTAACCATGGTCAATAAAATATTTACCGAAGTAATTATTCAAAATGTCTAAAATTAAAGTTACCTATTTACACAATTTGTACATCCTGATTCCAAATATGGAATCCATTTTTCCAAATTCAAAACACGGAATTGGATGAAATTAATTTAAAATTAATTCCCGCTGTCAAAACAAAAAGCATGTTTTTAAGATATAATAACTATCAAAAGATTGACACTTGTTTATGTTCGGTTTAATTGTGAAATTATTTCCAACGACCAATATTGTATTAAATAGTAAAAATATATTCTAAATATACTTTAAAACCACTAAAATTCATAATTTTTCACTATTAATTATTTTGATTAAAAAAGTTGTTTTTAAATAAAATTTAGTAATTTGCACTATTCATCAAAATATAAAAGTTATCCGAAAAGTACAAAAATTTCACCCTAAACTAAATTTGATATTCTGAATCAAAAAATGAAGTCCATTTTGAGAGAAAAAATTTATAAAATTTCAAAAAGTAGGTATTACTATTCATAACAGCTAGTTTGATTGGTTGTGGTGTGTGTTAGAACTTGAAGTTGCGTATAACACACGCTACTGTTTTATTCAAAGAGAGGTGTACCATGGAATATTGGGGTGTTTTATTGTAAATTTTTGATGTCCCCATTCTAAAAAATAAATTTATTTAGTCAAATTGAATATTTCAAAGTTTAAAATATTGGATTTAAAAATGGTTCACTATTAAAAGTTGGTAAAAGTGCATTTTTGAAAAATACTAATTTTATCTGAAAAAATAAATTTTTCTTACATTATATCTAAGAAACTCATAATATGGATTCTAAAATTATAAGGATTATATAATGTTTGAAATTTAGTTAATATTATTCATAACCTTTTTTGAACGGCTTGTTTGGTAAGTCATGGCGTGCTTGAACTCGGTGTTGCGTGTAGTGCATGTTATTGAATTATTTTGAAGAAGTAACACACTATGAAACCTTGGGGTGTCACATTCTACCCTCCTTCAATAAATTGTGCCCTCGCAATTTGATATTGTTTTCTAAAAATAATGGTTGAAAATAGAAAATATCTTTGTGGGAAAACCCACATCAGAAATTTGGTTAATAAAATTTAGTCTTAATAAGAGTAAAAGAGAAATGAAAGGGTCACCACCAAATTATGATCTCGATTAGGAGAACACTGGTAGCTATTAGAGACATATAATTGGAAGAAAAATGTAAATATTTATAGGTAGTGGTTTAGTTCATCAATCACAAACAACTTTAAAATTTAGGCCCTTAAATTCATCAATCTATGATGATTTAAAATATCATCGGTTCAACAAATCATAAGGTATTAGGATAACACATTTTTGGTTTTAAGATTCCTTAAATAAAGTATAAGAATTAATTTCTTCATAGAATAAGAGGAGAAGAAAAATATATACTTGACAAGTAGAGTTCCATCCTTTAACTAATTTCTACCACAAACTCATCTTTCACTATAAAAGATAATATAACTTAAAAAAATATTCTACTTATCCTATTCGTTTGGGGTTAAAAATGATTTTATAATTCATCTACTATACCTTCTTAAAATAAACTAATTTATTTAATCCAGGACATCTCGTGGGCTAGTGGTAGGTGATAAACCCTTGTCTCCCTTCAGTTGTGGGTTCAAGTCTCACAGCCTTGCCGAACGCAACGGGTTGCCGCCCGACCTCCGGGTTGTACTTTTTATAACAGTCCAAAAATAATCTTCAGAAATGATTTAACCTCGAAAATTGTATCAAATGTCAAATATAATACATCCCAACCTTTAGACTTATCCAAAATACCTCTGTCTAAACTCACAGTCCAAAATTTATAAGGAAGGTAAATATAATGAAGGTCTTTTTTTTGCCACTTAATAACATGTGAATACCTTCATCATGTATTCTTTTAAAATACGGTAACACCCTGAATTACAATAAAACCTTATTGATTAAATTCATTCTCCCTTATTCCTTATATAATACTAGATATATTCCTTATATTCAAAAACGTTTAATATTCCAATAATGATGAAATAATCAAACCATTAATCAGTGCCAATGTAGTCAAGAATATCCAATAAAATTTATCCAAATCAACTATCTCTTATTCCAATATTACTACCGTAGTATCAAGACCATATTGAAGATTACCTTTACTTCAACCATGTATTTTCAAAAAAAAAGATTAACTTGCTATTGAGTCACTTTTCATAGTACCATATAATCTCAAATCCTCAATTAAATAGTACTGCAGTACGATCCTTATTTATCTCCATAATTCATATAACCAGTAAATCATTGACACAACACTCAAATGAAATAATTCTTTAATAACAGCATATGAACACTAGTCATTCCTCTTCATCTGTGGTAGTATCACAACCTTATTATTTTCCAATATCATCAGTTGGGGCATACTCTGATGATTTGAACATTGATTCGCGTAGTGTCCCCACTCCTTGCAGATGAATCATTATACCTTTAAAACCTTTTTTTACCCTCGCAATCACGAACGTGGTGTCCTTTTTCTCCACACTTATAACAAACACCCATTCCTTTCAGGCATGTTCCAGGGTGTTTCTTCCCATAGTTATCACATATGGGAAAATTTTTCTTTTCCCTCTTCCCTTTATCCATCTTTCTCTCTTCCATCCTTTTCTTATCTTGCTTCCCCTAAATGAAATAGGACTCATAGAACTCTTTACTTATCTTATCATCACATGATACTATTTCTTCATATGATTATAATACATGGGAGACTATTTCCCTTCTAAATAATGGCTTAATATCATGAAATATGTTATCCTTCTTACTCTTTGGATCATACGTATTGCTGGAGTTCACATTCCTTCTACTGGGCACCATTTCTATACAATAGCATAAACTATGTCAGTTTATGAATTGCAATGAATAATTCCAAGCATGTAAAATACCTATCATAAATTGAATAGTTTATAGATATAATCCATAACCACAAAATTGTTTTCTTTGAGGAGGTATATACTCATAAACCCATCATAGTGGTTTGTAAAGAAAATGAGAATTATCCTAAGCATATCCCCCGGGAGTGTCGTAACCAAGTGTGCAGCAAGGCCCATTGTCGTGCACCCGTTCCCATTTGAGTCTATCTCAAAGTGGTTTTTTCGGGTTTTACCCTTAGGTACATCTGTGCCAAAGTCGCCTCTACCTGTTCGTCTCCAGACAGGGATGTATTGCTCAGAAAATTCACAAAATCTCTACAATACCAAAATTCTATGAATTTCTTCTATAATAATCCTCAATGTCTATCTTAGGGTAATGTGCTCTAATCAGAGTTTATCTAAATCTAGTTTCCAAGGTCATTGCTAAACTTCCTCTGATACCAACTATAACACCCCGGCCCCAGTTACACAGAGTTGGTGCATTATTTTAATACTATTGCAGGATTACAAGGAGTCACATCCCGAAGGACCGATCATTTTAGAAGTCTTGGAAAATAAATTACATACATGAATGTTACATTTCACCTTAAGACATACAAAAAACCTAAATAATCTTTTTGAATGGCATTATTCCCTTGGCTTAACCCTACATATAAATAAAAATACACTTCTTGGAATCATGGGAAAAATAAAACATTGAAAGGGGTGAGCTCAAATGCTCAGTAAGGGTAAGTAATATAGTGGAAAATGGCATAAATATTAAGCATGGTAAATAATTGAAACCACATTCCCTTACCAATAATAAACATGAATAATTTTATGGAAAGAATATGAGATGAGTAAATAATTCCATAATAAAAAATAATTATGGTTATTCTACTAGTCGAATCACCACATTAACCATCAATATTATTTCCATAATGAGGGAATGTATAATGCAGGAAATTCTGAAACATTTTGTCAAGGCCTCTGCCAAGATGTGTAAAATTATTAAGGCCTCGGCCAAAACCAGAAATGAAATTGGGAAAGGGCCTCGGCCAATTCCACGTCTATTTGTCTCATGAGACCTACCGATGCATCAAGGAGCTATAGCAGGCTCCACTCGTCACTTACTAAGTCCAATACATTCCTCGTATGAAAAGGTTTAAACATATCATAAACATTTGTATTAAAACTAGCATACGAAATGTCAAACTTTAACCATAAACCATGAATGGTATAAAAATAACACATCCAAAGACAAACATATCATAACTCATTCTATACAATAAGGAATATTGTATTATAATAAATCAACCTCAATCCAAAATAATATCTAGTAGAGAATGCTGACATAGTTTAAAATGATGAGTAAAATGTTTTGAGAGAAATATCCTATTTGTAAAATCATTTAAAAGTCACGCATTTATAAAGAAAGTAATTTAAAAGAGATTTTTGAATAAAAGTGTCCCATTCCACTTTGAATCTTTTGAATAGAATTATCATTTCAAAATATTCATGTCTATATAAATAAATCCTTAAAATCATTTGGAAAACATGGACATTAATTAAAAAGATTTAGAAAGATAAATCTTTAAAACATTTGAAATTCTGATCTTGATAAAGAGTACCTTTAAAAATCCTTAAAATATTCATTTTGAACTCATTTTTATGAAAAATGGACATGGAAGATAAAAATTTCCCAGTAAATACTTACACATAAACAATCTCGGATAATAATGAGATTGATGAATTAACCTGTACCTTGCACTTTCCTTTAGTCGAGGGTATGTTTAACCTCCTGTACAAAGATTTTAGTATGTTATTAAATTATACCAGAACCATATTAATATTTTTGATATCATACATGATTCATTTATGACTTTATTCTAACAATTTAATAATAATTTCCATGTTAAATTAAAATTTCAGGTAATAATTGCTTTCTTTATCGAACGTGTTTTAACTTGTTACTCTTCATTGTATCACTTAGATCATTATTTAAATACTTCCAGAATATAAAACATGATAAATATATCACATATATTTAGAATATAAATATGTATAACAGACATATATATGAAATCGAAAACACAGTTTATGGAGATGGTAGTCCGTACGTACGCATAAACGCTGTTTCTATTTTCATATAGTATTGAACGGAAGTAAGTGAATAAGATATATGTAAGTACATAAATACTTATATATATAAATATATATATCTCCAGTATAATTATTATGTCATATATTACATACTTATTAATAATATATATCTTTATAATCATCGATGAATGGTGAACTTGGAAATGAATCAAATCGCGTCGTGGAGACGGTAATCTGTACGTACATACGAGCAAAAATATCATTCTTTTGATATTAAAATAATATATAATTTAATTTTATATAATATATAAATAATCCTTATAATGTTATATTTATTATTTACATCAAATACATATCATTATTATACCCATCCAAATAATAATGTATTGAATAACAATTACACCACGACGTGTAGACGGTAAGCTGTACGTACGCACGTATGGTGACATGTCATTCAAAGGATTGATTGAATACTGAAAATGGTTGTACCATATTTATAATAACATCACAGTATATAGGATATATTGGAGTTATTATTTTAGAATAGAAATAACAATGAAAGAAGAAGTTGAAGAAGAAAGTAACTTGAAAGAGGGTGGTGAAAATATTACCTCTTCTTCGGGTTCGTCCTTTTGATTTGATCAAAAGGTCTCCTTAGGTTGGCTTTCTGATCAAAATAATTCATCTAGGTTGAATTTAGGGAAGTTTAGAGAGTATTTGGGTAGGTTTGGCTGAACCAAACGGATTTTATGGTGTGAAGAATTGGTTAGAAGTTGTGTCCTTTTATAAGGTGGGGATCTTTAGAAAAAACTTAAAGAATTAATTTATAATAAATTTATATTCGGTTTCTAATGGCTCAAAAGAGGATTATTAAAAGTATAAGGTGGGGATGGGTCTAAATATTATTAACCAATAGATTTTAGATAGGTTTGGTTGATTATATTAACCTTATCTTTTAGTTTTAACTCTTTGTTAATAAGTTTAACACTTAGGATGTCACATTGTATTTTTATAATATATAGTTAATAAACATACTATATACTTCCAAGAGACCCCCAAGTGGTACATTAATGATGAAAAAATAATTATATAATTCCTTTTTCCGATCCATAGGTTTTTAGGAATATAATATAAATTAATAATATAATATTTGTTTTAAAAACTCATTTATGTTAATTTTGACACTACTCAATAATTGATTTTTTTGAAAGTCTTAACAACTTTATTAATTCGAAACAAATTAATTTAAGCAATCATAACATGTCATATTAACCAATAAAATTCGTTTATGTCATCAAAACTTTCAAATTATCTTTATTTTAACATTTATAATACCAATTATTTGATTCTTTAATTAATAAGAAAAATACTGCATCATTATTGTGTCATATATATTTTTTACTTTCTAAATGTCTAACAATTTTAAATAAAATACCATTATGTTGTAAATATTTTTATATTTCTAATGAATATTTATAATAAAAAATATAGCATATATAACCCTATGTAAAAATTGTTTTTCTAAAAGATATAAGCTTGTGTTATTTTTGTATTTACTTTATCTTAATTAAAATAAAGTGTCTCCACCACTTACAAGTGGCTCCATGGGGTCCCAAAAATCAACGCAAAGATACCCATGGTCGGACATGTATCCAAAAATAAGGTTAAGACGCGTTTTAGGGTAATTTATTATTATAATAATAATATTTTTTAACCCTTATTTAACGGACTTACCCTTTAACCATGGTAAATAAAATATTTACCGAAATAATTATTCAAAATGTATAAAAATAAAAGTTACCTATTTACACAATTTGGACATCCTGATTCCAAATATGGAATCCATTTTTCCAAATTCAAAACATAGAAGTGGAAGAAATTAATTTAAAATTAATTCTCGTTGTCAAAACAAAAAGCGTGTTTTTAAGATATAATAACTATCAAAAGATTGCCACTTGTTTATGTCCGGTTTAATTGTTCAATTATGTCCAATGACCAAAATTGTATTAAATGATAAAAATATATTCTAAATATACTTTAAAACCACTCAAATTCATAATTTGTCACTATTAATTATTTTGATTAAAAAAGTTGTTTTTAATTAAAATTTAGTAATTTTCACTAATCATCAAAATATAAAAGTTATCCGAAAAGTACCAAAATTTCACCCTAGGATAAATTCTATATTCCGAATCCAAAAATGATGTCCATTTTTAGAGATAAAATTTATTAAATTTCATAAAGTAGGTATTACTATTCATAACGGCTAGTTTGATTGGTTGTGGTGTGTGTTAGAACTCGAAGTTGCGTACAACACACGCTACTGTTTTATTCAAAGAGAAGCATACTATGGAAGTTTGGGGTGTTTAATTTTAAATTTTTGACATCCCCATTCTAAAAAATAAATATATTTAGTCAAATTGAATATATTTAATTTTAAAATATTGGATTTAAAAAAGGGTTCACTATTAAAAGTTGGTAAGAGTGCATTTTGAAAAATACTTCTTTTATCTAAAAAATGAATTTGTTCTTACATTATGTCTAAGAAAATCATAATATGGATTCTAAAATTATAAGGATTATATAAAGTTCAAAATTTAGTTAATACTATTCATAACCTCTTTTGAACGGCTTGTTTGGTAAGTCATGGTGTGCTTGAGCTCGGTGTTGCGTGTAGTGCATGTTATTGAATTATTTTGAAGAAGTAACACACTATAAAATTTTGGGGTGTTACACCAGAGGTATTGACCACCCACAAAGGACCTACTCTTGTCGATCCTCAATCTCAATTGGAACTTCTGTCTATCCCCAAGGACATCGTCTCCTTCCTTGCGACATTCGTCAACAAATCTCTGAGGTAGGGTTTTTTTTATAAGTGATTATGGATTCCCATGTTCTTCACATATAAACACAGAAAATGGATCAACTCTCTTACTAGTTGATCCACATATGATTTCTTTTTATGCAGGTTTGGAAAAAATCATTTTCGGGGGTTTGTAGTGAGTGTGGTTATCAGTTTAGGGAATCTGGTGATGGTGTGGTGGCCGACATATCTATACACCCAGACCCTAACTTCTGATTTCTAACTCAGTGCATGAAAACACTGATTGCGTGTGTGTTTTGAAATGTTTTCTGGTATTTTCTTGAGTCGTCTCACCAGGTATAACTAAATGATCATGGATCACCTATTCATTATCAGGATACCCATGCATAGATAGCCTGCTAGGATTCCCGAGAGAGTACTCGAGGATGGACCACCGAGCGATGAGGCTCTGGTGCATGGTCCTCTTATTATGTTGGCACTGTCGGGTGGTGTACCAATAGCACCACCACCCTTTTGGCAGTAGATATCACCAATCGCACTGGCGGATGGTGCATGTCGAATGAGTGTGTTTCATTAGTTCCAACAGTAGAGGCCTCTAAGGTTTCGAGGGGAGACAGTTTCCAAGGTTTCTTAGGGATAGATGGAGGTGGTTGTTAGAGTTTTCTTCCTAGTTGAGCACCAATAGAGCAGATGGTGATCTTAGCTACTAGCCTTTTCCAGTGAGTGACCATGAGGATCGTCTGCTTGGTGATGAGGCCTCGGTACTTGTACCATTACCTAAGATAGTACCTTCGTGATGGTGACGGCGACTGGTGCTGGCGTTTGGCACTTGTGGAACTCAAAAACTACGGCTGGCACCACGACCGGCCGTGAGGAAGGTGAAAAACAGAGGGTGGTCGGTCAAGCCAACTGCGGATGAAGACACGGCTCACGACCGCGCCACACCGCCTTCAAAGATGGATTGTCGTGCTGCGGCCTCCACCATCCCACGGCCTCAAGGCCCATGCAGCACCGCTGCCCTGTGGCCCCCCGCGACCTCACTGTTCCGTGGCCTCATGGCCCCCGTGTCCTCGCTGTCCAGCGGCCTCCACGGCCTCGCCGTCTTGCCACCCCCGCAACCTCGTCGTCCTGCCGCCCCCGCAGCTTCACCATCTCATGGCCTCATAGCCCCCACTTCCTCCCAGTACCACATCCTTGCCATTTCACGGCCCTCTACGCCACCTCGTGGTCTCACCGCCATGTGGCCATCATGGCCCCCCGTGGCATCGCCACCCCACGGCCCTCGCGAAGCCCCATGGCCTCACGCCACCCTCACAGCCTCTGCGGCCCCTGCGGCCTCAGTGGCCCTCACGACCTTCGCTTCCCCCACGGCCTCTGTGGCCTTGGTAGCCTCCGAGCCGCCCAGCACTGCCGGGATGGACCCAACAGACCGGGTTGGACCCAGTGGACCGGGTTGGTTCGACTGAGTCAGACGAAACCTTGGCCTACTTCAACCCATTTAAGTTCTTTTGGCCATAACTTTGGCACCCGATGTTTGTTTGATGAATCGTCTATGGCACTGGAATCCTTGGAATGAGATGGTCCCTTTGAGTATACCCCATTGGATATTTGGATAAAGTTTTAGTATGGTTGGGTTGGAACGAGCACATATCCAACCAGGCCCCTGAGACAAAAAGGCTAATAACTTACAGATCGGGCGTATGATCGATGCATTGTCTGTTGTGTTGAGACCCCTAAGACGTGGTAGTCTTTTTGGATACTTTTTAGTGGGACTTCATGGTAGTAGGAGTATCAACTAGTGGTTTGAGGATCAGACCCTCCTGGAGACGAGCAAGCCGAGTGCGGGAACCCAGTAGCTAGTTGTGACCTGAAGAATGAATAGTGATCCTGTCTGGGATAGTACTGAGCAATCCTGTGTGGGTCAGCACCTAGAAATCCTGTATGGGTCAACACTGAGTGATTCTATGTGGGTCAACACTGAGCGATACTGTGTGGGTCACCACCGAGCTATCATGTGTGGGTCATCATCTAGCGATCCTCTGTGGGTCAGAACCGAGCGATCCTGTGTGGGTCAACAACAGATCCTCTTAACAGAGTAAGATGATTCAGTAGGTACATATAATCATCTCTACTACTGTACCTAAGAAATACCTAGTGTGAGCTGGGTTTGTACCTATATGATACTTTTTTTTCATGGTAATAACTTGGTGGTATTCTTCTGTGTTTCATACCTGCGTGGTACTTACCTTTGTGGTATTCCTTCCTTTGTGGAACAGTTGAGCTTCGGGCTTCTGGGTTGGACCTTATGATTCCTCATTATGGGGATGGGTATGCTTGATAACTTACGTATATGTATAGGCATATACCTAATTAGGGTTGTCAGTTGATTTCATGATTTTTGGTTTATCCATTGTGGATTTTTTGAGACATTGAATGTCTCCAGGTCCCTGCTGAGTATCGTTATTCTCACCCCTGCATGGGCTATGCCCACACCATGTTGTATTTCGTGCAGACGACAGATAGCGCTGAATGCATATGAGAGTACCTGGACTTGAGGTATCTTGGAAGTGGACCTTAGACAAGGCATACCACATATACGACTAATAAATACCTGTACCTACCCTTCAGGTATGATCCTTGGAAGGTGTTCACAAGAGCAGTTCTAGTTTACTAGTACTTTCAGTTTCATGTACATTCCAGTTGGGCTGTATTCTAGCCCCTTTTAATTTCTGTACTTACTATGTTTACTATCCAGTTTACTTGATTTCGTATCTTACTGTGTGCTTGGTTTCATGTGTATACATGTTATAAAGGAAATGCCTTCCCAGTTTTAGGGAATACTCCTTCGGTGTTACTCTCCAGCCCCTAGACTATGGAAGGCTTGCTTGGGGTAGTGACGGCACGGACCCCAGGGATGGGTCATGACAAATTGGTATCTGAGGAGTCGGTTCTACCATAGAATATAGGACTCTAATATTTTTAATAGAAATAGTGTTATGTGTAGTGACTGTGCTTATCAGTTTTGGGAATCTAGTGTTGGTACAGCGGCCGACATATCCATACACTAGGACCCTCACTTATGATTTCTGACCCAGTACATGAAAAAACTGATTACGAGTGTGTTTTAAAGAGTCTTATTTGTGATCTCTTTGAGTTAGCTCACCATGTATAACATATTGATCGTGGCGCACCTATTTCTTTTTAGGATGACTCTACACAGACATCAAACTGGGTTTCCGGATATAGTATGCACTGATATCCCATCGAGCGACAAGGCCTCAGTGCATGGCCCTCTTCCAGTAGCAGCATCAGTGGAGGTATCGGTGGTACCAATACCCATTGGACCCCCGATGCCACTGGCCCCAGCAGTAGACAGTGTATGCTGGTTAAGCACGTTGCATGAGTTCTAGTGCCATAGGCCACTCAGGTTCCGGGGAGAGATGGTCCCACAGGCGTCTGAGGATTGGCTGGAGGTCAACGTGAGAGTCTTCTGACTAGTAGGGAAACCAACTGATCTCATGTTGATCTTTTCCGCCAGCCTTCTATAAGAAGTAGCAGGAATATGGTGGAGCTTGATTCTCCAAGTTCATGACGAGGAGACACTTCTCTGAGTAGACTTCGAGAGCCTATTCCGGGAAGAGTTTGTCTGAGTGGCTCTTCATCTAGTGCACATACAGGTGATTATTCATTTGAAGCAGGGCAGCATGACTGTGGCTCAGTACTCAGTTAGGTTCATGGAACTCTCACACTACTCCACTTATATGGTATGGGACCCATTTTTTAGGGCCCTGACCTTCGAACATGGGCTCACGCGGGAGATCAGGGCCTCGACGATCTCACTCAGCATCCCGAAGCGGGTGAGGGTGTAAGAGTGATCCGTATTAGTGGATAGTTTTTTACTGAGCAGTCACTAGTAGCGAGACCCACCACCGAACGTCACGAAGCAAAGTCTTCCACAAATGGAATCAGACATATGTCATAGAGGTCTAAGAGAACCAGACCTACAGGTGGACGACTATAGGATTTGGGTTAGGTTGTGCGTGGAACCCGAGGCAGAGCCAATCATGCCAGGAGTGGGTCGTGTTACACAGGCGGCGGGAGAGGTGACATGGCTCTTGACTGTATGACCTGCCATATGAATGATCAACAGACAGTTGAAGGACCGCCCAAGAAGAGAAAGTGGTTCGATCGAGGAGGCAAGTATGGAGCAGGCGGACTTGGCAGAGGATCTAGTCATGCAGCTAGGGGAGGGTGACGATACAATATGTGTCTGCCACCACCACCAAGAGGTCCTTAGGGATCAGGAGGATAGGGGTGAGCTCAGCTCTAGGAATTTGAGGCCTATGATCATGGAACTCTGGAGATGATATGAGATACGATATGTGTCTACTCTACAATAGCTATAGTACTTAAAGACACTGGTTCCATTAATTCTATTATTTCAACTTCCCTCTTTCAGAGTTCATAGATTTCGATGGAGTCATTGGGTAGATCCTTACGGATTGAGATTCCTACAAGAGCATATTTGATTATTATGCACCGGTTCCAGTAGTGAGAGATTACTCTAAGAGGCAAGAGCTTCGACTAGGATCTCCAAGTAGTGGCGTCGAGGCCTTACAATGTCATCTTGGGTATGGACTGTTTATCTATAGTTCATGCTCTGGTTGACTCTATTTGGCGCAAAGTGTGGTGTTTCCGCATGGTTGGGACCAGGTTTACCTTCATCGGTATGAAGGTATACTTTTCAGCACATGATGGACTTACCTGCAGGAGAGTGCAGCTGGTCACTCATCAGTTGTCCAGCCTTACCCTCGGAGCAGTTGATGTGGAGTGTCTATGTTATCCTATAGTGGTGGACCAGTATGTGGATGTCTTTCCTGATAATGTTCCGAGTCTACCTGCTCATAGAGAGGTGGAATTTTACATTGACATGTACCCCGAGACTACATCGATATCCAGACCAGCATATTGGATGCCTCCCGCAAAGCTTCGTGAGATGCGGGTACAGGTGGAGGATTTATAGGGGAAATAGCTCATTCATCCCATTGTTTCTCCTTGGGGATCCCCGATTTTGTTCACCAAGAAGGCGGATAGGGGATTGTGACTTTATGTTTACTATAGGAACTTGAACCAGGTGACCATGAAGAACAAGTACCCACTCATGATGATTGATGACTTCTTTGATTAGCTAAAGGGGGTATGATGGTTCTTGAAGATAGACCTCAGATCAGGCTATCACCATCTCAGAGTACGAGATGAGGATGTGCAGAAGATGGCTCTCAGATTTTGGTACAACCATTATGAGTTTTTGGTCATTCCATTCAACATAACCAATGATCTATAAGTGCTCATGGGACTCGTGAATGGGATATTTCATCCATAACTTGATCACTTTTTAGTAGTCTTCATCGACAACATTCTGATCTACTCGACTACTGAGGAGGAGCATGCCTATCATTTTCTGGTAGTACTGGACACATTCCTAGAGCACCAGCTTTATGGTAAGCTCTCCAAGTGCCAATTCTGGATATGAGAGGATCATTTTATGGGACACGTCATCTTAGAGGCTGGAGTTGTAGTGTATCCAGTGAATATGGAGGTGGTTTTTTCTTGGGAACCACCCAGGAGTGTGACAGAGGTACGAAGATTCCTTGGTTCGGCCGGATACTACTAAAAATTTGTGCCAGATTTCCCCAGAGTTGTAGAACCACTATCAGCATTGATGAAGAAGGATCAAACCTTTGTGTGGTCGGAGAGATTCCAACAGAGTTTTCCAGAGATGAGGTAGAGGATGACTAGTGTCCCATATTGAGGCTTCTAAAGGAGGGGTCAGGGTAGGTAGTCTACTACGACGCATCAGGGACTAATCTCGGATGTGTCCGGAAGCAGGAGTGAGCAGTGATCACATATGTTTCTCGACAGCTAAGAAAACATGAGTATAACAACGCTACCCACGACCTAGAGTTAGCAGCAGTGGTCTTCGCCTTCAAGATGTGGCGACATTACTTGATGATCGAGTGTTTTACGGTCTACTCAGATCACAAGAGCCTCAGTTATATCTTCTCTCAGAAGGAAATGAACCTGAGACATCGAAGTTGGCTTGAGTTCCTTCAGTAATATGATTTCAGGATAGTCTATACTCTTAGTAAGGGGAACGTTGTAGCAGATTCACTCAGCAAGAGGTTTGGTATACAACTACTAGGCGAGACGATGGAGCAGCTGGCCACTTTGTAGATATCCTTTGTGGATCTGGATGGAGCAACTTTCCTTCAGTATCTTACAGTCAGTCCCCCACATCTCCAATGGGCAAGGGAGGTGTAGCATGGGGACACTAACTATGAGACTCGACGTGATGAGATATCCACAAGACATGCACCTGATGGATTTTCTGAAGGTGGGGACCACGTCATCCTCTTCAAAGGATTACCATGGTACCAGTGTTACTTTAGGAGGATATTTTGAGGGAGTTCCACACATCCCTCTATATGTACACCCAATAGTGGCGAATATTTACACCCAATAGTGTCGAATATGTACTAGGATCTTCGATAAAGGAATTAGTAGCCGTGAATGAAGAAAGCAGTAGTAGAGTTTGTCTCTCAGTGCCTCACTTTTCAGCAAGTGAAGGTGGAGTATCAGGTACTAGTAGGCATGGTTCATCCTTTAGAGTTTCCAGAGTGGATGTAGGAGGGGATATCCTTGGACTTCGTGATATGACTTCCACGTACATCTATAGGTCATGCCTCTATTTGGGTGATCGTTGACCGACTCCCCAAGGCGGACCACTTCATACTGATCTGAGAGAAAGTTTTAGTAGAGAGCTTGGGATGCCTCTATGTGAAGTAGATTCTGCGGCCAAATGGAGTAACACTGACAATTGTCTCCGATTGTGGTGCATATTTTACTTCCTGGGTATGGAAGGGGTTGCAGGAGGCTTTTGGGACACAACTTTTTTTGAGCACTGCCTTCTATCCACAGACTGATGGCTAGACTAAGTGGACCATTTAGAACCTCGAGAACATGTTGCGTGATTGCGTCCACGACTTCAGTTGCTGCTGGGAGGAACACTTGCCTTTGGTGGAGTTTTCATACAACAACAGCAATCGGTCCACAATTGGGATGACACCTTTTGAGGCATTGTATGGGAGACCTTGCAGATCACCTTTGTGTTGGAATGACCTAGGGGAGTCAGCACTAGTGGGACCAGAGATGCTACGGGCTACCACAGAGAAAGTTCATATCATATATTAGTGGATGAAGACTACATAGATCAGGCAGAAGTCTTATACCAATAGAAGATGGAGACCTCTAGAGTTCAAGGATTGTGACCACATCTTTCTACGGGTCTCACCCCGATGAGGTTTACAGATATTTGGCCGAAGAGGCAAGCTATCTCTGAGGTTAATTGGACCTTTTAGAGTCCTATATAGAGTTGGCGAGGTGGATTACCATGTATATTTTACCCCTCAGTTACACCGAGTGCACGACGTCTTCCACGTATCCCAGCTGAGAAGATACGTGCATAACCCATCCCACATCATCGACCACGGCGAGCTGGACATTGATGATGGGGCGATGTTTTCGGAGGTTCTAGTTGAGATTGAGGATCGACAAGAGTGGGTCCTTTGTGGGTGGTTGATACCTCTGGTGTGCGTTTTCTGGCAGCACAAGAGCCTCCAGGAGAAAAAATGGGAGCGGGAGGCTCATATTCATGCTCAGTACCCCCACTTTTTTTCGTAGTTTTGTGATGTGGATTATTGGGACATAAAGCCCTGATGTGAGGAAAATGTAACAACCTGTAAATTACCTGCTTTATTTAATTAAATGGAAATTTTACGAGTCTGTGAATGTTGACGGTGCATGATTCTGAGGCCCGGTGTGCCCGAAATGAATTTCTGAACTTTTTTTCGGGTACGTTCAGTAAACGTGCGAGTGAGTTTATGTAAATTTTCAACTGGTGCTTGGAATTGAAATATGAGGTCACCGATGAACTTTCAGCGCTGGTATTTGCGTAAGGAGACCTTCATCTTGACCATAGTAGGTTGACAGCAAATGTTAGATTTTGGGTTTTTCATGGAAGAATAAAATGAAATAAAATTGTTTTACATTTTTATTTTTTTTTGAAACATCCCATGTGGATGTTAAAAAGGTGGGGACCACCTAAACTAAAGCCTCCCACTTGGGTTATTGTGGTGGGGACCACCCGATCCTAAACCCCCAAAATTTAATTTCATAGGCGGGGACCACCCGACCCTTGAACCTCCCACTTGAATGTCGTGAAGTCTCTTGAAATTCCCACTTTAATTGTGCCACACCCTCGGATTAATTATTCCAATTAAATGATGACAACTTAATGGTGCCAACAATTAAAATGTTAAATCATATTTTATGTTGGCACCTCATCCTTTGAGGTAGGATTTTTGGGTTGGCAAAGGAGAGGGGAGAACTTGTGGAAGAGCTTCTCCAATGAAGAACACCAACGAAGAACTCTTTTCCTTCAATGAATATGTATCCAAAATCCGTCCAAGGATATCTAATAATGAAAAAACTGATGATCGAGGAAATTCCATCATCACTGACTTCATATTTTTCCTCTCCTCATAGATGTTGTTGGAGGAGACTTGTTCCGAGATCAACAAACGTTAATCTGCTCAACCGCAGAGAATCTTCAACTGAACCAACGAGGTAGGGGTGTGTTTTAAATTAATCAACGTTAATTTTTCTCTCACACTAATTAATTCCCCTCGATCCACTTTCTACATCCCTAACGCGGAATTTATGGTCCAAAAAAACATTTCCTGACCCCTCCGAAAACCTTACGGTTCTTTTGTGTGTTCTTAGCGATGGTGATGGCGATCGATGTCTGCGTTTGGCACTGGTGGAAATCAAGAATTGCGGCCGCACCATGGCCAGCCGCCACGAAGGTGAAAAACGGAGGGCGGCCGGTCAAGCCAGCCACCGGTGAAGGTACGGTGCATGAACGCGCCGCATGGCCAGCCACGGAGGACCCCCACCCCACGGCCTCTGCCATCTCGCGTCCTCGTGGACCCCGCGACCTCGCCATCCTACGTCATCACATTCCCGCGGCCTCATGGCCCCAACGGCATGCTCCTCTTATGGCCAAGTCATCTCGCGGCCCTCTACGGCCCCCGCGACCTCACCATCCCATGACCTCGCATCCCCTACAGCCTCGTCGTCCCACAGCCTCCCCATCCCGAGGCCTTGCCGTTATGCTGCCTCACCATCCTGTGGCCCTCTGTGGCCCCTGCGACCTCACCTTCATGCGGCCTCATTGTCCGGTGGCCTCACCGTCCCATGACCTTGTTATCCTGCGGCCCTTTGAGCTGCCCCATGGCATCGCTACACCGCGACATCGCCTCCCCGCGACATCGTTGCCTCACGGCGCTCGTGGCCCCCATGGCCTCATGCCGCACTCGTGGCCTCCCCAGCCCCCGCGGCCTCTACAGCCCTCGCGGCCTCCACACCGCCCAGCGCGGGCTGGTTCAGACCAGACCCAGGGAAAATTCGACCCATTTACGCTATTTTGGCCATAACATTGGCAACATACTACTTTTTTATGAACCGTCTTCAGCCCTAGAAGCCTTGGAGAAATCTGGTCCCTTAGAGTATACTTAACTAGATATTTGGATATATTTGGAGTATGGTATGGTTTGATCAAGCACGAATCCTACTAGACCCTTGGGAAAAAAAGGCTAATAACTTACAGACTGGGTGTCTGATTGACGCACCGTCTATTGTGTTGAGACCCCTAATACGTGGCAGTCATTTGGGATACTTCCTCATGGGACATTGTGGCAGTTGGAGTATCAACCAGTGGCTTGAGGAGTAGACCCTCACAGAGATGAGCAAGCTGAGTGTGGGAACCCAATAGATAGTTGTGACATGAATAATGTATAGTGATCCTGTCTAAGATAGTACTTAGCGATCCTGTGTGGGTCATCACCTAGAGATCCTGTGTGGGTCAGGACCAAGTGATCCTGTGTGGGTCAGAACTGAGCGATTCTGTGTGGTTCAGCGCTAAGCGATCTTCTGTGGATCAGCACCGAACGATCCTCTATGGGTCAGCACTGAGCAATCCTGTGTGGGTTAGAAGTATAGCCTCTTAACAAAGTAAGATGATTCAGTATTTACATCTAATCATCTCTACTAATGTACCTAGGAAATACCTAGTGTGATCTGAGTTCCTACATGTGTGGTACTTCTCTTCATGGTATTTCCTTGGTGGTATTCTTCTGTGTGGTAAACAATTGTGGTACTTACCTTTATGGTATTCCTTCCTTTATTGAACAGTTGAGATTTGGGCTTTTGGGTTAGACCCTGGGTTTCCTCATGATTGAAATGGGTATACATGATAACATAGGTATATGTATGAGAATATACCTAAGTAGGGTTGTCAGTTGATTTCATGCATTGTGGTTTATCCTTTGTGGATTATGTGAGACCTTGAAGTTTTCAGGGTCCCTACTGAGTATCGTTATACTCGCCCTTATACAGGTTATGGCCACACATTTTTGTGTTTGGTGCAAACAACAGACAGCGGTGACTGCAGATGTGAGTACCCGGACTGGTGGTAGCTCGAAAAAAGGACCTTAGACAAGGAATACTATAGAGACGATGGATCGAGAGCTGTACCTACCCTTCAAGTAGGATCCTTGGCAGGTGTTCAAAGTAGATGTTCTAGTTTACTTGTACTTTTACTTTCTTTTACTTTCAAATTGGGCTTGTATTCAGACCCCTTTTACTTACTATACACACTCTGTTTACTATTAAGTTTACTTGAGTTCGTATCTTGTTGGGTGCTTGGTTGCATGTGTTTACAGGTTATAAAGGCAATTCCTTCCCAGTTTTAGGGAATACTACTTCGGTGCTAGTCTCCAGCACCTAGCCTATGGAAGGTAGGCTAGGGGTAGTCACGGCATGGGCCAAGGGCCTCGGTTCTTCCATAGAACATAGGACTCTGATCTTTATTTTTAATGACAATGGTGTTAAGTTTAATGAGTGTGGTTATCAGTTTAGGGAATCTAGTGTTGGTGCAGTGGATGACATATCCATTCACTAAGACCTCGACTTCTGATTTCTGACTCAGTGCATGAAAACACTGATTGCTTGTGTGTTTTGAAGAATTTCAATTGTGAACTCTTTGAGTCAGCTCACCAGGTATAACTTTTTGACCACGGCACACCTGTTTCTTTTCAGGATGCCTCCACTCAGATAGCCAACTAGGGTTTCGAGAGTAGTACGCACTGACAACCCACTGAGGGACGAGGCCTCCGTGCATGGCCCTAATCCAGTGGAGGCACCCGCAATACTATTACCCATTGGGCCACTGTTTCCACCATCCCTAGTAGCATAGGGTGCACGCTGCTTGAGAATGTTGCACGAGTTCCATCTCTAGAGGCCACCCAGGTTCAGGGGAGATAAAGACCCACAAGTGGCTGAGGATTGGCTGGTGGCTGTGGTGAGACTCTTATGACTGGTAGAGACACCAGTAGATCTCGTGGTGATCCTTGCTGCCAGTCTTCCATAGGCAGCAGCATGCAGATGGTGGAGCATGATGCTCCAGATTCATGATGAGGTGATACTTCTCTGGGCAGACTTCGATATCCTATTTTGGGCAAAGATTGTTCCAGTGACTCTTCGCGCAGTGCTCATACAGGAACTACTTCATCTACAGTAGGGCAGCATGACTGTGGCTCAGTACTCCGTGTGGTTCACTGACTACTCATGCTACTCCAAAAATATGGTGTAGGACCCAATCTTCAAGGCCCAGACCTTTGAGAAGGGACTCATAAGGGAGATCAGGGCTTTGATGATTTCTCTTAGCATCCCGACGTAGGCGGGGGTGTTAGAGAGAGCCCTCTAAGTGGAGATTTTTCTTGGTGAGCAGTCACAAGTAGAGAGACCCACCACCGGACGCCACATAGAAGAGTCTTCTATAGCTGGCAGTAGATAGATATCACCGAGGTCCAAGAGGACCAGACCTATAGGTGGACGACTGCAGGATTCGAGGTCGGTTGTGTGGGGCACCCGAGGCACAGCCAGGCATGCTAGGAGCAGGCAGTGTTACGCATGCAGCAAGCAAGGTAATTGTAACACCTGAGATTTTCATGAGAAATTTTTTTTTATGTTATATACATCATCAAAGGAATCCTTCACTACACACAACACTATCTTGGCTTTATTTACACACAATCGCGACCTTTCTCGATATCTTGGTTTGTACGCAATACCGAGTTTCACTAAACAATGATATGCTACTAAAATATTATTAAAACTAGCCCTTATGAATAGTAATACCCACTTTTTGAAGTTTTATTAATTTTAACTTTCAAAATGTACTTCATTTTTGGATTCGGAATATCGAAATTATCCTAGGGTGAAATTTTGGTATTTTTCTGAAAACTTTCAATTTTTGATGAATAGTGAAAACACTGGGTTACTAATTAAAAACTGACTTTTAATTTAAATAATTATTTATTTTATTTAAATTTATTTTAGTTCAAAATTTATACATAATACCTATATAAGTTCAATGTAATTCATTGGAGTAATTTTATAATAATTTTATATATAAAAAAATTTATTGAACTTTTCACCGTCTTTTACCCACCTCCCAGGAGAATTTACAAATTTACATGAAACGTAATTTTACCGCTTCTGTGAGTGGAATTTAGAAAATCCGAGAGACACGGTTAATATCAAGGAGTAAAATGTGGTTCAATAAGATAAAAATAATTTTTGGTGAATAGTAACTTTTTAATTTTTTTACCATAGTTAAAAGTAAATAGGGTAATTAAGGGGGAAAAGATATTATAATTACTCTAACACATGTCATAATTCTATTGGATAAGTTTAACTCAACCAAAAACAACCTTAGGAATAAAATATGACCATTTAGGACCACTTGGATTAGATTAGGACATTTAATATTATTTTATTTAAAGAAGAGTTAAAATAGTTAAAATCAAAGTTTAATAACTAAAACATTTTCAATATAGAATTATAAATAAGATAAATTCGACTATAAATATTCATTAGAAATCTAAAAAAGATTTTTTACATAATGGTATTTTATTTATAATTTTTAGACTAAATAATTTAATTTATTTATGACACAATGATGATGCAGTAATTACCTTATTAAGGAAAAATTAACATAATTGATATTATAAATACCCAAATAAATATAATTTGAGACTTTTTAAGAATTACACTAATTTTATAGGTTAATATGACATATTATTATTGATTTAATTAACTTTTTTCTAACTAATAATGCTGTTATGATTTTCACAAAAATCAATTACCAAATAGTGTCAAAATTGACATAAAATAGTTTTTAAAACAAATATTATATTATTAATTGTTATTTTATTCCTAAAAATCTATGGTTCCTCCAAATAAATTATATAAGGATATATATATTAATAATGAAGCACTTTGGGTTTTTTTGGCTTGTTATAGTAAGTTTATTAACCATATATTGTAAGAAAACAAGAAGACACGGTAAGAGTCAAATTATTTAACTTAGAGTTAAATCTAAATGATAAGGTTAAAATAGTAACCCAAACTTGTCTAAAATCTATTGGTTGAGAGTATTTCGACCCATCCTCACCTTATCTTAGAAATAAATCAATTTTGAGCTATTAAAAACAGAATATGACTTTATAATAAAATAATATTTTAAGTTTTTCCTAAGGTGCCCCTCTCCTCCCTTATAAAAGTGAACCTCCTCCCTCTCCTCCTCACACCACTTTGAGCCTTCAAGATCGGCCAAACCATTCCAATTTCCCTTCTCCACTTCCCTAGAAACATCCTTGAGGTCCTGGTCTTCTTGAAATACCATCTTTATTGCCCTAAGAGGAGGTTAAGAGGAGGCTATTCAAAGAAGAGGTAATGTCTGTTACCGATTCTTTCAACTTTATTTCTTCTTCTACTTATTATTATTTAGTTATTTAATTATAAAGTAATAACATCAGTATCACTCATATAATTATATGTTATTTTAAATATGAAACAACCCTATTTTACCATCTTTCCATCCTATGGAAAACGAAATCACCACGCGTGCGTACATACGGAATACCGTATCCACGCCGTGGTGTAATCTATTTTCCACCACCACATTACTTGGATGGGTATAATTGTGTAAAGAATAACTATATATGTTTATTGTAAATTTATATTGATTTTAAAATAGTATACATACACTTCAATACAATTCCATGATCATGGTAATGATATCATCGCTCGTGCGTACGTATGGCCTACCGTCTCCACGATTTGATGCGACTCGTTCTACATGATCTTCATTGCATAATGATACTATAAAGGAATTGAACGAATAAATATGATATATATTACACTAATACCATTCTATAAATGAGGTATCTATAACCTAAAAAGAGGAATAATAATTTATTCGACAGAACACGCATAAGAAAAAAAAGCAATAAACACCCGAATAACAAGTAGAAATGAAATATTACTAATAAAAAGCTAATAATATGACCATATATTATATCATAACAATGATTACGATTCTGGAATAAGTCAGTAACATTATTTAAGTCATTATACCGGAGGTTTGGACACGTACGAAGAAAATCAGACCTAAGGTAAGGGAAAATCATGCAATCTCATTTTTATCCGAGATTGTTTATACTTCAGAATTTACTGGGGAATATTTATCATCCACGTCCATGTTTACTCAATATTTAATATTTATTCTATCCTCCTACAATTTTTTAAATCCAATTTTACCTATTGGTTGATTTTTAGTAAAAGATATGATAGTAATATTTTTTTCATTTTATGTACGAGATACTTTTTGACTTTTTCGGCCAAAGTACAAGAAGAATGTTTTTTTAACTTATACGGCATGAATGTATTTTTATGATTTCATAGAAAATTATTTCCATGAAGCTTCATTTACAAGTTTTAAATTTTATTTTTAATCAACTTCTTTTAGTTTAAAATTTTATGTCATGTTATGGAAGGAAAAATGTTTTTGAATTAGAATGGATATTTTCCTCAATAATGGAGTTCAAGCATTTTATCAAAAATTATTTTTTATCTAAGATAATATGGGGTTCTGTTTCAATCCCTATTTTTACATTGATTTTATTATGTTATTATGGAATTATTTTTATGATCTCCTTTTATCTTATATAGATTATGTTATGATGGAATGATGTTTAAAAATCCCATTTTTATTACATGTGTTATGCTATGATGTATGATTTATATTCTTGTGGCACTCATAAAAATGGTATCATTATGAGATGGGTGGGACCTATATCTCCCTCCAATGCATTGGGTAATGAATTATATCTCATGAGATAGACATGGCTGGAATGGCAGGTTAATCCCGTGTAGTGATACATGACTGAAACGAGGAGTGAACTCGGTTCAGAAATGGACTTTGTCCACTAAGATAGTCTTGGAAATTGTCTTGACTACTAAGAAATGATTCTCTATGATTATGTGTTAATTCCAAAAATTTTCCTGTTATGATTATTGGGATTTCATTTCACTACTATGATTTATCCCATGTTATGAAATTATGATCTCTTTTGCCGGTTAAGATTTCCAAAATGTTATGTTCTTATGAATATGATGTGATTGATATTTTTTTGTTTACCCTTACTGAGAATTTGAGTTCACCCTTTTGTATATTTTCTTTTACCCCGGCTAGGAAGAAGGGTATTAAGTAGTATATGCCAAAAAGGGATTCTAGATATGATGAAATAAATGGGAGACAATGTAGATGCTTTATGAACCATTTGTTTATGTTTCCTAGTTTCTAAATACACTATACATATACAGTCCTATCGTGGTTTTTTTATATGTTGTAATAAGTGTGCATCAATTTTGAAGTAATAACAATGTATGTAAATTATGGGATGTTATAATTGGTATCAGAGGAAAGGTATAGTAAACATTTGGAAACTAGGATTTGAAAGCCTTAGTAAGAACCCTAAGGATATATCTAAGCATAGAAAAATATTAGTGTTTTAGAAATGGCCATGAACAACCTATGATAAGACCTTAAGTGTGAAATTTTATTCTTGATTATGTGGTTTTCCTATTATAATTAGTATTGCTTAGACTATTCTTCAGGGTTTTAGTCAATGGCTGGAACCCGAAGGAACCATGTTAATGCGGAATGCGATGGGAAATGCAATGATTGTCCCCCTGAGCAACCAAACATTATGGGAGCTTGAGTGAAAAATCTTGTAGCCAAGATCACACAACTTTCTCAAGCTATGAATCATGCAGGACATCCAAAAAATCAAAGGAGAAACATTTTGTTGAATCCTTCATGAGGCATCATCCACCGTCATTCACCGGGTCTACTGATCCATTAATTACTTAACAATGGATCAGTAATACTGAAAAGATATTTTCAGTTCTTCAATGTTCTGAACATGATAAAGTCATCTTAGCAGTTTATCATTTGGAAGGTGAAGCTGATCAATGGTGGAATCTAATCAAAAATACGAGGCCAAGAGATGAAATTCAGTCCATGGAATGGGACGAGTTCAAGAAATTATTTTTGAATAAGTAATTCCCTCATATTCTTCGAACATTGATCTAGAATGAGTTTCTTGAACTAAAAAAAAGGATGATGAATATGTTGGTACCTACGAAACAAATTTTACTAGACTTGCAAGGTACGCTTCTGGGATTATTATCCAACCTGTGAGTAAGATCAATCGATTATTTAGTGTCTTAAAACCATGTCTTCTAAGGGCGTTATCCATAAGGGACTTCAATAGCTAAGAGGAAATCTTTCGATGTGCTCTAAAGTTTGAGATGGAGATTGGAGTAACCCATCAGTCATATGCGTTTGATAAGAAGAGGAAAATGGAATTCAAAGGAAAATCTAAAGAGCACACTGAAAAGAAGATGAGTTTTCCCTTATGCTCAAAGTGTGTAAAGAAACATAGTGGTATTTTTCTTAAAGGGACAAGTAAATGTTTCAAATGTGGAAAAGAAGGTCATCGGGAATTTGAATGCCGCAATGAAAGGAAGAAGATGTCCAATGATGCAAACAAAGAAAAGGCCACACAGAGTGCACCTCCTATGCTTCAATGTTACAAGTGCAAGGAAATGACGAATTATGCTAATAAATGCCCTAATCCAAGGGTTGTTTATGATGATTGATTCTAACAAACTCTTAAGGCTAAAGACAAAAGAAAGTCACATGCAATTTCTATCATCGATGTGGAGTACGATAACGAAGTGGTGAAAGGTACACTTACAATCCACTCTAAAGTAGAAAATGTTTTATTTGATTCTGGATCTAGCCAATCTTTTATTTATGAAGAATTTTATAAGGGTATCGTCTTATTACCTTAATAATTAGATGTTGAGTTAGCTGTGACAACCCCTAATGGCACAACAGTCAGATCAAAAGTTTATAATTCTTCTCCGATTGAAGTTTGTGGGAAAGTGCTTCCTGTAAATCTTGTGATCCTTCCTATAGTTGAATTTGATGTTCTTCTTGGAATGGATTAGATTTCTTTATATAGAGCTCATATCAATTTCCAAAGAAGGGAAGTCACATTTCATATTCCAGATCTATCTATGATTGTTTATCGATGCAAGGATGAACATAACCTTCCAGTGGAAATTTCTTCCATCTTATGGGTCTTGATTCCACTAAATGAAGGTTATTTATCTCAAATGGTTAGAGAGAAACTCATGATTAAGAATAAACCTATTGTATAGGAGTTTGATGATGTCTTTTCGAAGGAATTTCCAGGTCTTCCACCAAATCATGAAGTTGAGTTTTCAGTAGAACTCATACCGAGTGCTATGCCCATTTCAAAGAAACCTTATAGAATGGACCCAATTGAGTTGAAGGAATTGAAGAAGAAACTCCAAGAGAATCTTGATAAAGTATTCATACGCCCTAGTGCATCACCTTAGGGAGCACCTGTTCTGTTTGTTAAGAAGAAAGATGGATCAATGAGACTCTGCATTGATTATCGAGAACATAAAATGATCACTATCAAGAACAAATATCCTCTCTCACACATTGATGACTTATTTGACCAACTACGTGGAGCTCAATAATATTCCAAGATTGATCTTTGTTCAGTGTATCATCAATTGGGGTCAAAAGGGAGGATATACCAAAGAAGACATTCTGTACAAGGTATGGACACTATGAATTTATAGTGATTCCATTTGGTCTTACTAATACCCCTTCTATCTTCATGGATCTGATGAATATAGTCTTTAGAGACTATCTTGATCAGTTTGTGGTATTCTTTATTGATGATATTCTTGTCTATTCAAAGAGAAAGGAAGAACATGAATATCACATGAGAATTTTATTGAAGACCCTGAGAAAGGAGAATCTTTATGCCAAATTTACCAAGTGTGAATTTTGGATTCAAAAAGATTCATTTGTGGGTCACATAATCTCAAAAGAGGGGATATATGTGGATCCAGCAAAAACAGAGGTTATCGAAAGATGGTCGAGACCAACAACCATAACTGAGATTCGAAGTTTTCTTGGTTTGGCTGGATATTATCGACGTTTTTTGAATGATTTTTCACGATTATCTAATCCATTCACCAGGTTGACTCGAAAAGGAGTTAAGTTCATTTGGACAGAGGAGTGTGAAGAGAATTTCATGGAATTAAAAAGAACGTTATCCAGTGCACCTGTTCTCACACTGCCTTGTAGTGGAGAATGGTTTTTTATCTATAGTGATGCATCCTGGAAGGGATTGGGGTTTTTTCTCATGAAAAAAGATATGGTGATAGCTTATGCCTCACGGTAGTTGAAAATACATGAGCAAAATTACCCAACTCATGATTTGGAGTTAGCTGTGGTAATCTTTGCATTAAAAATATGGAGGCATTATCTTTATGGTGAAAGGTGTGATATTTATACTGATCATAAAAGTTTAAAATATATTTTCACACAAAAGGAGCAGAATATGTGCCAAATAATATGGTTGGAGATGATTAAGGATTATGACTTCTCAATTCATTATCACCATGGGAAAGCAAACAAGTTGGTATATGCATTATGTCGACAAGACCATGCTAGCTTATCCATGATGAGGATCACAAAAGATCCAATATTTATGGATTTACAAAGGATGGATCATGAAATTATAATGGAAGAGGAAAAATCGTATCTTTCTCAAATGAATGTTCAACCATCTATACATGTGAAGATTACATAGGAAAAAAAGAAGATGTAGAGTTACAAAAGAATGTGAGAAATGTTCCTGAATTCAACCTTGATTGTGATGGGATAATAAGGTTCAGGAATTGGGTTTGTGTTCCTCCCATCCCAGAATTAAAGAAGGAAATATTGGATGAAGCTCATAGTTCTTCATTCTCTATTCATCCTGGAAGCACGAAGATGTATAGGGACCTAAAATAGTACTTCTGGTGGGATGGCATGAAAAGAGATGTTGCTGAATATGTCTCTCGATGCATGGTTTGTCAGTAAGTTAAAGCTGAGAGATAGAAGTCTACGAGGATGTTACAACCATTATCCATACCCGAATGGATATGGGAAAACATCACTATGGACTTTGTCACCGGACATCCTAAAACATCCAAAGGCAATAATTCTATCTGGGTCATAGTTGATCGTCTTACGAATTTGGCACACTTCATTGCTATTAGAGAATATTTCTCTCTAGATCATCTTTCCAGGATATATGTAAATGATGTGGTAAGATTGCATGGAGTACCACTTTAAATTATGTTTAATCGGGATCCGAGGTTTACCACAAAGTTTTGGTGAAGTCTTCAGCATACTCTGGATACAGAGTTGAGTTTCAGCACTGCTTATCATCTATAGAGAGATCGTCAGTCTAAGAGGACAATTAAAACTCTAGAAAATATATTGAGAGCTTGATCTATGAATTTCAAAGGAGGTTGGGATCAACAGCTACCTTTGGTGGGATTTTCATTTAATAATAGCTTTCAGTCCAGTATTTAGATGGCTCCTTATGAAGCTCTCTATGGAATGAAATGCAGGACTCCAACTTGCTGGGATGAAGCTGGGGAAAGAAAACAATTAGGACCTAATCTTGTTGATGAGATGGCAGAAAAGGTCTGATATATTCAACAACACATAAGAGCAGGTCAGATTCGACAAAAAAGTTATGTCGATAACTGAGGAAAAGACCTAGAGTTTGAAGTGGCTGATAAAGTGTTCTTACGAATATCTCCTTGGAAAAGAGTAATGAGATTTGTAAAGAAGGGAAAGTTGAGCCCTAGGTATATCGGTCCTTTCGAAATACTGGATCGTGTTGGGAAGGTAGCTTACCGATTGGAGCTTCCACCAAATCTCTCTCAAGTTCATGATGTGTTACATGTATCTCTCATGAGAAAGTACATACCCGATCCTTCATATGAACTCAGCTCAGAAGTTGTACTGCTGGAGCAAGATCTTTCTTATGAAGAATAGCCGATAGAGATTGTTGATCGTAGCAAAAAAGTCGTACGGAACAAGACAACTCGCTTATTGAATGTTTTATGGAGGAACCACCAATTAGAAGAATATTCATGGGAGCATGAGGATATAATGAGGGAGAGGTATCCTCATCTGTTTGTTACAAAGTGACGAATTTCGAGGGCGAAATTCATTTTAAGGGGGGTCGAATGTAACACCCGAGATTTTTATGAGAAATATTTTGTTTTTATGTTATATACATCATCAAAGGAATCATTCACTACACACAACACTAGCTTGGCTTGCTTTACACGCAATCACGACCTTCCTCGATAGCTTGCGTTGTACGCAATACCGAGTTTCACTAAACAATGATATGCTATTAAAATATTATTAAAACTAGCCGTTATGAATTGTAATACCCACTTTTTAAAATTTTATAAATTTTATCTTTCAAAATGGAATTCATTTTTGGATTCGGAATATTTAAATTAGCCTAGGGTGAAATTTTGGTATTTTTCTGAAAACTTTCAATTTTTTTATGAATAGTGAAAACACTAGGTTACTATTTAAAACCCGACATTTTATTTAAATAATTATTTATTTTATTTAAATTTATTTTATATAAAAATTGATACATAATAACTATATAAGTTCAATGTAATTCATTGGAGTCATTTTATAATAATTTTAGATATATAAATATTTTATTGAACTTTTCACCGTCTTTTACCCACCTCCTGGGAGAATTTGGAAATTGACATAAAACATAATTTTACTGCTTCTGTGAGTGGAATTTCAAAAATCTGAGAGACATGGTTAATATTAAGGAGTAAAATGTGGTTCAATAAGAAATATTTTTTGGTGAATAGTAACTTTTTACTTTTGTTTACCACGGTTAAAAGTAAATAGGGGAATTAATGGTAAAAATGATATTTTTATTACCCAAAGACATATCCTAATTCTATTGGATAAGTTTAATTCGACCAAAAAAACCTTAGGAATAAAATATGACCATTTAGGTCCACTTGGATTAGATTATGACATTTAATTTTTTTTTATTTAAAGAAGAGTTAAAATAGTTAAAATCAATGTTTAATAACATAATCTTTTTTAATATAGGGTTATAAATAAGATAAATTCTACTATAAATATTCATAAGAAAGATAAATAGATTTCCTACATAATGGTATTTTATTTATAATTTTTAGACTTTAAATAATTTAATTTATTTGTGACACAATGATGATGCAGTAATTGCCTTATTAAGCAAATGTTAACATAATTGATATTAGAAATACCCAAATAAATGTAATTTGAGACCTTTTAAGAATTAATATAATTTTATAGGTTAATATGACATATTATTATTGATTTAATTAACTTTTTTTGAACTAATAATTCTATTACGATTTTCACAAAAATCAATTACCAAATAGTATCAAAATTGACATAATATAGTTTTTTTTAAAACATTATATTATTAATTGTTATTTTATTCCTAAAGATCTATGTTTCGCACAAATGACTTCGATAAGTATATATATATTAATAATTATTCACTTGGGGTTCGTTTGGCTTGTTATAGTAAGTTTATTAACAATATTGTGTAAGAACACAAGAAGACACAGTAAAAGTTAAATTATTTAACTTAGAGTTAAATCTAAATGATAAGGATAAAATAGTAACCTAAAATTTTCTAAAATCTATTTTTTGAGTGTCTTTATACCTATACCCATCTTAGCTTTGAAATAAATCAATTTGGAGCTATTAAAACTCGAATATGACTTTATAATAAAATAATATTTTTTACGTTTTTCCTAAGGTGCCCCTCTCCTCCCTTATAAAAGGGCACCTCCTCCCTCTCCTCCTCACCACTTTGAGCCTCAATGCTCAGCCAAACCCGGAAAATTTCTATTCTCCACTTCCCTAGAAACATATTTGAGGTCCTGGTATTCTTCAAAGACCATATTTAGTGCCCTAAGAGGTGGTTAAGAAGTGGCACTTCAAAGAAGAGGTAATGTCTGTTACCGATTCTTTCAACTTTATTTCATCTTATAGTTCTTCTTATTTAGTTGTTTCGTTATTAAGTAATAACATAAGTATCACTCATATAATTATATGTTATTATAAATATTAAACAACCCTATTTCACCTTCTTTCCATCCTACAGAAAATGAAATCACCGTGCATGCGTACGTACGGACTACCGTCTCCACGCCGTGGTGTAATCTGTTTTCCACCACCACCTAGCATGGATGGGTATAATGGTGTAATCAATAACTATATATGATTATTTTAAAGTGATATTGACTCTGAAATAGTATACATACACTTCAATACAATTCCACGATCATGGTAATGCTATCATCGCTCGTGCGTGCGTACGGCCTACCGTCTCCACGATGTGATGCGACTCGTTCTACATGATCTTCATTGCATAATGATTATATTAATGAATTGAATGAATAAAAATGATATATATTACAATAATACCATTCTGGAAATGTGGTGTCTATAACCTAAAAAGAATAATAATAATTTATTCGACAGAACACGCATAAGAACAAAAAGAAATAAACACTCGAATAACAAGTAGTAGTGAAATATTACTAATAAGAAGCTAAGAATATGACCATATATGGTATCATAACAATGAGTAAGATTATGGAATAAGTCGATAACATTATTTAAATAATTATACAGGAGGTTTGGACACATATGAAGCAAATCAGACCTAAGGTAAGGGAAAATCTCGCAATCTCATTTTTATCCGAGATTGTTTATACTTCATAATTTATTGGGGAATATTTATCATCCAAATGCATGTTTAATCAATATGTAATATTATTTATATCCTCCTAAAATTGTTTAAATCCAATTTTACATATTGGTGGATTTTTAGTAAAAGATATGAAAGGAATATTTTTTTGTTTACGAGATACATTTTGATTTTTTCGGCCAAAGTACGAGAATAATGTTTTTTTAACTTATACGGAAAGAATGGATTTTTATGATTTCATAGAAAATTATATGCATGACGCTTCCTTTACAAGTTTTCAAGTTTATTTTTAATCAACTTCTGTTAGTTTAAATATTTATGACATGTTAAGAAAGGAAAAATGTTTTTGAAGTAGAAAGGTTATTTTCCTCAAGAATGGAGTTCAAGCATTTTATCAAAATTATTTTCCACCTAAGACAATATGGGGTTTTTTTTCAATACCTATTTTTACATTTTTTGATTATGATATGATGGAATTATTTTTATGATTTCCTTTTACCTTATATGGATTATGTTATGATGGCATGACGTTCAAAAATCCCATTTTTATTACATGGGTTCTGCTATGATGTATGATTTATGATCTTATGGCACACATAAGAATGGTATCATTATGAGATGGGTGTGACCTATATCTCCCTCTAATTCATTGGGTAATTATTTATATCTCATGAGATAAACATGGCTGGAACGGCTGGTAAATCCGGTACAGTGATACAGGACTGAAATAAAGAGTGAACTCGGTTTAGAAATGGACTTTGTCTGCTAAGATAGTCTTTGCAATGGGTCCTGACTTCTAAGAAATGATTCTCTAATATTATGTGTGTATTCCACAAAGTTTCATGTTATGATTATTGTGATTACATTTCACCACTATGATTTATCCCTTGTTATGAAACTATGATCTATTTTTCAGGTTAAGATTTACAAAATGTTATGTTCTTATGAATATGTTGTGATTGATATTTCTTTTGTTTACCCTTATTGAGTATTTGAGCTCACCCTTTTGTATGTTTTATTTTCCCCAGGTCAGGAAGAAGGGTATTAAGTAGGATATGCCAAAAAAGGGATTCTAGATATGAAGAAATATATGAGAGACAATGTAGATGCTTTATGAACCAGTTATTTATGTTTCCCAGTTTCTAAAGACACTATACCTATACGGTTCTATCATGGGTTTGTTATATGTTGTAATAAGTGTGCTTCAATTTTGAAGTAATAAAAATTTCTGTAATGTATGGGTTGTTATAGTAACATGGCTCGTGACTGTAACACCCCTAGATTTTATGAAAAATATTCTTTTGAATTTCATTAATGTCTTGTGTTGTACGCTACACCAAAAGGAGCTTGCACAACACGCATCCTTGACTTGCCTTGCATTACACGCAATCGCGACCTTCCTCGATAGCGTGTGTGGTACGCAGTACCGAGTTTCACAAAACAACGATATGTATTTAAAATATTATTAAAACTAGCCGTTATGAATAGTAATAACCACTTTTTGAAATTTTGTAAATTTTATTTTTCAAAATAGACTTCATTTTTGGATTCGAAATATCGAAATTAGATTAGGGTGAAATTTTGGTACTTTTTGGATAACTTACATCTTCTGATGAATAGTGAAAATTACTAAATTTTAATTAAAAACAACCTTTTTAATCGAAATATTTAATAGTGATAAATTATTAATTTTAGTGGTTTTAAAGTATATTTAGAATATATTTTTACAATTTAATACAATGTTGGTCATTGGATTAATTTCACATTTAAACCAGACATAAACAAGTGTCAATCTTTTGATAGTTATTATCTCTTAAGAAAACGCTATTTGTTTTGACGACGGGAATTAATTTTTAAATTAATTAATGCAACTGATATTTTTTTAATTTGGTAAAATAGACATAATTTTTGAGTTCATAATATCAAATATATCTTAGGCCTAATTTTTGGTATTTTTCTGGAAACTTTCATTTTTTGATGAATAGTGAAACCACTAAGTGGTTGTTTAAAAAAAATGAATTTTTCATAAAACTTAATTTTACTGCTTCTGTGAGTGGAATTTCAAAAATTCGAGAGACACTGTTGATGTCAGTAAGTAAAATGTGGTTCAATGAGATGAAAATAATTTTTGGTGAATAGTAACTTTTTACTTTTTTTTACCACAGTTAAAAGTAAATAGGGTAATTAAGGGTAAAAATGATATTATTATTACCCTAACACATGTCTTAATTCTATTGGATAAGTGTAATTCGACCAAAAACAACCTTATGAATAAAATATGACCATTTAGCCCCACTTGTATTAGATTAGGACATTTATTATTAATTTATTTAAAGAAGGGTTAAAATAGTTAAAATCAAAGTTTAATAAGTAGTTAATTTTTAATATAGGATTATATATATGATAAATTAAACTATAAGTATTCATTAGAAAGCTAAAAATATTTCCTACATAATGGTATTTTATTTGTAATTTTTGAAAATTAAATAATTTAATTAATTTATGACACAACAATGATGCAATAATTATCTTATTAAGGAAATACTGACATAATTGATGTTATAAACACCCAAATAAATGTAATTTGAGACTTTTTATGACTTCCAATAATTTTATAGGTTAATATGACATATTATTATTGATTTAATTAACTTTTTTCGAACTGATCATTCTGTTATGATTTTCACAAAAATCAATTACTAAATATTGTCAAAATTGACATAAAATAGTTTTTAAAACAAATATTATATTATTAATTGTTATTTTATTCCTAATAAATCTATGGTTTGGCCAAATTACTTATATAAGGTTATATATATTAATAATAAACAACTTGGGGTTCGTTGGGCTTGTTATACTAAGTTTATTAACCGTATAGTGTAAGAACACAAAAAGACACGGTAAAAGTAAAATTATCTAACTTAAAGTTAAATATAAATGATAGGGTAAAATAGGAACCTAAACTTGTCTAAATTCTATTGGATGAGATTATTTAGACCCATCCCCACCTTATCTTCTAAATAAATCAATTTGGAGCTATTTAAAACCGAATTTGGCTTTATAATAAAATAATATTTTTAGTTATTCCAAAGGTGCCCCTCTCCTCCCTTATAAAAGGGCACCTCATCCCTCTCTTCCTCACACCACATTGAGCTTTCAAGCTCGGCCAAACCCTGCCAAATTCACTTTTACACTTCCCTAAAAACATCATAGAGGTCCTGGTCTTCCTCAAAGACCAATTTTAGTACCCTAAGAGGACGACTCAAAGAGGCACTTCAAAGAAGAGGTAATGTCTGTTACCGATTCTTTCAACTTTATTTCTTCTTCCACTTCATCTTCTTAGGTTGTTTCATTATGAAGTAATAACATCAATATAACTCATATTCTGGTATTATATTATGAAACAACCATATTTCACAATCTATCCATCCTACGGAAAACGAAATCACCGCGCGTGCGTACGTACGGAATACCGTCTCCACGCCGTGGTGTAATCTATTTTTCACCACCACCTTACTTGGATGGGTATAATGGTGTACATAATAACTGTATATGATTATTGTAAATTGATATTGATTCTGAAATAGTATACATACACTTCAATGCAATTCCACGATCATGAGAACGATATCATCGCTCGTGCGTACGTACGGACTACCGTCTGCACGACGCGATGAGATTCATTCTCCACGTTAACCATTCATGAATGATTATAAAGTATATATAATAATTAATCATGAAATTTATGACATAATAATGATACTGGATTTATTTGTATATATATGTATGTCATCTACTTAATTCCATTCAACTCAATAAGGAAACGAAAACAACATTCATGCGTACGTACGACCTACCGTCTCCATGAACGATATATTTCTTTCCATTTATTGATTTATTATATATATGTATATTATGAATATATATTATATATAAATCATGTTTTATATTCGGTAATTAAGTAATCATTATCTAAGTAATCATATGAATAATTACAATTCAAAACACGGACGACAAATGAAACAACTTTACCCAAAACGCTCTTTAACATTGAATTTACAAAAGAACGGGTAATATAAAGTCATAAGTGAACCATATATGATATCATAAAAATGTGTATGATTCTGTAATAAGTCAATGACATTATTTAAATCATTATACATGAGGTTTGGACACTTACGAAGCAAATCGGACCTAAGGTAAGGGAAAATATCACAATCTCATTTTATCCGAGATTGTTTATACTTTGGTATTTACTGGGGTGTATTTTATCATCCACATCCATGATTATTCAATAGGTAATACTTTTTCCATCCACCAACCATTGTTTAAATCAAATTTTACCCTTTGGTGAGTTTTTAGTAAAAGATATAAGAGGAATCTTTTGTCGTTTTTCGTACGAGGTACTTTTTGACTTTTCCGACAAAAGTACGGGAAGAATGTTTTTTAACTTATACGACATGAATGGATTTTTTTAAAAAATTATTTACAAGAATCTTACTATACATGTTTTCAAGTTTATTTTTAATAAACTTTTTTTAGTTTATAATTGTATGACATGTTAAGAAAGGAAAAGTGTTTTTGAAGTAGAAAGGATATTTTCCTCACGAATGAAGTTCATGTGTTTTATCAAAATTATTTTCCATCTAAGATAATAAAGGGTTCTATTTCTATCTTTATTTTTACATTGATTTGATTATGTTATGATGGAATTATGTTTATTATGTCCTTTTATCTTATATGGATTATGTTATGATGGCATGATGTTTAAGTAGCCCATTTTTATTACATGGGTTATGCAATGATGTATGATTTTTTTGATTATGTGGCACACATAATAATGGTATCATTATGATATGGGTGGGACCTATATCTCCCTCCAATGAATTGGGTAATGATTTTATATCTCATGAGATAGACATGGCTAAAATGGTAGGTTAAACCAGTTTAGTGAAGCAGGACTGAAACGAGGAATGAACTCGGTTCAGAAATGGACTTTGTCCACTAAGATAGTCTTGGCAATGAGTCTTGACTAATAAGAAATGATTCTCTATGATTATGTGTGTATGAAAAAAAATTTCATGTTTTAAGTTATGATTATTGGGATTACATTTCACTACTATGATTTATCCCATGTTATGAAATTATGATCTCTTTTGTAGGGTATTATTTCCAAATTATTATGTTCTTATGAATATGATGTGATTGATATTTCTTTTGTTTACCCTTACTGAGCATTTGAGCTCACCCTTGTATGTTTTATTTTCCCCAGGATATAAATAAAGGTTTTAGGTAAGAAAAAAAGTAAGATCTTTATGGGAGATGTTGAAGATCTTTCACCATGATTAGAAGATTATATTACAAGTTTCCAAAGACACTAAACTATTAAGGTCCTTGTGTGTGTTTTTTTGTATTGTACTAAGTATTCTGCAAAAGTAATGTAATGTCCATGTACGTCAAGCTTCGGTTCTCTACAGTTGGTATCAGAGGAAAGGTTTAGTCAACCTTTGGAAACAAGGATGCGAGAACTTTAGTGAGATCCCTAGAGATATTTCTAAGGTATGTCTATAGATGTCCTTAAGGTTAAGTATAAGTATAGGTTATAGTAATAGAATTACAGTAACCCAAGATGTTAGATATTGAAGGTACTCCTCCTTTATTGTGTTGTTTTCCCTAGCATGATTTTTTCCTCTCACACTATTCTTTTTGGGGTTTAGACGATGGCTGGAACCCGAAGGAACCGTGTTGATCAATGTAATGGACAATGCAATGATTGTCCTCTTGAACAAACAAATGTTATGGGAGATGGAGTGCAAAATCATATTTCTATACTTACACAAGCTATGAATCATTCTGGACATCCAAATGAGGAGAGAAGGGAACAATATTCTATTGATTCCTTCATGAGGCAACGTCCACCTTCTTTCAGTGGGTCTTTTGGTCCACTTGTTGACAAACAATGGATCAGTACTACTGAAAAGATATTTTCAGTTCTTCAATCTTCTGAACATGATAAAGTCATCTTAGCAGTGTATAGTTTGGAAGGTGGTGCTGATCAATGGTGGAATCTTATCAAGAATACGAGGCCAAGAGATGAAATTGAGTCCATGGAATGGGACGAGTTCAAGAACTTATTTTTCAATAAGTACTTCCCCCGTATTCTTCGAACAAATATGGAGAAGGAGTTTGTTGAACTAAAGCAAAAGGATGATGAATCTGTTGGTATATATGAAGCAAATTTTACAAGGCTTTCAAGGTATGCATCTGGATTTATCATCCAACCTGAAAGTAAAGTTGATCGATTCTTCAGTGGCTTAAAACCAAATCTTCGAAGGGAATTAGCTATAAGATACTTCAGTCGCTATGAAGAAATTGTTCATAGTGCTATCAAGGTAGAAATGGGAGTTGGTGTTACTTATCCATATCATAGTTTTGACAAGAACAAAATGATGGAGTTCAAGGAGAAATCTCATAATAATGGTGAAAAGAATATGAATGTTTCCTTATGCTCAAAGTGTGGATAGAATCATGGTGGAGATTGTCTTAAAGGGACAAGTAAATGATTTAAATGTGGAAAGGAAGGTCATCATGAATTTTAATGCCGCAATGATGGGAAGAAGATGTCTAATGACCCAAACAAATGAAGGGATACACAAAATGAACCTACTACACTTCAATGATTCAAGTACAAGGAAATGGGGCATTATGCTAATAAATTCCCTAATCCAACGGTTAGTGATGATTGACATGATCAACCACTTAAGGCAAAGGACAATGGGAATTCACATGAGATCACCACTGGAGATGTTGAATATGAAAACGATGTGGTGGAATGATTAAGTGTTTATGTAATGGGATTCCAAAATAATTTTGTATACAGTATCGTGGAACATTGGAATATTTATTTATTGGTCTATTGTGGTTTTCAATAATTTTATGGTACCGGTAACCATGGAATGTGATTGAGATATTTTTGGAAAAAAGATGATATGCGCATAATGAAGGGATAAGGAAAAAATGAAATGTTTGACAGTATTCATGAGCTCATGACTGATATAAGGACTAAGTGATATCATGCTTTGAGTATATGGAATTTTGAGGATTTTGGTATGTGGAAAGAGTTATCTTTTAACAGCATTCATGTTTTCAATAAGGTTCAATGGGTATTCATTTTTTTCAAGAGAATGCATGATTAAGGCCTTTGAATGTTTGGAATGTGACCAAGAAGACATATCTCATGATATATAGGGATAAACAATGGTATTAACATGCTAGTTGTATAAACTCTTTGGTAATCGTTTTCACTATAATATGAGATTAGACAGCATTATTTTGGATAAGCCTAAAGATTGGAATGGATTATGTTGGACATAAGTTAGTATTGTTTAAGGATAAAAGTTTTTTCAATATTATTTATGGGATGTTATAGTAATGTAGTTTTATAAAAAGGACAACCTGCAGGATGGGTGACATCCCATCGCGTCAGACAAGGCTATGGGAATCAAACCCACAACCGAAGTGCGACTGGCCTTTATCGCCTACCACTAGCCTACAGGAAGTCCCTGTTTAGTAGAAACTAGTTTTATTATATAAATTAGTATGATATATGAATTATAAGTCAATTTTAGGAACCATATATGATTAATCTCACTATAGATGGACTTATGTATTTTTTGATAACTTTTCTAACCTTTTGTTTGAGACAGATGGAATGACCCATCATTTTATCACATGATCTGCTAACACATCACGAATGAAAAATTCAACTTCATTTCATTAAGAGATGAAGTGGAAATTGTCCAAAGAACGTCCAACGGTGAGACAATACCGAAATCACGAAAGTATTTCTTCTAATTCCAATTTCATCAACTTTAGGGAAATGATCTTGAAATCCAAAAATGTTGTCCTAGTGCTCTTATATCTGATGAATCAAATGGTACCTTAGATCGTCGCAAATTTATGTCTTTGTGATTGCTGTCTTTTCCATAGCCATGTTCTCTACCACTCTCCATCAGAACATGATGGTTAGATTTCTCTTCCATATCCATATTTTCATCTATGTGGAAACTCAGTGATTAGTTTATTTGGTTAACCATTAAGTTTCATACTTTTGTTTTTAAAGATTGGTTTTGGTATTCCTTTTTACGATGTGGGTTTCTATCAAAGAAACTTTCGAATAATAAACCATTTATAATCCCGACGAATTTCGAGGGCGAAATTCATTTTAAGGGGGGTAGAATGTAACACCCCGAGATTTTATGAAAAATATTATTTTTAATTTCATTAATGTATTGTGTTGTACGCTACACCAAAAGGAGCTTGCAGAACACGCACCCTTGACTTGCCTTGTATTACACGCAATCGTGACCTTCCTCGATAGCGTGTGTAGTACGCAATACCGAGTTTCACTAATGAACGATATGCTATTAAAATATTATTAAAACTAGACGTTATGAATAGTAATAACCACTTTTTGAAATTTTGTAAATTTTATTTTTCAAAATGGACTTCATTTTTGGATTCGGAATATCGAAATTAGCTTAGGGTGAAATTTTGGTACTTTTCGGATAACTTTCATTTTATGATGAATAGTGAAAATTACTAAATTTTTATTAGAAACGACCTTTTTAATCGAAATAATTAATAGTGATAAATTATTAATTTTAGTGGTTTTAATGTATATTTAGAATATATATTTACAATTTAATACAATTTTGGTCATTGGATGTAATTTCACATTTAAACCAGACATAAACAAGTGTCAATCTTTTGATAGTTATTATCTCTTAAGAAAACACTATTTGTTTTGACGACGGGAATTAATTTTTAAATTAATTAATGAAACTAATATGTTTCTAATTTGGTAAAATAGAAATCATTTTTGAGTTCATAATATCAAATATATCTTAAGCCTAATTTTTTGTATTTTTCTGGAAACTTTCATTTTTTGATGAATAGTGAAACCACTAAGTGGTAGTTTAAAAAAATGAATTTTTCATAAAACTTAATTTTACGGATTTTGTGAGTGGAATTTAAAAAATCTGAGAGACACTGTTGATGTCAGTAAGTGAAATTTGGTTCAATGAGATGAAAATAATTTTTGGTGAATAGTAACTTTTTACTTTTTTTTCCACGGTTAAAAGTAAATAGGGTAATTAAGGGTAAAAATGATATTATTATTACCCTAACACATGTACTAATTCTATTGGATAAGTGTAATTCGACCAAAAACAACCTTAGGAATAAAATATGACCATTTAGGCCCATTTGGATTAGATTAGGACATTTATTATTAATTTATTTAAAGAAGGGTTAAAATAGTTAAAATCAAAGTTTAATAAGTAGTTAATTTTTAATATAGGCTTATACATAATATAAATTCGACTATAAATATTAATTATAAAGCTAAATATATTTCCTAAATAATGGTATATTATTTTTAATTTTTGAACATTAAATAATTTAATTAATTTATGACACAACGATGATGCAGTAATTATCTTATTAATGAAATATTGACATAATTGATGTTATAAACACCCAAATAAATGTAATTTAAGACTTTTTATGAATTCCACTAATTTTATAAGTTAATATGACATGTTAGTATTGATTTAATTAACTTTTGTCGAACTAATCATTCTGTTATCATTTTCACAAAAATCAATTACTAAATAGTGTCAAACTTGACATAAAATAGTTTTTAAAACAAATATTATATTTTAATTGTTATTTTATTCCTAAAAATATATGGTTCGGCCAAATGACTTTGATAAGGTTATATATATTAATAATAAACTACTTGGGGTTCGTTTGGCTTGTTATAGTAAGTTTATTAACCTTATAGTGTAAGAACACAAAAAGACAAGGTAAAAGTAAAATTATCTAACTTAAAGTTAAATATAAATGCTAAGGTTAAAATAGAAACCTAAACTTGTCTAAATTATATTGGATGAGATGATTTCGACCCATCCCCACCTTAGCTTCTAAATAAATCAATTTGGAGCTATTTAAAACCGAATTTGGCATTATAATAAAATAATCTTTTTAGTTATTCAAAAGGTGCCCCTCTCCTCCCTTATAAAAGGGCACCTCATCCCTCTCTTCCTCACACCACTTTGAGCCTTCAAGCTCGTCCAACCCCGGAAAAATTCTATTCTCCACTTCCCTAACAATATCCTAGAGGTCCTGGTCTTCTTCAAAGACCAATTTTAGTACCCTAAGAGGAGGACTCAAAGAGGTGCTTCAAAGAAGAGGTAATGTCTGTTACCGATTCTTTCAACTTTATTTCTTCTTCCAATTATTCTTCTTAAGTTGTTTCATTATGAAGTAATAAAATAAGTATCACTCATATACTGATATGTTATTATGAAA
The DNA here is from genome assembly GCA_963277665.1 of Viscum album. Lineage (NCBI taxonomy): Eukaryota > Viridiplantae > Streptophyta > Magnoliopsida > Santalales > Viscaceae > Viscum > Viscum album. Next base: position 1,757,540,678 of record OY728137.1, read on the forward strand.
CAACCCTATTTCACCATCTATCCATCCTACGGAAAACGAAATCACCGTGCGTGCGTACGTACGGAATACCATCTCCACGCCGTGGTGTAATCTATTTTCCACCACTACCTTACTTGGATGGGTATAATGGTGTAAATAATAACTATATATGGTTATTGTAAAGTGATATTCATTCTGAAATAGTATACATACACTTCAATGCAATTCCAAGATCATGAAAATGATATCATCGCTCGTGCGTACGTACGGACTACCGTCTCCACGACGCGATGAGATTCATTCTCCACGTTAACCATTCATGAATGATTATAAAGTATATATAATAAGTAATCATGAAATATATGACATAATAATGATACTAGATTTATGTGTATATATATGTATGTCATCTACTTAATTCCAATCAACACAATAAGGAAACAAAAACAACATTCATGCGTACGTACGACCTACCGTCTCCATGAACGATGTATTTCTTTCCATTTACTGATTTGTTATATATATGTATATTCTGAATATATATTATATATAAATCATGTTTTATATTCTGGAATTAAGTAATCATGATCTAAGTAATCATATGAATAATTACAAGTCAAAACACGGACGAGAAATGAAACCATTTTACCCAAAACGCTCTTTAACATGGAATTTACAAAAGAACGGGTAATATAAAGTCATAAGTGAACCATATATGATATCATAACAATGATTATGATTCTGGAATAATTCAATGACATTATTTAAATCATTATACATGAGGTTTGGACACTTATGAAGAAAATCGGACCTAAAGTAAGGGAAAATATCACAATCTCATTTTATCCGAGATTGATTATACTTTGGTATTTACTGGGGTGTATTTTATCATCCACATCCATGATTCTTCAATAGGTAATATTGTTTCCATCCACAAACCATTGTTTAAATCCAATTTTACCCTTCGGTTAGTTTTTAGTAAAAGATATAAAAGGAATCTTTTGTCGTTTTTCGTACGAGGTACTTTTTGACTTTTCCGACAAAAGTACGGGAAGAATGTTTTTTAACTTATACGACATGAAAGGATTTTTTTAAAAAATTATTTCCAATAAGCTTACTTTACATTTTTTCAAGTTTATTTTTAATCAAATTATTTTAGTTTATAATTGTATGACATGTTAAGAAAGGAAAAGTGTTTTTGAAGTAGAAAGGATATTTTCCTCACGAATGAAGTTCATGTGTTTTATCAAAATTATTTTCCATCTAAGATAATAAATGGTTCTATTTCTATCGGTATTTTTACATTGATTTGATTATGTTATGATGGAATTATTTTTATGATGTCCTTTTATCTTATATGGATTATGTTATGATGGCATGATGTTTAATTTTCCCATTTTTATTACATGGGTTATGCAATGATGTATGATTTTTTTGATTATGTGGAACACATAAGAATGGTATCATTATGATATGGGTGGGACCTATATCTCCCTCCAATGCATTGGGTAATGATTTTATATTTCATGAGATAGACATGGCTAAAACGGTATGTTAAACCGGTTCAGTGAAGCAGGACTGAAACGAGGAATGAACTCGGTTCAGAAATGGACTTTGTCCACTAAGATAGTCTTGGAAATGAGTCTTGACTAATAAGAAATGATTCTCTATGATTATGTGTGTACGCAAAAAAGTTTCATGTTTTAAGTTATGATTATTGGGATTACATTTCACTACTATGATTTATCCCATGTTATGAAATTATGATCTCTTTTGCAGGGTTTGATTTCCAAATTGTTATGTTCTTATGAATATGATGTGATTGATATTTCTTTTGTTTACCCTTACTGAGCATTTGAGCTCACCCTTTTATGTTATATTTTTTCCAGGATATAAATAAAGGTTTCAGGTAAAAAAAGGAAGATCTTTATGGGAGATGTTGAAGATCTTTCACCATGATTAGAAGATTATATTACGAGTTTCCAAAGACACTAAATTATTAAGGTCCTTGTGTGTGTTTTTTTGTAATGTACTAAGTCTTCTGAAAAATTAATGTAATGTCCATGTATGTCAAGCTTCGGTTCTCTATAGTGACTATCTGATCCGTCGTACGGATGATCAGCAGACGGTCGAGGGGCTGCCCAGGCTGAGACAGAGGTTCGACCGAGGAGGTCTGCAGGGAGAAAGCAGATGTGGAAAAGGAGCTGGTCGTGCAGCTGGTTGTGGGCGAGGATTTGAGATGTTACTGCAACCACCACCAGGTGGTCCACCCTGACCATAGAGAGTAGGAGGACAAGGGTAAGCTTAGCTCCAAGTAGCTAAGGCATATGATCACGGTGCTATGGAGACGATACGAGATACGATCTGGGTCTACTCCACCTTAACTGCAGTACTTATTGACATAGGTTTCAATCATTATTTTATTGCCACTGCCATCGTTCAGAGCTCGGAGATTCCTACGGAGCCGTTGGCTGGATCCTTACAGCTAGAAACCCCTATGGGAGCAGATTCCACGATTACGCACTGGTTCCGGCTGTGTGAGATTACTCTAGCAGGTGAGAACTTCGGCTAGGAGCTCCTAGTAGCTGCGTCGAGGCCTTATGATGTTATCTTGGGTATGAACTGTTTATCTATAGTCCATGCTCAGATTGACTGTTTTAGGTGCAATGTGCGGTGTTTCCGCACAGATGAGACTAGGGTTACCTTCACTAGATAGAAGGGGGCCTTTGCAACACAGGATGGACTTAACTAGAGGAGGTTGAAGCTGATTACACATCAGTTGGCTAGCCTTACCCTTAGATCATTTGATGTGGAGAGTCTAAATTATCATGTAGTGGTTGACTAGTATGTGGATGTCTTCCCTAATGATGTTCTGGGTCTAACTACCCACAGAGAGGTGGACATTTACATTGAATTGTACCCCGAGACAACACCGATATCCACACCAGCATATCAGATTGCTCCCGCAGAGCTTCGTGAGCTGCGGGTAGAGCTAGAGGACTTACTGGGGAAAAGGTCCATTTGTCCCAGTGTTTCTCATTGGGTAACCCTGATTTTTTTTTGCCAAGAAGGTGGATGGGATCTTTAGGCTTTGTGATGACTATAGGGTCCTGAACCAGGTGACAATAAAGAACAAGTACCCACTCTTAAGGATTGACGACCTCTTTGATCAGCTGAAGGCAGCACAGTGGTTCTCAAAGATAGACCTCAGATCAGCCTATCACTATCTCAGAGTACAAGTCAAGGATGTGCAGAAAACGACGTTCAGATGTCGGTACAAAAATTACGAGTTATTGTTTATTCCATTCGGTTTAATAATTACTCTAGAAGTGTTCATGGGACTCATTAATAGGATCTTTCAGCTATACCGTGATCTCTTTGTAGTAGTCTTCATCGATGACATTCTGATCTACTTGACTACTGAGGATGAGCATGCCTATCATTTGTAGGTATTACTAGACACACTATGAGAGCACCATATTTATGGTAAGTTCTCGAAGTTCTAGTTCTGGATCCGTGAGGTTCACTTTCTAGGACATGTTATATCAGAGGCTTTAGTTGTAGTAGAGCCAGTGAAGATTGAGGCGATACTTTCTTGAGAGCCATCCAAGAGTCTGATTGAGTTACGAAGATTCATGGGTTTGGCCGGATACTACTTGAGATTTCTGCCAGATTTCTCTAGAGTTTCAGCACCACTATCAGTGCTGATGAAGAAGGGGAAACCCATCGTGTGTTTAGATAGATTCCAGTTGAGTTTACAAGAAGCTGAGGTTGAGACTGACTAGTGCCCCCATCTTGAGGCTATCGGAGGAGGGTGTAGGGTAAGTAGTTTACTGTGATGCATCAGGGACCAGGCATGGATGGGTCCTGATGCAGGAGCGAGAAGTGATCACATATGGTTCTCAACAGGTGAGACAACATGAGCAGAACTATGCTACCCATGACCTGGAGTTATCAGCAGTGGTCTTCGCTTTGAATATTTGGCAACATTACTTGATGGGAAAGCGTTTTATAGTTTACTATGGTCACAATATTCTTAGTTATATCTTCTCTCAGAAAGACCTAAACCTAGCATAGTGATGTTGTCTTGAGTTCCTCCTGGACTATGACTTCGAGATAGTCTATACTCCTGAGAAGGAGTACGTCATAGAAGATGCACTCAACTAGAGATTTGGTATACAGTTTCTAGATGAGGTGATGGAGTAGCTAGCCGCTTTATAGATATACTTTGGAGATCAGGATGGAGAATCTTTCCTTCAGTCTCATACAGTCACTCCCCCACTTCTTCAGCGAGTCAGGGTGGCGCAGTGCGGGGACACTGACTTTGAGACTCGACATGCTCAGATATCCATAGGACAGGCACCAGATGGATTTTCTGAAGGTAGGGATCATGCCATCCTCTTCAGAGGACGTACCATGGTACCAGTGTCACTTCAATAGGAAGTGTTGATGGAGTTCCACACATCCCCTATAGCGGTAAATCCAGAAGTGGCGAAGATGTACTGGGATCTCCGATGATAGAACTGGTGTCCATGAATGATGAAAGCAGTAGTAGAGTTTGTCTCTCGGTACCTCACTTGTCAGCAAGTGAAGGCGGAGTACCAGGTACCAGCAGGCTTCATTCAGCCGTTAGAGGTTCCATAGTGGATGTGGGATGAGATATCCATGGAATTCATGAAAGGACTTTAACGTACATCCAGAGGTCATGATTCTATCTGGGTGATCGTCGACCGACTCACCAAGTCGGCCCACTTCCTATCAATCACGGTACAGGCTTTAGTAGAGTGCTTCGGAAATCTCTATGTGCTGGAGATTGTGAGGCTGCATGGAGTACCCTCGGAAATTTTCTCTGATAGTGATACACATTTTACTTACCAGCTATGGAAGGGTTTGAATGAGGCTTTCGGGTGCATCTTTGTTTGAACACCACCTTCCATCCTCATACGGATGGTCAGTCTGAGTGGACCATTCAGGACCTCGAGGACATGCTACGTGCCTGCGTCCTCGACTTCAGTCATAGTTGGGAATATCACTTTCCTTTTGTAGAGTTTTCATATAACAACAGCTATCAGTCCACCATTCAGATGTCACCTTTTGAGGCATTGTATGGGCGACCTTGCAGATAACCTTGGTACTGGACTGACCCAGGGGAGTCCGCACTAGTGGGACCAAAGATGGTACAAGTTACCATAGAGAAATTTCAGATCATCCAGGAGTAGATGAAGACTACACAGAGTAATAAAAAGTCTTATGTTGACAAGAGATGGAGACCTCTAGAGTTCGAGGGTGGTGACCACACCTTTCTACGGGTCTCACCCCGAAAAGGTTTACAAAGATTTGGCCGAGGCAGAAAGTAATCTCTGAGGTTCATCGGACCTTTTCAGGTCCTCAGTAGAGTTAGCGAGGTGGATTATCGCTTAGCTCTTCCCCCTCAGTTTCACCGAGTGCATGAAGTCTTCCACATATCCCAGCTGAGGGGATACGTGCACGACCCATTCAATGTCATCAAGCACGACGAGCTCAAAATCGATGATGGGGAGACTTTTACGGATGTTCCAAGAGAGATTGAGGATTGACAGGTTTGTGTCTTTCATGGGGGTCGATACCTCTGTTGCACATTCTCTAGCACCACGGGAACCTCCAGGAGAGCACATGGGAGTGGAAGGATCAGATTCATGCTCATTACCCCCACTTTTTTTCCTACTTTTGTGATGTGACTTTTGGGGATGCAAAGCCCTGAGGTGGGGAGAATATAAATACCCAGAATTTCCATGTAATTTTTTTAATATATGGGAATTTTAAAAGTCTGCGAAAATTGAGAGCGCATGGTTCTTGAGGCCCAGTGTGCCCAGAATATATTTCATAACTTTTTTTGGGTACGTTTAGTAAACGTATGAGTGAGTTTTTGTAACTTTAGAACCGATGATAAGAATTGAAATCTGAGGGCACCATTGATTTCATAGAATTGGTATATTCAGGTCTTTTTGAGAGAAGATATACAAGAGACTCTTGTGATCAGAGTAGATTATAAAACGTTCACCCATCAGATAGTGTCGCCACATATTCAAGGATAATATCACTGTCACTAACTCCTGGTCATGGGTATCATAGTTCTGCTCATGTTGTCTCAGTTGTCGATAACCGTATGTGATAACTGCTCGCTCCTACATCAGGAAACATCCGAGTCCGGTCCCTAATGTGTCGTAGTAGACTATGTACCCAACTCCCACCTCTGGAATCCCTAAGATGGGGGTACTAGTCAGACTTTGCCTCAGCTTCTAAAAACTCTACAGGTATCTCTCTGACCACATGAAGGGTTTCCCCTTCTTTGTCAATGCTAAAAGTGGTGATACAACTCTGGAGAAATATGGCACAAATCTCTGGTTGTATCCATCCAATCCTAGGAAACTTCATACCTCCGTCGCACTCCTGGGAGGCTCCCAAGCAAGTACCGCCTCAATCTTCACTGGATCCACTAAAACACCAGCCTCCGATATGACATGTCTCTAAAAGTGAACCACTCGGATCCATAACTATCACTTCGAGAGCATACCATAAAGCTGGTGCTCTCACAGTGTGTCTAGTACTACCTACAAATGATATGAATGATCCTAATCAGTAGTCGAGTAGATCAGAATGTCTTCAATGAAGACTAATATAAAGTGATCAAGGTATGACTGAAAGATCTCGTTCATGAGTCCCATGAACAATACTAGAGAATTTTTCATGCCGAATGACATATCCATGAACTTGTAATGGCCATATCTATGTCTAAAATCCATATTTTTCACATCCTCATTTCGTACTCTGAGCTGGTGATAGCCTAAACGGAGGTCTATCTTCGAGAACCATCGTGCTCCTTTCAGCTGATCAAAGAGGTCGTCAATCCTCAGAAGTGGGTACTTGTTCTTCTGGGTCAACTAGTTCAGGAATCAATAGTCGACAAAAAATCTAAGCTCCCATCTGTAACACCCTGAGCATCCATGGTACGCTTCTCTTTGAATGATACAGTAGCGTGTGTTGTACGCAACTTTGAGTTCTAACACACACCACGACTAATCAAAGTAGCCGTTATGAATATTAATACCCACTTTTTTAAGTTTTATGAATTTTATCTCTCAAAATGGACTGCATTTTTGGATTCATAATATCTAAATTATCCTAGGGTGAAATTTTGGTACTTTTCGGATAACTTTCATATTTTGATGAATAGTGAAAATTACTAAATTTTATTTAAAAACAACTTTTTTAATCGAAATAATTAATAGTGATAAATTATGAATTTGAGTGGTTTTAAATTTTATTAAGAATATTTTTTTAACATTTAATCCAATGTTGGTCATTGTATATAATTTCACATTTAAACCGGACATAAACAAGTGTCAATCTTTTGATAGTTATTGTTTCTTAAAAACACGTTTTTTGTTTTAACAACGGGAATTAATTTATATTAATAAATGAAACATTTGGGTTTTGAATTTGGTAAAATAGACTTCATTATTGAGTTCAGAATATCAAAATTAGCTTAGGGTAAATTTTTGGTATTTTTCTGAAAACTTTCAATTTTTGATGAATAGTGAAAAACACTGAGTTACTATTTAAAACCGGCATTTTATTCAAATAATTATTTATATTATTTAAATTTATTTTAGGTAAAAATAGATACATAACACCTATATAAATTCAATGTAATTAATTGGAGGAATTTTATAATAATTTTAGATATGTAAAAATTTTATTGAACTTTTTCACCGTCTTTTACCCACTTCCTAGGTGAATTTGTAAATTCACATAAAACCTAATTTTACCGCTTCTGTGAATGGAATTTTGAAAATCCGAGAGACACGGTTAATATCAAGTAGTAAAATGTGGTTCAATAAGACAAAAATATTTTTGTGGTTGAATAGTAACTTTTTACTTTTATTTACCACGGTAAAAATTAAATAGGGTAATTAAGGGTAAAAATGATATTATTATTACCCTATAACATGTAATAATTCTATTGGATAAATCTAATTAGACCAAAAGCAGCCTTAGGAATAAAATACTACCCTTTAGGTCCACTTGGATTAGATTAGGACATTTATTATTATTTAAATCAAATAAGGGTTAAAAGAGTTAAAATCAAAGTTTAATAACTAAAACATTTTTAATATAGGGTTATTCATAAGATAAATTCGATTATAAATATTCATTAGAAATCTAAAAATATTTCCTACATAACCGTATTTTAATTATAATTTTTCGACATTAAATAATTAAATTTATTTATGACACAATGATGATGCAATAATTACCTTATTAATGAAAGAATCAAATAAATGGTAATATAAATATTAAAATAAATATAATTTAAAAGTTTTTTTGACATCCAAGAATTTTATAGGTGACTATGACATGTTAGGGATGATTCAATGTATCTTTTTTGATGTAATCAAGTTGTGATGACTTTCACAAAAACAAAATACCAAATTGTGTCAAAATTGACATAAAATAGTTTTTAAAAAAAATATTATATTATTAATTTATATTCTATTCCTAAAAACCTATGGTTCGGCCAATGGACTTATATCATTATTGGTGTATCGTTAATGGACCACTTGGTTATCTCTTGGATGAATATAGTATGTTTATTAACTATATATTATAAAAAATACAATGTGACATGGTAAGTGTTAAACTAATTTACCAAGAGTTAAAACTAAAAGATAAGGTTAATATAATGAACCAATCCTGTCTAAAATCTATTGGCTGAAAGGATTTCGACCCATCCAAACTTTAGAATTTTAATAATACACTTTGGATCCATTATAAACCGAATATGGTTTTATTATAAACTAATACTTTAGGTTTCTCCTAAAGATCCCATCACCCGTCTTATAAAAGGGCACACCCCCTTCTCATTAATTCACACCTTCTAAGACATTTGGCTCGGCCAACCCCTACCCAAATATCCTCTCTAATTCCCTAACTTAATCCTAGAGGCCTTAGTTTGATCAGAAAGCCAACCTAAGGAGCTCTTTTGATCAAATCAAATGGAAGAACCTGAAGAAGAGGTAATGTCTTCACCACCCTCTTTAATGTTCCTTTCTTCTTCAAATTCTTCTTTCCTTGTTATTTACATTCTAAAATAATAACTCTATTACATTCTATATATTGTAATGTTATTATAATTATGGAAAAAACAAATTCATTATTCTATCTATCCCTTGAATTACATGTCACCATACGTGCATACGTACGGCCTACCGTCTCCACATTGTGGTGTAATTGTTATTCACTATACTATTATTTATATGGGTATAATAATGATGTAAAATTCATGTAAATAATAAATATAACATGATAATTATTCTTTCTATATGATATACCATCCAATTATATATTATTTTAATATCAAAAAATGATATTGTCTCTCGTGCATACATACAGATTGTCGTCTCCACGAACGCGATGAGATTCATTTGCCATCGTATCCATTCAGGACTAAATTTTATTGGATGATTAAAAATTATATTTAAGGACTTAATATCATTCTGGATATGATTATGATACAACCTATCCATAACAACCACAACTTATATAAAAGAAATGGAGTAAGTTAACACCCAAAATGAAGATAATGCTAAGATTTTATTAACAAAGCGTTGTTAAAAATCATATATGATATCATATTAATATATATGATTATTGTATAATTCATTAACAATTATTTCACCATGATACAGGAGGTTTACCTACCATCACCCATGGAAAAGTACAAGGTAAGGGGTTTTTGTCTCACTCCTTATTCCCGTGAGATTCATACCATATTGCCACTATTACATTTTGTGTGGTGTATGTACTGCCCATAATTGTATTCATTGTGTAATAAAATTTAATATATGTGTATTTACATATTCATTATATGATACTTCTTTGTTGGGGTGTATGTTTCGTAAGATACCAAATTGGTAAGGGTTAATTTCACAATCTCACTATTATCTAAGTTTGTTTTGCGTAAGTATCTACTGGGACATATTTATTATCCATGTTCATGTTTTATGAAAGAGTTTTCAAAGGGATTATTTTAAGGGAATTTTTACTAAAAAATCATTTCCAATGTTTTAAATATTTATTCTTCTAAATCTTTCTCATTAATGTCCATGTCTTCAAATTGGTTTTTATGGACTTATTTATATGGACGTGAATGTTTTTAAAATGTTAATTCCTTTCAAAAGTTTCAAAGTGGTCTGAGAAACTTTGATTCAAAAATATCCTTCAATGACTTCTTTTCCAAATTTTGTGACTTTTAAATGTTTTCATCAAAAAGGGGTATTTCTCTAAAATATTTTTACAAATCATTTTCATCAATGTCAAAATCCTTTAATGAATTTTAAACTTGTTTTGAAGTTGATTTGTCATGATACAAATCATCCATATTGTGTTGAAGGTTTTGTGATATGTTGGACTGTGGATGTGTTATTTTTATACCATTCATTGTTTTTTGGTAATGTATTGACATTTCATATGCTAGTTTTAATACGAATGTTTATGTTATGTTTAGAAATTTTCATATGAGGAATGCATTGGACTTAGTAAGTGATGGGTTGAGCCCTCTATAGCTCCTCGATGCATCGGTAGGTCTCATGAGACAACTAGACGTGGAATTGGCCGAGGCCCTTTCACAATTTGATTTATGGTTTTGGCCGAGGCATTAATCATTTTAGACGTCTTGGCCGAGGACTTGAAAAAATGTTTTTGAATGTCCGACATTATACATTCCCTCATTATGGAAATAATATTGACAGTTCATGTGGTCATTCGACTTGTAGAATACACATGATTATGTTTTATTATGGCATTATTTACTCATCTCATATTCTTTCCAAAAAAATATTCTTTTTTATTATTGGTAAGGGCATGTGGTTTCAATTATTTACCATGCTTAATATTTATGTCATCTTTCGCTGTATTACATACCCTTACTGATCATTTGAGCTCACCCCTTTCAATATTTTATTTTTCCCAGGATTCCAAAAAGTGTATTGTGATTGATATGCAGGGTTAAGACAAGGGAATAATGGCGTTCATAAAGATTATTTATGTTTTTTTGTATTTCTTAAAGCTCAATGTAACATTCATGTATGTAATCTATTTTCCAAGACTGATAAACTTATCGTTCCTTCAAGACATGATTCCTTGTAATCATGCCAATGTATTAAAATAATGTACCGATTCTTGGTATCAGAGGAATTTTAGAAATAACCTTGGAAACTATATTTAGATAAACTCTGATTAGAGCACATTACCCTAAGATAGACTTTGAGGATTATTACAGAAGAACTTCCTAGAATTTTGGTATTGTAGAGATTTTGTGAGTTTTCCGAGAAATACATCCATCTCTGGATACGAGCAGGTAGAGGCGGCTCTGGCACAGATGTACCTAGGGGTAAAACCCGAAAACACCGCTTTGAGCTAGACTCGAACGGGAACTGGTGCACGACAATGGGCCTTGCTGCACTCTTGGTTACGACACTCCCGGGGGATATGCTTAGGATAATTTTTATTTTTTTATAAACCACTATGAAGGGTTTATGAGTATATACCTCCTCAAATAAAACATCTTTGTGATTATGGATTATATCCATAAACTTTTCAATTTATGTTTGGTATTTTATATGTTTGTAATTATTCATTGCAATTCATAAACTGACCTAGTTTATGCTATTGTATAGAAATGGCACCGAGTAGAAGGAAAGTGAACTCCAGTAATACATATGATCCAAAGAGTAAGAAGGACCATATCTTTCATTGTATTAAGCCATCATTTATAAGGGAAATAGTCTCCCACTTATTATCATCATATGAAGAAATAGTATCATGTGTTGATAAGATAAGTAAAGAGTTCTCTAAGTCTTATGGCTTTGAAGGGAAGCAAGAGTAGAAAAGGATGGAAGAGAGAAAGGTGGATAAAGGGAAGATAGAAAAGAATAATTTTCCCATATGTGATAACTGTGGGAATAATAAAACTGGAACTTTCCTGAAAGGAATGGCTGTTTGTTATAAGTGTAGAGAAAAAGGACACCAAGTACGTGACTGTAAGGGTAAGAAAAAGGTTTCAAATGTCTAATGCTTCATCTGCAAGGAGTTTTGACACTACACAAACCAATGTCCCAGTTATCAAAATATTCCGCAAATGATGATATTGGATAATAGTCATGTTATGATACTACCACAGATGAAGAGGAATTACTAGTGTTCTTATGTTGTTATTTTGGAATTATTTCATTGAAGTGTTGTATCAATGATGTACTGGAAAGACATAAGGATTGTAGTATAGTACTATTTTATTGGGGATTTGAGATTTTATGGTACTAAGAAAAGTGACTCTAAAATGAGTTAATTTTTTTGGAAATTACATGGTTGAAGGAAAGATAAACCTTAATATGGTACTAATACTAAGGTTCTGATTTTGGAAGAAGATATGGTTGATTTTGGTAAATTATATTGGATATTCTTGGCTTCCATGAAAGTGATTAAAGATTTGTATATTCCATCATTGTCGGAGTTTACAACATTTTTTGATGGATGAATTATATCTAGTATTCTATAAGGAATAAGGGATCATGGATGTAATCAATAAGGTTTTATGGTAATTCAGGATGTTTTAGTGTTTTAAAAGAATACATGATGAAGGTATTCACATAATATTACGGGGTAAAAAGGATCTACATTATGTTTACCTTTCATATAAATTTTGGACTGAGAGTTTATAGAATTATATTGGATAAGTATAAAGGTTGGAAGGGATTAATTTTGAAAGGTTATTTTTGTATTTTTATAAAAGGACAACACGCAGACCGTGTGACGACCCGTCGTGTCGGACAAAGCTACGAGAATCGAACCCACTACCATAGCGCAATTGGAATTTATCACCTAAAATTGTACCACATGAAGTTCCTGGATGGTATAATGTAGTTTCTTTTCATAAAAGGTCTAATATTTTAATTATAAATTCATTATATTTGGAACCCTATACAATTAGGATAAATAGAGTATTTTTTTAGTTGTATTAAGTTTTCGGGTGAAAGATGAGTTTGTGGTAGAAATTTATTAATGGATAAAACTCTAATTATAAAGTCATGTATATATCCTTATGATCTTAGCCAATCTCATAAATAAATTCCTCAACATTAAGAAAATGAACATAGAACAAAAATGTTGTTCTAGATGGTACATTAGATCATCACTAACTTATGGCTTTGGGATTGTTGGCCTTTTCATATCCATGTTCTCTACCACTCTCCATCAGATATTGATAGTTATATTTCTCTTCCATATCCATATTTTTCTACATGGAACCCTAGTATGTGTTATTTTCGGTAATCTTCATACTTACCACTCTTTATTTTAAATAGAGGCCTCAGTAATTCATTTTTCGATGTGGGATTTTAACTAAGATATTTTGAAACAACAACCCCAAGTTTCCAATACTGAGCATAAAATGCGAGGATGTAATTTATTGAAGGAGGGGAGAATTTAATACCCCAAGATTCCACGGTATGATTCTCTTGGAATAATACAGTATCATGTGTTGTATGCGACTTCGAGTTCTAACACACACCATGTTAGAAGAGAGATTGAGGATTGACAGGTTCGTGTCTTTCATAGAGGGTCGATACCTCTGGTGCACATTCTCTGGAACCACGGGAACCTCCAGGAGAGAACATGGGAGTGGAAGGATCAGATGAATGATCAGTACCCACACGTTTTTCCTAGTTTTGTGATGTGACTTTTGGGGATGGAAAGCCCTGAGGTGGGGAGAATATAAAGACCCAGAATTTCCATGTAATTTTTTTTAATATATGGGAATTTTACGAGTCTGCGAAAATTGAGAGCGCATGGTTCTGAGGCCTGGTGTGCCCAGAATAAATTTCAGAACATTTTTTTGGGTACGTTTAGTAAACATACGAGTGAGTTTTTGTAACTTTCGAACCAATGATAAGAATTGAAATATGAGGGCACCATTGAATTCATAGCATTGGTATATTCAGGTATTTTTAGAGAAGATATACATGAGACTCTTGTGATCAGAGTAGATTATAAAACGTTCACCCATCAGATAGTGTCGCCACATATTCAAGGCAAATACCACTTCCACTAACTCCTGGTCATGGATATCATAGTTCTGCTCATTTTGTCTCAGTTGTCGATAACCGTATGTGATAACTGCTCACTCCTACATCCGGAAACATCCGAGTCCGGTCCCTAATGTGTTGCAGTAGACAATGTACCCAACGCCCACCTCTGGAAGCCCTAAGATGGGGGTACTAGTCAGACTCTGCCTCATCTCCTGAAAACTCTACAGGTATCTCTCTGACCACATGAAGGGTTTCCCCTTCTTCGTCAACGCTAAAAGTGGTGCTACAACTCTGGAGAAATATGGCACAAATCTCTGGTAGTATCACACAAATCCTAGGAAACTTTATACCTCTGTCGCACTCCTGGGAGGAACCCAAGAAAGTACCACCTCAATCTTCAATGGATCCACTAAAACTCCATCCTCTGATATGACATGTCTCTAAAATTGAACCACTCGGATCCAGAACTATCACTTCGAGATAAAACCATAAATCCGGTGCTCTCATAGTGTGTCTAGTACCACCTTCAAATGATAAGAATGATCCTACTCAGAATTCGAGTAGATCAGAATGTCGTCAATGAAGACTACTACAATGTGATCAATGTATGGCTAAAAGATCTTGTTCATGAGTCCCATGAACACTAATGGAGCATTGTTCATGCCGAATGACATATCCAAGAACATGTAATGGCTATATAGTTGTCTAAAATCCTCCTTTTTCACATCCTCATTTCGTAATCTGAGCTGGTGATAGCCTAAATTGAGGTCTATCATCGAGAACCACCGTTCTCCTTTCAGCTGATCAAAGAGGTCGTCAATCCTCAGAAGTGGGTACTTGTTCTTCCCGGTCAACTAGTTCAGGCAATTATAGTCGAAAAAAAAAATCTAAGCTCCCATTTGTAACACCCCAAGATTCCACGGTACGCTTCTCTTTGAATAATATAGTAGCGTGTGTTGTACGCAACTTAGAGTTCTAACACACACCACGACCAATCAAAGTAGCCGTTATGAATAGTAATACCCACTTTTTGAAGTTTTATAAATTTTATCTCTCAAAATGGACTTCATTTTTGGATTCAGAATATCTAAATTAGCCTAGGGTGAAATTTTGGTACTTTTTGGATAAATTTCATATTTTGATGAATAGTGAAAATTACTAAATTTTAATTAAAAACAACTTTTTTAATTGAAATAATTAATAGTGATAAATTAGGAATTTGAGTAGTTTTAAATTTTATTAAGAATATTTTTTACCATTTAATACAATGTTTTTCATTGTACATAATTTCACATTTAACCTGACATAAACAAGTGTCAATCTTTTGATAGTTATTGTTTCTTAAAAACACGCTTTTTGTTTTAACAATGGGAATTAATATTAAATTAATAAATGAAACATCTATGTTTTGAAATTGGTAAAATAGACTTCATTATTGAGCTCATAATATCAAAATTAGCTTAGGGTAAATTTTTGGGATTTTTCTGAAAACTTTCAATTTTTGATGAATAGTGAAGAACACTGAGTTACTTTTTAAAACCGACATTTTATTTAAATAATTATTTATATTATTTAAATTTATTTTACATAAAAATAGATACATAACACCTATATAAATTCAATTTAATTAATTGGAGGAGTTTTATAATAATTTTAGATATGTAAAAATTTTATTGAACTTTTTCACCGTCTTTTACCCACCTCCTAGGAGAATTTGTAAATTCACATAAAACTTAATTTTACCACTTCTGTGAGTGGAATTTCAAAAATCCAAGAGACACGGTTAATATCAAGGATTAAAATGTGGTTAAATAAGATAAAAATAATTTTGGTTGAATAGTAACTTTTTACTTTTATTTACCATGGTAAAAAGTAAATTGGGTAATTAAGGGTAAAAATGATATTATTATTACCCTAACACATGTCATAATTCAATTGGATAAGTTTAATTTGACCAAAAAAAACCTTAGTAATAAAATATTACCCTTTACGTCCAATTGGATTAGATTAGGACTTTTATTATTATTTAATTTAAAGAAGAATTAAAAGAGTTAAAATCAATGTTTAATAATTAAAACATTTTTAATATAGGGTTGTACAAAAGATAAATTAGATTATAAATATTAATTAGAAAGATTAAAATATTTCCTACATAATGGTATTTTAATTATAATTTTTTTGACATTAAATAATTAAATTTATTTATGACACAATGATGATGTAATAATTACCTTATTAATGAAAGAATCAAATAAATGGTAATATAAATATTAAAATAAATATAATTTCAAAGTTTTTATGACATCCACAAATTTCCTAGGTGACTATAAAATGTTAGGGATGATTCAATGTTTTTTTGTTCGAAGTGATCAAGTTGTGATGACTCTCACAAAAACAAAATACCAAATAATGTCAAAATTGACAAAAAAGAGTTTTTAAAACAAATATTATATTATTCATTTATATTATATTCCTAAAAACCTAAGGTTTGGACAAAGGACTTATATCATTATTGGTGTATCATTAATGGACCACTTGGGGGTCTCTTAGATGTATATAGTAAGTTTATTAACTATATATTATAAAAATACAATGTGACATTGTATGTCTTAAACTAATTAACCAAGAGTTAAAACTAAAAGATAAGGTTAATATAATGTCCCAAACCTCTCTAAAATATATTGGTTGAAAGTATTTCTCCCCATACCCACCTTAGACTTTGAATAATCCACTTTTGATCCATTAGAAACCGAATATGATTTCATTATAAAATAATACATTAAGTTTTTCTTAAAGATCCCCTCACCCCTGTTACAAAAGGGCACCCCCGCTTCTCATTAATTCACACCTTAAAAGCCATTTGGATCGCCAAACCCCTGCCCAAATATCCTCTCAACTTCCGTAACTTCATCCTGGAGGCCTTATTTTGATCATAAAGCCAACCTAAGAAGCCCTTTTGTCCAAATCAAAAGGAAGAACCCGAAGAAGAGATAATGTCTTCACCACCCTTTTTAAAGTTCCTTTCTTTTTCAACTTATTCTTTCCTTGTAATTCCATTTCTAAAATAATAAATCCAGTACCTTATATATACTGTTATGTTATTATAATTATGGAACAAACAAATTCATTATTCTATTCATCCCTTTAATGACATGTCACCATACGTGCGTACGTACGGCCTACCGTCTCCATGTTGTGGTGTATTTGTTATTCAATATACTATTATTTATATGGGTATAATAATGATGTATAATTATTTTAAATAATTAATATAACATGATGATGATTCTGTATATATGATATACCATCCAATTATATATTATTTCAATATCAAAGTAATGATATTGTCGCTCGTGCGTACGTACGGATTACCGTCTCCACAAACGCGATGAGATTCATTCCCCATCGTATCCATTCAAGACTAAATTTTATTGGATGATTAAAAATAATATTTAAGGACTTAATATAATTTAGGATATGATTATAATACAACCTATCCATAAAAAACACGGCTTATATAAAAGAAAACGAGTAAGTTAACACCCAACACGACGATAATACTAATATTTTATTAACAAAGTGATGTTAAAAGATCATATATGATATCATATTAATATATATGATGATTTTATAATTCAATAACAATTATTTCACCATTATGAAGGAGGTTAACCTACCATCAACCAAGGGAAAGTAAAAGGTACGGGTTTTTCATCTCACTCCTTATTCCCGTGAGATTCATGCCATATTTCCACTATTACATTTTGTGTGGTGTATGTACTACCCATAATTGTATTCCTTGTGTAATAAACATTAATATATGTGTATTTACATATTCATTGTATGATAATTCTTTGTTGGGGTGTATGTTTTATAAGATACCAAATTGGTAAGGGTTAATTTCACAATCTCATTATTATCCGAGTTTGTTTTGCGTTAGTATCTACTGGGATATATTTATTATCCTTGTTCATGTTTTATGAAAGAGTTTTCAAATGGATTATTTTAAGGGAATTTTTACTAAAACAACATTTAAAATGTTTTAAATATTTATTCTTATTAATATTTCCCAATAATGTCCAAGTCATCAAAATGGGTTTTAAGGATTTATTTATATGGACATGAATGTTTTTAAAATGATAATTCCTTTCAAAAGTTTCAAAGTGGTATGGGACACTTTGATTCAAAAATGTCTTTAAATTACTTCTTTTACAAATTGTGTGACTTTTAAATGTTTTCATGAAAAGGGTTATTTCTCTCAATGAGTTTTACAAATCATTTTTATCAATGTAAAAATACTTTAAAGAATTTTAAACTTGTTTTGATGTGGATTTATCATGATACAAATCTTCCATATTGTGTTGAAGGTTTTTTGGTATGTTTGACACTGGATGTGTTATTTTTATACCATTCATGGTTTATGGGTAAAATATTGACATTTCATATGCTAGTTTTAATAGGAATGTTTTGGTTATGTTTAGACCTTTTCATATGAGGAATGCATTGGACTTAGTATGTGATGGGTGGAGCCCGCTATAGCTCCTCGATGCATCGGTAGGTCTCATGAGACATCTAGACGTGGAATTGGTCTAGGCCCTTTCCCAATACGATTTATAGTTTTGGATGAGGCCTTAATCATTTTAGACGTCTTGGCTGAGGACTTAACAAAATGTTGCAGAATGTCGGGCAATATACATTCCATCGTTATGGAAATAATATTGATGGTTTATGTGGTCATTCGACTAGTATAATACCCATGATTATGTTTTATTATGGCATTATTTACTCATCTCATATTCATTCCATAAAAGTATTCATGTTTATTATTGGTAAGGGCATGTGGTTTCAATTATTTATCATGCTTAATATTTATGTCATTTTCCGCTGTATTACATACCCTTACTGAGCATTTGAGCTCACCCCTTTCAATGTTTTATTTTTCCCAGGATTCCAAGAAGTGTATTGTGATTGATATGCAGGGTTAAGCCAAGGGAATAATGGAATTCATAAAGATTATTAATATTTTTTTGTATTTCTTAAAGTGAAATGTAATATTCATGTGTGTAATCTATTTTCCATGACCACTAAACTGATCGGTCCTTGGGGACTTGATTCCTTGTAATCATGCCAATGTATTAAAATAATGCACCGACACTGGGTAACTGGGGTCATATAGTTACACCATCAGCTTTCATGGTGAATAAAATCGGGACATCTCAAGGAGAAACATGGGGCCAAATGAACCCATTCCCCTGTAAGTCCTCAAGCTGTTCTCGTATGTCATGAAGCTCCTCAGGAGACATCCGAGAGGCTATTGTAGATATTAGTGTCATCATGGGGTACAATTCAATGTCAAATTCCACCTCTCTATCAAGAGGTAGACCCGAAACATCATCAGGGAAGAAATCCGCATACTGGTCCACCACTACAGGATAACTCTGACTCTCCACATCAACTGCTCCGAGGGTAAGGCTAGTTAACTAATGAATGATCAACTTCACTCTTCTTCGGGTAAGTCCATCCTATGCTGCAAAGGCTCCCTTCTCACTGGTGAAGGTAAACCTAGTCCCATCTATGTGGACACACCTCACTTTGAACCTAATACAGTCAATCCGAGCTCGGACTGTAGATAACCAGTCCATACCCAAGATAACGTTGTAAGGCCTCAACGCCACTACTAGGAGATCTCAGCTGAAGCTATCGCTTCCTAGAGTAAGTTCACACTATCTTCACTAGTGCATAATCGCTAAATCCGCTCCCTTATGGGTCTCTAGCCATAAAAATCGAGCCAATGGTTCCTTCAGAATCTCTGAGCTCCAAACGAGGGCAATGGCAATAATAGAATGACTGAAACCTGTGTCTATAAGTACTGCAACTAAGGTGGAGTAGACACAGATTGTACCTCCTTTCATCTCCAAAGTGATGTGATCGTAGGCCTCAGCTGGCTGGAGTTGAACTCTCCCATGTCCTCATGCTCCCTATGGTCAGGGTGGACCACCTGGTGGTGGTGGTGGTAACATCTCGAATCGTCTCCCACCGCCAGCTGTGTGGCCATCTCCTCTGCCACGTCCGCCTGCTCTCTACGGAGCTCCTTGGTCAAACCTATATTTCTTCATGGGCGGTCCTTCGACCTTCTTCTGATCATCTGTATGGCGGGTTAGACTGTCATGAGCCATGTGACCCTACCCTCCGCATACCTAACATTTCCCGCTCTTGGAATGATGCCTCTGCCTCGGGTGCCCCGCACAACTGACCCTGAATCCTGCGGTCGTCCAGCTCTAATTCCGGTCCTCTTGGATTTCTGCGACATTATTCTGCTTCCATCTGCCGAAGAATCCACTACGTGATGACTGGTGGTGGTTCTCGCTGCTGGTGAGTGCTCAGCAAGGAAACTCTCCACTAAAAGGGCTCACTCTTACACCCCCTCCATCATCGGGATGCTAATAGAAACCATCTAATCCCTGATATCCTGTATTATTTCCTAATCAAAGTTCTGGGCCCTATAGAATGGGTCCCACACCAAATCAGTGGAGTAGAGAAAGAGGTCAGTGAACCTTGCTGAGTACTGAGCCACAGTCATACTACCCTACTGTAGATGAAGTAGCTCCTATATGCACACTGCGCGAAGAGTTGCTCGAACAAACTCTACCTAAAATAGGCTCTCGAAGTTTGCGAAGAGAAGCATCACCTCATCATGAACATGGATAATAATGATCCATTATCTTCCTTCTACTGCTTGTAGAAGGCTGGAATCAAAGATCACCATTAGATTGGCTGGTTTCCCTATTAGTCAGAAGACTCTCACCACAGCCTCTAGCCAATCCTCAGTCGCCTATAGGTCCATCTCTCCCATGAACCTGGGTGGCCCCTGGCACTGCAACTCATACAATGCAATCAAGGGTCATGTACCCTCTGCTAGTGGGGCCAGTGGAATCATTGAACCAACAGGTAATGGTACTGCTGGTGCCTTCGTTGGATGAGGGCCCTACACTGAGGCCTTGTTGCTCGGTGGGCTGTCAGTGGGTACTATATCCAGCACCCTAGCTAGCTGTCTGCGTGGAGGCATCCTGAAAATAAATAGGTGTGACACAGTTAATAAGTTATACCCAATGAACTTACTCAAAGATATCAGAAAAATACTCTTCAAAACACACACACAATCACTATTTTCATGCACTGAGTCAGAAATCAGAAGTCAGGGTCTTGGTGTATGGATACGTCGGCCACCTCACCAACACTGGATTCCCTAAAATGATTTCCACACTCACTACACTTAACACTATTATATTTAAAAGGTTCCAAGTCTTATGTTCTATGGTAGAACTGACTCCTCTGATACCGATTTGTCACGACCCATCCCACGGGGCCCGTTTCATGACTACCTCATGCCTGCCTTCCATAGGCCATGGGCTGGCGACTAGAACCGAAAGATGTATTCCATAAAATAGGGAAGGCAATGCCTTTATAACCTATAATCACATGCATCCAAGCACACAACAAGATATGAAAACAGCTCAACTGTATAGAAAAAATTGCGATGAATGTAAAAAGGGGATGGAATACAGGCCCAACAGTAATAATACAAGTACAAATAAAATACAATACATCTGAAGAAAAAGAAAGGCATCTACAGGGTCATCATCAAAGGTTCCTACCTGAAGGGTAGGTATAGATCACCTCCTAAACACTCCACTTCCTCCCATCTTCTCTGCGTACCGTCACACCGTATGGTCCACCTCTAGGCCCTGTCTAGCCATGGTACCCTCAGCTTCGATCAGCGTTGTCTATTTTCTGCACCAAACTCAACAAGGTGTGGGCATATCCCATGTAGGGGTGAGTATAACAATTCTCAGTAGGGACCACGAGACCCTCATGGTCTCACAAAATTCACAAATAATAAACCACAAAGTATGAAGTCAACTAACAACCCTACATAGGTATATGCCCATACATATACCTAAGTTACCAAGTATACCCAACTTAATTAGGAGGAAACACAGGGTCCAACCCAAAAGTCTAGATCTCAACTGTTCCACAAAGGAATGAATTCCACAAAGTTAAGTACCACACATTTATGTCCCACAAAACAATAACACCAATGTATTTCCACGAAGGGAAGTACCACACAGGTACGAAATAAAATCACACCAAGTATTTCTTAGGTAAAATACTAGAGATTATTAGAGGTAACTACTGAACCATATTACTCTATTAATAGGATCTGCTGCTAACTCACATAGGATCACTCAATGCTGGCCCACAGAGGATCGCTAGGTGTTGACCCACACAGGATCGCTTGTTGCTGACCCACATAGGATCGCTTGGTGCTGAACTACACAGGATCCCTTGGTGCTGACTCACACAGGATCTCTAGTTGTTTACCCACACAGGATTGCTCAGTACTGACCCAAACAATATCACTATTCATTCTTCATGTCACAGCCAGCTACTGGGTTACCGCAGTAGGCTTTCTTGTCTCTGGGGTGGGGGGGTCTGCTCCTCAAGCCACTGGTCGATACTCCAATTTCCATTAAGTCCCAAGATGATGTAACCCAAAGGACCACCAGATCATAGGTATCTCAACGCAATAGACGGTGATTCAATCAGACGCCAGATCTGTAAGTTATTAGCCTTTTATTCCTAAGGGCCTTTTTGGATTCGTGCTCGATCCAACCCATCCATACCCCAACATTATTGAAAACAACATTAGGGTTATATCAAAGGGACCATCTCACTCCAAGGTTTTTGTCTCCACAGAGAGTTCATCAAACGGACGTATGGTGACAAAGTTAGGGCCAAAAGAGCATAAATGGGTTGAAGTGGCTCCGGTCCGACCCGGTTGGACCAACCTGGCTCAACCAGTCCTGGGCCAACCTGTCTTGGGCCGGTGAGAGTTGGGGTCAACCCACCCCAACCCGGTTGGGTCGACCCGCTAGGTCCAGCCCAGCTGGCGGTGTGGCCCAGCCCTTACTGGGCAGCCCAGCTTGGCAACCCGACCTGGGCGGTTCGGGGTGGCGCACAGTCTGTGGGGGACATGAAAACCGCGGGAGCCGTAGAGGCCGCGACGGTCATGGGGTGGAGTAGTCTACGGGTTAGTGAGGCCACGGGGGCCGTGAGGGTGGCACAAGGCCACGTGGGTCGGTGATGGCTAGGGGGCAGCGAGGCTGCGGGGCGGGGAGGCCGCGAGGGCCACGGGGAAATGGGGCGGCGAGGGTGGGAGGGCGCCGCGCGGCGGTGGGGGACTGCAAGGGCCGCGGGGCGCAATAGACACAGGGCGGTGTGGTGGGCCATGAGGCAGCGAGGTCACGGGGGCCTTGAGGCCACTGGGTAGAAAGGCTATGAGGGCTGTGAGATGGCAAGGATCCATGAGGTCGTCACCGTCGTCGGGGCCGGCGGTATGCTAGCCACCACATCTGTTCATTGTTGTGGCACAAATCCACATTCTTCCATCATGAAGAACACACCATTCCAGAAGAACGATGGAGGGGTCGGTCCACGATTGTTTGGATCGCTCCCTCCACGTTAGGGAAGTAGCAAGCGTCTCAACAAAATCGTGAATGAATAACGTCAAACCCTACAACCTCCCGTAATGATTATTCCAAAACCCTAAAAAGAAATCATCCACGGATCAAATAGTTAGAGATTTGATCCGCATTCTTTGTTTTGGAAGGGAAGAACATGGGAATAAAAAATCATACCCAACTAAACCCCTACCTCAGAGATTTGTCGACAGAGGTCGTGAAGAAAGAGACGAAGTCGTTGGTGATAAACGGACGTCGGTGACATCGGTGTTTCCTCGATCGTCGGTCCATTGTCATTGAAGATGTTCCATGTTGGTGTGAGTGTTCTTCGTTGCAGAGTGAATTCTTCATTGTATAACACATTCTTCATTGGAGATAATAATCCATCAAAAGGTTATACTCTCCCAATTCCACCAAAATGTGAAAATAGCCCCCATGTTATTTTATGTTTATCAAATTAAAATGTTGGCACAATTAATTTTACCAAATTAGAAAAATTAATTGGCTCCAATTAATGGGAGAAAAGGATTATTGGGGAGTTCAAAGGTTTCTATCCCATTAAGAGGGGTCGGGTGGTCCCCACCCCCATGATCAAAATGGGGGTAAGTTCAGGTGTTCCCCACCTCTAAACATCCACATGGGAGGTTTAGGCTCGGGTGGTACCCTTAACCTCTAACATCGTTGTCTGTCATCTACACCAAATACAACAATGTGCGGGCATTGATCGTGTAGGGGTGAGTATAATGATACTCAGTAGGGACCCCGAGACCCTCAAGGTCTGAAAAAATTCACCAAGGATAAACCACAAGGCATGAAATCAATTGAAAACCCTACTTAGGTATTTGCCCATACATATATCTAAGTTATCAACTATACCCATCTCAATCATGAGGAATCACAAAGTCCAACTCAAAATCACAAAGCTCAACTATCCCACAAAGGAAGGAATACCATGAAGGTAAGTACCACACAGGTACACCACACAGAAGAATACCACAAAGGTACTGACTCATCTCACACTAGGTATTTCTTAGGTACAGAAGTAGAGACGATTATATGTAACTACTGGCTTATCTTACTCTGTTAAGAGGCAGACCCACGAAGGATCCCTTATCATCATCAGACCCTCGAAGGATCATAGTATGTCTTCATACCAACATATGATCCTAGTACCTCGATAGTACATCGTCAGAACCACATAGGATCCTATTACATCTCCAGTATGTCGTCATACCCACATTGGATCTCTATGTGTAGACCCAAAGAGGATCACTCGTTTCTGACCCATAGATGATCGCTCGGTGCTGACCCTCACAGGATCTCTCAGTGCTGACCCACACAGGATCGCTGGGTGATGAGCCACACAGGATCTCTCGGTGCTGACCCACACTGGATCGATAAGTGCTGAACCACACAGGATCGCTCAGTGTTGACCCGCACAGTATTTCTATTCATTCTTCACGTCACAGCCAACTACTGGGTTCCTGCACGAAGCTTTCTTCTCTTATGAAGGGTCTGCTCTCCAATACACTATTCTATATTCCAACTTCTAGAAACTCCCATGATAAAGTATCCCAAAGTACCACCACATCATAGGGGTATCAACACAATATACGGTGTGTCAATCGGACACATGGTCTGTAAGTTATTAGTCTTTTAGTCACTAGGGACGAGTTGGATTTGTGCTCGATCCAACCCAACTATATCCCAAAATTACCCAAATCTCAAGTGGGTTATACCAATTGAACTATCTCACTCCATGGTTTATAGTTCCATTTACTATTTTTCAAATAGATGCCCCGTGCCAAAGTTATGGCCGATAGAGCGAAAAGCTCAAGGCTGGTTCAAGTCCGGTCTGACCCGGGCCAACCCAGATGGGGCTGACCCGACCTAGTTTGGGTGGTCCCGGCCCGTTGGGTCCGGCCCGGCCCATGATGGGTCCGGCCCGACCTGCGCTGGGCCACACGGGGGCCGCAGACCGGCGTGCGGCCTCGAGGGCGGCTCGGAGACTGCGAGTGTGGCGTGACCACGAGGGCCGTGAAGGGCCATGGGGCAGCGAGGTCGTGGGATGGCGAGCCTGCAGTTGCAGCCGAGGGACTCGAGGCGGCAAGGCTGTGGGGATTGTGGGGTCGCGGGACGACGAGGCCATGGGGGTAGTGGAGGGCTGCGAGGTGGCAAGACCGTAGGGCGACAGAGGTCACGGGGTGGCGGTGGCCGCCTGCGGCGCAAGACAGTGGGGTCCGCAGACGACGTGAGGCTATGGGGGCCGCGAGGCGGTGAGGCCATGGGGTGGTAGAGGCAGCTGGATGGTGGAGGTCGTGGATGTCACGAGGTCGTAGGGTGGCGCGATGCATCGGGGCGGCGGAGGGCGCGACCTGTACGACGCATCGCGGCGACAAAGGCCGCGGGCAGCGTGAGGCTGCCGATAGAGCAAGGCCACAGGGAGGCGGAGACCACGGGCGGTGCGGTGACCACAGGATGATGTTGTTGCGTCGTCTCCTTTTTCATGGCCAGCGGTGGTGTCGGCCGCCAATCTCGTGCCCCACTGAGGTTGGTCGTTGTCCTCCTCCATTGCGAAGAACACAACAATTAAACACAAGATTTTCGGAGAGGTCAGGCCATGTTTATTTGGCCTTCACTCCTCACGTAAGGGTGGTAGAAAGCGGCTATAATATCTTCATGATTTTATGATGAATTATCAAGAACAGGTAAAAGGAATAAATTCAAAAAACCACCCTACCTTGAACATTTGTGATGTTGGCACAAGAAATAATTTGAAGATGTCGACGTTCATCACGCCCACCACACACCTTCGATCCCAGGCGCGTTGGACATAGTTGTAGATTTTCATCATTGGAAAGAGCATTTTTCGTTGGAGGATGAGTTTCTCCACAATTCTCCAAAGCATCTCACTACCAACATTTTCCCCCAATTCCACAAAAATGAGGAAATAGCCGACATATTGATATAAATTAAGTAGATTAATAATGTTGGCACAATTAAAAATGTTGACACATTTCATTAATTGTTTGTTGGATCTAACAATAAAAAGGTTTGTTGGCATATTTAATTACATCAATTTAATTGGCTCAAAATAATGGTGGAAAAGAATTCATGTGTAGTTGAGTGGTTTCTCCCCCATTAAGAGGGTTTGTGTGGTCCCTGCTATTAATTTCAAATTGGGAAGTTTTAAAACTGTTGGTCCCCACCTTTATAACATTCATGCGGGGTTTTTAGGCTCGGGTGTTCCCCACCACCATAACCCATGTTGAGGGGGATTCTAAAAAAAATATGTTAGAAATTTTAATTTTATTTATTTATTTCACAAAAAGAACAAAATTTTCTCTTTCACTCTCAACTCACTGTAGTCGAGGTGATAGTCTCCTTAAGTGAATACCAGTTCTGCGAGTTCAACGGTGCCCTCAGATTTCAATTTCGAGAAATGGTTCAAAATTTAAAAAAACCTGCTCGCACATTTACTGAATGTAACTGAAATAAAGTTCATAAATTCATTTCGGGCACACCATGCATCAGAATCAAGCATTGACAATTTTCTCAGACTCGTAAAATGTCCATATATTTAAAAAATATTAAATGGAAATTCTGGGTCTCTAAATTCTTTCCACCTCATGGATGTGTATCACCAAAATACATATCAAAAAACTTTGTAACAAGTGGGGGAACTGAGCACGAATCTGAGCCTCCCGCTCCCATGTGCTCTCCTGGAGGTTTCCATAATGCCAACAAATGCGCAGCAGAGGAATCATCCTCCTATGAAGGACCCACTCTTGTCGATCCTCAATCTCAACTGGAACCTCCAAAAACGTCACCCCATCATCAATGTAAAGCTCACCATGGTCGATGACGTGTTATGGGTTGTGCACATATCTCCTCAGCTGGAATACATAGAAGACATCGTGCACCCGGTGCAACTGAGGGGGAAGAGCTAAGTGGTAATCCACCATGCCAAATCTGGTGAGGACCTGAAAATGTCTGATGAACCTCAGGGATAACATTATGCCTTAGATAAATCTCTTTAAACCTCGTCGGGGTGAGACCCATCGAAAGATGTGGTCGCCATCCTCGAACTGTAGAGGTTTCCGTCTCCTACCGGCATAAGACTTCTGCCTACTCAGTGAAATCTTCATCTACTCCAGGATGATCTGCACATTCTCTGTGGTAGCCTGTACCATCTCTGGTCCCACTAGTGCTAACTGCCCTGGGTCAGTCCAGCACAAATGTGATCTGCAAGGTCGCCCGTACAATTCCTCAAAAGGTGTAATCCCAATGGTGGCATGATAGCTTTTATTTTATTCGAACTTCACCAAAGGAAGGTGATACTCCAAACTGTGACTGAAGTCGAGGGCGCAAGCACGTAGCATGTCCTCGAGGTTTTGAATGGTCCGCTCAGTCTGACCATCTGTCTGAGGATGGATGGAGGTTCTCAAATGAAGCTCTGCCCTGAAATCCTCATGAAACCCCTTCCATAGACAGTATGTAAAATGTGCATCATGATTGGAGACAATCGTCAAGGGTACTCTATGTAACCGCACAATCTCCGACACAAAGCGGCATACCAAGAACTCTACTGAACATTTCTCTCTAATTGGTAGGAAGTGGGATGACTTGGTGAGTCGGTTGATGATCACCTAGATATAATCATGACCATTGGATGTACATGGATTTCCTATCACGAAGTCCATGTATATCTCATCCCACTTCCACTCTGGGACCTCTAAAGACTGAACCAAGACTGCTGGTACCTGATGCTTTACATTCAATTGCTGACAAGTGAGGCACTGAGAGACAAGCTCTACTATGGCTTTCTTCATTCCCGTCCACCAGTACTGTCATCGTAGATCCCGATACATCTTCGCCACTCCTTGATGTACCGCTATAGGGGATGTTTGGAAATCCCTCAACACTTCCTCCCAATGTGACACTGGTACCATGGTACATCCTCTGAAGTGTTTGACATGCTCCCCACCTTTATAAAATCCCTCAGGTTCTTGTACTGTGGATATCTGAGCATGTCGAGTCTCGTAGTTAGTGTCCCTGTGCTACGCCTCCCTGACTCACTTAAGAAGTGGGAGAGTGAATATAAGACTGAGGGAAAGCTGCTCCATCCTGATCCACAAAGGATGTCTGCAAAGCAGCAAACTGTTCCATCGCCTCTCCTAGTTGTTGTATACCATACCTCATGCTGAGTTCATCTGCTAAAACGTTCCCCTTCCCTAGAGTATATAATATCTTGAAGTCATTGTCTTGGAGGAACTCAAGACAGCGTCGATGTCTCATGTTCAGGTCCTTCTGAGAGAAGATATACCTGAGAATCTTGTGATCAGAGTACACTACAAAATGCTTGACCATAAAGTAATGTCACCACATATTCAAGTAGAAGACCACTAATACTAACTCCAGGTCATGGGTAGTGTATTTCTTCTCATGTTTTCTCAGTATTGAGAACCATATGTGATCACTGCTCGTTCCTGCATCAGGAAACATCCATACTCGGTCCCTGATGCGTCACAGTAAACTACGTACCCTACTCCCTCCTCTTGTAGCCTCAAGATGGGGGAACTAGTCAACCTATTCCTCACCTTCTGAAAACTCTGTTGGCATCCCTCTGACCACATGAAGGGTTACCCCTTGTTTTTTAGTGCTCATAGTGGTGCTGCAACTTTGGAGAAATCTGGAACAAATCTCCGATAGTATCCGACCAATCCCAGGAAACTATGTACCACCATCACACTCCTGGGTGGATCCCAAGCAAGTACCGCCACAATTTTAGTTCGATATACTATAAATCAAACCCCCTATATGACATGTCCCAGAATGAGAACCTCTTGGATCCAAAACTGGTACATCGAGAGATTACCATAAAGTCGGTGCTCTTGGAGTGTGTCCAGTACTACCTGCAATTGATAGGCATGCTCCTCCTCAGTAGTCGAGAAGATCATAATGTCGTCGATGAAGACTACTACATAGAGATCAAGGTATGGATGAAAGATAATATTCAGGAGTCCCATGAACAATGCTGGAGCGTTCATTACACCGAATGGAATAACCAAAAACTCTTAATGGCCATACTGACATCTAAAAGCCGTCTTCTACACATCTGAGTCCCATACTCGAAGCTGGTGATAGCATGATCTGAGGTCTATCTTTGAGAACCACCATAAACACATGAAACCAAGCAAACATCAAGATACGAAATCGAGTAAATTTATTATTAAACAGAGTGAGTACAGTACGTAAAAGGTGCCAGAATAAAAGCCCAACTGAAAATTATATGAAACTAAAAGTACAAGTAAACAGGAACAGATCATGTGAACACCCGCCAAGGATCCTACCTAAAGGGTAGGTACATCTCTCAATCGGTCGTCTCTATTGTATGCATCGTCTAAGGTCCACCAATGATCTACCTCTATTCCTGGTACTCTTATCCTTAGTCAGTGTTTTCTGTCGTCTACACCAAAAACAGAAGGGGTGGGGATAGCCTGTGCAGGGGTGAGTATAACAATACATAGTAGGGACCCTGAGACTTTCAAGGTCTCACAAAATCCAAAAAGGATAAACCACAAATCATGAAATCAACTAACAACCCTACTTAGGTATATGCTTATAAATATACATATGTTATCAAGTATACCCATCTCAATCATGAGGAAACACAGGGTCAAACCCAAAAGCCCAAAGCTCAACGGTTCCACAAAGGAAGGAATACAACAAAGGTAAGTACCACACAGGTACGCCACAGAGATGAATACCACCAATGTTTTACCATGAAGAAAAGTACCACACATGTACGAACTCATCTCACACTAGGTATTTCTTAGGTACTATAGTATAGATGATAAGATGCAACTACTGAGTCATCTTACTCTGTTAAGAGGCTCTGCTGCTGGCCCACAAAAGATCGCTCGGTGCTGACCCACAGAGGATCACTAGGTGTTGACCCACACAGGATCGCTCAGTACTAACCCACATAGGATCGCTCAGTGCTCACCCACACAGGATCACTCGGTGCTGACCCACACAGGATCGCTAGGTGATGACCCACACAAGATCACTCGGTACTGTCCCAGACAGGATCACTATTCATTCTTCATGTCATAGACAACTACTGGGTTCCCGCACAAGGCTTCCTTATCTCTAAGAGTGTTTGATCCTCAATCCCCTGTTTGATTCTCCAACAAACAAAAAGTCCCAATAAGAAGTAACCCAAAGGACCACCATGCCATAGGGGTCTCAACGCAATATATTGTGCATCAATTGGATGCTCTGTCAGTAAGTTATTAGCTTTTTAGTCCCAAGGGCCCGGTTGGATTCATGCTCGATCCAACCTAAACCTATCCCAAATTTATCCAAATCCAAAGTAGGATATATCAAAGGGACCATATCCCTCCATGGTTTACATCTCCATTGATGGTTTCTCAAACAGACACCTGGTTCCAAAGTTATGGCTGATAGAGAGAAAAGCTCGTACCTGGTCTGGGTCCCATCTGACCCGGTCGGGCCGACCCAACCTGGTGTGGGTCTACACGGCCTGATAGGTCCAGCACGACCTTCAGGGTCCAACCCAGCCCACCAGGTCTGGCCCGACCCACGCTGGGTGGCTAGGGTTCCACTGAGCGGTGTGAGGCGGTGAGGGCGGCGTGGAGGTCGTGAGGGTGGCGCCGAGGCCATGAGGGCGACGAGGTTGTGAGGGAGGTGAGACCATGGAGGACGTGTGGCGGCGATGCCGTGAGAGACTCAAGGCCATGGGACGGTAGAGGCAGCAGGTGACATGCAGCGGTGAGGTCACAGGTGCTGCGGAGGGTCGCAGGGCGGCGAGGCCGCAGGGGCCACGAAGGTTCACACAACGGCGAGATTGTGGTGAGGCGGTCCGATGGGGCGGTCGGGCAGTGTGGTCGCACGCCGGGCCTGTACAGGCAGCCGACTAGACTGGCCACCCTCCATTTTTCACCTCTATCATGGCCGACCACAGTTCTTGAGTCCTACTGGTGCCAAATGCCGGAACTGGTCGCCATTACCATTGCGAAGAACACACAAAAGAACAAAAAGGTTTGCAGAGGGGTCATGCCTTATTGTTTTGGACTATACCCTCCACGTTAAGGCAGTAGAAAGCTGCTCAAGGTAAATGATTCAATGTTAGATAAAAATTAACATTGAACAATTTAAAACACACCCCTAACTCTATGGTTCTGTTGAATATTATCCGCGGTTGATACAGATTGGCATTTGATAATCGTGAAACAAGTCTCCTTAAACGACATCAGTGAGGAGTGGAAAAAGATGAATTCATTGATGATGGAATTTCCTCGATCGTCGGTTCATTAATCTTTGGAGATCCTTCAATGGAGTTTTTAGAAAGATTCGTCGAAGGAGACGAGTTCTTCGTTGTCATTCTTCATTGGTGAAGCTCTTCCACAAGTTCTCCCCTATCCTTTTCCATCCCAAAAATCCTCTCTCAAAGAATTAGGTGCCAACCTAAAATATTATTTAACATTTTAATTGTTGGCACTATTAATTTGGAATCATTTAATTGGAATATTTAATCAAAGGGTGTGGCACAATTAAAGTCGGTGAAGTTCAAGATACTTCCCCAAATTTTAGTGGGAGGTTCAATGGTCAGGTGGTCCCCGCCTTTGAATTCATATTTGGGGGGTTTAGGATCAGGTGGTCCCCACCACCATAACCCATGTGGGAGGCTTTAGTTCAGGTGGTACCCACATTTATAACATACACAAGGGAGGTTTCAACAACAAAAATGATATACATTTTTATTTTATTTTATTCTTCGATGAGAAACCCAAAATATAACATTCCCCCTTAACCTACTACAGTTGAGGTGAAGGTCTCCTTAAGAGAATATCAGCACTGCAAGTTCATTGGTACCCTCAAATTTTAATTATGAGCACCTGTTCAAAAGTTACAAAAACCCGGTCGCATGTTTACTGAACTTACCCGAATAAAAGTTCAGAAATTCATTCCTGGCACACCGAACCTCGGAATCATGCGCCGTTAGTTTTCAAAAACTCATAAAATATCCATTTAGTTAAAAACAATTACATGGAATTTCTGGGTCTTCACATTCTCCCCACCTCAGGGCTTTACGTCCCATAAGCCACATCACAAAACTAGGGAAAAAAATGGGGGTACTGGGCACGAATATGAGCCTCCCGCTCCCATTGGATCTCCTGGAGGTTCCCGTGATACCAACGAACACTCACCAGAGGTATCGACCACCCATGAAGGACCCGCTCCTGTAGATCTTCAATCTCAATGGGAACCTCTGAAAACGTCACCCCATCGTCGATGTCTAGCTTGTCGTGGTCGATTATGTGGGATGGGTCGTGCACATATCTCCTCGGCTAGGATACATGGAAGACATCATGCACTAGGTGCAACTGAAGGGGAAGAGGTAAGAAGTATGCCACCTCGCCAACTCTGCTGAGGACTTGAAAAGGCCCGATGAACCTCGAAGATAACTTGTCGCCTCGGCCAAATATCCGTAAACCTTGTCGGGGTGACACCTATAGAAATACGTTGTTTCCACCCTAGAAATCTAGAGGTCTCCATATCCTATCGACATAAGACTTATATATGCTCTTTTCAGTCTTCATCTGCTCCTGGATAATCTGTACTTTCTCTGTGGTTTTGTAGACCCCAGAAAACGAGTCCCCAAAATTTTCCAAATGCTTCCATACATGATACAAGATCGTATTCCATTTCGCAAGCTTCGATTTGGTAGGTCGTAGGGCCCGAACGGAGTTACGGATTAGGAGTTATGGACGTTTGAAGTTGGGCTGGAAATCTGGTTCGCGAAGCCCATTCGCGAAGCCCCCCCTCCGTGATCACGGAGCGCCGCCGCGAAGGAATGAGGCGAGAGGCTTCGCGAACCCGTTTGACCTTTGCGATGCGCCGCGAAGACCCGTCGAGAAGCACTAATGCGAAGCACCGATGCGAAGCACCCGTGCAGTGCGGTCCCACGAAGCCCCGCCGCGAAGCGCCCCGACCATCGTGGCCTCGCGAAGCTCTAGAGGCGGTGATGCTCCGCGAACGCATTTGACGTTCGCGAGCGCGCCACGAAGCTCCTGAGGCGGCGCGGAAGTTCTGCTTCGTGGCGCCCCTGCCTATAAATACCCAGATCACCCCCCTTCTCCAGGAGGACGGCCACGGCCACTTCTCCCCTTGGGCGGCCGAGCGGAGCTCCGCATTGCGGCTCCGCGAAGCCATGCTCCGCGAGCAGCTTCCTTCGCGTTGCTGCTCCGCGAGCCGAGACTCCAGGAGTCCATGCTCCGCGAGCCTTTGCTCCGCGATGCTGCTCCGCGAGACCAAGCTCCACGAGACCAAGCTCCGCGAGAGCCCTTTGCTCCGCGAGACCATGCTCCGCGATGCTGCTCCGCGAGACCAAGCTCCGCGAGACCCATTTTCTCCGCGAGAGACCATTGCTCCGCGAGGCCATGCTTCGCGAAGCTACTTCGCGAAGACCTATCCTTCGCGAGGATCCCACCTTCGCGCCCACCGGTCCATACCGCGGGGGCTGCGCCCCCGCACACCTTCTGCCGAATAGTCCTATCTACAAGACTATAAACTATAGTACTCCCTATCTAAAAAACGATAGGATGCCCCTTGCTCCAAGCAAGAGATACCTCATGCTCCTAGCATGAGATGCCAATAGTCCTATCTACAAGACTATAAACTATAGTACTCCCTATCTAACAAACGATAGGATGCCCCTTGCTCCAAGAAAGAGATGCCTCATGCTCCTAGCATGAGATGCCAACAGTCCTATATACATGACTATAAACTGTAGTACACCCTATGTTCCTAACATAGGATGCCTCTTTCTCCAAGCAAGAGATGCCTCATTCTCCTAGAATGAGATGCCAATAGTCCTACCTACATGACTCTAAACTGTAGTATTCCCACTATCTAACAAATGATAGGATGCCTCTTGTCCCAAGCGAGAGATGCCTCATGCTCCTAGCATGAGATGCCAATAGTCCTACCTACATGACTCTAAACTATAGTGTTCTCCCTATCTAACAAATGATAGGATGCCTCTTGCCCTATACAAGAGATGCCTTATGCCCCTAGCATGAGATTCCAGTAGTCCTACATACATGACTCTAAACTATAGTAATCCTTATGTGCCAAACATAGGATGCCTCTCGCCCTATACGAGAGATGCCTCATGCTCCTAGCATGAGATGCCAACAGTCATACCTACATGACTCTAAACTGTAATATTATCCCTATCTAACAAATGATAGGATGCCTCTTTCCCTAAACAAGAGATGCCTTATGCTCCTAGCATAAGATGCCTAATGCCATGTTTACAGTGGCATAGTTTCAAGAGCATTGGAATCCGTTCAATCATTCCAGCACTCCACCCCACGCTTTGCGTGTCCTTCATTCGGATCTGCATCCATTTCCAAAGTCTGAAGGGACCCCCTAACAGTATGGATGGTAGACCCATGGTCCCCCTGCTGTCCTGGGCCAATGCCCCAAAAGGCTTCGGGTGACACTTTGAGGTCCTGTGTTTCGAATACAGTCAGCAGTCGACCCCTCATTTGTTTGTCCCCATTTTAGGCTAACGCGATAGAATGTTGTGTTGCAAACATGGTCAGCAGTTATCCTCTATCGCCATGCCACTCTCATCGCATTCCGAATGCAGGGCATGTGATTCACACTTTTCTTGTCCTTTGTTTGGGCTGATTCCAACGCCCTTGGCGTTATCCCGCTTGTGCACTTGCGCATGGTCACATACCTCAACCCACCAGTGAGTTGGGATGCCCTCATGGCCAGACATGAGGAATACATTATGGGCAGATTCCTAGCATAAGCCCCATTCACCATTGCCGCTCCTTAGCGGCACCCGGGCAGCTTCCTAGCGTAAGCCCCATTCACCAATGCCGCTCCTTAGCGGCACCCGGGCAGTTTCCTAGCGTAAGCCCCATTCACCAGTGTCGCTCCTTAGCGGCACCCGGGCAGCTTCCTAGCGTAAGCCCCATTCACCAGTGCCACTCCTTAGGGGCACCCGGGCAGCTTCCTAGCATAAGCCCCATTCACCAGTGCCACTCCATAGCGGCACCCGGGCAGCTTCCTAGCGTAATCCCCATTCACCAGTGTCGCTCCATAGGGGCACACAGGTAGCTTCCTAGCGTAAGCCCCATTCACCAGTGTCGCTCCATAGCGGCACACGGGCAGCTTCCTAGCGTAAGCCCCATTCACCATTGCCGCTCCTTAGCGGCACCCGGGCGGCTTCCTAGCGTAAGCCCCATTCACCAATGCCGCTCCTTAGCGGCACCCGGGCAGCTTCCTAGCGTAAGCCCCATTCACCATTGCAGCTCCATAGCGGCACCCAGGCAGCTTCCTTGCGTAAGCCCCATTCACCATTGCCGCTCCTTAGCGGCACCCGGGCAGCATCCTAGCGTAAGCCCCATTCACCATTGCCGCTCCTTAGCGGCACCGGGGCAGCTTCCTAGCGTAAGCCCCATTCACCATTGCCGTTCCTTAGCGGCACCCGGGCAGCTTCCTTGCGTAAGCCCCATTCACCATTGCCTCTCCTTAGCGGCACCCGGGCAGCTTCCTAGCGTAAGCCCCATTCACCATTGCCGCTCCTTAGTGGCACCCGGGCAGCTTCCTAGCGTAAGCCCCATTCACCATTGCCGTTCCTTAGCGGCACCCGGGCAGCTTCCTAGCGTAAGCCCCATTCACCATTGCCGCTCCTTAGCGGCACCCGGGCAGCTTCCTAGCGTAAGCCCCATTCACCATTGCCGCTCCTTAGCGACACCCGGGCAGCTTCCTAGCGTAAGCCCCATTCACCATTGCCGCTCCTTAGTGGCACCCGGGCAGCTTCCTCACGTAAGCCCCATCCACTGTTGCGACCCCCATTCAGCGGTAAGCCGTTGACATCCCTATCCAGCGGTAAGCCGTTGTGACCCAATTTAGCGGTAAGCCGTTCTGGGCCTCCATCCTGGAGTAAGTCCCAACACCATGGGCCGCTCAACGCGTAAGCCCCTCTTCGCTTCTCACGGATGCACCTTTCGCGACGTGATCGTCAGGTCCATGCAACCTCTTGTTTCTCACACCGAGCATGACTCACGTGGGCTTAGAGTGAGCACCGACCCTGACAAAACCCACCTGAACTACGAGGTCTTTGATCCATGTCAAGGCATGGTACGTAGGAAGCCTCCACGAGGTTCAAGCCCACCAACAGTGGACCAAGGTCTACTTTCACGTCGGTTCACCGGTGAAGCCATCTTGAACTACGAGGTCTTTGATCCATGTCAAGGCATGGTACGTAGGAAGCCTCTATGAGGTTCAAGCCCGCCCGTCTTTCACGTCGGGTTTCACCCCCGTCCAGCACGACGTTAAACCGCACCCCGGTCCAGTGGTAAGCCGCTGCGACCTATTCCCATACGAACTACGAGGTCTTTGATCCATGTCAAGGCATGGTACGTAGGAAGCCTCCACGAGGTTCAAGCCCACCCGTCGCTCATTCACGTCGGGTCCCATTCCAGTCCAGCGGTAAGCCGTTGTGACCATTTGAACTACGAGGTATTTGATCCATGTCAAGGCATGGTACGTAGGAAGCCTCCATGAGGTTCAAGCCCACCCATCGCTCATTCACGTCGGGTCCAATTCCGGTCCAGTGGTAAGCCATTGCGACCCACCCCACCTGAACTACGAGGTCTTTGATCCATGTCAAGGCATGGTACGTAGGAAGCCTCCACGAGGTTCAAGCCCACCAATAGGTGACCAAGGTCTACTTTCACGTCGGTTTACCGGAGAAACCCACTTGAACAATGAGGTCTTTGATCCATGTCAAGGCATGGTACGTAGGAAGCCTCCACGAGGTTCAAGCCCACCCGTCGCTCATTCACGTCGGGTCCAATTCCGGTCCAGCGGTAAGCCGTTGTGACCACCTGAACTACGAGGTCTTTGATCCATGTCAAGGCATGGTACGTAGGAAGCCTCCACGAGGTTCAAGCCCACCTGTCGTTCATTCAAGTCAGGGTTCACTATCCTCCCGCATGACGTTAAACTGTATTCTCCGAACTACGAGGTCTTTGATCCGTGTCAAGGCATGGTACGTAGGAATCCTTTATGTGGTTCAAGCCCACCACCCATTGGACCAAGGTCCACTTTCACGTCGGTTCACTGACAAACCCCTTTTGAACTACGAGGTCTTTGATCCATGTTAAGGCATGGTACGTAGGAAGCCTCCACGAGGTTCAAGCCCAACCATCACCCAATCCGCGTCGGGTCCCATCTTCGTCCGGCATGACGTTAAACTACATTCTGGTCCAGTGGTAAGCCATTGCGACCCAACCCACCTGAACTACGAGGTCTTTGATCCATGTCAAGGCATGGTACGTAGGAATCCTCCCAGAGGATCAAGCCCAATTCCCATCGGACCAAGGTCCACCTTCACGTCGGTACGCTGACGATGCCCATCGGACCAAGGTCCACCTTCACGTTGGTTCGCCGACGACATTCATCGGGCCAAGGTCCAGTTTCACGTCGGTTTACCGGCACCATCCCGAACTATGCGGACTTTGATTCCCTGCCACAGGGATACGTAGGAAGCCTCCTCAAGGCTCAAGCCCAACTTCACCGTCGCCCCTGCGATGGTCCCATTTCATCCTCCTCCACTTCACTCATCCATCCATCACCCATCCTGATTCTCACCCGGGCCGCCACATCCCGGTGGAATCATGCCATCCACCTCCTTGCTGCTCCTAGCAGCGCATGGGCCGCTTTCCACGTGTAAGCCCCATCATATCTTCGGGTCGTTGTCCTCTGTGTACACCCCGATTCATCACCCATTCGAACTACGTGGGTTTTGATCCCTGTCCTCTACACAGGGTACATAGGAAACCTCCAAGAGGTTCAATCCCAACCAATGGTAATGTACCCCATCCCGGGGTGCACTTCCCCTGATCCGCCCTTAGTGGTGTTCAGATCAACCATTACAGTGTGACATCTCCCCTCTATGGGGTGCACCACCTCGGATCCGTCCTCATTGGGCGTTCTGATCCATCTCC
Organism: Viscum album; assembly: GCA_963277665.1. Classification (NCBI taxonomy): domain Eukaryota; kingdom Viridiplantae; phylum Streptophyta; class Magnoliopsida; order Santalales; family Viscaceae; genus Viscum; species Viscum album. The sequence continues at coordinate 1,757,579,363 of OY728137.1, forward strand.
TTTGGTAATCTTTCCAGGTGTTCCCTCCTATGGATATACCAATCTGATCTGTCCTCATTGGACGTTCTGATCACCCTCATTCCATCTCCGCAAGACGTTAAACTCGCGGCATACCTCGTGATAAACATGAGATGCCTGAGGAAAACCTCGGATGGAACGCCTTTGGTGTAACCGTTTCTGCTAGACGTTAATATTTCAACATACCCTGTGTTAAACACAAGAAGCTGAGGAAAACCTCAGATGCACGCCTCGGGTTCTGCACCCTTGAGATGCCCTCTTATGAGGAAGAATACAGGTTCCCCAATGTCCACACACCCAGAGATGCCCCGACATTCCTGATGTTGCCGTCTACTCCGACCGAAGGTTGCTGCCCTGACTGGACCCTTTGGAATGTCCCGACAGAAGCAGTGTAATTAACCGGCGTCCATGGAAACATGGCACTGGGAAGAGTTTCACGAACTACGTATTAAATCTATAAGGGAGACCCGGACTAGGTGACGAGTTCTGAGGAGGAATCCACGGAAGGAAGAACTGACATCCCATCATCCCGTTTCGATCAAGGAGCAGACGTACCTGAACAAGGAACGAATACCGCCCGCCTATGGAAAGCAGGAATGCGGGGCAACAAAGCCGCGCGTCCCCCCTGACGGACGGATGCGCGCACGCCCCGGCGAAAGCGTCGGAAACAGGTATCCTGTACCATCTCTGTTCCCACTAGTGCTGACTCTCCTAGGACAGTCCAACACAAAGGTGATCTGCATGGTCACCCGTACAACGCCTCAAAAGGTACCATCCCAATGGTGGAGTTATAGATGTTGTTGTATGAAAACTCCACTAAATTAAATTGATCCTCCCAACTACGACCAAAGTCGATGACACAAGCACGCAACATGTCCTCGAGAGTCTGAATTGACCGCTCAGTCTGACTAACCGTCTGAGGATGGAAGACAGTGCTCAAACGAAGCTACATCCCGAAAGGCTCATGCAACCTCATCCATAGCCGGGAAGTAAAACATGCATTGGGATTAGAGACAATCGTCGAGGGTACTCCATGTATCTTCACAATCTACTACACATAGAGGTGTCCCAAGATCTCTAATGAAACTTGCTCTCAGATCGGTAGGAAGTGGGCCGACATGGTGAGTCCATCGATGATCACCCAGATAGAATCATCACCTCTAGATGTACATGGATTTACTTTCATGAAGTCCATGTATATCTCATCCCACTTCCACTCTAGATCCTCTAAAGGCTGAACCAGGACTGCTGGTACCGGATGCTTCACATTCACATGCTGACAAGTGAGACACATAGAGACAAACTCTTCTGCTTATTTTTTCATTCCCAACCACCAGTGCTGTCGTTGGAGATCCCGGTACATCTTCGCTACTCCTGGATGTACTTCTAGAGGGGATGTGTGGAACTCCCTCAACACATCCTCCCGAAGTGATACTAGAACCATGGTATGTCCTCTAAAGAGAATGAAATGCTCCCCACCTTCAAAAAATCAATCAGGTTCCTATCCTATGGATATATAAGCACGTCGTGTCTCGTAGTCAGTGTCCCCACACTACGCCTCCTTGACTCACTGAAGAAGTGGGGGAGTGACTGTAAGAGACTGAAGAAAAGCTGCTCCATCTCGATCCAAAAAGGATAACTTCAAAGTGGCCAACTGCTTTGTCATCTCACCTAGTAGTTGTATACCAAACCTCCTATGGAGTGCATCTGCTACAATTTTCACCTTCCCAGGAGTATAGACTATCTCAAAGACATAGTCCTGGAGGAACTCAAAACAACTTCACTATCTCAGGTTCATGTCCTTATGAGAGAAGATATACTTAAGAATCTTGAGATCAGAGTACACTGTAAAACACTTTCCCATCATGTAATGTCACTACATCTTTAAGGTGAAGAGCACTGCTACTAACTCCATGTCATGGGTAGCGTAGTTCTACTCATATTGTCTCAGCTATCAAGAACCACATGCGATCACTTATCTCTCCTGAATCAGAACATATCTGAGCCCCATCCCTGATGCGTCATAGTAGACAATGTACCCTACAACCTCCTACGGAAGCCTCAAGATGGGGTCACTATTCAGCCTCTGCCTCAACTCCTGAAAACTCTACTGGCATCTCTCCGACCACATAATGGGTTTCCACTTCTTCTTCAATGCTAATAGAGGTGCTGAAACTCTGGAGAAATATGGAACTATCCTCCGGTAGTATTTATCCAAACCCAGGAAACATTGTATATCCATCACACTTTTGGTTGGATCCCAAGCAAGTACCGCCTCAATCATCACTGGATCCACCGCAACTCCAACCTCTGGGTTGACGTGTCCTAGAAAGTGAACCTCTCGGATCCAGAACTATCACTTTGAGAGCTTACTATAAATTCGGTGCTCTCGGAGTGTGTCCAGTACTACCTGCATATGTTAGGCATGCTCCTCTTTAGTAGCTGAGTATATCAGAATGTCATCGATGAAGACTACTAAAAAGCGATACAGGTATGGATGAAAGATCTAGTTCATGTTTCCCATGAACACTGGTGTAGTGTTGGTCACGCCGAATTACATAACCAAGAACTCATAATGGTCTTACCGACATCTGAAAGTCGTCTTCTACACATCCACAACTCGTACTCTGAGTTGGTGATAGCCTGATATAAGGCCTATATTCAAGAACCACAGTGCTCCTTTCAGCTGATCAAAGTGGTCATCAATCCTCGGAAGTGGGTACTTGTTCTTCATGGTCACCTGGTTCAGGAACCAATAGTCAACACAAAGCCTGAGGCTCCCATCCGCCATCTTGGCGAAAAAAATCAGGGCTGCCCAAGGAGATACAATGGGTTGAATGAACCCTTTACCCTTTAAGTCCTCCAACTGTACCCATAGCTCACGAAGCTCAGTAGGAGCCATCTGATACGCTTGTGTAGAAATCAGTGTCATCCCGGGTACAATTCAATGTAAAATTCCACCTATCTACAAGGAGGTAGACCCAAAACATCATCAGGGAAAACATCTGTGTACTGGTCCACAATTACAGGATAACTCAGACACTCCACATCAACCTCTCCGAGAGTAAGGCTAGAAAACTAATATGTGATCGGCTGGACTCTCCTCTGGGTAAGTCCATCATATTCTGTAAAGACTCCCTTCTTACCGGTGAAGGAAAACCTGGTCCCATCTGTGCTGTGACACCATGTTTTGCATCTAATACAATCAATCTGATCATCGACTATAAGTAACCAGTCAATAACCATGATGGTGTCGTAAGGCCTCGACGCTACTACTAGAAGATCTCAGCTGAAGCTATCACCTCCTAGAGTAAGCTCAAACTGCTGGCACTATTGCGTAATCATCGAATCTACTCCCATATGAATCTCTAGCCATAAGGACCAATCCAATGACTCCATAGGAATCTCCAAGCTTCGAATGAGGGTAGTGGAAATAAAATAATGACTTCCACATGTGTCTATAAGTACTGTAGAAAAGGTGGAGTAGACACATATCATACTTCATATCATCTCCAGAGTGCCATGATCATAGGCCCCAGCTACCTGGAGTTGAGCTCTTCCCAGTCCAGCTACTCCCTGTGGTTGGGGTGGACCACCTGGTGGTGGTGGTGGTTACATATCGAATCTTAGCTCACTACCAGCTGCACTACTATCTCCTCTACCACGTCCACCTACTCCCTGCGGACCTCCTCGGTCGAACCTATGCCTTTTACTGGGTGGTCCCTCGATAGTCTGCTGATTGTCCATATGGAATGTCGGACAGTCATGAGCCATGTGACCCTGCCTGCGGCATGCATAACACTGACCGCTCCTAGCATGACTGGATCTGCCTCGGGTGCCTCGCACAACTGGCCCTGAATCCTACGGTCGTCCACCTATATGTCTGGTTCTGTTAGTCCTCTGTGTCATCTGTCTACTGTCAGGTGTACAAGACTCTGTTACATGATGACTGGTTGTGGGTCTCGCTGCTGGTGTCTGCTCAGCAAGAAAACTCTCTACTAAGAGGGCTCGCTCTAACACCCCCGCTTGCATCGAGATGCTGAGTGAGATCATAAATTCCCTGATCTCCTGCCTGAGTCCATGCCCGAAAGTCAGGGCCCTGAAGAATGGGTGCCACACTATATCATTGGAGTAGCATGAGAGGTTAGTGAACCTCGTTGAGTACTGATCCACAGTCATGTTTCCCTACTAAAGATGAAGTAGCTTCTGAATACGCACTGCGTGAAGAGTCGCTGGGAAAAACTCTTCCCAAAACAGGCTCTCAAAGTCTGCCCAGAGAAGTGTCACCTCGTCGTGAACCTGGAGCATCAAGCTCCACCATCTGCCTGCTTCTGCCTGTAGTAGATTGGCGGCTAGGATCACCATGAGATCAGCTGGTTCTCACCACGACCTGCAGCCAATCCACAGCTGCCTGTGGTTCTATCTCTTCCCTGAACCAGGGTGGCCTCTGGTGCTAGAATGCGTGCAACACGCTCAAGCAGTGCACACCATAGGCTGTTGGGGCCAGTGGCATCGGTGGACAAATGGGTAATGGTACCGATGGTGCCTCCTCTGGTGCATGTACTGGAACAGGTCCCTGTATCGAAGCCTCGTCGCTCGGTGGGCTATTAGTGCGTACTATATCTGGACCCTAGCTGGCTGTTTGTGTGGAGGAATCCTTAAAAGAAACAGGTGCGCCATGGTCCATATGTTATACCTAGTCTTTTGACTCAAATATATCACCAAGAAGACTCTTCAAAACACACACGCAATTAGTTTTTTCATGTACTGAGTCAGAAATCAGATGTCAGGGTCCGGGTGTATCGATACGTCGGTCGCCGCCCCAACACTAGATTCCCTAAACCGATAACCATACTCACTACACTTAACACTATTGTCGTTAAAAATATCAGAGTCTTATATTCTATGGTAGGACCGACTCATATGATACCAATTTTTCACGACCCGTCCCCCGGGGCCTGTGTCGTGACTACCCCAAACCCACCTTTCATAGGCTAGGGGCTGACGACTAGAACCGAAAGCGTATTCCCTAAAATTGGGAAGGCATTTCCTTTATAACCTATAAACACACACAACCAAACACACAACAAGATACGAACTCAAGTAAACTGAATAGTAAACAGAGTGAGTATAGTAAGTAAAATGGGCCTGAATACAAGACCAAATAGAAATTATAAGAAACTAAAACTACAAGTAAACTAGAACAGCTCCTGTGAACACCTTCCATGGATCCTACATGAAGGATAGGTACAGATCTCGATCAGTCTTCTTTGTGGTATGCCTCATCTATGTTCCACCTCATAGCTACCTCCAATCCTAGTACTCTCATCCTCAGTCAGCGATGTCCTTCATCTTCACCAAACACAACAAGGTGAGGTCATAGGCCATGTAGGGGTGATTATAATGATACTCAGTAGGGACCCCAAGACCTTCAAGGTCTCACAAAATCCACAAAGGATAAACCACAAAGCATGAAATCAACTGACAACCCTAGATAGGTATATACCAATACATATACCTAAGTTATCAAGTATGCCCATCACAATCAGGAAGAAATACAGGGTCCAACCCAAAAGACCAAAGATCAACTGTTCCATAAAGGAAGGAATACCACAAAGGTAAGTAACATAGAGGTACGCCATATAGAAGATTACCACCAAGGTATTATGATGAAGAAAAGTACAACACAGGTATGAACTCAGCACAAACTAGGTATTTCTTAGGTACAATAGTAGAGATGATTAGATGTAACTAATGAATCGTCTTACTCTATTAAGAGGCTCTGCTGTTGACCCACACAGGATTGCTCGGTGCTGACCCACATACGATCGCTAGGTTCTCACTCACACCAGATCACTTGGTTTTTACCCACACTAGATATCTCAATGCTGACCCACACATGATCGCTCGGTGCTAACCCATATAGGATCGCTAGGTGCTGACCCACACAGGATCGCTCGGTACTATCCCAGACAGGATCACTATTTATTCTTTACGTCATAGCCAACTACTGGGTTCTCGGACTAGGCTTGCTCATCTCCAGGAGGCTCCAATCCTCAAGCCATTGGTCGATACTCCAATTTCTATGAAGTCCCAAGAAGAAGTAACCCAAAGGACTGTCACATCATTGGGGTCTCAACGCAACAGATGATGCATCAATCAGAAACCCGTTCTATAGGTTATTAGACTTTTAGTCCCGAGGGCCCGGTTGGATTCGTGATCAATCCAACCCGAATTTTTTCCAACTTTATCCAAATCTCTATTTGGGTATACCAAATGGACCGTCTTGCTCCAAGGTTTACATTTTCGTTCACGGTTTTTCAAACGGACGCATGGAGCCAATGTTATGGCAGATATAGAGAAAAGCTCGTAGGTGGTCTGGGTCTAGTCTGACCCGGTCTGGGCCAACCCGACCTGGTTTGGGTCGATATGGCCCGCCGGGTCTGGGCTGGCCCGCACTGGGCGGCACGAGGTCCATGGAGTGACGCGAAGCTGTGAGGGCGGTGCAGAGGTTGCTAGGGCGGCGCGAAGGCCACGAGGGCACCGCAGAGGCTGTAAATGCGGCAAGGCCATGGGGTCCATGGGGTGGCGAGGCCACGGGGGCCGCAAGGCTGTGGGATGGCGGAGGTCGTGGGGGTCGCGGAGGGCCGCGGGCCGGCGGAGGCCGCCGGGGATAGAGAGGGTCGTGGTGAGGCGAGGCTACGGGGGCTGTGAGGGGCCGCAAGGCAGAGGTCTGTCAGGGTGGTGGAGGCCACCATGCATCAGTCCGTCAGGGTGGACCGAGCAGCGCAGTCACACGTTGTGCCTTCACTAGCGGCTGGATTGACCCTCCGCCCTCCTTTTGTCACCTTCTTCACAGCCCTTCATGTTTCCTTCTACGGTTCTCGACTTCCACTGATGCCAAACGTTGGCACCGGTCCCCGTCACCATTGCGAAGAACCCAGAAAAGAACCATTAGGTTTGCGGACGGGTTGGGCCATGTTTTTTGTCCCATACCCTCCGCGTTGGGGCAGTAGCACGAAGATCAAGGTAAATGATTCAATGTGAGAGGAAAATTAACATTGATCAATTTAAAACACCCCCTACCTCGATGGTTTGGTTGAATATTGTCTGCGGTTGAGACAGATTGGTGTTTGTCGATCCTGAAACAATTCTCCTCCAACAATTTCGGTGAGGAGAGTAAAAGGATGAAGTCAGTGACGGCGCCATTTCATAGATCATCGGTTCGTTCATCATTGAAGATATTTTGACAGAGTTTGGAGGTAGATTTGTTGAAGGATAAGTGTTCATCATTGGCATTATTTTTTGGAGATGCTCTTCCACAAGTTCTCCCTCTCTTTTTCCAACCTAAAAATCATCTCTCAAAGAATGAGGTGCCAAAATAAAATATGATTTATCATTTTAATTTTTTGCACCATTAAGTTGGCATCATTTAATTAGCATAATTAATCAGATGGTGTGGCACAATTAAAGTGTGGGATGTTCAAGAGACTTCCTCACATTTAAGTTGGAGGTTCAAGGGTTGGGTGGTCCCTGCCTTTGAATTAAAATTTGGGGTGGTCACAGCATGGGCCCTAGGGAATGGGTCATGAAAAATTGATATCAGAGGAGTCAGTTCTATAATAGAACATAGAACTATGATCTTTTTAACGACAATAGTGTTAAGTGTAGTGAGTGTGGTTATCAGTTTAGGGAATCCATTATTGGTGCAGCGACCAACGTATCCATACACCATGACCCTAAATTCTGATTTCTAACTCAGTTCACAAAAAACTGATTGTGTGTGTGTTTTGAATAGTTTTCATTATCATATCTTTGAGTCATCTCACCAGGTATAGCTTAATGATTGTGGCGTACCTGTTTGTTTTTAGGATCCCTCCATATAGACATCCATCCAGGGTTCCAGATATAGTATGCACTGATAGTCCACCGAGTGACGAGGCCTCGATATAGGTCCCTCTTCTAGTAGAGGCACTAGAAGTGTAACTAACGGTACCATTACCCATTGGTCCACCAATGCCAACGGCCCCAGCAGTAGACTATGCACGCCTCTTGAGCGCATCGCACGAGTTCCAACACCAGAGGCCACCCAGGTTCAGGGGAATAATGGAACCACATTCGGTTGAGGATTGGATGGAGGCCGTGGTGAGAGTCTTCTGACTAGTTGGGACACTAGCTGATCTCATTGTGATCCTAGCTACCAATCTAATCATCTCTACTACTGTACCTAAAAAATACATGGTGTGAGATGAGTTCATACCTGTTTGATACTTTTCTTCATGGTAATACCTTGGTGGTATTCTTATGTGTGGCGTACCTATGTGGTACTTACCTTTGTGGCATTCCTTCCTTTGTGAACCGTTGATCATTGGGCTTTTGGGTTGGACCCAATTTTTCCTCATGATTTAGATAGGTATACATGATAACTTAGGTATATTTATGGGCATATACCTAAGTAGGGGTTTCAGATGATTTCATGATTTTTGGTTTATCCTTAGTGGATTTTCTGAGACCTTGAAGGTCTCGGGGTCCCTACTGAGTATCGTTATACTCACCCCTGCATGGGTAATGCCCGAACCTTGTTGGGTTTGGTGTAGATGAAGGACATCACTGATTGAGGACGAGAGTACCAGGACTAGAGGTAGCTCAAAGGTGGACCTTAGACAAGGAATACCACAGATACGACCGATCAGGAGCTGTACCGACCCTTCAGGTAGGATCTTTGGAGGGTGTTCACCGAAGCTGTTCCAGTTTACTTGTACTTGCAGTTTCTAGTACATTCCATTTCGGCTTGTATTCTGGCCCCTTTTACTTACTATACTCACTTTGTTTACAATTCAGTTTATTTGAGTTTGTATCTTTTTGTGTGCTTGGTTGGGTGTCTTTATAGGTTATAAAAGCAATGGATTCTCAGTTTTATGGAATATGCCTTCGGTGGTAGTCTCCATCGCCTAGCCTATGGAAGGCGGGCTTGGGGTAGTCACGGCACGGGCCCTGGGGGGCGCGTCGTGACAAATTGGTATTAGAGGAGCCTGTTCTACCATAAAACATTTGAATCTGATCTTGTAAACAGAAATAGTGTAAGGTTTAGTGAGTTTGGTTATCAGTTTAGGGAATCTAGTGTTGGTGCGATGGACAACGTATCCGTTCACCAGGACCATGACTTCTGATTTGCGACTCAGTGCACGAAAACACTAATTGTGTGTGTTTTTCAAGAGTATTATTTGTGAACTCTTTGACTCATCTCACCAGGTATAAATTATTGATCGTGGATCACATGTTTCTTTTCAGGATGCCTCCATGAATATGACCAGCTAGGGTTCTAGGTATAGTATGCAATGATAGCCCACCGAGTGACGAGGCCTCAGTGTAGGGCCCTCTTCCAGTAGAGGCACTAGAAGAGGAACCAACAGTACCATTACCCGTTGGGCCACCGATACCACCAACCTCGTCAATAGAGGGTGAATTCTTCTTGAGTGCATTGCACGAGTTCCAACGCCAGCGGCCACTGAGGTTCCAGGGAATGACAGATGCACAGGCCGTAGAGGATTGGTTGGAGGCTATTGTGAGAGTGTTCCAAGTGGTAGGCACACCAACTGATCTCATGGTGATTCTTGCCACCATTCTACTATAGGAAGCAACATGCAGATGGTGGAGCATGATGATACAAGCTCACGATGAGGTGACACTTCTCTGGGCAGACTTCTAGAGCCTGTTTCGGGTAGAGTTTGTCCCAATGACTCTTTGTGTAGTGCAGATTCAGGAGATAATTCATCTGCAGAAGTGAATCATGACTATGGCTCAGTACTCAGCAAGGTTCACCAACCTCTCATGATAATCCACTGATATGGTGCGGGGCCCATTCTTTAGGACCCAGAACATTGAGCAGGGACTTAGGAGAGAGATTAGGGCATCAATGAGTGCACTTATCATCCCGATGTAGGCGGGGGTGTTAGAGCAGGCCCTATTTGTGGAAAGTTTTCTTGCTGAGCAGTCACCAGCAGGGAGACGCACTACCAGTTTCCATGTAGCAGAGTCTTCTACAGCTGGTAGCAGACATATGACAAAATGCTCCAAGAGGACCAGACATACAGGTGGACGACCACAGGATTTAGGGTTAGTTGTGCAAGGCACCTGAGGAATAGCTAGTCATGCATGGAGAGGGTAGTGTTACACATGCGGTGGGCAGGGTCACATGGCTCGTGACTGTCTAACTCACCATACGGAGGATTTATATACTGTCAAAGGATTTCCCAGGAAGAGACAGAGGTTCGACTAAGGGGTTCTGTAGGGAGTAGGAAGACATGGAATAGGAGCTGTTCATGCAGCTGGTGGTGGGAGAAGATTCGAGATGTTACCATCGCCACCACTAGGTGGTCCACCCCGACCATAGGGATCAGGAGGATAGGGGCGAAATTAGCTCCAAGAAGCTGAGTCCTATGATCACTGCGCTCCAGAGATGATACAAGATACGATATGTGTCTACTCCACCTTATATGCAGTACTTATAGACACAGGTACCAGTCATTATTTTATTTCCACTACCCTCGTTCGGTGCTCGGAGAATTGGACGGAGCTGTCAGCTCGATATTTATGGCCAGAGAGTCCAAAAAAAGTGGATTCAATGATTACACACTAGTTCCGGCAGTGTGATCTTACTCTAGAAGGTGAGAGCTTCGACTGGGATCTCATAGTAGTGGAGTCGAGGCCTTACGACGTCATCTTGGGTATGGATTGGTTATCTACAGTCCAGGCTCAGATTGACTGTATTAGGTGAAATGTGTGGTGTGTCCTCATGAATGGGACCAGGTTTACCTTCACCAGAGATAAGGGAGCCTTTTCACCATAGGATGGACTTCCCCGGAGGAGAGTTCAGCCGATCACTCATCAGTTGGGTAGCCTTACCCTCAGAGTAGTGGATGTGGAGAGTCTGATCTATCATGTAGTGGTGGACTAGTACGTGGATGTTTCCATGATGATGTTCTAGGTCTACCTCTTCGCAGAGAGGTGGACTTTACATTCACATGTACCTCAGGATGTCATCAATATCTTCACCAGCATATCGGATGGCTCCCGTGGAGTTATGTGAACTGCGAGTATAGCTGGAAGACATGTAGGGGAAGAGATTCATTCGGCCTAGTGTTTCTCTATGGGCTGACCCGATTTTGTTTGGAAAGAAGGCGGATGGGAGCTTGAGTATTTTTTTGACTATCGACACCTGAAACAGGTGACCGTGAAGAACAATTACCCGCTTCTGGGGATTGACGACCTCTTTGATCTGCTTAAGGGAGCACGGTGGTTTCTGAAGATAGACCTTAGATCAGTCAATCACCATCCCAGAGTACGAGATGAGGATTTGCAGAAGAAGTCTTTGAGATGTTGGTACGACCATTAGAAGTTTTTGGTTATGTCGTTTGGTATAACCGGTTCCCCAACAGTGTTCATGGGACTCATGAACAAGATCTTTAAACCATACCTTGATCTCTTTGTAGTAGTCTTCATCGATGACATTTTCATCTACTCGACTACTGAGGAGGATCATTACTATCATATTCAGGAATTACTGGACACACTTTGAGAGCACCATCTTTATGGTAAGCTCTCGAAGTTCCAGTTCACGATCCGAGAGGTTCACATTTTGGGACATGTCATATCAGAGGTTGGAGTTGCAGTAGATCCAGTGATTATTGAGGCAGTACTTTATTAGAAGCCACGAAGGAGTGTGACAGAGGTACGGAGCTTCTTGGGTTTGGCCGGATACTATTGGAGATTTTTGCTAGATTTCTCCAAAATTACAGCACCACTATCAGCGTTGACAAAGAAGGGAAAACCCTTCATGTGGTCAGAGAGATGCCAACAGAGTTTTCAAAAGCTGAGGTAGAGGTTGGCTAGTGCCCCCATATTGAGGCTTTCCAAGGAGGGTGTAGGGTATGTAGTCTACTACAACGCATAAGGGACCGGACTCGGATGTGTCCTGATGTAGGAGCTAGTAGTTATCACATATAGTTCTCTAGAGCTGAGACAATATGAGCATAACTATGCTACCCATGACCTGGAGTTAGAAGCAGTGGTCTTCACCTTGAATATGTTCCGACATTACTTGATGGGTGTGTATTTTACAGTCTACTTAGATCACCAGAGTCTCAGGTATATCTACTCTCAGAAGGACCTAGACTTGAGACAATGACGTTGGCTTGAGTTCTTCCAAGACTATGACTTCGAGATAGTCTATAATCTTAGTAAAGGGGAATGTTGTAGCAGACGAACTCAACAGGAGGTCTGGTATGCCACTAGTATGAGAGGCGATGGAGCAGTTGGACGCTTTGAAGACATCCTTTGTGGATCAGGATGGGGATGCTTTCCTTCAGTCCCATACAGTCACTCCCCCACTTCATTAGTGAGTCAGGGAGGCGCAACATGGGGAAATTAACTGTGAGACTCGACGTGCTCAGATATCCAAGAGATAGGCACCTGATGGATTTTCTGAAGGTGGGGATCACGACATCCTCTTAAGTGGAAATACCATGGTACTAGTGTCACTTATGGAATAAGTGTTGTGGGAGTTCCACACATCTCCTCTAGAAGTACATCCAGGAGTGGCAAAGATGTACCCCGATCTCGAACGATAACACTGCCGGCCGAGAATGAAGAAAGTAGTATCAGACTTTTCTCTCGGTTCCTCAATTCTCAAGAAATTTAAGGCGGAGCATCACGTACTAGCAGGATTGGTTCAATCTTTAGAGGTTCCAAAGTGGAAGTGGGATGGGATATCCATCGACTTCGGGATAGGACATCCACATACATCTAATGGTCATGATTCTATCTGGGTGATCATCGACTGAATCACCAAGTCATCCAACTTCCTATCGATCATAGAGCAAGGTTCAGTAGAGATCTTTGGATGCCTCTATGCGCAAGAGATTGTGCGGATACATAGAGTACGCACGACGATTGTCTCCGATTGTGATACATGTTTTACTTCCTGGATATGGAAGGGGTTGCAGGAGGATTTTGGGACTCCTCTTCATTTGAGCACCACCTTCCATCCTCAGACGGATGGTCAGACTAAGAGGACCATTTACACCCTTGAGGACATGCTACATGCTTGCGTCCTTGACTTTGGTTATAGTTGGGAGGATCACTTGCCTTTTGTGGAATTTTCATATAACAATAGTTATCACTCCACCACTGGGATGACACCTTTTGAGGTGTTGTACAGGAGACCTTTCACATCACCTTTGTGCTGGAATGAATAGGGGAGTCAGTACTCATGGTACTAGATATGGTACAAGCTACCATAGAGAAATTTCAGATCATCCAGGGGCGGATGGAGACTGCACAGAGCAGGCATAAGTCTTATGCCGAAAGGAGACAGAGACCTTTGGAGTTTGAGGATGGAAACCATGTCTTCCTATGGGTCTCACCCTAATGAGTTTACTAAGATTTGGCTGAGGTGGAAAGTTATCTCTGAGGTTCATTGGACCTCTTTAGGTCCTCAATAGAGTTGGTGAGGTGGTTTACTGATTATCTCTTCACCCCCAGTTGCACCCGGTGAACGGCATCTTCCACGTATCCCAACTGAGGAGATACGTCCATGACCCATCCCATGTCATCGACTATGATGAGTCATACATCAACGATGGGGTGACATTTTTGGAGGTTCTAGTTGAGATTGTGGGTAAATAGGAGCGGGTCCTTCATGGGCGGTTGATACCTCTAGTGCGCGTTCGTTGGCAGCATGAGAACCTCCATGAGAGCATATGGGAGAGGGAGGCTCAGATTAATGCTCTGTACCCCCAATATGTTTTTCTTGTTTTGTGATGTGGCTTTCTGGGACGCAAATCCCGGAGGAGGGGAGAATATAAAGACCCAGAATTTCCATGTAATTTTTTTTAAATATATGGAAATTTTACGAGTCCGTCAAAATTGATAGCGCATGATTCTGAGGCCCAGTGTGCCCGGAATGACTTTCTGAACTTTTTTTTGGTACGTTCTGTAAACGTGCGAGTAGTTTTTTGTTACTTCTGAACCGGTGCTTGAAATTGAAATCTGAGGGCACCGCTGAACTCGCAATGCCGGTATTTTCTTAAAGAGACCTTCACCTCAACCGCTGTCGGTCGATGGTGAAAAATAGTTTTTTATGTTTTTTGTGAAAGAATGAAATAAATAAAATGTTAAAATTTTTATTTTATTTGTGGAAACCCCTCAACAAGGGTTATGGTATTGGGGACCACCCGAGTCTAAACCTCCCATGTGGATGTTTAGTGGTGGGGACCACCTGAGCTAACCTTGATTTTGAATTTTGGGGCAGGGACCACCCGACCTTCTTAATGCGGGAGAAACCTATAAAATATCCATTAATCATTTCCTCCCATTAATTAGAGCCAATTAATTATGCCAACATGGTATAATCAATTGTTCAAACAATTAATTGTTCTAACCTTTTAATTTGATAAACATAAATTAACAAGGGGTATATTTTCACATTTTTCTGGAATTGGGACATGATAATATTTTGGAGGATTACTCTCTCCAATGAAGAATGCATTCTCCAATGAAGAATGTTCTCCCCAAATAAGAATGCTAACGTCGATGGGGAACTTCTTCAATGACAATGAACCGACAATTGAGGAAACGCCGATGTCACTGACGTCCGTCTATCCCCAATGACTTCGTCTCTCTCCTCGCGACCTCTGTCGACAAATATCCAAGGTAGGGGTTTAGTTGTGTATGATTATATATTCCCATGTTCTTACCTTCCAAAAAAAAGAATGCAGATCAACTATCTAATTAGTTTATCCGCAAATGTTATCTTGTGTGGGTTTGGGAGTAATCATTATGGGAGGTTGTAGGGTTTGATGTTGTTCATTCAAGATTTTGTTGAGCCGCTTGCTACTACTCTAACACGGAGGGTCCAGGCCAAAAAAACATGGACTGGACCCTCTATCGTTCTTCTTAAATGGCGTGTTCTTTATAATAGAAGAATATAGCTTTCTTCCACAATGACGAACGGATGCGGCGGTCGGTACACCACTGGCCGTGACGAAGGCCATGGCCCGACGGCTCCTCATCGCCATACGGCCTCCGTGGAACCCCACTGACCTCTACGCCGCCCTACGGCCCTCCACGTCGCCATGCGGCCTCGCCGTCCCATGGCCTCCGTGTCCCCCCACATCCCTCTTCGGTGCCATGTGGCCTCGCCGCCCTATGGCCGACCGCGGCGCCCCGTGACCATCCGCGCTGCCATGCGGCCTCGCCGCATCATGGCCCTCCGTGCCGCCCCTCGGCCTCACAGCCTCGTGACCCTCTACACCGCCCCCGGCCCTTGCCGCTCCTCGTGGACTCCTCGGCCCCTGAAGCCTCTGTGGCCCTTGTGGCCTCTGCGCCGCCCAGCATGGGCCGGGACACCTTGCAAAGCAGGGCCGGACCCAGTGGGCCTGGTCGACCCGAACAACACCAAAAGGCGCGAGGCCGCGGGGCTTGTGTCGTGACTACCCCAAGACTGTCTTCCATAGGCCAGGGGTTGACGAATATCACCAAAAGGTGTATTCCCAAAAACAGGGATGGAATTGAATTTATATCCTGTAAACACACACAATCATTCTCACAGCAAGATACAAACAAAAGTAAACTATATAGAAAAAATAGTGTTGAAAGTAAGAGGTGCCAGAATACAAGCCCAAAAATAAAGGTACAAGTGAAACTGAAATACAATACAACTAAAGAAAGGGAAATACAACTATTGGGTCATCCCCCAAGGTTCATAAATGAATTATAGGTACAGATCACCTCCTTAGAACTCCACATCTGCCCGTCTCCTCTGCGTACCGACAGGCCATATGGTCCACCTCCGGGCACCGTCCAGTCCTGGTATCCTCAGCCTTGATCATTTCTATCTGTCGTCTGCACCAAACATAACAATGTGTGGGAATATCCCATGTAGGGGTAAGTGTAACGATTTTTAGTAGGGACCCCAAGACCTTCAAGGTCTCACAAAATCCACAAAGGATAAACCAAAAAGCCTGAAATCAACTGATATCCCTACTTTGGTATATGCCCGTACATATACCTAATTTATCAAGTATACCCATCTCAATAATGAGGAAACACAGGTTACAATACAAAATCCCAAGGATCAACTATTCTAAAAAATAAGGAATTCCACAAAGGTATGTGCCACACAGGTACGCCACATTGAAGAATACCAACAAGGTATTACCACGAAGAAAAGTACCACACATGTACCAACCCAGCTCACACCAGTTATTTCTTAGGTACAATAGTAAATATGATTAAATGTAACTGCTAAATCATCTTACTCTGTTAAGAGGCTCCACTACTGGCCCACACATGATCACTTAGTGCAGACCCATAGAGGATTGCTAGGTGCTTACCCACAAAGGATCACTCTGTGCTAACCCACGCAGGATCGCTCGGGGATGACCCGCACAGAATCGCGCAGTGCTGACCCACACAGGACCTCTAGGTGTTTACCCACACAGGATTTCTCGGTACTGACCCATACAAGACCACTATTAATTCTTCACATCACAGCCAGCTACTGGGTTCCCGCACTAGGCTTGATTGTATCAGGGAGGGTCCGCTTCTCAAGCTACTTTTCGACACTCCAATTACAATGATGTCCCATGAATAAGTAACCCAAAAGACCTCCACGTTATAGTGGTCTCAATGCAACAAACAGTGCATCAATCAGACGCTCAATCTGTAATTTATTAGTCTTTTAGTCCCAATGGCCTGGTTGGATTCGTGCTCGATCCAACCTGACCGTATCCCAACTTTACCCAAAACTCCAGTGGGGGTATACCAAAGGGACCGTATCTATCCAAGGTTTATAGTTCCATTTATGATTTTTGAAATGGATTACGGATTCCAATGTTATGGTCGATATAGCCAAAATCAAGTAGCTGGTTCGGGTCCGGTCCGACCTGGTTGGACCGATCCAGCCCGCTGTGTCCGGCCCGGCCTGCGTTGGGCAGCATGGGGGCTGCAAAGGGCCGTAGGGATTTGGAAGCCTCAGGGTCCATAGAGGGTCGTAGGGCACGCAACTCCGTGGGGGCAGCGGAGGGCCGCAGGGTGGGAAGGTCGCGTAGGTGGCGGAGGGCCGCGAGGCGGCAGAGGGCTGTGAGGCGGTGAGGTCGTGGGGGCGATAGAGGGCCGTGGTGCAACGAGGCCGTGGGGGCCGTGGATGGCCATGGGGTGGCAAGGCCGCGGGGGACATGAGGCTATAGGACGACGGAGGCCACGACACGGCAGTCCGCCAAGGATAGCCATGTGGTGCGGTCACACGATGTGCCTTCACCAGTGGCCGGCTTGATCGGCTACCCTCTATTTATCACCTTTGTCATGGTTAGCCATGGTGCGGGCTGCAGTTCTCGAGTTCCACCGGTGCCAAACGCTGACACCGGTCGCCATCACCATCGCGAATAATACACAAAGGGACCATAAGGTTTGAGGAGGATTCATCCCATGTTTTTTTAGCCCATACACTCCACGTTAGGGAAGTATCAATCTACTCAAAAGAAATGATTCAATGTGAGAGGAAATTTAACATTGATCAATTTAACAAAAACCCCTAACTTGTTCGTTTTTTGATGTCGATGAGGAGGGAATGACGGTCGTCAATTGAAGATGTCCCATGTTAGAGGATGTCCCAAGGAAGAAGTTGAATTCATGCACCAATGTTCTTTGTTAGAGGAGAGTTCTTCTTTGGAGAAGAATAATTTCTTCAAGGTTCTCTCCCAATATCCCTTTGCCAACACTTCCCCCAATTCCAGCAAAAAAGAAAAGGCAGCCAATATGATATGTTACCCAAATTTAATTGTTGGCACAAATTAAATTGGAATCATAATTACATTGAGGTTGGCATAAATATTTTCAGGGAAACATAAATGTCACCTCCCTCATTAAAGAGGGAGTTAAAGAGGTTTCTCATATTATGAGGGTTCGGGTGGTCCCCACCCTTAAATTCAAGTTGGGGGTTTTAGGTTCGGTGGACCCCACCTCCATAACCCCTCTTGGGAGGTTTAGTTCTGGTGGTCCTCAACTCTCAACACACAAATGGGAGGTTTATTTCTTAGGGTCTCCCCCTATTAACATCCACATTGGAGTTTCAAATGAAAATAAAATGTTGCACAATTTTATTTTATTTTATTCTTTCACAAATAAGTGAAAAACTAACATCCACCCTTGTCCTACTGCGGTCGAGATGAATGTCTCCTTAAGTGACTACCAGTGCTGTGAGTTCAACGGTGCCCTCAGATTTCAATTCCGAGAACTGGATCAAAAGCTAAAGACTCCCACTCGCATGTTTACTGAACATACCTGAGACTCTTGTGATTAGAGTAAACTATAATATGATTGTCCATTAGATAGTGTCACTACATTGTCATGGTGAAGACCACTACTAACTCCAGGTCATGTGTAGCATAGTTATTCTCATTCTATCTCATTTGTTGAGAACTATATGGGATAACTGCTTGCTCCTGCATCAGGGCACATCCGATTCTAGTCCCTGATGCGTCGTAGTAGACTACGTATCCTACACCGTCTTCTAGAAGCCTCAAGATGGGGGCACTATTCAACCTCTGCCTCAAATCTTGAAAACTCTACTAGCATCTCTCTGACCATACAATGGGTTTCCCTTTCTTCGTCAACTCTAAAAGTGGTGCTACATCTCTGGGGAAATCAGGAACAAATCTCCGGTACTATCCGGAAAATCCTAGGAAACTTCGTACCTCCGTCACACTCCTGGGTGGATCCCAACAAGTACTGCCTCAATCTTCACTGGATCCACTGCAACTCCAGCCTTTGATATGACATTTTCCAGAAAGTAAACATCTCGGATCCAGAACTTTCACTTCGAGAGATTACCATAATGTTGTTGCTCTCGAAGTGTGTCCAGTACTACCCGCAAATGATAAGCATGATCCTCCTCAATAGTCGAGTAGATCAGAATGTCGTCGATGAAGACTACTACAAAGTGATCAAGGTATGGATGAAATGTCCTGTTCATGAGTCCCATGAACACTACTGGAGTGTTGGTCATGCCGAATGGCATAACCAAGAACTCATAATGGTCGTACCGACACTTGAAATCCATCCTCTGCACATCCTCGTCTTGTACTCTAAGCTGGAGATAGCCTAATCTGAGGTCTATCTTCAAGAACCAGCGTTCTCATTTCAGCTAATCAAAGAGGTTGACAATATTAATAAGTGGGTACTTTTTCTTTATGGTCACCTGGTTCAGGTGCCTATAGTAAACATAAAGCATTATGCTCTCATCCAACTTCTTGGCAAACAAAATCAGGGATACCCAAGGAAATACACTAGGCCAAATGAATCCCTCCCCTACAAGTTCTCCAGCTGTACCCACTGCTCACGAAGATCTGTTGGAGCCATCTGATACACTGGTGTAGATGTCGGTGCCATACTGGGGTACAAGACAATGTAAAAGTCCACCTCTCTGTGAGGATGTAGACCCAAAACATTATCAGGGATGAAATCTGTGTATTAGTCCACAACTACAGGATAACTCAGACTCTCCACATCAACTTCCTTGAGGGTAAGGCAAGCAACTGATGAGTGATCGACAACACTTTCCTCTGGTTAAGTCCATCCTATGCTGCAAAGGCTCCCTTCTCACCAGTGAAGGTAAACCTGGTCCCATCTGTGGGGACAAACTACACTTTGCGCCTAATACAGTCTATCTGAGCATGAACTGTAGATAACCAGTCCATACACAAGATGTACTCATAAGACCTCGATGCCGCTACTAGGAGATCTCAGCTGAAGCTCTCGCCTCATAGAGTAAGCTCACCCTACCATAACCAGTGCGTAATTGTCGAATCATCTCCCGTAGGGTTCTCTATCCTTAATTATCAAGCCAATGGATTTTTCAAAATCTTTGAGCTCCAAATGAGGGAAATGGAAATAAAAGAATGCATGGAACCTATGTTTATAAGTACTACAACTAAGGTGGAGTAGACACAGATTGTACCTCATATCATCTCTGGAGTGCCATTATCGTAGACCTCAACTTCCTGGAGTTGAGATCACCCATGTCCTCCTGCTCCCTATGGTCAGGGTGGATCACTTGGTGGTGGTGGTGGTAACATCTCGAATCGTCGCCCACTGCCAGCTACATAGCCAGCTCCACTGCCACGTCTGCATGCTACCTGCAGACCTCCTCAATCGAACCTATTTCTCATCCTGGGTAGTTCTTCGACCATATACTGATCATCCTTATGGTGGTTCGGATAGTCATAAGACATGTGACCCTGCCCGTCACATGCCTAACACTGCCCACTCTTGGAATGACTGGATCTACCTCACATGCCCTGCACAACCAACCCAGAATCCGGAAATTGTACACCTGTAGTTTTGGTACTCTTGGACCTCTATGAAATCTGTCTGCTTCCAGCTATAGAAGACTTCTCTACGTGACGACTGGTGGTGGGTATTATTGATGGTGATTGCTCAGTAAGAAAACTCTCCACTAAGAAGGCTCTCTCTAACACCACCACCTATGTCAGGATGCTAAGATAAATCATTGAAGATCTGATCTATCATCTGAGTCTCTGTTCAAAGGTCTGTGCCCTGAAGAATGGATCTCTCACCATATTAGTGGAGTTTCTTGAGTGTTCAGTGAACCTCGTCGAGTACTAAGCAACAATCATGCTACAGATGAAGTATCTCATGTATGCGTACTGCATGAAGAGTTGGTGGAACAAACTCTACCCGAAACAAGTCCTCAGAGTCTGCCCAAGGAATCCTCACCTCATCATGAACTTGGATAATCAAGCTCGACCATCTTCCTACCAGCTTCCTATAGAAGGATGGCGGAAAGGATCACCATGAGATCAGATAGTGTCCCTACTATTCAGAAAACTCTCACCATGGCCTCCAACCAATCCTCACCTACCTGTGGGTCCATCTCTCCCCTGAACCAAGGTGGCATTTGACGTTGGAAATCATGCAACATACTCAAGAGGCGTTCACCCTTTGCTATTGGGGATGTTGGCATCGGTGGTCCAACTGGTAGTGGTACCGCTGGTGCCTGCACTGGTACCTCTACTGGAAGAGGGCCATGTAACAAGGCCCTGTTTCTTGGAGGGCTATCGATGGTTATTACTCTAGGAACCCTAGCTGGCTGTCTACGTAGAGGCATCATAAAAATAAATATGTGTTCCCATGTCAATAAGTTGTACTTGGTGAGATGACTCAAAAAAACACAATGAAATATTTTGAAGGCAACCAAGTTTATGACCCGTCCCCTGGGGCCTGTGCTGTGACTACCCCAAACCCGCATTCCATATTATAGGAGCTGGAAACTAGCACTTAAGGCGTATTCCCTAAAACTAGGAAGGAATTTTAATTATAACCTATAAAAATGTGCAACCAATCACAAAGAAATATACAAACTAAAGAAAAATCTATATTAAAAGAGAGAGTACAGTAAGAAAAAAGTGGCAGGAATATAAGCCCAACTAAAATGTACAAGAAACTGAATGTACAAGTAAACTGGAATAGCTCATTTGATCACCCACCATGGATCCTACCTGCAGGGTAGGTACAACTCTCGATTGTTCGTATCTATGGTACACCTCATCTATGTTCTACCTCTGAGATACCTGCAGTCCTGGTACTCTCATCCTCAGTCAGCAATGTTCATCTTCTGCACAAGACACAACGAGGTGTGGGTGTATCCCATGCCTGGGAGAGTATAACGATACTTAGTAGGGACCCCAATACCTTCAAGGTCTCACAAAATCCAAAATGGATAAACCAAAAAGCATGAAAACAACTTACAACCCTACTTAGGTATACACCTATTCATATACCTAAGTTATCAAGTATACCCATCTCAATTATGAGGAAACACAGGGTCCAACCCAAAAGCCCAAAGATCAACTCTTCTACAAAGGAAGGAATACAAAAAAGGTAAGTAGCACATAGGTACGCCACACAGAAGAATACCACCAAGGTATTACCATGATGAAAAGTAGCACACATGTACGAACTCAGCTCACACTAGTTATTTCATAGGTACAATAGTAGAGATGATTAGATGTAACTACTGAATCATCTTACTCTGTTAAGAGGCTCTGCTGCTGACCCAAATAGGATTTCTAGGTGCTAACCCATAAAGGATCACTAGGTGCTGACCCACATAGGATCGCCCAGTTTTGACCCGCACATGATTGCTCGGTGTTGAACCACATTGGATCACTCGATACCGTCCCAGATTGGATCACTATTCATTCTTCACGTCACACCCAACTACTGGGTACCCACACTAGGCTTGCTCATCTCCGGGAGGTTCTTCCCCTCGAGCCACTAGTTGATAATCCAACTACCACGAAGTTCCATGAAGAAGTAACCCAAAGGACCGCCACATCTTAGGGGTCCCAACGCAACAGACGGTGCATCAATTGGATGCCTGGTCTTTATGTTATTAGCCTTTTTGTCGAGAGGGCCCAGTTGGATTTGTGCTCGATCAAACACGACTGTACTCCAACTTTATCCAAAACTCTACTAGGGTATACTCAAAGGGACCATCTCACCCCAAGGTTTCTGGAACCAAAGACGGTTCATCAAACAGACGTCTGGTGCCAATGTTATGGCCAAAAGATCATTAATGGGTCGAAGTTGGCCCGTGTCAGGTCCGACCTAGTCGGACCGACCCGGTCTGGCCTGTCCTAGACCGACCTGGTCTGGGCTGTCCTGGGCCGACCCGACCTGATTTGGGTTGACTTGGCTCACTGGATCGTGTCCGGCCCATTGGGTCCGCCTCGGCCCCCTGGGTCCAGCCCGGCCCGCTGGGTCCGGCCCGGCCGTGCTAGGCGGCCCGACCCTCGTTGGGCGGCGCAGAGGTCGCGAAGGCTGCGGAGGCCGTGGAGGATATAGAGTCTGTGAGGGCAGCGTGAGGTCCCGGGGGGTCGTGAAGGCCACGGGGCAGTGAGGCCACGGGGGGCCATGAGGGCCACAGTGTGGCATGACTGCAGGGGGCGCGGAGGGCAGTGGGTCGACATGGATGGTCACCGGGCATCTAGGCCATTGGGCGGCACAGATGGATGCGGGGTGGAGAGGTCGTGGGGGCCACAAGGGTGTGGTGCGGTGGAGGCCGTGGGGGACGTGGCATGACTACAGAGGCCGGGGGGCGGAAGTTCGCCAGGGCTGGCCGTGCAGCATGGTTGTACAGTGTGCCTTCACCGGTGGCAGACTTGTCCGGACTTCCTCTATTTTTTGCCTTCCTTGCAGTCAGTCGTGGTTCTAGCCACAGTTATCAAGTTCCATCGATGCCAAATGCTGGCACCCATCATAATCACCATTGTGAAGAAGGAACAAAAGATCCATAAGGTTTGCGGAGGGGTCGAGCCTTGTTTGTTTGGCATGTACACTCCATGTTAGGGAGGTAGAAAGCGGCTCAAGGGGAATGATTAAATGTGAGAGTAAAATTAACTTTGATCAATTTAAAACACACCCCTACCTAGATGGTTCAATTGAATATTGTCTGCGGTTGAGACAGATTGGAGTTTGTCGATCCACAATCAAGTCTCCTCCAATGACATCGGTGAGGAGGGGGAAAAGATGAAGTCGGTGATGATGGAATTTCCTCAATCGTCTATTCATTCATCTCTTGAGATCCTTCGATAGAGTTTGGAGAATGATTCAGTGATGGAGAATAGTTCTTCATTGGCGTTCTTCGTTGGAGAATCTCTTCCACAAGTTCTCCCCTCTCCTTTTCCATCCCCAAAATCCTCTCACAAAGAATGAGGTTCCAACATAAAATATGATTTAACATTTTAATTGTTGGAACCATTATATTGGAATCATTTAATTGTCATAATTAATCAGAGGATGTGACATAATTAATGTGGGGGAAGTTCAAGATACTTCCCCACATTTTAGTGGGAGGTTCAAGGGTCAGGTGGTCCCCACCTTTGAATTTAAATTTGTGTGGTTTAGGATCGGGTGGTCCCCACCACCATTACCAATGTGGGAGGCTTTATTTCAGGTGGTCCCCTCCTTTATAACATCCACATGGGAGGTTTTAACAAAAATAATAATGTTAAACATTTTTATTTTATTTTATTCTTCCACAAAATACCCAAAATATAGCATTCACCCTCGACCTACTACGGTCAATGTAAACATATCCTTAAGATAATAACGGTGCTGCGAGTTCATTGGTGCCCTCAGATTTAAATTCCAATGACCGGTTCAAAATTTAAAAATACCCACTCTCACGTTTACTGAACGTACCCAAAAAAATGTTCAGAAATTCATTCCGGGCACACCGGGCCTCGGAATCATATATCGTCAATTTTCACAGACTTGTAAAATTCCCATTTAATTAAAAAAATTCATGGCACATAGATATAGAGTGGACCCTTCTCTTTGATTGGACCGGACTCGTGACTGCCCCAAGCCCGCCTTCTATAGGCCAGGGGCTGACGACTAGTACCAAAAGGCATATTCCCAAAAACCGGGAAGGAATTTCCTTTATATCCTATAAACACACGCAACCAATCTCACAATAAGAAACGAACCCAATTAAACTATATAGCAGAAAGAGTGTTGAAATTAAGAGAGGCCGAAATACAATCCTTACAGTTGAAAAGTACAACTGAAATATAATACAACTGAAGAAAGATAAAGATATCTACTGGGTCATCCTCCGGGGATCCTACCTAAATGGTAGGTACAGATCGCCTCCTCAGCACTCCATGCCCGCCTGTTTCTTCTGCATACCGACACACTGTATGGTCCACCTCTTGGCACCATCTAGACCTAGAAACCTCATCCTCGGTCAGTGTTGTCCATTGTCGACACCAAACACAACATGGTGTGGGCATAGCCAATTCATGGGTGAGTATAACTATACTCAGTAGGGACCCCGAGACCTTCAAGGTCCCAAAAAATCCACAAAGGATAAACCACAAAGTATGAAATCAACTAACAACCCTAATTAGGTATATACCCATACATATACATAAGTTATCAAGTAAACCCATCTCAATCATGAGGAAAACACAGAGTCCACTCAAAATCCCAATACTCAAATGTTCCACAAAGGAAGAAATACCACGTAGTTAAGTACCACACAGGTACGACCCACAAAAGAATACCACCAAGGAATTAACAAAAAATAATGTACGACACAGGTACAGACTCATCTCGCAGCAGGTATTTCTTAGGTATAATAGTTGAGATGATTAGATATAACTACTGAATCATCTTATTCTGTTAAAATGCTCTATGGCTGACCCACAAATGATCGCTCAGTGCTGACCCACATAGGATCACTAGGTGCTGAACCACACAAGTGCCCTCAGTTCTGACCCACATAGGATCGCTCGATGCAGACCCACACAGGATCTCTATGTGATGACCCATAGAGGATTGCTCGGTACTGACCCAGACAGGATCACTATTTATTCTTCTTGTCACAACTATCTACTGGGTTCCTGCACAAAGCTTTCTCATCTCCGAGAGGGTACACTCTTCAAGACACTGGTTGATACTCTAATAGCCATGATGTCCTGCAAATAAGTATCATAATGTACCACCACAATATATGAGTCTCAACGCAACAGATGGTGCGTCAATCAGATGCCCGGTATGTGAGTTATTTTCCATTTAGTCACGAGGGCCCAGTTGTATTTGGGTTCGATCCAACCCGAACCTAATCAAAATTTATCCAAAACTCCAGTGGGGTATATAAAAAGGGACCTTCTTACTATATGGTTTATAGAACCACAGACGGTTCTTCAAACAGACGTTCGGTGCCAAAGTTATAGCCAATTGAGCCAAAAGTTTGAAGTTGGTCTGGGTCTGGTCCGACCCAGTCAGCCGGACATGGTCTGGGCCGACCCAACTCGATTCGGGTTGACCTGACCCACTGGGTCCAGTCCAGACCACTAGGTCTATCCAGGCCAGGCCACGCTGGGCAGCGCAGAGTCAGCGAGGGCGACACGAGGCCGCGAGGGGGGGGGGATGGTTGTTGAGCCATGAAGGCCATAGGGGCTATGGATGCTGCATGGGTTGCGGAGGCCGTGAGGGCCACAGAGGCTGCTAAGGCCTTGTAGGCCTCTAGGGCCGTGGAGGCTACGAGGGAAGAGCGAGACTGTGGGGACCGTAGAGGCCATGGGGTGGCAAGGTCGTGGGGTGGCGAGGAGGGTTGCATGGCGGCGAGGTCGTGGGGTGGAACGGAGGGCCGCAGGGGGCCGTGGGGGGCACAGAGGACCGCGGAGTGGCGCAGAGGGTCATGGGGTGGCACAGAGGGCCAAAGGACAGTGCGGAGGGATGCGGGGCCGCACGGAGGGCTGTAGGGCAGCGAGAAGGGATGCGGGGCCGTCGCTTTCATCGCGGTCGGCGATGTGCCGGCTGCCACATCAGTTCGTCGCTATGGAACAAAGCCACATTCTTCCATCGTGAAGAACACACCATTCAAAAAGAATGACAGAGGGTACGGGCCATGTTTGTTTGGGCCGCACCCTCCATGTTAGAGCGGTAGCAAGAAACTCAATAAAAACTTGAATGATGAACGTCAAACCCTAAAAACTCCCGCAATTGATTATTCCCCAAACCAAAAAAGAAAACATCCACAGATCAACCAGTTAGAGAGTTGATCCATAATATTTGTTTTAGTAGGGAAGAACATGAGAATATATAATCATACACAAATAAATCCCTACCTCCGTGATTTTTCGAAGGAGGTCACGAGGAAAGAGATGAAGTCCATGGGGATAGATGGATATCAGTGACGTTGGTGTTTCCTCCATCATCAGTTCATTGTTATTGAAGAATTTCTTCATTAGCGTGAGCATTCTTCATTGATGAGAGCGTCCTTTGTTGGATAACACATTCCACGTTGGAGAGAGTAATCCTCCAAAAGGTTATCCTCTCCCAATTCCACCAAAATGTAAAAATATCCCCTTGTCAAAATAAGTTTATCAAATTAAAATGATGTCACAAATAATTGTTGGCACAAATAATTATACCACGTTGGCAAAATTAATTGGCTCCAATTAATGGGAGGAAAGGATTAATGGGGAGTTTAGTGGTTTCTCCCCCATTAAGAGGGGTTTGGTTGTCCCCACCCCTAAATTCAAAATAGGGATTAGTTTAGGTGGTCCCTACCTCTTAACATCCACATGGGAGGTTTAGGCTCGGGTAGTTCCCACCACCATAACCCATGTTGAAGGGTTTCAGAAATAAAAATGCTAGATATTTTTATTTTATTTTATTCTTTCATGAAATGTACAAAAATTATCTTTCACTCTCAACCCACAATGATCGAGGTGAAGGTATCCTCAAGTGAATACTGGCACTGCGAGTTCAACAGTTCCCATAGATTTCAATTCTGAGCACTAGTTCAAAAGTTAAAAAAACCCGCTCGCACGTTTACTGAACGTACCTGAAAAAAAGTATAGAAATTCATTCTGGGCACACCGGGCCTTTGAATCACACGCCGTCAAATTTCACGGACTCGTAAAATTCCCATATATTTAGAAAAATTACATGGAAATTCCGAGTCTTTATGTTCTCCCCACCTCAGGGCTTTGCATCACCGTAAGACAATAATAAAACTAAGGGAACAAGTGGGGGTACTGAGAACGTATCTGAGCCTTATGCTCCCTAAGAGTTATCATGGAGGTTCCCGTGCTGCCAGCGAACGCGCACCAATGGTATCAACTGCCCATGAAGTACCCACTCATGTCGATCATCAATTTCTACTGGGACATCTGAAAACGTCACCGCATCATCGATGTCCAGATTGCCATGGTCGATGAAATTGGATGGTCCGCGCACATATATTCTCAACTAGGATATGTGGAAGACATATTTCAATCAGTGCAATGGAGGGGGAAGAGCTAAGAGATAAGCCACCTCGCAAACTCTGCTAAGGACCTGAAAAGGTCTGATGAACCTCAGAGATAACTTTCCTCCTCGGAAAAATCTCTGTAAACCTTGTCGGGGTGAGACCTGTAGAAATATGTGGTCTCCATCCTCGAACTCCAGAGGTCTCCATATCCTATCGGCATAATAACTATGCCTACTCTATGCAGTCTTCATCTGCTCTTTGATGATCTGCACTTTCTCTGTGGTAGCTCGTACCATTTCCGGTCCCACTAGTGCTGACTCCCATGGGTCAGTCCAACACAAAGGTGATCTGTAAGGTCGCCCGTACAATTCCACAAAAGGTTCCTTCCAAATGGTGGAGTGATAGATGTTGTTGTATGAAAACTCCACCAATGGTAAGTGATCTTCCCGGCTGAGACCGAAGTCGAGGACGCAAGCAAGTTGCATGTCCTCAAGGGTCTTAATGGTCCGCTCAGTCTGACCGTCAGTTTGATGATGGAAGGTAGTGCTCAAACTAAGTTGCATCCTGAAAACCTTCTGTATCCCCTTCCATAGACGGGAAGTAAAACATGCATCACGATTGAAGACAATCATCAAGGGTACTCCAGCCTCACAATCTTGTGCCCATAGAGGAGTCCCAAGATCTCTAATGAACCCTACTCTCTGATCGGTAGGAAGTGGGCCGACTTCGTGAGTCGGTCGATGATCGCCCAGATAGAATCATGACTTCTAGATGTACATGGAAGTCTTGTCACTAATTCCATGGATATCTCGTCCCACTTCAACTCTAGAACCTCTAAAGGCTAAACCAAGCCTACTGGTACCTCGTGCCCCGCCTTCACTTACTGACAAGTGAGGCACCGAGAGATAAACTATGCTACTACTTTCTTCATTTTTTTCCACCAGTACTATCATCGGAGATCCCGGATCATCTTCACGACTCCTGGATGTACCAATAGAGGGGATGTGCGGAACTCCCTGAACACTTCCCCCTGAAATGACACTGGTACCATGGTACATACTATGAAGAGGATGACGTGCTCCGCGACTTCATAAAATTCCTCATGTGCCTGTCCTATGGATATCTGAGTGCACTGAGTCTCACAGTCAGTGTCCCCACGCTGGGCCTCCCTAACTCTCTGAAGAAGTGGAGGAGTGACTATAAGAGACTGAAGGAAAGCCGATCCATCCAAATCCACAAAGGATATCTGCAAGCGGACAGCTGCTCTATCGCCTCACCTAGATGCTATATACCAGATCTCTGGCGGAGTGAATCTACTACAATGTTCCCCTTCCAAGGAGTATAGACTATCTCGAAGTCATAGTCCTATAGGAACTAAAGCCAACGTCATTGTCTCAAGTTCCTTTCCTCCTCAGAGAACATATACCTAAGACTCTTGTGATCAGAGTACACTATAAAAAGCTCACCCATCAAGTAATGTCTCCACATCATCAAGGTGAAGACCACTGCTGCTAACTCTTGGTCATGGGTAGTGTAGTTAGGCTCATGTTTTCTCAGTTGTCATAAACCATATGTGATCACTGCTCGCTCCTGCATCAGGACACATCCAAGCCCAGTCCCTAATGCGTCATAGTAAACTATGTACCCTACACCCTCCTCTGGTAGCCTCATGAATGGGGCACTATTTAACCTCTTCATCATCTCCTAGAAACTGTGTCGGCATCTCTTTGGCCACATGAAGGGTTGCCCCTTCTTCGTCAATGTTGATAGTGGTGCTCCATATCTGGAAAAATCTGGCACAAATCTCCAGTAGTATCAGGCTAAACCCAGGAAACTTCGTACCTCCGTCACACTCATGGGTGGCTCCCTTGTATGTACCACCTCAATCTTCACTGGTTCTACTAAAACTCCAGCCCCCGATATAACATATCCCAGAAAGTGAACCTCTCGGATCTAGAACTAGTACTTAGAGAGATTACCATAAAGCTGGTGCGCTCAATGTGTGTCCAGTACTACCTAAAAATGATAGGCATGCTCCTCCTCAGTAGTCGAGTAGATTAGAATCTCATCGATTAATACTATTACAAAGCGATCAAGGTATGGTTGAAATATCTGGTTCATGCGTCCCATGAACACTGCTGGAGAATTTGTTACAATGAATGGCATAAACAAGAACTCATAATAGTCGTACTGACATCTGAAAGTCATCTTCTCCACATCCTCATCTCGTACTCTGAGCTGGTGATAGCCTGATCCGAGGTTTATCTTTAATGACCACCGTGATCCCTTCATCTGATCAAAGATGTTGTCAATCCTCATGAGTGAGTACTTGTTCTTCATGTTCACTTGGTTTAGGCGCTGATAGTCAACACAAATCCTCAAGCGCCCTTCGGCCTTTTTGGTTAACAAAATTTGGGCTGCCTATGGTGAAACACTTGGCCAAATGAACCCCTTCCTCTCTAAGTCCTCTTATTGTACCCGCATATCACGATGCTCTGTAGGAGCCATCCGATACGCTGGTGTAGATATCAGCCTGACCCGTTCAGACCGACCCGGCCTGGGGAAACCTGAACTGATTCGGGTGGATTCAGTCCACTGGGTCCGGCCCATCATGCGCTGGGCTACGCGGAGACTGTGAGGGGGTGCGAGGATGTGAGGGACCACAAGGGACATGGGGCGACAAGGCCTTTGGGGCCATTGAGGTCGCGAGGGCCACCAAGGCCATGAGGGTTGTACAGGCCACTAGGGCCACGAAGGCTGGGAGGGTGGCGCAAGGCCACGGGGGCCAAGGGTCGACGAGCCCGTAGGGCGGCATGGCCGTAATGCAGCGTGGAGGGCCATGAGGCCGCGAGACCGCGGGGTGGCACAAAGAGCCGCTGGGTGCCGCGGAGGGTCGTGGGGTGGAAAGGACATGGGGTGCCGTGGAGGGCCGTGGGGCGGTGCTGACGACCGTAGGGTGGCGAGGCCATGGGGTGGCCCAGAGGGCGTTCCAGGGGTGAGGCCGCAGGGCCACCGCCTTTGTCACAGCCAGCAGTGTTTCGGCCACCGTATCCATTCATCGCTGTGGCAGAAAGCCACCATCTTCCCTCACAAAGAACACACCATTCAAGAATAATGACGAAGGGGTCGGGCCAAGTCAGTTTGGCCTGCACCCTCCACATTAGAGTGGTAGCAAGCAGCTCAACAAAAACATGAATGAAGAACACCAAACCCTAAAACCTCCTTCAATTTTTTATTCCCAAACCCACAATGGAAAACATCTGTAGATCAACTAGTTAGAGAGTTGATCCACGTTCTTTGTTTTAGAATGGAATAACATTAGAATATATAATCATACACAACTAAACCCCTACCTCATATATTTGTAGACAGAGGTCTCGAGGAAATAGACAAAGTCATTAGGGATAGACGGACGTTAGTGACGTCGGCATTTCCTTGATTTTTGGTTCGTTGTCGTTGAATACGTTCCTCATTGGCATGAGTGTTCTTCATTGTGGATCAAGTTCCTCCGCGGAGAATGTGTTCTTCGTTGGAGAAAATAATCCTAAAAAAGGTTCTCCTCTCCCAATTCCACCAAAATGTGATAATATCCCCCTTGTAAATTTATGTTTATCAAATTATAAGGTTAGCACAAATAATTGTTGGCACAATTAATTATACGGCATTGGAAAAATGAACTGGCTCTAATAAATGGGGGGAAATATTAATGGGGTGTTGAGAGGTTTCTCACCCATTAAGATGGGTCAGGTGGTCCCTGCCCCTAAATTCAAAATGGGGGTTAGTTTAGGTGGTCACCACCTCTTAACATCCACATGGGAGGTTTAGGCTCGGGTGTTCCCCACCACCATAACCCATGCTGAGGGGTTTCAGAAATAAAAATGTTAGAAATTTTTATTTTATTTTATTCCAGAAAATACAGACCTTAGAATCACGTGCCGTCAATTTTTTCGGACTCATAAAATTTCCATTTAATTAAAAAAATTATTCATGGAATTTCTGGATCTTTACAAAAGGTGGATCTTGGTTTGGGAATCAGTGTGCAATCTAAGCATTTGAATCTCTCCAATAACTGTGGGGTGGATCAATTATTTATATATGATCAATAAAAAATTGTGGTAATTTTGTAGTATTTTTTGGGTTAATCCATGTTTATTTATCCTATGATGAGTGTGAATCAACTCGACCAAACATATTTTTTTGGGCTGATCATGTTTTGTGGGTATTGATTTATCTTTATAACGAGTGTGAATCAACTTGACCAACATATTTTTTTGGGTTGATCATGTTTTGTGGGTATTGATTTATCTTTTTTTTGTTAGGAATTGATGGTATAGTATTTTTTCATCCTTTTAATCCATTAATATTTTTAAAGTAAATTAATCAATGCTAAACTAAAGAATGGATGAGGTTATTTACTCTTTTAATATTCATCAATTTCTTCTTCCATTCTTCACATCCTCTTAGGTAGAATTTTATTTGATCGATGGTTTGACCAATACCTAGTGTATGTTCATTTCATGATAATTCATTAAAGAAATGGATCAGCATTATTGGATTAGGTTCCTGGTAATTGATAAAAATTGAGGGGCAGTTATGATGTTGGATGACTATTGGGTGGTCAAGATCAGACCAGTGTTTCCCTATTTCACTGTTTTTCATGCGGTGATGACATGTTGTGATGGGTGTCCATTCTCAAGAAGATTAGATGGCTGAAACAAGGGAAAAAGTGATGGAAATGTTTGATCAACCTTGTTCCATGTTTTTAGAGTCATATTGAATGTTGTATTAATGTAATTGGAGGTGTGAGTGGAAGATGTGTAATGGTTATGGATTTTTGTAAAATAAAATTTGCCACAAAATTTTTCTTAAGGCCAAGGATTGGTGTATTAAATTAACCCAAAGGAAAAATTTTATTCTGTTAAGAAACCCAAGGACACCAAGGGAGATGCATGAAATATTTGAAGCCCACACAATAGTGGAATCCATGATCAAACCTATTTCATACCTGATACAATGTCAAAGGGGCTCTTTGATTCTGAGCTCCTGTAAATTTCCAAGTCATGTGAGCTAAATAAGCCATGTCAGGGTGAAAAAGTATGGATCAACACACAAACCGCTTGCGTACCCAATACTACATCATGAAACCTATTCCTAATATACCTCATTGCACTCCATCACTGAGATGTTCTCTTATAAATAATTATGTACCCACTCCCTCAGAAGAAAAATTCTTTCTTAGACGAACTGTTGCCCCTGTTCATGTAAAATAACCCCTTTCAGGACTTTGTGAATGTCATATTGTCATGGTACTAGATCTTGCATGAATATTATCCCTTGGTTCCCCCATCAAGTAGGAAACTAGGAATTTAACCTCACCCATTTATATTTTCCCATGTCCATTGCATGAAAAAAAACCATCTTTCCAGCATGTGTTACCCTTGTGCAACAAATATTTTGCTTTGACCCCTTCACATTATGATCCGGACTCCAAACTTGCTTGAAACCATTGACATTATGTGAAATCCTTACATCATTCGTGTTCCCCTTCCATTTTGATCCCTGTGTTTTGTTTATTTTAGGATACCATGTTCAAGCTCCCCTTATGCACAACATCTCTATTTTGTGTGCACCTCTTACGTGCAGCCTCTAGGATTGTGCAGAGTGATTTATAGGTTCCTCGAGCGGTTCACCATGTTCTGTTTCCAAACCTCATGCTTTATCCTATATATATTCTAAAAACTATTGATTATTCATATATATATAATAACATGGTCCCCTCTATAGAAAACTCCACCTTGTTAAAACCTGGAATTGCATACGCTTTCCCTTCCCCAAAGTACGGGTCGTTATATGTCATGTAAGTCCTAAGGGAGAGAAGGGAGTCCCCATTATCCGAGGTGCTAGATGTTAAACTGAAAACCACCCCTCATCCTCAAAAAATGTCATAAAAAATTGATAACCATATATGTGACATACCTGGGAGGACCAGAGAGGTTTGGTGCTAAGATCCTCTCACTTCCCACCTTTGCCATCTGCCTTCTCTTTATATTTTCTCTTTGTCATGTTTTTCACCTTAGGAAGTCTCCATGTAATCCCCTGCATACCTTTAAAGGGGGTTCCATGTACAATGGTAATATACTCCTAGTATATCGGGTCACCCTCCTTGAGCATCCCTCCTATAGTATGTCCCAATATTCACCATTCCTCCTGGAATCATCCTTCACAGCATGATGTTCAGTTCCACTGCAACCTCTCATTTCTCACACCAAGCATGACTAAATTGTGATTAAAGAATTCAAATATCATGACATCCACTTTGGGCTACTAACCATGCATAATCCCCATCACCCTTTCTTCTTCAGAACTATATGTATTTTGATTCGTGTCTTTCCCTTGGTACGTAGGAAGCCTCACTGTGGTTCAATACCATCATTTATATGTTTCGACTACTTCACATTGTTTCACTTTCATCCCACATGTTTTTAAACCATGGACTCCTTTAATTCCTCAAACTGCATGGGTTTTGATCCTTATATTCTATATAGCATTTGTAAGATGCCTTGATGAGGTTCAATCCCGATCAATGGTATGCTCCAGTGCTCCATTCTATGGAAGTACCATCATGATGTGACATCTTCTCTTTTTGGGACACATCTCTTGGATCCTCCTACCTTGGGTG
Organism: Viscum album; assembly: GCA_963277665.1. Taxonomy (NCBI): domain Eukaryota; kingdom Viridiplantae; phylum Streptophyta; class Magnoliopsida; order Santalales; family Viscaceae; genus Viscum; species Viscum album. The sequence continues at coordinate 1,757,613,910 of OY728137.1, forward strand.
TCCTGATCCATCCATATGGGATTTTAACAAATTTTAATCCCCATAATTTATAAGGGTTGTTGTCCTTTGTGTACATCCTGACCACATGTATCTGGGAGCTGACCATGCATGATCCCCACACATCATACCCCTCCAACCAAGAGTTCCTCTCTTGCGATGGGATTCTAACCATGTGTAAGTATCAACATGTATCTTGGTTGTTATGCTTTGTGTACACCCCGATTCCATGCCCCATCATGATATACATGGACTTTTATCCCCATCATCTACATGGGTTATGTAGGAAGCCTCGATGAGGTTCAGTCCCATCATACATTACCTATCCTGGTCTCTCCCTTGAGCCTTTGTGTTTTTAGAATACCATTCCCTAGACTGGGGGTTATACTTCCTTCGAGTCCCCATCCATGCACCCATTTTCATGAGTTTCCTCATCATGTGTCTCATCACCACATCCATCACTACATGGAATTTTTTTCCCAACCATTTGAATACATAGGAAACCTCCCTGAGGGTCAATCCCAACACCGAAATCTATACCTCGGTTCCATATAATTAATCCTCACCCTCCGACACTTTCTCTATATACATCAGGATCCTCATCTAGGCCACCACATCTTGGTGAGATCAATCCATCCATCATAGCCGCTCTTTATTGGGACTTAGACAGCTAACCAGGCATAAGCCCCATCCATCTGCCCCATCACCCATCCCTTATCATGATAAGGTCATCCATCCCATTATTGATCTTTTCGGCACCTAGGAATGTAACAACATGTAATACAGGAATCACCTTTTCCAAATATGTGGGCTTTGATCCTTGTACACTACTAGAAATAAGATCTATACCAACAGTTTTGGGAAAACTGTTGGTATAGTTCACTTATATGGACCTATACCAACGGTTTCGACAAAAACATTAGTATAGGTCACTATTTTGTACATATACCAACGCTTTGGGGAAAACCGTTGGTATAGGTCACTTATATGGACCTATGCCAACGATTTTGGCCAAACCGTTGGTATATGTCCATAATAGAGACCATATACCTAAGGTTTTCCCTAATCCATTGGTATAGGCCCCCCTATACCAACGGTTTGTCCAAAACCATTGGTACAGGTCCCAAATTCAAAGAATATATACACACGGTTCTGAAAACCATTGGTATAGGTCTATACCAACGGTTTTGAGAACCGTTGGTATAGTTACATGTATTTTTTATGAAATATTCTTATAGTGAACTTTAAATAAATCAAATTTAAAATATTTATGATAATATATATATATATATATATGAAATTATGTTCACAAAAGTCATGTTAGGTTAGAGGTTATGTCGTTCAATCATAAACTGAAGGTACTGGGATCAAATCTCACTGAATGCTTATTTTTTGAAATACATATACCAATGGTTTTATGGAAACTTTGGTATAGATTTGTCATATTACTAACAACAATGGTTTTGAAAACCGTTATTATAGGTCTATACCAACGATTTTGGGAAAACTTTTAGTATAGACCTATCCTCACAGCATTCTTGGCCACGGTTCTCCAAAACGGTTGGTATATGATATACCAATGGTTTGGATTCCTATACCAATGGTTTCAAACTATTGGTATATGGTATTTTTCTAATAGTGGTAATATACATAGGGTACGTAGGAAGCCTCCCAGAGGTTCAATCCCAGCCAATGGTGAACCTTGGTGTTCCCCTTTTTGGGGACTACTCTCTCTAATCCACCTTTGTGGTGTCTAGATAACCCTTTACGGTGTGATATATTCCCTTTTTGGGACAATAAATCCTAGATATGTCCACATTGGGTGTTTTGATCCATCCATATTGTAAACCTTTTAGGCTTTCAAATCAAGGGATGTACCCACTTAATCTACTCTTGTTAGTGTTTGGATCCATTTAATTCATCTCCACTAGATGTTAGACTAGCCGCATTCCCCATGTTACAAATGATAATCCCAGAAAAATCTCACTAACATTCCTCTGGCATAGGATACCCTATGGTCCACATGTGACGCCACGAGTTTCTATTCCCATGAGAATTCCACTAACAATGAAGAATATAGTTGTTTTAGTGTTCTTGGGTCACGATATGCCAATGATGCCTCAACTTGACTACTCCCCTAACCGATGTTTGTTTCCTTGACTTGACCCTATAGAATGTACTGACTAAAGAATCATGATTAATCAGTATCCATATATAGATGACATCGTGAACAAGTTTCAAAAACAATGCCTTAATCTATAAGGGAGACCTGGACTAGGTGACGAATTCCAAGGAGGAATCCACATATAGAGAGAACAAAATCCCATTATCCCATTTCGATCAGAAATAAGACATCTTTGATGAAGTGATGAATGTTTCCTACATTTGGAAAGACTGAATGCGGGGAACAGATGCAACCATCGCCATCGATGATGACACAAGGTTGCACGCCTTAGAGTAATTTTCAAAAAATGTAAATGGTGAACCTCAAATGAACTATTTCTCGTGAAACCATTTGGATTCGTAGCTCTCGATATATTATTAGATGAGTGTGCCACAGAATTCGGATAGCAGGTTCCAGGTCCTACCATAAAAATAGTTAGTCAGGCATGGAACTCCCTAGTATTCTGGGTAGTTGATCACGGGGAATTACGGTCTGTGGAATTATTAGTGTGGATCCTTCTCTCCAACCAAATAAGACTAAATGATAATGGAGATATATGAATTTTTTTTATAACATATGTGCTGATGGATGAATCTTCCTTCTTTTCATGACCCAAGATGCATCCAAAGGAAACCTATTACCTCTTACCCACTAATGTAGGGGCAGGGGAAACGCCAATTTAGAAACTCTGCATAGCTCCGACTACACCACGACATCCCCCACAACCATAGATGTGGTCCACAGATGCACAGTCTCACCTCCTAAGATCATCCATAGGATGGTGATTGATACTCTAATTCGATGATATGAATAAAAGGGGGTCATTAGAATGTGGGATAAGGAACGCCATTATTTTTGAAGCCTGTTTCCCTCATCATCACCTGCACCCCAAGGGCCACATCGGGTGCCACTGCTATCCACTCCAATGTCCAATTGTTTTGAGAGAATCTCCATGAAATGTTACAATGACTATATCCCCTATGTAGATGATGTAAGGGAAGCTCGAGTCATCATGGATTCGACCTTCACCAGAGATCCACAATGGATGGATCCCACAAGGCCACATCAATTCCATGATCCGGTCTCTTATGCTGAGGAACAGGTGATCTCTACCCCTATGTCATCAGCCCCAACTTGGATAACCCGATGCCAACATCGGGAAACAGCTCAGGAATACCCCCGTTAGGGGGTTCCATCTTCTATATCTTTAGTGGGACATTCCACCACTAATGCATGATATCATGTCTCTACTATTATAGATCAGGGGAACATCTATGCCTAATTGATATTGAGACCCCATCCACCCATTGGGTAGGCTGGGCTGACTCTCTCGGTTGCCGGCACGATCAATAGTTTTCATGGGCCAACCCGTAGTGTTGAGATCCAGTACGGATGTCCTCCCAATACCATTAATAGATAGGGTGGAGGACTTATGATATTGATAACATAGCATGAATGTTCCCCCTATGCTACTATTTCTAGTCCAAGAAGTGGTCCTCCTCATCCAATTGATGTTCAGTATAGAGGTTCTCCCCACGTCCATGATCCCAAGTTTGATGACCCTCCCCATATTTCAGGTTATCAACTTGAAGGTCCTCCTAGCCCCATAACCCATCATCATAGAGGTCCTCCATATGCCTATTTTGATCATTATGACGGGCCCCCTCATTTTATAAGTTCCAATAAACATGGAGGACTTCCCCATTCCATTGGTGGCTGGCATAGAGGCCCTCCCCATGTCATTACCAACTCTAGCAGGGTCCCTCCACGAACCATCACTGGTAACCATGAAGATCCTCCCCATGCCTCCCACACTCTGCATGGGTGTCATCCCCTTAATCAATTCAATGTCTTCCAAAGTTCCCCTCACACCCCAACACATCCAAGTGAAGGTCCTTCCTGCTCTAATGACATCTGTCGTGGAGATTTTACCCATGTTCCTACCTGCTCCAGCGGAGGCCCTTCCTACTCCAGCACCATCCTGTACAGATTTACTCCCCATGTCAAATATTTACTCTACCCTAAGGAATCATATAGGGTTAAAAGGGTGAGTCATTTAACCTAAAGGAAGAATCCCACATGGCTCCATATTACTATCAATCCAGCCCAAATTTCTAACTCTAAAGAGGAGTTTGTTTCTATCATGGGGACTTTTCCCTGATTATCTACTTTTAGTCTGGGGTAGGAACTAGGAATGTAATCTTCATCCTTCCAGAAAGTGAAATGCCCTAGATCCTGAAACCCCTTAATAGATATATGCAGGAGAAGAATGATTTGGATCCCTTTTAGGGTCTGTCCATTAAGTCCAATCTTTCATCACCAGATCATTCTATACCTCAACCGAAGATCACGAAGATTTGTTTTAGGGACCGGTGGACATTGATATCCACCCAGATTATTCACCAGTGATCACCACTATAAACCTACAATATTTTTGTGATACCCTATTGTACAGGGATGTTGTGATGTAGTTAGTACAAACATTAGGTGACAACATAGTATGTAGCGGTTTGTCAACCAGCAATCCATTCTCTCCACCGACCATCCCACCACTATAGTGGTCTATATTAGTATTGTTACTGGTTTCATTGCCTCCCCTAGTTGAATAATGGGGAAACCAAGGTCTGAATCCCAATTATGAATGCAGGAGTTTGTGGGACTTTCTTGCTAGAGAATGTCACCCTAAGATGTCTTGGCCAATCACGACATCAGGCTTCAGAATTCTGGACCCTCATTCCCATGATCATGTCATTTGTTTTTGCCAAACTCTAGGGATAATGAACTTCCATCTCCATCATAATTGATTGGATTATCCACAAATCTAGGAACGTTATTATGAAATTATCTAGAAATGTAACATGGTTGTGTTATCCACACTTCCAATGGCTCATCACACTACATCGCCCGATCATCATAGGGCTCTTTAGAGATGAAACATTCAAAGATTCATTATGATTTTTTGAGTAATTAAAGACACATCTTCACATATCTAGATCTGCGGCTAGGGACAATATGCTTCTCTCAACTTCAGCCCAATCCAACAACAACCGAACCTGGTCACCGATATCAAGGATATATGTATACACTTTTTTGTTGTAATCATGACCAATCTAATATGAATGTAAATTGAGGCACAAATCATTGAATAAATCCTACATTTGGAGATGGTACCACAATTGTTGGATCCTTTAGGAATTTTAACTCACCACAAAAGAAACTTACATGGAATTACAGACCTGGTCGAGTCATTTCCCCTCGATCATGCCCTAATAAGGGAAAAAGGAATAATGGGAGTGCTAAGACCTTTGAACTGTATGGTTTTGTTCATAAAAGAGAGGAAAATCCCAAGAAGGCTTCATTGCTTCAACTGCTAAAAGAATTGCAGAACGTTTTTTATAAGATCTTTACTGATTGTTTTGAAGAGAAATATCTAGAGTATGGTGATCCCATGTATGATCCCAATTTTCATCCTCTATGGCAGTAAGGGAAGGCACATGCTCCCCCAGTTGAGTTTCCTCCCATTGGTCTGGAAAAACATAATATAGAGACCTATGCTTATAGAAATCAACCATTATATGCATTTCCGAATCCTCCCAAGTTTCACAAGAACCTTTCCCCACCTTTACATAGGCCATTCCCCCAGTATCCCCTCAAGATTCTATTCAGGTCACTACATAGTTATTCTGTATTTCATCCATCCAGACACTCTTCATTCCATTCCACTAGTTGTTCCATGATCCACCGGGACTGACTATCATGTTGAAGAATTTATCAATGTAGTAGTGGTCTGTTATGCTCACCAAGATAGGAACCGTTTTCGGGATGATCCAATATCTCCTCTCATAACTCCCCTTGAAGCCCTTAAAACCTGAAAGGTGGTGATCCCACATGATGACAAGCCATATCTGACAAGGGTGGATGATATGACAGTACCCCGGACTTTGGGAATCATACCTTCTCTATGTTAAATGGGATGGTAGACCCCCTATATAATTTTGTCCACTTCATCTCAAGGTGTGGACCCATGCTTGGAACTCCTGCATAGAAAGAGGTCTCCAATCCTCTGTGCTTCATAAAAATACTAAAAGGTACCAGGTTCGTCAGGAACAACCAACTACCCATCGGATTCATATCTAGATGAGAGGATCTTCACATGAAGTCTCTATATTAGTTCATCTCTACAACTTGAAAGACTAGTATTACTGACCTTTGTAGGAGCAATAAAAGGACAGATGAGTGCATCACGAACTTTGGTGCTCGATGGAAGGTCCCAAGATATTACCTAGTTATGATTCTAACTCAAGAGATGCTATGGATACTATATTTCAGAAACATCAATATGAAACTATTTCATTCTATTATTAATCATAACATCACAATTGGATTTAAATATTTATCTGATAATTTTTTGTTCCTAGAGTAAACCTTACATCAATACAAATAGGAATGCTCATTTTCTCCCACCTCCCCTACAAGAAGAGAATCCAAGGATGAGACCGATGTCATTTCATAGGTAGTGTCCCCCATGTCAATATATTTGCTTCCAGTATAGCCTCCTCTATAGCCTCACTGAGGGACCCATCCTCAAGCTCAACCTCAAGTTCAACATCACCCGCTTTATAATCACCAAGCACTCCCACATAATACACCACTTCTTCCTAGGCAAGAAAATCAGGTTCCACCTCCTCTTTAGGCTCCAGCTCCCCACAAAGGCAAGGCTCCCATGATCCCTTTCCTAGATATGAGAAACTGAACCAACCCGTTCAAATAAGCTCAGTTCCCTAGGTATTTCTAGAGTGATGTGGATTATGGAATCCTGTAGCTTTTAGAATGTTGAAAACCCCATGAGGCTAATCTCACTGATCTCCCAAACTATATCCCATATCATCAATTCTTTATAAATAACCTCACAAAGTGCTATGTGTATAATGATTGGATTCAGGACAAGTTCAATAATAATTTCATAAAGTTGTGTCCTACCCAAGCACAAGTCATGTGAGTATCTGCAAAGCAAGATAATGACAACGATGGTGAATGGAAGCAGGTCTCCATCAATGGTCCTAAGAAATATTAGGACTGGATGGATCGAAGAGTAGTCACTCGTTCCCATGGAAACATTTTTCCCACCTAAATCGGACTAACACTCCTGAAGCCACTATAAAATCTCTAGCTTCCATTGTTGTGTCCACATATCATCCTTTTACATCTCAGAAGAGTATATGTTGACAGTGTAAGGGTAATCAAATCCCCCCACTAGTGTTGAGGTCATATTGTATGCTTATAGACTTCATGCCACCAAAATTGATATTTCCCTAATAATTCTCCCAAAAATGGATGATTCCTCATGTATGACCAAGAGTATGCCGCAGAACACACATTCTAGCAGGTGGACCCATATATGGTTCTCGGTGATGAGTAGTGCCAAACAGATCCTTCTAATGATCCTAGTTGATTACATCGTCGAGATGACCATGGATACATGTATCTTCAAAATGATTATGAAAGTGCTTCTATCTGAGTCATTCACACTACTGAGACTAGGTAGTAGGTTAAACACAGAGTTTAGCATGGGAAGCCCTCTCTTCTTGTCTCATCAGATTCACGGTCACTGACGTTTCTGCTCCTTGATCTGGAAGATCCAATGTGAATGCATCATGATATGACAAGTTCAGCTACAGATATACATAATTCATTTATTAATCATCCAGTATTCATCATGCATGGTTCATCTAGTGAGAAATGAGATATTCCCACCAGTAGCAAGAATCTTTCGGTTCAACTAGTAGCACCTGAGATACCTTCTTCCACAGAGAAAATAACTTCTGGTAGAAATGTGCACCTATCACGTAAGTGTGATGTACAAAATCACCTTTATATAATTTTTTCAAATTCCTCAATCCTTTAGGATTTTTTCATATCAAAATATATGTGTGAATCCATCAAAGAGGCTTTAAGAATCCCCATCCAGTATGAAATAGTGGTAGCGGTCACAAAATTCTTTCAGGCTGAAGATTCCAAGCATGAAAAATGTCAAGCCATAAAATCAATTTCAGATGAATATGTAGGCTCCCCAGTATAGGGGAACACCCACCCATTGTAGGTCACTGGATAGATTAATTTCGTGGAACTCCGCCACTACCTTTTAGATATAGGTTATTGGATCAACCACATCCCAACATAGACTCTGAACAATATGGGTCTATTTGAAGCAAATATAGATCCCTCTAACCTAAAAATTCAGGTTTTTTACATGAATAAGCTAAGGTCATGTAGAATGTTTCTTTTGAAAACCCGGTTTGGTGGCCTGATTTCCAGCACAAAATTCATGGTCATCTCAGAGGACACTCCTTATAACGCATTAATGGGTAGACCCTGGATCAATATGCATGGGTAAGCTCCCTCCTCAAATCAGTGGTGCCTGAAGTATTCTATTAATGACCTAGTGGGTGTGCTTCAGGGTGATGCATCTCAAATTAAAATTTTTAAATATAGCTATATAGATGATGACTATCACAAGGGAAAGGAAAATCTAGTTCAAATAAGTTCGATTGATCACACTACTCCTTTATTCAACATGTGGACAGAAATGAACAATGCATTCATCCTCCTGATTCATCGGAAGGAAGACACAACCCCTAACATGGGATGCTACTTTTTAATTTCTGAGATAAGGGGAAGAAATGTTCCAAGGTACAAGGAATATCATTGGATCACATCATATTACTATATTAACCAAAATCAAGTGATTCCAAAACCCCAATCACCTATATTGTATGGGGATATCCAACCCATGGTAATAGCTATATGAAACACCTACGTGTTCCACCAAGCTAGATTCAATAGGATCAATATGATGCGTCCTTACTACTTATATATTATCAGGTGGGGCACCTTGTGTCAAAATACAAATTTAATTGGATTGATAGATTTTTTCATCATTGTTTTAGAAGTCATAGGGTCTCCAGATAATGATTTTACTACCACTTGGTTAGACACCATCATTCGATCACAGTTTTTAACCCAAAATAATTTCTCCTTGACGATGATCTTGTTTTTTTGGATTATGAAGAGGATTTTGAGGATTATCATCCTACATTCAAGGAAGGTGTCTCCACCACCATCGACGAGTTAGTACATGAGAATCTCAATAATTAAATAGATTCGAGACCAACCCTGATTATGGATGCTATGCCCGCAGAAGAGCAACCAAAATATGTGGACTTCATAAAGCAGCATCGGGATGTATTCTATTGGAGATATGATGAGATTCTTGGATTGGATCCTTAGGTCATCATCCACCATATCAGTCCCCCAGTAAGTCACCACAGGTTCAAATAACCTCATAAAAATATTCTCCCTTCTCATGGTGCCATGGTTGAGGCTAAAGTTTATAAGATCAATAAATCCAACTTTTTTCGGAATATCTAGTACCCCATATGGTTAGACAATATCATTCCTATCAAGAAACATAATGGGAAAGTCGAGGTCTGCATCTACTTTTTGGATATTAACTATCACTATTTGAATGATGATTTTCCCCTTCCTGTGACAGAGCTATTGATTGATGCCACCACCAGATTCTAGACTATCTCTTTCATATATGGTAATTATGGATATAATCAGATCTGAATGGCCACTGAGGACAAAGAGTCCACTTACTTCATAGCACTGTAAGTTACCATTTGTTACCATGTAATTTCATTCGGTTTGAAAAACATAGAATAAAAAAACTAGTGTTCTATGCACCTCATATTTGAAATGATTCTTGATAAATTAGTGGAATGCTACAAGGATTATCTTCTTGTCAAATCTTTACAGTGTCAGGACCATCTCTGATATCTTTTTAAAGTTTTCGGCTTCCTCCACTCTCACCATCTGAAAATGAACCCCTTGATGTGTTCCTTCGGTGTTTCCTATAGAATGTTTATAGGCATTGTCATTAGATATGGAGTCATCAAGATCATTCCAAATAAGATCAAATACTTCATTCAAATAACTCCATTGAGAAACATTCAAGAGCTCTGATGCTTTCAAGGACACTTTTCCTACATACCCCGAATCATTACGAAGGTGGTAGGAAAGTGTTAGAACATTTTTCAGCACATGAAAAAAGGTTACATCTAACAGTGGCATGATTTATTTCAAACTACCTTTGTGGAAATCTAACAGCATTATATTCAACCTCTAGTTTTGATGCCACCCATCTCTGGTAATCCACGGTTCCTTTATGTAACTTCCATAGAAAGATCCCTTAGTTACCATATAACTCATAAGAATAATTAATGGACATATAATAGTTTATACTATCTTATTCGAATGCTCCTGGAAACCAAGACTAGTTATTTATCTATTGAGAAGAGCATACTCACACTAGTTTTTATAGTGCAGACGATGTGATAGTACTTGCAGCACCCTGATATACAGCCAGTGTCTAGTATGGACCTACAGAAGTATATTTGAAGCCGCCCTATATTGATAGGCCATCCATATTGGTAGGCAGTGATCCTTCAGTAGACAGACATCATATTCATTCTGTAGAAACCTATCAAGGGTTGGGCATCAACAGATTTTCATGCCACCCATCCAGCCCCCGTAGAGAAGTCTATGGATATTGACATCCCAGATGAGGCCACTCTATTAGTTTATTAGGCTATTCCATGTTGGTAGATTCACTTCGATCACACTGCATAGAGCCCCTCTGGTAGAAGGTTCAAAGAACTAGAATCAATAGGGTAGGCTTGGGTATCATTTTCATTATGCCCATACATGGTTTATTTCCCTAGGTGTTCTTCCAAAAGGTTTCACCAACATCAATGCATAATTTCATGATCTCATCACTAGTTTCGAGTTGGAATTTTAGATTGATGTTCCAGACCTATATGTGAAGGGGGACTTTGAGGTAATCATCAAGAAATTCAATGGTTACTACATAGTCAGAAAGCCATAGCTCATTCTCTTGTTAGAGTGCTCTCTCCAGCTGATGTCCCAACTCACTTTTTCCACGAGGTTAGTTACATCTAGAGGTCATAAAATGGAAGAGTCGATGCCTTGGATAAACATTCCATATCTCTTGTAGAGCATGACCAGAATGACTTGTTTATCAACGTGGTACATCGAAGAGTCATCACTCCTGCCACACTAGGTGATGATGACAACCGACAGGTAAGCTATCTTATCATTGATGCCTCTTCATCAAGACCTCCAGATCTTCCTTCTATTGTAGATGAAACCCCTGTCTAGACGACTCCCTTTTTTAATACCTCCATTTATAAATATCCCAACAAACATTGATGAACGTGAGAAAATCCATCAGTGTGTAGTGAAATTCATCCTCTAGAGTGGTCCCACCCTCCAATATATCCACTAAAAATGTGGGTTTGATTGAGTGATTATATGTTGCATTCAAGGAGGTGATATCTCCCTTGTTATAGATGAATTCCAAGATAGATCCTATCGATCTCATCAGACTGGGTCAAAACACTTCCACCAAATCTGAAGGTTTGACTAATTCTGGCCCACTATGGTCAACGATTGTATTGAGTTCTCCAAGAGGTGTCATGCGTGTCATATACATGCCAAATTTTTTAATTGGATACTGAAACCCCTCCAAACTACTAAGTACTCTTGGCCATTTGGATCATGGGGGATTGATGTCGTGGGGCTATATCAACCAGCAATAGCTCACCAGTGTAGGTTCATTCTTACCACCATAGATTTCTTTTCCAAGTGGGCATAAGCAGTTTTGATCAAGGAAGTCAAGGCTTGCTCTATCATTCATTTCATGAATTCCAACACCATACATTGATTCGAAGTCCATCACATCGTCCTCATTGATAGCGTCATCAATATTCAAGAAGCTGAGGTAATGAAATTGTACGCTAAGTACAATATTTAGTCCAATCACACCTCACTCTATCATGAATAGGAAAATAGGAAGGTCATGGAATTCAACAAGACCCTATATATCATTTTTTAAATGATGGTTGGAAAAAATAAAAAGAATTGGCTATAAAAGATCCACAATGCTATTTGGGATTATTGGATGATGACTCATTACTATACCCCAGTGACCACATATTCCCTAGTGTATAGAGCAGAGGTTGTACTACCCACATATATATATATATATTGTTACGGTCACTCTGCATGTCTATTTATGATTAAAAAATGTTTCTTAGAATCATAGATGTGCATTTGGCTGAGCTAGAATCCTTAAAAAGGAATTGGCTCCAAGCCCTGCACAATTGGGAGAGACACCAGAACAAGATATCCTGGTATTTCAATAATAATTTTCTCCCCCACTCCTCCCTTCAGTGGGACATGGTATGGTCCCTAAAAATGATGATACCCAGTAGGAAACCACCCAAGATTATGCCCATGTTGGAGGGACCATATGTCATTCACAAGGTTTAACCAAACAATGCATATTTTTTATCACCATTGATTGGGAGCGTATAACTTCTCACACCAATCCGAAATTCCTCCAGAAGTACTTCACTTGAGGATCCCTCCAATCCCACATGATGTAAAATTGCTTCGTCTGGGCTGCAGGACATAAAATTTCCCAACATCATCATCCTGCATGATGATAATGTACATCAGATGTCCTTCATGACATTAAACTACAAGACAAATACTCTTTTATTTCATTATAAATTATGTGAAATTGTTTCCATTCATCCTTACCATATTATGTTAAACCACACAAAAAATTTAGAATTACACGTGGCTTGATTTATGCCTTCACAAGATAAGTAAGAATGCCCGTATGTTTTTTCCCTGGGTCTAGACCCAAGTTTCTCCACTTTTTTACTCACGAACTAAGGTTTCCTCCAAAGTTCATGGTGCGTATGAGACCTCTTTAGTCCTCATTCATGTTAGTTTTTCAACTACCACATTACGTATCCCCTTTTATGCATCTCCCCCTTTACCATTTTTCCATACCATGTGACATTAAACTACATGACATTTTAGGACAATGTGTGGATTAATTCCAACCCTTATGGTATATGTTGGAACTCACTAACCATTTTTTCCCAGTTCAATATGTAAATTCACAATTTTATTTCATATTTACAATATCTTTCCCATGATGTTTCATGGGAGCATGTGGTCTGGTATGATACCTTCTTGTTCCTCATTCACACGAGATTTTTAATAGTCACGCCTTGTACCTCCCCCTAAGAACACTGCCTATAATCGTCCTTACCACACAACGTTAAATAGAATGAAATTCCTGAACTACATGTGGCTTGATTCTTTCCCTCACAGGATATTTATAAATGCCCAAAATGTTTTTCTTTGTGTATATACAAAGGATCATCAACCCAATTTCCTCTTTTATTACTCATTTTTTAGAGTCATTTGTCTTTCATAGAGTCTGTCGACCTCTACTATGACTCATCGATGCAAAAAAATGAACTATTGTCTAAGGAATAGATTGTTGGATTCTTCTGGGAAATTCATTCATTCAGTTTACATGACATACATGCCCCTTTTTGGGCATCCATCATCTTTCACATCTGAAAGGACACTAGAATGGTATTAATGCTCAACATCTTGGATCAACTACCATTTTGGGCCCACATCCCATAGATCTTGGACCACATTTTGAGCTAGGTTTCATATTTCAGATACGATCATCAGCTGGCCCTCAGGTGTTTGTTCCCGTCCCATGAAACACGATATGGATACAATGCCTCAAACATAGTTAGAATTTATCATTCACCATTATGAAACAATCATTGCATCCCAAATATTGGTCTCATAATTCAATGTCCTTATAAATTCCTTAGGTATGTACGGAACTTCAATAATCTCAGTTCCATCCCTCTGTGAACCTTTACATATTGAGTGGGAATACTAGTGTTATGGGGATTCCTTTGACTCCACACCTCAGGTCCCCTATTGTGTACTTCTGTGTGCAGTAAAGATATTTTACACCACTTTTTTTCCACACCAATAATGGATTAAATGGTATATGGTGGGTCCTTAATAATGATTATACATTCATGGAAGAGTCACACACCTAATAGTCCAAACTCTATGAATGTAAACTAATATCATTAGTGACTAAGTCCTTGTGACATTATACTATGTAACAAATTTGATTTTCCTCATTTTGTATGATGTAGCCCCATTTGGCATTCTACACTTTCCACACCAACCTTTAAATAACCGCATTTGGATTGATTGCCATCCTTATGGGATATGTAGCAACACCCGAACATTTTTTAATACGGTGTAGCCCCATGTTCGTTAACCTCATTGACCCTTTGGACACAACTACGATCCAAACACTATGAAATTAAACTATGATCCCCTAGTTTGTGTAACCAGAATTATAATTATTGAACTAGGTCTGTATAGCCTCACCTTAAACTTTATGCAATATCTTGGTCACATGACCTTAAACTATTCCAAGTATCATCTCCACCGTATGACTCAATACTATGTGCTCACCATTAACCTTTTCTTGGTGTAAAACTACAAGATATTCTAGGCTCTCACTAAATAGATCATGTCCTAATGGAGGATTCATCCTAGTGAAGATTGATATGCTAACCTAATGTGATTTAATAATGGTTGTGTGATTTATAGACTGTTGGATTCCATTTAGACATACAATCATTCCATACCACGCTATTTGTTCCCTTTGTGGATCCACATCACCTATATTGTAAAAAGGAACCCCTATAAAGTGTGGATGCTCAACCTTAAGGCTCACCTACTGTCATGGGACAATGTTCTAGGATATATTGGATGTCACTAAGAATTTTTCCTTGTTTTTCAAATATAGTAAATGATTTTCCCTTGTTTATGTTCCCCAATTTGAGTCTAACATGATATGGATGTTGTGTTTCAAATACGATCAGTTTTTATCATCCATCATCATACCGCTCCCACTATTTTATGAATTTTGGGTACCCATATTCACTATCCTCATTACTATTTTTTTGATTGATTATAATTCCCTTGGAGTTACCCCGCTCGTTCTCTAGAGCATGGTGG
This sequence comes from Viscum album, assembly GCA_963277665.1. Classification (NCBI taxonomy): domain Eukaryota; kingdom Viridiplantae; phylum Streptophyta; class Magnoliopsida; order Santalales; family Viscaceae; genus Viscum; species Viscum album. The sequence goes on from OY728137.1 coordinate 1,757,629,082, forward strand.
GAAAGGAATGTTGTTCATTCTGAGATCCTTATCCTGAAGTCACAACCCCTCCCTCAGCCCAGATATTATGGGTGGTTAGTCGATGATAGTATACTCAATGTATTCAACATTTATATTGAAATATTTTACAAAAAGAGGATAATTTTGTGGTTATCAATTGTTTCATACACTAAGTATAAACCACGTGAGATTAGGGATTAATCATTGATTTCTGATAAGTTATGATTGAGACACATCGATTAAATAAGTTAAGAAAACAATAAATCCATGCACACAGATCAGAATAAAAAATGAGGATGAAGATATGATTAATGTGTTTGGACAAAACATGAACCTTGTGGTTCATCCACTTCAATGGATGGATTTAGTTTCACCAATTTATAATTTGTAGAATCCAAGGTTTCATCCATCTCCCTAAGCTCCCCTTCTTCATCAGAAACCATAGACCAAAGCTCATCAGCCAAAATATGCATTCATTTTTGAATATCGTAGTGTTCATACACTTGACAGATCTCATACACTTCTTTCTCCTGAGCTTCCTCTAGCCAGGATTTTATTAGTTCAATAAGTTTTTATTGGTTTGCGAAGAATGTGTCTCACTAGTTCGTTTTCTCATCAAGGTGTCAGAGTTACTGTTTATCCTCATAGAAATTCTAGATATTTTCAAATTTATCCTGACACCTGGAAGAATCTAAATTTTGGATGATCTCCCACATATTTTTAGGAAGATATTCACAGATCATCATATGGAGATAGAAATCCACCACCCCTTCGACAAAAGGGAAACACAGCCATGTTCGAAGGGATTCCATATGACTCATCCATTCTTCCTTTAGGAGGAAAAGGAAGAATTTGATCAAATTTCATGCCTTGTGACACATCATAAAGCTCTCCTCAAATGCATCAGGATCATTATCATCCATATTTTCAAGATCTATAGGTCTATATTCACAAAAAATGGCCAGTAGCTCAGCACTATGGTCTTCCTCAACATCCATTTCAAAGGACTGGGATCTATAACATTAGGGTGACCCTCATTTCTAATTTAGTCTTATTATACACCCTCACTAGCATCAGGTTCTGCTCTGGAAGTGACTTCACTTGTATCCTCCCCATACTATGCGTTGGATGATAAATAAGGGTTAGTTTGGATGATCAGCTATTCCGGAGTAGGTGAAACCATGAAAAAAGCTCCCACGGATGTCCCAGAATCTTTAATTTTTTGAACTTGTAGTCTTATGAGAGTTGTGTAGAATGAATAAATCAGGTAGCTAATTGATCTAATAACAAACATGGTTTTGTGGAAACATTTACTTAAAAGTTATTAGTGCAGTCGAATCAAGTGAATGTGTTATCTTAGGGACTTTCTTCATAAGAGATCCCTTAGTGCTAGTTAATTCAATAACTGGGGCCATCGATTTATGTGCAGCGGGGATGACCCAATATTCTAAGGTTATCACTCCAACTCCTTTTTCTACTTTAGTAATGATTGGTACTCCACCTCTCCAAGCCCCAGATGGGGGTTTTTGGATTTTTCCTTCCATGTCCATCGATACATCTCCCCTGCAGCGGGAGCTTCGTGATCACCACTACCAATTTTTTCCTAAATAGGACAGAGTGTGGTCTATGAATTGGATTTATGGGAATAAAAGGGACCAAGAGAGATATGTGTGAAAATTCACTTCAATATGTTTGTCATGTTCTTCATCAGATCCTGCATTTTCGCTTATCTCATGTGGGATCCTCTACTAGGCTACTGTCCCCCAATGTCCCTCACCTCTAGTCTCATCGTCTTTCACTATAGTTATTTAGTTGTCACAAATTGTCACAGTTTTATTCAAGAGGACCATAAAGATAAGAAATTGGTTTCAGTGGTCTGCTCCAGGAGATACCTCAATTGGTTCTTAGGGGACTCTCTAGATGGATGACAAGGTCACCTACAGGACCAACCCTCTTCTAAAAGAAGAGGCGTGACCACACCGTACGAAAGTCCATCCACTAATGTTCTTTCTTGGGCCACCCTAGATGCCTATATTTCTTCTGGCCTTGCCTCCCCATCAGCACCTTATCCACTCTCTCTTCATCCAGTATCTATGCTCGCTATCTCGATATTCCGAATGTGTTTCTGTATAATTGCCTTTGGATATGTCACCACCCAGTGTTCATCATACTCTTTTGATAGGCTGACATCGACATCCATGGGGATGGGGAGGGGAGGTAATGATATCACCGAAACCAAATGATTTTATCGAGAGCCAAAATTGGTGAAGGTGTATGGGTTTCTCTCTTCCTAATTATCTGTATACACTTTTTTATAATTTGTTTCGGGCACACAAAATGTCTGGAAAACTGTGAAGGAACGCAGGGTTTTCATGGGACTTCCCCATAAAACTAGGACACTAGTACACTGCCCCTGAAACTATACATGTACTACATCTTGTCTATCAATCCTCACATGTCATCCACCATTTTACTGACCAGTGGTTTAAATGGGTGGAGTTTGACTTTTATGTGAATACTGATTCTGAGCATAATTCCCTTCTCATTAAGAATTCGTTGTCGAACCCTAGAAATGTTTAGTAGATATGGTCGCAAGCCTTCTTTGGAATGAGATATGTTGTTCAGGAAATCATACCATCCACTGTGAGATATGACCCAAACATGGAGGATATAAAATGGTCCACAGATTCTCTAGGGCATACTTCTTCTTGAGATGTGACCCAGAATGTTGTAAAACCTGGCTAACATAGGCACTTCTAGGTTGACCATGTGGTTGGCTGCCATGATACTGACCATTAGAAATGTCCTTGGATGGACCCCATCCACGTGTAACTCACTGGATGTAGCCACATGCTCCGGAAGGTAGCGAGGAACCAAGGGTATCTCACATATGGGTCCCGACGTTTGTTCACACTAAAGCCCCATGATTGGTACTCACCTACTTCTAGAACAAAATAGTATGATCCTTCCTTTCCCCTATGCGATGTGGTCAAAAATTGTTTCCATCACCTAAGAATCATCACATTATGGTCCCTACTGAGAAAAAAGATTAACCATGCTAGATAGGATATATCCTTCTGGATGTGCGTGATCTTCAGCCTCTCCTTTTACAGCTCCAAGAGATGCTATGTCAGAATTGGGGATTACACCCTGTCTCCCCAGACATTCTCTGTCGATAAGAAATTATTGTATTGGAACCATTATAGAGGGATTCCCCCAATGTAGTGGATGTACCAACGTCTAATATTGTCCTCCCCATGATGAATATGGAATGTATTTGAATCAGGAGACTACCGGCTAAACAATGCATGCACCAGGTCTTTATGGTTATAGAAATGGAATTGTGATGTCCAAACGACCTCAAATAGCCGGATGTGTCAAACCTACACACAAAACTCCACACATGTCTAGTGTACCTAGTACGCACATTCCCATTCTCTAAAAAAGTTTCTTCCAGACCTCATGTCCCAATATTTCTTATGACCCTTAGTTTTATTAATGATACTTCTCTTGAAAGTGTTGACATAATGGGCATGAATATAATCATCAACTAGTTCACCCCATATGTATATTTTTTTTGGATTAAAGATATAAAAATCCATATCCCTAGTTTCCTTGTTGGGGTGAAAGTTGTTGTTAATGTTGAACTAAAAAAGGTTAACCCCTCACCCATTACCCATGACCGTAGCGAATTGGTTTCAAAACATAAAATCATTTCCTCCCCCAGAATAGTAAAATTATGTATCAGGATGCTATCACTCAGTATATAATACTTTTGAGCCTATTTTATCATGCCTAATAGAATTCGGATATCCAATATCACCCTTCTCACATGACGAATTATGAGGGTTTGCACCATCCCGTCCCTATGTGCAGCATAAGCCGCCTACAAAGGCTCCCTCTAAGGATAGGTCTATTCTCCGACCATCTCATTGACGTAATGCATGAATGAATGGATTTTGATGAACGATGTTGTTTTGGAATAAAATAAAGATGGATTCATGTAAGATTGACAATAACCATGCAAGAAATTCTAGATAAATCAAATTGCACAACATCCTGTGGTTGCGAGTAAGGCACCAACTAAATTTAAGAGATTTTTCATATAATGAAGGAACATTCACATATGAGAGAAGATCAACAATTATACGGAATGTCAAGGTATAATTATTTGTTCCCCCGATATATTTATAGGCACATAATAGTTATTTCATGTGCACTCAAGGCACATTATTCGCCAAGTCGGCCGTTTTTTTCACACCATTAAAAACATATTATGCTCATTGGCATTACCCTTGGAACCATAACATCTATTTCTATTCAAGCTCAGATTATGAGTGGTGGGTGGAAATTTTTGGTGCTTAATTTTTCTTGAGGACATGTATTGATGTATTTATTGGACCCAAATTCATATATTGATTCCATTAATAAACTCGAGTACCCCAAGGTATCTGTGGACATGCTTTGAAGCATGCATGCAAGAGTGGAATCCGCGCGCAAGCAACATGAGTTCCTGATACCAATTGTAATGGAATATTTCAATTTTGGATCCAGAAAATATCTAATTATTTGGGCTATCAAATCCATGTAAGTGAAAAAAAGTACATATCAACACACAAAACTCTTACGCACCCAATACTCCATCAATTGGCCCCTTCCACACTGACCTACTAGTGTTCTACAATAGATATTTTCACCTATAAATAGAGGGGTAACTCCACCATAAAATGAAAAATTATCTTGAAGATGAATAGTCTCCCACATTAACATAAAATTAATCATTTTTTGATAGTTTGAAAGTTATCATGTCATTTTACTAGATCTTGCATGACAGGTCTCCCATGGTCCCCTCTACGAGCGTCCCCACTAGGGCATTACCATAAAAATTGTTCATTTTTCCAAGTCAAGTGCACACAAAAGATCCATGTTCTAGGCATGGTATACCCTTGTAAAACACATCTTGTGTTCATACCCCTTCCATTTACATGATTTTCTACAAGCATGCGCACAACCATTGACTTTGCATACAATCATTCAATCTTGTGAATGCCCCTAAAATTGTGATCCTTGTTTTGTATCCATTATAAGAAACTATGTTTGAGATCCCCTTGCATGAAACATCCATATTTTTAATGAACCTCTTCCAAACTACCCTGAAGGATTGTGTGTAGTGTTTTCCAGGTTAGTCGAGTAGTGCTCCATGTTGCATTTCCTTACATCATGCCTCTTCACATAGGTAATCTTATAGCTATTGCTTCTTTTCAAATCTTCTCAGGCATGGAATCCTATATCAACCACTCCTCCACATCATTAACACCTTTCATTTCTTTCACCTTCCCTTCCCCAACACAGTGGTTGTTACAAATCATATATGTCCCAATGTTGAGGAGCGAGTCCCCATCTTCTGAGCTACAAGATATTAAACTGCCAAGCACCCCTCATCCTCAAAACATGATGTTATACTGTTATCACTTCATATGTGATAGGCCTAATAGGACCATGGAGGTTATGGGACCAGGAGTCTTTATCTTCCTACATTTTCCATATTCCATCTCATTCCCTTTACACTTTGTAGTAATTTACACCTCAAGCAGTCTCCATCTAATCCCAAACATACCACGATAGGGTGTTACCTATAAGATGGACATATCCTTCTCATGAATTGGGTCATATTCCTCATGATTTCCTACTAGAGTAAGTCCCAATATTCATAATTACTTGTGACCTCATGTTTTATGAAATGATCGTTAGATCATCCACTCCCTCTTGTTTCTCACACTGATAATGAGTCAACTGGGATTAAAGAAAGAGATAGTCATGAAATCCTCTTTGGCTACATACCATGCATAATCCCATGCCCCTTTTTTCTTCAAAATTATAGGGACCTTTATCCTAGTCTTCCATAAGGTACATAGGAATCATATTCTATGTTCAATCGCATCATCCATATTTCTCAACCACCTCACATCAGTTCAAATTCATCCTACATGACATTAAATTGTGGGCTCATTTATTTTCTTGAACTATGCGGGTTTTGATCCCTATATTCTATACAAATTACTTAGGAAGCCTACATGATGTTCAACATTAATCAATGATAAACTCTCATTCTCCCTTATATTGGCGTACCATCCTGATGTGACGTCGTACCTTTTTGGGACACATCAATTTGATCTACCTCCCTATGGTGTCTCGATCCTTCAAGATGGGATGTTAACGATGTGTAAGCCCCATCGTGTCGAAGGGTTGCTTTCGTTTGTGTAAACCCCAACCACATGTCCCAAGAAGCTGACTATGCATAATCCCAACACATCATACCCCTCCAACCACGGGTTTCCCTCTTGTAAGGGGCTCTAAACCAGGCGTAGGCCTTGACATGTCTCCAGGTTTCTTTTCCTTGTGTATACCTTGATTCTATGCCCCATCCTAAGCTACATGGACTCTAATCCCCATATTCTACAAATGGAATGTTGAAATACTCCCTATAGTTCAAGTCCATCCAACATTTTCCATTCTGGTCTCTCCCTTGAGCGTTTGTATTTTGGAAAGATCATTCCCTAGCCTAAGGGTTCTACTTCTTTTAGGTCCCCATCCATGCACCCATTTTCACAATCCACCTCCTTAGGTTTCTCATTTACCCATACAGAACTATGTGGAATTTGATTCCCAACCAACGAGATATTTAGGAAACCTCCCTGAGGTTCAAGACCAAGGCCATCATATTGATGTCTGTTCTATATACTACATCATCACCCTCCAAAAAATCGTACATATCCATCATGATCCTCATCTGGACCACCACAACCTGGTTTGATTAGAACATCAATCATTTCTACACCTTAGTGCCACTCGGGAAGCTAAACATGCAAATCGCCAGTGATCTACTCCATCACCTTGCCCTTATCATGACAAGATCATCCATCCCATTTCTTCTTTTTGTAGCACCTAGGATGATAACCAAATTTAATCCAAAAATTAATATTTCAATATATGTGGTTTTTGATCCATTTATTCTACACAATGTACTTACGAAGCATCATTGTCCCTTGGTGTTCCCCCTTTAGGGGCCTACTTTCTTTGATCCACCCTTTGTGAGGTCCAAATCAGACTTTACGGTGTGATATCTTTCCTTTTTAAGACACTCTATACTAGATCCATTTTCACTGGGCATCTTGATCCATCCATCCTGCAAACCTTCATCATACACCCTCATAGGGATGTACCAACATGATCTACTCTCATCAGTGTTCTGATCAGTCTGATCAGTCTCCTCATGAAAATAAACTCACAGAATGCCTGTTGTTAAACATGGGAAGATGATGAAAACATCAAAGACATGCCGTTGGAATAAGACACCTCCTGGTCAATGTGGGAAGACTTGGGAATTTGTTCCATTGAGAAGCACATTATTGAGGAACAATATAGGCCTTTTAGGTTTCCAGTGTTAATAAATGCCACAGATGCCTCAGTGTGACTACTCCACTACCCAAATGTTTCCTACCTAACATGACCCCTATAATTTCATGAAAGAAGAATCACAGTAAACCAAAATCCATATAGAAATGGTACTGGGAATGAGTTTCACAAACAAAATTTTAATCTATAAGGGTGACCAAGACTAGGTGATCATTTATAGGGAAGAATCCCTAGAAGGTGAGAACAACTTCAAATCATCTCATTTAGATAAAATATAATACATATCTAAATAAGTGGTGAATTCTACCCTCATTTGGAAATTTGTAATACAGGACAATAGATGCTACCATCGCCATTGATGATGACATGAGGACGTGCGACCCGACAAAATTGTCAGAAACAATTACCAATTACACGATGTGTAGTTCAAAGGAAAAAAGCCATGTGATAATAAATCTATAACGTCTAGGGTTTATGTGTTAGGAAAAATATTATATGTCATGTGGACCCACCACACACGATGTGACTGATGGATGGAGCCTCGGCTTGTACCCTAGGGGTACAAACTTATAAACCTGAAAAGTCACATGGGCATGGCCAGAGTATATGGAAACGAAATAGTACATGGAATTGTAAATTTAAAAAATCATTGAATGAGTACCTGGGGGAATCCAAAAGTAAATAGGTGTGGTCTAGAATACTCTTACTTAGATTAGAGGTACAAACTGAGTTCAATTACAACCATTACATACCATGTATCCCAAAACAAACCAATCTTTATTTAGTTATAGACATTACAAGTGAGATAGAAAGACATGGGATGACCTATTGGATATAATACATGTTGTGTACACCAATTAAATTCCCCGTACATTATCATGGGATGGTTGAGTCTCTTTTATTATTTAGTGTGGAATAGTATTAGTTGTGTGTGTTCCCAAGGTTTAACCCCATGAGGGTGTAGTGGGGAATTACATATGTATTATAGGATGTGGTTCAATATTTTGTATTAGTCTTGGATAGTGCTTGAGAATTAATCCATGTAAATTCGTGTGGATGTATGAACCCATATCTTCTTTTCTGTTATGTTTTTCCTTTTCTGGTAGTTTTTGAAAAAAATAGGAAAATCCAGAAATTTTTGGAGTACATGCCTTGTACATTATGAGTACATGCCATGTACTTTGATGGACATGGAAGTCGTGTGTTGTCCGTTTCATGTCCACACACACGGCCGTGTAAGGGTGACTTGGTTTACGCCAAAAGTGGTGTACGGAAAAGGAAAGTACACGCAGTGTACTCCAGAAGTACACGCTGTGTATGTTATTTTTTTCATTAAGAGGACCAGGGTCACGTCTAATCCTTATTTCCGTCTTCTTCTTCACCAAATTCCATCCAGAGCATTCAAGGAGGCTGAATCATCTCTGAGCCGATGATCCGTCACCGGTTACCTGAATCGAACACTGTCAGTTGCAATAGAATCACATCGGTGAGTTCTTTGTTCATCTTTGTCCACGTTTCCTGATTCTTTATCATATGAGAGTTATCGTAGGTTGAACGTTTTATACGATTTTGCAGATATACTCCATTCTAGGCTGATTCACGAGCTGAGGTTCATGTATATCGACCTCCTATGATCTAGGTAGGTGGTTTGTTGCCTTATGTTGAATGGATATGAGTTTTTGTGCAAAAGTGTTGGATTCCAATGTTTCGGGTATCCTGGGTTAGGGATTTTGGTCCTATGGTTTAATTGGCATAGATTAATTGTTATCTTAAGTTTAATAGATAATAATATATGCTTGTTTTCGTGTTTAAGGATCACCCCATGGGCATTATCCTTATTTGGATGTTTATCGTCATTTGGCATAGTTTGCCTGTAAGGCAAACCCTATTGCAACTGCTAGTTTTCTTGTTATAACTGATTTCATGTGTTGACTACAGTTATAATGATTTTGATGAATTTTATGTTTTATCCAAGTAGTTTCTAAACATACATAGGGCTGCTGACAGTCAATTACGCATGACTGGACTGCTCAAGGCTGTGAGAACCTGGTGCAGGAGACCAAAGAGGGAATGGACGATTAAGTGCTTCCCTAGGGGGTCTGTTAGAATTAGTTTCGTACACATGACCAATGGTAATTGGACATTGTGCTACCTAAGAGTGTCCTTATTTTAGGCACGTATCGAGACCACAGGAGGAAGTAGACGTAAGATCTTCCTCATAGAGTCTGTAGCTATCATTTCAAGACCTCAGGGGAATCGACATGAGCGCTTCCCAGAGTGTATGTGCCCTTGTATGTTTACATGACTATAGGGGTATGCTAGTTTGAGCCACCCAGAGTGTCAGTGTGATTGTGGATTGTTTGGTTGGTTTAGATGAGTCTACCAATCCAAAGCACAAACTTGGATCTATTGGCCTGCTTGTTTGTTTAGGTAGTCTTTTGATTCCTACTGTGTTACATATTTACCTTGGAATAGAGATCTTTTCTAGATTTACTTGGTTGTTTAATTAAATGAATGAATTAATTGTTAAATTAATGTGAATGGTAATTGGTAGGATTGTTTACTTGTGTACTCATAGTTCATTACAACATTTACTTTCATTACTTCTGCTATATTACTCACTGACATTAGGGCACAGATCTTGGGGTGGTTGCATACTGGGATTAGTCTCACACCCTGTTTGGGTCCTGATTTTTGGCCCAAACAGGTTATATGGTTGCAAGTGTGGATAGGGATTGTGGCCCTTCTAATTCAGGAACATGATAGATGGTTGGAGCTGGAGAGCATTGGACCGAGCTTAGGCTTGCGATGCTGCTGGAGTTACTACTTACTTTTCTTACTTTGTTTCTCAGTTGTATTTCAGAACGTTGTTATGTTTACTGCTTTCATTAGATACTTGCACCAGTAGCACCATTATCATCATTACTATATATTCATTCCTTCCCCTGTTTTGTTCTAGTTATTGTATGTTGTTTACTGCTTCCGCTATCGACTGTTATTTCCATTCCCTTGTATAATTTACCAAATGAGGGAATAGTTTCCCCAATGACTCACCAAGTCCCTCACTGATAGTTGACAACCTCTGGTGTTTGGGGAAATTTGCTTGAGGTCATGTGGCGAACCGAGTATGGGGCACCAGTTGAGTGGATCCGGATACGGGTCATTACAATGTGGTATCAAAGGAGTTTCTTTTCTTTTCTATTGACTTATTGTTTTTCAAAATTATACAGGGATAGGATGGAATAGGTAAACGGTAAATAGCTATTCTTGGGAGTTCTATAACCCGTGTATATGGAAAAAGCCAGGTTACCTTGAATATTGCAATTTTCGAGTTTTGAAAATGTTATAGTTTAATAGACTTCACCATTGGGTGGTGAACTTATGATGTGCTGTTACTGTTTATATGTTTGTGGTTCTATTTTTTTGCAACCCGATGAGATGAGGGTATGCCATCTCATGCATCATATAAGCACTTGTTAGAATGTCACATGACATGCATTTTTCCATGCCATCTAAATTGCATTAGAAATTGCATTCTATTGTGATACAATTTGTGATAGACTATGCATGCTGTCGTGATAGCTACTATGATAGAATACCTTCTATGTTGATAGGGTATAGTTTGTTTAGAGATTCTTTATCATGGGTGCCAAAGTTTTGTCTTAGAGGTGTTATGGGCCCTCGAGGATCAGAATTTGGTGGATCGTGAGTTTTTTATACTGTTTACCTTATTGTGACTTGTTAAAGATTCCAAACTTTGATTCGCAGGGAGTATGGGCCTTAACAGACCAGAATTTTTCCCCTTAATGCTTGTTTTCTGTGTTTTTAGGGCTCCGGTGCAGTTCTAAGGCTACTCTCTAGAAAAAACTAGAATACACAGTGTTTACTTTATGAATACATGTCGTGTAGTCTATAACCGTGTTACTGACCGTGCAAGCAAGGTCATAGGGTTGTGGAAAATCATATAAGGACACACCATGTACTAGTTTATCATGCCGTGTATTATGAAATAGGTACCTCGACTGTGTCATGAACCACACAGGTTGTGTTATCTTTTTACATACACGCCCTGTCTGAATTTTACACACCGTGTAGTTTGATCTAGGTACTGGGCTATGTCACGAACAACACGAGTCGGTGTTCTCCTTTCTCATACATGTCGTGTCTTCCTGAAAAACGCCGTGTAGTTTCAGCCATGTACCCATCCGTGTAGCTAACCACATGGTCTGTTAGGAATCCTTAGTACACTCCATGTTCTTCTGGAACACGCCGTGTAGTGTGGCCTAGGTACACAGGCTGTGTCACTTATAACACGGGCCAGGTGAAGCTTTTTGTGTACATGTCGTGTGTACCTTATACACGTTGTGTAGTTTTTTCATAGGAGAGCCATGTGGCTTAACTGTGTAGAAGTACTCAGGCAGGGAAAGAGTATTCGGGTACACACTGTGTGTAGGGATAACACGCCATGTGTTTGGGGTGTTGCACAACCAGTTTGGAAAAAACACACGCCCATGTTAATGAATTAAGGGAACATGTTGTGTAGTCCTTATACACTCTGTGTAGTCATTCTTTGTAAATTTAGAATTCTTTTTTCCCATGTTCCCTTCTTATGCTCCTAGTAGTCAATTCCTGGTAATGTGATATCAAGTGTGCTTTTGACCTTACAGAGTCAGGGCACTGAGACCTCCTCTCGTTGCATGTCAAGAACTAGGCAGTGACCATACGCCTGATATGGTAGATCAGGGACTACCAGTAGTTCTGCCTATCGTTCTGAACATGAAACCTACAGTGATTCCAGACACTGGTGCCATCACTCAGTTCAGAGAGGGTTTCATGAGATTCATGTAGATCTTCCAGGGAGCTCAACATCCTGCCCCATCTATGGTAGAACTGATGTGGGTTTTCAGCGGCATCATCCTCCCACGTTCACAGGGGATGAATTACCACAGGGTGCGGGGTCATGGATAAAGCCATGCTATACATATTTGATCACCTAGAGATGCATCTGGATAGGATACCAAAGCCCGTGACTTATATGCTATGAGATTCCTAAAAAATATGGTGGGATGTGGTTTCACGGGCGGGGCACCAACAAGCTATGGATTGGGACGAGTTTCAGCGTACGTTCTATGACTACTTCTACCCGGCGACACTGAGGACTGACAGATCCATAGGGTTCATGAACCTATAGCTGGGTACTCTCACAATTATGGATTATTCCTATAACTACACATAGTTACAACATTTCACTCCAGTTTTGGGGAATGACGAGCTGTTTTTAGCGAGGATGTTTGAGGAAGGCCTCATACCGGACATCAGATCACAGGTGAATGTATTTTAGTTTACTTCTATTACTCTGATAGTCAACTAGGATCTTATCAAAGAGAGAAATATGAGAGATACTGGAGCTGTGGAATAGGGCGGTTCAACATTCAGTGCAGATTCATTTCAGATAGACAGCAAGAAGCTCCACCGAGAGTCTACGTGAGGTGACACGAGGAAGCATGCCATTTCTTCTGGTAGATGGGATCTTCTTTCTGAAAACCAAGTGGTGTTATATCAGTGTGTAAAAAGAGGGTATAAGAATCCTCAATTCCCGAGAGATCCATTGGAGTGCCAATCTTGCGGCAGGATGGGTCATCTATAGTGTTTTTTCAAGGTTTCCCTTGCAGCGGCTAGTGAAGGAGGATCGGTTTTGACTCTGCGTATAGGAGTAGGATTACCAGTTCTACAGCAGACTGGAGGATGGATTTCAACAGGTCATTCAGGCCATGGTAGAGGCCATGGACACAATGGTCAGGCTCAGGGAGGGTCAACTCAGGGATCTCAGGCTGCTACAATGGGCCGCGGTGCAAGCCAGACTTTTACAGTAGAGCAGATTTATCAGGAGCACGATCCTGGAACTTCTAAAGTTTGAGGTACAATTTTAGTAGCTTCAGTTTTATCCTCTGCACTTTTTGAAATAGGATATTCTCATAGCTTTATTTATGTTCATACTATATAAATCCTTAGACTTACTATTTATACTTCTGAGGATATGATGACTCTACACACTCCCTTCAGAATTAGAACTACTAGTGTGTATCAGTGCTTAGACTGTCCCCTTGAGGTTGGTGGGTGTCGTTTTTCGTGGACTCTCTATGTTTTGGAGATTATAGGCTATTATGTCATTCTCGAGATGGACTGGTTAGTTTCCTTCCAAGCCTTTGTCAATTTCTATCGTCTTAGGGTGAGTTTCACATCACCGGAGGGCGGATATTTTTTTGAAAAGGGAGAATGGGATGTCCCGGTGAGCAGAGCTAGACCAGAGCATCATGGGTTGGGCGGTGTTACGGCCTAGATTTCTAGCTTATATCTGGATGACCAGGGGAATTCTTAGATAGATTTCCCTCTAGTGGTTGATCACTTTCCAAATTTCTTTTCAGAAGACTTTCCAGGTTTGCCTCCAAAGCGAGAGGTAGACTTCTCTACTGAGTTTGTTCCAGGAGCAACACCAGTATCCATACCTCCTTATAGGATATCCACAACTAAGTTACAGGAGCTAAAGAAGCAGTTGGAGGAGTTTTAGGAAAAGGGTTTTATTTGACCCAATACTTCTTCTTGTGGTTCACCCATTCTATTTGTAAAGAAGGCAGATGGTACATTACAACTTTGTGTGGATTATTGGAAGCCAAACAAGTTGAAGGTCAAGAACTGATATACATTACCACGGATATATGATCTCTTTGATCATCTTTTAGGATCCAGGGTGTTCTCAAAGATCGACTTGAGATCCGTCTATCATCCGTTGCGTGTCAGACCATCTGATATACCTCTTACAGCCTTCCGGAGAAGGTATGGTCTGTATAAGTATTTGCTTATACCGTTCGGCCTCACAAAAACACCTACAGATTTAATGGAACTAATGAACCAAGTTTTCTATACATACATGGATTCTTTCGTGGTGGTTTTCATGGAAAATATTTTGGTGTACTCTCACACTCGACACGACCATGCTATCCATCTTAAGATCATTTTGAGTACACTGAGGGAGCATTTGTTATATTCTAAGCTCTTGAAGTGCCACTTTTGGATGGACCAGATTCACTTCCTAGGTCATGTAATATCAGAGATGGGAGTAATAGTAGACCCAGAGATGGTGAGGGTAGTAGTAACCCAGGAGCTACCAAATATTTTCTTCGATTTATGAAGTTTCTTCGGGCTGGATGGTTACTACAGGTGGTTTATACAGGACCTCTCACGCTTAGTAGCGCTGTTGAAGGGATTGACTAAGAAGGTGGTGTAGTTTGTTTGGACAAAAGACTGCGATTCAGCTTTTCAGTATTTAAATGGGAGATTGACTTCAGTACTGATTATAGTTTTACCAGAGATGGGCAAGAGTTATACAGTTTTTTGTGATGCATCTAGCATCGGGGTTGGAGCAGTGCTTATGCAAGAGGATGGTGTTATTGTATATGGATCTCGACAGTTGAGACCACATTAGAGGATTTATCATATGCATGACTTGGAGTTGGCTATAGTTGTTCATGCTTTGCATTGTTGGATACATTATCTTCTGGGAGAAAATTCTGTGGTATATAATAACAACAAGAGCCTCAAGTATATCTTCATGCAGCTTGACTTGAATATGAGACAACAAAGGTGGGTTGATTACCTACAATCTGTTGATTTGGAGCATGCTTATATGCCTGGGAAAGGAAAAGCTATGGCAGACGCACTGAGCAGGAGGGCACAGATTTAGACAGTTCAGGAGGCCAACAACGAGTGGCAGCTTATGGCTCTGTTTCCTAAGATGCATTTGGAGGTGCATGACAGACAGGGTCCGAATTTTCATTCTTATGTAGCTGTTAACTCTACCCTTTTTGACAGAGTTCAAATGAGGTAGCTATTAGATTCTGAAGTCCTAGTCATACGTGAAAGCATGTCAGGAGAGGACCCTCTTCCCGGGTGGACCGTAGGTGATGGTGAGATCTTGCGTTTCCAGGGACGCATATGGGTGCCAGAAGATATAAACAAGGAGATGATGTGAGACTTTCATTCCTCAATTCTGTCAGTTCATCCTAGAATCACCAAGATGTATCGTGATCTACACCGCTAGTATTGGTGGCCAGGTATGAGGAGGGATGTTGCTGGTTTTGTCATAAGGTGTTCCACCTGTCAGCAGGTGAAGTCGGAGCACCAACAACCAGCAGGGATTTTATATCTGCTACCCATTCCCTAGTGGAAGTGAAAGGATGTCGTGACAGTCTTCGTGACAGGGTTACTGAGATCACCTCGAGGGAATGATGCGGTATGGGTTTTCATTGACAAGCTCACGAAGGTTGCTCACTTCTTGCTAATTAAGGATACCTTCAGTGTTGATGATCTTGGATGGTTGTACATCCACGAGATTGTATGCATTCATGGGGTTTTGAGAACTGTCATTTCATATAGGGATTCCCACTTTATGTCACATTTCTGGAAAGGGATATAGAGGGATTTGGGTACACAGGTACTTCTAGGTATATTTTACTATCCCCGGAAAGATTTCCAGTCAGAGTGCACGATTCAGGTTCTAGAGGACTTGCTACGAGCATGCGTCCATGATTTTTGAGGTTCTTGGGAGAGTCATATACATCTAGTGGAGTTTTCCTAAAATAATAGTTTTCAAGAAACTATTCAGATGTCACCTTACAAGGCATTGTACGTTAGGCCATGCCGATCATCCTTGTGTTGGCTGGAGGTAGGAGAGGCAGCTATGCTGGGACATTGTCCTGTTCAGGATACCATAGAACAGGTGGAGTTGATTCAGAAAAGGATGGCTTCTATAAAATCTCGGCGGAAATCTTATGGTGATCAGTGGAGATGACCTTTGGAGTTCAAGGTCGGAGATCAAGTTTCCTATGTGTTACCATGAGGTTGGGACACAAGAGGATCAGGAGATAGGGTAATATTTCACTAAGATATGTCGAACCGTTTGAGTTTCTGGAGAGAGTCAGGCTGGTTTCTTATAGGCTGCAATTACCTCATAGGTACCAGGCTATGCACGACGTCTTCCATGTTTCTCAGCTTCGACGCTATTTCTCACATCAGTCTCATGTTTTTCAACTCGAGGAGGTTGAGCTGGAGCTGGATGCATTATTTGAGGAACACCTTATCAGGATTTTTGATCATAGTGCGAAGGTACTTCGGTGCCGGTATGTTCCTCTGGTACGGGTGCTATGGCAGCACGGCCGTGTATAGGACAAGACTTGGGAAATGGAGGTCGGTATGCGATCACAGTGGCCAGAGTTGTTTGAGGATTCTTATTTTCCACCTTGTTAAGGAAATTTGGGGATGAATTTCTTTAAGGGGGGATGTTTGTAAGAATTTGGATCTTCTTTTCAGGTATGTTTTTCTTTTTCTGGTAGTTTTTGAGAAATAGAGGAAAATCGTGAAATTATCGGAGTACCCGCCGTGTACTTTTTGAGTACATGTCGTGTACCTCGACGCCCCTAGAAGCTGTGTGGTGGCCATGTCATGGCCACACACATGGCTGTGTAAGGGTGACTTGGAGGCCACCTAAAGAGGAGTACAGAAAAGGCAAGTACAGGCCGTGTACTCCTGAAGTACATGTCGTGTTATTTTTTTCGTTAAGCGGATCGGGGACACATCTAATCCTTATTTCCATCTTCTTCTTTGCCAAATTCCATTCGGAGCATCCGTGGAGGCCGAATCTTCTCCGATCCACCGATCCGTCACCAGTTATCCGAATCGAACACCGTCAGTTGCAATAGAATCGCATCAGCGAGTTCTTGGTTATTCTTTGTCCACGTTTCTTGATTCTTTATCTTATGAGAGTTATCATAGTTTGAGCATTTTAGATGTTTTGGATGATCTACTCCATTCTAGACCAATTCATAGGCCGAGGTTCAAGTATATCGATCTCTCAGGATCGAGGTTGGTGGTTTGTTGCCTTGCGTTGAATGTCATTGAGTTTTTGTGCAAAAGTGTCGGATTCCCATGTTTCGGGTATCCCAGGTTAGGAATTTTGATCCTATTTTTTAATTTCCTTAGATTGCTTGTTAGATTAAAGTTAATTTATAATAACATATACTTGTTTTCATGTTTGAGGATCCCCCCATGGGTGTTATCTCTGGTTGGCTGTTTATCGCCGTTTGGCACTGTATGCCGGCAAGGAAAACCCTATTGCAATTTCTAGTTTGCTTATTATAACTGATTGCATGTGTTGCCTACTGTTTTAATGCTTTTTATGCATTGTATATTTTAGCCAAGTAGTTTCTAAACTTACTTAGGGCTACTGACAGTTGATTACACATGACTGGACTGCTCAGGGCTGTGAGAACCTGGTGCGGGAGACCAAAGTGGGAATAAACGATTAAGTACTTCCCTAGGGGGTCTGTAAGAATTAGTTTCATACGCAGAACATACGAGAATTGGAAATTGTTCTACCGCATAGTGTCCTTAGTTTACGCATATATCGAGACCATAGAATTAATTATATGTAAGATCTCCCTCAGAGAGTCTGTAGCTATCTTTGCAAGACCACAGGGGAATCGATATGAGTGCTTCCCATAGTGTTTGTGCCCTTGTATGTTTACTTGACTATAGGGGTCTGCTAGTTTGAGCCACCCAGAGAGTCAGTGTGATTGTGGATTGTTTGGTTAGTTTAGATGAGTATACCAATACAAAGCACAATCTTGGATCTATTGGCCTGCTTGTTTGTTTAGGTAGTCTTATGATGCCTGTTGTGTTACCTGTTTACCTTAGAATAGAGAGCTTTGCTAGATTTCCTTGGTTGTTTAATTAAATTAATGAATTAATTATTAAATGAATGTGAATGGTAATTGGTAGGATTGTTTACTTGTGTAATCCAAGTTCATTACTACATTTACTTTCATTACTTATGCTATATTACTCATTTACAGTAGGGCAAAGATCGTGTGGTGGTTTCCTACTTGGATTAGTCGCACACCCAATTTGGGTCCTGCTTTTCAGCCCAAACAGGTTATATGGTTGCAGGTGTGGATAAGGATTGTGGCACTTCTATTTCAGGTACATGATTTCTAGTTGGAGGTGGAGAGAATATGACCAATCTTAGGATTGCGATGCTGCTGGAATTACTGTTTACTTTTCGTACTTTGTTTCATAGTTTTATTTCAGCATGTTGTTTTGTTTGCAACTTTACATAGATACTTGTACCTGCTACATCATTATCATCATTACTATATATTCATTGCTTCCGCTATTTAGTTCCAATTATTGTATGTTGTTTACTGCTTCTGCTATCGACTTTTATTTCTTTCTCTTGTATACCTTACCAAATGTGGTCATAGTTTCCCAAATGACTCCCCAAGGCCCTCGCTGCTAGTTGGCAACCTCTGGAATTTGGGGAAATGCTCTTGAGGTCATGTGGTGAACTGGGTACAGGTCACTAGTTGAGTGGTTCCAGAGTCGGGTCATTACAGTAGAATCAATTATCATATCATCATATTCACTAGGCATGGTTTGAGGAATCATCATGAAGAACATATACAAGTGTACAATCCCCTATATATCGGCTTATGTGAAGTAGGGTCCAATTTACCAAAGAGTCCCTGAGTGAGATAACCTATATGTGTATCCTGATCATTGGAGTTAAAATGAGTAATTTATTAGTGATGGAAAATGAAGAATACCTATTAAAAAGTTCTACCAGCGATAACATGGATCATAGAGTGTGTTATCATCGAGGACAGTTATCTTGAATCATTTAGATTAATTATATAAATGGGAGAATGGTTGAGACTTATTTTGGAAATTGTGTCTAATATAAGTATATCTGGGTGTTTTTATTTCCATATATCATATTATCATTAAAACAATTTCATGATTATGAGATGAATAATCTCTTGAATCTTTATGTAGGGTAATTTCAGGGAGTCCTACTTGGTATTTTTTTAATCTTCCATAAATGGGATCTACCTACATGTATCATGTATTATGAAGAAGTCTATCCCTTTGATAATGTTCTAGGAGGACTATGAGTGGGTGGAGTAATGTGAGATTGAAAGTCTATGGTTCATTTCAGATGTTGAATTGGATATCATTCCCCTCATTCCTAGTAGGTTGGAAGCTTTGGTCAGTTTTTAGTGTTATATTTTCCCTTTTTTCATTCATTTACTTTTTTATACACTAATTTGGGATATATACTATAGAAGAATTATGGTATTAGTTGTGTTTTTTATTTTGGACATGTATGGGTATTTGGAGATGTGTGTATGTGAATAGGTACTTAGGTTAAGGACTCCAATTTGTGAGATATTTCTACTCAGTTCATTTCATCGAATCCTGATCTATTTGAGGTAGTAATGGGGTGTTAATCTCAGCCTACTGCCAGCCAGGTATTCAATGGTGGGTCACATTATGAATGACGAATGATATAATAGGTGGTTCATCTTGGGACAAGAGTTGGGATATTTTATTTATATGATATTGGTTTGGTAACTAAGAAAATTGTTCTAAATTTCTTCCAGTATGGATATCACTTTAGGGACTCCTATATTGGTTCTACAGCTAACATAACCATCACCAGTACATTGAAAACCTTCTTGTTGTCTTTGTACATATAGGAACTAGTTTTTTTGAAACCATTGGAACATGAATCATATTATTATGGGTTGTGGTTTTCATGTACTTCATGATTCATCTATATAGATACACTCTTTGATCATGGAACCTCATGATTTATTTTAGGATGGCTTCATGACAACAACCCTCATAGATTGCATCAAAGGATCATGATGATGTTCTTCCTAGTAAAGAGGCTTTGTATAGTGCCTTGTATAAGAGGTGGTACCTACATGTGAGTTTTCAGTCATTACTCCACATGTTAAGTATTAGTTTTCGTCGACAACAACGACGTAGGATGTGTTTAGGAAGAGAATAATTTCTAAGTTTCAATGGAAGTGAACTCTAAATTTTTAGTGTTTTCAATATTCCCTAAGAAGCTAAAGACTAGATATAGGCTATTACATGAGTTTTGTACCACGTAAGGACACCATAATACCAGATGGTGGTCCTAGGAGTGATTCTTATTTTGGGATTTGTAGGGAAATGTTGGATATTAGTGACTCACGAACATGATAAGACAAATCTCAATTAGATAGAGTTTGAGTGCGTATTTAGGGAGTAGTTAAATGTATCCATGATGTTAGAAGTGAACATATATTTTCTTCTAGATCATTAGTAGGGAAACATGACCATGGAAATGTATTATTTGATATTCGCCAACTTATCATGATACTTGTTATGTGGTTTGTGATCTATTATTTTTGGCATAGACCTTTATGTATGATGGACTCTAAAAAATCAGGGCTGGAGTGATATCACGTTGAATTTAATCCTATGATGGAGTGATTGAGTAGGATTTCTTACTCGAGAGACTTATTGGTGAGCAGAAACTAATAGTTGGTATTGTTTTTGGATACATAAGTTTTGAGATCTCTGTATCAATTAGATGATGGAAAACACAAGGAACCTAGCATGAAATATGCTTCAGAAGAAGGTTAATGAACAAAGGGTTTATAGTTAATGGAGCTTAGGATATTTGTAGTCAGTAGGAATAGAGGTCATGTCTCTCTTACGATGGTTATGGACATCTCAAAAGGGATTTTTAGACCTACCATGAATATTATAGATATATTTTCAATGGACTTACAAGCTAGAGACATTAATTGGAGGAAGGAGTTATGTCGGGTGGTGGTTGGGTTACAGAAGAAGGCATGGAAAATAGATGTTGAAGATAGTTTGACCTATTAACCCACTATCCCCATGTGGTCTATTCATGGATAAATGAGTTATTGGTTAGGGGTGAGGAAAACTATAGTTAGTGGAGGATTCCAACCTAGAGGCTCCTAGGATTATTGCATGTAAGATATGTGCCTTTTATAATTTAGAATTACTAATAGTAGACATATTTGTGATTTGGTATATTCCAACATCTTCTCTTGTTCAGGATGTATACATTCTAGTTGATCCCATGGATCTACACCTGTGCTGGGAGACTCCTACCATAGGGGATTCAATAATCACACAATTTTGTCAATAATTTGATCTGACTCTTGGAGGAGATAAATTCTTATGGGATCTCTTTTCATCAGTAACAAGGCCTTATGATATCATACTACATATGGAATGGTAATCCATAGTTCATTCCCAGATTGACTATTTTAGGTAGATAATATGGTTTTTTCAATGGTGAAGGATGGGTTAGAAGTAAATAATGTAAGAATAAGATGGGATCATTCATTAGAGGATAAAACTTATTACATATTATTTGGCTAGTATTAGCCATGTGGAAATGGATACTATGAGAATTAAGGTTTTAAAGTGGTGTATAAGTTCATGTAAATCTCTGCTATGCACATGATGGGCACACCTCCTCAATGAGGGATAGGAATTTGTGTAGACATGTTCCCAAGAAATGACTTATTATCCATTACAACATATCATATGGATACCAGAAATCATTTTGAGATAAAGGTGTATTTGGGGAATATGTTGAAGAAGGATTTTTTTAGAATGAGTGTTCCCATTAGGAATCCCTTGGTTTGTTCTTCAAGAACGATGATCGGTACATGGGGTTATTTTTGGATTACCATCTCTTGGAACAAGTGACAAGGGATAATATGTATCCACTATCAAGTATCAAATGACCCTTCTTCCAGTAGAGAGAGGTGAGAAGGTTCTCTGTGTTTTTCCATAGATCAAGTTATTTTCTTCTTTGAATATGATTACTTGATATATATAAGACTATATAATTATGTATCTATGTTCATTTTTAGTACTTGGTCATTCCTTTTGGAATGTAGGAATAAAAAAATAGTTGTCTTGGGACTCATAAACCATATATTTCAGCCATGCATAGACTAGTATGTGGTGGTCTTCACAGATGACATCCTAGTGTACTAGGTGTCCAAAGAGGGGTATACTAGAAAATTTAGGATGGTCCTCAACATACTCTTATAGAATGGAAATTATGAGATACACTAAAAGTGTCAGTTCTATATTCGATAGGTCCATGATCCAGAGTATGTCAACTCAACCGAGGGTGTGTAAGTGGACCCATTGACTGTTGATGTAGTCTTATTTTGGGATCTACCTAAGAGAGTGAAAGATGTATAGATCTACCTTGGGTTAATAGACCATTATAGGATATGCATGCTTGTTTTCTCAAGGATATCAACAAATCTGACTACATTTACTGAAAATTGTCATCCATTAATATGGACGGAGAGGTTCCAATAGGCTTTTCATTAGTTTTGGTAGAGGTAAACTATGAACCCCCCTTTTGAGATTATTATGGGTGTTGAGTACATAGTGTTCTTTGATTCCTCTAGAACCATGTGTTGATGTCTCAGGATGTATAGGAAGGTGGTGATAACATATAGTCCCCACAACTAAGACCACATGGTAATGAAATATCTTTCCAATTAACTAGAGATAGAAGTTGTAGTTGTCACCCTGAAGATGTGATGACATTACCTTATGGGTGAGATGTTTATCATCCATTCCTACCACAAGAGTCTCATTTATATCTTCTCATGAAAGTATGTTAACATGATATAATATTTATGGATAGAGTTACCCAATTATTAGGATTTCAAGATACTCTATACTATTGGGAAGTTAAATGTGGTGAAATATTCTCTTAGTAAGAGATATTGTTCACATTTGTTAACAGAGTTTTCAGAAAAATTAGCCTGAATGTATTTTCCTTAATGGGTGAGGATGATGAAACTTACCACCAATATATGGTTGTTAGCCCACAGCATCTAAAACATATTAGAAAGGATCATCAAAGTGGTACCTGGTATGTGAAATTTTGTATTTAGATATCCATTGGATGTGATCCTAATTGATTCTATGAAGGTGGGGAGTATGTTATCATTTTTAGGGGAAGAACAATGGTACCATTTATGTTGCATGAGAAGGATATGAAGGAGGTTCTAACATCCCCTTGACATTTCATCAATGTTTGGAAAATATGTACTTAGAATGTTGACATCAGTTATAATGGCCACAAGTCAACAATTATGTAGCATATTGTTTCTCCCAATGTCTCACTTATTTGTGGGTGAAGTGAGTGAACCATTTTCTAGTGGGTTTTGATAAGCCCCATGAGGTTACATTGTGTAAGTGGGATAATATATATATAAACTTTTTGAACATATTCCCATGAATATCTTCAAGACATGATGGATTATTGGTGATCATTGGCTAACTCACCAGGTTTTAACACATATAATATATTCAGGAGAAGAGTTTATTACAGATCTAAGGATGACTTTATGTATAAGTGATATTCATGATTCAAAGATTTCCCTTGATGATCATTTCATAACATCATTATATCTTCATGTCATAAATTTGGATAGAGTTATAGGAAGCGAATGGAACTCATTTATATTTGAACACAATGTTTCACCCCCAGACTACTATTCAGACTGAGCAAACCATTCGGGTGCCACATAACCTGCTATTGGGTTACATATTTTAATTATTTAATATTTTGGCGGATTACCAACCTCTAGTAGTGTTTTTATAAAACAAATTATATCATTCCACAATCGACAAGACACAACTGGAGGCCTTGCATGGAAGATGAAAATGGTCACCACATTGATAGACTAATCAATGTGATCCATCACACATTTTCCTAGAGTGGATGTAAGGGATGATGATAAAGGGGAAAATCATCCAAGAGAAGAAGGGAAATTCCTATATTTTTCAAAATTATTTTACGGATTGATATGGGGTCCTTTGGTGTATGAGGAGGGAGAATATTTGTTCCTAGAGTTCTCACATCGACATGGATTTCTATTAATTTTCAGGGATGACAAGTTATTTTCGATATACATTAGCCCTTTCTATATACATTATTGGATTTAAAATGTGGTGTTCCACATAGACCTACCATCGATGTAAGAATGGGTACATATTTTATTCAACTTGTAATATATGATGTGATTTTCTCAAGCCCCATCACATTATATCAACTATGGTAAGATAAAAATTGATAATGGTGTTACTGTTATATAGTATCTAATAAAGATTGAGGATCAATAAGATAATATTATCAATGGGGGAGGGATTGTTATGGTATGTGTCCACAACCAAAATGATAATCTTAAAGAGAGCACATAAGAGTAGGAGAACTAAAATTGCGTTCAATACCATTACATTTTTTGAGAATGATTTTTTCATTTCATGATGAATATCCTTGAGGGGAGAAGATTTAATGACTAATTTTTTTCTTTTAAGACTTTGGAATATATTAAGAAACATTTTCGATACTTGGCACTAAGTGAAAATGATATACATAGACCTATAGGGGCCTTATATACTAGAACAGATCAATTAGTTAATTATTATTATTTGAATATTTTATGTAAAATTTTTATGTTAAGAACTATGTTATGACATGATTATGAAAGCTAAATAGGCCCGATATAGATATAATATAAATATTATTATATTATATCTATATTGAAAAGGTCTTCAGGAATAATGAAAAAAATCATGAATTGAGTATTAAATCAAAAAATTTAGATAGGTGTTTAATCTCAAATGTAGGTTTTTCTCTAGGCATTGCATAATCCTAATATTCATGCATAAAATTTAGATAGGTGTTTAATCTCAAATGTAGGTTTTCCCCTAGTTTTTCCTTGATTCTAATCATGGAATTCATTAATGGTGTGGTTCGAAGGGATTTGATTCCCATGTGTATTGGTTGGCCAAAATCTAGCCATAGAAAGTTAAAACATTTGTTTAAACCATAAAAATGATTTTTAGGATATATTTTCAACATGATATATGGATTTGGAAACATGAGAAAAATATGTGTTATGGTTTGGGATTTATGAAAAAATACAGACTACACAGTGTCTAGTCCAAATAGAAAATGATGTATGGGACACTGACTATGGTGTCAAGGGTTATATTTTTATGAAAAATACCAAAAAAAATATCAAAAGTTGTAGGTGGTTCATTTTATACACTATGGGTACACATGCCAATATATAGATAGGCACATGGGTATAGAAAGAGTACACATAAATGGATCGGTTCTCAGACACAGCCAGGTACACTGTTATGTTAAGAGTACATGATCACAAACCAAAGTATATTTTCATGAGAAAGAGTGCATAGACTTATGCAGGTGGAATGTACCATTTCCTAGCTAGACAACTACACTCTTTGTAACCCAAGAGGACATGTCGTGTGAATAGCGAAAGACATTACACTTGGGGTGGAGAGACATGGGTGGACTCAGGGGAAATATTACACACCATGTACTCCTAGTACAATCCATGTACTTTTTCCAGGGTAGTTTGAGTACCACTGATTATATAGTTTGAACCAATTTCAATTGGGTGTGTTCCCATGATTAATTCTTTTGATAGTCTAGTGTGGAATTGTGTCTTGAGTATAGGATGTGATTCCATTTATAAGATGAGTCTCAAATAGCATTTTAGAATCACATTGTGTGGATTGGGGTGTGATATGATATCATTTAATCAACTCCATAAGTGGGATTTGAAGAATATTCATTACTAATTTATGTGAGGAAACAATCCCCTACTTAGTAGGTTATTCCAGGAAGGGCTAGGTATACACTATAGAAATTGGGTAAAATCTAGTATCTGTTTATAATGAAATTTGGAGTTCAATAAAGTGCTTATTTGATGAGGCTTGATGAAATATTAGATGTGACCCATCAGTGATAGAATTCTATGTAGAGTGAGTTTTTTTAGATGAATTTTACCATGGATTCTCTAAAGGAATCATATATCTAGAAGTACGGTTGAGACATATTTGAGGATTTCTTTTTGTTTTGTGTATATCTTATTGTTCCTAATTATATCTCGTATATTGATTAACATGAATTACTGGTTATGAGTTGACTACTATCTTTTCCCTTTTTTGGTGATTTGGGGGTGCCCTACCAGGTGTCACTATATCACCCATGCATAATAATTTCCTAAACATGTCATGTCTTATGGAGACGAAAATCCATATGATGGAGTCCTGATAGGACCATGAGTGGGTGGATAATAGTTAGATAGATTGAACGAGGTTCATGTCTAGTGTATTACTTGATATCATTCACCACCTTATTACCATGCTATAATATTTTAATAGTTTCCTTCGGATCATATTTGATCCATTATGTTTTCCAGTTAATTATTCATACTCTTTTCACAACCCGTCATTGGGGTCCGTGCTGTGACTACCCCAAGCCCACCTTCCATAGGCCAGGGGCTGGTGACTAGCACCAAAGGCATAAATACCTATGCTGGGAAGACATTGCCTCTATGAAAGTAAAAAAACACAACAGAGTAAGCAACAGGAAGTAAACTCAAAGTGAATACTGTATACAAAAAGTATTGCTGAAAGTAAAGGAGCTGAAAATACAAGACCAACAGTAAAGTACAGGTACAATGGAAAGAAAGTACAACTAAAAAAGGTACAACAACTAAAAAGGGAAGCTCCTGGAATTTCCACCGAGTATCCTACATGAAGGGTAGCAATAGATGTCCACCTCAGCACTCCACGTCTATCGGTCTGCTCTATTTACCGTCTTTCCATGTGGTCCGCCTCTGGGTACCGTCCAGTCCTGGCTCGCTCTCTGCCTCCGTCAACATTGTCTGTCGTCTACATCCAACACAACGAGGTTCGGGCGTAGCCCGTGCATGGGTGAGTATAAGGATACTCATTAGGGACCCCGAGACCCTCGAAGGTCTCCCAAGAATCCACAAAGGATAAACCACAAAATAATAATACAACCACGAAGTATCAACCAACCCTACTTAGGAATATTCTCATACATATACCTAAGTTATCAATCTCTGTTCGACTCCAACTCTCGAGTCCATGTATATCCTAGTCCACACAGGAAGTAAAGTCAATCACATTGATGATAATGATTGAAAGTCAAAAATCATCTCACACAAGTATACATCTTTTGTATAGCAATAGGGATGATCAGATATAGTCACTGCATCATCTAAGCTATCGAACTGACATAGGATACAAGGCTGGCTAAGCTGTCAGACCCACACATTATACAAGACCAGCTACTCTGTCGGACCCACATAGGATACAAGTACAAAGGTCAATACTATCAGACCCACATAGAATACAAGAACAGTAGTCATCGCCTTCGAACCCATGGAGGATCCCAATACAGAAGTCATCACTGTCGAACCCATGGAGGATCCCACTACAGTACTCGTTGCAGTCGCAACCAGCTCTAGGGTTCCCGCACACAACACGCTCGATTCTAGGAGGGTCCCTCCTCAAGCAAAGGTCTCGATACATAAACTATCACTATGTCTAGAGTTGATGTATCTCGAAGTTCTGACTCATCAAAAGAAACCAAACATGACATTCGGTGCGTCAATCAGACGCCCGGTCTGAGAGTTATTGGATTTTTTGTTCCATCGCCCTAGTTGGGATTACGTTGTTTCCAAACTCGGCTATTTTCCAAAGTTGTCTAAAACTCACTTAGAGTACCATGAACTAACCGTCTCATAATGAGGATCCTAGTTTTGCAGACGACGCGTCGTTCAGACGCGCGGTCCTGAAGATATCTATGTTTATGCGAAACGGGCCTGGCCTATCAAGCCTAGTGGGCTGGCGGGTCCGACCGACCCGGTTCGGTGGGTCCATCCCAGTTGGGGGGTCGGCCTGGCCCGGTGGGGAGCGGCCTGACCCAACACTGTGGCCTGGCCTGCGTGAGGGCGGCCCGACCCACGTGGTAGGCTGCCTGGCCCACGGCTGGCCGCAGCTCGGTCAGTTGGCTGAGCGGAGTGGGGGGTCGTGGCCCCCCGGTTTTCTGAAATGGCGGCGCCGAGCAGCGCTGCCCCTCCAGCCCAGCCTGACAAAGCCAGCCTATCTTCTTCGGAGTGAGCGGCCTGCACAGCGGGCTGCTATCCTCCCACGCGGCACCTTCAGGTGAAACAGATTCCTTCAACTCGGTCGGTTCGCCTGCCGAAGCGGCCCGCGGAGTTCGGGCCACAGTTCCTCAGCAGCGCTGCGCCGAGAGGCGCCGCGGTCTTCTTCTCGACCCTCCTAGTTGGCTGGTTCATCCAACAAGCGGCCCGCAGGTGCGGGCCACGGTCTTCCTGCAGCACGGCTCCAAGGAGGCACCGTGGTCCTCCAGCCCAGCTGACTACAACCGGCCTGTTTTCTTCGTCCGAGCAGCCAGCACTGCGAGCCACAGTTTCCTCCATGCGGCCAGTGCACGGTCGTTTCTTCTGGTTTCCATCACCTCTGGACGCCGACACCTCCAGTCGCCGCCTCCAAAATAATCAAGAACCAACCGAGGATCGTTATGCTGTGTTCGTTCGGCTCGCGCCCTCCGCATTAGATGATATCAAATGGCCGAAGACAATTACAAGTATTCATCAAGAACAAAATATAATTTTATTCATTTAAAATTATAAAAAACCCATACCTTAATTCCGATGCTCGCTTGTTGGTGTCGTGGGATGACTATTCGAAGGTGACATCAATTCGTTGACGTCGAGGTGCATCTGAGGAGGAAGTGTAGTCGACGTTCCTTGTGAGAGACTCTTACTCTCATGGCTTGGACGAAGATCGAAGAGGATCTCTTCATTATTCGCTGGAGAGAAAGAGCGTTCTTCGTGTTCTTCGGGGAAGGATGCTCTCTCCCTAATTCTCCGAAAGTTACTCCAAGAATATTTACCAAGCCAATATCAAAAAAGGCTCCCCCAATATTATATTACTGCCTTGCATTTCAAAAGGATTCAAATCCTTTCAATTTAATTAATGAAGTTATTAATTAGATGTGTTGGCACAATGAAGAGAAAAGGGAGGTGGAGAGTTCACCCAATTAAATGAAGGGTGGTGGCCTCATTAAATCAAAGGGGAGTCCATGAGTTTAATGGGGGTTCAATGAGTTATAAGAGGGTTAGGTGATCGTGTGGGCCCCACCACACAATATCCTCTCATGGGAGGTTATGTGGGTTGTGGGTCCTACCCCAACTTCCCTTTGTATAATTTAACCACCGCCTATATAATAAAAATATGTCTCACATATTTTTATTATTATATATTTTTTTAGAAACCCCAAATTATAACTTCCACTCCCGACCAAATGCAAATGCGGTAGAGGCCTCCTTAAGTGAATACCAGTGCTGCAAGTTCATCGCTGTCCTCAAATTTCAATTCCAAGCATTGGTTCAAATGATAGAAAAACTCTCACGTACGTTTACTAAACGTACCCAAAAAAACATTAGAAATTGATTCTGGGAACACCGGGCCTCAGAATCAGGCGCCGTCACAAACTGAAGACTCATATAATTTCAAAAAATTTAAGAAAAAAAAATTCCTTGAAATTTCCAGGTATTTACATTACCCTCCCCCTCAAGGATTTATGTCCCTGTAAAGCTACAACACACACTAGGGTAACAAATGGGGGTACTGAGCATGCATTTGAGCATCCCACTCCCATGTGCTCTCCTGGTGGTTCCCGTGCTTCCAAAAAATGCACACCAGAGGAATCAACCGTCCATGTAGGACCTACTCTAATCGATCCTCGATCTCCACTAGATCCTATGTGAAAGTTGCCCCATCATCGATGTCCAGCTCCCTGTGGTCGATGATGTGGGACAGGTCATGCACATTTCTCCTCAGCTGAGATACGTGGAAGTCATCGTGCACCCGATGCAACCGAGGTGGAAGGGCCAGGTGGTAAGCCACCTCGCCTACTCTGCTAAGGACCTGGAATGGACCGATAAAGCACGAAGATAACTTACCAGCTGGAACCTGGTGATTTTCCTTCACTCTCTGACAAGTGAGGCATCGAGAGACAAACTCTACTACTGCTTTCTTTATACCCATCCACCAATGTTGTCGTCTGAGGTCTTGATACATCTTCGCCACTCCTGCTGAGAGCATCTTCTACAAAGTTCCCCTTCCAAGGAGTATAGAATATCTCGAATTCATAGTCCTAGAGGAACTCGAGCCATCTCCACTGTCTCAGGTTCAGATCCTTCTGCGAGAAGATGTTCCTGATACTCTGGTGGTCATAGTAGACTACAAAACGCTCTCCCATAAGATAGTTCCACCACATATTCAAGGAAAAGACCACTGCTGCTAACTCCAGGTCATGGGTAGCGTAGTTCTGCTCATGGTGGATCAACTACCGTGAACCATAGGTGATCACTACTCGCTCCAGCATCATGACACACCTGAGTCCAGTCCTTGATGCGTCGTAGGAATCTATTTATCATACAAACTCCTCCAGTAGCCTCAAGATGGGAGCACTGGTCAATCTCTACCTTAGCTTCTGAAAGTTCTGGTAGCATCTATCTGACCACATGAAGGGTTGCCCCGTTCATCGTCAAAGCTGATAATGGGGCTGCAACTCTAGAGAAGTCCATCAAAAAAGTAAGTCTGGACGACTCCTGAGTGATCAAATGCACTCTCTTATGCATGATTCCATCCTGTACTGCCTATGTTTTCCGTTTATCCGACCAAGGAAAACCTCATCCCAACATTATAGATAAACCACAAACTTTTTTCCTAATATAGTCAATCTATGTATGAACTGTGGTTTCCCAGTCCATACCCAAATTAACGTCGTAAGGCCTCGACGCTTCCACTAAGAGGTTCCAACTGAAACTCTCTCCTCAAGGGTCAGATTACATCGTCGGCGTAAGTGTGATTATAGAGTCTCCTATGAAAGGAAACTCCATACGTGAGGGTCAATTAAATGGCTTAACTAGAAAATCTATGTCAAGGACAAGATTCATGGATCGAATGAATGATTGGTACCTATTTGTATTGATACGAAAACTAGTAGTAGACATAGACCGTACCTCAAATCAATCTGAGAGCCCTTGGGTCACACTCCTTGACAGCATGCAGCTACTCTCTTTCCCTTCCCTCCAGCTCCATGAGCCTAACGGGGACTACAATGGTGGGTGGTTTGTAACATGTCTAAATGTTCACCACCTCATGCTGCTCTCCTAGATCTGCTTCCACATATGCTGCCCTGCAGATTCATATGTTCTTAAAACTTCCCCTTCTCAAAACATTTTACACACTCAAGTCTCTAAGACTAACGCCAGTTTCATGATTTCCAACTGGAAACATTCACTGGCTATATCCACTCAGCCAATAAACATTCAATCACAATGGTTCTCTCTAGCACCCTAAAATAAGTAGGAATGCATAGAGGAAAAAGTGATGGCTCATATATCCTTAAACACACCTTGCTCAGAGGTCTGAGCTCTGTAGCACTAATCGTATCATTTTCATAAAGTACTAGGAATGTTCAGTAAGCCTCGATGAATACTCAGCTACCGACACGTCATCCTGACGAAACTGTATAAGCTCTAGAAAACTCTCAACCACCTCCTCAAGCCAGTCCTTAACCACCCATGGGTTGGGATCACCTCTGAACTTGAGGGATATCTGGTGCAGAAACACATCTAATGCACTAATCCTACAAGTGTCCTCTACCGATAATACTGGTAGTGTCTGCTGACCAACAAGAAGTGATATAGTTGGAACACTGCCCGAAGGCACCATCTCAAAAAACGGTCCAAGTACCAAAAATTCATCATTATGCGGACCATTCTCATGGTCACTCCCTGAAAAAGATTAGTATCTAAGATCAACATATTCTCTACTAGTGTCTCAACTAGGTGGAAAAATCTAGTAATCACCTCCATCCAGTCCTCTACTGTCTGGGAATCTGTCTCGCCTCAAAACCTCAAAGGCCTCTACTGGTGGAACTCGTGAAACACGCACAGTCATCATGCACCATCTGCCAGTGTGGATAGTGTCATCTGTTGCCCAAAAGGTGGTGGTACTTCTGGTACACCACCCGAAGGTGCCAACATAGTAATAGGGCCCTGCACCGTAGCCTTGTCACTCGGTGGGCCGTCATCATGTACTCTCTCTCAGGAATCCTGGATGGCTGTCTTCGTAGTAGAATCCTGATAAGGAACATGTGTGCCATGGTCAAAAAGTTATAAGTGGTGAGATGACTCAAAGTGACCACAATGTAAACTCTTGAAACACACACGCAATAAGTGTTTTTGTGCACTGAGTCAGAAATCAGAGGTCAGGGTCCTGGTGTATGGATACGTCGGCCGCCATAGTAACACTAGACTCCCTGGACCGAAAACCACACTCAATACTCTTAACACCATTTATTCATAGAAAAGAATGATCAAAGTCATGAGTTCTGCGGTAGAACCAACAACTTTGATACCAATTTTTCATGACCCGTCCTCGGGGCCTGTGCCGTGACTACCCCATTCCCGCCTTCCACAGGCCAGGGTATGGCGACTAGCACCAAATGCATAAATCCCTAAGCTGGGAAGACATTTCCATTATGAAAGTAAAAAAACACAACATAGTATACAATAGGAAGTAATATCTAAGTGACTATAGTATACAAAAAGTAGTGGTGAAAGTAAAGGGTCTGGAAATACAATCCCAACAGTAAAGTAGAGGTTCAACAGAAAGCATGTACAATTGAAAAATGGACAAAAGCTAAAAAGGGCTGCTCATGGATCATCCGAGGAGTATCCTACCTGAAGGGTAGGTACAAATGTCCAAATCAGAACTCCACGTCTATTGGTCTGCTCCATGTACCGTCTCTCCGTGTGGTCCACCTCCGGGTACAGTCTGGTCCTTGCTCTCTCTCTCTCTCCCTCCGTCAACACTGTCCGTCATCTGCATCCAACACAATGAGGCGCGGGCATAGCCCGTGCAGGGGTGAGTATAACGATACTCAGTAGGGACTCCGAGACCCCCTAAGGTCTCCCAGAATTCAAAAAGGATAAACCATAGAATAAATATACAACCATGAAGTATAAACCAACCAAACTTAGGTATATTCCCATACATATACCTAAGTTATCAATCTCAGTTCGGCTCCAAATCTCGAGTACAAGCATACCCAGTCCACACAGGAAGTAAAGTCAATAACATCAATGATAATGATTGAAAGACAAGAATCAGATATCAGAGGTATAAATCTTTTGTATAGCGATAGAGATTATCATATGTAGTCACTGATTCATGTAATCTATTGGACCCACACATGATACAAGACTAGCTAAGCTGTTGGACCCACAGATGATACAAGACCAGCTACTCTATCGGAACCACAATGATACAAGTAAAGAGGTCAATATTGTACGACCCAAAGAGGTTACAAGAACATTACTCTTCGCTGTTGAACCCACGGAGGAACCCAATATGGTAGCCATCATTGTCGAACCCATGGAGGATCCCCGTACAGTAGTCGTTGCAGTCACAGCTAGCTCTAGGGTTCCCGCACACATCACGCTCGATTCCGGGAGGATTTTCTCCTCGAGAAAAGGGGTTGAAACATCAAATATCATTAAGTTTAGTTTTGATGTATCAAGAAGTTCTGTCTCATCAGAATAAACCCAACGCAACTGACGACGGGTCAATCGGACGCCCGGTCTGAGATTTATTAGCTTTTCCTTTCTAGGGTACCATTTGGGATTACACTCGTTCCAAACCTGGCCATTTTCAAAAGTTTTCCAACACTGTCTTAGATTACTGCAAAAGGAACATCTTTTCATGAGGATCCCAATGCCGTAGACGGCGCATCGTTCATATACATGGTCTCGAAGATATCTACATTTAAGTGAAACGGGCCCAGCCCGTCAAGCCCAGTGGGCTGGCGGGTCGGCCCGAACCGGTTCGGCGAGTCCGACCTGGCTGGGGGGTCGGCCCGGCCCGGTGGGGTGCGGCCTAGCCCGAAACAGCAACCCGGCCCACGTGGAAGGTGTCTAGGCCCATGTCTTGCCGCGGTTCGGGGAGCAGGTGTGTGTGTGTGGGGGGGGGGTGGCCATGTTTTCTGAAACGGCGACGCCGCCCCTCATACCTGACCAGCCGAAGCCGCCCGGTCTTCTCCAGCATAAGCGCCCCACACAGCAGGCCTCTAGCCTCCCACGTGGAACCTTCAGGTTCCACGACTTCCTTCAACCCGGCTGGCAGGCGGCCGACCGGTTAACTCACCGAAGTGGCCCACGGACCACAGGTCGCAGTTCCTCCGCAGCGCGGTATCGAGAGGCATCACGGTCTTCTGCTCGGACGGCCTAGCCTTCCGGTTTTCCCAAAAAGTGGCATGTGGGTGTGGGCCACGGTCTTCCCATAGCACGGCGCCACGATCCTCCAGCCCGGTCGGCTATGGCCGGCCGATTTTCTTTTTCTGAACGGCCCTCACCGTGGGCCGCGATTTCCTCCATGTGGCTGGTGCGCGGTCATTGCTTCCGGTCGTCGTCGCCTCCAGACACCCCCTCCAAAATAATCATGAACAAATGGAGGGTCGTCGGGCTGTGTTCGTTTAGCCCGCGCCCTCCACGTTAGATGATATAAAATGTCCAATGGCAATTCCAAGTATTCATCAAGAACAGAATATAATTTTATTCATTTAAAATTATACAAAACCCCTACCTTAATTCCGATGGTCGCTTGTCGGTGTCATGGGAAGATGATTTGAAGACGACGTCGATTCGTTGACATCAGGGTGCGTCCGAGGAGGAAGCTTAGTCGTCGTTCCTCATGGGTGACTCTTACTATTGTGCCTTGGATGAAGAACGAAGATGGTCTCGTTGTTCTTCGCTGTAGAGAAAGCGCGTTCTTCATGTTTTTCGGGGAAGAATGCTCTCTCCCTAATTATCCAAAAGTTCCACCCTAGAATATTTTCCAAGCCAATATAATAAAAAGGCTCCCCCAATATTAAACTATTGCCAGGCATTTTAAAAGGATTCAAATCCTTTCAATTTAATTAATGAAGATATTAATTAGATGTGTTGGAACAATTAAGAGAAAAGGGAGGTGGAGAGTTCACCAAATTAAATGAAGGGTGGTGACCTCATTAAATCAAAGGGGAGTCCATGAGTTTAATGGGGGTTCAAGGAGTTATAAGGGGGTTAGGTGCTCGTGTGGGCCCCACCACACAATATCCACCCATGTGAGGTTATGTGGGTTGTGGGTCCCACCCAAACACCCCTTTGGTGGATTTAACCACCACCTATATAATAAAAATATATCTCACATATTATTATTATTATTATATATATATTTTTAAAAACCCTAAATTATAACATTCACTATCGACCAAAGACAACTGCAGTAGAGGCCTTCTTAAGCGAATACCGGCACTGCAAGTTCATCAGTATCCTTGGATTTCTTTTTCGAGCATCAGTTCAAAAGATAGAAAAACCCACACGTATGTTTATTGATCTTACCCGAACCAAACTTCAGAAATTGATTCCAGGAACACCGGGCCTCAGAAATAGGCATCATCAGAAACTACGGACTCGTAAAATTCCAAAGAATTTAAGAAAAAAAATTTCCATGAAATTTATGGGTCTTTAAAACTTTAGTGTGGGAAAGATATATTTTATGCAATATCATATCAATTGTGTTTTATGTTTAATAAATATATGGGATTTTGAAGACATTTGTGTGTATAATTAGTTATTAAAAGACCACTCTTGTGTAATATATTAATAATAAGCATAGTTAGCGAGCGTGTAGACTATAAGATGCGGGCTTGAGGTGTCAAAATCATCTTACCACTGACCAAGAGGGCCCCGAAGGGTTAGTTTGTGACATGAATGTAATTAAAAACATCCTTGTGTAACATGCATAGTGAATTCAATACATCCTCATAAATTTAAATTAATGTTTAGTTATTTTTATATTATTTTTAATGATTTTAAAAAATATAATTTAAATATCTTTTTAATTAATTTTAATTACTACTAAATTATTTTACATTAAATTCATTTAGATAATAATGAAATTAAAATATAAATATATTAACCACTATTAATACCTTATAATTATTCAAGAAATTTATATAAAACAAAAATTAATAAAAATAATATTTCTTTTAATGTTTTCCAAAATCATTTACTTCATTTTTCTACTGCTTACACTAACATTTCCTTGGTAGTATATAACCATTTAGTGGAATTATACCCCAATTAAAGATTAAAAATAAATTACTAAAACAATCAATTTTTTTTCATTAGAAATAACCATTTATAACCCTTCATAAATTCTTTTCATCCCTATGAAAATTAATTATAGATATTAGAAGAATACGAGTGACTTTTTTATTACAATTCTTTACTTAATATAATATAAACAAAATAATCAAATGAAAGTGGTTGTAATATGAAATATTTTTAATATAATGCGATAATGTCTAATATAATCTCATCCAATAATAATCATTACGATATTTTCAGATATTATCAAAAATCATTTACTTTAACTAACCCATTTTCCCTTTATAACAACGACGACTTTTTTATCAAGGTTACTATTCATTTTGAATAAAAATGAAATTGAACTCATTAATAAATTTGATACTCTAGATTATATATTTTAAATCCATTTTTTTATTACATTTATATATGTTCCAAATATAACATGTAAAATAATATCATAAAATTTAACAAAAAATGTTTTTAAAAAAAATTTCATTTTAGGAATAAAAATGATTTTATATAAAAATAATGTATAATATTTATTAATATTATAATTGTAACACCCGAGACTTTTATGTTATATAAATCATCAAAGTAATATTTTTCTACACACAAAACTTTCTTGTCTTGCTTTACACGAAATCGCGAGCTTCCTCGATAGCTTGTGCCGTACGCAATACCGAGTTTCACTAAACAACGATATACTATTAAAATATTATTAAAACTAGCCGTTATGAATAGTAATAACCCCTTTTTTAAATTTTATAAATTTTATTTTTCATAATGGACTTCATTTTTGGGTTCGTAATATCGAAATTAGCCTAGGGTGAAATTTTGGAATTTTTCTGAAAACTTTCAATTTTTGATGAATAGTGAAACCACTAAGTGGTAGTTAAAAAACTGAATTTTACCACTTCTGTGAGTGGAATTTCAAAAATTCGAGAGACACGGTTGATGTCAGTAAGTAAAATTTAGTTCAATGAGATGAAATTTTTTTTTGGTGAATAGAAACTTTTTACTTTTTTTTACCACGGTTAAAAGTAAATAGGGTAATTAAGGATACAAATGATATTATTATTACCATAACACATGTCCTAATTCTATTGGACGAATTTAATTCGACCAAAAACAATATTAGGAATAAAATATGACCATTTAGGCCCACTTGGATTAGATTAGGACATTTATTATTAATTTATTTAATGAAGGGTTAAAATAGTTAAAATCAAAGTTTAATAAGTAAATCATTTTTAATATGGGGTTATACATAAGATAAATTCGACTATAAATATTAATTAGAACGATAAAATGATTTCACACATAATGGTATTTTATTTTTAATTTTTAGACATTAAATAATTTAATTTATTTATGACACAATCATGATGCAGTAATTATCTTATTAATGAAATATTGACATAATTGATGTTATAAATACCCAAATAAATGTAATTTGAGAATTTTTATGAATTCCAATAATTTTCTAGATTAATATGACATTTTATTATTGAGTTAAGTAACTTTTTTCGAACTAATCATTCTGTTATGATTTTCACAAAAATTAATTACAAAATAGTGTCAAAATTGACATAAAATAGTTTTTAAAACAAATATTATATTAGTAATTGTTATTTTATTCCTAAAAATCTAAGGTTCGGACAAATGACTTAGATAAGTTTATATACATTAATAATAAACAACGTGGGGTTCATTTGGCTGCTAATAGTAAGTTTATTAACCTTATATTATAAGAACACAAGAAGACACGGTAAAAGTAAAATTATTTAACTTAATGTTAAATCTAAATGAGACGGTTAAAATAGCAACCTAAACTTGTCAAAATTCTATTGTATTAGAGGCTTTCGACCCATACCCACCTTAGCCTCTAAATAAGTCAATTTGGATCTATTTAAAACCTAAATTGACTTTATAATAAAATAATATTTTTAGTTATTCCAAAGGTGCCCCTCTCCTCCCTTATAAAAGGGCACCTCCTCCCCCTCTTCCTCACACCACTTTGAGCCTTAAAGTTCGGCCAAAACCTGCCACTTTCTCTTCTCCACTTTCCTAGAGACATCCTAGAGGTCCTGGTCTTCTTCAAAGACCAATTTTAGGGCCCTAAAAGGAGGTCTCAAGGACGCACTTCAAAGAAGAGGTAATGTCTGTTACCAATTCTTTCATCTTTATTTCTTCTTCCACTTATTCTTATTTAGTTGTTTCATTATGAAGTAATAACATAACTATCACTCATATATTTATATGTTATTATAAGTACGAAACAACCCTATTTCACCATCTATCCATCCTACGGAAAAAGAAATCACCGCGCGTGCGTACGTACGGAATACCGTCTCCACGCCGTGGTTTAATCTATTTTCCACCACCACCTTACATGGATGGGTATAATGGTGTAAATAATGACTATTATAAAGTGATATTGATTCTGAAATAGTATACATACACTCCAATACAATTCCAAGATCATGGGAACGATATCATCACTCGTGCGTACGTACGGAATATCGTCTCCACGATGTGATGCGATTCGTTCTACATGATATTCATTGCATGATGATTATATAAATGAATTGAATGAATAAATATGATATATAGTACATTAATACCATTATGGAAATGATGTATCTATAACCTAAAGAGAAGAATAATAATTTATTTGACAAAACACGCATAAGAACAAAAAGTTATAAAAACCTGAATAACAAGTAGCAATGAAATATTACTACCAAGAAACTAAGAATATGACCATATATGATATCATAACAATAATTATGATTCTATAATAAGTCAATAACATTATTTAAATCATTATACAGGAGGTTCGGACACTTACGAGGAAAATTATACCTAAGGTAAGGGAAATATCACAATCTCATTTTTATCTGAGATTGTTTATACTTTGGTATTTACTGGGGAGTATTTTATCATTCACATCCATGTTTCCTCAATATGTAGTATTGTTTCCATCCACATAAAATTGTTTAAATCCAATTTTAACCATCGGTGATTTTTTAGTAAAAGATATGAAAGAAATATTTTGTCATTTTTCGTACGAGGTACTTTTTGACTTTTCTGACAAAAGTACGAGAAGAATGTTTTCTTTTAACTTACATGGAATGAATGGATTTTTAAAACATTATTTCCAAGAATCGTCCCTTACAAGTTTTCAAGTTTATTTTTAATCAATTTTTTTAGTTTATAATTGTACGACATGTTAAGAAAGGAAATTTTTTTTGAAGTAGAAAGGATATTTTCTTCAAGAATGGAGTTCAAGTGTTTTATCAAAATTATTTTCCATCTAAGATAATATAGGGTTCTGTTTCTATCCCTATTATTACATTGATTTGATTATGTTGTGATGAAATTATTTTTATGAATTCCTTTATCTTATATGAATTGTTTTATGGTGTCATGTTGTTTAATAATCCCATTATTATTACATGGGTTATGTAATGATGTATGATTTATGATTTTGTGGAACAAATAAGAATGGTATCATTATGAGATGGGTGGGACCTATATCTCCCTCCAATGCATTGGGTAAAGATTTTATATCTCATGAGATAGACATGGCTAGAACGGTAGGTTATACCGGTTCAGTGAAACAAGACTGAAACGGGGAGTTAACTCGGTTCAGAAATGGACTTTGTCCACTAAGATAGTCTTGGCAATGAGTCTTGACTAATAAGAAA
Source organism: Viscum album (assembly GCA_963277665.1). Classification (NCBI taxonomy): domain Eukaryota; kingdom Viridiplantae; phylum Streptophyta; class Magnoliopsida; order Santalales; family Viscaceae; genus Viscum; species Viscum album. The sequence continues at coordinate 1,757,669,256 of OY728137.1, forward strand.
TGATTCTCTATGATTATGTGTGTATTCCACAAAGTTTCATGTTTTAATTAATGATTATTGGGATTACTTTTCACTACTATGATTTATCCCATGTTATGAAATTATGATCTCTTTTGCAGGTTAAGATTTCCAAAAGTTATGTGCTTATGTATATGATGTGATTGATATTTCTTTTGTTTACCCTTACTGAGTATTTGAGATCACCCTTTTGTATGTTTTATTTCCCCAGGTCAGGAAGAAGGTTATTAAGTAGAATATTCCAAAAAGGGACTCTAGATATGATGAAATAAATGGAAGGCAAAGTAGATGCTTTATGAACCAGTTGTTTATGCTTTCCAGTTTCTAAAGACACTATACATATACAGTCCTTTAGTGATTTTTTTATATGTTGTAATAATTATGCTTCAATTTCGAAGTAATAACAATGTATTTAAAGTATGGGTCATTATAGTTGGTATTATAGGAAAGGTATATTCAACCTTTGGAAACTAGGATGTGAAATCCTTAGTAAGAACCCTAAGGATAAGTCTAAGTATAGAACACAATCTTAGTGTTTTAGAAATGGCCATGAATAACCTAGGATAAGATCTTAAGTGTGAAATTTTATTCTTGATTATGTGGTTTTCCTATTATAATTAGTGTTGCTCACACTATTCTTCTTGGTTTTAGTAAATGGATGGAACCCGAAGGAACCGTGTTAATGCGGAATGCGACGGGCAATGCAATGATTGTCCCCCGGAGCAACCAAACGTTATGGGAGATGGAATGAAAAATCTTGTAGCCATGCTCTCACAACTTTCTCATTCTATGAATCATGCAGGACTTCCAAACGAGCAAAGGAAGGAGGAACATTCTGTTGAATCCTTCATGAGGCAGCGTACACCTTCATTCAGCGGGTCTACTGATCCATTAGTTTCTGAACAATGGATTAGTATTACTGAAAAGATATTTTCAGTTCTTCAATGTCCTGAACATGATAAAGTCATCTTAGCAGTGTATCGTTTGGAAGGTGATGCTGATCAATGGTGGAATCTTATTAAGAATACGAGGCAAAGGGATGAAATTGAGTCCATGGAATGGGATGAGTTCAAGAACTTATTTTTCAATAAGTACATTCCTCATATTCTCCGAAAAAAGATGGAGAAAGAGTTTCTTGAACTGATACAAAAGGATGATGAATCTGTTGGTACCTATGAATCAAATTTTACAAGACATGCAAGGTACGCTTCTAGTATTATTATCCAACCTGAGAGTAAGATCGATCGATTATTTAGTGGTTTAAATCCAAGTCTTCGAAGGGCATTAGCCATAAGGGACTTCAATAGCTACGAGGAAATCGTTCGATGTGCTCTCAAAGTCGAGATGGATATTGGGGTAACCCATCAGTCATATGGGTTTGATAAGAAGAGGAAAATGGAATTCAAAGGAAAATCTAAAGAGCACACTGAAAAGAAGATGAGCTTTCCTTTATGCTCAAAGTGTGGAAAGAAACATGGAGGGAGTTGTCTTAAAGGGACAAGTAAATGTTTCAAATGTGGAAAGGAAGGTGATCAGGCATTTGAATGCCGCAATGATGAGAAGAAGATGTCTAATGATGCAAACAAAAGAAGGGATGCACAGAATGAACCTACTACACTTCAATGTTTCAAGTGCAAGGAGATGGGGCATTATGCCAATCAATGCCCAAATCCAAGGGTTGATGATGATGGTCAATGTCAACAAACTCTTAAGGCTAAAGACAAAGGAAAGTCACATGCAATTTCTATCAGCGATGTGGAGTACGATAACGATGTGGTGAAAGGTACACTTACCATCCACTCTAAAGTAGAAAATGTTTTATTTGATTCTAGATCCACCCACTCCTTTATTTCTGAAGAATTTTCTAAGGGTATCACCATATTACCTCAACAATTAGATGTTGAGTTAGCTGTGACAACACCTAATGGAACAATAGTCGCATCAAAAGTTTATAATTCTTCTCCGATTGATGTTTGTGGGAAAGTGCTTCCTGGAAACCTTGTGATCCTTCCTATAGTGGAATTTGATGTGATTCTTGGCATGGATTGGCTTTCTCTACATGGATCTCATATCAATTTACAAAGAAGGGAAGTCACATTTCATATTCCAGATCAATCTATGATCGTCTATCGATGCAAGGATGAACATAACCTTCCAGTGGAAATTTATTCCATTTTATGGGTATTGATTCCACTAAATGAAGGTTATTTATCTCAAACGGTTGGTGAGAAACTCATGATTAATAATATGCCCATTGTACGGGAGTTTGATGATGTCTTTCCGGAGGAATTACCAGGTCTTCCACCGAATCGTGAAGTTGAGTTTTCAATAGAACTCGTACCGGGTGCTTTGCCTATTTCAAAGACACCTTATAGTATGGACCCAATTGAGTTGCAGGAATTGAAGAAGAAACTCCAAGAGAATCTTGATAAGGGGTTCATACGCCCTAGTGCATCACCTTGGGGAGCACATGTTCTGTTTGTTAAAAAGAAAGATGGATCAATGAGACTTTGCAATGATTATCGAGAACTTAACAAGATCACTATCAAGAACAAATATCCTCTCCCGCACATTGATGACCTATTTGAACAACTACGCAGAGATCAATACTTTTCCAAGATTGATCTTCGTTCAGGGTATCATCAATTAAGGGTCAAAAGGGAGGATATACCAAAGACGGCTTTCCGTACAAGGTATGGACACTATGAATTTATAGTGATGCCATTTGGTCTTACTAATTCCCGTGCTATCTTAATGGATCTAATGAATAGAGTCTTTAGAGACTATCTTGATCAGTTTTTGGTAGTCTGTATAGATGATATTCTTGTATATTCAAAGAGCAAGGAAGAACATGAAGATCACTTGAGAATTATATTGAAGACCCTGAGAAAGGAGAATCTTTATGCCAAATTTACCAGGTGTGAATTTGGGTTCAAAAAGTTTAATTTTTGGGTCACCTAATCCCAAAAGAGGGGATATCTGTGGATCCAGCAAAAACAGAGGTTATCGAAAGATGGTCGAGACCAACAATAGTAACTGAGATCCGAAGTTTTCTTGGTTTGGTTGGATATTATCGACTTTTTGTGAATGATTTTTCACGATTATCTAATCCACTCACCAAGTTGACTAGGAAAGGAGTTAAGTTTGTTTGGACGGAGGAATGTGAAGAGAATTTCAAGGAGTTGAAAAGTAGGTTATCCAGTGCACCTGTGCTCACACTGCCTTGTAGTGGAGAAAGGATTGTGATCTACAATGATGCATCCAAGAAGGGATTGGGGTGTGTTCTTATGCAAAATGATATGGTGATAGCTTATGCCTCACGACAGTTGAAAATACATGAGCAAAATTACCCAACTCATGATTTGGAGTTAGTTGCGGTAATCTTTGCATTAAAGATTTGGAGGCATTATATTTAAGGAGAAAGGTGTGACATTTATACTGATCATAAAAGTTTAAAGTATATTTTCACACAAAATGAGCTGAATATCCGTTAAAGAAGATGGTTGGAGATGATTAAAGATTATGACTGCTCAATCCATTACCAACCTGGGAATGCAAACAAGGTGGCAGATGCATTAAGTCGACAAGACCATGCCAGTTTATCCATAATGAGGATCACAAAAGATCCAATATTTATGGATTTACAAAGGACAGATCTTGGAATTATAATGGAAGGAGAAAAATATTATCTTTCTCAAATTAATGTTCAACCATCTATACATGTGAAGATTAAAGAGGCACAGAAAGAAGATGTTGAGTTACAAAAGAAGGTGATAAATGTTCCTGAATTCAACCTTGATTGTGATGAGATAATAATGTTCAGGAATCAGGTTTGTGTTCCTCCCATCCCCGAATTAAAGAAGGAGCTGCTGGATGAGGCTCATAGTTTTTCATTCTCTATTCATCCTGGAAGCACGAAGATGTATAGGGACCTGAAAGAGTACTTCTGGTGGGATGGCATGAAAAGAGATGTTGCTGAATATGTCTCTCGATGCTTGGTTTGTCAACAAGTTAAAGCTGAGAGATAGAATTCTAAGGGTATGTTACAACCATTACCCATACCCGAATGGAAATGGGAAAACATCACTATGGACTTTGTCACAGGACTTCCTAAAACATCCAAAGGCAATAATGCTATCTGGGTCATAGTTGATCGTCTTACAAAGTCTGCACACTTCATTGCTATTAGACAGGATTTCTCTCTGGATCAGCTTGCCAGGATATATGTAAAGGAAGTGGTAAGATTGCATGGAGTACCACTTTCTGTTATATCTGATCGGGATCCGAGATTTACCTCGAAGTTCTGACGAAGCATTCATCACACTCTGGATACAGAGTTGAGTTTCAGCACTGCTTATCATCCTCAGACAGATGGTCAGTCTGAGAGATCAATTCAAACTCTAGAAGATATGTTGAGAGCTTGCTCTATGGATTTCAAAGGTGTTTGGGATCAACACCTACCTTTGGTGGAATTTTCTTATAATAATAGCTTTCAATCCAATATTCACATGGCTCCTTATGAAGCTCTCTATGGAAAGAAATGCAGGACTCCAACTTGCTGGGATGAAGTTGGGGAAATATAGCTATTAGGACCTGATGTCATTGATGAAATGGCAGAAAAGGTCAGATATATTCAACAACACATAAGAGCATCTCAGAGTCGACAGAAAAGTCATGCTGACAACCGAAGAAAAGACCTAGAGTTTGAAGTGGGTGATAAAGTGTTCTTACAAATATCTCCCTGGAAGAGGGTCATGAGATTTGGAAAGAAGGGGAAGTTCAGCCCTAGATATATCAGTCCTTTCGAAATACTGGATTGTGTTGGGATGGTAGCTTACCGATTGGAACTTCCACCGAATCTTTCTCAAGTTCACGATGTGTTTTATGTATCTCTCCTGAGAAAGTACATACCTGATCCTTAACATGTACTCAGCTCAGAAGTTGTACCGCTAGAGCAAGATCTTTCTTATGAAGAACAACTGATTGAGATTCTGGATCGTAGTGAAAAAGTCCTACGAAACAAGACCACTCGATTGGTGAAAGTTTTATGGAGGAACCACCAATTAGAAGAAGCTACATGGGAGCTTGAGGATATGATGAGGGAGAGGTATACTTATCTGTTTGTTACAAAGTGATGAATTTCGAGGGAGAAATTCATTTTAAGGGGGGTAGAATGTAACACCCGAGACTTTTATGTTATATAAATCATCAAAGGAATCTTTTTCTACACACAACACTTTCTTGTCTTGCTTTACACGAAATCGCGAGCTTCCTCGATAGCTTGTGTCGTACGCAATAACGAGTTTCACTAAACAATGATATACTATTAAAATATTATTAAAACTAGCAGTTATGAATAGTAATAACCACTTTTTGAAATTTTATAAATTTTATTTTTCAAAATGGACTTCATTTTTGGGTTCGTAATATCGAAATTAGCCAAGGGTGAAATTTTGGTATTTTTCTGAAAACTTTCAATATTTGATCAATAGTGAAACCACTAAGTGTTAGTTAAAAAACTGAATTTTTCATAAAACATAATTTTACCGCTTCTGTGAGTGGAATTTCAAAAATTTGAGAGACACGGTTAATGTCAGTAAGTAAAATGTGGTTCAATGAGATGAAAATAATTTTTGGCGAATAGTAAGTTTTTACTTTTTTTTACCACGGTTAAAAGTAAATAGAGTAATTAAGGATAAAAATGATATTATTATTACCCTAGCACATATCCTAATTCTATTGGACAAGTGTAATTCGACCAAAAACAATATTAGGAATAAAATATGACCATTTAGGCCCACATGGATTAGATTAGGACATTTATTATTAATTTATTTAATAAAGGGTTCAAATAGATAAAATCAATGTTTAAGAAGTAAATCATTTTTCATATAGGGTTATACATAATATAAATTCTAATATAAATATTCATTAGAAAGATAAAAAGATTTAAAACATAATGGTATTTTATTTGTAATTTTTAGACATTAAATAATTTAATTTATTTATGACACAATCATGATGCAGTAATTATCTTATTAATGAAATATTGACATAATTGATGTTATAAATACCCAAATAAATGTAATTTGAGACTTTTTATGAATTCCAATAATTTTCTTGATTAATATAACATGTTAGTATTTCTTTAAGTAACTTTTTTCGTACTAATCATTCTGTTATAATTTTCACAAAAATTAATTACTAAATAGTGTCAAAATTGATATAAAATAGTTTTTAAAACAAATATTATATTAGTAATTGTTATTTTATTCCTAAAAATCTATGTTTCGGACAAATGACTTAGATAAGGTTATATATATTAATAATAAACAACTTGGGGTTCGTTTGGCTGCTTATAGTATGTTTATTAACCTTATTGTATAAGAACACAAGAAGACACGGTAAAAGTAAAATTATTTAACTTAATGTTAAATCTAAATGATAAGGTTAAAATAGGAACCTAAACTTGTCTAAATTATATTTTATGAGAGGATTTATACCCATCCCCAGCTTAGCCTATAAATAAATCAACTTGGAGCTATTTAAAACCGAAATTGACTTTATAATAAAATAATATTTTTAGTTATTCCAAAGGTGCCCCTCTCCTCCCTTATAAAAGGGCACCTCCTCCCCCTCTTCCTCACACCACTTTGAGCCTTCAAGCTCGGCCAACCCCTTCCAATTTCTCCTCTCCACTTCCCAAGAGACATCCTATAGGTCTTGGTACTCTTCAAAGACCAATTTTATTGCCCTAAAAGGAGGTCTCAAAGAAGCACTTCAAAGAAGAGGTAATGTCCGTTACCAATTCTTTCATCTTTATTTATTCTTCCACTTCTTCTTCTTTAGTTGTTTCATTATGAAGTAATAACATCAGTATCACTCATATACTGATATGTTATTATAATTATGAAAAAACCCTATTTCATCATCTATCCATCCTACGGAAAAAGAAATCACCGCGCGTGCGTACGTACAGAATACCGTCTCCACGCCGTGGTGTAATCTATTTTCCACCACCACCTTACTTGGATGGGTATAATGGTGTAAATAATGACTATATATGACTATTATAAAGTGATATTGATTGTGAAATAGTATACATACACTCCAATACAATTCCACGATCATGGGAACGATATCATCGCTCGTGCGTACGTACGGAATACCGTCTCCACGATGTGATGCGATTCGTTCTACATGATCTTCATTGCATAATGATTATATAAATTAATTGAATGAATAAATATGATATATAGTACATTAATACCATTCTGGAAATGATGTATCTATAACTTAAAGAGAATAATAAGAATTTATTCGACAAAACACGCATAAGAACAAAAAGTTATAAACACCCGAATACCAAGTAACAATGAAATATTACTACCAAGAAACTAAGAATATGACCATATATGATATCATAACAATAATTATGATTCTATAATAAGTGAATAACATTATTTAAATCATTATTCAGGAGGTTCGGACACTTACGAGGCAAATCGGACCTAAGGTAAGGGAAATATCACAATCTCTTTATATCCGAGATTGATTATACTTTGGTATTTACTGGGGAGTATTTTATCATTCACATACATGTTTCCTAAATATGTAATATTGTTTCCATCCACCTACAATTGTTTAAATCCAATTTTAACGTTCGGTGACTTTTTAAGTAAAATATATGGAAGGAATATTTTGTCATTTTTCGTACGAGGTACTTTTTGACTTTTCCGACAAAAGTATCAGAATAATGTTTTCTTTTAACTTATACGGCATGAATGGATTTTTAAAACATTATTTCCAAGAATATTCACTTACAAGTTTTCAAGTTTATTTTTAATCAATTTTTTTTAGTTTATAATTGTACGACATGTTAAGAAAGGAAAAATGTTTTTGAAGTAGAAAGGATATTTTCCTCAAGAATGGAGTTCAAGTGTTTTATCAAAATTATTTTCCATCTAAGATAATATAGGGTTCTATTTCTATCCCTATTATTACATTGATTTGATTATGTTGTGATGGAATTATTTTTATTAATTCCTTTATCTTATATGAATTGTTTTATGGTGTCATGTTGTTTAAGAATCCCATTATTATTACATGGGTTATGTAATGATGTATGATTTATGATTTTGTGGCATACATAAGAATGGTATCATTATGAGAAGGGTGGGACCTATATCTCCCTCCAATGCATTGGGTAGAGATTTTATATCTCATGAGATAGACATGGCTGGAACGGTAGGTTATACCGTTTCAGTGAAACAGGACTGAAATGGGGAGTGAACTTGGTTCAGAAATGGACTTTGTCCACTAATATAGTCTTGGCAATGAGTCTTGACTAATAAGAAATGATTCTTTATGATTATGTGTGTATGCCACAATGTTTCATTTTTTAAGTCATGATTATTGGGATTACTTTTCACTACTATTATTTATCCCATGTTATGAAATTATGATCTCTTTTGCAGGTTTATATTTCCATAAGTTATGTGCTTATGTATATGATGTGATTGATATTTCTTTTGTTTACCCTTACTGAGCATTTGAGCTCACCCTTTTGTATGTTTTATTTCCCCAGGTCAGGAAGAAGGTTATTAAGTAGAATATGCCAAAAAGGGACACTAGATATGATGAAATAAATGGGAGGCAAAGTAGATGCTTTATGAATCAGTTTTTTATGATTTCCAGTTTCTAAAGACACTATACCTATACGGTCCTTTCGTGGTTTTGTTATATGTTGTAATAAGTATGATTCAATTTCTAAGTAATAACAATGTATGTAAATTATGGGTCGTTATAATAATAATTAAATTAAATTTAATAAAATTTATCTTATTTTACACTAAAAAATCCAAAAAATATATTTATAATACTAGATCTAAATGAAACGGAATGAAACTTTTTTTAAAAATGAGTATTTTTTCACTTTTTTAAAAATCTACAATTTTAGAAAAATCCAAAAAAAATTATTATGGTTATTTTTAAAAGTTTATTTCTTATATTATGTACATTTTATAAAATAATTTTTACTAATTGTTTTTAATTAATCATAATATTCATGCATAAAACGTAACACAGTCAATTTTTGAGAAAATCTGTTTTTGATGTATATAATGAATTTATCAAAATTCATTATCTAGTAAAGTTATTTTGATGAATTTGTATATATTTTTTTAAACATAGGATATATAAATTTTATTAAAATCATTCATATATATTTCACAACATAATTTCATTTGATGAAAATATATTTCATGAATAAATAAATTTTATAAAATACATCACATTTAATATTATATTATATTATTTTAAATTTTGTTTTTATTTACATTAAATTAATTAGTAAATTTTTTGGTGGAATCATTTTATACATAAATTTAATAATGAGGTTACTATTATTCGTACCCTCACGTCCAATGACTAAGATATTCAAAACATTTTTTAATAATATTAATTGATCAGTTTGATGTAGTTTTTTATAACCTCTATATGGTTTGTTGTACCTATGGTCGATTGTAGTGTTTTTTTAAATCTCAAGGTCTTATAAAAAATCCATGTTATAAAAATTACATAACAAAAAATAGTTCATTATCTAAAAAACTAATCATTTTTAATATAAATTGGAAATAAACTTTTATATTTTTCATGTCAATTATGTACAACTAGCCCAAACTATTCCATTTTGGAATTCCCAAAATATATTTCATTGTAATGAGGTGTATAAAGAGAATTTTCAAATTTATAAAATAAATTATCTATCATAGATATTATTCTATTCAATATGAACTCATTTAAAAATTAATGAAATCATATTTTAATGGATAAAATATAAATAAAAAATATACAATGACTTTTATAATTTTATATTCTATTGAACACTCTTAAAAAACTATGTAATATATACCATATCATTTATTCTACATATGGTCCTCTAGATTATCTGGCTTCCAACCACTATTCATTATAATGTTATCCACCAAGGTAAGTAATGAGTGGTCAAAGAATGCTAATAGATGTGAAGTGTTTCAAAATTAAAATTATTTTTCATTTTTTAGAGAACACATCCTCCTCTATCTATAAATGATTTCTCATTTTAAACCAATTGATAATGGTTTCAAATTTTGTTTCTCATAATCATGTAATTCCCTCATGCCCTCCCATGTCATGAATCAATAATCCTTTATGAAAATTTCTATAATATAGTAAAAATAAAACAAATAGTTAAATACAACACTTAATCCTCACATTCCTTTTTATAGAATAATAATTTTCATCTCAACAAATTAAATATTAAAAAATAAAATAAATTACCCAAACGTGATGAAAAAAAGATTTATATTAATCAATAATCATAACTAATTACATTTTAATTAAATAATAAACATTTTTAAGATAATTTTAATTTTAACTATAGTAAAAAATACTTAATAAATAAGTTTATTCATTTTAATATATCAATAAAATAAGCTTAATAATACAGATGTTAAAATACACCCTATCAGAAATACTTTCTATCCTTGAAAAGTATGAATTCTTCCTTAAAAAGAAAAGTTCATTGTTATTTCTTTTGAGAATACCCCTATTTTTCCATCTTGGTTATTATTATTTTTCTTAACACCTATACATAAATATTTTATATCAAATTTTCAATGTTTTTCTTATAGATTAAAATTTTGGATTCTCCTTTAATAAAAGTCATATCAAGATCCATATTCACTAAAATGTAATCAGGAATGTGATATGTATCCTATAGATACCCCATCAATCAATATAAATGAATAAAATTATGAATCCCCCCATATTTTAGAAGTAACTTAAATTGATTCAACACATCACTAATATATTCTCTAACTTCATACAAATTCATAAATCCAGATATAATTCTCCCTTGATTTACATGTTTTATTGTAATAATTGAGGATACACAGAGAAAACCACATAATCTATAGTACTAAACACTATGGTTCTTTTTCATTTACCAACATTTTAATTATTTAAAATATTCATTATTATTATTAACTTATTTATTATTTACATTTTATAGATTTTCATAAAAAAATCAATCAGAAAGTTTAATTTTATCTTGTTTATACCATTTATAATTGTGATTTAGAAGGCCTGTAATATAATGTGCCAAAATATAGCTCAGAAAAACAATCTGACTTGGCCCTAATTTTTTCTTTGATGAGAACTGAAGGGTAGTCATGATCCCCATGTACTGGTAATTGGTGCGTCGACATATAAAATAATACATTGTGATTTATTTTCTGAACCAAAAAAAACCAATGTGATATAAATATAGTGAAATATATATAGAAAGGAAATATTACATGGAATACAACTATGGAAACAAAATATAAAATGGCTTGAGTCTAATAATTAAATAATGAAAAAAACTATGGAAAAAACATCAGGGTAATGTGTAAAAAAACCCTTCATCACACCACAATCTACTCTTGTCAAAAAAACATGAAACCTGAAAACATCAAATTAGTGCCTTGGCCTTTCTCATATAAGATAAATCATGGTATACACAGCACCAAGAGAGTGTGTATGGTATGAGATAAATAGTCTCTGTGGGATGCCCCAAATGTGTTCCATATAACGTTTAGGTCAAATAATCACAATATTATAATATATAAAAAACATGTCATGATAAAATATTTTTCATATAAAAAATAACATGGTAAAAAAATTCCAATTTTCATATTTTTGAAAATCATTCCATATAACAAATGCCCAATAATTTTTTTAAATAAACCATTAAGTATGAAAGCATCATATCCATATCCATATCAAAACAAAACAATAATGTAAAATAATAATGGAAATTACTATTAGGATAACATATGTTCCATCTATCTAGGAATATTTTACAATAAAAAAATTAATAAGAGAAAAATAAAACAATACACCAGACATAGTTCCATGAGAACTGTGGAACAACCCATGAGTTAAACACCTATAGTGTTAGTTAATCACATCCCTTGGACACATAGAATTTATAACATAGAAAAGCCCCATGAGGGAACACCCCATGTAGAAGCAAGGACATATCCAAATTCTAATTCCCCCCCTTAGGAATGCAGGGCTCTCATGTGTATCATATGTCAAAAAAATTCAAAGGACCATAGAATTTCACAATTTTTTCTGACCAACCATTTTCATAGTAAAATCATGCTTCAATAAAACAATTTTATAATCCATTTCATAGTGCTTTAAAAATATAATTCTTTTACAAAAAATAGTGATAAACCCTATTTTATCAATAAATAATTATCCATACATATCAAGAATAGTGATGGGAATGAAAAACATCTTTTATAAAAAAAGTTACAAAACTAAATCACATGTAGTTCACCAAACATTGGCTTGAGATGGAACCAATTACCTCACACTTGGGGTTTCATGATAAATATTAAGTAAACCATACCAACAAGGAAATGGAAAATAATAGATGAAATAAAATGGCCTATGTATTTATTTTGATATATTATAATAAATTTTCTATAATCACAAGGTTGGTAGAGAAGGAATGATATCACGTGCCTCATCGAACAGAATATATGAACATAAAAAAACTAGATCGAACCACCCAATACCAATGAACAATATATTTTAATGATAAGAAACACTATAGAACTAGAAACTAAAAACGAGACCATCCAAGGTAAAAAGGACACCCAAATATCATCAATGAAATAACATAATACTAATCTACAGTTCAGATAATATAAATGATATTTTAATAGAGGATAAATTTAAGTTAAGAAAAAATTTAAGAGGCCCCTTATAAATATCCATGAGATTCCTTCAACTAGAGAAACACATTCCAAAATAATAGGATGCCAAATTGAAAATTAATATTTTCTTAACAATGTAACCCCACAATATAATGGGGGTTCACCATGCCTATGGTGGTCTTGGTGGCACCTGACTAGCCGCTCGACACACCATCCTCAACATTACCTTCCCCTGATGATATGGATATTTTTTTCCTGGTGAAACATCCATCATGAATATGGAGAGGTTTGTTAGTCATGTCACATAGGGTGACCACTGACATCCCACACCCATAGAAACATAGTATTATGGGAATAAAGGATCTACCTATGGTGAAAAGAGGCACGTAGGTGCACCATGGGTTCCACCCTATTTATCATCCTTCCTGTAATATAACAAAATCAAACCCCTCCTCATTTAATCCATAAATTCAGTCCCAATATTCTTGAACCTTGAATTATATAGGCCAATGATCGAAAAATAACATTCCTCAAGCAAGGATGTTATAATTTTCCAAATATAGTACTTTATATCCCCAATAAGTCATGTAAGATATGTATGATTCATGAAGAGATTAAGAAATTTCTCCCTCACCAATAACTCGAACTTTTATGTATTATGGGAATACAATATTTTTCAGTACAACACTTTGATCAATGGAATATACAACTCAAATAGAACTTTCATTTGAGTCAAAGATCCCTAATAGCTGCCCCAAAACAGAAATGTTTGGATCCAATTGAACATTCTCCCAGTTTAATATAGGGGAAGGATCGAGATGATAATTATTGATCTATGATATGTGGAAACATTATGGAATATTGTTAATTTATCCAACGCATCCAGCTAAAAATGAAAAAATCACAATCATATCATTCTTCTTGAATATTCCAACATTTATAAGAGCTATCTTCCATCGATTTCGATGAAATTAATAACACAATCGAGGGGATAAATTCATGAAGACTCATACCCCAATAGGAAACTCCAAAGGATGGATTTAAATATTAAAAAAATATTTATAATAACACTAATCAATTTATATATGTATAAATATATCATGAATCATTATCGATTCTTCTTGAATGATAATTGATCCAACAAAAGTTGCATCTCCCACCACTGACTAATAATACTGTGATCTACAAGGGGGATAATAAAAATCCTTTAAAAGTTTTATATTGATACATGAATTGTAACTGTTATTATAAGAAAACATTATAAGTCCCATTTGGCTATCCCAAGAACCTCATAAATAGAATACACATACCCAAATCATATCATATAGATTCAGAATAAAATTCCTTATCTAGTAACCAGTCATTGGATGATAAGACATTATCTAATTGAACTAGGGCCCCATCAATTTGTTGATACTTTTATATAATCAACAATTTAACCATGGAAACCTATTATACAAAAAAGAAAGAACCCCATGAAACCCCACAACTTTCTTTATTATAGATTACCTAGATCCCGAACAATAGTGGTGTCCCTAAGTGGGATGAGATGAGATGATTTTTTCAACTTCTCAATCACTACCAAAATATAATTATCTCCATGGGAAGTATTTATTTTCACATCTATAATATCTATAAATACCTCATCCCACATCTATAATGAAAATAGATTATGATGATGATTAAAACAATAAGGATTTATATGCTCCACCTAAATTTTACTATATATGTGACCACAACAAAAATAATTAGTAATGCCTCACTTGAAACTCGACCAAAAAATGTCACTGCATTCCATAATACATCATCATTATTCCAATATGAAAGAACCCAAAATAACTATAAAAAACTTGAATCAGTGAATTTTTAACAAATAAAGTTATAAAAAATGACTCTAGAGGAAAGTAATTATATGAGAGGAGTGGGACTAACCGGGAACTATCTCTCTTCTATATAATGATTCACTGAATCCTAAGAGATCATTATCTTGTTATGGGACATATAGATTACCCTCATCCAGAGATGATTTGATCTGAAAAGTGGTATGAAGAATGATTAAATCAACCCATTTCAGTTTTAGATGTTACTGAGTTAAAAATACAAAATGGTTCCCCTTTTCCTTTTCTTCTAAGATAGGATGGGGTGGAAAAATATAACTAAGTGAATCAATGATTATTTTCCCCTTCATAGGGGTGTATGTGATATCAAAGTTAGATGTTTGAAGAAATTCATTCCATTTAATCTAAATGAGGATTAGGTCCATCTAAGGGATGATAATACTAAATCTCATATGATTATAATAGAATAGCAAATTTTCCAAAAAAGATAGTGTATCACAAACTAAAAAATTAATAACAATAGTGTGATCTATATCATGAGTAGGAAAATTCATATTATACAGATGAATCTGACATGAAATCTACATAATCACATGTTTATATTACACAAACACACATTCCAATCCAATACTACAATCATCATAATATACTACATAGATCTTATAGGATTCCAATAAGATGTGGATTAAAGCTAATGTCATTTTAAATTTCAAGAAAATCAATGGATTTATGAAAATTATCATCCATGATATCATTACCAATTCCATTTTAAGAATAGTCAAAGGTGATTATAACTTCAATAAATCTCTTAATATACACTGATATTACCATTATAGTTATAATAATATCTTCATTTCAAAAAACATTCAAGGATCTTACTATGAAAATTAATCCTTGAACTTTTAAGGATAGATTGGGAGGATATGTTCTGAAATCACATGGCCCATAATCTTCACCTCTCAAATCCAGACAATTCATTTTATTAACTTTACATAATTATAATGAATCATCATGATTCATGTAACTGTGTTTAGATGGTACATATAATTTGTATCAATTCTCTAAAATACTAGTACATCATCCAAATATACCATAATAATTGTTTTGAGAGATTGGAGGAATATATTGTTCCTCAAATCCATAAATTTTTTTAGAGAATTAGTTACGAAAAACGACATAATCTGTGTAATGACTTGATCCCAGCAGACCAGAATTGGGGCCTTAATTTATTAAATTGTAAAGATTATAAGGAATAAGATCCCTAAGAGTGGATTATTTTAACAGTTTTGGGAAACTAGATTATATACCCGATACCCATATTACATTGGGAAATATAAAATATGACATAATAAAACAAATGGGTAATATACCAAATCTTGGAAACTGATTCCAAAAATTCATATTCATATCCTAAGGAAAAGAAAAAAAATTAGGGTGAACTCAAATTATTAGTAAGGGTATGTGTACAAAATATGTAATCCTGAGTCAATATAAAAAAATAATAAAAGTTAGCTTACTGATCAAAATTTATATGAAAAAAATATGGATAAGGCACAATCAATATGGGAAGGTAAATAACATAAGATAAATTTCAGTTAATCAAATTATTGGGAATGAAATGTATCTATAGATGATTTAAAATAAAAAATATAATGGATAATAATAATAATAATAATAATAATAATAACTGAATTGTTAGTAAATTAAATTTTTATTTATTAGAAGCCATGTTTTCTAGGTACATGGTTCCTTTACCTTCAATACCTTTCATAAAATGGTGTAGTATATCGGGTTGACACCCATCAAATTTTTCGAACTAATTCATCTCATGAGACATCTGATGCATTGTGGGGATATATTTTACCGGGACCAACCCATGTCATACTAGTACAAATCATTACATATATATATATATATATCAAATTATCTATTTAAATTTTGAATTAAGTGCCTTATAAAATATCCAAATTGAGTAAATGATACAGACATACCAATATTTCGTCGGTAAATAAAATAACTATTACATACACACCGTATATAAGACTGTTATATGGATTAGTAAATAATTATATATATAACATAATATTATAAAAAACTAAAATAAATTTTAATTCTAATGGAAAATTATTGTTTCAAGATAATGTTAACAATCACGAAAGAACATGAGATTATAATGATAACTTTTACCCCATGCGAATTGACTAGTTAAAAACCCATAGATGATATAGTTAAAATTCAAAACATAAATAACATGGGGATAAAATTATTGAGGGTATGATATATCTATATGGTTTGTAGATACACCACATAAAAATAACTAAGTGGGGACTATGAAATTTATCTCACAGATGTAAAAAGTGAGATGACAATCCCTTACCTTGCGCTTACTTTTAATTGAACAGTAATTAAACTCAGGTAAACTGGATTTAATCGTGTTATTAAATTTTTAAATAACCATATTAATATCTATGATATTTTATGTAGTCCTTTTATAACATATTATAACATAGTCATTAATAATATTCTATCATTTTCGTTATTTCAGGTGTTAATTGCCTTGTTTTTCTAGTATGTTTTGACATGTTTTCTATTCATATTAATTAGATCCTGATTTTTTCAAATATAAAATTTAAGGAAATATATAAAACTAATATATACTCAATAAATACTAATTTATAATAATCCATAAAATTTTGAGATTGTAAATTAAATGTACCGTTCTTGGAGAAGGTTGGTGGTATGTACACATTAATGTTACTTCCATTTCATTATTGAATTAAAATAATGAAATATAAATAACATATATGTATATTATAAATATAGTATCATATTTATGAAAAATATATCACTTATTTCTATTAAAATAATAAATAAGAAATTCCATTTGTAACATGAATGTACCCCATTGCTTTGAGGAGGTGGTAGTCCACTCATCTATAAATGATGTTATCAAATTCCAACAAAATGTGATAAATAATGGTATGTGTTATAAAAAAATTTAATAAGAATAATGAAGTCATAAATATATTAAATATCATATATTAACTATAAATTAATTATTATTCCAACCTTTGAAGGTTGTAATTGTTGAATGAATGACATCAGTTTGTGAGGCAGTTGTCCGCCATACATATGAATAATGATTTTATATCTTATTTGATGGATTTTTGTGAAAGTGTAGGTAAAATTATTAACATTAAAATATATTAGTATACATAATATAATTTGGATATTATATAATAATGGTATAATAACAATATAAGTGGTGGATATGGAAATGAACCCAAAGTTATCATTGAAGAACATTTCCTCTTAGTTGGGTAACTCTTTTTATACCATATGTATTTTTTTGGTTGGATTTATTTCCAATGTGAGGATTATAAGAGTAGGGAAGGGATTATTAGAGATTATTTTGGTAGGTTTTGAGCAACACAAAGTTCTTGAGTGGTGGGAATAAATGGGAGGGTGAGTGCCTTCCTATAGTGGAGGCATGGTGGCATTCTGTGTGGGTACTGTAGCAGCTAGGTTACTATTCACAGAATGGGATTTGGGCCAAAGATTTGGGCCTATGGGCTATGTAATGGGATACAAGCCCCTTGGGCCTTTGGTTTATGTAATGGGTCTCCTACTACCCGGTTAAAAGAGGTATTTCCTTTGCTTTATTAATAAAAATGAGGCTTCGACCCCAACCTTTAAAAAAAACGTGCCTCAAAAAATTAATTGAGTTCAATTTAATGAATTATATGGTCTAAATATTTCTATCCAACTGGTTTTGTACTCATTTATATGTTAATTTGTCCCTTAAGATTAATTTTTAGACCCCTATTAAGCTTAATTTTACACTAATCAATGTTATTAATTTTATCTACATTCACTAATATTTTTTATAAAAAAATAAGTTTACCTTATTAGATATTATAAATTAATATAAATCAAGATATTTAATCCATTTTTTAAAATTCAACTCACTTATGTGATAGAAATTAATTTAAATTTATTCTCATAGATGGGATGAGAAAGAAGGTTCTTAATATAAAAAATCTCAAAATATTGAGATGTGTTTGTCTCCAATTTCAATGTTAAATTTATTAAAATAACCTAAATTGGTTTAATTGTTGTAAAATATATATAATTTGAAATTAAAACTAATTTAAAATGTAATTGATATTTATAATTAATTTATATGAAAAATATGTATTTCAATTACAATTTTGTATTATTAACTTTTCAATAAAAAACAAAACTTCACAAAAATTAATAAAAGTTCATCCATTATAAAATTTTAAAATCCTATGTAAAAAAAGATTATTAATTTTTCCTATTAAAGTTATCTTGTTTCAAAATTTAGATCTATAATAGCTTCTTGATTAAAAGGTTTGAAAGTTGGATTTATAAAAATACGTGGTTTTATGTGTAAAATAGGCGTTGTTGTAATCTTATGATTATCAAATATATGGGTGAATGTAAAAATATTTGATTGAATATATAATATATATAATTCATTACTATCATCCAAAAATAATATTTAATATAATTTATTACGATGAAATTTATTTAGAGTCATAAAAATATTTTATTATAAAAAAAATTCTAATATATTAAATAGGGTTTGATATTCTTTTATATTTAGTTGTTTATCAATGAATTAAACAATATATTTATAAATTATGTACTTCTATTTGTAACCATCAATTTAATTAATATTTTTTATTTTATTATATTAAATATAATTATGTTAATAATATGTTGTTTGGTGAAAATCAGTGTTGCATGTAATATAAACCACTGAAAAATGTTGTTATTGAATCTAACACATGGTAACTCAGTTTTGTGTCATTACAAGATGTAGAATATAATTATTTAAAATAATTATTATATATATTCATTTCTAGTCTACTTGTTTCATGGTATACATGCTATTAAATACAATGTTCTTAATTTAGAATTTCATCGTGTAACATTACCCCCACAACAATTAAATTGCGTCCACACAATTTAAACATGATCTAGATAATATAGGGTTTGATATTTTTAATAATTTTTTTTGGAAATAAAACATCATAAGTAGGGTTAATAACACAAATTATTAATATTAAAGAAAGGGAAATTAGAGGGTCATTAGAAAAATTAGCTACGAAATAGGAGAACAATTGTAAAAAAATGGACATTAAAGAGAAATATGACTATCATGTTATGATAGAGAGTTATAGAAAACATGTTCGGCTAAAATAATATGATAAAAAAACCATAAAATAAACGTTTCAAAAAAATTTCATTGATATCCTAAAAAATGATGATAATAGGAAAATGTTTTTTAAGAGCATTTTTTGAAAGTTGATAAATTTTTTCGTTCTCTATAAATATTAGTAAATATACTTTCTTGATATGTTTCTATAAGAATAATATTATCCATTATTATTCTAGGAACAATTTTACTTAATTTTGTAGTATAATTTCAATCATAAAATAAAGTAATAAAATAATCTGTAATACCTTATTCAGTGATCAACTTATACCATTTCATAAATGGTTAACCTTTAAAAATATTATTCTCTAAAACATTATAATAATTTATAATATAGATAGTATTACCAAATTTAATTCAACCATATAAATATTCTTTTTTTTTCTGAATATCATTAAAAAAATTAGGATAATATTATAGATATTCTATGCCTAAACCTTGTGTTTTCTTAAAAGTTCAACTTTTTACAAAATCACAATTCTTTATTATCGATAATTATCAACAGATTATTTTAAATCATTGATGAGAATGAATAGTAGTTCAATCATTATACATTTCATAATACTTATAACCAGTATATGATAAACAACATAATTTTAAGGAATTATGCACGGATCTAAATAACAGAGAAAATAAAGCATTCTACTTTAGCTATATCAATTTTATAATATTGACATTGATTCCTATGATTATTCTGAGGTATATTACCTTGATTCTTGGGGTATTTTTTTCATTTTACCCTATCTCCTTTCCATTGAGACACTAAATAAAAAAAAATTCTTCCTTTTCCATTTTTTTCAAGGTAAACCTTCTACACATTCATAAAAACCATTCCATATATTAATGAATTTATGAGGAATAACCTTTCCACAGGTATCATATATGGGAAAATAAATATTTTTCTTCTTCCCTTTAGATATTATTTTATTTTCCATTCTGTTATTCTCTTACATCTCTTTGAATCCATAATACATAGAGAATTATGCATCTCTCTTGATAGAATAAAAAAACTATCTTATGAATAAAATTTTTGAGACACGAGCACCCTTCAGAGACTTGGTATAAGTCCTTTAAATAAATGGTCAATAATTCATCCTATGTTTCTTATGAAATCTATAACAAAACTTTCAAATATTATAAACAAGGTTTCATACTCCATAACAGTTTTATCCACATTTTGATTTTTACTGAGGAATATTCTCTATATTTTGTTTGTTTTATAGGAGGAAAATATCTTCAAAAAAATGTTTTACTAAAATTTTATATTCCATAAGTTCTATTTAATCTTCCATTATAGTATTTTAGATAGAAAAGAACCATTAATTCATATATCCATTTATACAATACAATACAATAGTAAACATTTCCTTTTAGCAGCATCCCAATTCTAAAAAAATCTTCTCCAAATACTTCATCTATTTATGTACCTCCTTTGGATCGATAGTCACATTAAATAATGAGTACATCTATCACATAAAGATATACAACACTAGAAAATCTCACTATGAAATAGGTTTCTCCATCAGGGAAAGGTTATGTTTCAAAACATTTTTATGCTACTATAATATATCCATAACATGGTCAATTGTTATACCAGCTACATTAACTTTATAATAAGAAAAATCCCTAAATTGGTGATGAGTATTGATACACTTATTCTATCAAGGTTCTATTTTTATTTAATTGAATAAACTATATTAGAATATAAAATTATGTTACATAAGGTTTAGTCCCACGATTAGTGAAATATTTATCATCAATTGAAAATTTATGCATACCAAATCTCACAATAATAAACATGAATTATTTGGTTTATTCATCTATAATTATCCTCAAAGTTTATCATAGTGTAACATCCTATAATATACATTTTCGCAAATCTATTTTTTGATGTTTCTACTAATCTTTCTTTGATAACAATTGTAATTCCTAGACCCTAATAGCCTATATCTGATGCCTTACTTTATTACATTATCACTTTTAAAAGAAATCAAATCTTGAAGGACTAATCAGTTTAGTGGTTTTGGAAAACATTATTACATATAGGATACCCATATAACATTTTTATATAGAAAATAAAACATAGTAAATAAAAAATACTAATAAACTGCATCCTTGAAACCCATTCCAAGACTTCATCATCATATCATGGGGAGGGGAAACAATATAAGGGTGATCTTAAATACACAGTATGGATAAGAATATAGCTTAAGTAATCACGAATCAATAAAAATAAGAAATATGTAATATTAAATAAGTATTCACAATTTCTATTTAAAGAAATCAGATAATGAATAATCATATTGAATGATAAATAACTGAACACACATAAAATTTAATCAAATGAATGAGGATAAACCTAATCTATAGATAATTTAAAATAAAAAATATATTGAATAATAATAATACTAAATGAATTTTTAATAATTTAAATTCACTATTATTTTATTCAATGTTTCCTAGTTACACAGTACCTATACATTAAATACCTTTCATAAGACGGTTTATCATATCGGTTAGAAACCCATTTGAGTTGGCCGACTGAATCATCCCATGAGATTTCCAATTAATTGAGGGGATATCTATAAATTTTCCCCACCCAAATCATTGCATTAAAAATAATTTATTATATATAAAATAATCTATTTAAATTTATAAATATAGTTTCTTATCAAATATCCATATTGTGAAAAAGATATAGATTTACCAATATTTCTGCACATAATAAAATCACTATCATTTACAAATAGTATATAAAAATGGTATATAGTTTAGAAAATAATTATATACATAACATAATATTATAGAAATATAAAATAACTGTAATTTCCAATGTAAAATGTTAATAAAGATGAATATTTTTTAAGATAAATTTATCAATTATAAAAGAAAGTGAGATTGTAAATATAAAATTTAGCAGTTTAAGAAAAAACAGTTGAAAGAAGATAATACAAAGTAAAAACATAGATAACATGAGGATAAAATGATTCATGATATAATATATTGAATGTGTTATCAGATACACTATTCAAAAATAATTAATTGGTGAATATGACATTTATCTCACAAATGTAAAAACTAAGATGGAGATCCCTTATTTTATACTTCCTTTTTTGTTGAATGGTATTTAAAATAAAGTATAATAATATTAATAACGTTATTTAAATAAAATATAACTCTATTAAAATATATAATATCTTTTATATTTATTATATAACATAATATAACTCATTCATTAATAATATTTTATCACTTTCATCATTTTGGGTGTTAATTTACTTTTTTTAATGATTTTATGATTTATTATTTATGTTCCTATTAATTATATAATTATTTAATGATATATAATTTAAAAAATGTTTTAAATATAATATATATTTAATGCCTATTTTTTTATGATAATCCATAAAATTTAGATATAATAAATGAAATTCACCGTTCATGGAGACGGTGGGTCGTACGTACGCAGGAACAATACTTTCATTTCATTTTCATATTAAAAGAACAAAACATAAATGATATAAAATTATATTATAATTATAGTGTCATAATTATTTAATTTATATCATATATTTTTAACAAATTCATATTTAATTCATTCCATGTATAGCATGAACCAATCACATCACTTTAAAGAGACGATTTCCACATATCAAAAAAATGAAGTTATCGTATTCCAAAAAAATAGATAGAATAAAGGAATATTTTATATAAAAATTAAATAATAATAAATACATAATATATTCATAAATTTAATATTTAAACTACAAATCCATCATTATTTCATTCTTGATAGGTGGTAATGGAAGAACAGATGGCATCAGTTCCTGAGGAGGTAGTCTGCCATACACAGGCATGATGATTGGATATCCCATTTGATGGATGTGTCTGAGAGTGTAGATAAAAATATGAGAATAAAACATCTTAGAATATTAAATAAAATCATTTTATTGTATAATCATGATACAATAATTATTTATGGGGTGAATAATTAAATGAAACAAATGTGACCGTGGAAGAACATTACCTCTTATTCGGGTAACTCCATTTGGATTATACCAAATGAAAGCATTGGATTATTTTAATCCCAAAGTGGGGTTTCTAAGAGTAGGGTTGGGATTTTTTCAGATTATTTTTATATAGTTTTTATGATCTATAGTTATAGACAGTTGTGAAAAAATTTGTGGGGTGAGTTTCTTTTTAGAGTAGAGGAGTGACATTCATGTAAATATAAAAAGGAAAAAATATTAAGAGGCCTCCTTTAAATAATTAAACCAAAATAATTAAAAAATTATATAAAATATAATATATGGTTCAAATAATGCCAAATAATAGGTTTTTCACATGTTTCTGGGTCATTATTCCCTTGAGAATACTGTTTAATCCCTTGTTAAGAATAAGTTTTCCTTAATCGCTGTTATTAATTTTAACAACATTAACTATTTTTTCCAAAAACTATGTAAAACATATAAAAAATTATAAGTTCATAAAATTTAAAACAATTAAACCATCTTTTAAAATTTAATTGGATAATTGGAAGAAATTAAATTAAATTAAATCTTAAAAATGGGATGATAAATTGGGTTTTTTAATGCAAAAATGTTTGAAACATTGTGATATGTTTATATACAATATCTGATTGAAAATGATAAAAAAAGACCTATATTGGATTATTTTTTGTAAAATTGATCTAAAATGTCTTTAAAAAAATTAAAATATAATTAATCCTTATAAGTAATTAAGGGGGGAAATGGGTGTTCAATTAAAATTTAATATTTTTTACAGTTCATTAAAAATAAAACTTCACAAAAAATACCAAATGTTCTCCCAAAGTAAATTTTTACATTCCACATTCTAATTTTTTTTGTCATATTAATTAATAAAAATTTTCGAAACTCATATAAAAAATAGGTGCACCATTAAAAAGAAAGAAAAGTGCCTTTATAAAAATATATGTTTTTATATGTATAATTGGATTTCATCACATCTTTGTTCATCTAAATTTTATTGGATGAATATAATAATATTTAATTGAATATATAATATATATATTTTATGAATATCATTCCCAAATATTAATTAATTTAATATATTATGATAAAACTATTTTGGAATCATAAAAATAGTTTTTTTATAAAATCTTTTCTTATATATTCTACTGATCTTGATATTAATTTCTATTTAGTTTCCAATAAAAGAATAATTTTTGCTGTCAATTAGTTATTCCCTTTTATAAATATCAATGTAATAGACATTTTTTATCTTATTATATTAAATAAAAATATCAAAACAATGTACTATTTTTCAGTAAAACTTGTTCATTCTTGTAACAAAATCTACTGAACAAAGTCATTCTTGCACGTAATGAAATATACCTCAGTTTTTTGTGAATATTTAAATGTAGAATATATTTATTCATAATATTAAATATATCCTAATATATTGAGATGTTATATTTGTTTATACACTTGGTATTTCATGTCATACACACAATTAAATACAATTTTCTTACTTTAGAATATGAAGGTCTAAAAATGATATATTTGTTGTTGTTATACCTACTCTTGAATGTGGTCCTAGAGATCTTTAATTCCTTAAATATATTATGATAATAACATAACCATAGATAATTTTTTTTAAAACAAATGTTTCCTTATTAACCAATAAAACAATTCATCCACCCTTGGTAATGGATACTGGTTCTTAACTGTTACCCTATTCAACTTATGATAATTTAAGAAGAGAAAAAGAGAACCATCCACCTTCTTAGAAAAAAGTATAGGTCCCACCCATTGTGAAACACTATAAATAAATAATCCCTCTAATAATAGGTCATCTAACATTATCTTGATCTCTTTTATCTATATATGTTTTATATGATTAGAGTGTATAAAAATTGATTCCTCACCCACACCAGATTAATGAATTACTCTATCTTTCGATATGAAGGATTTATTAAGATTTAATTTGAGAAAACCTTCGGAAAATAAAAAATTTTAAATGGAAGATAAATATTTTAAGAATATTAATCATTCTCAACCAATATAGGAGGAAAGAAAATTCATAAACATTAAGTGAGAAAGTCATTTATTATTATATCTCATATCCCACTATCCCTAAAAATCATGTTTTCTCCCAAAAACAACATAGAATGAAACACTATGATTATAAAAATACATATTTGATAAATGATCAACTATCCATCCATCCTGATTATAAATTTGAATACATATAGATCATGATCTAAAAATTCCCATAGTAACTCAATATTATTCATTGAATCATAATACTAAGGAAAAAAGACACCCTAATCCTTCTTGGTGACAATAGGAATCACTATCTCTTCACCCTAGAAATTTCAATCCATTATATGTTTCAAAACATCAATAAAATAGTTAGAGAAAAATTAATGTGAGGCATGAACATCAAAAAGTATTTAATATATAAGATACCAAAAATGGTACATCTCATTACAACTAGACACTCATCAACATCCACTGAAAAACCCTCCACTACATTAAACTACTTCACTATGGAGTCTTATTTATAGATACATATGGACACTAATGATTATAAATCTTTAATTATGCTCTTTGGAGATGATGATCCCTTTCCACATTTGGTGATAATAAATCCTAAAATAATATCTATAGAAAAATTTATGACCACAATAATCATAGTTATTTGTAGGTGTAGTTAATGTTCACTTTGTATAACCTAAATTTTAACAATTTTATCAAGTCAAGAGTAAAATACTAGGCACTACTCAAGGAGGTTTAAAATTCCTCCATTAAAAACTACCATAACCACCTTAGCTACTATAATGATACTTCATCTTTATCCCATGTATTCCGCGGAAATTTACACTAGGTAGAAGGGAAGACACAAAGAATTCTATATTTCCCTCTATATAAATCTATTTTATCTTAATCCTATCGAATAGTTCTGCATAGGTGGTGGTATTTAGTATATAAATGTATTCTCTGATTTGAGGTCACATTCCATGTAGGTATTTCTGATCCTTTATCTTATCATTCATTACCAGTTCAAGATAAAATGAATAGAATCAATTAAAATGTTGGTGTACTCTATCACCGAGTGCTCCCCATATTAATAGGATAGTAAATCCATCAAATTTTCCACCAACAAAGATTCTGAGATAATATTATTAAAGAGAAGTATATTGACATTTTTCCACTCAGAGACCACAAGAAAACTTTAATGAACAGTATAGTCCCTGTAATTATTTTTTGGACTCTTGATCATAACATCTGTGGAATTTATAAAGAATGATTCAAAAATCTTCTAGTAGTCAAATATCTGATCAATTTTTTATATCCAGTCATTCACCTCATGACCACTATTACTACTCTAAAAAGTTAGGGACTTCAAGAATATGAAATCTTTCACTCATTCATTATCTCCATAAAATCCTAGCTGAACTTTTCTAGTTTGATTCTGAATAAGTAGTACACTCTGGTCCATAATATGAACAACTCAAATCATTTACTATAAGATATTTTTTTCAATAATATGATTCCATTGATGATTAATTCCCACCACAGAATCCAAGAGAACCCCAAAAGAGCTCTTGAATGTATCATTAAGAAAACACGAAAACATAGGTATGTAATCAATTTAAAAAATAAAAATATTTATATCCAATTTATATAAGTAGAAACATAAATATTAATCAAAACCAACATAGGAGAAACATATCCCAACATCCTATGGTGACTTAATGATCATTACAATTTGGGATATCTACACACAAACTCATGGCTTGCCCGGTAAATGCTAAAAATCACATCTTCTATATACTGAACATCCCATGATAAGAACAATTGATGATATTCCTCTATTTCTACCACATTGTTACTACCAATCTGAAAAACTAAATCCTTTAAGGTTCTAAACTGGTCTAGGATAAGTAAAGTTGTGTTTTCTCAATCCCCATATATTGATAAATATCACCCATGAATTAGATAAAAAAGGGAGTTATTATTCAATCCCAAAGAACAATCATTATATATATATATATTAAATTAAAATTAGAAAGGAAATATTCCATAACTATAGATGAATAGTGTTAGGGATACAACCAATTTTACAAATACAACCAAATTAAAAGTCATGAATAGAACCAAAAGGAGCCAAAACTAATAATAGAAAATCTTTTTAATATATAGGTTAAATCCCACTATCTCACCACAATTTTCCCATTCCCAGTAGACATAAAATCCCACCACCTCACCATTACCCATTTTCCCTTTCGGAAATTAGATAAAATCAAGGTCTACACCACCCTAAGGTGTGTTGGGTGTAACAAAAATAGGGCTAGTAGGATCCCACCCTAGCGTTATATGGAATGTATATATCAAAGAATCCCAATAGTATCACATATGAAAACCATGGAACGATAAAATAGTTCACACTTTTATATCAACATCATGATAAAAAATTTCTCTTTTCCATATTTCTAAATTAGATAACATATAATATGAGATAATTAAAATTTTAAAATAAACCCTCATACAAAGAATGGATCATTTCCATATCAATATCAAAACCAAAAAAGAAAGCATAAGTACAATGGAGTTCAAACCAAGGATAATATAGGTGAGGTATATCTACGACTCTTACACCTCAACAGTCTATAAAGTCCAGTACAACAAATAAGTCTATACGAAACATGATTTGGAGAATCGAGGAACACCCTAGAAGTGAACTCCCTTTGATGTTAAATAGCCATGTTCCTTGGAAAAAGGGCTTAAGGAATAGAGGAAATCAACATGAGTGATACCCTATAGAAATTGAGACATTTCCAAATACTAAAACAATGTTCATGGTACCCAAATATCCCATGTGTTTCAAATGTAAAAATATTTCAATGGGATTATGTCATTTCAAAATGTTTTCCAAATAATAATTTTCAGATCATAATATTGGTTTGAAAATCCAATTTTATAAACCATTTTACAATACATTGAATACAATATTATTTTACTAAAAATACGGAAAAATCCCATAAGTAAGAAAAATATTTATTTAGGCATTTCAAGTGTTGTGAAAGTGTGTTTCTCTTGACCCAAATGGAAATGTACTTTTTGATTACAATATCATTTATAGAGTGAGTTATGTATGATGTATTCTTAGAATAACAATATTAAAATTTATATGTCTACTATTTACAAGAAAATTTATTTCTTTTTTGTCATATAAAAAGGTTATATCAATTTCAAGGCCATAATTATAACTTAGAGATACCATGAAATTAATCTTAAATATAGGTCAGATTGTTCTGAAATATCGTGATGAGAGAAAATAAATGATTTCTGACTATCACATGATGGGGGCTCATAATCATTGAGGCTTCTTCTCATGAACTTCACACTTAGTGATCATGATTAGATGAGATCATCAGGACAGATCTTCCCATATAATCAGCATCATTTCTTATATAATTGGTTATTTTTATGAAAAAACAAGCATTTTGGTCCCATGAATGAAGGATATAATAAATGTGTACCATTTTATTACATAATTTTTATTCAAGGTAAAAACTATGAAAGTTTTCATGGTGAGGTGTATTTCATCGGGTTTTCCACTGGTGGTATGGAATTGATTAAAAAATCTTGATATAATATTTATAATTTTTTGGGAAGTGATATTTCAATCCAAGTATATCAAGATGTTACTACATCCACTAAAATTATTGTCATGGTAGAATATGGTATGTCTATCTAATAAGTTCAGAGAACTATAATGTATGAATAGATGATAAAAGGAAGTGAACATCTTTCTTTATGTGATATTGTGTGGTAATGATATTATATTACATAGTGTGTGTTCATAGGAGTATATTTCATTGATTTGACTATTCCTTGTATCCATAGGGGACTTGGTAGGTTTATAAACTCCACTCCTAGTTTGTGAATAATATTTACTTCTATTGAAATAAGGTTTTATAGAACCACACATATATACTTCTCAAAACCTAGGTATTATTCTAATAAATATGAGTTAAGACATCTTGGCTTCCACCACATGGTTTGGGTGATGTCTGCTTTGAATTATTGAAATGAAATATACAAATTAGTTTTACATGATCTTATAATAATTTTTATTGAATTTATTTATTACAATTATTTGAAATATAATATTTTAATACATTTGAAAATACTAATTGAATGAATATTATTTTAATATTCAATGTTCGTTTAATATTTGTGGAAATGATGATATGAGTTAATGACTTTATATTAACATGTAATATGTTTATTAAATTACAATAAGGTGATAAAAATATAAAATATATTTAGGAAATTTTAATACACTCATAAGATGTCGGTTATGGAATATTTAGTGAGAAAAAAATACTCATGGGTTGGGCAGCCAACTCTAGGTTTTAGATACATTACTATAAAAGTGTATGGAGGCTCTCAATTAAGAAACAATTCACTACAAAAATTTTAGATCCTCCCTCCCATATCTCCCAAATCCTAGAGAGATATTTTTTTATCCATGATATTTATTTGATTACTCCTTCATGGTTATGTGGATCTG
This sequence comes from Viscum album, assembly GCA_963277665.1. Classification (NCBI taxonomy): domain Eukaryota; kingdom Viridiplantae; phylum Streptophyta; class Magnoliopsida; order Santalales; family Viscaceae; genus Viscum; species Viscum album. The sequence goes on from OY728137.1 coordinate 1,757,699,675, forward strand.
CGTAGAATCGATCATCAAGAAATATTCTTATTTACATGACCTAATAATTTAAATTGGTATCAATAAATATTCTTATTTACATGAACTAATACTTTAAATTGGTATCAAGGTGAGAGTGTGAGGAGTTAAGCATAGAAAAATTATATTTCCAATAAATTTGAGTAAAGGGTATTGTAACAGATTCAATGAAATGAACCCAACTTTGATCTTGTTCAATATTTTTATTTTTGGTATTCCTTGTTTTTTTTTGATAAAATTTTGTGTTATTGATAGTTTTAAAAGAACACACACACACACACATATATATATATATACATATGTTTGTGTGTGTGTGTCAATTATTTTAACTAAAACCAGACACCAATGGTATTTCTAATGAACCCAAAATATTGACAGAATTATGGGATAGATCTTCTTTCTCTCAATGGATTTTATTACACAAACTTGATTAATTCCTTGAAATAAAAAACATTCCTCAAGGTATGATTTTTTTAAATTAAAGAAAATCATTTAAAATACATGGTGTTTGTGGTGGATGGGTGAAAAATCCAAAATGAAGAAAGAAGGTAAGTGCTAAATGGGGAGGGGTAGAAGGACCAGGTATAATTAAATTTAAAAAATATTTTTAACTTTGGGTGGTAGTGATTCAATACATCTCCCACATCCTCTCTCCACATCAGATTCCCACCACTCGGTGGACCCTTTGTTTTCCTATCCAACGACTCCTGCATAACCTTATTTCGCTTAATTGTCCCTCCAGCCACCTACCCCCAACCTCATATCACCCCCACCACTCGGACAACCTAAAATGTACCATAACTCTCAAATTAGATCTACATGTGTAATGTGTGGCACCTATTACCTAAAAAAACACAGTAAATCTATGTTACTCAGCCTCGGGCCTGACCGTTTCAATCCTTTCCCAACCCACTCGACCCTTTCCAGACTCATAAAAAACTTGAAGTAATTTTAAGGGTTTTTAGGCCACTCTAGGGCCTAGCAAAAACATGGAATGAAAAATCAAAAATTAATTTTTTTTGTTATAAAATTTATTTCAACATGTGAATGAGAAAAATATATTAATCAAGTTAAAATTAGTTAAAATTATTTTAATTTAATTAATTCCCCCAAATATTTATTTTTTTCAATATTTATTACGCATAAAATATTCTTTTTTTCTGATCATTTTATATGACTATCCAATGTATTTTAGGGGTTTACTTATTAATTATATATTTTCTTCAATTTATATTTTAATTAATTAATTAATTAATTAATTAAACAGTTTGTGCATTTTTTGTGTTTGTCATTATTTGTATAATGGTCTTCATATTGATATGAACACTATCACATATGTATTATGAATTCATAAGACACCCACCTATGTGAGAGTATTTATTTATCATCATGAAGATGAAAAAATATGTGGAATGATTTGACATAATGTGAAGTTATAGAGAAAATGTTAATATATTGAGTAGGGATGGAATGATGACACGAGTCTAACATAGGATTGGTAATTACCCACATCATCTCGTTTGATCAATTTATTCTCAATATATTAACAAGTAACATATTCTCATGATCCCCCAGTTCATTATTTATTTATTCACAGACTATTATTTTTCTAAAACTCAATTATATATGATCAAATGAAATAATAAATAAAAGTTTTAAATTTAAACAAGATAATACCTGAGGAATTTTTTATATTTAAGCAATTATAAATATGGGATAATGATCAATAATTAGGTGGATATCTAATTTAGAATAATACCATTCATCAATAAATAATCTAACCCTCAACAAAATATTAATTCATAATACCTTCTATCTCTTGAATTTAAAAACAACCGGGTGTATGAGGTTGTCTTCATCCCTAGTTTAGGTTTCCCCTACAACAAGGGAGTTCTTATTAATGTGATGGGTAGATATAAATAAATACATCATAAATTAAGTGAAAATATTCTGTAATTTCTATTTTTTTGTAAGGGTTTGAGTAAATCATGGTTATAATTTTTAGAAGCAAGGTTTTTACTCAACATTTCATGGAGCTACGAGCTATCATGGTTGGGAAATAAAATACATACCATCCAAACCTCGAAGTAGTGGCACAACCATAGCATGGAAGATTAAGAGAGGTTTCAAGGATCCCTTCTACTAGAATACTCAAGTAACTGGGTATTCAAAATTCAGTATTGAGGGATATTATGGTTCAAAAGAATAATGGAATACATTTAATGATTAAATTAATTTTTAATGTGTAATTGTTAAAAAAAATAAAGTAACTATATTCTTAAAATTTGTTTGATAAATGAATCTCTAGAAAACTATAATTTCACTATTATTAATTCTAATAATATAACATTTCCTAACCAACATGAATTTCAAATATTATTATAAGTACTTGTGCAATGTGTTATGTTATAGGAAATTCTTTGTGTTGGAGTTCCCAAAACATATTGAGACACCATAAAAATAGAGTGAATGTTTCTTATAAAGGGATCAAGTATAATTTATTTAAGGTTTACATAATAATTACATAATAATTTATGTTTTTTTTGAAATAAATATCAAGGCATCGATTGCTTAATTTATCATATCACCTTTAAAGAGTTAAGATTAAGTGAAGAAAGATATGAATGAGATCAGGATAACACTAAATAATTTTAAATATAATTATTTATTATGATATTTACATACATATTTTACTAATATACTTTTCACCCCATTACTCTGGATTCATTTAAGTTTAAAAAATAGCATTTATGATTAAACACATTATTATCACTTGGGTATGGTCCCTTCAGAAAATAAGAACACAACACAAGATTAATATTTTTTATGTGGAGAACAAGATAAAATGCAATGATAAAATGAAAATGGTAAGAGTTATACCAATGGAACCACAAAATGTTCCATAAAAAAAATTATCATTATACTAGAGCCCATTTGATTTTTATTTAATAAGATAATACTATAGAATATAAAATGAAATGAATAGAAGTAGAATAATGTGGGGGCTTCCACTATGTGTAAATTCTATTAAATATTACCAAAGAAATTATCTCATGAGTTTAATGTATAGAAAGATAAATTATTCTATCTTAGAGTGAATGTTGTTTGTGGTTTCTAGTAATTAAATATTAGTTTATTAATACTTGAATCCTTTTAAATAACTTATGAATATAAAATGTAAGTCTTATTTATGCGCAACGATGATAATATTATTCTTTTCCTAGTAAAACAAATTAGTTTTATAGGATATAACTAGTATGGGTTTAGATACTTTGGATATAAATAAATTATTTATTATTTAATAATTTAATAATTTATATTTTTATATATAATCCTTTATAAATATATGCAAGCAACAAATATTTTGGAATTAGTTCAACTAAAGTTTGTGAACTAATTTAAGGCTATGATAGTAGTAAATATTCTTCATTATTTTACTTTTTTCATTTATTTATTATAAATTTTAATTATGAAATAAAAAATGTGAGAATATATAAGCTAATTTGGGATTGTGCTCCAAATAATATCTTAACCAAGCATTCAATGATAATGAAATGTTGTAGAGACCCAAAGCATGACGTACATGGATAATACATTACTTTATCGGAATACTTAATACATAACAAAAACAAACACACAAGGACCTTAATAGTTTACTGTCTTTGGAAACATATAAAAATAATCTTCTAATCATGGTGAAAGACCTTCGATATCTCCCATAAAGATCATCCCCTTTTGTTTTCTAACATAAAAAAATTCTTTATATCCTAGGGAAAAGAAAACATAAAAAGGGTGAGGTCAAATTCTCAGTAATGGTAAACATAGATAATATAAAACAATCCATAAACATTTGAATGAATAAACTTGAACATAAAATCTTAACATCAAAATTTTGAGCAAAGACATAAATCCTGGAAGTACGTAAGGAATATATCATAAAGGAACATCAATAATGATAAAATAGAATGTGAATAAAACATGTAATTGTGGAAAACCATTAATCACTTGATATGATTTCCATAGTAGCCAATGCATTGGTGCCAAGACCATCTTAGTGGACAAAGACCCTTTCTGAATCGAGTTCACTCCTCATTTCAGTCCTCTAACCCTGAACAAGATTAACTTACCATTCCATACATGTCTATCTCATGAGATATAAATCATTACCCAATGCATTGGAAAGAGATATAGGTCCCACCCATCTCGTAATGAAATCATTCTTACGTGTGCCACAACATAAACAAAAATCATTCATCATAACCCAAAGAATAAAAATGGGTTTCATAAACATCATCCCATCATACCATAATCCATATAAAACAAATCAATATCATTTCATCATAAGAAAAGTGAGACGATGTAAATCATAGAGATATTTTACTTTAAACATACACATATGAAATAATTTCATCTTATATGGAAAATGGTTTTGATAAAACACATGAAAATAATTCCTGAGGGAAATATCCTTTCTTCTTAAAAATAATTTTATTTTCACAAAATGCCGTGCAATTTTAAAAGAAAATGATTTTGTTGAAAATAATTATGAAATATTGTATATTATTGTTCTTTAAAATAAGGAGTTATGAAACTGTAAAAATCCATTCATTCCGTATAATTTAAAAAAAACATTATCATCGTACGTTTGTCGGAAAAGCCAAAAAGTTCCTCGTATGGTAAAAAAAGAAAGATTACTTCTATAAAACAAAGTAAAATTAATAGAGTTGTAAATATGACATTAAAATTACATGGAATAATATCAAACAATTTATGGAAAACCATTTATGGGTATGGATGAAAAATATAACCCCAGTAAATACTAATGTATAAGCAATCTCGGATAAAAATGAGATTGAATAATTATCCCTTACCTTAGGTCCGATATGCTTCGTACATATCCGAACTTCCTATATAATGATTTAACTAATGTCATTGACTTACTAAATAATCATTTTCATTGTTATTATATCATATATGGTTCACTTATGACTTTATATTTCCCGTTGTTTTATAAATTCCATGTTAAAGCAGCATTTTGGGTAAAATCGTTTTATTTATCATACGTGTTTGGACTTATTGTTCTTGATATTATTATTACTTATATCATGATTTAATTACTTCCAGAATATAAATAATGATCTATATATCATATATATTTAGCATATATATATATATAATAGATTGATAAATGAAATGAAATACATCGTTCATGGAGACGGTAGGTCGTACGTAGGCATAAACGCTGTTTTATTTCCTTATTGACTTGAATGGAATTAAGTAGATGAAATACATTAATATATACATAAATCCACTAGAATTATTATTTCATATATTTCATGATTACTTATTATATATACTTTATAATCATTCTTTAATTGTTAACATGGAAAATGAATATCATCGCGTCGTGGAGACGGTAATCCGTACGTACGCACAAGCGATGATATCGTTCCCATATTTATTTAATGGAATTGGAGTGGATGATATAATATCTTAGAATCATTATTATGTTATAATAATCATATATAGTTATTATTTACACCGTTATACCCATCCAAGTAAGGTGGTGGTGGGAAAACTGATTTCACCACGGCGTGGAGACGGTATTCCGTACGTACACACGCGCAGTGATTTCATTTTCCATAGGATGGATAGAAGGTGAAATAGGGTCGTTTAATATTTATAATAACATATCAGTATATAAGTAATACTGATGTTATTACTTTATAATGAAACAACTAAATAAGATGAAGTAGAAGAAGAAAGAAACTTGAAAGAGTTAGTAGAAGAGATTACCTCTTCCTCGACGCACCTCCTTTAAACTTCTTCTTATGGCACTAGAGTTAGTATTTTGAGAAGACCATAATCTCTATGATATAACTATAGAGGTTAAAAAGAGGAATTTTTAGGGTTTTTCAGAGCTTAAAGGCTCAAAAGGGTGTGATTAGAAGAGGTAAGGGGTTCCCTTTTTATAAGGGAGGAGAGGGAGACCTTTGGAGAAACTGAAAATATTATTTTATAATAAAGTCATATTCGGTTTATAATAGATCCAAATTGAATTTTTTTTAAAATAAAGTGGTTATGGGTCGAAATAATCTCAACCTATAAGTTTTATACAAGTTTAGGTTACTATTTTAACCTTATCAATTTGATTCAACTCTAAGTTAAATAATTTAACTTTTACCGCGCCTTCTTTATTTTATAGTATATGGTTAATAAACATTCTATAACAAGCCAAACGAACCCCAAGTGGTTCATTATTAATATATATAACCTTATCTAAGTCATTTTGCTGATCCTTATATTTTTAGGAATAGAATAAAAATTATTAATATAATATTTGTTTTAAAAACCATTTTATGTCAATTTTGACACTATTTGGTACTTGATTTTTTTCAAAATCATAACAACATGATTAGTTCGAAAAAAGATAATTAAATCAATAATAACATGCCATATTAAACATTAAAATTAGTTTAATTCATAAAAAGTCTCAAATTAAATTTATTTAGGTATTTATAACATCAATTATGTTAATATTTCATTAATAAGGTAATTAATGCATCATAATTGTGTCATAAATAAATTAAATTATTTAATGTATAAAAAATATAAATATAATATCATTATGTAGGAAATTTATTATGATTTCTAATGAATATTTATAGTCGAATTTATCATATGTATAACCCTATATTATAAATGATTTAGTTATTAAACTTTGATTTTAACTATTTTATCTTTTTTTAAATAAAACAATAATAAATGTTTTAATCTAATCCATGTGGACCTAAAGGGTAATGTTTTATTCCTAAGGTTCTTTTTGGTCTAATTACACTTATCCAATAGAATTTGTACATGTGTTAGGGTAATAATAATATCATTTTTACCCTTAATTACCCTATTTACTTTTAACCATGGTAAATAAATGTTAAAAGTAACTATTCACAAAAAATTATTTTTATCTTATTGAACCACATTTTACTCCTTAATATTAACTGTGCCTCTCAGATTTTCAAAATTCAACTCACAGAAGAGGTAAAATTAAGTTTTATGTAAATTTTCAAATTCTCCTAGGAGGTGGGTAAAAGACGGTGAAACGTTAAATAAAATATATATATATCTAAAATTATTATAAAATGACTCCAATGAATTACATTGAACTTATATAGGTATTATGCATCAATTTTGACCTAAAATAAATTTAAATAAAATAAATAATTATTTAAATAAAAATTCGGTTAAATAGTAACCCCGTGTTTTCACTATTCATCAAAAATTTAAAGTTTTCATAAAAATACCAAAAATTCACCCTAGGATAATTTCAATATTCTGAATCCAAAACTGAAGTCCATTTTGAATGATAAAATTTATAAGATTTAAAAATGTGGGTATTACTATTCATAACGGCTATTTTATATAATATTTTAATAACATAACTTTGTTTAGTGAAACATGGTATTGCGTGTAACATACCAAGTAAGTAATGAATAATAGATATTTTTATTCATGTCTATTAATGATTAAGATAGTGTTTTAGAGGCTTAAAATGAAAATAAATACAATCTTATGCATGGAATAAACTAATATTCTTAAAAGATTGTTTTACTGCCTTTTGATGGCAAACCATTTTTGAATCTATATTTTGAAAATTTTATAAACTATGTTTGTAAAAATAAAACTATTCTTTATGATTGGGACATCAAAATTTAGCTTGTGTGAATTTTTGGTATTTTTCTGACAATGTTCATTTTTTAATGAATAGTGAAAAATACTGCATTTTACATCAAAACTGCTTTTTAATCTAATTTATTTATATGATTAGATTATGTTTTGAATTTCTTTTGAAGTGAAATTAGAATGTATTTTTACCATTTTATCCAATTGTGGTCATTGTAATCAATTTCACTTTGAAATGATACTTAAACCGGTGTCAATCTTTTGATACTTATTGTTTTGTAAAAACACGCTATTTGCTCTGGCAGCGGGAATTAATTATTAAATTAATTAATGTGACTTATATGATTTGAATTTTGTAAAATAGACTTCATTTTTGAATTCAGAATATCAAATATAGCTTAGGGTGAATTTTTGGTAATTTTCTGAAAAACTTCAATTTTTGATGAATAGTGCAACCACTAAGTGGTAATCAAGCAAACTGATTTTTCAGTTAAATGAAAGTTTACCACTAATGTGTATTGAATTTTGAAAATCCGACATACATGGTTGTTATTAAGAAGTAAAATGTGGTTCAATGAGATTAAAATAATTTTTTGGTGAATAGTAACTTATTAAGTTCTTAATCGCGATTAGTGGTAATTAGGGTAGTTTAAGGTCTAAATAAGGCTTTAATAATATGAAATGACCTAGACACATGTCCCAAACTCATTGGTTGTGTCATGGCCGACCATGACACGCCATGGGTCAACTTGGGGACCCCATGGATCCACTTTTGTTGGGAAATGACATAAATTACTTTTTATTTAATGTTAAAGTGAAAATGACACAAACATAATATGTTTTACGAAAACAATTTTTAAGTGGGGTTATAGAAGTCCAAATTTTGATTATAAATAGTAATTGGAAAGATAAAAAGATTTCCAATATCATAGTAGTTTTTTTATAATTTTTAGACATTAAATAAATTAAATTATTTATGACATAATAATGATGCAGCGATGACATCATTATTTGACGATTTAAATAAAATTGAATGATAATGAAACATCTGAAACCTACACATGGACAAAACCAATTGGAAGAGTGGATTTCGAACCCTTATCACCTTATCCATGAATTATATCAATGTGGGACCTTTTAAAACCGAAACACATTTTCAAATAAAGTAATGTTTCTTTACTTCCAAAAGTGCCCCTCCTCTCCTCTTATAAAAGGCCCCCACCTCTACCTCATTTCACACACTCTTCAAGCCTTTGGCTCGGCCAACCCCTACCCATTTGCTCTCTCCACATCCCTCTCCCCATTCTAGAGGATTCTCTTTGGTCATAATCCTTTCAAAGGAAGCCTTTAGGCTCAAATCAAAAGGAGTTACACTTTTTAAAGAGATTAAAGAACGGTCGGGTCAAGTCGGATACGAGGTATGGGACTTCGTCTCAATATCCTTTCGTTGAGGCATATTTTATTTTATACAAAAATTTCTTTTATACGGTGTATAAACCCCTTTGACTTTTACGTTTATTCAAAAGGAATCTTTGTTATACGAAGCGTTTACTAAACGACAAAAGGGAATGTTTTTGTCGTACGTATGCGGCGACAACGACTTCTCCACCGTCGTGACCGTTATTTGAGTTTCAGCTTCCTCTACAAGCCATACCTTCTTTTTAAAAGAAAAATAAATACCATGTTTTACTTTTCTTTTATTTTAGTATTGAAAATGGTTTTCATAATGTTTTTATATCAATGTGTTGTATTGATATCTCATGATTGAAATGTGGAAATTTTATGTTTCCTTTATGCATGTTTTATGTGATATGATTATGTTATGGTTCTTGGGCATTATTATGAAGACGGGTGGTTCCGTGATAAACTAAGGGTGGGTGAGCCCGTTATAGCTCTCCAATGCATTGGGTAACGCGAAGGAGTGAAACGTTAAGGTTTCTCCGAAGAGATTTTAGGGAATATACTGTGATTGGTATTCCAAACGTAACCAAGAGGGTTACTCCCTACGTAAGAATGTTATGAATGCCTCAAGTTACCTTTATGTCTTATGATTTCTATGATTTATTCATGATTTTATGAGGTATGTTAAAGTGCCAATGTTTTATGGGAAAAGTATGATTTCATTCTTATGGATATATGAACTCATGTTTCCTTTCCATGTTTTTTTTATAACCCATACTGAGTTTTTATGCCTATCCCATGTTTTTGAAATGTTTTTCACAAGTCAAGGGAAAGGTACATGATAAGATGATAAAGTCAAGGATGTGTCAATAATTAATCCATGTTTTATTTTAAATGTGTTTCCATTGATGGGAATGAAGAATAATATCTTTACGTAACCACGTTGTTTATATGTGGAATGTAATGCAAGTTTTATGATCTAATTCTCTAAAACTCTAAACCCGAAAAGATCCTCAATGTGTAATCTTGTAATAACTCATGATTAAGTAAGGTTTAAGGCTGGGGCCTTATAGTTGGTATCAAAGGTCGGTTTAGATAACTTTAGGAGTTAGAATTCTATTAAATGATTATCCAAAAATATTTTTTTGAAATGATATAGCATTTAAAGATTACCATGTTGCTTCATCTAAGACATGTTTGTTCAGAATGGTTTTCCGCAGAGGAAACAGGGAAGCAGTGCTGGGAAGGCATACAGAAGGAAATAACCTTCCGAATCAGCATCCAGAAATGGTCGGAATTGGAACTGAACAGTTTGTTGCAGTAATGGCGCAGTTGACTCAAGCGATAAATGGCGGTGGTATCCATGCACGAGATCAGCCAGATCAACCGCAGAGGAACATGTCAGTGGTGGAACATTTCATGAGGCAACATCCCCCATCATTCAGAGGATCATCTGACCCTGTGCTAGCTGAAGGGTGGATTAAAGCACTGGAGAAGATTTTTGATGTCATGGGGTGTTCAGACAATCAAAAGGTTAGTCTTGCTATTTACCGTTTGGAGGGTGAAGCAGATCAGTGGTGGTCTATGGTTAAAAATATCAGGGACGCCGATGAGATTGATGCTCTTGACTGGGATGAATTCAAAGGTATGTTTCTTGAGAAGTATTTTCCTAAGGCTGTTCGACTTAGTATGGAAAAGCAATTCTTGTAATTGAGGCAAGAGGAAGACTCAGTGGATGCCTATGAAGAAAGGTTCACTCGATTGGCAAGGTATGCTCCAAATATTATCCGGGACCTTGATAGTAAAATCAATCGTTTTTACTCAGGATTAAAGCCAAAGTATCGAAGGGCATTAGCTTCTCGTGAGTTTAAAAGTTATGAAAAGCTTGTTCGATGTGCTGAGAAGGTGGAAATGGAGTTCGCCGATGACCAAGTTTTCTATAACAACCAGCATAAGAAGAGACCGAGGTGGCAGGAGAAAGGTAAGAATTCTTCAAAAAAGTCTGATGGTAAGAGAACTAAGTTTCCAGTTTGTGATAAATGTGGAAAAAGGCATGCTGGGGAATGTCTTCTGAATTCTGGAAAGTGCTACCGATGTGGTAAGATGGGACATAAGGCTCGTGATTGCACTGAAAAGGATCAAGGTGAAGGTAAGAACAAATTTGACTTACAGTCAGTGAAATGTTATAAGTGAAATGAGATGGGTCACTATGCAAACGAGTGTCCGACAAGGAGCTTGAGTGATGGGAAGAAGTTAGACTACAAGCAGAAAGGGGTGTTGAAATCCTTTGCAACTACTTCAGCAGATGTCGGTCCATCAAATGAAGTTGTATCAGGTACTTTGTTTGTTTTTTCAGATTATGCCAGTGTGTTTTTTGATTCGGGGTCTACACATTCTTTCATCTCTGAAACCTATTCTGGTAAAATTGGAATACCATCTCAAGAAATGACTCCTGAACTCTTGGTAAAAACACCTGGGGGAAGTGTCGAGGAAAAAAGAATTTATAAGAATCATCCTATCCTTATCTGTGGAAAGAACCTACTTGCAAACCTTATTGTTCTACCTCTAGTAGAGTTTGATGTTATCCTGGGTATGGATTGGCTCTCTATTTACCATGCTAAGATTGACTGTAGAGCTAAAGAAGTTTCTTTTCAGAAAGACTTTCAGTTTGTTTACAAGAATGAACCCTTACTTTTGATAACATATCAAGAGGCCGAGAAACTTGTAAAAGATGGAAATGAATGTTACCTTGCACACATCGTTGAAAATAAAGGAACTGTTCAGATTAATGATGTGCCAGTGGTAAATGAGTATCCTGATGTTTTTCCTGATGAGTTGCCTGGAATAATACCAGATCGGGAAGTTGAGTTTACTGTTGACTTAGTTCCTGATGCTAAGCCAATTTCAAAACCCCCTTATTGAATGGCACAAATTGAACTTTTAGAGTTGAAGGAGAAATTGCAAGATTTATTAGAGAAAGGTTTCATTAGACCTAGCACATCACCATGGGGTGCTTCTGTTTTATTTGTTAAAAAGAAAGATGGTTATATGATACTTTTCATTGATTATAGAGCCTTGAATAATATCACTGTTAAGAACAAATATCCTTTGCCTCATATCGATGATTTGTTTGATCAGCTCCAGGGAGCTCAGTTTTTTTAAAAGATTGACTTGAGATCGGGGTACCATCAGCTGAAGGTCAAGGAGGCAGATATTCCGAAGACCGCGTTCCGTACGAGATATGGCCATTATGAATTTGTAGTAATTCCTTTTGGGCTAACCAATGCACCTGCTGTATTCATGGACTTAATGAATAGAATTTTCCATGAGTTTCTGGATAAGTTTGTGGTGGTTTTCATTGATGATATTTTGGTGTTTTCTAAAAGTAAATAGGAGCATGAAAAACATTTAAGGGTTATCTTGCAAACCTTAAAAGAAAAGAAACTGTATGGGAAATTCAGCAAGTGTGAGTTTTGGTTGCAACAAATTTCTTTCCTTGGTCACATTGTTTCTAAAGATGGAATAACTGTTGATCCTGCAAAAACAAAAGTTGTGGAAGAATGGCCAAGACCCACAAATGTAACCGAGATTCGTAGCTTCCTTGGTTTGGCGGGCTATTACCGAAGGTTTGTTAGAAATTTTTCACGGTTATCTAGTCCAATGACTAAGCTAACTCGGAAGGGTGTTAAGTTTATCTGGACAAAAGAATGTGATGATTGTTTTCAGGAATTGAAAAGAAGACTGGTGAATGCTCCTGTTTTGGCACTACCTTCCAGGAATGGTGAGTTTGTTAAATACAGTGATGCTTCATTTAAAGGACTTGGTTGCGTCCTAATGCAGAATTATCAGGTAATTGCTTATGCTTCACGATAGTTGAAAACTCATGAGGTAAATTACCCTACACATGATTTGGAACTAGCTGTTGTTGTTTTTGCTTTAAAAATTTGGAGGCATCATTTGTATGGAGTAAAGTGTGAAATATATACCGATCACAAAAGTTTAAAGTATATATTCATTCAGAAAGCGTTAAACATGAGACAAAGGAGATGGCTGGAATTAATCAAAGATTATGATTGTACAATTCATTACCATCCGGGAAAAGCAAATAAAGTGGCTGATGCTTTGAGTCGAAAAAGTAATGCTTCATTAACAATGTTGCGTTTGGAACGTGATCCTTTGGTTAACGATTTGATGAACTTTTTCATAGAAGTTGTTGGTGCAGGAAGTCCTTCTGTTTTGTTTCAGGTATCAGTGAGATCATCTCTATCAGATAGAATCAAGGAAGCACAGAAGTAAGACAATGAGTTGCAGAAAAGGGTAGAGCTGGTTCAGAAAGGTAATTTGCCTGAATTCAACATTGATAATGATTGTGTTTTGAGATTTGGGAAGAGATTATGTGTGCCTTGTGATTCACAGTTGAAGAGAGAATTGTTATTTGAAGCTCATAGTTCTCCGTTTTCAGTTCATCTGGGCAGTACTAAGATGTATAGAGATCTGCGGGAGTATTACTGGTGGGATGGAATGAAAAGATATATTGCTGATTTTACTGTGAAGTGTTTGACTTGTCAACAGGTTAAAGCAGAGCGGCAGTTACCAAAAGGGATGCTTCAGCCTTTAACAATGCCAGAGTGGAAATGGGAGAATATATCCATGGACTTTGTTGTTGGATTACCGAAGACATCTCGAGGTAATAATGCAATCTGGGTTATTGTTGATAGCTTGACCAAATCTGCTCATTTCCTTGCTATACGAGATACTTTCTCTCTTGATCAACATTCCCGTTTGTATCTTAAAGAGATAGTCAGGTTACATGGAGTTCCTCTCTCTATTGCATCGGATCGTGATCCCAGGTTTACTTCTAACTTTTGGAAAGGCCTTCAGAAGTCGTTGGGTACTGAATTAAATTTTAGTACAGCTTTTCATCCTCAATCAGATGGGAAGTCAGAACGAACAATTCAGACATTGGAGGATATGCTACGAGCTTGTTCTATGGATTATCAGGGAAGTTGGGACCAACATCTTTCTTTGGTTGAGTTTTCATATAATAACAGTTTTCATTCCAGTATACAGATGGCACCATTTCAGGCATTATATGGGAAGCGGTGTCGAACTCCAGCATTCTGGGATGAAGTGCGTGAAAGGAAGTTGATGGGACCAGAATTGGTAGAAGAGATGGCAGAAAAAGTTCAGCTGATTCAGAAACACATGAGAACAGCTCAGAGCAGGCAGAAGAGTTATGCAGATAACCGGAGGAAGGATCTATCTTTCGAGGTAGGTGATCATGTTTTTCTCAAGGTTTCTCCTTGGAAAAGTGTGATGAGATTTGGTAAGAAAGGAAAGCTGAGTCCAAGGTTTATTGGACCATACGAAATTCTGGAGAGAGTTGGATCAGTTGCATACCGAGTGGCTTTACCTCCGAGATTATCTCAGGTACACAATGTTTTTCACATTTTGATGTTGAGAAAGTATATGCCAGATCCATCTCAGGTTTTGAGTCCAGAGGTAGTTCAGCTGGAAGAGAACCTATCTTATGAGGAACAACCAGTCCAGATTCTTGACCACAGGGAGCAAGTGTTACGGAATAAGGTGATTAAGCAGGTAAAGGTTTTGTGGAAAAACCACATGACTGAAGAGGCAACATGGGAATCCGAAAATGCAATGAGGGATAAGTACCCTCATTTATTTGATAAGTAAATAAATTGCGGGGACAAAATTTTCTAAAGGGGGGAAGGATGTAACATTCCAAGTAAGTAATGAATAATAGATATTTTTATCCATGTCTATTAATGATTAAGATAGTGTTTTAGAGGCTTAAAATGAAAATAAATACAATCTTATGCATGGAATAAACTAATATTCTTAAAAGATTGTTTTTCTGCCTTTTGATGGAAAACCATTTTTGAATCTATATTTTGACAATTTTATAAACTATGTTTGTCAAAATAAACTTATTATTTATGATTCGGACATCAAAATTTACCTTGTGTGACTTTTGGTATTTTTCTGACAATGTTCATTTTTTAATGAATAGTGAAAAATACTGCATTTTACATCAAAACTGCTTTTTAATCTACTTTATTTATATGATTAGATTATGTTTTGAATTGCTTTTGAAGTGAAATTAGAATGTATTTTTACCATTTTATCCAATGGTGGTCATTGGAATCAATTTCACTTTGAAATTAGACTTAAACTGGTGTCAATCTTTTGATACTTATTGTTTTGTAAAAACACGCTATTTGCTCTGGCAGCGGGAATTAATTATTAAATTAATTAATGTTACATATATGATTTGAATTTTGTAAAATAGACTTCATTTTTGAATTCAGAATATCAAATATAGTTTAGGGTGAATTTTTGGTAATTTTCTGAAACTTCAATTTTTGATGAATAGTGAAACCACTAAGTGGTAATCAAGCAAACTCATTTTTCAGTTAAATGAAAGTTTACCCCTAATGTGTATTGAATTTTAAAAATCCGACATACATGGTTGTCATTAAGAAGAAAAATGTGGTTCAATGATATTAAAATAATTTTTTGGTGAATAGTAACTTATTAAGTTCTTAATCGCGATTAGTGGTAATTAGGGTAGTTTAAGGTCTAAATAAGGCTTTAATAATATGAAATGACCTAGACACATGTCCCAACGTCATTGGTTGTGTCATGGACGACCATGACATGTCATGGGTAAACTTGGGGACCCCATGGATCCACTTTTGTTGGGAAATGACATAAATTACTTTTTATTTAATGTTAAAGTGAAAATGACACAAACATAATATGTTTTACGAAAACAATTTTTAAGTGGGGTTATACAAGTCGAAATTTTGATTATAAATAGTAATTGGAAAGATAAAAAGATTTCCTATATCATAGTATTTTTTTTATAATTTTTAGACATTAAATAAATTAAATTATTTATGACATAATAATGATGCAGCGATGACATCATTATTTGACGATTTAAATAAAATGGAATGATAATGAAAAATCTAAAACCTACACATGGACAAAACCAATTGGAAGAGTGGATTTCGAACCCTTATCACCTTATACACGATTTATATCAATGTGGGACCTTTTCAAACCGAAACACATTTTCAAATAAAGTAATGTTTCTTTACTTTCCAAAAGTGCCCCTTCTCTCCTCTTATAAAAGGCCCCCACCTCTACCTCATTTCACACACTCTTCAAGCCTTTGGCTCGGCCAACCCCTGCCCATTTTCTCTCTACACATCCCTCTCCTCATCCTAGAGGATTCCCTTTGGGCATAATCCTTTCAAAGGAAGCCTTTAGGCTCAAATCAAAATGAGTTACACTTTTTAAGGAGATTAAAGAACGGTCGGGTCAAGTCGGATACGAGGTATGGGACTTCGTCTCAATCTCCTTTCGTTGAGGCATATTTTATTTTATACACAACTTTTTTTTATACGGTGTATAAACCCCTTTGACTTTTACATTTATTCAAAATGAATCTTTTTTATACGAAGCGTTTACTAAACGACAAAAGGGAATGTTTTTGTCGTACGTATGCGGCGACAACGACTTCTCTGCCGTCGTGACCGTTATTTGAGTTTCGACTTCCTCTACAAGCCATACCTTCTTTTTAAAAGAAAAATAAATACCATGTTTTACTTTTCTTTTATTTTAGTATTGAAAATGGTTTTCATAATGTTTTTATATCAATGTGTTGTATTGATATCTCATGATTGAAATGTGGAAATTTTATGTTTCCTTTATGCATGTTTTATGTGATATGATTATGTTATGGTTCTTGGGAGTTATTATGAACACAGGTGGTTCCGTGATAAACTAAGGGCGGGTGAGCCCGTTATAGCTCTCCAATGCATTGGGTAACGCGAAGGAGTGAAACGTTAAGGTTTCTCCGAAGAGATTTTAGGGAATATACTGTGATTGGTATTCCAAACGTAACCAAGAGGGTTACTCCCTACGTAAGAATGTTATGAATGCCTCAAGTTACCTTTATTTATTATGATTTCTATGATTTATTCATGATTTTATGAGGTATGTTAAAGTGCCAATGTTTTATGGGAAAAGTATGATTTAATTTTTATGTATATATGAACTCATGTTTCCTTTCCATGTTTTTCTTATAACCCATACTGAGTTTTTATGCTCATCCCAAGTTTTTGAAATGTTTTTCACAGGTCAAGGGAAAGGTACATGATAAGATGATAGAGTCAAGGATGTGTCAAGAATTAATCCATGTTTTATTTTAAATGTGTTTCCATTGATGGGAATGAAGAATACTATCTTTACGTAAGCACTTTGTTTATATGTGGAATGTAATGCAAGTTTTATGATCTAATTTTCTAAAACTCTAAACCCGAAAAGATCCTCAATGTGTAATCTTGTAATAACTCAAGATTAAGTAAGGTTTAAGGCTGGGGCCTTATAGTTGGTATCAAAGGTCGGTTTAGATAACTTTAGGAGTTATAATTCCATTAAATGATTATCCAAAAATATTTTTTTGAAATGATATAGCATTTAAGGATTACCATGTTGCTTCATCTAAGACATGTTTGTTCAGAATGGTTTTCCGCAGAGGAAATAGGGAAGCAGTGCTAGGAAGGCATACAGAAGGAAATAACCTTCCGAATCAGCATCCAGAAATGGTCGGAATTGGAACTGAACAGTTTGTTGCAGTAATGGCGCAGTTGACTCAAGCGATAAATGGCGGTGGTATCCATGCACGAGATCAGCCAGATCAACCGCAGTGGAACATGTCAGTGGTGGAACATTTCATGAGGCAACATCCCCCATCATTTAGAGGATCATCTGACCCTGTGCTAGCTGAAGGGTGGATTAAAGCACTGGAGAAGATTTTTGATGTCATGGGGTGTTCAGACAATCAAAAGGTTAGTCTTGCAATTTACCGTTTGGAGGGTGAAGCAGATCAGTGGTGGTCTTTGGTTAAAAATATCAGGGACGCCGATGAGATTGATTCTCTTGACTGGGATGAATTCAAAGGTATGTTTCTTGAGAAGTATTTTCCTAAGGCTGTTCGACTTAGGATGGAAAAGCAATTCTTGGAATTGAGGCAAGAGGAAGACTCAGTGGCTGCCTATGAAGAAAGGTTCACTCGATTGGCAAGGTATGCTCCAAATTTTATCCGGGACCTTGATAGTACAATCAATCGTTTTTACTCAGGATTAAAGCCAATGTATCGAAGGGCATTAGCTTCTCGTGAGTTTAAAAGTTATGAAAAGCTTGTTCGATGTGCTGAGAAGGTGGAAATGGAGTTCGCCGATGACCAAGTTTTCTATAACAACCAGCATAAGAAGAGACCGAGGTGGCAGGAGAAAGGTAAGAATTCTTCAAAAAAGTCTAATGGTAAGAGAACTAAGTTTCCAGTTTGTGATAAATGTGGCAAAAGGCATGCTGGGGAATGTCCTCTGAATTCTGGAAAGTGCTACCGATGTGGTAAGATGGGACACAAGGCTCGTGATTGCACTGAAAAGGATCAAGGTGAAGGTAAGAACAAATTTGACTTACAGTTAGTGAAATGTTATAAGTGCAATGAGATGGGTCACTATGCAAACGAGTGTCCGACAAGGAGCTTGAGTGATGGGAACCAGTTAGACTAGAAGTAGAAAGGGGTGGTGAAATCCTTTGCAACTACTTCAGCATATGTCGGTCCATCAAATGAAGTTGTATCAGGTACTTTGTTTGTTTTTTCAGATTATGCCAGTGTGTTGTTTGATTCGGGGTCTACACATTCTTTCATCTTTGAAACCTATTCTGGTAAAATGGGAATACCATCTCAAGAAATGACTCCTGAACTCTTGGTAAAAACACCTGGGGGAAGTGTCGAGGCAAAAAGAATTTATAAGAATCTTCATATCCTTATCTGTGGAAAGAACCTACTTGCAAACCTTATTGTTCTACCTCTAGTAGAGTTTGATGTTATCCTGGGTATGGATTGGCTCTCTATTTACCATGCTAAGATTGACTGTAGAGCTAAAGAAGTTTCTTTTCAGAAAGACTTTCAGTTTGTTTACAAAAATGAACCCTTACTTTTGATAACATATCAAGAGGCCGAGAAACTTGTAAAAGATGGAAATGAATGTTACCTTGCACACATCGTTGAAAATAAATGAACTGTTCAGATTAATGATGTGCCAGTGGTAAATGAGTATCCTGATGTTTTTCCTGATGAGTTGCCTGGAATAATACCAGATCGGGAAGTTGAGTTTACTATTGACTTAGTTCCTGATGCTAAGACAATTTCAAAACCCCCTTATCGAATGGCACAAATTGAACTTTTAGAGTTGAAGGAGAAATTGCAAGATTTATTAGAGAAAGGTTTCATTAGAACTAGCACATCACCATGGGGTGCTCCTATTTTATTTGTTAAAAAGAAAGATGGTTCTATGAGACTTTGCATTGATTATAGAGCCTTGAATAATATCACTGTTAAGAACAAATATCCTTTGCCTCATATCGATGATTTGTTTGATCAGCTCCAGGGAGCTCAGTTTTTTTCAAAGATTGACTTGAGATCGGGGTACCATCAGCTGAAGGTCAAGGAGGCAGATATTCCGAAGACCGCGTTCCGTACGATATATGGCCATTATGAATTTGTAGTAATGCATTTTGGGCTAACCAATGCACCTGCTGTATTCATGGACTTAATGAATAGAATTTTCCATGAGTTCTTGGATAAGTTTGTGGTGGTTTTCATTGATGTTATTTTGGTGTTTTCTAAAAGTAAAGAGGAGCATGAAAAACATTTAAGGGTTATCTTGCATACCTTAAAAGAAAAGAAACTGTATGGGAAATTTATCAAGTGTGAGTTTTGGTTGCAACAAATTTCTTTCCTTGGTCACATTGTTTCTAAAGATGGAATAACTGTTGATCCTGCAAAAAACAAAGTTGTCGATGAATGGCCAAGACCCACAAATGTAACCGAGATTCGTAGCTTCCTTGGTTTGGCGGGCTATTATCGAAGGTTTGTTAGAAATTTTTCACGGTTATCTAGTCCAATGACTAAGCTAACTCGGAAGGGTGTTATGTTTATCTGGATAAAAGAATGTGATGATTGTTTTCAGGAATTGAAAAGAAGATTGGTGAATGCTCCAGTTTTGGCACTACCTTCCAAGAATGGTGAGTTTGTTATATACAGTGATGCTTCATTTAAAGGACTTGGTTGCGTCCTAATGCAGAATGATCAGGTAATTGCTTATGCTTCACGACAGTTGAAAACTCTTGAGGTAAATTACCCTACACATGATTTGGAACTAGCTGCTGTTGTTTTTGCTTTAAAAATTTGGAGGCATCATTTGTATGGAGTAAAGTGTGAAATATATACCGATCACAAAAGTTTAAAGTATATATTCACTCAGAAAGAGTTAAACATGAGACAAAGGAGATGGTTGGAATTAATCAAAGATTATGATTGTACAATTCATTACCATCCAGGAAAAGCAAATAAAGTGGCTGATGCTTTGAGTTGAAAAAGTAATGCTTCATTAACAATGTTGCGTTTGGAACGTGATCCTTTGGTTAACGATTTGATGAACCTTGGCATATAAGTTGTTGGTGCAGGAAGTCCTTCTGTTTTGTTTCAGGTATCAATGAGATCATCTCTATCAGATAGAATCAAGCAAGCACAGAAGCAAGATAGTGAGTTGCAGAAAAGGGTAGAGCTGGTTCAGAAAGGTAAGTTTCCTGAATTCAACATTGATAATGATTGTGTTTTGAGATTTAAGAAGAGATTGTGTGTGCCTTGTGATTCACAGTTGAAGAGAGAATTGTTATGTGAAGCTCACAGTTCTCCGTTTTCAGTTCATCCGGGCAGTACTAAGATGTATAGAGATCTGCGGGAGTATTACTGGTGGGATGGAATGAAAAGAGATATTGCTGATTTTACTGTGAAGTGTTTGACTTGTCAGCAGGTTAAAGCAGAGCGGCAGTTACCGAAAGGGATGCTTCAGCCTTTACCAGTGCTAGAGTGGAAATGGGAGAATATATCCATGGACTTTGTTGTTGGATTACCTAAGACATCTCGAGGTAATAATGCAGTCTGGGTTATTGTTGATGGCTTGACCAAATCTGCTCATTTCCTTGGTATACGAGATACTTTCTCTTTTGATCAACTTTCCCGTTTGTATCTTAAAGAGATAGTCAGGTTACATGGAGTTCCTCTCTCCATTGTATCGGATCGTGATCCTTGGTTTACTTCTAACTTTTGGAAAGGCCTTCAGAAGTCGTTGGGTACTGAATTAAATTTTAGTACAGCTTTTCATCCTCAATCAAATGGGCAGTCAGAACGAACAATTCAGACATTGGAGGATATGCTACGAGCTTGTTCTATGGATTATCAGGGAAGTTGGGACCAACATCTTTCTTTGGTTGAGTTTTCATATAATAACAGTTTTCATTCCAGTATACAGATGGCACCATTTCAGGCATTATATGGGAAGCGGTGTCGAACTCCAGCATTCTGGGATGAAGTGGGTGAAAGGAAGTTGATGGGACCAGAATTGGTAGAAGAGATGGCAGAAAAAGTTCAGCTGATTCAGAAACACATGAGAACAGCTCAGAGCAGGCAGAAGAGTTATGCGGATAACCGGAGGAAGGATCTATCTTTCGAGGTAGGTGATCATGTTTTTCTCAAGGTTTCTCCTTGGAAAAGTGTGATGAGATTTGGTAAGAAAGGAAAGCTGAGTCCAAGGTTTATTGGACCATACAAAATTCTGGAGAGAGTTGGATCAGTTGCATACCGAGTGGCTTTACCTCCGAGTTTTATCTCAGGTACACAATGTTTTTCACATT
Organism: Viscum album; assembly: GCA_963277665.1. Classification (NCBI taxonomy): domain Eukaryota; kingdom Viridiplantae; phylum Streptophyta; class Magnoliopsida; order Santalales; family Viscaceae; genus Viscum; species Viscum album. Next base: position 1,757,721,572 of record OY728137.1, read on the forward strand.
TCGATGTTGAGAAAGTATATGCCAGATCCATCTCATGTTTTGAGTCCAGAGGTAGTTCAGCTGGAAGAGAACCTATCTTATGAGGAACAACCGGTCCAGATTCTTGACCACAGGGAGCAAGTGTTACGGAATAAGGTGATTAAGCAGGTAAAGGTTTTGTGGAAAAACCACATGACTGAAGAGGCAACATGGGAATCCGAAAATGCCATGAGGGATAAGTACCCTCATTTATTTGATAAGTAAATAAATTGCGGGGACGCAATTTTCTAAAGGGGGGAAGGATGTAACATCCCAAGTAAGTAATGAATAATAGATATTTTTATCCATGTCTATTAATGATTAAGATAGTGTTTTAGAGGCTTAAAATGAAAATAAATACAATCTTATGCATGGAATAAACTAATATTCTTAAAAGATTGTTTTACTGCCTTTTGATGGAAAACCATTTTTGAATCTATATTTTGACAATTTTATAAACTATGTTTGTCAAAATAAACTTATTCTTTATGATTGGGACATCAAAATTTACCTTGTGTGAATTTTTGGTATTTTTCTGACAATGTTCATTTTTTAATGAATAGTGAAAAATACTGCATTTTACATCAAAACTGCTTTTTAATCTAATTTATTTATATTATTAGATTATGTTTTGAATTGATTTTGAAGTGAAATTAGAATGTATTTTTACCATTTTATCCAATGGTGGTCATTGGAATCAATTTCACTTTGAAATTAGACTTAAACTGGTGTCAATCTTTTGATACTTATTGTTTTGTAAAAACACGCTATTTGCTCTGGCAGTGGGAATTAATTATTAAATTAATTAATGTGACTTATATGATTTGAATTTTGTAAAATAGACTTCATTTTTGAATTCAGAATATCAAATATAGCTTAGGGTGAATTTTTGGTAATTTTCTGAAAAACATCAATTTTTGATGAATAGTGAAACCACTAAGTGGTAATCAAGCAAACTCATTTTTCAGTTAAATGAAAGTTTACCACTAATGTGTATTGAATTTTGAAAATCCGACATACATGGTTTTCATTAAGAAGTAAAATGTGGTTCAATGAGATTAAAATAATTTTTTGGTGAATAGTAACTTATTAAGTTCTTAATCGCGATTAGTGGTAATTAGGGAAGTTTAAGGTCTAAATAAGGATTTAATAATATGAAATGACCTAGACACATGTCCCAACCTCATTGGTTGTGTCATGGCCGGCCATGACATGCCATGGGTCAACTTGGGGACCCCATGGATCCACTTTTGTTGGGAAATGACATAAATGACTTTTTATTTAAGGTTAAAGTGAAAATGACACAAACATAATATGTTTTACGAAAACAATTTTAAGTGGGGTTATACAAGTCCAAATTTTGATTATAAATAGTCATTGGAAAGATAAAAAGATTTCATATATCATAGTATTTTTTTTATAGTTTTTAGACATTAAATAAATTAAATTATTTATGACATAATAATGATGCAGCGATGACATCATTATTTGACGATTTAAATAAAATGGAATGATAATGAAAAATCTAAAACCTACACATGGACAAAAACAATTGGAAGAGTGGATTTAGAACCCTTATCACCTTATCCACGAATTATATCAATGTGGGACCTTTTAAAACCGAAACACATTTTCAAATAAAGTAATGTTTCTTTACTTTCCAAAAGTGCCCCTCCTCTCCTCTTATAAAAGGCCCCCACCTCTACCTCATTTCACACACTCTACAAGCCTTTGGCTCGGCCAACCCCTGCCCATTTTCTCTCTCCACATCCCTCTCCTCATCCTAGAGGATTACCTTTGGGAAGAATCCTTTCAAAGGAAGCCTTTAGGCTCAAATCAAAAGGAGTTACACTTTTTAAGGAGATTAAAGAACAGTCGGGTCAAGTCGGATATGAGGTATGGGACTTCATCTCAATCTCCTTTCGTTGAGGCATATTTTATTTTATACACAACTTTCTTTTATACGGTGTATAATCCCCTTTGACTTTTATGTTTATTCAAAAGGAATCTTTTTTATACGAAGCGTTTACTAAACGACAAAAGGGAATGTTTTTGTCGTACATATGCGGCGACAACGACTTCTTCGCCGTCGTGACCGTTATTTGAGTTTCGGATTCCTCTACAAGCCATACCTTCTTTTTAAAAGAAAAATAAATACCATGTTTTACTTTTCTTTTATTTTAGTATTGAAAATGGTTTTCATAATGTTTTTATATCAATGTGTTGTATTGATATCTCATGATTGAAATGTGGAAATTTTATGTTTCCTTTATGCATGTTTTATGTGATATGATTATGTTATGGTTCTTGGGCATTATTATGAAGACGGGTGGTTCCGTGATAAACTAAGGGCGGGTGAGCCCGTTATAGCTCTCCAGTGCATTGGGTAATGTGAAGGAGTGAAACGTTAAGGTTTCTCTGAAGAGATTTTAGGGAATATACTGTGATGGGTATTCCAAACGTAACCAAGAGGGTTACTCCCTACGTAAGAATGTTATGAATGCCTCAAGTTACCTTTATGTCTTATGATTTCTATGATTTATTCGTGATTTTATGAGGTATGTTAAAGTGCCAATGTTTTATGGGAAAAGTATGATTTCAATCTTATGTATATATGAACTCATGTTTCCTTTCTATGTTTTTTTTATAACCCATACTGAGTTTTTATGCTCATCCCAAGTTTTTGAAATGTTTTTCACAGGTCAAGGGAAAGGTACATGATAAGATGATAGAGTCAAGGATGTGTCAAGAATTAATCCATGTTTTATTTTAAATGTGTTTCCATTGATGGGAATGAAGAATACTATCTTTACGTAACAACTTTGTTTATATGTGGAATGTAATGCAAGTTTTATGATCTAATTCTATAAAACTCTAAACCCGAAAAGATCCTCAATGTGTAATCTTGTAATAACTCAAGATTAAGTAAGGTTTAAGGTTGGGGCCTTATATTGCGTACACCACACGCTATCGTGGAAGGTCGCGATTGCATGTAATGCAAGGCAAGTAAGGGATGCTTTTAGTGAAATATACTTTTGGTGTAGCGTACAAAACAATACATCAACAATATTTTTCATAAAATCTCAGGGTGTTACAAATGTAGAGTGGATTCACTCTTCAACACACATTTCCTTATACACATCAATATTATGATCCCAGTAAGTAATATCAATGATGAGTCTAACATGAAATAATTGATCATTTAAATGTATTGTGGAGTAAATACTAAATGAAAATTTATTTATACACATCATTTTCTTGAGATAAGTAAAAGGAGCATCAATATTGAATGTCATATGCATTAAATAATACAATATTTTTTAGGAAATTATTCAGAAAAAGTAGTGTTTTACCATAACCATATGTGAACTATAATGAAAAATGGACATAATATGAGAAATTTTATGAAATAAATCTATCATTAAATAATAACATGTTCTTAGATGAATTTTTTTAAGGGTATAATAAAACTAGCATCATGAAAAACAAAATGTGCATCTAAAGTAATTATCCTAAAGGTTTCTAAGGATATTTTATAAATAGAAGAGATAGAATGTTTACATTCAATAGTTATTCGATATTTATATAAAAGTCTGAACACATCTAATTGGGATAGTGGGATAAATATTTACATGGGTTAAGTCAAATAATAAGATAAACAACTAGTTGGAATAAGAATAATTTCCAGAATATTATATGGAAAAAATGTTCCCAAGACACATACTCCATTGAAAGAATAAAACCATAGTGGTGGATTTACATCCACTATAGTTTATGATACATTATTCATTGAAAATAATGTATCTTATATGTATGTTGTTAATGAAATTAATAAAATATTAAAACCATAAATTAAAATTCAATAATATATTTCATGTATTAAAGTACACATGTATAATATTTTTGTCTGTTTCAATTTCTGTACTACGATGGGTACTCAAGAGATACTATACATGGGTGGTACAAGAATCATACAAATAATGATCTATTGGTTATAACTAGTTGTTAGGTATAAATCCATTTTTATTATAATTTTTATAGAAACCTTTTTTTGATCATTATACTATGAATTGAAAGTCAAGACCACCTTTCTTTGTAAAGGGACCATATGATATGAATAGAATGGTTTGGTGACTCCAAATATTTTCAATAAGTGGTAAAATGTATTTAAATTCAATTTTGGATTGATTTAATAAACAAAATCATAGAATATTAATTTGGAATGAATTTTTTACAATTTTCTATAATAGGTTAGTGAGAGTGAAACTATTTTCCATGAAACATATGTTGACAACATAGGGAAAATAATTTTTAAGTCATAGAACTTGTTAAAGTGAGAATGAATGTAACTCTATGAATACTTAATTAAAGTGGAAACATAAATTAAAAAAAATATGTACGTAGAAAAATATAATGGGATTTCTAGACTAATTCAATGTTCATGTACTTTAAAAATATTGAAATATTCTAGTCGGAAAATTTTTGGGAGAATTGTTAACGATTTAACATTGAAAAACTCTCTAAAAGAAAACATGTTTGATTCAAAGTGGGATAAAAACATGGTCAATAGAATTATATAAGTTATATAAATGTAGCTATCACCAATTCCGTGTTATATACTATATATTATATTTTCAATATATACTTTTTTGTAGTGGTGTTTCAGTAAAATACATAAGATCTGCATGATAAATTATTAGAACTCTCTAATTATACTTGAAAGAGAACAAAAGATAAGCCATTGGTAAATATAGAGGTAGGGGATCTAGTTATAAGGGTATTCAAACTAGTATTACTTTACATCAATATCATATAATATCACATTTTGACTAAGGTAGTGAAGAAAAGAAGCTCATTCAATTTTGTGGTATCCATATCTACAAATACTAGGTGCAATCTAGATTTTGATAAAGCTAAAGAAGTAGTGGAAAGAACAAAATGATTTGTTCCAGTTCTAGAATCTAATATCTTACGAAATATTTTATCATAATATAAATTATTATATTCTTACTATTAGTGCTAGAAAATATTTCATGTTTTTTATAGTAGAAAAAAGGAATATACTTGGGGTATCATCTCTTAAGGATTATTACTCAAGGAGGTGAGGTCGTAGATAACAGAGTAGCCATGAAATAGATATGTGCAAGGAAGAATGAGTAAAGATATAACTCAGAAAAAGTATTATATTATCATGTGATATAAAACAAGCGTATTTTTTTTTGCGTCACTAGTGTATGTTCGAGTGTTATAAAAGTGGGTTCCCTGGGCTAAAATTGGAATGTAATTTTAGATTAACATAACAATTATATAGTGAGTTATAAATAACTTATTCTTACCATAATAATTTTGGTATTTCTTAATTCCCCATTTTCATGATTTTTTCCATAAACTATTTTTATGAAAAAAGCTTATAGTAGTTCCTAGGAAATAATAAAAAACATATTGATTCCATGAAATTAATCTTCAACTTATTTCCTCGGTTCTAGAAAAATATGAAAATAGGACATAAATGATGTGTTTCTATTAGGGGTTGGTTAATTACAATCATTCAGAATTATCCTCTTGAAATTCATTATATGGTGATATTATTTTGATGATATCACGAGGAATAATCCAACGATAGGAACACAACATATTTTATGATTCATATGCTATTTTTATCTATGAAAATATGAAATGGTATGAATATTATAGGTTATTATCAATGTGTACCATTTTATTACATACATAAATCCATGATAATATTATTGAATTTTTTTAATGGTGTGGTTTCATGTGTTGGTTGCATCATTTATGGAATGGAAAAAATTGAATAATCAATATAGAATGTTAATCTTCCGATATGAATGGGTGTATCAAGCCCACTTTATTAGCATGGAATTTATTTAATAATATCCATGATAATGGTATATGATGGTAATATTTCCCAGTAAGTTCAATTGATAATAAAGGATGGATGAATAATGACATGAAGTGTGCATCTTGATTTATGATATATCACTTGAAAATGATATTTTATTAAACGCAATGTATTTATAGAAATGTTTTTCAATGATATTACTTTTTCTTATCTCCTTATGTCCCTTAATGGGTTAGTAGACTGTTACTATTATATATAAATTATTGACTAATATAATGTTGCAGTACTTGAGGTCCATACACTTAGAGTATTCCAATGTATTGGAATATACTATTGAATATGAGTTTAGGATATTCAGGGGCCCACCATAGTGTTTGGTAGAATTTCGAGTTTGAACAATCACCATGAAATAAATATATTCATATTATATCTCGTTTAGAATAATTGGTAATGAATTCATTTTTTACAAACATTTAACTTATACTAAGTGAAAAAATGGAAAAATATTTATTGTATAGATACTATTTTAATATTCATCAATATATTAATATTTACGACAATGATGAGTATATTTAATGAATTTATTTTAACATGTAATATATTTATCTAATTATAAGAAAGTGATTAAAATATAAATTTTATATTAGACTTACTGAAATAGGAATATATTTTCTTTTATGGATTATTTTGTAGGAGAAACATATTCAGGGGTTGGGGAACCATTTATGGATATTTTATTCCTCATTATATATATGAGAGGAGGATATAAATTTTTTGATTATTCATGATATTATTTTTAAAGACTCTACATCTCTATTATCTCTCTCATATCCGTGAGAGAGATGTGGTCGATCTAAGAAACTGATATGAGTTATCCTTTGCAGATCAATGGAACAACATGGAAATGAATTTATAGAAATTGAATCTTCATGAAATCATGATGATTGAACCTAGATATCAAATATTTCTAATCCCATTTACATTTCATTCACATATATAGGATCATGAGAGATTATCCTTTGGTTCCTTCATGTAATGATCTCAAGTAATGATAGTATTATGAGTGATCCTGCAATTCAATTGAATTATTTTTATAATTACTTATCATAATTAAATTATTCACACTTGATATTCAAATTTCGTACCACGTACCACATCATTAGAGACATCATAAATAATTTGATCTTGTGATTAAAATTTTAAATCTCTTTCCCATCAACCTCTGTTGTTCACCTCAATACCTTCATAAAGAATATTAATGATCATGATAATCATCATTTAGAACAAAATTATAGAAAAAATTAGAATATTAGGTTCACTAAACAAATTATTGAAAGAAAAATCCATCTCACACTTGGGTTTAATAGTTAATAGCAACAAAATCGATAATTAATAAGGATGAGGGATCTGGAACAAGAAAGGGAAGGACATAAAAATTGATTCCAACATCTTAAAAATTATATTACAGAATAATAAGATTGGATAATCATTGAATAGAACATATTACTCACAAAACATGAAATATTAATCCAAAAAGAGTGGATCTAAAATCCAAGAACCAGAAAAAACAAATCAGATTGATAAAAATAAATGTATTGGGATGAAATTTTAAAACAGGATTAACCTAGGTAGAAAAAATTCCCAAATATCACATTATAAATTTTACAATTCAATTACCTATATAAAAATTATACTAGAGTACTAAATATAATATAATAATAAATAAAACCCACATTAAGAGACCCCTTATCATGAGCCCCGAGTTTCCCACAATTGGTGTATCACATTCCATAAAAATGTGTATCAATTTGGCTATTTGATGTTTCTAAACCAGTTGAAAAAACAACATGGTGAGGGTAAACCATGACCATGGTAAGATCAGGGGAACCTCCCCAATATCCCAAAACACCCACCTAAATGCACCATATCCCTAAAAATGTGGGTGTTTTGGTTTGGTTATGAACTCCACAATTCTGATAGTGATGCTTGTTGGTCATATGACATAGGGTGACCACCTGGGAGCTACAGCCTAGGCCAAACCCTGATTAGGGAATGGTTTATATACTTGTGGTGTATAAGAGGCACATAAGTACAGTAATACCTCTACAATAGCTGTGTCATAGACCATGTTTCACCAAAATTTGACCCCCTTAATGTAACACCCCAAGATTTCATAGTGTGTTATTTCTTCAAAATAATTCAATAACTTTTACTACACGCAAAATCAAGTTAAATCGCACCATGACTTACCAAAAAAGCCATTAAAAAGAGGTTATGAATAGTGTTAACTAAATTTTAAACTTTATATAATCCTTATAATTTTAGAATCCATATTATGAGTTTCTTAGATATAATGCAAGAACAAATTCATTTTCAGTATTGCACTTTTATCAAATTTTAATAGTGAACCCTTTTTAAATAAAATATTTTATATTTTTTGACTAAATGGGGACATAAAAAATTTAAAATGAAACATCCCAAGCTTCCACGGTACGCTTTCCTTTGAATAATACAGTAGCATGTGTTGTACGCCACTTCGAGTTTTAACACACACCACAACCGATCAAACTAGCCGTTATGAATAGTAATACCTAATTTTTGAAATTATATATATTTTATATTTAAAAATGGACTTAATTTTTGGATTCGGAATATCGAATTTAGCCTAAGGTGAAATTTTGGTACTTTTCAGATAACTTTAATATTTTGATGAATAGTGAAAATTACTAAATTTTAATTAAAAACAACTTTTTTAATCAAAATAATTAATAGTGATAAATTATGAATTTGAGTGGTTTTAAAGTATATTTAGAATATATTTTTACCATTTAATACAATTTTGGTCATTGGACATAATTTTACTACTAAACCGGACATAAACAAGTGTCAATCTTTTGATAGTTATTATCTCTTAAAAACACGTTTTTTGTTTTAACAACGTGAATTAATTTTAAATTAATTTATGCCACCTCTGTGTTTTGAATTTGGAAAAATGGATTCAATATTTGGAATCAGGATGTTCAAATTGTGTAAATAGATTACTTTTATTTTTAGACATTTTGAATAATTACTGCAGTAAATATTTTATTTACCATGGTTAAGGGTAAATCCGGTAAATAAGGGTTAGAAAATAATATTATAATAATACTAAATTACCCTAAAACGCGTCCTAACCTTATTGGATGATACATGTTCGACCATAGGCATTTTTGGGTCGTTTTGGGGACCCCATGGAGCCACTTGTAGGTGATAGGGACACTTTATTTTAATTAAGTTAAAATGAGTACAAAAATGACATAAGCATATATCTTTTAGCAAAACAATTTTTAAATAGAGTTATATATGTTGGATTTTTGACTATAAATATTAATTAGAAAGATAAAAAGATTTCCTACATAATGATAGTTTATTTAAAATTTTAAGAAATTAAATATGTTAATTTATTTATGACACAATGATGATGAAGTAATTCCCATAATAGTAAAAATTTAAAATAATTGATATTATAAATACCCAACTAAATATAATTTGAGACTTTTTATGAATTAAAATGATTTTATAAGTTAATATGACATGTTATGATTGATTTAATTAAATTATTTCGAAGTAATCATTCTGTTATGAGTTTCAAAAAAATCAACTATTGAATAGTGTCAAAATTGACATAAAAGATTTTTTTAAAACAAATATTATATTATTAAATGATATTAAATTCCTAAAAATCTAAGGTTCGGCTGAGAGACTTATATAATGATAGGTGTATAATTAATGTACCACATGGGAGTCTCTTGGATATATATGGTAAGTTTATTAACCATATAATATAAAAATACAAAGAGACATTGTAAAAGTGAAACTAATTAACTTAGAGTTATTACTTAAAGCTATGGTTAATATAAGCACCCAAACCTGTCTAAATTCTATTTGTTGAGTTTTTTTCGACCCATACCCACCTTAAACATTGAATAATTAACTTTGGATCCATTAGAAACCGAATATGAATTTATTATAAACTAATATTTCTAACTTATCCAAAGGTGCCCCTCACCCCTCTTATAAAAGGGCACTCCTCCTTATCATTTCGTCACACCTTCAAAGCATTTTCGTTAGGCCAAACTCTGCCCAAATACTCTCCCAACTTCCGTCACTACAACCTAGAGGGATTATTTTGATCAGAAAGCCAACCTAAGGAACCTTTTTGATCAAATCAAAAGGAAGAACCCGAAGAAGAGGTAATGATTTCACCAACCTTTTCCAAGTTCCTTTCTTCTTCCACTTCTTCTTCCTTTGTTGTTACCATTATAAAATAATAACTCCAGTATCATATATATACTTTTATTTTATTAAAAATATGGTACAACCCTAATCATTATTCTATCCACCCTTTGAATAACATGTCACCATACGTGCGTACGTACGACTTACCGTCTCCACATCGCCGTGCAATTGTTATTCAATATATTATTATTTGGATGGGTATAATAATGATGTGTAACTCATGTAAATAATAAATATAACATGTTAATGATTCTGTATATAAGATATAACATCCATTTATATTTTATTTTAATATCAAAAGAATGATATTGTCGCTCATGCGTACGTACGGACTACCGTCTCCACGAACGCGATGAGATTCATTCTCCATCGTATCCATTCAAGTATAAGTCTCATTTGATGGTTAATAATAGTATCTAAGGTCTTGATATCATTATATATATTATTAAGATACAACCTATTCATTACAAACATGGCTTACGTAACAAAACATATAAAAGAAAACAAGTACGTTAACACCCGAAACAATGATAATACTAAGATATTATTAACAAAGCAATGTTAAAAGATCATATATGATATCATATGAATGTATATGATTATTGTATAATTTAATAACAATTATTTAACTATTATACATGAGGTTAACATACTCCAACCAAGGAAAAGTACAAGGTAATGGTTATTTCACAATCTCTTCATTATCTGAGGTTGTTTTACGTAATAATCTACTCGGATCTCTTTATCATCCACATCCTTGTTTCTTAGAAATTAATTTCATAACATTTTTACTACTTACTAAGATATGGTTTAAAGTAATTTATACCGTTTTTTGACTTTTTATAAGAGGTTTATAAAGGAATCTTTCTGTCATTTTCCAAACAAGGTGCTTTTTAACCTTTTCGACAAAATTAAGGTAAGAATGTTTTTTTAACTTATACGGAGGGTGCGGCTATTTACTGCCGTTATAAAATTTTCAAAGCTTCCCTTACAATATTACAAGGATATTTTCAAAGTAAATGTTTTATTTTATAATTATGTGACTTTTAAATAATTTCAAAATGGATATTTTAAGAATTTTTGAAAGGAACTCTTTATCAAGATCATAATTTTAAATGTTTTGATGATTTATCTTTTTAAATATTTTTAATTAATGTACATGTTTTCAAAAATGATTTTAAGGATTTATTTATATGGACATGGAGGTTTTGAAATGTTATTTCTTTTCAAAAGTTTCAAAGTGGTATGGGACACTTTGATTCAAAAATATCTTTTAATTAATTCCATTATAAATGTGTGACTTTTAAATGATTTTAAAAAAAGGAGATATTTCTCTCAAATAGTTTTGATTTCATCTATTTCAACATCCTTTGATAGATTTTATGATTATATGAATTTGATTTATTATGATACAAAAGTTCCATAATGTATTGAAGGTTTTGTGATATGTTTGACTGTGGATGTGTTATTTTTATACCATTCATGGTTTATGGAGAAAGTATTGACATTTCGTATGCTAGTTTTAATACGAATGTTTATGTTCTGTTTATACCTTTTCATATGGGAATGCATTGAACTTAATATGTGATGGGTGGAGCCCACTATAGCTCCTCGATGCATCGGTAGGTCTCATGGGACAAACTAGTGTCTTGGCACAAGGCCTTAGCAAAATCTTATTTGTAGTCTTGGAACGAGGCCTTGGCTATGTGGTTATGATAGTCTGGAATTATGCATTCCATCATTATGAAAGTGGTTATTGATATTGCATGTGATTATTTGATTAGTAGAATATCCATGTGAATAAGTAAATGGCATTATTTAATTTTACTTTTTCCATTCTATGTTGAAGTTCAAGTTTAAAAGGCTTTTGTTTTAGTAATGCATTGCCTTAAATGTTTATGCTTATTTTTGAAAGTTTCCGCCATATTGTTATCCTTACTGGGCATTTGAGCTCACCCCTTTTCTATGTTTTATTTTTCCCAGGATGTGAAGAATAAAGTTATGAATGACCTGCAGGGATTTTATGTGGGGATATGAGTGTCGAATATAGAGACTATGTTGTTTTAGTAGCTTTTCACTTGATGATGTAATGTAAAACTTTATGAATATATCTAGTGTTTTCAAGGCTACTATACCAATCGGTCTTTCGAGATTTGATATTTCTTGTGATCATGCCAATGTTATGTAATAATGCACCGACTCTAGGTAACTGGGGTCAGGGCGTTACAGTTTGTATCAGAGGAAGTTTAGTACAAGCTTTGAAGCTAGATTTAGATAAAATCTGATTAGAGCACGTAGAACTAAGATGAACTTTGAGGATTAGTATAGAATAACTTCCTATAATTTTGGTATTTGTAGAGATTTTTTGAGTTTTCCGAGCAATACATCCCTGTCTGGATACGAGTAGGTAGAGGCGGCTCTGGCACAGATGTACCTAGGGGTAAAATCCGAAAACACCGCTTTGAGCTAGACTCGAACGGGAACTGGTGCATGACAACGGGCCTTGCTGCACTCTTGGTTACGACACTCCCGAGGGATATGTTTAGGATAATTCTAATTTTCTTTATAAACCATTATAAAGGGTTTATGAGTATATACTTCCTCAAAGGAGACATTTTTATGATTATGGATTATATCCACAATCTATTTAATTTATGTTATGTGATTTACAAAGTTTGGGATTATGTATTGTTATTCATAAACTAATCTAGTGTATGCCATTGTTTAGAAATGGCGCCCAGTAGAAGGAATGTGAACTCCAGCAATGCACATGATCCAAAGAGAAGGAAGGATCATATCTTTCATGGTCTTAAGCGAGAATTTATAAGAGAAATAGTCTCCCATGTATTATCATCTTATGAAGAAATAATATCATGTGTTGATAAGATAAGTAAAGAGTTTAATGAGTACTATGGATTTGAAGGGAAGCAAGAGAAGAAAAGGATGGAAGAGGGAAATATGGATAAAGGGAAGAGGGAAAAGAAGAATTTTCCCATATGTGATAACTGTGTGAAGAAACACCTTGGAATTTGCCTGAAAGGAATGGGAGTTTGTTATAAGTGTGGAGGAAAATGGCATAAAGTACGTGACTTCAAGGGTAATAAAATGGTTTCAAATGTACAATGCTTTATTTGAAATGAGTTTGGACACTACGCGAACCTATGTACCTGTCATCAGACTATGCCGCAAATGATGCTATTGGATAATAATCAAGTTATGATACTAACACAGATGAAGAGGAATGATTAGAGTTCTTATGTTGATTATGTCATTTGAGTGTTGTATCAATAATGTACTTGTTATAATAATTATGGAGTATATAAGGATTGTACTGCAGTACTATTTCATTAAGGACTTGATATTGTGTAGAACAAAGAAAAGTGACTCAATAGCTGGATATATTTTTGGAAAATATATGGTTGAGAGAAAGATAAACCATAATATGGTTCTGATACTGAGGTAGTGATTTTAGAATAATACATGATTGATTTAGATAAATTATATTGGATATTCATGACTACCTTGAAGCTGATTAATGATTTGTATATTCCATCATCATTGGGGTTTAAAACATTTTTGTATTGATAAAGTATATCCAACATTCTATATGGAATAAGGGAGCATGAATGTAATCAATAAGGATTATGGTAATTCAGGATGTTTCAGTGTTTTAAAAGAATACATGATGAAGGTTTTAATATGCTATTACGGGGTAAAAAGGATCTACATTATGTTTACCTTCCTTATAAATTTTGGACTGAAGTATTTTGGATAGCTCTAGTTTGGATTATTTTGGATTACCATAAAAGGACAACCCGGAGGTCAGGCGGCAACCCGTCGCGACCGGCAAGGCCGCGAGACTTGAACCTGCAACCGAAGGGCGACAAGGGTGTATCACCTACCCCTGGACCACGAGATGTACTGAATTAAATAATGTAGTTTTTATTAAAAGATCTGGTAGATAAATTATAAATTCGTTTATTTTGGAACCCTGTACGAATAGTATAAATATAATTTTTTTACGTTCTATTATCTTTTAGAGTGAAAGATGAGTTTGTGGTACAAATTTATTAATGGATAAAACTCTAATTATAAGGTAAGTATATATCCTTATGATCTTAGCCAATCTCCTAAATAAATTTCTCAACATTAAGAAAAGAAACTTAGAAAAAAAATGTTGTCCTAGATGGTACCTTAAATCATCACTAATTAATGGCTTTGGGATTGTTGGATTTTTCATAGCCATGTTATTTACCACTCTCCATCAGATAATTGATGGTTAGATTTCTCTTCCATATCCATATTTTCCAACATGGAACCCTAGTATGTGTTATTTTCGGTAATTTTCATACATTCCACTCTTTATTTTAAATAGTGGCCTCATTAATTCATTTTTTATGTGATATTTCAACTAAGATATTTTGAAACGTCAAAAATGTGTTATCCTAATACCCTATGTTTTGTTGAACCGATGGTATTTTAAATCATCATAGATTGATGAATTTAAGGACCTCAATTTTATACTTGTTTGTGATTGATGACCTCAATCACTACCTATAAATATTTACGTTTTTACTCTAATTATATGTCTCTAATTTCCACCAATGTTCCCCTAATAGAGATCATAATTTAGTGGTGACCATTTCATTCCTCTTTTCCTCATATTAAGACTAAATTTTAGTAACCTAATTTCTGATGTGGGTTTTCCCACAAAGATATTTTCTATTTTCAACCTTTTATTTTTTAAGAACAATTTCAAATTGCGAGGACGCAATTTATTGAAGCAGGGGAGAATGTAACACCCCAAGATTTCATAGGGTGTTATTTCTTCAAAATAATTCAATAACTTTTACTACACGCAAAACAAAGTTCAATCACACCATGAATTACCAAACAAGCCGTTCAAAAGTGGTTATGAATAGTTTTAACTAAAATTTAAACTTTATATAATCCTTATAATTTTAGAATCCATATTATGAGTTTCATAAATATAATGAAAGAACAAATTCATTTTCAGTGTTGCACTTTTATCAATTTTTAATAGTGAACCCTTTTTAAATACAATATTTTAAACATTTTGAATAAATGGGGACATCAAAAATTTAAAATGAAACATCCCAAGATTCCACAGTACGCTTTTCTTTGAATAATACAGTAGCGTGTGTTGTACGCAACTTCGAGTTTTAACACACACCACAACCGATCAAACTAGCCGTTATGAATAGTAATACATAATTTTTGAAATTATATATATTTTATATTTCAAAATGGACTTCATTTTTGGATTCTGAATATCGAATTTAGCCTAAGGTGAAATTTTGGTACTTTTCAGATAACTTTAATATTTTGATGAATAGTGAAAATTACTAAATTTTAATTAAAAACAACTTTTTTAATCAAAATAATTAATAGTGATAAATTATGAATTTGAGTGGTTTTAAAGTGTATTTAGAATATATTTTTACCATTTAATACAATTTTGGTCATTGGACATAATTTTACAATTAAACCGGACAAAAACAAGTGTCAATCTTTTGATATTTATTATCTCTTAAAAACACGCTTTTTATTTTAACAACGGGAATTAATTTTACATTAATTTCTGCCACTCCTGTGTTTTGAATTTGGAAATATGGATTCCATATTTGGAATCAGGATGTTAAAATTTTGTAAATAGGCAACTTTTATTTTTAGACATTTTGAATAATTACTACAGTAAATATTTTATTTACCATGGTTAAGGGTAAATCCGGGAAATAAGGGTTGAAAAATAATATTATAATAATACTAAATTACCCTAAAATGTGTCCTAACCTTATTGGTTGATACATGTTCGACCATAGGCATATTTGGGTCGATTTGGGGACCCCATGGAGCCACTTGTAGGTGATAGGGACACTTTATTTTAATTAAGTTAAAATGAGTACAAAAATGACATATGCATATATCTTTTAGCAAAAAAATTTTTAAATAGGGTTATATATGTTGGATTTTCCACTATAAATATTCATTAGAAATATAAAAATATTTCCTACATAATGATTGTTTATTTATAATTTTTAGACATTAAATAATTTAAATTATTTATGACACAATGATGATGCAGTAATTCCCATAATAGTGAAAATTTAAAATAATTGATATTATAAATACCCAAATAAATATAATTTGAGACTTTTTATGAATTATAATAATTTTATAAGTTAATATTTCATGTTATAATTGATTTAATTTAATTAGTTCGAAGTAATCATTCTGTTATGAGTTTCACAAAAATCAACTATTGAATAGTGTCAAAATTGACATAAAAGAGTTTTTTAAAACAAATATTATATTATTAAATGATATTAAATTCCTAAAAATCTAAGGTTCGTCAAAGAGACTTATATCATGATAGGTGTATCATTAATTGACCACTTGAGAGTTTCTTGGATGTATATGGTATGTTTATTAACCATATAATATAAAAATACAAAGAGACATTGTAAAAGTGAAACTAATTAACTTAGAGTTAATACATAAAGATAAGGTTAATATAAGAACCCAAACCTGTCTAAATTCTATTGGTTGAGTTATTTTCGACCCATAACCACCTAAAAAATTTAATAATCAACTTCTGAGCCATTAGAAACCGAATATTAATTTATTATAAACTAATATTTCTAGATTTTCCAAAGGTTCCCCTCACCCCTCTTATAAAAGGGCACTCCTCCTTCTCATTTCTTCACACATTCAAAGCCTTTTGGTTCGGCCATACTCTACCCAAATACTCTCCCAACTTCCCTCACCACAACCTAGAGGCCATAGTTTGATCAGAAAGCCAACCTAAGGAGCCCTTTTTATCAAATCAAAAGGAAGAACTCGAAGAAGAGGTAATGATTTCACCAACCTTTTCCAAGTTCCTTTCTTCTTCCACTTCTTCTTCCTTTGTTGTTACCATTATAAAATAATAACTCCAGTATCATATATATACTGTGATGTTATTATAAATATGGTACAACCATAATCAGTATTCTATCCACCCTTTGAATAACATGTCACCATACGTGCGTACGTATGGCTTACCGTCTCCACGTCGTGGTGTAATTGTTATTCAATATATTATTATTTGGATGGGTATAATAATGATGTGTAACACATGTAAATAATAAATATAAAATGTTAATGATTCTTTATATATGATATAACATCCATTTATATATTATTTTAATATCAAAAAAATGATATTGTCGCTCGTGCGTACGTACGGACTACCGTCTCCACGAACGCGATGAGATTAATTCTCCATCGTATCCATTCAAGTATAAGTCTCATTTGATGGTTAATAATAGTATCTAATGACTTGATATAATTCTATATATGATTAAGATACAACCTATCCCTTACAAACATGTCTTACGTAACAAAACATATAAAAGAAAACAAGTAAGTTAACACCCGAAACAACGATAATACTAAGATATTATTAACAAAGCAATGTTAAAAGATCATATATGATATCATATGAATGTATATGATTCTTGTATAATTTAATAAAAATTATTTCACTATTATACAGGAGGTTAACCTACCCCAACCATGGAAATGTACAAGGTAAGGGTTATTTCACATTCTCTTCATTATCCGAGGTTGTTTATACGTAATAATCTACTGGGATCTCTTTTTCATTCACATCCATGTTTCTTAAAAATGAATTCCAAAATTTTTTTACTATTTACTAAGATATAGGTTAAAGTCATTTATACCCTTTTTTGAATTTTTATAAGAGTTTTATAAAGGAATCTTTCCGTCGTTTTCCAAACAAGGTGCTTTTTAACCTTTTCGAAAAAATTAAGGTAAGAATGTTTTTTAACTTATACGGCGGGTGCGGCTATTTACTACCGTTATAAAATTTTCAAAGCTTCCCTTACAATATTAAAAGGATATTTTCAGAGTAAATGTTTTATTTTATAATTATGTGACTTTTAAATGATTTCAAAATGGATATTTTAAGAATTTGTGAAAGGTACTCTTTATCAAGATCAAAATTTTAAATGTTTTAAAGATTTATCTTTCTAAATATTTTTAATTAATTTCCATGTTTTCAAAAATTATTTTAAGGATTTATTTATATGGACATGAATGTTTTGAAATTATATTTCTTTTCAAAAGTTTCAAAGTGGTATGGGACACTTTGATTCAAAAATCTCTTTTAATTACTTCCTTTATAAATGTGTGACTTTTAAATGATTTCAAAAAAAGGAGATATTTCTCTCAAATCGTTTTGATTTCATCTATTTCAACATCCTTTGATGGATTTTATGACAATATGAAATTGATTTATTATGATGCAAAAGTTCCATAATGTATTGAAGGTTTTGTGATATGTTTTGCTGTGGATGTGTTATTTTTATACCATTCATTGTTTATGGAGAAAGTATTGACATTTCATATGCTAGTTTTAATACGAAAGTTTATGTTCTCTTTATACCTTTTCATATGGGAATGCATTGGACTTAATATGTGACGGGTGGAGCCCGCTATAGCTCCTCGATG
This sequence comes from Viscum album, assembly GCA_963277665.1. Classification (NCBI taxonomy): domain Eukaryota; kingdom Viridiplantae; phylum Streptophyta; class Magnoliopsida; order Santalales; family Viscaceae; genus Viscum; species Viscum album. Next base: position 1,757,740,263 of record OY728137.1, read on the forward strand.
CATCGGTAGGTCTGATGGGACAAACTAGTGTCTTGGCACAAGGACATGGCAAAATCTTATTTGTAGTCTTGGCACGAGGCCTTGGCCATGTGGTTATGATAGTCTGGCATTATGCATTCCATCATTAGGAAAGTGGTTATTGATATTGAATGTGATTATTCGATTAGTAGAATATCCATGTGAATAAGTAAATGGCATTATTTCATTTTACCTTTTCCATACTATGTTGAAGTTCAAGTTTAAAAGGCTTTTGTTTTAGTAATGCATTGCCTTAAATGTTTATGCTTATTTTTGAAAGTTTCTGCTATATTGTTATCCTTACTGGGCATTTGAGCTCACCCCTTTTCTATGTTTTATTTTTCCTAGGATGTGAAGAAGTAAGTTATGAATGACCTGAAGGGATTTAATGTGGGGATATGAGTGTGGAATATGGAGACTATGTTGTTTTAGTAGTTTTTCACTTTATGATGTAATATAAAAATTTATGAATATATCTAGTGTTTCCAAGGCTACTAAACCAATCGGTCTTTCAAGATTTGATCTTTCTTATGATCATGTCAATGTTATGTAATAATGCACCGACTATAGGTAACTGGGGTCAGGGCGTTACACTTAATCCATGAAGAAACTCATAAGCATCTCGAACCCGGAAGGAAACAAAAAAATGATCAAAAAAGAAAATTCCTCACGCTAGAATATTATATAATTCCTTCAATAGTTCCATATAGTTTTTTAATTGAAAATTTTTTTATATAAAATATCCACTTAAGATAAATGATCATTCTATGGTATTCCAAAATAAAGCATGTAATCTATAATAATATCAATTACAAATTGTATAATTTTGTTTATTCATAACAATAGTTGATGATTAGATATGTACATAACCAATTGAATTAATATATAATTCCGTAATTTATTATATAATATAGAGGTAAAAAATGATATATATCCCAAATAATAAAATTTTAAACTCCACAGAGTTTATCAACATCATTGAAATGTATCAATAAAAACCATAAACTAAATAAATTTCATGTATAAGTAATATATATTAAAATTTCATGTGTAAAAATTATTCCACCCAAATAGAATTATTATCCAATGATGATTTAGTTAAACCCATAAAAATACATAAATATTTATTATCACTAACAAATTGAATAATGTTCTACATTTATTTTCTAAAATCCAAAAATTTTAAACTATGATATATGTTTTTCTTATTTATACCATGTTAAAATAATAATTACCTGAAATTATAGAATAATTTTTTATCTCTAAGTTATACAACCAAATTTAAAATTTTAAATATATTAATAACAAAATTTCTCAAATTTATTGTAATAATAACTGATTACATGATATATATAAAACAATTCGATGCCATGGTCCATCCATTAATTGACACCCCCAAAATACATTTCTTGTACCCCCTTACACATAGGATTGAAAAATGAGACATAACATCTTTTATTAAAAAATATGAATGACTTCTAATCATGAATGATGTATAATATTCATAGTTACCTTAACATCAAAATGAAAATTAACAGAGATACAAATTAACTTTCAATCTTTCATCTTCCTTAAAAAATTTAGATTGATCTTTTTATACCAAAAGAATATAATAAAAATTTTACATTAGTTATTGTATAATAAAATTTAAAACCAAATTCATGATTATAATTTACCCAACTTCACATAATCAAATTAATGTCTCAATATGTGAATATTAACTTCCAAATATAATAATTGGAGTAGACCACAAAATTATATCTAAATAGCTAATATTTCTATATCTTAAATGCATAAACCAATATAACTAAAACCAAGTCTTATGTAGGACAAATATTCTCTTATAGTTTCAATTTTCCTTATCCATATATAAAGACATAACCACCTTTTATATGATCACACCCAATATATACTCCAAAATATCTATAATACACATTATAACCATTGAAATATTACAAAAAACATGAACATGGATTAAATTATTTAGTCCCTAATTTGTTAATTTTTTTTAAAATTTAAAATCAATTTAATTTTAACATCTTTTTATGTCAAAGACAACATCACAATGAAAACATTTTCATTTCCTTAATAAAAATATCAAGATGCCTAGAAAATCTATCAATGATATTGATTTAAATGAACTTATTGATCCTTTACCTAGATATTGGAGTCATGATATTGAACATATCTCTAGAAATTCCAGTATTTCAGATAATATTTCCCATAATACATTCCTTATAATTGTATAAATTAAATTTATGAAAATTTATATATACCAATATTTGTTGAAAATTCCTAAAATAACTTATATATATCTATTTTAATACACTTTAAATATTTTGTAAATAAATATATCATAAATATATAAAAAATATTGATATATAAATACTTATAAAGTAATTTGGTTCATGAGATCATGTAAACTATGATATGGGCTATAACACTAAAATGCATCAAATAATATTTATAATAGATAAAAGACATTAAGAAGCCATATTTAGAATATATTATACAATTAATCTAAATTATTGATATCCAAAGTGAAGATAAATTTTCCAAAACTATTAAACTACCATTAAGTAACTAAATATATCATCAATTAAAGGTAAAGGTTATTTATTCTTTATCATCTCATCATTATATATTTGGTTGTTAATATATAACGTCAAACATATATTAGCCTTCTTTGAAAATAAAATTGGTACTAAAAAATTTGAATACATATATATCTATGTCAATTCAAAAATATTTAAATTTACTACACCCTAAAACATAATTATAAAAATATAATGTAGTTTAAATTAAATATTTGATTCACATGGAAAAAATGAAATCCATAGATCCAAAATTATAACAGTTTATCAATTTTTAAGACATTAATTTATGAAATTATATATAATATAAAAAATGAACCTTATTAATGAGTTCATTATATGATAAAAAATATATCACTATTTAATTTCAAAGAATGATTTTTGTTAAAATATGATTCTTTTTTATACGTAAAGGAAAATGTGTTTATTCGTTACAGGATTCATATGTAATGAATTTAAATTCAATACATTTAATTCCATATTATATTTTCTATAAATTAATTATAAACAAATAAACATATATATTCTATATTTAATTAGAAAAAATAGAATAAATATATATATTAAGATTAATTTCACATCCTAAATAATTCATTATAAAATTAACCAGTAGTGAAAAAAACTAGGGAGCAAGAAAACTAAAATTAATTAACAATAGATAAGGAAGAATCATCAAAAAAATTTATAACTTAACTTAAATATAACATAAATATCACTCCTATAAATATATGTTCCTAACATCATAACTCTAGTTATAACTGTATGGTCTAAAAAATATCCAATTATTCCTAAAAATAATAAAAAATATACTAATTATAAATAAATGTGTGAAGTAATTCATATCATTATAATATTTATATTTTTATGACTCCTCCTATATTTTATGAACAGAACATCCTTGATCTCTTTGTTATAATTTCATTTAATTAGAATTAAAGTATAATGAATCTGTTTATATTGTCATATTTGTATATATCTTTCTTTATATCTCTTAAAAACATGAAAAAACCCTTTTATATTTTAACAACTGATTGGAATTTTTTATCTAATTATCTCCATGATTATAATTAAATATATATTGAAATTTAGATTTAAAAATTTGGTCAATCTCTCTCCATTACATCGTAGCATTTTTTATGTAATTATATTTATCAAATCATCAAATACATTGTAATGTAAAATGTATAGAATAACATATTATACTTAATATTATAGATTTTACCTTTTCAAATAATTCAAATTTACATATATAAATGGATATATAGGGGTAGATTTTATTTATTACCCTATTATTAATTATATTTATCATGATTTTATTCTTTCGAAATAACCATATCATAATATTATGAATTATTGTAAAATCACCTTTTAATATTTAAATTTCTTCAAAAATATCCATGTATTTACAAACTCCTAATTCTTATAGGAATAAAAAAAATTGGAATTATAAATTCCAATTCATATTAAAAATAATATAAAATGATATATATAAATTATGGTTATAAAATTCGCCCAAAGATGAAAATTGTATTATTCGTAAGAAATATTTCAACATCTACTCCATGAGAAGAAAAAATAAAAAGAAGAAAAATATAGTATAAAAGACATGATTTTATTATATAAATGTCACATAATTTTAGATGAATATCAAATAAATTTCATAAACAAACACACAAATACATTAATAGTTTATCGGATTTGGAAAATAGAAACACAATATTATTATTTTTTGAATTGTCTTCAACATCTCCAAAAACAATCTCCTCACATAGTAATCCTATTTGTCATACCTTACCTAAACCATTATTCCTAACATAGGGAAGGAAATATATGAAAGGGTGAGGTCAGTTGATAAGTATGGGTAAACATAAGAGATTTTGGTCTATGATCTTATGATAGAAAAAGATAGTAATAAGGATATATGATGCTGAACACAACTTATGAATTTCATACTGAACAAATCATAGATCTTAAATATTAGTTATGGAAGGAAACGTTATCATTTCAGAAATGATGGTCCATAAGAGTGAGAAGTCATTAGATTTCAACCATGTCTATAATAAAAAATCATAAAATTGTAGAACCATAAAAAATATAGGAAAACATTTCAAATTTCAATGTTAACTAAAAATACCATCAACATAGTGGATCAAGACTTATCAACTATTTATCATTTTAGCTCAAGACACACCTATTTCCAATAGAGGATCCGGATGTACCTATTTCCCATAGTGGATCAATTAGATTGACTTTTTTCTCATTATTATCACATGAGATGTAATGATTTACCACTATTAATTTAAGGGAGGTATTGGACCCACCCATGAAATTGTGAAAACCATAATTTTCAGTTCCATAATAACATTACACATAGATCATATCACCAATTCAAAAACCTTGTAAAGAAAAAATGTTTCAAAAACATTTCACCAATTCTCTATACCATAACCTATTAATAATTTTTTATTTATAATTTAATCAATATAAACATTAATCATCTATAGAAAGAATAAGTATGGTATAATTAAATATTATCCCACATAAATCATAAGTAACATCCAATGATATAGTTGTAGATAAAAATGAGTTTAAAAGACCACTAAGAAAATTTCATAAAGAATATAGACTTTACACATTAATTTTTTTTAACTATAGGAAATATTAAAAATATTTTTCATTAAAAATAACTATGGAGACATATATAGGATTACATAAATTATTATAATGATGTAAAACAAGTTTTTAAAATATTCTTAGAAAAAATATATTTATATGAAAAATGGTTTTGGAGTGATGAGAGAAATAAATATGTTTTTTCTTAAAAATATTCTTTTTAGAAAATGAGTACACAAAAAGGGAAGAATGGAAAAATAAATTTATTCTCATTAAATAACCATATGATAAAAAATTAATTAGTTTCTGGGTTTATATATCATAAAATTTTCTCACGTGAAGAATAAGTATAAATAACCTCGATAGATGATGGGAATATATCATAAAACACATTACACTTTGGTAAGATTGAATCATAATCCCCATGTAAGAATAACATTAAATCAAACATATAATATCATGAAAATAATTATATTCATGATAAATTATTTCATAATGAAATTATATACACATCATAGAAGAATATAGGTGTATATCATAACTTATGTTCTAAGGAAAGAAAATTGAGAAAGAAATCAATCACCGCATTGGTAACTTTTGAACAATAAATCTAACGAAATAGATATAGAAAAATGGATGTTTAAATATCCAAAAAAATTAGGATAATACTTATAAAATACATTCATGGGCTGTATATACACCACATACAATAAAAGTGGGGTTAATACGACATGTCTCTAATAGAAAAATAAAAGTGACTTGAAAATACCTTACACAATGTTTCGAATTCCTTTATACTTGTGAAAAACACATGTATAATAAATATATTATTGAAATAAATATAAAAATATATATAATACTATGTTTTATTTATATATTACCATTTATTAACTATTTATTAATAATTCCTTGTTAAAGTGACCTTTTTTGAAATAGTTTCTTTTTTATTTATGTTTAGTTTTTTTTATATCTGGACCTCATAATTTGATAATGGTTCAATAATCTCAATAATTTTTACAATGATATAAATATTATATATATTCATTATGAATATATTTTGAGTTATCCATAAAATTTTGAGATATAAAATGAAATACACAATTCATGTAGACTGTAGGACGACCGTACACATTTACACTATTTCAATTTTCCCAATAAAAATAAATAAATAAAGGTAAATAATATATTAAAACTAAATTAAAACATATCTTTCATATATATGGAATATTTTCATTAAAAAATTAATTATTACCAACCATATAAATTGTGATCGAATCATATCACTTCACGAGTAAGTAGTCTTTCGTACACATGAATGATGTTATCATATTCGCAAATAATGGAAGGATAGAAGAAACATGTGATATATTTATTATTTAAGAATAATGATATCATAAATATCATATATAAACAATAAATTAATCATTTTATCCATCAATGAGAGTTCTTTAAGGAAAAAACAACATCGGTTTATGATGATGTAGTCCTCTTAACACAGAGATGATTATTTCACAACTCCTTTAGAGGAAGAGTATAATTATTTGAATTTTTCCATTAAATTAATAACATATAAATACATTTAAGAAAATTAAGTTATTATATCATCATGTTTTAATAATAATTCATATAGGTGGAGGAAGAAATAAAATATTATTCATGATTAGGATCTTACCTTTTCATCAGACAACTTCTTTTAGTTTGCACAAAACATATTCAATGGCTGTATTTATGACTAATATAAATATGATATAATGATCTTATTGAATTGGGTAATTTTAAATGGTAGTTATCAGATGAAAAAGGATTTGGAAGTATAAAGAGGATAATGGAGGGGTGACCTTTTATAAGGGAGGTGAGTGAGAGACTTGAAATACTTATAATGTTAATGTTATACCCACACAATTCACATTCCAAAAGGATCCAAGATGTTCCATTATTTATAAAATTATAGTTAATGTATAAATATTTATATTAAAATATATTTCAAAAATATTTGTGTCATTTTTAACCCATATCATTTTTTAACCGTCTAGCAATACCAGATTTTTCCTTAATTATGGTAAATAATTTTTTACTATTTTTTACTATTAATTGTGGTGAAAAAATTAATTTGATCATATTATATAATATAATGTTTTTTGATTCCAAATATTTAATTCAACTTTCAAAATTATAGTAACAAAACATGATAAATTTTTCTTGAAATTAATCCCACAAATGCGACGATAAAGCGTCGTTTCTAATAAGAAATTTGCAAAAATTTGAAAATATTTCAAAAAAAATTAAATATTAAAATTATTAAAATAAACTAAATTGGATTAATTTACACATAATTTAACTTATTATTATTTTAAAAACATCTTAAAAAATATTTATGTTTCTAAAATATTTAAAAGAAATAAAAATTCATTATCAAAACCAGTATTTATCATTATTCATAAAAAATTAGATTCTCATAAATTTCTCCATAATCCACGCTAAGATTATTTTTTACATGTTTATTTTAAAATTGTAATTTTGTTTTTCAAATATATTTTCTAATTGTGTCTATAATTATATTTAGAATAATTTAACAAAAGGTGGAAAATTTATTTTTTAGAAAAATAATGTTTTAAGTGTAAAATTGGATTTGTTATTATAAATTTAAAATAAAACAGATAAGTTAATATTTTGAAAATTTTGTGGAATATTTAACATAAATAAATTACTAAAATAATTAACTATAAGTTGTTTGTTTAATTTATTTAGTAAATAAACATTTTTTAAATGAAAAATAGTTTTTCAGATGAATATTTCTTTTATTTTAATTTTTTTAATAATTTAATAAATCTGATTAATATCCATCCTTTCAATGTCTAGGTGAAAATTATAATATTAGATCATAATATTTTATTAATATTTCGTCTGTATTTTAAACAAAGGGTTATGTCTAATGAAAGATACAATCAGTGTTGTGTTTATGAAAAAATATCTAAAAAATAAAATACATTTTAAAGTATATTTCACAAAATGTATTTGTGCTTTATTCTACCTTCCCAAATAAAATGGAATCATGATAATTTTATCTTGTCTTCAGTAATCAAGGTATTATAATTTCAAAATCTTGTTATGGGAATCCCACATTGTAAAATGTGTTAATCAAACATACTTTTGAAAATAGAGATTTGGATGTGTGAAGTTCACCTAGAATAACACATACAAGGGTTCAAAATTGGAGAATATATATGGGAAGTGAAATAATTTACATAGAAGAGAAATATAACACCCAAATACTGATGTAGAGTGATATAGAATATGGCCTAGAGAAAGTTAATAAACACCAACGAATAATCAAAATAGGTGTGAAAACGTTCATTGATATCATCAAAATTTATAATAATATGACAAAAAATTTATTGCAATATTATTTTCCAAATGTTAGGGTATTTCATGATAGGATATGATTACAAAATTTAATTGCATTTTATATGATCAATATCATCCTTTGGTTGTTCCATGATTAATTTTAACTTCATCTCTTACGCTAAGAGATGAATTATTCATGTGTGAAGCACTAAATAAGATCCATAAAAAATGAAAAATTATTTCATTGATCTCTAGTTATTATAAAAAAAATTATTATCAAAATTTTTGAATAGATCTTCATAAGGTAAAATAATACATTAATCACTAATTCCTAAAACAAAATTCAATGTAAATAATTCCATATATTGTTTCCTTTATAACGACTCCAAATTTTAAAATTTATAAATAAGGTCATTAACTTTCTTAAAATAAAATTAACCTTAATTTCCCAAATATCATAATGTTGATCGTGATTTAAACATTCCAAATATGTGCATACCATAGAAATATATTTTCTAAAATCATAGTAAGCACTATAATTACCATAAAACCTTAGGAAAATCTTATATAATTCCTCATTCCCTAGATAAAACCAAATATAATTGAATATATTCCATAAATCCATTAATGTTTTAGACTCCATAAATGATAAAATACACCATTTTTTCCACAAATCAGTAATCCATTTCACGTTCATCAAAATAATACAATTTAATTTATACATGTTTATCATATATTTATCTAAAATAAACACCATTTATTTAACATTAGGAACATATTAATGGTTATATTAACTTAATCAAACCTTCTCTATTCTATTAAATCACTATTCTCAGTTATCAACACCACTCAAAATATTTTTCAACATACATAAGAAAAAATTATACCAAATAATACCAAAATATTTAATTATTCAAATAATATAATTCATAGATTACATTGTACAAACACAACAATTATCACACTTGCTTTTTAAACAATTAATTAGACATCATCATATTACTCCATAAATTATTGTTTCATATAGTATATAATTTTAATCTTATATTAATTTTCATAAATCCAAATTTAATCATGATTCTCACATTAAACACAAAAAAATATTATAAAATTCCATACCTTTCATATCTCATTCATTATCCCTTCATCACCTGTAGTATAACCATTACTATTACGAACATGATGATTCTCATCCTGAAAAATCCCCTTACTAAATTTATTTTCATAATTCCCATAATAACCACATTTAAAACATTTAATAATTGATGATACCTTTGAGACTTAATTATTACCATCCATTAAATTATTAGAACTTTTTTTCCTCTTCAACTAATTCATTTATGTGATTCTTTTCCACACTCAAAGCGTCTTCATATTCTTCTAAGACATACACGAGGGTTAATATTTCAAAATTATTGACATGATGGAAACCAAATATTCATTCCCCTATGGTCTCTACCACATGAACTATCAACCAACTCTATCCTTATCTTACATGGGGAATTCAAGATTTGGTTAAGGTGAAAGATGTTAATTATATATCATGATAAATAATTGGGAATAATCCCAATATTTTTAACTCTAGTGTTCATACCGCTTCTTTTCTCATTAATATATTTTCTATCACATTAAACATTGATCCAGTTTCTTATTGTTACCAAGATTTAAAAAAACTAAAATGATTAGTGTGAAAAAAAATCATACCAGGGAACCACATAAAAATAAAAATTACTTATAGGATATCTAAATCATGAGAAAATATTTTTTAATCAATTAAACCTTAGTTTTATCTTATTATATTAATTTTATTTATTTAAGCCTATATGTATGGTTCATATAGTGTTTTTAAATTTTCCAATCATGTCCCCTGAGAGTGCTAAACCTGGTGTGCAACATGGATGATTTTATTACACATGATGATGAAGGAGTCCATAACAACACACTCTTTTCAGTTTTATTACACCTAAGTTACTATATTCCATATCCACATCGTCATTTAGTAACCATATAGGGAGGTAATTGTTTTGAAACCACTTTGTATATCCTTTACCAAAATTTGAAGACACTTTTCAATAATTTGTATCATCCTTAAAAATGTACATAGAGTTATACATTAAATCACATATATAAATATTCCATGGAATTTCCCTAAAATTTAATCATTATAGTTTTTTTATGTTAATTAAACCATTCATATGATACCAACTACAACAACCTAGGATTTTAATATACACATATCACATCCTTTTATATGAATATTCAATACATTTCTTAAACACATTACCAAGGAAAAGTATACTTTAATGTAATTGGAAACAAGAAATAGAATATTATAATTTCATATAATATCTAAAAAATTTCATAAGATTATCTTCATAAATATTTATCCTCTTAGGAATATCCAACCTAAACCTTTCATCCATGCCTGGGAAAGGAAACATAATAAAGGGGGACCTCAGATTCTCATTAATGGTAAACATAAGATATATCAATCTATCAACATATGATATCATAAGATAAAAATAAGGGTATGTGATCATGGAAATAAATTATTTTATTCACACACAACCTATCATATATCTTAAACATGAGTCTTGGAACAAAACATTATCCTTTCAAAAAACATGGGCTATAAGAGTGTGAAATAATTATAAATTAATAATAGACCGTATGATCATGTCATAAATGTGTGGAACCATAAAAATTATAAAAAACCATATCATATTTAAGGGTTAACTACCAAGACCATCAAAATATTTGATCTATAATTATCACATGTTTCCAATTGTGGATCTAAACACACCTATCTCCTATAGTGGATTTGGAATCACCCATATCTTATAGCAGATCAACTTTATTGACATGTTTCCAATTATTTTGTCATGAGATATAAATCTTTACCCAATGAATCAGAGGGAGATATAGTTTCCATCCATCTCATTCTAAAAACCATACATATATGTGGAACAATACCATATATCCTTCATAATATCATCACATCATAGCCAATATCATGAAAAAATATTTAAATAACATTTCATAAATTCACCATATAATAACCCTTTAAAAATAAATAGGTTTCATTAAAATTTCATATATATAAATATTTTCAAATGAGGTAATTAATAATTATGGTATTATTAAATCATATCCCTAATAATTCATAAGTTACAACAAAGGATGTTATCTATTTTGGAAAATGGATTTGAAATATCACTTGGAAAAATTCTTAAGGAATACATCATTTCAAATTTGAAAAACAGTTTTTAATGATTATGATATTTTCTAAATAACATTCCAAAAAATAACCTTTAAATCTTATAAAATATTCATTAACATTGTTTAATATTTTCTTGAGGAAAATATTCCATCCATTTTGAAAATAAAATTCTAAAACTATAATTTCCTAGATAAAATTTGTAATTAATATACATTTTTAATGTTACAAGAGATGTTTTAAAACAATTATTTTTTCACAATAAAAAAGTATATTTTATTTTATACATATTTAATTAAATATTCCTTTAATATTTTCAGTAAAATGAAATTGAGCATTTTTTTGAAAATGACATGATTATTACTTTTGAAACATTTGGTAAAATGTTAAAATGGTAAAAAAAATTATTTATTAAATCATTATAATTGTAACATCCCAAGTAATTAATGAGTAATAGATATTTTTATCTATGTCTATTAATGAATTAGATAGTGTTTTAGTGGATTAAAATGAAAATAAATCCAATCTTAAGCATGGAATACACTAATATTTTTAAAGGATTGTTTTACTGACTTTTGATGGAAAACCATTTTTAAATCTATATTTTGACAATTTTATAAGCTATGTTTGTCAAAATAAACTTATTCTTTATGATTGGTACATCAAAATTTACTTTGTGTGAATTTTTGGTATTTTTCTGACAATGTTCATTTTTTAATGAATAGTGAAAAATACTGCATTTTACATCAAAACTGCTTTTTAATCTAATTTATTTATATTATTAGATTATGTTTTGAATTGATTTTGAAGTGAAATTAGAATGTATTTTTACCATTTAATCCAATGGTGTTCATTGGAATTAATTTCACTTTGAAATCAGACTTAAACTAGTGTCAATCTTTTGATACATTTTGTTTCATAAAAACACACTATTTGTTTTGACAGAGGGAATTAATTATTAAATTAATTAATGAAACTTATATGTCTTGAATTATGTAAAATAGACATCATTTTTGAATTTGGAATATCAAATATATCTTAGGGTGAATTTTTGGTAATTTTCTGAAAAACTTCAATATTTGATGAATAGTGAAACCACTAAGTGGTACTTATAAAAACTGATTTTCCATTTAAATGAAAATTTCCCATCTTTGTGTTTTGAATTTCAAAAATCTGACATACATGGTTGTCATTAATATGTAAAATGTTCTTAAATGAGATTAGAATAATTTTTTGGTGAATAGTAACTCTTAAGTTCTTAATCGCGATTAGAGGTAATTAGTGTAGTTTAAGGTAAGAATACTGTTTTAATAAAATTAAATGACCTAGACACTTGTCCTACCCTTATTGGATGTGTCATGGACCACCAAGAAAATACATGGGTCAACTTGGGGACCCCATGGAGCCACATTTGTTAGGAAAGGACATAAATAACTTTTTATATAATGTTAAAGTAAAAATGACACAAACATGAGTTATTTTACTAATACAATTTTTACATGGGGTTATACAATTCAGATTTTTGATTATAAATAGTCATTGGAAAGATAAAAATATTAACTACATCATGTTAATTTTTTATAATTTTTAGACATTAAATAAATTACATTATTTATGACATCATGATGATGCAACGGTGACCTCATTATTTAACGATTTAAATAAAATGGAATGATAATGTAAAATATAAGACCTAAACATGGCCAAAACCTATTGGATGGGTGGATTTCGAACCATTATCACCTTATCCTCAAAAACCATCAAAGTGGGACCTCTTAAATCTGAATACCATTTTAAAATAATGTGACTTTTCCTTACTTTCCAAGAGTGCCCCTCCTCTCCTCTTATAAAAGGCCCCCACCTCTACCACCTTACACACACTTCAAAAGCCTTTGCCTCGAACAAACCCTGCACATTTTGGATCTCCACATCCTTATCTTACTCCTTAAAGCCTCACTTTGGGCATAAGTCTTCCCAAGGAATCCTTTGAGCTCAAATCTAAGAGAGTTACCCGATTTTAAGGTAATGTCTTCTTTTTCGTCCTTTTGTTTGATTTTGCTTCTCCAACCCCCTAAAATCTTTTTATTCTTTTCGTTTGTTACAAATCCAGTATCCTAAATATACTAGGATGTTTTTATAAGAAGGATTCGTGCTACACTTACACACACCTACATCTAATGGTTAAAGGACATACTGTTTCCGTGGATGATGAATTTATGCCTCCTGAAACGATGATTGTTCAACATTCTTTTAACACCTTCAAAGGTGTCCATTAAGATGTAAATATATTTATATATGATATATAATATGTTTATGTTTTACTTATGCTTTTTTATTTTTCATTTTGGGAATACCTTTATGGTTTCCATTATGAGTAAACACGATATCTTCATTTAAGGAAGTGCGGACTACCGCCCCCTCAAAGTGATTTGATTCGTTAAATACAATATGTGGGACGTATAAAGGATGGAACTATGATATTATATATGATATTATACTGGAATTATAATATAACTTTATATCATTATGATTCCATTCTATAAAATACGAAATAGAAATGAAAGTAGCGTTCATGCGTACGTACGACTTACCGTCTCCATGAACGATGCATTTCATTTCTTACCTCTAAATGATTATGTAATAATATAAATGCATGTATATACTGGATATATATGATATATACATCATGATTATAATTCTGGATATAATGGATACCTAACCAACTTGTAATTATAAAGGGTTTATTTTTGACTCAAGTACCAATGATCGTTAAAACGACCATTATTAACTTAAATAATTAAATACTGTTCATGACATGTAAATAAGTGATATAAAAAGAATAATGAACTAGAAAACGGTTCTTAAGCAAGTAGAAATTAACCCAATATTATTATTCAGGACATTAAATAATGATCGAGTCAAGTCGGACCTGAGGTATGGGACTTCGTCTCAATGTCCTTTCATTGAGGCATATTTTGTTTTATACACTAACTTCTTTTATACAGTGTATAAACCCCTTTGACTTTTACATTTATTCAAAAGGAATATTTTTATACAAAGAATTTACTAAACGACAAAAGGGAATTTTTTTTTCATACGTATGCGGCGACAACGACTTCTCCGCCGCCGTGACCATTATTTGAGTTTTGGCTTCCTCTACAAGCCATACCTTCTTATTAAAAGAAAAATAAATACCATGTTTTCATTTTATTTTATTTTGGTATTGAAAATGGTTTTCATAATGTTTTTATATCAATGTGTTGAATTGATATCTTGTGATTGAAAGGTGGAAATGTTATGTTTCCTTTATGCATGTTTTATGTGATACGATTATGTTGAGGTTCTTGGGCATTATTATGAAGACGGGTGGTTTCGTGATAAACTAAGGGCGGGTGAGCCCGATATAGCTCTACAATGCTTTGGGTAACGCAAAGGAGTGAAACATTAAGGTTTCTCTGAAGAGATTTAGGGAATATAATGTGATGGGTATTCCAAACGTATCCAAGAGGGTTACTCCCTACGTAAGAATGTTATGAATGCCTCAAGTTACCTTTATGTCTTATGATTTCTTTGATTTATTCATGATTTGATGAGGTATGTTAAAGTGCTTATGTTTTATGGGTAAAGTATGATTTCATTCTTATGTATATATGTACCCATGTTTCCTTTCCATATTTTTATATCCCTTACTGAGCTTTTTATGCTCATCCCAAGTTTTTTGAAATTTTTTTCACAGGTCAAGGGAAAGGTACATGATATGATGATAGTGTCAAGGAAGTGTCAAGAAAGAATCCATGTTTTATTTTAAATATGATTCTATTGATGGGAAAGAAGAATAATATCTTTATGTAACCACTTTGTTTATATCTGTAAAGTAATGCAAGTTTTATGATATAATTCTCTAAAACTCTAAACCTGAAAAGATCCTCAATGTGTAATATTTTAATAACTCAAGATTAAGTAAGGTTTAAGGCTGGGGCCTTATAGTTGGTATCAAAGGTCGGTTTAGACAACTTTATGAGTTAGAAAATTGATAAATTATAAGTTAATTTATGGTATGACTAAAATGATATAGCATTTGAAGATTACCATGTTGCTGCATCCAAGACATGTTTGTTCAGAATGGTTTTCCACAGAGGAAACAGGGAAGTAGTGCTAGGAAGGCATGTAGAATGAAATAACCTTCCGAATCAGCATTCTGAGATGGTCGGAATTGGAACTGAACAGTTTTTTTCAGTAATGGCCCAGTTGACTCAAGCTATAAATGGTGGTGGTATCCATGCACGAGATCATCCAGATCAACCGCAGAGGAACATGTCAGTGGTGGAACATTTCATGAGGCAACATCCACCATCATTCAAAGGATCATCTGACCTTGAGCTAGATGAAGGGTGGATTAAAGCACTGGAGAAGATTTTCGATGTCATGGGGTGTTCAGACAATGAAAAGGTTAGTCTTGTTATTTACCGTTTGGAGGGTGAAGCAGATCAGTGGTGGTCGATGGTAAAAAATATCAGGGACACTGATGAGATTGATGCTCTCGACTGGGATGAATTCAAAGGTATGTTTCTTGAAAAGTATTTTCCTAAGGCTGTTCGACTTAGGATGGAAAACAAATTCATGGAATTGAGGCAAGAGGAAGACTTAGTGGCTACCTATGAAGAAAGGTTCACTCGATTGGCAAGGTATGCTCCAAATTTTATCCGAGACCTTGATAGAAAAATCAATTGTTTTTACTCAGGATTAAATCCAAAATATCGAAGGGCATTAGCTTATCGTGAGTTTAAAAGGTATGAAAAGCTTGTTCGATGTGCAGAGAAGGTGGAAATGGAGTTTTCCGATGATCAAGTGTTCTATAACAACCAACTGAAGAAGAGACCAAGGTGGCAGGAGAAAGGGAAGAATTATTCAAAAAATTCTGATGGTAAGAAAACTAAGTTTCCAATTTGTGATAAATATGGAAAAAGGCCTGCTGGGGAATGTCTTTTGAATTCTGGAAAGTGCTACCGATGTGGTAAGATGGGACATAAGGCTCGTGATTGCACTGAAAAAGATCATGGTGAAGGTAAGACCAAATTTGATTTACAGTTAGTGAAATGTTTTAAGTGCAATGAGATGGGTCACTATGCAAACGAGTGTCCGACAAAGAGCTTGAGTGATGGGAAGCAGTTAGACTACAAGCAGAAAGGGGTGGTGAAATCCTTTGAAACTACTTCAACAGATGTCGGGCCATCAAATGAAGTTTTTTCAGGTACATTGTTTGTTTTTTTTCAGATTATGCTAGTGTGTTTTTTGATTTGGGGTCTACACATTCTTTTATCTCTGAAAACTTTTCTAGTAAAATAGGAATACCATCTCAAGAAATGACTCCTGAACTTTTGGTAAAATGACCTGGGGGAAATGTTGAGGAAAAAAGAATTTATAAGAATCTTACTATCCTTATCTGTGGAAAGAACCTACTAGCAAACCTTATTGTTCTACCTCTAGTAGAGTTTGATGTTATCCTGGGTATGGATTGGCTCTCTATTTACCATGCTATGATTGATTGTAGAGCTAAAGAAGTTTCTTTTCAAAAAGACTTTCAGTTTGTGTACAAGAATGAACCCTTACTGTTGATAACTTATCAAGAGGCCAAGAAACTTGTAAAAGATGGAAATGAATGTTACCTTGCACACATCGTTGAAAATAAATGAACTGTTCAGATTAATGATGTGCCAGTGGTAAATGAGTATCCTGATGTTTTTCCTGATGAGTTGCCTGGAATAATACCAGATTGGGAATTTGAGTTTACTATTGACTTAGTTCCTGATGCTAAGCCAATTTCAAAACCCCCTTATCGAATGGCTCAAATTGAACTTTTAGAGTTGAAGGGGAAATTTCATGATTTATTAGAGAAAGGTTTCATTCGACCTAGCACATCACCATGGGGTGCTCCTATTTTATTTGTTAAAAAGAAAGATGGTTCAATGAGACTTTGCATTGATTATAGAGCCTTGAATAACATCACTGTTATGAAAAAATATCCTTTTACTCATATTGATGATTTGTTTGATCAGCTGCAGGGAGCTCAGTATTTTTCAAAGATTGACTTGAGATCGGGGTACCATCAGCTGAAGGTAATGGAAGAAGATGTTCCGAAGACCGCGTTCCGTACAAGATATGGCCATTAGGAATTTGTAGTAATGCCTTTTGAGCTAACCAATGCACCTACTGTATTCATGGACTTAATGAATAGAATTTTCCATGAGTTCTTGGATAAGTTTGTGGTGGTTTTCATTGATGATATTTTTGTGTTTTCTAAAAGTAAATAGGAGTATGAAAGACATTTAAGGGTTATCTTGCAAACCTTAAAAGAAAATAAACTGTATGGAAAATTCATCAAGTGTGAGTTTTGGTTGCAACAAATTTTTTCCCTTGGTCACATTGTTTCTAAAGATGGGATAACTATTGATCCTACAAAAACAAAGGTTGTTGAAGAATGTCCAAGACCCACAAATGTAACTGAGATTCGTAGCTTCCTTGGTTTGGAAGGCTATTACCGAAGGTTTGTTAGAAATTTTTCACGGTTATCTAGTACAATGACTAAGCTAAATCGGAAGGGTGTTAAGTTTATCTGGAGAAAATAATGTGATGAATGTTTTCATGAATTAGAAAGAAGATTGGTGAATGCTCCAGTTTTGGAACTACCTTCCAGGAATGGTGAGTTTATTATATACAGTGATGCTTCATTGAAAGGGCTTGGTTGCGTCCTAATGCAGAATGATCAGGTAATTGCTTATGCTTCACGACAGTTGAAAACTCATGAGGTAAATTACCCTACACATGATTTGGAATTAGCTGTTGTTGTTTTTGCTTTAAAAATTTGGAGGCATCATTTGTATGGAGTAAAGTGTGAAATATATACTGATCACAAAAGTTTAAAGTATATATTCACTCAGAAAGAGTTAAACATGAGACAGAGGAGATGGCTGGAATTAATCAAGGATTATGATTGTACAATTCATTACCATCTGGGAAAAGAAAATAAAGTGGCTGATATTTTGAGTTGAAAAAGTAATGCTTCATTAGCAATGTTGCATTTGGAACGTGATCCTTTGGTTAAGGATTTGATGAACTTTGGCATAGAAGTTGTTTGTGCAGGAAGTTCTTCTATTTTGTTTCAAGTATCAGTGAGATCATCTCTATCAGATAGAATCAAGAAAGCACAGAAGCAAGACAGTGAGTTGCATAAAAAGGTAGAGCAGGTTAAGAAAGGTAAGTTTCATGAATTCAACATTGATAGTGATTGCGTTTTGAGATTTGGGAAGAGATTGTGTGTGCCTTGTGATTCACAGTTGAAGAGGGAGTTGTTATGTGAAGCTCATAGTTCTCCATTTTCAGTTCATCCTGGCAGTACTGAGATGTACAGAGATCTGCGTGAGTATTACTGGTGGGATGGAATGAGAATAGATATTGCTGATTTTACTGTGAAGTGTTTGACATGTCAACAGGTTAAACCAGAGCGGCAGTTACCGAAAGGGATGCTTCAGCCTCTACCAGTGCCAGAGTGGAAATGGGAGAATATATCCATGGACTTTGTTGTGGGATTACCGAAGACATATCGAGGTAATAATGCAATCTGGGTTATTGTTGATCGCTTGACTAAATCTACTCATTTCCTTTCTATACGAGATACTTTTTCCCTAGATCAACTTTCCTGTTTGTATCTTAAAGAGATAGTCAGGTTACATGGAGTTCCCCTCTCCATTGTATCTGATCGTGATCCCAGGTTCACTTCTAACTTTTGGAAAGGCCTTCAGAAGTCGTTGGGTACTGAGTTAAATTTTAGTACAGCTTTTCATCCTCAATCAGATGGGCAGTCAGAATGAACAATTCAGACAATGGAGGATATTCTACGTTCTTTCTCGATGGATTATCAGGGAAGTTGGGACCAACATCTTTCTTTGCTTGAATTTTCATATAATAACAGTTTTAATTCCAGTATACAGATGGCACCATTTCAGGAATTATATGGGAAGCGGTGTCGAACTCCAGCTTTCTGGGATGATGTGGGTGAAAGGAAGTTGATGGGACCAGAATTGGTAGAAGAGATGGCAGAAAAAGTTCAGCTGATTCAGAAGCACGTGAGAATAGCTCAGAGCAGGCAGAAGAGTTATGCGGATAACCAGAGGAAGGATCTATCTTTCGAGGTAGGTGATCATGTTTTTCTCAAGTATTCTCCTTGGAAAAGTGTGATGAGATTTGGTAAGAAAGGAAAGCTGAGTCCAAGGTTTATTGGACCATATGAAATTCTGGAGAGAGTTGGATCAGTTGCATGCCAGGTGGCTTTACCTCCGAGTTTATCTTAGGTACACAATGTTTTTCACGTTTCGATGTTGATAATGTATATGCCAGATCCATCTCATCTTTTGAGTCCAGAGGTAGTTCGGCTAGAAGAGAACCTATCTTACGAGGAACAACCGGTCCAGATTCTTGACCACAGGGAGCAAGTGTTACGAAATAAGGTGATTAATCAGGTAATGGTTTTATGGAAAAACCACATTATGTAAGAGGCAACATGGGAATCTGAAAATGTAATGAGGGACTAGTACCCCCATTTATTCGATAAGTAAATAAATTGCGGGGACGCAATTTTCTAAAGGGGGAAGGATGTAACATACCAAGTAAGTAATGAGTAATAGATATTTTTATCTTTGTCTATTAATGAATTAGATAGTGTTTTAGAGGCTTAAAATGAAAATAAATCCAATCTTAAGCATGGAATACACTAATATTTTTAAAAGATTGTTTTACCGACTTTTGATGGAAAACCATTTTTAAATGTATCTTTTGAAAATTTTATAAGCTATTTTTGTCAGAATAAACATATTCTTTATGATTGGTACATCAAAATTTACTTTGTGTTAATTTTTTCTATTTTTCTGACAATGTTCATTTTTTAATGAATAGTGAAAAATACTGCATTTTACAACAAAACTGCTTTTTAATCTAATTTATTTATTTGATTAGATTATCTTTTGAATTTGATTTAAAGTGAAATTAGAATATATTTTTACCATTTTATCCAATGGTGTTCGTTGGAATTAATTTCCCTTTGAAATCGGACTTAAACTAGTGTCAATCTTTTGATACATTTTGTTTCATAAAAACACGCTATTTGTTTTGACAGCGGGAATTAATTATTAAATTAATTAATGCAACTTATATGTTTTTAATTTTGTAAAATAGACATCATTTTTGAATTTGGAATATCAAATATATATTAGGGTAAATTTTTGGTAATTTTCTAAAAAACTTCAATTTTTGATGAATAGTGAAACAACTAAGTGGTACTTATAAAAACTGATTTTCCGTTTAAATGAAAATTTTCCATATTTGTGTTTTGAATTTCAAATATCTGACATACATGGTTGTCAATATTAAGTAAAATGTGGTTCAATGAGATTAAAATAATTTTTTGGTGAATTGTAACTCTTAAGTTCTTAATCCTGATTAGAGGTAATTAGTGTAGTTTAAGGTAAGAATAATGTTTTAATAAAAGTAAATGACCTAGACACATGTCCTACCTTTATTGGATGTGTCATGGCCGACCAAGACAAGACATGGGTCAACTTTGGGACCCCATGGAGCCACTTTGGATGGGAAATGATATAAATAACTTTTTATTTAATGTTAAAGTAAAAATGACACAAACATGAGTTATTTGACTAAAAATTTTTTTACATAGGGTTATACAATTCAGAGTTTTTATTAAAAATAGTAATTGGAAAGCTAAAAAGATTTACTACATCATGATATTTTTTTTATAATTTTTAGACATTATATAAATTAAATTATTTATGACATCATGATGATGCAGCGATGACCTCATTATTTAACGATTTAAATAAAATGGAAAGATAATGTAAAATCTAAGACCTTAACCTGGAAAAAACCTATTGGATGGGTTGATTTAGAACCCTTATCACCTTATCCTAGAAACACATCAATGTGGGACCTCTGAAATCCGAATACCATTTTAAAATAATGTGACTTTTCTTTACTTTCCAAGAGTGTCCCTCCTCTCCCCTTATAAAAGGCCCCCACCTCTACCACCTTACACACACTTCAAAAGCCTTTGGATTGGCCAACCCCTACCCATTTTGGATCTACACATCCCTATCTTACTCTTTGAAGCCTCAGTCTGGGAAGAAGTCTTCCCAAGAAAACCTTTGAGCTCAAATCTAAGAGAGTTACACGATTTTAAGGTAATGGCTTCTTTTGAGTCCTTTTGTTTGATTTTGCTTCTCCAACCCCCTAAACTCTTTTTATTCTTTTCTTTTGTAACAACTAAAATATCCTAAATATACTAGGATATTTGTATAATATGTATTAGAGCTACACTTACACACACCTACATCTAATGGTTAAAGGACATACTGTTTCCGTGGATGGTGAATTTATGCCTCCCGAAACGATGATTGTTCAACATTCTTTTAACACCTTCAAAGGTGGCCATTAAGATGTCACAATATATATATATATATGAAATATAATTTGTCTACGTTTTCCTTAAGATTATGTACTTTTCATTTTGGGCATACCTTTATGGTTTCCATTATGAGTAAACGCGATATCTTCATTTAAGGATGTGCGGACTACCGCCCCCTCAAAGTGATTAGATTCGTTAAATACCATATGTGGGACGTATAAAGGACAGAACTATGATATTATATATGATATTATACTGGAATTATAATATACCTTTATATCATTATGATTCCATTCTATAAAATATGAAATATAAATGAATGTAGCGTTCATGCGTACGTACGACTTACCGTCTCCATGAACGGTGCATTTCATTTCTTACCTCTAAATGATTATGTAATATTAAAAATTCATGTATATACTGGATATATATGATATATACATCATGATTATAATTCTGGATATAATGTATACATGAACAACTTGTAATTATAAAGGGTTATTTTTTACTCAAGTACCAATGATCGTTAAAACGACCGTTATTAACTTAAATAATTACATAGTGTTAATGACATGGAAATAAGTGATATAAAAGGAATAATGAACTTGAAAAAGGTTCTTAAGAACTTATAAGTTAACCCAAGATTATTATTCAGGACATTAAAGAACGATCGTGTCAAGTCGGACCCGAGGTATGGGACTTCGTCTCAATCTCTTTTCATTGAGGCAAATTTTGTTTTATACACAACCTTCATTTATACGGTGTATAATCCCCTTTGACTTTTACGTTTATTCAAAAGGAATCTTTTTATAAAAATCGTTTACTAAACGACAAAATGGAATGTTTTTGTCGTACGTATGCGGCGACAATGACTTCTCCGCTGCCGTGACCATTATTTGAGTTTCGGCTTCCTCTACAAGCCATACCTTCTTTTTAAAATAAAAATAAATACCATGTTTTCATTTTCTTTTATTTTGGTATTGAAAATGGTTTTCATAATGTTTTTATATCAATGTGTTGTATTGATATCTTGTGATTGAAAGGTGGAAATTTTATGTTTCCTTTATGCATGTTTTATGTGATACGATTATGTTGAGGTTCTTGGGCATTATTTTGAAGACGGGTGGTTCCGTGATAAATTAAGGGTGGGTGAGCCCGATATAGCTCTCCTATGCATTGGTTAACGCGAAGGAGTGAAAAATTAAGGTTACTCCGAAGAGATTTAGGGAATATACTGTGATGGGTATTCCAAACATAACCAAGAGGGTTACTCCCTACGTAAGAATGTTATGAATGCCTCAAGTTACCTTTATGTCTTATGATTTCTATGATTTATTCATGATTTGATGAAGTATGTTAAAGTTATTATTTTTTATGGGTAAAGTATGATTTCATTCTTATGTATATATGTACCCATGTTTCCTTTCCATATTTTTATATCCCTTTCTGAGCTTTTTATGCTCATCCCTTGTTTTTTTGAAATTTTTTTCACAGGTCAAGGGAAAGGTACATGATATGATGATAGTGTCAAGGAAGTGTCAAGAAAGAATCCATGTTTTATTTTAAATATGTTTCTATTGATGGGAAAGAAGAATACTATCTTTATGTAACCACTTTGTTTATATGTGGAATGTAATTCATGTTTTAAGATCTAATTCTCTAAAACTCTAAACCCGAAAAGATCCTCAATGTGTAATCTTTTAATAACTCAAGATTAAGTAAGTTTTAAGGCTGGGGCCTTATAATAATTATGTTACAAATATTTTTGAAAACATATTCGAAAAATATGGTTTTATAAGAACAAGAGGTTTTATCATAATAGGGAAATAAATATTCTTTTTCATAAAAACACTCTTTTGAACTCATAAGCATATAAATAGAATAAAATGAAAGGAAAACATGTATTATTATGATATATCTATCCAAGAATAAAAATATTTAGTTATTTATACATTTATCTTTATATTTTATAATTGTAATCATAATCATAAATAATCCCAAAAAATTAAGAGATTATAACATATAACTAACATCACATTGGTAACGTTGAATCATAATACCCAAGATAGAAAAACAATAAATTTAACATAGAATATAATGGGAAGAAATATATTAATGATATAACATGTTATAGGGTCATTATAAACACCTCATAGAATAAGAATGGGGCATAACATAACCAATGTCCCAAAGAATGTTATTAGACATAAAAAAAGCACATCACATTATTAGATTTTGAACAGTAAACCAAATGAAAGAGATATCATAAAAATAATATATAAATAATAATAAATTTTAGGATAATAATTGTTAAATACAATCTTCAGAATTATATACCCTAATAAAATAAACATGTGAGGGTTATATCATCTGTCTCGTAGAAAAATACTTGTAAGATAAAAATCCCTTAGTACAATTCTATATTTACGTCATAGGCATTATAACATCCTCTATAATGAAATTAGGATTATTATACATCATTTATAAAAATAATTATATATCTATAATACAATATAAGATATAATTAAGTTCTATTATTACTTGATTATTAATAATTCCATCTTGAAGTCACATTTTGGGAAATAACTACTTTTTTTTCTTATCTATCTTGATTTTTTATTTCTAATCCTCTAAATTATTTCATGGTTACATAATATATAAAATGTTAATAATGAACTAAATATCATATACATTTAGTATTCATGTATGTAGAGTTATCAATAAAATTTAGAGATAGAAAATGAAATACACTCTTCATAAAGACATAATGTCAGAGAAACACATGATCATTGTCACCACTTTCCCGATGGAAGGAAATGATAAATGGTAAATAATATTTTTTCCATTATTGAATCATTTAAATTTCATATATATTACATATTTTCATTAAACCCCTAGTTATTTACTTCCATGAAAATTGTGAAGGACTTACATCACTTCGTGAGGCTGTAGTCCTCTGTATACCCGATCGATGTTATATTATTACCATAGAATGGAAGGTAAGAAGGTAAATATGATTTCATGATACTAAGTGAATAATAAATTACTCAATATTTTATATAAAAAATAAATATCTCATTTTATCTATCCATGATATGTGGTTATTAAAAACCACTATCAACGGTTCATAAGGCGGTAGTTCTCCTTACACATGAATGATGATTTCATAGACCATTGGACAGAACATGAGACAAATTTATGTTATTAAATTAAAATAATAACATATAAAAATATGGAATATAATTATATTATTATAACATCAAGTTTAAATAATAATTCAAGGAGTTCAAGGTAGAAGATAAATAAAACACTTCATTCCAGATGTTACATCTTCTTCGAGAAATACATCTGGGTTTTCACCAAAGGCCGCAAAGGATGGATTTTGGACTGAAATAAGGTTACTAGGATAATATTAGGGATTTAAAGATGTTATTTGGGTAGTTAGTAGAAGAAAAAAATTATTATGGATGTGTTAAGAGAAGACAAGAGTGTGTGGCCTTTTATAAGTTAAGTTATCGGCACACTAGAAATATTTGAAAAGAAAAATCTGTACCCACATATTCCACATAAAATAAGATAAAAAATGGTCTATAATATATCATATAATAGATATGGTTAAAATGGGACCAGATAATGGTTGTTTGAAAGGGTTTTTATCATTTTAACACTTATCTTTTTTTTATTACATGGTAAACCCATCTTTATCTTAATTGTATTAAATAATATTGGCTTATTTTACAATTCATTGTCTTCATAAATTAATTTTACATTATTGTATTATATAAATTATATTTCTTCTAAATATTTAATCTATTTTTCCAAATTTAAAAGTCAAAAGTGGATATTTTTAATTTAAAACTAATCTCACATATGCAATGAGAAATTGGGTATTGAATGATAAAATGTACAAAAGATTAAAAAGTTTTAATATAAAAATTCAATATGGAAATGATTAAGATAAACTAAAATTTATTATTATATAGATACTTTATCCATTTTTTCTTCTAAATCTTTATTAAAATAATTTAGATGTTTTAAAATATTTAAATAAAATGACTATTCTTTATTAAAACATGTATTTTAACAATTCATTGATAAAATTCCATCTAAATAAATTCTAAAAAATTAACCATATGATAATTATTAAATAATGATTATATAAATAAAAATTATTTCTCAAATTTTTATTCAAAAATTTTATTTAATACAAACTTACAAAAGTTGAAGAAATATGTTTTTTTAGAAAAATTAAATTTCAAAGTATAAAGTATTATTAATTATTGTCATTTTTATAGAAAACAAGTAAGATGATTGTAAGATTTTTATCAAATATATAATATATATATTTCAGTCAAATAATTTTAGAAAATTGGGATGTTTAGATTATTTAGGTAAATTGGTTTTTTTATTATAGTTTTTTCAAAAATATTTCTATAATTTTAAAATAGTTTTTATTTGAATAATTTAGTTAATATTATTAATAATTAACATTCTAACAGCAAAGTGATAATTTTCATATTAAATATTAATATTTTAACATTAAATCATGATTTTTAAACACCAGGTTTAATGTAATCCAATACGCACTCGATGTTTCGTGTAACACAAAATATGAGGAGGATTAAATTCATTTAGAAATTAAATAACAAAATATTATGTTGTTACATATAATAAAAGTTTCTCATAATAATAATATTATAGAGGATGTTATAAAATTAAAAAAAAAATTCAATAATGAATACCAATTCTTTATTCCTTTATAACTATATATCTAAACAAATGTTTTCTCTCATAAAAATTATTCTTAATTTTATTACTATCAATGTACAAATAGGATCCACAATACTAAAAATAGTTTTCCCTCATCACTCAAGGACCATTATAATAAGTATTTCTCAATTATTAGGTACATTAATTAAAACAAAATGAACCTAAGGCTTCTAGACTTCTACACATAGAGAAAAAACCAGTATACTCATGAGAAAGATTACATAGTATTTTCCATAATGATAAAGGGTTGGTAGATATATAATTTAAAATAAAATAATATATTCATATATATTAAACTCTTACATATAATTCATAATTTATAATTTATATTAAATAAAAAGATATTTTTTATTATTTCACTTTTTTATAATACGTCACTAACTCTAATCTTATTGTACTTTTTTTTATTATAATTGGATGCCAAATATGAAAAATAAAACAAATGATGTGTTTTTCCTATATTCAATATATTGATCAAATTTTTTTTTTCTTTAGATGAGATTTATAAAAGAAAAATAAAATTTGACCTATGAAAAATTATCCCAAAACTAATGAAAACATTTCACATTGACAGCTTTTTTAAAAACGTTTCATCATAATATGCATCATGAAATTACCATTTCTGAAAAACTTGTCTCATTACACATTTTGGTTTCAATTTATCTATAATATTTTGTATGTGTAAAATACCATTTTCCACTTGGAATATATATATTAAATTTAAAAACACTCAATTAATTTTAGGCATAATACTATAATAATAATAATTATTAATATTATTAAAAAAATTATAGAAAAACTAATTCTAAAAACTATAAGTCAAATATTACAGCACATAATTACAAAAATTTAATCATAAAGTATTTATTATATTAGTATACAATAAAAATATTAACTCCAATTATATGTTCTAAAAAAATAAAAAATAAAATAAATATTGTAGAAATTTTGATTAATGTACTTGATTGTAATATTTTTATATAAGTATGTAAGGCGATATATAGGAATGGGAAAAGGGTTAGGTTATCAGTTTATGGCCATTGGGTATATATGTAGTAATTAGGTAGGAATATAACTTATGGGAAATTTGACAAAAATTATAACAATTATATAACCATTAAATTGATGTGAGTAATGTATTAATGATAAGATATTTTATATGGAATTAACATATAAAAAATAATTCGGAAATAGAATAAATTTATAAGGAATTGTCGTTAAAAATCACTTTACTTCTAAAAATAATTTATTTCTTTAATTTTTTTAATTTTTTTACACTGAATCAATCATATTGAAAAAATATTTTATTAAAATTTATAATATATGTAAATTAAATTTATTTTCATCTACTAATTATTATTTGATAAAAAATAAGAACGAAATACGTTAATATATAAAATGATATTTTATATAAAAAATTGTTTAATGTGTCATGAAATTTTATATCAAATTAAAATTTCATTACTTCTAGATATTTATGTTGAATATATGTTAGATAAATTAAAAAAAAATGAAATTACATATATTTATTTTCCCAATACGGTTATAATCACTTGATCAAAAACATTAAATAATCTAGTAAATTCAACTTGAATTCACGTTCATATTTTCTCAAAGATATTTTAGGATTATATTTTTAGAGAGTTAGGTCATAACTTCCAGAATAAAAATAGATATATTACAAAGTATAAACTTTTACTCAATATCCATTTTTACAATATGAATATTTTAGAATAAAACATGATTTTATCTACAAGAAAACATCACAACATTAAACTTAAATTCTTCCCTTCCATTACCCATCGAAAAAACCTATGGAAAACATTTCAAAACAAGGTATGACAACAATAAATTCACTAAAAGACATAAAAATGAGGAAATAAAATTTTAGTCTGTGAATGAAAACAGTTTCACAATGTTATCACTTCTAGACATAAAAAATAATCCCTTAACCTTTCCTTTTGAAATCATAAGTTTTCTGCAAAACCATAGGATGAATAGATAAATCATATTGGTAAATTGTAGAGTAATTTTCATATCATTGTTACATATATATATAGTATCTCCATATGTTATATAGGATGTAAAATTCATGGTCTCACTTGCAATAATCATCACGAAATATTCCCATAATCTCTTCAGTGAAACCTAACTAGTAAACTCTTTTCCTTTACCTAATGCATTGGAGAGCTATAACAGGCTCACAATGACTCTATTTATTATGGAAGAACGTATCATAATTATAATTCCCAAGAACCATAACATGGTTATGATGCATAAATATTTCATAAATTAAACATTCTTGATGGGAATAAATTTTCTACTTTGAAATCAATATTATTTTTTATAATGAAACACACTTATAAATGAAGAATATTTATTTGAAAATAAATTGTAAACTTTTAAAAGAAAGATAAAATAAATAAGGAATATTGTATGTGATAATATCTTCTTATTACATATAATAAAAACACATTTCATTAATAAAAATATTTTTAACTTGAAAATAGAATTTTTTAAAAGAATTTCCATTACATTATA
This sequence comes from Viscum album, assembly GCA_963277665.1. Lineage (NCBI taxonomy): Eukaryota > Viridiplantae > Streptophyta > Magnoliopsida > Santalales > Viscaceae > Viscum > Viscum album. The sequence continues at coordinate 1,757,769,832 of OY728137.1, forward strand.
TCTGAAAGTGTTCTGAACTTGTACTAAATATCATAGATAATAAATTATATTTATTAATCACCTAATTCAGAACCATTTACACATATTTTTAATTTATTATAATTTTAGTAATATAAAATATGGTCATTTATATGAGTTTTATGTATCATAATCGTTTTTCCAAGAGAGTTTATTTCATGGATTCATGGTTGATTTCCTTGAGAATAATTATTGGAATTATTTTCAAATAGAGGAAAAACTACAGAAGTATAAATACATGGTATTTGTATTTTTCAATAAATTAAATGAACCCAAAAATCATTTTTCAATCGATAATAAGATGATTCATTGGATAAAACATTAATTTTTATTTTTTGGTTTTTTTAACAGGTTTTCCGACCATCTGATCCAGTTTCATTTTAAATATTTATTATATTTATAAATTAGTTTCAGATCATTTAAAAAGATATACTATACATAATAAAATATAGTTTAACCATAATAATGTTTTGTATTTCCATCATTAATTATAGTAAAATAAACTGAAAACGTATCTTCCATGAATGTGGTGAATCGACACATCACGGGCGATGTAGTCATTTTTTAGAATAAGAGGAGAAGAGAGCACGTTTGAAGATGTATATTACATAAACACAATAAAAATGATATATATATATATATTATACTGGAGTTATCAATACACTTTTTATAGGGTATGTGAGGATATGTTTTAAAGAAGAAAATGAATTGAAAAGGGAATGAAGGAAGATTTTACCACTGGAATATGGTCTCATTGAGAACCTCTTCAATGCACTTAGTTTTGGTCTTTTGGTGTTACCGAAAGATCTTGGAAGAGAGGAATATGAATGGTAAAATAAATTGAATGAATTTAGATAATCTAAAGGTGTTTGTAGGTGTGGGGAGAAGATGTGGTGATGGGTGGAATTTATAACACGAAGATAGGGGTTTTTTATTATTTTATTCATTTATTTTTATTTTAGCCCAAGAATATCGATAATATTGATCCCCATTATTATATAAAGTAAAAAAAGAAGTTAATTTTATTAATGTGTTATTAACTCATCCATACACCATCCACAACTCAATATTTCATTTATTTAATCACAAAGTCACAAACATTAAATTATTATATTTCACTAATCCCCAAAAATTCAACTATTTTAGAAAAATTGCCAAAATTTCAGCAAATCATTTTCTAAGTTATAGATTTAAAAAATGGACTCCATTTCATGAATGTAATTTTTATTAATATAGTAAATATATTTTTAAATAAAATTATCATTTATTAAAAAAATCTGATTTTAATATTATAACAGATTTTATAACACTTCCAAAAAATTAATAAGGCCTCATAAATTTTTCATATAATTATAATAAAAAATAATAATATGTGAATATATTTGGTGAAGATAAATTCTATTTTATATCATTATATTAATTAAAAAAAATTAAAATACAAATTTATGTTCCATAAAAATTCATATACATAATTTATCATTATTAAAACATTTATTTACTTTTTAAATGATACATATATATTATATTTTCATTTATGAGATACTTAAATTTTATTTATACATTTTTTGGTGAGGTTATAATTATAAAGTTAGATTGATATTCTTATTGGTCATATTACTATTCCAACACTTAAGTTACTATTTCATTAGTATAGATTCTATTATTTCTATAAATACAACTGATTTCACAATACATTTATAACGAATTTATTCATTTAGTTCTAGAATGAAAAAAAATTATTCGATTAGTTCCTAGTTTGAAAAATTCTCCCCCTTCTGTAAATTTAATCCTTTTAATTTTATTCTTTTATTAAATAAGCAAGGTTACCTTTACCTTATAAAAATTTTATATTCCCATGTTTATTCTTTAACCATGTGGTTTATACATAAACCTTAACCTATTAAATTACCTCATTCCATAATAATTTCTCTCTACGGTCAAGAATCAAAAGTTTTTTATCCTCATTAGAAAGGTTCAATTACAATTGAACTAATTCATGACTCAAAACATGGAATTAATTAGGCACAAACATTCTTATCATCGAAATGTTAAAACAGTTTTGTATCTAGGACAAACATATAGGAAAATACACTTAGTAGAAAAATGATCTAAATTTATCAATGATTTCATAGTGTTCAATGAACCAAGGACTCATATTCCCCTTCTTTCCAAAATTAATCTAAATTTTCCAAGGATAATGTTTTAGAAAGACATGGTCACCTTCCTTGAATGAAAGATCCTTCCTTCAGTTATCCACACAAATTTTCATCCTTCTATGATTATTCCACAGGTGACACAAAATCATTTTAACTTTATCTTCCATTTCCTCTACTTATTATGGCCCCATAAAATTTCATTCATCTAATTCAACCCAAAATTCTATTTTTCGAAACAGATTTCCATATAATTATTCAAAAGTTGGAATCTTTGTACTGTAATGAAAACTGTTATTATAAGAAAACATAAAAAATATTATAATGATAAAAATATACCTGGTAATCTTTAAAACAACATCGATGAATATCCTATAGTGTATCAGTTGTTCGCTCTGACTATCTTGAAGATTAAAGATGGAATGCTATTATAAAATTCTTTTTCATACCCAATGAATTTTGAAGTCCTTACCAAAATTTATTTGTGAACCTATGATCATGAAAAAATACACTTGAGAGTGAAACTACATATAACTAGAATATCTCTATGATTTATATTCAAGAACGATGATCTAAGGATATAGTATCTTTAATAAGAAGAAAATGTATATATTTTTTTAGTGATTCAACAATAACCCAAATCACATTGTTACTATGATATGTTTTTTTTGTAATCCCACTACAAAATCTAGGGACATATTTCACCATTTACACTTTTTCACCAGAATAGGTTAAAGCATCCCATAAATAATTTTCATTATGGGGTTTCTAATAGATAAGTCAAACATATCATAGTAATGCCATCAATAACAATTTTTATTGCATTCTTCCTGTAATAATAATAAAGGTCCTTATACATCTAAGTGCTTCCAGGATGAACTGAAAATAAAGAACTATGAGATTTACTAAATATATATTTATTCAACTAAGAATCACTTGGAATATATAATCTCTTCCCAAATATCAAAACAAAATTATTATCATTGTTAAATTCTAGAAAGAGAACCTTTTTAACTAATTATATATTTTTGTGTAACTCACTGTCTTCCTCACGTTCTTTTCTAATTCTATGTGATTGAGATTATTTTACTAAAAACCAACACAAAACTGAAGAATCTATCATACAAAAAGCTTCTGATAAAAAATTCATCAAATCGTTAACCATGGGGTCATGCTCTAAATTTGACATGATTAATGTAGCATTTTTTTATAACTCAAAACACCATCCACTTTATTTTCATTTATATGATGGTAATTGATCACATGATTGTAACCCTTTATTAGTTCCAACCACCTTCTCTACCTCATGTTCAATACCATCTGAGTGAATATATACTAAAACATTTTTTATCAGTATACAATTCACACTATTTTTTATATAAATGATTTCTATATATTTTTAAATTAAAAAAATAGCTTCTAATTAGAAATCATGTGTGGGATAGTTTAAATCTTTATGTTTATGATTATTTGAAGTTTAATTATTTACATGATCCTTATACACTATAATGAATCAAAGTACCTTTAACAAATCATCAATGTAGTTGAAAAACTCTCCATTACAGGAAGATAGGACCAAAACTGGTTCATTCACCAATCTTCTTTTTAGTTCATGAAAACAAACATAACATTTTTCTATCAAAATAAGTTTGACCCCTTTTCATTTAAGTAAAATTAGTGTGATAGAACACCAAGAAAATAGTTTGTTAAACATTTGGTAATAGCCTATTAATCCAAGAAAATAACGAATCTCAATAATTTTTTTGGTCCTCCCCACTCATCAACGAATTTTTTCTATGGGGTAAACTGTCATGCTATCCATATTTACAATGTGTCAGTGACAATAAATATTTTGTAACCAAAAAATTCAATTTCTAAATTTACCATATAAATTCCTTTCTTTAAGGATCTTTCAAACAATCCTTATATGTTTTTCATAATCCTCATAACATTTTGAATAAATAAAACTATCATCACAAAATATAATCAATATTCTTTCCAAATATCCAAGGATAATCCTGTTCATAAGATCATTAAATATAGAAGGATAATTTTTCAATCCAAAGGGAATAAATACAATATGATAATGCCCATATCTATTCCGAAATGATATTTTTTATAATTTAGTCCTCCTCCAACTTCAGTTGATGGTACCCAAACCTAAGATCAATACTTGAAAAGGACTTTTCTGTTTAAACTGATCAAACAAATCATTGATATAAAGAAAATGAAATTTATTATAAATGAAAATGTTTTTCAATTCTCTATGATTCATGCAGAGCCTCATGGATGCATATTTACTATTAACGAATGAAATAAGAGAGACTAATGTGATGTGCTGGTTCGAATAAAACAATTAACTAAAAACTCATGTTATTAATTTTTCAAGTCTTGATGTTCTACTTGAGCCACTCGATTAGCGAGTTTTGAAGTAGGTTTATAATCTTGGTCTAAATATTTTGCAATATAAAACTATTAATCATGTATAATTCAGAAATATCATCAGGAATAACATTCAAATACATATTTACAATTGGAAAATCATTAACTTAAATAGTTCCCTTATATTCAAAAATATGTGCAAGATAACAGTAAATTCCACTCTTTATGACATTCTTATCTTACTAATATGTTATAGATGGTATGGGTTCAATATTTTATACAAACTTAATCTCCTTATAAAAAATAACTTCTTTAGCTCTATAATCTTTCTTAGCATGGGAAACATAAATCCAATCTTGACATAGAATAATATAAAATTCTACCAGTTGTAGGACTACACGGATTTCTGTTTAATTATTTCCTTATAAATTTACTAAATCGTTTTTGTATTATAATTTCCCCTAAATATCCCTCCAATGATTTTCCATAAATTCTGGGTTTGTTTCTTGAGGGAATATTTCAAATTTACCAGAAAATTTATATGATATTAATGAATGTGCATCCCCTAAATCTATCAAAATATTAGAAAAATATGAGTAAAATACAATGTATATGATAATACTTCATTTTATGGAGTAATGTATGTTGATGTAGTTGTAAAGGATTTCACTAAACCATTCATCTTATAGTTAGTATGCTTCCCATTATTCTTGTTTCTCTTTAGAGAGTCGTTTATATAATGACCCATCTAATGACATGGAATTTTTTAAATATCGATATATATTATAATAGTTATTATAATTACCATTGTCTTATTATTTCCTCTAAGAGAAATATTCCCTCACATAAAACATTGAAAACACTTACCTATCTTCAATATGAATTTCCCAGTGTGTTTTTACCACAATTCTTACAAAGTGAAAACATGATTTTCATACCATCAATCTTATTTGAGGTATCATTTCCCATTTTCTTTCTACCAAGACCTTTTTTTTCTAGTTTTAAATGTATTTGTGATCAATGAAAAACTACATTTCCAAATTATTCAAACCTCAATGAATTTTATTTTTTGTTTTTAATTCATAATTATACAACGTATTTTGACATTTTTGCCTTCAATCCTGAGTAAAAACTATTGATTTTAGTATTTACTCCCCAGATAAAATTTGGAACATACTATGAAAATCAAGTGAATTATTCATCATATTCATCCACATAATCCCTATCAAATCACTATTCAAAAAATATCCAATCCTATGTGAATTCACTTTAGAATTATATTTCTGATGGAAAATATATTTGAATTCATCCCTTTCTAATGTAGCAATCTACTCACCATCCCTAATATTATTGACTATTTTCCAGCACTAGTTTGATTATCCTTAAAAATGATAAATAGAAAGACTAAAATTTATATGGTATGAAAAACTCATGGCATCAAAATATATTTCTAGGTCTTTTATCCAAACTTTAACTACCACTGGGTCAAAATATCCACAAAATGTAAGAGGGTGTTCCCACATAAAATGTTCCACCACTAACTTATTACTCTATGGTTTTTCTAGACGATCTCATTAATGGATTCATTCACAATTTATAACCCATGTAAAAAAATCCATTACTATCACAAACTAATCTATTCCAATTCCCACCATTCCAAGTTATAGATTTGGATGAATATTGTCCTGCCCGTGACTTCATACTTTAGCTACTCTATTTCTTCTATAGAAAATCATTATGAATAGAAATATATTAAACAATGAAACATGGTGGTAATTAAATTATATATAAATTAAAATTAACCATAATTTAAAAAAAAATTTATGGTTATTCCTTTAACTTTATATATTCCCCAAAATTTATATAAAACATTATATTAGTCAAATTGTAATGAACCATCCTAAAACATTACCAAATCTTGTTAATAGAACTATAATTCACTTTTATACATTTCCCAAGATCTTATACGATAATATTTTTATATAATTACATCATATCATCATGCATATAAACTCATATATAATTCCTTAAACACTTTTCGGAAAATCAAATTTTCACAATAAGATACTTCTATAATAACACCTAATTTCTTTTCATAGCAAAACACCATGACATTAAACATGAATTATTATTTTATATTAACCATCCATAAACACTGTAATTTTTTTAAAACTTCTTATGATCACAAAATGATTATTTAGATACATAAAAATGGAAATATAAGATCATTAGTCCCTGAATGATAAATTTTTCACAATGTTATAACTTTTACTCATAAAAGATCATATCCTTATCTTAATTACTGAATTCATAATAGTCCATTAAAACCATATAAAAAATATGTGAATCACCAAGGTAATATTTTGTACCATTTTCATATAACTCATACATATAAATTACATTTTTAGCTATACTAGAAATAACCATCGGGGTTACACATGGGATAACTATCACATAATATTTTCAAAATCACTAAAGAGAAACCTAACCAATTAACTCCACAGCTTTCCCAATGAATTTTATTGATATAATTGGATCACCCAACATTAGTTTATCATTGAACCAAAAATCGTCATAAAAATTCCCAGGAACCAAAACATGATCATAAAACATATATCTTTAATAAAATAAATATTGATGAAAAAAATAAATTTTCTATTTTGAATTTTTTTTTCAATTTTATGAATCCACACACATATAAATGAAAACATTATATTTCCAACTAAAATTGTAAACTTGTAAATAAAAAATAAAATCAATAATTCATCAAGAAACTGGTAATATCCACTACTGATGTATAATAATAAATGTTTTTTAAATAAAATAGTGGTAACTTGAAAATTGGATTTTTGAAAAGAAAGTCCATACCTTATATATGAAAGCATTATACAGTTGTAATTAATGTCACAGATAAATATTTTGATTCATTAATTACATTATTTATAACCTTTTACAAATATAATTTTTTTACAATTTAATCAAGTTCACTTATGAATATTTGGATGAGTTATAAATATTATAATTTCCTTTTTTCAAGAGTTGATATAATGGATTTATGGTCGGTTCCCTTTTGTATAATTATAATAGTTCTTTTGAAATGAAAAAAAATAAAGGAGTTAAAAGAATTAGTATTAGTTTTTTAAGATCATTAATGATCCCATATGTCATTTTTTCTTAAATGAGGATCATTCATTAGATAAAACAATAATGATAAATTGTTGGTTCTTTTTGGTTATTTTTCAGACCACCACAAACTAGTTTTGTTTTATGTATTTATTATGTCTATGGATTAGTTAAATAACAATAAAAAAGAAATAATATAAATATTAAAACATATTTTTAGTAGAAAAATGTTGATATGATGATACATAAAGGAGGAAAAGGAAAATGAAAACTCATCATTCATGAAGGGGCTGAACTGACACATCACAGATGGTGTTTTCATTTTTTAGGAAATAAGGTAAATAGAAGAGGTTTAATGTTTATTGTCACATTTACATAATTAAATTCTAATATATATATATATATGTATATGTTACTAGAGTTATCATTTCAGTTTGGATATTATAGGTGTGAATAAAGTTGAAAGAATGAAAAAAAAATTCAAAAAAGAAGGATTTTACCTCCTGAATGTCGTCACCTTGCGAACCTCATTATGAAACATGGGTTTGGACTTTTGGTTTGACCAGATGGTCTTAAACATGGGGAATAGTATAGGTAATGGAATTGTGAAGAATTTATACATGAATAAAGGATTTGGATTTTGGAGGAGAAGAGGTGGAATGGGAGGTATTTATCGGGAGAAGAAAGAGGTGTTTTCGATTATTTATTCATTTGTTTACTTTTTTGGCTTAAAAAAATAAATATTTTTGATTCCCCTGACTAAATAAAATATATAGATAATGTGAGTTTGAAATATTGGGTGATTTTATCATCCATACATCATCAATGTCTCAATAATTAATTAATTGAATTATAAGGTTAAATACCATAAATTACCATATTTCACCATTCAAAAATAATTGAATTATTTCAAAAAAATCCATAAAAATCACCGAAAACATTTTTTAAAATTAATAATTAAAAAATGGACTCCATTTTATGAAATTTTTTTTAAATATGAGAAATTTTATTTTTAATTAAAATCATTATATTTCTAAAAATACTAATCTTAATACTATAACTGATTTTATAACAGTTTTAAAAATTAAATAAGGTTCTAGAAATATATATTATTTTATAATAGAAAAATGTAAATTTATTAATTTATTTTATGAAAATTTATTTTTATTTTAATTATTATTTTAATTATAAAATAATAAATTAACAATTACATTCCAGGTATAAACACGTAATTTATAATATATAAAACACTTATTTACTTATTCTATAATATAAATATATCATACATTTATTTATGAGATTCATAAATTTTATTTATTCATTCATAGGTTATGTTGTTATTCAAAACTGCTACTCACTAATTCTAATGGTCATATTACTATTCCAATAGTCATGTTACAATTCCATTAATATAGATTCTTTAATTTCTGAAAATATAATTCTTTTATGATACATTTATAATGAATTTTAAAATTTATGTCCAAAATGAAAACAATTTTTTCTACAAGTACCAGTGTTTTCATGTTAGTATGATTTAAATTAAACATATCGTTAAAATAACACTTTATCATTAGAAAAATTAATTAATCAAGTTTATTATGGATCTCTTCATTATGAACCATACATGAAACATCATGTCGAGAACTAGTATGGTCCACCTCTGATCTGAGAGGCTGAACTATCCAAGGAAAATTTTTATCATGTTCAATATCACATCTAGATGGAAACTATTTCAATGGCCTTAGATTTCATCTTGGGTGTTGATTCCTCATAAAAATTTATGACAAGACTTCCCATTATGAAATCAGGTATAAAAATTATATATTTATAAAGTCTATGTGATTGTAGAGAAAAAATTAAACATAAGTATAACAAGATTTGGAATAATAATAAAAATTAGACAAACATCTCAATGGTGTAATATATAATAAAAACATGAATAAATACATAAGTGGGAAAATAAGCCGACACAAATTCAAATCAAAATAAAATATACCAAACATAATCTCTATGAGGCTTCATAACTTGTTATCTACCCACAAAACAAAAAACACTCCTTGAGTGATCAGATGCAACAATTTAAAGAGAAACCTATATAGGCCTATAAAAAATATGGTAGGTATTTTATAGAAACCACACCACATGCATAACCATTAAATAAAATATTTAATTTAGGATTGTATGATGTCAAATTTTCAAAGATAGGGGTTTCATCATAATATTAAAATATATTAATACTTTGTAACCCATTCAACATTGAAATTAGTTCCTAGAAAATATATACTACAATAGAGTTATAAAACCATTATTTTATAAATAGCCACATACAATGATTTAGTGGAAATATTTCTAAAACCATTTATAAATATCTAATAATTTATATTGAAGTGTTTTATATATGGCCTTTAAAAAATAGAACATGAAACATAAATATTAATAGTAATAATAATGATTGTAAAAACAAATAAAAATAAGGGAAATAATATTAACAAATTATCAAAAAAAATTCAAAAAATATAATCCATATAATAAATTAATTTATCATTTATCATGGGTTGAAAATAGATCATGGAAAAATATATGAAACACAAAAAAAGTTCCATCTATATTGGAACTCGTGATGTAATAAAATCACACAAATTCCCAGTCTAATGATTCATGGACTAACAAAGGGGGTGCCAAATTTTGGTGAACACCATACTATTGTCCACTAGATAGAGAATCACCCTTAACTAGTTTAACTTTCGAACATATATAATATACTATCTAATCTCTATTTAAAATAATATTCAATTTTTTTGTGTAGAATTTCAAGTGGTAACTAAAAACTATTTAGATAAAAATGCATATTTATATATATAAATTATTACTCAAAATTGGAAACATAAACAAAACATCACCCCTAGAAAATCTTCCATATGAAAAATAATTATTCAACTAGGATTCATATATATTAAAAAAAATACATATACCAATAAGTATTTAATTCCTTAAAAATTTAAAATGAATGGGGCATGTTGGTAATGTGTGTTTTCAGCAATAAAATACCCTTTACAAGGGGCCAACTAGGAATAATAACCATTCTATAAAACATTTGAGTTATAAAACTAGATTCTTTAAATATTTTCAAAACATTAATGAATAAATAAAAACTATTAATAGTTCAAAATACCCAACCTAAATTAAAAGGAAAAAATAATTAAATCTCATGAAAAAAAGTAAAACCATTAAAAACTATAACATCACTTGAAATCAATGATTTTATTTATAAAGTCAATTCACGAATTTTTAATCATTTTTTTGCATGGTTATGTGAAATAGATTTAAAACTTTTGTTTAAATTGGGTAAAGACTTTTAATTCAATGGAAACCATAAAAAACCCATGTTTTCATTAAAATAATACATAAACTCATCTAATACTATCATTTTATATCCAATAGAGGAGTTTTAATGTGCATGTAATTATGGTTATATAATTTAACATCAATTTCTATGGAAAATATACATCAAATAAAATAAAAAGGGTTCAAAACATTGGATATGGGGTAAACATAGACCTAAAATTAAAAATGTAGAACCTTGAATATCCTACATAAAATTTTCAGTATTATACTTGGAATCACCATTTAAGAATGTATAATTTTTTTTAATGAGATACATTTTCCATGAGAGATAAATTCTAGGTTAATAGATTGTAAATGGGTTAAAATCTAGGAGGGTTAAAAATTTAATTTCAAAAACATTACTTTTAGGGAAGATGAGTTGGTTTGGAATTGTAGTATACCAAATATTCACCAACCAAGCTCCCCTCACTTGATAAAACTAGAAAACTACTTGGTTTGGAAGAAAAATTAAAAATTCCATGTACATACTGTTTATAATTGGTCAATTAAAAGATACAGGTCCATCACACACTCATCACATGGTTTCTACTCATTGTGCGCAATCCACATAGCACTACCCCTATGCATAATGATATTTCACATTTTCCATTAGGTTTTCCTTTGTTTGGACTCAACCATAATATTCTCAAGAAAACAAGTTATGCATAAAAGGAAAAGAAATTCAAATACCCCAACATTAGGGTAACCACTAAATTTCCCCAATATTATTCACACTAATGGTGAAGTTGAAGGTAAAAATTACCAAAACTGAAAATTTAAACATTATTCTATTAAAAATATAGAAAAAAATTAAACAAATCAGTAATTAAATAATATATAAATGACAAAAATAAAAGATTGAATTTAAAAATTACCCCTCTAAAGCACTTTATTCCCCAAGAAAGAATTATTAAATTTATTTGTTGAAAATAAATGTTAAGTGTCAACTAAAATTAACACTACTTAATTCTCAACACTTCCAAACACCATTGACACTAATGATACAAATCCTATGAAACCTATTTAAGCATACCACATTCATCTCTCGAAGGCCCCCAAAGATCACTCCCATAACCAATGGTATTTCTTCAGCTTTTTAGAATCATCAAGTAAGGAATATAGTTATACAAAATAAAAAAAATTAATACGAAAAAAAGTTTCAACCAATAAATAATTCACATAAAGAAATTATTGAGTTGGGAAACATGATGAAAAAATGAGATATCTACAATAGATAAGATCAATTATCGTGGTCTCACCATTATCTTAGAACCATACGTAGGTAACAATACCTCTGAAAACCAAAAGAAATTAATTTCCCTGAAAATGAGATTTAATATACCCTATACAAACAAAATGATAGTACATAATTTTTGTAAAATACTCTAAATTAAAACACTAAAATTTTTGAATTCCCTCTAGAAGACTCTATACACCCTGAGTTCATTTTATTCCTCAATAACAAAAAGAAATTGAATATATATGCACTCAAATATAGAACATGAGACATTAGAAATTTTGGAGAAAAAATGGCATAGAGAATAATAATAAACACATATCAAGTTTAGCTCTACCCAAATTTTCTACCATATTAATTTTACCATTGAGGGTTAAACTAAATTCCAACACCTACGAATGATGATAAGGATGAAGTCCTTATTTAAAATATCGAGTCCTCAAGTAATAATAAACAATTCTATTCAAAAGATAGGGATCTAGGTCCTCGAAATATTTAATTAAATTCTATATTTTTGGACCATAATGTAGAGAAAGTGTCATCATTCAAAACTCTATAAGAAAATATAAAAATTCATCAACTAATGCTTTTATTGGTGGAAAACCACCAACATGTTTCCCATAAAAATATATGGTGACATGATGGGGGAGTAATATAAATATAAATGGTAAATATGAAACTAATTGGAATCATAACTCAATTCAAACCTTGCTTGAAGTAAATTCCACAATAAAATATTACTCTAATTTTTTTTTTTCAAAAAACAAATTAAAGACACACATCCTAATTTTTAAAATAACAAAACTTGACTGGGAAATAATTTATTATTTTACATAAGATCTTTATTAAAATAATTTACACTTATCAAATCATAATTATAATTATAATTATAATTATAAATTCTATTTCCAAATATCCAAAATTGACATTTTATATGTAAAACTAGATTTCCATCATAAAGCACCTTAATAATTATCCAATCCAATTTACTTTTTATTTTTATCTATCATAAATTTTATTGAAAACCCAAATTATCATGAAAAATAAGTGACTATATTAATAAAATTATATTCCATAATATTATGAGAACCAACAAAGTGGGTTTGGGGTTGAATTAAAGGTGATTTTTTACAATTTCAAATGTCTTTAAATTATCCCCTACAATTTGTTTTAGTTTTTATCATTATCAACTCTATTTGACAACCTAAAAAGTATGAAATGAATTGAAATTAATGTAATTACTTCATTATTTACATGGTTTTTCCGTACTGTGAGATCCTCCATCCTTTCCATGGCCACTCCCATTAATCCGTGGAAATGAATTATGAAATAATGTAAATAAAATATTCTAACTCATATTAAATTAATTTTATCTCTTGATAGGAAATTATATCATATCTCTTTGGTTACAAATACTTCTTATTAAATTGAGGTATGAAAAAGATGATAAAATTTGTAAAATATATCTATACTATATAACCATGGAATTATATATCTGATTTTATCTATCGATTATGAACCTGTCTATTTCAATCTAGCTATATCATGTGAAACTTCATTCAGTGCACCTCAAGATACTGTACCAATTATCTATGGTTTTTCTAATGAAAAAATAAATAATCTTTCCATTTATTCATGAAATATTTCTAATACATCTTATGTATCATATATCCGAACAATATCTCGGACTAGTTTCTCTAATCGAACACCCAATCTAGTAGCAGTTCTTATTATACCTCTTTCTGGTGAACGTTTTCAATGAAATCATAACCTGGTATGAAAATCACACTACAATGAAATATTACAAAAAATTCTTATTTTTCAAAAATAAGAATAGTGTTTCATTAAAACAATTTTACTTATACATTCACTCAATTTTTATAGGTTCACGCATAAGTGAAAACAAAGAGAGTCTAATGCATTTACCCCATCTAGAAAAATCATATATCAGAACAAATAAAGACCTATATTTTAATGGATCATTCTCAAACCTTCCAGAATATTATTTAGGTTTCATGAAAAATAGATGAAATAATAATTTATTCAGACGTACTAACACAATTATGGAGGTTCATCAATCATCCTTAAACACATATTTAAGAAACTTCTTCAAACTCTCTTATCGTTTCTAGACAGAAAATAACTTACTGAACAACATAGCATCACCATTGTTATTGAATTTAAAAACATTTGTAATAATTTTCTGCACACCACATGGTGTATGTTCATATTATGAATTTAAAAGAAGATTTATTTCTAATAATATTGATTTTTATCCAACAACTGATCTTGCTCATCATTGACAAATGTCCTTTGTATTTTCAAAAACTAATTGAATTAGTCTGTTGAACTCAAAATAGATTTGATCGATGCTCTTCTCATTTATCTTTTGACTGATGAAATAAAATTTTTTCATCTGTTCAATCTTTCATATTCTCCAACAACATATAGTTATTGGATTTCCAAACTCAATCATGTAAATTGTAAGGAAATCTGTCCAATTATGACATTAAATTTTTTAGGATGATCATTTTCACATTGGAACATTGAACAACCACATGAATGTTCTAATGTCATATAAGTGAATCATCATTCATTTTACTTCTTCTTCTATTGAAATATCTGTCACCAATTTATCTAAAAATATGTATACCCCATCATATGATGATCTTTATAAAAGTTATTATGAACTCACATTCTGCTAGAGTGAATTCATCTCTATTAAAACCAAAAATCATTCTAACATTTTTCTTCATCTAATTGAATTAAACTATTTCCTTAATACCAAAATTTTGTAAATAACTTCCAACATCATACATCATGTAGTATACAATTTAAAAAATAATCAATGTTTTCCTTGAAACATAAATTTTGTACACCATATCTATCCTCTAACATTAAATGTAATCTGATATACCATTCTAAAATCAACATCATACATTATACCCCTCTCAGTTTTTATATATTTCAATTTATTAAAAATAATAAAAACTCAGTACCTCATACAATTTTTTTATCCATCTAATAACAATCGGATTTATATTTCAATTTAAATTATGAAATTTCCATGCAGTGAATTTCTGATAACTAACGTATGTAAAATATTTATAAACTCATCTTGGATCGGGAGTATTAACATGATGTTAGGAACTGGAGGATCTGAAAATATTTTCTTGACTTGGGGAATGTTTAAAAGTAGGGTTGTGAAAATTTTCTTATCCTATTTAAACCATAATAATAAAACATTTTTCAAGAACTACATTAATGATTTCAATCCTGATATATTAAACTATTACCAAAATAAAATGTTCACAAAAAAATACACTATAAATCACCCAAATGTATCTTCAATATCCCCCTTTTATTTTATGGTAGCATTCAAAATAATAGGTAAAATTTCATTTTAAAACTCAATTTTCTAAAATCATTATCAAACACAAACTATTATCCAAGAGAATGTCCTAAAACTACACTACTTGATAATGTAATATTTTTTAATGAATCACATCCACAAGTGAAAATAACTTCTATATCCATGATAATATAAAATCTCCCTAAATATATTTTTCTCCCCAATTTTATGATAACACATAGTTTTGATTCATTAAAAAAATTGGAAGAGAGTCTTAAATTTTATCACCCTTTGATAAATGAATCTAAAGGATTGTGGGGGAATTTCTATGCATACATTAATAAGTAATTGGTTGAATATAAAAAACTAGTTTCATCCTGAATTCATCAAATCATTCCCTTAGGATAGATTTTATGAAAATATATATATTTTGACACTTTGTTGAAATGTACTCAAGTATAAAATCTCAACCAATATCTTTCTTTTTTTAAGAAATTATACTTAATACCAATCGAATTTGATTTGGATTTTTTTATAGAGGTTCTTGAAAGAATAATGATACTTATATTATCACAAATTATCCTTAATGGTTCTCTAAAATCCATTCCCAAAGCATCCTATTGAAACATCATCTATATAATTTTTTTACAATTTTAGTGGAAGGAAACATGTTATCATTTATTTGTGTTCTAGGTTATAGAAAATTTTTTCTTACTATGAAAACACACAACAATTTATCCTAAGAATAATATTCCTATAAATATTTAATTTTAATCATTATCACATCCCAGAAAATTAGCATTAATGAATTAAAGAGATTTTATATCACAAATTAATTTATAAAATATCCCAAAAGAATATATTACTTTAACATTATAGAGTATTATTTACTTCCATCATATGTGTTTCCTTTGGATCACTCTGATATCTAGAATGTAAAGTAGAAACATATGTAATTTCTATCCTAGGTGTTGTATAATGGAGAATGACTCCTATTAAAATTAATAATTGTTCCTCATTCCCACATTTCCTAGCTTAAAATTCAACCCACATAGAACCAATTGAGATTAGAGTAGAAACGTCCCCGAAATTTAAATTCAGAAATTTTGTAATAATTAATTTGAACAATTTTCAAACTTTTGAATGATGTATCTCCACTTTTTGTAAAATTGTATGTCTAAAAATAAAGTTAAATATTTATATATAAATAATTCAATGTTATTATTCATTTCTTCTGAGGATTAATTTTTTTTCATTTATCCATATCACCTAAAATAAATTATATCATCAATGTAATCAATAAAAATAAAAATAATTTTTATCTTTTAATTGAAATAATAATTTTTATCTACATTTCCTTACAATAAAATCAAATTATTCAATAATATATCATATTTAGAGTACTCTTCATGAGGATCCTATTTAAACCAAGAAAAACGTTTTTTATCTTACACTACATCTTTCCATATTTACCAAGTTAAACAGAGTAGGTCACTAAATTAAAATATATTATTCTATTTATATATTTAATAATGTTTTCTAAATATCCATTTAATTGATGTTTTACCTATTATGTATCAAAACTCCCAAAATTATTCATATAATTTTTATTGTCTTAATAGGGGAATTTTTTTTCAAATCCAAATCCTTCGGCATGTGAGTAACATTTAAAAATGTTCCAATCATTTTACTTTGAAATTTATCCATGTTTTTATCATGTGTTTTTAAGGCACATTGTTTCATTAAAACATTATATAATTCTGTTTTTGGAAAATGTTTCTTAGAGTCATTTTTATCAATTTGATCTAAATCAATATTCAGTGCATCTACTCACACTTTATATTTTACTACCTCTAAAACTGATTCTGATGGAACCTATAAGATTAGTGTTGTCGAATTATCTAATCTCAATTTCCTCTTATTATAAACATGATAATTTTTATTAATAATGATATTGTCAGATTGAAACGTTTTTCTTAATGTATGATAATTGAGGTATTTTCTTCATCACCCACTTTTCGATTAATAAGACTTATATGAATCATCTTGTAAACATTTTTTCTCACATTTATCTTCCCTTTTATTTCTTTTGTTGGAAATAATAAATTTATCCCACACAAAATAGTCCATACCATATTCAATAATATTTGAAAAGGATATTTGAATTCAAATAACATTCACATCATTAGAATCAACCTAGTTTTTAACTATTTATTCCAATACTTTTAACTTCTTCTATCTGATAAATACCCTAAAAATACTCCTTTTACATTTTTCTCATTAAATTTTATAGGATAAATATTTTTTGGGCTATGAAATAAAGGAATCCCAAAAACCATAAAATATTTCAATATTTTTATTTTATTTTGACATATATTATAAGAATTCATTTTAGAATTATGAAACTACGAAAATCATTTTTGAAAAGAAATAGTTGCACTTACAGTATCTCTAAAAAATAATTTAGAATGTATTTATTTTTTGATCATGATTCTTATCATTTATACTCAATATATATTATTCTATTCCAATAATCCATTTTTTATGAGTGTATAACTAATTTTATTGGAGTCTGATTCAATTTTTTTTGATATGTATCAAAATTAATTAATTATATACTACTTTCCATTATTAGTTATCATATTTAGTATATAATAATCTAAATCTATTTAAATATCCCTAGTGAAACGTTTAAACACCCCTATAGAACCTAATTAATGTTTTATGAACTTAATATTGGTCATCTAAGTGAGATCATCATAATATTTAATAATATTCAAATCAATTTTTTGTAACTGAAGTATCATTTTCCATTAAATATTATTGTGAATGAGATAATGTTATCTTGTGGGTTGGATTTCAACATTCTTTATTCTTACACTAACAATATTGCCTTTCAAAGATATCATAAAAAAATATTCATTTATTATTAAGGGTAAGTTTATTAAAAACTTAAATTTGGAATGTGTTCTCAAAATTTTCTTCTCAAGATGAATATTTATTTGATGATAACACTTATTCTATTCTTCAACACTTATGTAAATTGAGTTACAATGATCTCTTATATCATATAGGTTTTCACTAGTTCTATCACCCTTAGTAAAACCATTTCAATCATTAAAAATCATCGTGGTAGTAAAATAATTTTTGTTGATAGATTCCCTGTGAATTACACAAATTTGGAAAACACTCAACAATATCTTCTTAATCCTATCAAAAAATAGAAATTTCATTGATTTTAGTTTTCGAACTTTAATCTCTACTATACCTATTCCACCAATTTCAATGAATTTTTTCAACAAAAGTAACTAACATGACGACATGTTCTAATTTTTTTAATATTTTTATATCACCTGTATATATAATGAACACCAACAACCTAAAATCCAAATTTTCCATTTTTATGGTTTTTAGAGAAGTCTCAAAAACAAAATCTATTTCATCATATTTTTTATTTATATATTAATTTAATTTCCAAGAAATATAATCTTATGATGAAATTATTTTCTATCATTTTTTAGTACAATGACTTGGTTTTTCACATCTACCAAATAAATCAACCAAGAAATAAAATAATGTATTCATTGGAAAATTTATAGCATCTAATGACTTTTCTATTCTTTCTTAGTGAAATATAGGAATATTTCTCTATTTTCTTCCATTGTTTCTCCAGCTTAGTTCATTCTTATTCCTAGATAATGACATGTTATTTCAAAAAGAAATTCCATGTTCCCTTGTATACAAAAAAACCATTAATATTGGCTAAAGTGTGATCTTTAAAAGAAAAATGATCTTCCTCTATAGTCAGTTTTTGGGGTTAACAAAAAATTCCACTACTTTTTCCCAAGGTCTGTGGATTTAATTTAATTAGGGTTGTTTTCAACTTATATATATGTGATTTGTTTTTCACATCACTTATCAATCCATTTTTTCCAAACATTTTTTCTAACAACATCAAGATTAGTATAATTTGATTAATTTTTATATATAGTGGGTGTAAATTTCAACTGATTCTTAGAGTGACTATTCTCTTTAGCATGATGTATTTCAAAATTTAACATGGAATCATTTTTGAAATTTTATGTCATATGTTTAGGGTATATTCAATAATAAGAAATATTAATTGACTCTTAAAAACCTTATATCCCATAGTAATAGATTTCTTGAAATGAAATTCCACTATATTTCCATGTTTTGTTACTTTTATATTGAGGTTCTTAATATAATATAAGTACACATCCATATTTTCAATAATAGCATCTTTCATACATAATTTTTGAAAAATTAAAATTTATTTCATCATTTTTTTATTTTTCTAATGAAATTTTATAAGTACTATTTACATCTTATATTCTATATAGGATAATTTATCTTTTCTAACATCATAATTAATGGAATCGTTTTTCCTCTCTACATTTGTAAATAATGTTATAAACAAAACTAGGTTTTCATCTTCTAAAGAACAATTTTTAGTTGATTCATATTTAATTTCAATTTTCAACGTACTTATTATATTCTTCATTTTAAAATTTTATTACATTAAGTGGATTTATTATCTTCCATGTAATGTTTTCACCACTACTTCTATTGAGGTCATCCTTTAGAATCAAAATTAATTTCTCTATATTTCTTCATTGTTAATTCTTAAAAAAATTATGAATTCATCAACACATAAAACTTTTTGGTCGATTTTTGACATTTTTCTATACTACCCTATAGAAAATTTTAGAGATTACTAACATGATTCTTTATTTATATCATCGTCTTCCTTATCTTCTAAATCACTAATGGATATAATATTTTGATCAACATATTGGTATTTTATCCATGTCATTAATTAAAATTCCATTTTATCCTTGATATTGTTTTTTATCTAATATATTTTATATTATCATATAAAAAACAAGGTTATGCAATTAATTAAAAAATAAATTTTCATTATCTAAAATATATATATTACGATCAAGAATATATGAAATGTTTCTCATATGATTCTTAAAAATTGGTTAATATTCTAAGAAATCTCTAAATCCTATGATTTTTCAAAAAATTAATCATCTTTGTTGAATTACTCATCAATTTTTTCATCAACTTCAATTCATATATCTTTAAAATTTCTTCCCTAGATTTGTATATTTTAATTTGTTACTTTGATATTCCCCTCAAATATACTTTTGTAGTTGTGCATTGTGTCTCTAGTTGTGTGGAGGCCCAAAAAAATTATAAAAAAATTTTCTAATAATGATATTGGAATTGAATATCAATATTTTATGTCTATATAAAATTTTCTTGGTTCAATGAATTTCATATAAAGATTTTCTTAATGTATAGTAACCCTATATTAATTGGATCAGTTACATACAGTCCAAGAGATTGATGGTATGTTATCATTATTTATTAAAAACCAGATATGTGTTTCCATCAAATGTAGAAATACATATTATCTTAACTGAGTTTAGAGTTTATATTATTATGATTAAACATGGGAAAGATTTCCCTGATTCCACTTGGAGTTCCATAGGATCAAGAGAACCATTAGGGGGGGGGTTGAATTAGTGGTGAAATATTAAAATGTATACTATATTTAAATTAACCCCTATAACTTGTTTAGTTTTGTATCATGATAACAATTATATTATCTAAAATATAAAATGTTATGTATTTAATGAAAGGATTACAAGTTTTAGGATGTTTGAACTTAGGGTGAGAACCTATATCGTTTACATGACAACTCATGTTAGTCCGTGAAATTACTCTATGATAAAAAATGAATAAAGATAATATGACTCCCATTGAGACACTTCTAACTATTTATACGAAATTATACTAACACCCTCTATTTATAATGCTTTATTTTGAAGGTTATCCAACCTAATTATGAAAACCATGGAAAAAACTCACTAAAATATCATCTAGGAATTTTATATCTTGTAATATTAAATTTAATATACAATGCCAGTTTTTAGTGAATCTATATCTTGTACAACTTATGTTACTATTCCTACTTTATACGATTCATTTAATGAACACAAAAATTTTATCTTATAAACTATTTTAAAAACCATTCTACAACAACACCTTTCTGATATCCCATGATGCTTTTTTAACTGGTTCCTTCGATCCGATATAAATCTAATACAACTTCTCAATGTACCCTTATTTAGTGTACATCATTAAATATATTTTAATACTTTATGAAGCTGAAAAAATATTTAATGTTTTGTAACTTCACATATTTTAATATGTATGAACGGTGTAAATTTATTACACATAAACTTTTATATTTATCCCTTTTTAATGGCGAACTCAGAAGATAAAAGTTAGGAAAAAAATCCACTTTCCCAATCAATGAAAAAAATTTAAAACTAATACTTTACCCAATTTTTCAAGATTCTTCTCAGGTATTCATGAATATTCTTGATGTTTTAGCAAAACTGGATTTCAAAAAAAATTCATTAAAATTATTGATAACATTAATGACGTTTTTCAAAATTCCTTCAACTCAAAATTAAGAATCTTTTTTAAATATTTCTAAACATTTTTAAGAAAACATTTAGATAAAAACATAACATCACCATTCTTCAATTTATTTATAATGATTTATATATATTATCATAACTCTATATAGTTTATATTTGTATGATTACTTTATACCAACATCAATGTTCAATGATCAATATTTTCCACCAAATGGTGATATCACACATCACTTTTTAATGGAATCAAGATTCTATTTGTCAAATTTACAAGGTCTGATTAACATTGATTTTTTTGATCTATTCCTTCTCATTCAACTTTTCACTATTGAAAGGAAAATAACCCATTTGGAATATCCAATATCTTCTATGACGTCATAAAGATCTAGCATTTCAAAAGTAAATCTTGTATATCATTATAATATTTTCCATTAGATAAAATCATAATTTTTATGAGGTTCATCTATATAATGTAACATTGACCAGCCACATGAATTTGATAAACTAATTTTGAAAACTAATTGATAATTTTATTTCATTGTTTGTTGATCATCCTCTCACCATTTTGTATAACGAGTCCTATAGATATCCATTTAATGATCATTGTAAGGATATGTATGAACTGACCTTATAGAGTGACTTCATATCTATTCAATTAAAGAATTTGTATGATAGTTATTTTTTCTACGGACTCAAACTGACACCTTATTAATAAAGCACCATTCATGAATTCACACTTCATTTATTCTATAGGATTATATTTGTAGCTTCAACAATGTACAGATTGTGCATTCTACTATTTACACCCTATAATTTCATTAAAATTATATTTGAATTTTTACTACCACTATAACATCCAAATAAATAGGTTTCTTTCACTCCATTTAACTTTCTCAATTTTTCAATATCATACAAGCTCAGTAACTCACACTTTATGTTGTTCTTCACTTGGTAAAAACGTTCTTAGTTTTTTATTGATAGAATGCACTATTTGTGTAGAAAAATTATGAAACAAATTTTTTTTACACATCATAGAAGCTCAGGATGTATTATTTGAATCTTTATGGAAATAAGAAATTGTGGAGCTACCAAGTGGCATGTTACTTAGGTAATGTTTCTTAACATGTTTAAGGAAACCGTAATAGCAAAATTTAGAACTTTATAAGAATAAATTTCTCATAAAATCCACAAAATTATTTTTAAAAGAGATAAAAATATATTCAATGCAAGATATATTAAAAAATAAATAAAAAAACATAATAAAAACATCCCAAATTATCATCTAAGTCCAAACTATCAATAAAAATATCATGAAACCAAATAAAAATATCTCCATACCCCCAAACAAATTAACCATATGTACAAGAAGTTGGTATCCTTTCCTGAACCAACTATATAGACGGGTGGACCATGTTTTAGTCTTGTAGATTCCACTAAGATTCAGGATGCGAAATGAATGTGGGATCAACATGGGTTTCCAAACCCCGTGAGATGATAATGAACTGCTAGTTAAACTAATATGATCATTTCAAAATTCATTTAAATAATTTAATTAATCCATATATCACTAAGATAACTACAATACCCATAAACATAGAATCAAACATACTTGAAATGAACATTGAATTATAGAAAACAAAGAATCATATGTCAACATCCCCCAGTAACTAGATACATTCAATAAGGAAGACCTTGTGAGGATATCCATGAATCTACCTCTTGAGATTTGACATATGTATCTCTAATATATCCTTACATCATAAATTTAAACTGGCATTCTAGAGAAAATTTCATATTAAGAACATAAGAAGTAATTCAATTTTATCAAAAACTATTATGGGACCCATAATACAGATACAAGACTCCACCTATGAAAATGATGACGTTCATTCTTGGTCACCATTAGAAGGAAATGTTTTTTATAGGAATCAACTATAAACATTTAGGAATAATTTCACCTATTGAAATGAAAATGAAAATTTTAATTTCCCTTAAAAAATACCCCATTACCATTCCATACAACATAAGCCCATATTTTATTAGAAAAAATATTCTTACAAAAATATTGAACCAAACAATGATTTATAAATAAATTAGATAACAAAATCTGAGTTACATCGTACAACCAAAACAAAAACAAATATAGAAGTGGCCAACATGGTAGATATAACATAAAAGAATTTAACCAAACTGATCTCTAAATCACTTCAAAAGTCATCATCATAACTAGAACCCAAGAAAACTCCACGATCGACTATATAGAGTGACTGAATGTGAAATTTACAACAGAAATATCATAATGATTGATATGAATCCTAAAGAAACCATACACCTTGTGATTGAATTAAATAAAATATCCAATTAAGACATGTTTGAAATGTTCTTTAAAAAAATTCACTTCTTGATTGAAAAACAACAATAGATTGTTTACTCTTTTCCATTAAAATTATATTCAAAAAATGAATACAATTTAATATTTTTAAAAACCATTCCTTTAGAAAATTTCATATACCTAGTTTTAGTGAAAATAATTAAATTTTATTTAATGATTAACGATTTATTTTTATGAGTGGTACACTAGGTATCTTAAATTAAAATTAATTATAAAAAACATTAATAATAAAAATATCTATGATACAAACATAGTAAAACAAAGGAATCATAGGTAGTAACCAAATATCAGGGAAATATAAGAACAATAAACCATATAATAAACCTAAGTACCATTGATAATGGAAAACTAGAATCTCAAGGTCTAGTATATTCTAAAAAACTGAAATCCCAATTAACATGCCTGGTGGAACTTTTTTTCCTAATTATCAGGCATACCCTTCCTTGTATCATTTAGCGGAAATATCCCAAAGTTAGTGAAAATATACTATGAGACATTAGCCAAAGCATAATCCTAAACTGATAAGCATGTTATCTTGGAGTTTAAATGTGAAAATCTTGGTTTCTAATGCTAAATAAATTTTATGTGAGTCATTTCATGAAATTAAAATATGTGGTATATATATATATATATATATTTATAACTATTAAAAACTAGAATAATAAATAAGGCATAACTCATGGACTCCCTTCTATTCAAACATACCCATATTCATCTATCATAGCAATCTTATTAATATGTCTTATGTGACGTACAAC
This sequence comes from Viscum album, assembly GCA_963277665.1. NCBI lineage: Eukaryota > Viridiplantae > Streptophyta > Magnoliopsida > Santalales > Viscaceae > Viscum > Viscum album. The sequence goes on from OY728137.1 coordinate 1,757,795,107, forward strand.
TAGTATCCCACCCATGCATTCACATAGTGCCATAAATCAATTTCTATTTTCAAAAGGGATTCAGGTTTAAAAAATTTACTAATAAACATTAAAAAAATTATGTTCAAAATATATGTTAACATAAAGTAATATTGAAACATTTAGAGAATAGAGACATCATTATATTTGTAGAAAACATTAATGATCTATGGGAATGAATACTAATTAATTTTAAGCACGGAGAAACAGAAATCATGAGTTTTCTTACAATTAGAATAAGATAAAATAATTCTGAATATTGAAATATTATTATTGATATATTGATTGTGGTAGGGGAGACTAAGAGAGTTTGTTTGGAAAATAAAGTTGAGTTTTGTAATAGAAGGTTTTGGTATATAAAAGTAAATATAAATAATAGACAATCCTCCGATATCAGATTACATTTTAGAAAATTATGAGCACCTCCCTAAATACTACATGATGTTTCATTCAGAGTCATCGTAATGAACATACGTTAAAATAAACCCCATCCAGCAGTGGTTTCAACACTTGTTTCACTTCAACCTATCATGTATGTTGGAAACATTGAGTTTTTGATCATTACAGTAGTGAAATTTTTTGAGAAATGAAACCGTGTAATCTGTTTTGTGTATAGGGTATTGACACTAGAAACTAAATGTGAAAAAAAAAACAGGCTGTAACAAAACTAAAATAAATATTTAATATTGTAATTAAAAAATGAAATTTTATTAATGATATTTTGAATGTGGAAGGGGAGACTAAGATAGTTTTTTTCGGAAAAGGGTGTTCAGTTTTTCAACTGAAGGTTTTGGTATATAAAATTATATAGAAATAACAGAAAATCCTCTGATATCATATAACATTTCAAAAAATTATGAGCACGTCCCTAAATAGTACATGATATGTCATTCAGAGACATTGTAAAGGAAATCCATTAAAATAAACACCATCCAATAGTGGTTTCAACACTTTCTGCACTGTAGCATATCCTGTATGTTGGCATCATAGAGTTTCTGATCATTGAAGTAGTGAAAATGGTGATAAATGAAACTGTGTAATCTGTTTTGTGTACAAGTGATATGCATTAGAAACTGAATGTGAAAAAATAGGTTCGAACAAAACTGAAATAAAGAGTTCATCATGTAAATGAAAAATGAATTGATAATTTTAAAATAAGAGAATAATTACCTTGTAACTATTACATGAACATTTCACCACAAAATTTCACTCATATTCATCAATATTTTTGTTTATATTTTTTCTTTTATATGGGGATGTAGTTCATCAGTATGTATAATTGTTTAAATAGAGTCTTGAGACGTTGCAACATTTATTTGAACTGAATCATCAGCATCAAACTCAATGGACATATATTTCTACAAAAATAATTGACATTAAAGAATAAATACCAAATATTATTGAGAATTAAAATCATATAAACAGAAATCTGATGGTTAAAAAGAGCCAATCAAGAATAATAAATGGACTGCATGTATTAATCATTGAAAAAATGAAAATGACATGAAAAAATAAATTAAAGTTAGTTCCAATGATGTCATGAAAGTCACAATCAATGAAGATAAATAACATATAACTGAGTACATTAAATAATTGTACCTGTTGTAACAAATACAATGTCAGTGTTGCAACACAATCCTAAAGATCCACTACGTTTATTTTATGGTCATACAAGAAAAAAATGAATATTACAATAATTTGGTGTTTGCTTTCAAAAAAATTAATGTGGATAAATTAAAAATAGTATAACCTAGTTATGATCAATTCTAATACCAAATGTTCAATACAAGATAAGAGATTGTAGGCATATTATATTATAAGAAACATTTGGTAGAATCATCATGGAAAATGCAGTTCTCAAAATATGATTTCAAATATATCACTAATCTACCTATCAACAATAGGTAGATATTTGGATTTAGGAATCAAAACATCATGAAAATTTCAATAGTAAAATAATTGACCTCCAATATAATAAATCATATCACAAATCTTAACTAGTGATGTTGGGATAACCTTAGTTACCTATAAAAATCTTGACATCACTACCATGCACATAAGTTCAACAATTACTAAAACATAAATTCTTCCATGAATAGATTATGTACTCTTAAAAATACGATGCACAATGACAATATTAAATTTGAAACATAATCGAACATCATCTCCTACCGTACCGAGTCTTGTGGTTTTTGAAGATTATATTTTCAATATTAAGTAATCATACTTCATATCCTATAGGGATTCATTTAGTATATACTAAATCCAGATATGAAAATACATGCGGAGAGTATAGCCTATATTATATTGTTCTAATATCTATTGAAGAAATTATGTGAGACTTAATCATTTTTTACTACTACAATATTGGAGTGAAATAAATAGTGATGATTTTAGTGTGACTAAAAAGACCATTGATGGATGATTTAGATATTAAACGCATCTTGAGACATAAATACATATTAAAAACACAATTCTATATTGGTTACTTAACACATATAGTCCAATAAAATTAATAATTCATTGCTTTAAAATGATTCATTGTTCTAATAAAACACATTATCTACTATTCGAACAAATAACACAATCCACTACCCAAAACATATGCATGATTCACATGCTCAAACTTGTTCCATTTCTATAATAAGTGATCCATTACATAAATAAAATAAATGATACACTATTAAAATAAAATAGATGACTTTAATTGTGGAAAAAGATTTAATGGTCTAAAACATGGCAATTCAGATTTAGTAAAACTAACTGTAACTATTAATATTTGGAGGTTAAATGCATGATGACCAATAAGAAAACATTTCTAGAAAACAAATCCATTGTTGTACCTGGTTTTTTAGTTGTTTGGAGGAGTTATTGTGGTCAAAGATCATCAAAACAAGCCAAGAGCCTAGGACGTACACATTCATCCAATATGTTTACCTGCATATACATTAATGTTTAAGAAAAAATACTACATGTGACTAAAAGCGAACACTTTAATAAGAAATCCAGAAACATGTAAACATATTTTTAAAAACACATTTCTCACAATTGGGATACACTTCAATAATAAATCCATAAAAATTAATGTATAACTAAAAGGGAAACACATACATAGAAATAATCTCAAATATGTAGTGTTTCAACCTATAAAATTTTTTGTAAACTTCATCCCAAGGTAATGAGGATGCATTGTCATGTAAGCTGGATTTGGTGGTGTCATGTAAGCATAAGGGTAGCCCGATTTCTTTTCCTTGATTGTAGCCATTCACCCATGCTATGAAGCTTCAAAACCAGCTTCAATAAAGAGTCTTCAACCACTTCATAAGACTTGAAAAAACGAAATTGATTCAAATAAATAGATGAATACATATTGAATCTTGTTATAGAATTTTAATTCATATTTTCATTTTATACAAATTCATAGTTGTATAAATAATAAGTGAATTTATAATATCAAAACATATATAAGTGCATGGTTTTACGAAAAAACAAAAAAATTCCCTAATATATTATTGTCATCATTACTACTTTTGTATAATGGGTGATCTTCAGTGTTGAGCCCAAGCATGTTAATATCCCAACTAAAAGTTTAGTCATGTTTGATTCTGCAATGAGAGGAAACATTTATTTTCTTAATTCATGATAAAGCATGAAGTGAAAACAAAACAGCTTATGATGACCATTTGTTATGTACTTATTAATAATAGGATGGTAACATTTTATTTAAAAAACAATTTAAAACTTTCTCACAACCCTTTTTAAAATAGTTTTAAATAATAGAATGCTTGAAAACATGATCATCCATATCCTTTTAAAAGAAATCAATCAAGGAAATAAAAAACAAAATGAATTATTTCCTACTAAATTTTTTTGAAGGATTCATCCATAACTTTGATAATATATAGAATCCCTTATCCACAATATTTAGCCATTGTTGATGTCACACATCCTTAAAAACATAATTATTGCACATCACATACCTGAGTAAGTAGCATAAGTGAAAAAAAATTTAAGTTGGATTAATAGAAAAAGATATTTAGAGAATTAACTTGAATCTATGTTACGATTGTAATCAAAAACCAGAGATGGTGAAAAATAAACATAAATTAAATAAGATATTTAAGCACATTGTGCAACATTACAATCCTCATGTGTCATACAAAAAATCTAAAAATCATGGAAAACATCTAATTAGGTAGAACATGAATAAAAATAGAATAAACCACTACTCTAAACTATTATTTACAATTAAGTACATACCATTATCTAGATCCCCAGCATGAAAAATCCATTCAATAAAAATGATTCTCTATAAACATTTGGGAGTATTCCATAACTGTTCATTTCTGCAAAAACAATAAAAGCATGAGACAGTTCACCTACGAGAAACATACTATAAATAATTGCTTCAAAATATAGTTGATGTTGAATGAAAGAATAAATTACAGGGGGAAGATAAAAAATAGTGGGGATAGATGAAAAAAGTCCTAAAATTTACTATATATACAAGTATGGAAGAACAATTTACTGTACATGGAATGACCCGTTGCAATTTCAATGTAATTTGTTGATAGATAGTGGATGTACTAGAGAAGCTGAAGAGTATCTAGTAATAGTTGCAGGGAGAGCAGGAATTCAGTCGAATGTCTTTATTAGAAAGATATGTCTACCACTGGTGTGGGAGTAGGTCGATTGTGAAGAAATTATTGACTGGGTTTGCAGGGTGTGGGGGATACAATAGAAAACAATTTAGTGGGTGCCATAGGAAGAACCGCTGGAAATCACGTTCAATGGGGGTTTGATGTGATGGAATGAGATTAATTTGAAGTTGAGGAAGGATTTTGTCGAAAGAGTTAGCAGGAGAACATTGTTGGCATTGCTACATGGGAACTATAGAACGATATAATGAAATTTGTTAGGGGGAACCAAAGTCGAAGAGGATCAAAATATGAATGATGACAGCATAGGAGTTATGTGGTAACTAAAGGAATAGTGGAGTATCATGACTAGGAACCCTAGGAAGGAAAGTGTAGGAGCCATAGGCATATCTGGTCGAGGGAGGGTGAGGATTCACAGGCGGAGGCAGAGCGTGTGCTGGTGGGGAAGGGTATGAAAGTCATCTAGAACCCTAATTGCAGTGGAATAAAATCCAGAGTGTCAGGCGGTATGGAGGCTGGGAACGAAGAAAAAGGAAGGGTGTGTAGCAATGTGGATGGTTGAGGTTGTGAAATGTATGCAAGAAATTTCCTACATTAGTAAATATATAGATATAGATTGAATAAGTGTTTAATAAAATCATTATATACATGATTGTGAGTATAGTAAATGTAATATATGATAGAATAGAAAATGGGAAGTTGAATAAGCATGGAATCGAAGACAATTATAAAAATATAAATGACAAGTGTATTTAATCATCAAGAAAAAATGAATTTTTTATTGAATAATAAATGTTAATCTTTCCTAAATTATGATAGGCTTTAATGTGATAGAGAATACTTTCTACGCTGGTAGAAAATGAAAATGTTGAAAGATTCACCTAATGAAAAAATGACTGGATACCAGGGCACAAATAATATTATAATTACTATAATAAGCAGTTTTAATTATTATTTTGAAAGAAAATCATAATATAATAATATTTTTGAATAAACAAACTTTATACATAAGAATTTATGAGTAGGAAAAAAATTGTATAATAATCACTTATAATAAGGGGAAAGTGTACGAAATAAAATTGAAAAGAAAAGAAAATATAGAATGGAATGATATGTGATTAATGTAAGGATTATACAAGGGATGAATTAGTAATATTATTATCATCATTCCTCAATCCTAGAAAAATTTAGGAAAAAACTATTAGTTGGTCAATAATTCACAAAAATGAATATTTACGGCTAACTATTTGAAGACTAAATTATATGACTGATTTTTTTATAGAGAACATTTAATGATTAGTACATAAAATAATAAGCTAGATTTGTATGCAAAAATAATTGAAATGCATTTAGAAAATAACATGATTGTCATTATGAGCATAGTTTTTCAAATGCAAATAAGATGAAATACAAAAAACCGAGTAAAAATATATGGACAAATGGAAAATGATAATAATAATTTAATAAAATTGTGTAATGTATATGTTATAGAACAAAATTTATAAATTTTCACAGCACATAATGTTGAAATTGAAATAAAACCTTCTAAAATATATTCCAATGAAACAGAAATGGATTAAATTTAAATATTTATAATGTATCATTACACTTATAAATAAAAATTTATAATTAATAATTCATACCTGATTTATAGGTTGAATGTAATGTATTGAAAAATATATAGTTTTTTCAAATCTGAACTTGTTGAAATGTCTAGATGAAATGTTTTGGAAGTCATGGATGAATGTATTCTAAGAATATGCATCAATCATAGGATTATGAGGGATAAAATGACACCTTTGGATATTCAAATGCAATAAAAAAACCATCCTAACATTTTTAGGAATATCATGGATAAAATAGATTGATTTACCTTAGATAAGATGTGACGGACGCCAAAACAACCCATTTGAATAGTTCATAAAAGTATTAAGTGGGTGTAATTCATAAATTCCTACAAAACTTCAAAAATAGAGTTGAAATTCAATATTAGAATCAATTTCACATATTATATAGGAAGGGGGAATATAAAGATTCATGTAAGGCTTATGGAATGGAAGAAAAGAATTTAGGGATTGAAAATGTGAACAAATTTCAGAGGTAGAGGCGGAGGCATATATGGGAGGCAAGTGGGTTGTTGGGCACAGAAAAGTCGGATGTAGAGGAGATGAATTTAGAGAAGCAACAGGTAGAGGATCCGTAGTCGGAGGATCCAGAGGTGGAGGATTCATAGGTAGATGATCCGTGTGTGGAGGATCCATAGGCGAAGGACCCAAAAGTATAGTGGTGTCAGGTGTAGCAGCCAGTGCTGCGAGTAGGGCATTATACATAGAGGAGCCTAAGGAAAAGCAGTTTGATGTAGAGGATATGGAGGTTAAAGAGTCGTAGGTGTCGCTACTGGAGGTGGATAAGCAGTCGAAGATGAATATGGGAGCATGGAAGGTAGAGGAAGCCAATGGAAGAGGTGGGAAAAGAGGATGGAGGAATTGGTTTTCAGTTGTAACCCTAGTATAGAGAGAGGGAAATAGAAAATGGGAGATGGACGATGCGGATGTGGAGGCCTGATATTATATATTTAAGAACAATATGGAGAGGGTGACACATGTCAAGGAGAAAATCCTTCTTTAGTAAATATATAAATATATATTTCATTATATAAAAGAAAGTGGTATGTCATTTGGGTGTATTTTCACTATAAAACCCTCAATAAAATCTGTCAACTAGACCTTGTAACCATTCTTTAAAATTATTGATTTATAAGACTATATTCGTAAACTATTTATATATATTTAATGAATAATTAAAACATGCACTTACATAAAAATACGCTTCCTCAAGGACTAATATCAAACATTATAAATAAAGAAATTTTTTAAAACACACAGGAAAACCAAAAAAATAATTTCAAATCCTAGAATTCATTTCTATGAGAGATTCACAAATTTTGACAAGTAGTTAGTGTGTGTGGTGAAGTTGAAAATATATATACAATCCATTTCAATAGGGGAATGTTTTTTCACACAATAAATACCATGCTAAATGTTGTTGAATTCTAAAAAATTCTGAAAAATAATTATTAATTTCATTTTATATTCAGAAAATACCTTAAAATTTTTATAATAGTGGCTTTATTATTTAAAAAATTAATACACAATAAAACATATATATAATTGCATGAAAAGTGTCTAAAACATTGAATATGGTTTAAACCTAACACAAATTAAAATATATATGAACTTGAATAACTTGTCTCAAATCCTGAAGAACCAACTTAGAACCACCATGAAAGGGATGTGAATTAAAGGGGAGGAGATCTACTGGTAGTGAGAGCTGATTGGGAGGAGAATATAGTGTTTATGCATAAATAATTGGTTTTGGTAGATATATATTCTAAGTTTTTTGGGAAACAACATGGGTTGGCCACAAATATAGGAATAAAGTGAACCAACCATGTGAAATGAATCTTTTAAAATCTATATTCCCATGACACACTAAACTCAAGGTTTTTACTAACCATGTAGAAGAAGTGTGGTTGTACAACTATACACCAACAAATCAAATGAATTAAACTAGGTTTCTCATGGTTTGGACTCAAATGTGTCATACTCGTATAGATAAATCAGGAAAAAGGGAAAAATTATAGAATGACCCATAAACAAGGGTCACCATGTGCTATCTCTTTGATATTTTACACTAAACATGAAACAAAACAAAAAAATATCTCAGAACTCAAAATCTAAACCTGAAACACCTAAAAGATATTTAGAAGGTCCAAACCAATAAATAAATAAAAGTGAAAATGATTCTTTTGGTGTTACAAAACCATTTAATGGACGTGGTAATTCATAACCCATTATAATATTTTTATTTCATTACCTACACCATTATATAGATGGAGGATATACGAATTGTTATTGTTAATCAATACAATCATATCAGGAAAATCTCAATGATCAATATAAATTATATCTAACTATGATATATATATAAAATTAATTTTATTAAATCATATAAAATTTAATAAATATAAATAATATTTCTTAAATAGATGCTAATATGTCTAATATGATTATAAATATGGTCAGATTCTCTTCATGAAATTGAATATTATAGGAAAGGGAATCCTCCTCCAGATCCCTCTTTTTATTTGATCGTTGTCTTTCATATCGATGTTATTTATTTTATATTTTTTTCGAGGATAAATAATATGTTTTTTAATTTACTTATATGTATTTTGAGTTTGTATTTTTATTTGTTTTGGAGTTATTAAATTATTATGAATAGAATATTTTTCTCTCTCTTCATTTATGTTTCAAAAATATTCAATTTTTTCCCCACATTCACAAAATTTTATTATATTGATTGAGCTGTTAATTTTCATATTTTAATTTCCACACAATACACTTTATTTCACATATATTTATTTTTTAAACAATTTATTCATAGTTTCTTAATTTTATAAAGAATAACCAAAATATAGAGGCTATTTCCATTAAATTTTTATGGAATATATTATAAATTAATGATTTATTTTCAATCTATCTTAATTCAAATTTTATGTTAATTAATTTTTATCTTTTTCACTGGGTGTATAATTTTATATTATTACCTACTTTCTCTCTAAAAATGTATTATTGTTATCTCTAAATAATAGTTTTTTGGTAAATTATTATATTTTCAATTGTGAGTTATGTTATAAATATGATGGAATTATATATGTTTTGATGTTCGTGTGGAGCACATATATAAATATATATTTTATCTGCTATGTTTAAAAAATATTAACATCCCACTAATATACTAGAAAATGTTTTATATCTCATAATACTACAATGAATATGTTATGCCGAGATTGATATCGATAAAATATATACATGAGATAAGGGTAGTGAAACCAATCCATTGTGTTACGATGAAATATGAGAAAGGAATGGACATTAAATATCATAGGAATAAATATGTTAAATATTCTTATTTTATTTCACCTTCGTTCATTATTATTTTTTTATAATTATATATTTTTATTAAAGGGTATATTATATCTATTTATGATTTTATTCCCACAATGCAAAACCATTCCCTATAGTAATCATGATTTATTATCAAATCTTGTGATACCATGATCCTATTCCATTAATAATGTAATTTCTCAAGAAATATTTTCTATAAAATTTTTAAGTTATAATGATAAATCCTATATTACATATTCATATTTATCCCCATACTGGACAGTTTATCAAAACCCTTTCATTATTAACACAAATCCCCAGGATGTCATACATAGTGATATATCTATATGGGGTCCTTGTGCTGTATTTTTTATTTACCAAATATTTTTTCTTAATATGAAATGGCCTACTATGGATTTTCCCAGATGAGAAGTAAGAAAGGTTTCCCACCACAAGGCCATGTCTAATCAGACAGGGCCTAGTGGATTGCACCAAATAGTCATAAAACACAAATGTCAAGCAATATCCCATAATAACCTACAAAAGAATTATTTCTTGAATGTATAAGGTAATAAATATCATCAGTGGTATTAAATTAGATACAATAAAGTGTACCAAAAGTAACACATGAACGATTCTTCTAATGAGAAAAAAAGGTAAACAATATTAACACAATAGAATTAGAATAGTGAAAATAAATTTCTTAAATCCAAAAATGAAAACTGATAAATAGCCATGGCTAAGAGAACCTGACAATAAACTATCTCTTAATTCGAATAGAACCATATGACATTATATATCAGTACCATTAATAATAAACTAATATTACACCCCATGCTATCACCATGTGTTATTCCAAAATGATCTAAATTAACCCTATTAAGAAAAATCTATCTCTAACATTAACATCATCTACTCCAACACAACATGTGGTGAACCAAGCCTAGAAGAAGGGTGATTATAAAAATAATTAGTAAGATTCATTAAAAACCATAAATGTAGACAAAGAGACAATTAACTCTACAAAATTTAATTGAGGTTTTTAGTTTGAAGATAATATGAAAAAATATAATATCTAGTCTTCTCAAGGATCATGGATCTTAGATGTATCCAAAAGAATGTTAATAAGAACAATCCAAATATTCTGAAACACTGGAGTACATGGTGAAGTTGTCAAGTCTCGTTGATCAATAAAAATTCCTAAAAAGCGATTATGCCTTGGAAGTTGGTGGGTCTAAAAAATGAACAATCCATAAATCCTAAAGTTTATATCTAGCTAAAAAAATACTTATCATTGATAATCGCTTCATTGTTAGTAAATTTATAGTCTCATTGAAGTCATAACTGCACAAGATTTAACTAGTGACTTATTCTCTTTATTGGGTATGTCAAGGTTTCTCATCATAACCAATGGTAATTAGTTGAATAATTAATTTATTTAATTAATCAACTCATGATGCTGAATGCATGGGAATCAAAATGCAATTAAATGAACAAATCACCATGATTAATCACTTTTTTGGGATCAACTAAATTCTACATTTTTATATTCACTAGACATTAAAAAATTACATAAAAATGAGTTATAAATCAGTAATTAATTTACATGTATTCCTAAAAACGTTTCCACGTTTATTTTTCAGATAATATGGTGATAATTCTTACATATAAAACCCATTAATTATTAATCAGAATAGTCCACTAAGTATCTATTTCATTCAAAATAGAACACATTTAAAATGAAGCATGTTTACATTTCCTAAAAAAACAACATGAATTTAATATTTACTTCATCATTGTTCATACTCATTTTTAATCCCTATGAAGTTTTCTGAAAACATGGTTTAAGAACAATAAAATCTCAAATACGACATAGAAAAATGAATAATAATCTCTGTTTTCTATTTCAAGGCCGTGTGAACTTACAATAGAATTTCTATTTATCATAGTAAACTTTGAAATCAAATAATAATTTACGTACATATAAAATTAGAATTACTACCTGTGTTTTTCCATAAAAAACATTATTTAAGAATATAATGAAAAAATAATAATACTTAGGGTTTAATAGAAAACATTAGAATCCTTGAAAAACATTTTCTTTAAAATAAACATTTTTTCATTAAAGTTATTAATCATTCATTTAAAGAAATATCCTTATATTACCTTATGATGTCAAAATATAATAATAAAATTGATTATAAATCATATAATTATCACTTAGGTTCCTTGTAACATTATCATTATTAAACCATTAAAATTTCCCTTACAAATTAAATAAAATACCTACTTAATTCGAACATTATTCTCTAGAGAAAATAATAATTTCCCTATTGTATAGGTAGTTAGATCAAGAAATTATTTCACCTTAAATAATTTTTAAGGAGAATAACATACAGGAAAAACATAAAAATTTTCATTTATATTATATAACATATTAAAATATACTTTTAAACCCAAATGAAAAATATTTTTGGTTATATATATATCCCTTTACTCAAAAAAATCAATTTTCAAAACTAGAATACCTATATCAAAGGGATGAATTATTTTGGTATGAATAAAACATAAAATATTTTATAGGAATCCAGATATAAAATATTTTTGGGGGAATCAGGAAAATATTTTTCTGATTTATAAATTAAAATTGAGCTTTCCTCTTTTCCATTTTATAATGAACGTAAACAAATTCCATATAAAAAATGCGAAATATTATTTTTTGAAATCCTTCGAATGAAAGTAAAAAAGAGATCTAAATATAATTTATAATTTATTTATTTAAATATAAATTCATCCATAAAATTATTTTATGAATAATTATGTGGTGTAATGTTATTTAGAAAATATATCTTGAAAACATTTAAAATGATGTTTTAAGGTAAATTTTTCCTTAACTCAAGTTTGACTTGTCACATATATTATTTATCTTCCTAAATAATAATATTCTGTTAGTTTTTTAAAATATTAATAACATTTAAATAAAATTGTTCATTTTATATAACTTATATTCATTTTATTCTTAATTACTAATTTAATTTAGTTAACATAGTATGTCTTGAGAAACATTACCTTTAATGATAGAAATGGATTTTGTTGGTTGATTATGGTTAAATAGAACATGATAACATAATTTCAATAATATTAATAATATTATAATTATCAAAATTTATACCTTATAAGAAAATTTAATACTAATAATTTAATATGTTGGGAAAATTTAATTATGTTTTAACATGGATATTTTAGTCTGTACATACGCATATGAAGAATAAAATCGATCTGTTTGCAATGAGGTAGTCTCCAAGTGCACATGAGCGTTGTTTTAATTTTTCATTGCATGGTAAAAAAGACAGTAAGATATTTATTTATTATAATATAATAAATTTATATCATATATATCACATTTTTTAATTTGGAACAATTATTATTTCCATCTATAAGAGTTTGTGAATAAAATTGAAATTCATTATCTCGTGGGGTAGTAGCCCGTGGGTACACATGAGTGATGTTTTTATCTTTTAATTATATGGTTATAAAAATTATAATAGATTATAAAATATAAATAACAATGGTTAGGAATATCGGGGATAATTGCTTTATTATATTACAATGATTACAACAGTTTTAAATTTGATTAAAGAAAAAATAAAATGGAAACAATTGGTTTGGATCAATACATATTATTCAAACAAACTCATAAGGTAAAAACTAAAATCCTTTTTTGGATGGTATGATGATTAAACCAGTACTTATAAGATGAATGGATGGATTTTATAGTGGTATTAGGGTAGGAATTTCTAGATCTATAGTTCTCTTGAAGGGTGAATAAAATATGAGAGTGGGTGTCCTTTGATTAGTGACGAGAGGAACAACTTGGAGTTTTTCAAAATATCAAAATATATTAGTGTATTAATCAATCTAAATGAATAAAAAATAGTCCTTTTCTAGAGAATAAGATAATATAGGGTATAAATAAGACTATAAAATAGGATTTTTGTATTTTTTTAGATCATTAAACTCTTATCATTTTAGTATAAACACCTTGAACATATTTTAACCCTTGTGGAAGAAACTAACTTTCTTACAAATGATTCTATTCATAATTAACAAATATAAAAATGAAAAAAAAATAATATACTATGATTTCAAATATGGAATCAATTTTATCTAATTTATTTTTTATAAATCTAAGAAATTTTTTTCGAATTATAAAAATTTTGGGGATGGAAAACAATTTTCCCAAAAAAATACCATCTGAAGCATAAAACAATTTTAGTAAAAAAATATTTTTTAATAACGATTTCAATTAAATTTATTGTATTGTTTTTATTTAAAAAGATATAATTGAAATTTTATTGTAATCCAAAATTTAATATGGCTATAACAATACATGAAATGAAAATCTAATTTTTTTAAAAATCGAAATTTTATATTATTCACCAAATAATGAACCTTTTCAGAAAATTCCTAAAAATTAATTCTAAGATTATTTTTAATTGATTATTTGAAAATTATTACATATTAGAATTTTAAAATTTAGAAATTACACATTTAAATAAAACCATATAATACATGTAAATGAATTTTGAAGGAACAATACTCTTTCCTTTTATATTACAAAATTACTAAATATTCATAATTGAATATATCTCTATAAAAAATCGTGAATATTTATAAATAATGAAATTGAACTACTATATGTATTACCTGATTTTTTTAATGTGTTTCATCTGAGGTTCAATTCAAGTAAAAACACATTTTCATTAAAAACTCACATGAGCACCATAAAGTAATATAATTTTGTTATTTTGTTATTTCCAAAACACTCTCACACTCAATTTCACAAAAAGGATTTACCTAATGGTTATAAAAATATTTAAAATCTACTAGATCTATAATATAATTTTTTTAAGATACTATTACGATAAAATTACGGATTTACACCTTAACATTTTTATAGACATCAAACCTCATAATCAGGATAAGGCGTACTCAGGTAAAAAACATGGGTAACTAAATTATCCCCAACATGATATTTTTCATCCTAAAAAATAAATCATTTAGGAAAGAATAAGAAAATTATTTGGACGAAAATTATGTGAAATCCTCATCAATAACAACACATTTGAGTTGTGTTCTCTAAGAGAACACATTGCATCCCTATTTATAGAGGACACAATCCATAATCTGTGAACATATTTGATTGAGTCCATCAATAAAGAAAAAATAAGGGAAATCATACTACTATTTCATGATTTACTCAATCATTACATTTCGTTCAATATTCATCCCAACACATATGATGAGAAAAATACTAAAAATCTCCATTTTTTCACACCAAACAATCACTAATAAGACCAATCCTGATATGAGATTCAAGATCCCCCCTTTTAAATAAAGTAATACATGGTCATAAAAAAGGGAAACACATCTTATCCACACAATTCACAAAGAAATATCAATTTTCCAATTTCAATAATAGAAAATTTACAAGGTCATACGATTTTCAGGATTCATGTCCGCAAACTATAAAAATATTGTCAATATGTTATAGGATATAGATTTTATTTCATGTGTCATAGGGGAAACATTATTATTCAAGTTAAAACATATACACCATTATTCCTGAGGTTTCCCATTTTATATGATGATTTCTAAGTGACTCGTATCCTTAGTCGAGGATATCCTGACAGGGTTATCGTCACTCATTTAAGAGAGCTATAAATGGGAACATCAGTCAAAAAAACTACATATATCTACTATTCTATGCCTCTCACCTAATTGTTATGTAGCCTGATATTTATCTTATTTAATTGAATACTATAGATTATTCAAAACCCCTATTCTTTCTTCTCTAGATTGAAAAAAAGAATCTTTCTGAGAAAAAAAAATATTCTAAAAAAAGATCCTGCATCACAAAAAACATATTCTCCAATGTATGGGTATACCCAAAAAATCATTTTGAATGTAAAAAATGACCTTGATTTAATATAGTTTTCCTTATCCCGGATAAACACTATGATAACCATCATGTTCACTAGGGAAGAATCATTATTCACACAACGTAGTGGATGAAATGCTTATCGTCTTCATGGAAAACCCTTCTGGTGTTACTTCTAACTACACATGACCACGTGTTATCACTAATAAATATTTTTTCACATATAATAATCCATTTAAATGAATTGTATGATGATGCAACATTTATTGAAAAAGGAAAACCCATCTCTTTACCAAATTAGAAACCAAAATCATTAAAACATCTGCTCTCATAAATCCCCCATTTCGTGGAAACATTGTCCTTTTCTTTTGATATTCCATACATTATAACATGGATACAATACTAGGATCTACACATTCCCCCATTTCCTTTGATTATAAAGGCCCAATGCACTCGAGGAATCTAGTTTTCATACCACTACACTCTAAGGACAATATAGTTTCTACTGTGAATCATCTCAAGTATATACCTGGTCTCCTAAGGTGAATATTTTCCAAAATTTTAAATCTTACTAGGATCATTTGGGTGGCTCTTCCAAATGTGAAATAAAAATAACCCTAAAAAACTCTTAAATACTAATTATATAGAGTCATCATGGATAAATGATCTCATAAAATGACTCCATATAACATTCATAGAAATTGACTCACAATGACCATGTGCTTCGATGTCTACCAAATAAAGTTGTGCCACTATGGAAAAGGATAAATGTATTCTGATCAGAGTTACATCCTAGAAAATTTTTAAGACCATATCCACAATATATTATTCTTATCATCATTTTGAGATATAAAACATCCACTAATAGATATAAATTTTATAGAGAAAGTTCAATATGTGAAGCAACAATTGGAAGTAATAGTGAGAACCAAAGGAAGAAGTGGGCCGCATACTGTAGTTGATCCCCTACCATATAAGGGTTAATCACTAATAAAAATCATATGATTTATCAATTTTTAAACACTTATATCATAACTAATATACCAATATCTTCATCCAACCATGTAGTGACGAGAATATTATTACTAGAAAAATATACATTTTGAATAATAGAATATATGAAACCTCAAATCTTGTGGTGATTACACCTATCAACCATGTATTGTGAAATAATTATTCATAACTCAAAATCTGATAGTGAGAGAACCTACCAAATTCATGATCTATTTATATTCTATCCTCTATACACAAGCTAGATATCTGCTTGTGGTACCCTACAATAAGTATGTATTATATGGATTGTTTTGATAAAATATTCCTGATTTGATAGAATATATACATGATAGATCCTAACAGACCACTTTATGAATTATATACCAACATCTTGTACCCCTCAACCATGTCATAGAGTTTTGGGTCAACTAACAGGTCATCTAGGAGCTGGATTATATATACATTAGTCACTTCACATATGATGGTTTATTTAGTTTATTAACCTCACTAAAGACACCCTTAATAATTTTTACCTATGTTCCCAATCAAATACTCACTTGAATATTGAAACAAATCACTTTCCGTAGGAAAGAAACAGTTTTAATACAAGTCTAACATTAATTAAAGAACCATGATTCCAAACGAACTAATAGTATACTGATTTTTTCTATTAAACCATATTCCATAATTTCAAGAGTTAGTGACTAGATTTGAGTAGTCATTACACAAAAATAATAGACCCTATCCTATAACCACCTACAATAGAATCATATCTCAAATGTATAATGTAAGGAACAAAATCATCACAATAAAATCAAATAGAATCTACTATACTAATGGTAACATATGCAAGATACATCAATTGAGATCCAAAAGAAAACTAGTATGAATAATATAAATTAATGTGGGGGAAAATACATTCTCACCAATAGAAAATGAAATCTGGCAACTAGCCAAGGCGATATGTCCGTAACTACAAGCAGTCTCCAATCATAGACAGATTTTTATATCATCAACTCCTATCAGTGTTAATACCAAGGAAACACTATATCCTAGAATATCACATAACATCAAATATAAATGTTCTATGTCAAAACCACTCTCCAAAAACCTTATATAATTTTTACACCATCTTCACCGACACAACACATGTCAACCCAAGAAATAAGTATGGATGAGTATAAACAGCCATTATATGATTCCATGAAGGAATATATAATGTGATCTTAAAGGAAAAAAAACATGAAACCTATAATTAGAGGTGTAACAGATAGATTAAAGGGAAAATATAATATCATGTTACCTCAGGGATCATGGTATAAAGGATGATTCTAATAAAACTCAAGAAGAACCATCTATATTTTCTTAAAAACTAGATTAATAATGGATGTTATGAATCCCCAGACCTCAAGATATAATACTCAACGGCCAAATTGTCTAGGTATTTAATATTTCAAGTAACAATAAGGAGTACTTGAAGCCTGAAGTCGATATGAAAATATTATAAAATGCCTCAATGTAAACACCATGGCACAGAGGAATCAAAAGTCTCACAAAAATTCCCACTGCATAGGATTCCTATATATACACAACCAGCACAATCTATGATGGGGAATATAATCGACACTAAATCACAACCACCCATCAACATGGTGTATAATACATGAGGGTGAGTAATATCTCAATAAATGATAATAGGAGGTATATATTTCAAATAGTATAGTCTTGGTCTCTGAAATAGTCAAAAAAATCTTCCTTCCCTAATCATAATATAGAATTCTTAACATTCTAATTGGGAATTATGTTAGATGATATCGGTCAATTCATATCCTAATTCTATTTGAAAAATAACATCACCAATGGATGATTCTTTTCTCATACTTGATTGATGGATGATTGAAATAGTAGTCCATAGATGGAGGATCTATGCCCCATTTCTATTCAAGAAATACCGTATCTATCAAATAAAATATGTGAAGGATCAAAACCCAATGATCATGTGAGTGAAATAATGAATCCCCTAGGAGGATCCAAATCCCAATTTGTGAGGTACCAACTCCACCTTGGAATAATGAGAGAAAAATCCCCACATGATAAAAGTGTCCAATGTTAAGGGGAGGTTCATTGTGTGTCCAAGTAGTACAAAATGTTTTGTCCTAATTTGGCCAACGAGACATGTTTTTTCATCCCACATGGCATGTATAGACCAGGATATGTAGTTTTATAGGATACATATAGTGTGAAATGATAATTTTGGTAGTTGAAATTCACTTTTTCCTCCCAAACAATTTACATTTGAAGGATCAAGGGTGTGTTCCAGCACACATGACAGTTTGGGCCACACGGGTCCCTAAAAATGTAATACCAATATATACATTGCTTTCCTAGTGTGGGTAACATGGTGTGTGGTTTAGTTATTCATGCATGGGATGATTAAATATAGTAAAAACACTATAAGTGACTTAAAGACATGAGTTCTTAAAAAACACATGGAATTTATTCGCAAATTTCTAGAAGTTATGACAAAAAATGTTTATTATAATTTCAATGCCAACTTCATGATTTTCACAAAAACAATTGCTTAGAAAAACAAGAAAATATTTTGACTGTTATCAAATATCTATCATATGTAATATTCTTTCCATCTTCTAGGTAGAAAAATTAACCATCAACACTTCCACTTAAATTATCATCATCTAAGATCTCCAGCACACGAAAAAGGTTACGTAATATTATTCCATAAATTCATTTTTTCATCATTAATCCTCATCCTATATGAACATGACTATTAAATATAAAAATCAATGATATTTGGACTAAAAAAATGATCACACAATGAATCATGTCAAAAATATTTGATCAATCCATCAAAATAAATTAACACCAGTGATGAGTGTGTATAGAATAGATAGAGAAAGGAAGAAAACACCCAAGTGAATAATCATCTATGTATATTTTCAAAAAACCAATCAATTTAAAGATATTGAATATTATGAAATAGGATGAGGTGATTTTTTTAATAATGATAATCATCAGTTTCATGGATCAATGTATAAATAAAAAAACTATGTTCTTGTATATCATCAATTCCAGATTGGTTTTTTATAAACTAGTCTATAATCACAACTATATCATGAGATATCATAAACCCAGTAAATAATATACTAACATAAATGGATGATCAATATTTCTTAAATCCATTACCACAATAGTTTATTAATTTTTTTTACAATCAATATCCTTCCATAGATGTAATTATAGATCAAATCACACTCCTAGATCTATTGCCATCTCTAGCTCTAATCCCCAATCTCTCAGCCACTCCTCCATATGATTTTTTTTATTTTTAAAACGGTTAATTAAAAATTGTAAATAATATAGGGTTATTTATGGAGGTGTTCTAGGTTTTTTTGTTAACTCAAACCAATTAATTAATTAAATATCTAATTAAATAATAATCTCATGATAAATAATTATGGGGATTAGGGATGATAAGTCAACTAAAATAACATTTTGGGTATCCACTCTATTATGGACTCAACGGTGATCTCATTTTTCTCATCAGAAAAATTGTTTATAAGATATCAGTATTTCATTAAAAACACACATGGTAGGCGTAAAATAAAATAATATTTATGTTATATGATATCCAAGGCTCCATGACACTCATTATAATATGGTGTCTTTACTAGGGGTAAACTGAATATTTTGGATCCAATGATGAAAAAAATTATACATTGTTTACTAAGTTAAAATTACCATTTACCCCTATAAATGTCCTAATACATAAAAAGGCATAATTGATATGAGTTTCACTTGAAAAAAAATCTCAGGTTACTACTTCTTCATTATTGAAAATTATGGTTCTGTAATTGTTATCTAAAGATACTATACCATTGTATTCTAGGATTATTATTTCAATTTAGAGTTATGTGAATTAATATTGATTCCTTCATCCCATTAGACTTCTCATAGAGATCTCAACAATCTATCTACTTAATGATCAAAAATGTTCATCTGGACAATGTGGAGCTGAAAATGGGGTGTAAAATATTTCAAAGTGAAAAAATTAAAATGATGGAGTTTTACTGATAAAAATATAAATATAATTCCCTTATATTAAATAAATTAATAATTATATATTTGATAATTTAAATATCAAAACATTCATTATTCATTTAGGATGTCAAAAAAAATTTATATAACTCACTGAGGGAACTTTTAGTGGGTTGAAGGTAGAGATTGTTGTATATACATCATGATGCATTTTTTGGGAAACATGTAATGGTTGAACATAAAATGTCTAATATAATGATGAAACCATTACCTATACTTATTAGGAAATAAGATAACATCAACATGGATTAAATCATAAATATACCAAACACCCATAAAGTTTACAAATACATTTGGGTTATGATTGATGGAATTAAAAATTAGTCCCACTTTATTATTATTTAAAAATACATACAAACGAATATAATTTATTAAATAAATATATATATATATATATATATATATGAAATTAAATGTTTAAATGGGACAAAATTTTTAATACTATATTATCTAAATTAGAGATTCACTTTATTTCTCTATGGTGTAATTAAAACGACATTGAATTCAAAATTTATTTTTATCACTTCTTAACATCGCAAAATTAATAGTTAATCAAAGGCGGCTTGAAATATTGGAAGATATATTGTGATAGTTCTTAATTTATTTCATTGTATATATGGATAAACCTTTTCTAGTGTTCAGGTTATCATATAAAAATGGTTTCAATTCAAACATTCAACTAGAGCCATATGGGGCCTTATATGGGTATAGATATACAAATGATATGTAATAGAATGTAGTTAGAGAGATTAAAAAAATAGGACCCTTTATTTCACTAGAAATGATAAATTTATTAATATTTTTTTACCAATATATTAAAATTTTCCAAAGTTAATAGATGACATAGACATAGAATCATTGATGAGATATGATGTTCAAATTTAGATAAAATGTATTCTTTTGAAAATCTCTATGGAATATGGTCATGTGATTCATGATAAATGGAATCCTAATATCTCGATTCATAAGCCCCTACACAATTCATGATCATGATGGGACTATTGATAACTATCTAGAACATCACTATAATCTATCAGAAATTCATAAAATCTTCCATGTATCACACCAAAATAAGTATATACAATATCCTTTAATTATACTAAATAAAAAGGATTTACTATTGGAGCATGGTCTTTCATAAAAGGAATAACTAGTAGAGATATTGGATTATAGGGATTATTTGAATCTACTGTATAACACTCACCTACATAAAATTCTATTGAAAAAATCACAAGATTGATTATGTGACCTAATAACTAAATGATGTGATGTGAAAAATAATAATCATTTATTTTCATCTAAGAGAATAAAATTTGAGGGTGAAATTTTTTAATGTGGTAAGAATGTAACTGCCCATATTTTAGTATGAATGTTAATTCAATAATATTTGTGTAGTGATTTTTATCTTCCATATACAATATATATATATAATGAATAATTCATTATTATATAAGGCTATAATTCTATGATGTAAAATTAATTTAAGAATACGGATTGAATTTTATATGAAATATAATCATGAATAATAAAATATACATATAATTGGTGGAAAATAAAAAAACTTCATGATTTAATTATTCATTGTCATTACACCTTATGAAAACTATATCCACGATAATAATTATATAAAGAATACAAAATTGATTATTTTTATTGATTTATTGAACATGGTAATATTTTCTGTTATTATTATAAAAATTATGAATTTTTGATATATATAAATTTTATATATGGTAATGGGTCCATTATATAGTAATTAGGTTTCCATATAGTTGTCGGTTATTCATTTCCTGAGTAATCATATTAAAATTTTTAACTATTGTATAACTATCATATATAGTTGAATAATAAATATTAATTAATATATATTATGTTTAATTAATAATAAATAATTATGGAATAAAATAAAATGATATTAATTCATTAGTGGAAATATCTTGAGTTTTGAGGAATATTTTTTCATGAGCAATTAATTTTTATTCATGAAAATATAATATATCATTAATTTCCTACACTAACTAGGAACCACTCTTATTTCTATAATATATCCATGGAAAAATCCAAATGCATACCGTTAATTTTCCATGGTATCAAAAGTACCATCGATGGTATAAAACATACAATTAATAGGAATTGCCCAAATAATTCACAAGAACACATATAATGATTCTAATGATTAAATAAATAATATAAATGAAAACCAACATACCAAAATTCATTTAAATGAATAAAAATTCTCAAAATGATACAAAAAAATGAAAATCGTTTAATATGTCTCTAATGAAAGATAGAAACCTCAAGAAAGTAATGTATAACTCGGCCACCAAATACCAGCTAAAAACCTCTAATTTTTATATATATATAAGGGTGGTAATAAATGTATAATTAATAATATCATCAAAATACATATTTTGAACATGTGAAATATGTATAATTATTACTTTATTAATAAACATTGGAATAAAAATGATTTTATATTAGGTCAACAATCACAAAACCTTAGCAAGGCTCACCCACCAAATATGATACTGAAATATAATAACATAAAATCCATCGAATATATCATGAAGGTACCAAAAAATAAGTATCCCACTTATTTTTCACCCTTCTGATCCAAAAAATTATTTTATTATATCCCCTTTATATACACACTTATCACAATTATGCATCACAACCAATATCAAATCATTATAGTCACCACATACTACATACTGCAAATACCATTTACCACACCCACAATAACAGATTACATACCTATACCATACACAATGTCAAAGAAACATACTAAATCCTCATAAAAGTAGGGTATATTGAAAATTAAGTACATCAACATGATTCCCTCCTTATTTCTTGAAGGCCACCCACCAGGTTTCACATCCGCTACCACATAAAAATCCTATTATCAACCCATCATCAAAACAATTATTGAATCCCTATGTTATTTTACCCCCAAACCATCAATCAAAACATCAAGAAACCCCAGTTGTTATTTTTTATAAAGGGGGAGTAGGGTAGAGGGAGTAGTCTTCCATCTATTCTATCACCATGCATTATGATTTGGGAGAACAGATCGAACCCAAAACATTCGATTTTTGGTAAGGTAATCACACATGTTGTGGTAAATATGGAATCACAAAGAGAAATCATATGTATGACTACAAAAAATACCAAAGTATATATTTATTCAAAATAACACTACTAATTAAAATAACCACTTCTACATCATCACTACCAATCTCTAACATCTTTTTCCATTTCTATAAAACAACAAATCCCAAAATTTGCACAAAAACATCCACAATACCATTTATAATTAGTGATTTAATAATACCATTTATCCATATCTATTTTTTCCATTTTATAATAAAAATTATATTAATTATATTATTCATTTACCCATATTATTCTCCAAACCCATCATTGATAATTACCTACATTTATCCCATATAATAACCAGTCATTTTAGATATTATAAGGTCATTAATATCCAAATATATATTAGATTCCATCCAACTACGAAACACCATATCTATAATTATGAAATTTTTTTTGGCTAATGGAGAACTACAATAAAACCCCATAATAGTTATATAATCATTATAATAACTACCATAAGAGCCAAACCCAATGTACACCATAAAAATTGGTTCCTTCCAAAACAATACCCAACCAACCTCCTTCCACACCAATCTAAAAAATACTACCACTAAAATAAATAAATAACTACATCCTTTCACATAATAATTCACACCTACAAACCAAAAAACATAGAATCAATTCTGATAGTACTATATCATTGGTCAAATATCTCATATGAAAACTAGAGGATACCATCCCACACAACCATTTTGTAACACATATTATCACCCTTAAACCATCTACAACACTGTAAAATCCTTACTCTTATTTCCCCTAGTACATACTTACCGCAATAATACCTAAATTCATACTACATAAATATACTACAAAAAATAAAGAAATGTAGAAATAAATAACATAGGAATGAAGAAAAAAATTTCAACTACAAAATAAATCCATAATTTTCCATTTTTAATCATTCCTTGAAATTAGTTCAACATCATCTGCATCAAAAATATCATGTCAATTCAACTTTCAAAAAAAAAATCACTACCATACATAAATAATTATCATTATATCAATGTTTTTCCCAACCATTTAATCACATATATAACACATAAATACAAATACAAATTAAATATTAATAGTAATATAAAACATCTTTCAAACACAAAAAATAATATGAAATAATATAAATTCCATGTGAATAACCCCTCCAATTTGATGTCATTTAATACATTTAATTATCTTCATTAGTTTAAATTGTAAAATCTTACCAAATGGAAAATTATTATAATCACATAGTAGGACATAATTAAAAAATTGAATAATAAATACCGAAACTTCAATGAATATTCAATAAACCACTATGAAAGAACAAGTAAATTTTAATGATTATTAGTTTTAGATCGCATAAAAATACATGAAAAAATTGATCACATAATCCTCTATCAATCCACGACTAGTAGCTAAAAAACACAAACCAAACCACTTCCACAACATTATGTAGATGAAAGATAGAGAGATAAACCATGAGAAGGTACACAATAAAACGTTTCTGAAATATTCTTGATCCCACATAGAAAAGAATAGAACAATGTCAATGAAAGATAAAAGATATGAAAAGATTATAATCTCGTCCTATTGGGTTTCAAAAGAAATGATAAAAATGAGAATAATTCCTATGGTATTCTATATTTATAAAAAAATTGAAATCATATGGAATCATAAGGTCATAGGTCATGTTCATACCACAATGGGGATATATGAAATAAATCATCAGAATCCATTATGTGATCAACTACACCTTTCCTATTTAATGTTTTTTAAACTATATTAATTTTATAATATTCTAGGATTTCATAGAATTAATAAATTGGTAGTTTATTATAAATAAAACAAATACTAAACAATTGTTTAATAAGATATCTAGAGAGTTTTGGTGAATTAAATTGTAGAATAACAAAATTGATCACACAAATAATCCCACCAAAGATATTGAGATGATTTCATGATGACCACATATTAAAAATAAAACATAATCCCAAATCAACTTCCATATCATAGAAAAAGACCATAATGTTTTAAAAATAAATAATAAAGAAAATATGGATGAATAATAACGACATGATTACAGTTTTTTCTAAAACCTATGGGTTTTCATATTTCTGAAATTACCCTAAAAAAACATCATATTATAATATATCTGACTAATTTTTTACTGTATATTCTTCTTGAAACAACATGGTTTATAAAACCGATGTATTACATATGAAATTAGGACATAAGAACTACATGAGTACTCAACCCTTTACTATGTGACATGCCAGATTTCCAAGATTCATATTCATCTAGCTAGCCCTTCATGGGAAAACATGAATTAACACACCATTACACATGTCTTCTAGAAGAATATTATATTTAACGTATTTAATCTATTCGAAAATTCAATATATAATATGAAACTGAAAAATCTATATATTAATTAACAATGAATATCCATATCATTAAATTAAATATCTATCCTTAAGAATCAAAACCACACCTTGGATGAAAAAAATCAAGAAAATTGAAAAACAATGATGGAAGATGCCTCTCAATCAAGGAAATGTCTAATATAAAAAAATTAATGTAACACTATTAACGAAAACCTAAACCTTGAAAGCACATAACCCATCATTTCATTATCAAAATGATATATAGGAATACACTTCCAAAAAATAACATTTATGAGAGTTACAATCCCAATAATATGATGCATTTTAAGTAAATTTGGTTGGTTATGTAACATTCTAATCAACTATAATTTATATACCCAACTAAAACCATATACTACAAACATACCACCTTTTAATTATGATTTATACTATAACATCATTTGTACTTTTACTGGGAAAAGTAAAAATTCTACCAACCATATAGGATACATGTAACACCCCGAGATTTTATGAAAAATATTCTTTTAATTTCATTAATTTATTTTGTTGTATGCTACACCAAGATTACCTTGTGCTATACGCACCACCGTATTATATTGCAGTATACACAACACTATTCTTGGATCGTGTTACACAAAATTTTGGTAATAGTTATTCTACATAACATTGAGTATATATATATATATATATTCAATGTATAAATGAAATATGATTGGATTATATTATCCGAAACAACGAAGGATTCTTTCACAACATGTAACCCTGACTTGGCTTGCATTACACGCATTCGCGACCTTCCTCGATAGCGTGTGTTGTACGCATTACCGGGTTTTACTAAACAACGATATATTATTATAATATTATTATGAACTAGCCATTATGAATATTATTAACTAAATTTTGAATTTTATAACATTATTATTCATCTTAAACATTTTCTATAACATGGTATAAGAACAAAATAAAATTTTCGGGTAAAATAAGTTTTTTTCAAAAAATGCAGTTTTGCCGCCTTTTGATGGAGAACCCACTTTAAATCTAGTTTTTGACATTTTTATAAGTTCCATTTGAAAAAATAAAATTATTCTTTGGAATCAAGATATAAAAAATTACTTTGGATAAATTTTTCATTTTATTCTGATGACTTTCATATTTTAATAAATAGTAAAAACACGGTATATTTTAATTAAAAAAAACTTTTTTCATCATAATATCTTATGTGGTTAAATTATAATATTTAATGGTTTTACAGTATAAATAGAATATATTTTTAACATTTAATATAATGTATGTCATTATCATTGATTTTACCTTGAATTTGTAGGTTAAATCAATTCAATCTTTTGCAATGTTTTAAAAAAAACTCATTTTCTTTCGACAACGGGATTAATTTTAATTTAATTTCTAAAACTTTTGTGTATTGAATTTGGAAAAATGGATTCCATATTTGGAATTAGTGGGTCCAAATTATGTTAATAAGCTACTTTTTATTTTTGGGCATTGTGAATAGTAACTACGGTAAATTTTATTTTCTGTAGTTAAAGATAAATCGGGTAATTAAGGGTAAATATAAGATTATAAAATTACCCTAACACTTGGAAAAATCCTACTGGATGACTCATAGTCGACCCATATCACCTACGGGTCGGATTAGACTCATTTAATGGACTTTTTTTCCATGAAAATAATTTAATTATTATTAAAACCAAAGAAAGTGACAACATGTCACTCTCTTAAATACTATAAGTATAATAATTTTAAGTTAGTGATAAACTTCATGAAACTTATAACATTAATAGTCTACATAAATCTAAAAAAATTATATACATCATGAGAATTTATTTAGAATTTTCTGGGATTAAATAATTATCATTAATTGTGACACAATAGTGATGGAGAAATTATTTATCCAGTGAAAAATAAAGAATATAGTTTTTATTAAACTAATAGTGACCCTAAAAGGCACAAAACCCTGACCAAAACTTATTGGTCATGTAAATTTAAACTATAATCATCCAATGGTCGAATAATTGACTATTTGGAGTCTTATTCAATAAATTATGACACTTATATTATTTTATTTGAAATGATGCCAAAGTTGTCACCTTCATAATTTAATAAATATAACAATTTAAATATTGTGATTTTAAGATGATAAATTCGAGTAAAAGTATTATTGTGAAAGGTAATAGATTTATCTTCATCATAATATTTTATTTTAAAATTTTATGCAAGAAAATAAGTATATTAAATAATTATACAAAAATGTTGTAGTAATTATTTTATTAAGAGATAATCCAAATAAATGGTTTTAAAAATAAAAAAATAAATATTATATGAACTATTTAATGTGATACATTAATTTTATAGATACATATGACATTTTATGAATCTATTAAAGCTTTTATTTTGAACATATATTCTGTATATATTTTGTTTAAATTCAAATAAATGAATAGTGTCAAAATTGACACTATTGTTATTTTATAAAAATAACATATTATAAAATTGATTAAAAATCACAAAAATATTTAAAAATTATAAATTTAACTTTATATGGTCTATAATGTTATAAAGTAAAAAATTATGTAAAATTCACATCAAATAAGTAATTATTTGTTATAATTTAAAATTCAGAATTTTATTACCAAAAATAAACTTAAATAGATTAAATATGGATAAATCAAAATGATAAGGTTTAAAATAAGATCCAAACATGTCTAAATTTGATTTTTTTTATTATATTACAACCCTATCTCATCTAATATTCGACTATTAGTCATTTGTGGAGGTTTTTAAGTGGGTATAGATTTAT
Organism: Viscum album; assembly: GCA_963277665.1. Classification (NCBI taxonomy): domain Eukaryota; kingdom Viridiplantae; phylum Streptophyta; class Magnoliopsida; order Santalales; family Viscaceae; genus Viscum; species Viscum album. Next base: position 1,757,824,113 of record OY728137.1, read on the forward strand.
TATAAATTAATTAATTTAAGAATTCCTAAGGTGCCCCTCTCCTTCCTCATAAAAGGGCACCTCCTCCCTCTCCTCCACACACCAATTTGAGCCTTCAAGCTCTACCAACCCCTGCCCAATTCTCTTCTCCACTTCCCTAGAAACATCCTAGATGTCCTGGTCTTCTTCAAAGACCAATTTTAGTTCCCTAAAAGGAGGTCTCAAAGAGGCGCTTCAAAGAATAGGTAATGTTCGTTACCGATTCTTTCACCTTTATTTCATCTTCCACTTATTCTTCTCATGTTGTTTCATTATGAAGTAATAACATCAGTATCACTCATATAATGATATGTTATTATAAGTATGAAACAACCTCTTTTAACCTTCTATCCATCCTACGGAAAACAAAATCACCACGCGTGCGTACGTACGGAATACCGTCTCCCCGCCGTGGTGTAATCTGTTTTTCCACTACACCCTTACTTGGAAGGGTATAATGGTGAAAGTAATGAATATATATGATTATTTTAAATTTATATTTATTCTGTAATATTATACATACACTTTAATACAATTCTACGATCATGGTAATGATATCATCGCTCGTGCGTACGTACAGAATACCGTCTCCACGACGCGATGAGATTCACTCTCCATGATAACCATTCAAGAATTATTATAAAGTATATATAATAAGTAATCATAAAATATATGACATAATAATGCTACTAGATTTATGTATATATATTTATGTCACCTACTTAATTACATTCAATTCAATAAGGAAACGAAAACATCGTTCATGCGTACGTACGGCATACTGTCTCCATGAACGGTGTATTTCTTTCCATTTATAGATCTATTATATATATTTATATTATGAATATATATTATATATAAATCATTTTTTATATTCTAGAATTAAGTAATCATGATCTAAGTAATCATATGAATAATTACAAGTCAAAACACGGACGACAAATGAAACGATTTTACCCAAAACACTCTTTAACATGGAATTTACAAAAGAATGGGTAATATAAAGTCATAAGTGAACCATATATGATATAATAAAAATGAATATGATTTTTTAATAAGTCAGTGACATTATTTAAATCATTATACAGGAGGTTTGGATACGTATGAAGCATATCGGACCTAAGGTAAGGGATAATTTTTCAAATCTCATTTTATCCGAGATTGCATATTCGTAAGTATTTACTGGGGTTATTTCTATCTTCCATGTCCATGTTTTATAAAAGTGTTTTCATGTATGCTTAATGTCCTTTTTACCCATTTTTGACTTTTACTACATGGTATGTAAGGAATATTTTTTTTATGTTACAAGGTACTTTTTTGTCTTTTCCAGCAAAAGTACGAGAAGAATGTTTATTTTAACTTCTACGGCACAAACGAATTTTTACGGTTTTATAAAGTCTTATTTTCCTAAAGATTCCTACAAAATATTTCATGACTATTTTCAAAAAAATCATTTTCTTTTAAAATTGCATGACATTTTGTGAAAAGAAAATTATTTTGAAGAAGAAAGGATATTTTCCTCAAGAATTCATTTCAAGTGTTTTATCAATACCATTTTTTCATCTAAGATGACATTATTTCATATGTGTATGTTTCAAGTATCATGTCTCTATGATTTACATGGTTTCATTTTTATTATTATGAAATGATATCCATTTCTTTTATATGGATTATGTGATGATGGAATGATGTTTATGAAACCCATTTTGTTTATTGGGTTATTATAAATGATGTATGTTTTTTTGTGTGGAACCAGTAAGAATGATTTCATTATGAGATGGGTGGGACCTATATATCACTCCAATGCATTGGGTAAAGATTTTATATCTAATGATATAGACATGGCTGGAACAGTAAGGTTATCTGGTTCGGTGTTACAAGACTGAAACGAGGAGTGAACTCGATTCAGAATGGGACTTTGTCCACTAAGATGGTCTTGGCAGCAATGCCTTGTCTACTATGGAAATCATTACATGTGCTTAATGGATGCCACAATTACATGTTTTATTCCCATTCTATTTTTTCATTCTTAATGTTTCTTTATGATCTATTCCTTACGTACTTCCATGTTTTATGTCATTTCTCAAGCTTTTGATGTTTAAACATTATGTTCATGTTTTTAAGTTCAAATGTATATGGTATGTTTTATTTTATCCACGCTTACCGTTACTGAGAATTTGAGCTCACCGTTTTTATGTTTTCATTTCCCCAGGATATGAAGAAAGGTTTTAGGTAAGAAAAAAAGGGAAAGATCTTTATGGGAGATGTTGAAGATATTTCACCATGATTAGAAGATTTCGTTCCAAGTTTCCAGAGACACTAAACTATTACGGTCCTTGTGTGTCTGTTTTTGTTATGTATTAAATATTCCACTAAAGTAATGTAATGTACATGTACGTCAAGGTTTAGGGTCTCTACAATACAGGTCAAACAGGAATAATTCCACTAGAAGCGCACAAATATAATATAAGAAAGTGTGAATACATAAAAAACAACATCCCAAGACTCAAACTCCACCTATATAATCCTTAACCATTTTTTAATAGACAAATAATTTCATGAAAAAAATATTTCAAAGTTATTAATTTCTATAAAAATAAACTTTATTTCTATAAACCACCACACATTTATCAAAAACATAAAACTATTGTACATTTATATTAACACTATTGATGATAAATTAGATATCTTTAAAAAATATTGAATTCTAAAAAATAAAATAAGATAAAAAGAATTAAATTATACAAGAAAATATTTATACATGATTCCAAAATATCATATTTATGTTCTTTTCATGAATTTAGTATTGTCACTAACTCAAAAAAAAAACAACTCTTAAATTATTAATTCAACTCATATGTTCATAACTGGTTCTCTAAAGAAACCTCATCATCCCAGCAAAAAAATAAATAACCTCACCGAATCCAATGAATAATTAAAATAAATGGGAACTACTACTATCAATTCCTTACAACATTATAATTACAAATAACCCCCTCCAAACACAGGACATCTCAAACAACTCAAACCTAGGGCTCAAATTCTTTTTCTAACACTGGAAGACCACCTCACTTTCGATATTCACCATCTTAAAGATCCAAACCTCAAGGAACAATCTTTATCATTCTAAATAGCCTAAATAAAACCCCTCTAAATCACCTTAGTATAATATGTCACATAAAACAAATACATCAACCATAATTCTTCCACCCTACATCAAATAGCTAGCCTCATGGAAGACTGAAAAGTGCATGATTAAGTTATTTTATTACCAAATTGATCTCTTAAACAAGACTTCATTATAAAAAGGTTAAATATGTTATAGAAGAAATTGGTCTCCCCATTTCATAGATCCTTGATCTTTTTAATTCTTTCCACCAGGTACACCTAAGGAACACACACCTACATAATAGAAGAATTTGTTTTTATCCAAAAGGATCTTCTAGATGATAATATTTCACTTCCTCTACTCTAGAAAAACCCATTAGGGAAAAAATATATCTATAAAAATATGAAAATGAGTTGGATTCCATGTCAATTTGAATGCAACTTCAAACCCTTTTTAGCAAAACTCAAACTCAAGGGTCAATATTTCCTTAAGGAATGTTGAAACATTATATGAGGGAAATCAGGATGACACCATATAAAATAAGTCATTATTAAACTTCTTAATAACATACCCCTATGGATGTAGTCACAATATGTATTCAACGCAGAAATAACAATCAATAAATATAGTTCAAGTAACCAAATGACACACTAATAATAGAGAAAATACACATGTATATCAAAAATCATATATACTATTACACTCCAGAATATAAAAAAATTAATCATTATTATTGAAATTACATTATCTTACCAAAAGAACCACATTCCTTCCTATAACCACACAACTACCTCTTCACTCTTATATCACCATTTATCAAAAATATTTTCATTTCAAATAACTCATTCGTCCTCCCCATATATTAGTTCTACCACGCTATGATCACAACAATTCTTTTTAAATAAAAGACCTCAATAACACCCTATAAGGAAAAAAATTTCTCCATGATAGTTAATCACATAAATCAATCATGAAAGTATTATAAATAAAATATCCAAAAATATCCTTCAAATCCACATTGATTTAACATCACAAAGAAAACATAATATTTCTTTAAAACCTACCAATATATTAATATCTATTTAAATTAAATGATCTTAAATATTTATATTAAAACAAGGTTCCTTAAAATACCTTTATAATACACTCTAATTTTTTTTAAATAACTATTAAAAACCCATCATAAACTTTAAAAAACATATTTAATAAAACATGCCATAAAAAAATAACAATTTTTGAACATGTTAGTGTGATTAAACAAAAATAATCTAATTAATAAATTTATAATGAAAACTTTAATAAATCATGACGCTCAAATTAAAATAATATTTTCATTTAAATTTACCTTTATCAACTAAATAAACTTGATTACTAAATAAATTATCAAATATAACATAACATGAATAACTGGATAGTAACAATTCAGAAATTAATATAATAAATGTCTAACTTTATTTCCACCTAAATCCTTATGAGATATATGATATACCAAACATGATGACTATCATAAAACATAAAACATTATTGTACTATCAAATCTTCCCATAAAGAAAAAATTCCCACATCATTCCATAAATATAGACAGAAAATTAATCAGTATTAACATGTTAAAATTAAATGAATGATTACAAATTAACCTATAAAATATATTATAATAAATAATAATGAAATAGTTTATTTTATTTTTGTCACTTATCATAATAACAATTCCTATTTTTCTTCAATTCAATTATGTAAATATTCAATGTTCACAATTTATGAAAAATTTCTAAAAAAATTAACTTTTTTAAGAACGGTCATGGTTTTCATTAACCATTATAAAAATTTATAAATATAAAAGTTTTACATTTCCATATTTAAATTAACCTAAAATCTCATTAAACAATAAAATATCACAAAATAACAGCCATAATATCATAGATATAATCACATGATAAAATAAATTCAGATAATAGTTAACCCCCAAAGTGGAAATAAATTATACAACTAACATATCAATATATTAGAATAAATATCAATGAGATATACAAAAAACCACCTTAATATATCTAAATCCTTAATAAAGGCTGCTATGGTGAAATGAATCCCTAATCCTAAAACATGGACTTTTACTCAAGATCATTTAATTATCTTTAGTCTCATTTCCAAAAAACCCTATAATTCAACCATAAGGAAAAAAACATGATGCATGTACCTCACCTAGTTTTATACTCTATAATCGAGCTTCACTCCCTTAGGTTATTCAGTAAGATTATGGTACTTTTTTGGGATAATAGAGAGCCTTAATTACATTTTTCCTAGAAAATACCCCTTCGTAAAACATAGAGTGGTTTTGATGATCATTTTTATCCTACCAAACATGTGTAGTTATCAGAAGTGACTAACTACAATATCATTCTTTAAAGAAATTCATAGGTCGGATATAACGACCTTGAACCCAAAAGACTATATCCTATTCATTACATTATTACATTGGTATGATTACAAGGTTGTTTTAAACAGAGGGACCAAATATTTTAGTTTATTTGAAAAAATAAATACAAATATATTTTTTACATTATTACATTGAAAGAAAAAAAATATAGATTCTATTATAAACAACATTCACTCCATGATTATACTTAAAAGTAATTCAAAGTATTCATCTTCGCATACTGGGAAAAAATAAAACATAAGAAAGGGGTAAACTTAGATGTTTAGTAAGTGTATGTAATATAATAAAAACATAAATATAAAGCATGAAGAATAAAAAAAAGTACACATTCTATTAAAAAATAATCTGGAGAATAAAATGGAAGGAATTAAATTCTGATAAAATAATTCCATAATAAAAATAACCATGGCTATTATAATTTCCTTATAATATAATGAAAAATAAATTATGAGTTTCATAATGAGGTAATGTATAAGGCCGGATTTCAGAAACCTACAGTCAAGGCCACTACCAAGACACCATACATAATGGGTAAAAACCAATTTCAGTTTATGTCAATAGACCCACCAAAACATTGAGGAGATATTGAAGGCCACAACCATAAATAATTAAGTCAAATTTATTCCTCATAAGAATGGGGATAAATATAAGAAACATATACAAATTCAATACAAATAACTTTCCCCAATCTATAAACCTAATAACTAACTATTATAAGTAGTTAGGTGAATGGTATTAAGATAGAATATACCAAGAAAAACTGATCATAAACTATTTAATAAAATATGGGGGATGAAACAAATACGATATAAACATCAATAATGAATAAAATTAAACATAGGTTTTGAAATATATTAATATACTCAAATAAAATCATTGTGGAATTCTATAATGAAATGCCCATTTTCCTTGGTAAAGAAAAGTTCATTTGGATAAATCATTTGTATTTATCATGATTATTTGTATAAAACCTGAAATAGAAAAATATACGTTTTCATGACAAAAACTATTTATTTTATAAAAATAAAATTGACTTAAAAATATTATGGATGGTATTTGAAATTGGGTATGAAATTGAGAGGTTCCCTTCAATAGGGCTTGTGTATGAGTATTTATGGAGAAGGGTACATTATAAAACATGCATTTTACAACAAAAGATTTATTAAATTACCTAGATATGTAATTTTGGTACATATTAATACAATATTGAAGATGTGAACAAAAATAAATAATAATTACATTGGAGAAAAGATAGTGGAAGAATAACTTGAAGGAAAAATGACAGTTCAGGTATAATCTGGTACCTTATGTTTGAATGTGCTATGAACTCGACCTTAGAATCTGGGGTAATAAAATTCAATCAACTATTTAATTATTTTGGAACATTATCTACTATTAATTTATTAAATCTAATTTTATTATGTTTAATGTTGAATTTTTTTAATGAGTTAAATGATGCAATTTTATTACTCGACATCATTTGTTTCCTTGGTTTTTACAATCAGTATACTAGTATATGAGAATGGATGTTCTTGTGGAATGTGTGTAATTGTACAGAATTAAATTTATATGATATTAATGAAAAAAATAAGATTAAATTCTAATATATAAATTGAATATATGGTATGAGGATGAATCATTAGAATAGAAATTTAGTGATAATCATTAACATTATTAATGTTGTTTTTAATCATGACGAAGTCATTTTGTTTTATCATTTAATTTTATGTTAATATGTTATATATAGATCCTATGAAAGGCTTTGATACATATATTATACTATAGTTAAAAAATAAAAATGGCTTCATTATTAACCTTGAATGAGAAATTGAATAATGAAAATCTGTCTTCCACGTAGGTGGTAAATGGACACCTCTCAGATGACGATTTCATGTTTAAAATTAAAGAGAGTGAGAAAAAATTTTTATGATGTATTATTCAATTTGAATAATAAAATACCATTATATATAAGTTATTTATGTTTTAATTCTATTTTTATTAGGGGATTTGAGGACATAATAATAAAACAAATTGGAAAGTAATTAAAAGAAAAAGGAATAGTATTTTACCTCTTGAATTTTCTTCCTTGAGAACCTCCATAGGGAAATGATGTTGTTCTTTTGATGATTCCAAGAGCTATTGGATATGGGGATGGGTATTAGTAAGATAATTGGGTAGAAATATTATAGGTTATAATGATTTTACGATGTAAAAATAATGAATGACATTTCTAGTGGAAGAGAGGTGTGATTGATCATTATTTTATTTATTATTTTATTATTTTTTATAGATAAATAAAAGTGTAGATTACTGTGAAAAAATAAATTAAAATGTGTATGTGAGTTTTATCTAGGGGTTATTACATTAACCCTAGATCACATATGTCTCTATAAATTATGTACTGATCATTTATTATAAATTATTGTATTTTACAATTCATTAAAAATTCAAGTATTTTAGAAAATCCCAAAAATCCCCCTAACAATTATTTGACATTTAGAATTCAAAAATGAAATCTATTTTACAAAAATTATTTTATAAATATGAGACATTTAATTTTTAATTAAATCCACCATTTACTCGAAAAATGCGGATTTTAAATATATAATAGATTTTATAACACCTTCAAATATTAAGTAAGGTCACATAAAATTATCCAAAAGTAATAAGACCAAAAAATTCTAATTTATAAATATGTTTTATAAGAATAATATTTTTAAATCATTTTATTAATTATAAAATTATAATTAAATATTTATGACTCACAAAAATACCAACACATAATTAAAAATTTAAAAAAATATTCATTTACCTATACTATCATATAATTATATCATAATTTATATTTTAATATTCCTAACATTAATGCATAGAAACATAGGTTATGTTACTATTCATTTAGCTAATTTACTATTCAGAAGGTTCATTTTACAATTTCAATGTTTGATTTACAATTTCATCTGTATAGGTTCCTTAACTTCTAGATGTGCCTATTATTTCATTTATTACTCATTTATGATGTTTTATTATGTTCTCAATGTCAATTTAGGTGATCTATACAATATGAAATAAACATAATAAGGAAGATTTCGTTGATAGAGTTTTGGATTATTACATTCTCCCCTCTAATAAAAAATTTTTTTCTCAAAATTTCTAGATTATCACACCACAAAAATATTTTGGTTGTTCGTCATCACAAGGTCCTTAGGCTCCCACATCCCCTCTTCAATTTGAGTATTTTTTCAATGAAACCTTACCATAAAAGTCTTATAGTTATTTAATACTCGTTATTTAGTTTCCAAAATATAGATAGGCTCATTATAGTAAGATAAGTGTGGTTCTAATTCTATTCCTTCATAATAGATTAAACGTGTTGGGTCTGGCATGTGCTTTATTAAAAAGGATATGTGGAATCAATTTTGTACCGTAGAAAGGCTATGTATATTTTCCAAATGATAATCTACATTTCAAATTCTATCAAGAATATTGAAAGGACCAATGTACGTGGGTATCTGTTTCCTTTTCATCTGTAATCCTATAACACCCTTCCGTAGAGTTATTTTTACAAAAACGAGATCTCTCACTTCAAATTCCAAATCTATACTTTGATGATTATCATAGATCTTTTGTATAGATTGAGCTACTTTGATATGGGTTTGAATAGTGTTTACCTTCGGTTTTGTTTCCTCTACAAGCATTAGGCATACAATCTTACTTTCACAGACTCCAACCTAACATGTTGGTGTATGAAATATCATTCCATACAACGATTTATATTGTTCCATTTGAATACTTAAATGGAAATAATTATAGTAGGCTATCTTTACCATATTAAAATACTGATCCCACAAACCTTGGAAGTTGAGGGAGAACTAGTGAAATATGCCATCTTATGATTGAATGGTCCTTTCAGACAACCTGACATATTGATGGTGATAATAAATACTCAAACCAAGATCAGTATCTAAATATTTCATAATAAATTTTTAGAATTTCACTATAAATCAAGTATCAAGATAAAAAACAATAGAATGTTTTTTCTCCATGAATTATTAAAAATTTATTCATTTAGACTCGTGCATGGTTCTATAGTGAAAAATTCTCCCATATAGTGAAGAAATGTAAAGAATTGTAAATTCAATCAATAAACACACTTATTGCATCGTTATTTATTATGTTTTTTGGAAATATAATGAAAAAAATACACTGTTATGTCTTCCATTTCTATTTAGAAATAGGTAGGGGTTTCCAAAAAAAATCCTTCAGATCTCTATACATCATAGTAAAACTAAGGTGTGTATTAAAATCTGATCTATGGGAATCATCAAATAACTCCCTTTTTAGCTTCGTTATAGAGGGAACAAAAATCCCCCCCACCTCCAATTTTAGAATTGCATCCTCAGACACAATGTCTGGAAACATCCCATCATTTAATGATTTAATTTTCTTTTAAATATTATAATCATTATTTTGAGAACTTTTAATTATTTCCAAAAAATAATTTTGGGAAGACATTTGAAAAACTTATGATGTTTCACCTTCCATGATAATTATAGTATCCATATTTTCTAGAACTATGTACATAAGTCCTTTTTCAATCCACATTTTGTTCATAACACCATGATCCTCTCACTCAATTCATATTTTAACTTGTTTTAGTTCCTTGGGTGATTTAGTATTGAATAATCATAATCCTCTAGTATCTTGATCCATCATATTTTCCACATTCTATGTTCTTTTTGTGATAATATATATTTCAAACTCTAGTGATCCATAAATATCTCAAATTTTTACCATATACATAGTGTCTCCATATCATCAGAAGATATATTATATCTACTATTTGAATGTCATTATTTGGATCATTTTTAGATGATTTTTTATCTATATTGATGCATATAAAATTACTGTTTCATTTTTTTAGGACACAAACAACCCCTTTCTTTGAAACATCACAATAAATCACAAACCTACCATTTCCCAATGATAGAGTTAGGATTATATAATTCAAATAATTCCTCATTAATTATTCAAAACATTCTTCAATGTATTTTGTTCAAAAAAACTAACCTCTTTATGAGTATCTGTGGCTAAACGGTTTAGGTAATTTATGAAGTTATGAAGTAAACATTGACAATAACCTACAAAACCAATAAAACTATGTACCTTCATTATGTCTGTTGTCATAGGCCATTAATAAACTATATTTTTCATTATACGATCTAATAAGATTCCATCATTAGAGAAAATATGGCTCAATAAAGGAACGGTTTGAAGCCCAAAATCACACTTCCTAGCCTTTCCATATAACTCATTTCTTCTAAGAGAATTCAGAATAATTTAGAAGTGATTCTCATTATCATTTTAAATTTTTGAGTTAACCAAGATATCATCAATAAATACCAAAAAAAAATTCAATATATTCCTTTAAATCTTTCTTCATAGGATATATGAAAATAGATAGTGCATTTATCAGTCCAAATGGAATTAATGTAAACTTGTAATGTCCATACCAGGTTTGAAATGCTTTCTTTGGAATATCATCCATCTTCACACACAATTGATGACATAAAGATCATATATAAATCTATGAAAAATATTTGGAACCTTGGAGTTAATCAAATAAATCATCAATGTGAAGAATATGATTCTTGTTTTTTATTGTAATAAAATTGATCTCCCTACTGTAAATGCACTATCTCATAGATCAATATTTCTTCTTGAAAAAAAGAAGATGATCACCCTATGGAGAAACACTATGGAAAATAACCCACCTTATAACTCAAATAATCTAGTTGTTTTATCATCTCAACTAATTCCACTATACCCATTCTATATGGATCCTTTTATAGAGGCCTTGAACTAGTAATTAAATCAATAGAAAACTCAATTTCATACTCTGGAGTATGTAGATGTAAATCCTCTGGAAAAAATTCAATGTATTATTTCATAAATGGTAAATACTATTTTTGATGATTTCAGTCCTCAGCCATAGATATTGAATTCACTTCCTCACAAATAATTGAATTTATTAGAGCATCGAGGTATTAATTTTGATAACAATCAGATGGAAAGGTTTCTTCTTTTAAAGATAAGGTACTCTACATCATTCCCAAAAATTGTAACATATTTCTTCATGCAATATATTTTCTCCTAATAATTTTAATTCCAATTTATACCAAGTATTATATAAAATAATAATGAGTATGATGGAAATGTTAGTATCTAAATAATAATTATGTTTCCTAAATGGGACAAGTCAATACATCATTGTTGCGATGATGCTTCCATTAAATGTTTTATCTGATAACTCCATTATTAAATCAGGAATGAAATGTTTAATTTTATTAGAAAAAACTGGGAAATTATAAAAAAATGTGATGATGTAGAACAAAATAAAGAATTGCCTCTTTTTACGTAAATGATTAAATTAACTACCACCAGATCTTTAGGAACATAATCATCAGCATTAATGAGAAAATATGCTTGGCATTTCTCTACTGTTCGTATTTTGGGGATGTTTCCTTGGTTCTTTAGAAAATAATTTAAATAATTTTCTATTTATTTTCAATTATATCATTGAAAATTGGTATCTTATTTCTTTCCATTACAATCATGAGATTTGTGACATTTTTATCCACACCTGTGAAAAACACCCACTCACTTCCAGAAAGTAATGTGGTTTTTTATTCCCATAATTGTCACAAAATGGAAAATAAACACTTCCTTTATTCCCATTTTCCTTATTTAAATTTATAGAGTATTAAAAATAATTATTCTTCTATTTCTTTAATTTTAAGTCAAATGAATAAATAATTTTTTTTCTATCTGGATATCACATAATACTATATCTTCGTGTGATGAGAAATTTTGGAAAAGTAGTTCAATTCATTGGAATAGTTTTAAACCATTAAAAATAAATCAATCTTGATACAAGGATTTTGTTTGTTGCCTAAAGCATGACTTTTTAACATTGTAATGTTAGATTCATACTTTTCAATATTCTCATCCTCCTCAAACCATAGATTTATGAATTTCTATCATATATCCACTCGTTGTTGACAAAGAAAATATTTTTTTGCAAGAAAATTTATTTAGAATCATGCCATTACATATTTTTAGTTTATTTATCCTCATCTATGTTATGAATTATTGACCACCATTGCAATGCATCTCCTGAAAGATTATAAACTGAAATGAAAACCATCTCCCTTTCGTTACATCCCGAAGAAAGAAATATGTTTTCTGAGGAACTAATGAACTTCTCATCTAAAAATGGTTTTTTAGTCCCATTGAATGATGGAGGTTATTATCACATAAATATATCTAGCATTTCTCCTCCATGATCTAGATTACAATGCTCCACATGGATAAGGTTATTCTTTATAAGTTCAGTAACATGTCTAGTTATAGTTATAAGTTTCTTATCACCATTCACATCTCTAATACCAACCTCATTATCTTTCATATGAGGGAAATATATACATGGGATACATGTGTTGATAGAGTTTTCATTCCATCCACTATGCACCATTTCATAATAATGGATACACTAGATAAGGTTATGAATTTTAATGTATAATCCCAAACTAAAAAAACACATGGCATAAATTGAAGTTTTATTCATATCAAATATAATAATAATAAACATGGTTTAAATGGGAACATAATTATATTTAAACCCTTTTGAATTTTTTGTATAGAAAAACTAACTTATACTTATAATATCCCCCATAAGGGTCAAATAGTTTCACAATTAGGCTTGTGTGCATGTACCAGGTTAGCCAAAGTCAATACTTGGACACATTTTCATAGTTTTTACCCCTTGGTACATCTAATCTAGATCCAAATCCACTTATAATATCTAGATAGGTATGTATTTATTGGATGTTCTACATAATCACTACCTTACAAAAAATTATAGGATGTAATTATATCATTATCCTCAAAGTATATTTTATGGTTATGATCCCTATTCAATGTTTTCTAAATCTATCTTCCCAAAATTACACTAAAATTCTTCTTACACCAACTATAAAGACCCTCACCCTAGTAGGTCAAAGATGGTGTAATAATTTATTAAATTAGAATGATTACAAGGAATTCATATCCTAACTGAATAAATAATTTAATATTTTTAGTAAAAAAACATTAACATAAAATTTTCATTACAACTTTTAAAGGAAAAAACAATATAGAGATTCTATTAGAGACATCCATAATACCTTGATTATATGTATAAGTCATTAATAATAAGAACAATCAAAGTATCATGGGGAAAAATAAAACATAAGAAAGAGGTGATCTCAGATACTCAGTAATGGTATGTAATATAGAAGAAGCATAAAAATAAAAAAAATAGTGAATAAATAAAGGTACACATTCTATTAAAACACAATATTTAGCCTAAAATGGATGAAATTAATGGCTGATTAAATAATTCCAAAATAGAACATTATCATGAATATTCGACTAGATGAATAATCACATGGAAAAGAAATTACTAGTTTCACAGTTATGGAATGCGTAATAATGGACATCACAAACATAAAGTCATGGCCTCATCCTAGAAACTATACATAATGGGTAAATACCATCTCTAGTTTGTCTCATTAGACATACTGATGCATCGGAGGGATATAGAAGGCCACACATTTCACTTCATAAGCCTAATTAATTCTTCATATGAATTGGGATAATCATAGAAAACATATACATATAAAATACTAATGACCTGCTCTAATCTATAAATATAATAACAAACTATTCAGAGTTGTACGATTAATGGTATCAAGAGAGAACATCCAAAATCAAACTAATCATAAACCATTTAATAAAATATGAAAGATGTTAAACATATGAGATAAAACACAATAATGAAAAAAATTAAATATAGTTGTTGAATAGATGAAAATACTATAATTAAATCACTGAGGAATTCAAGAGAGAAATAACCTTTTTACCTTATAAAAAAGTGTATTTTGGAAAAATCATTTTTTTGTCTTCACAATTTGTATAACACCAGAAATGAACCAATATATTTTTTCATGACAAAATTTTTAATTTTAGAAAAGTAAAGGTGTCTAAAAAAATATTATGGATGGTACATGAAAATGCGTAATAAATCAAGATGTTCCCTTTTATTGGGCATGTGTATCTGAAATAATATGGAAGAGAACATTGTAAAAAAAATATTTTCCCCTAAAATACAGACGGAATGATCTGCATATTTGATTTTTGAACATAAAGAGTGAATATAAAATAATTATATAAAAATAAAGATGCACCACATTGGTGAAAACATTATGTACGAATAACCTAAAGGAAAAAAATGAGGTTTGGGTAGAAACCATTACAATATGTCCGCATGTTTTCTTCACCTGATATAAACGTCATGTATAATAAAGGTAAATCCATTAATTAATAAAATAATTAATAACATTATATACTTGTATTTTATTTTTTATAATTTCATTATGTTCATTTTTGGATTTTTTGATGAGTTGTAGGATGTAATTTTATTTCTATGGATCATATGTTTCCTTGGTTTTCATGATTGGTATACATGTATCTGAGTATATTTGTTCAGGTCGAATGGGTATAATTCTACAAGATTGAATTCATATTATATTAACTCACAAAATTATATGTAAAGGGTTATATATTATTGGTTCATATGGTATGTGGATAAATCATTAGATAAAACATTTAGTAATAATCGTTTACATTATTACGATAGTTTTTTATCATAACGAAGTCATTTTGTTTTATCGTTTAGTATTTAGTGAATATTTTACATCCATAATATAATAAATTTTGTAATTAATATATTATAGTATCGTTTAAAATTATTATTTTTCATTATCACCCTTGAGTGAGATATTGAAGAATGAAAATCCTTCATCCATGGATGTTATAAACCGGCACCTCTCAAACGATGACTTCATTTTTAAAATAAAAGAGAGTGTGAAAAGAGCTTGATGATATATTATTACAATAGGAAACAAAATTTGGTATATTTAATTTACTATAGATATCATTATATTTGGATGAGTGGAGTTGAGGAGAGAAAAATAAAATAAAAGAACATTGAAAAAAATTAAAAGGAAAAGGAAGAGGATTTTACCTCTATAATTATCCTTTTTGAATACCTCTTTACGGATATGGTTTCAGTATTCTGTTGAGACCAAGAGATCCTGGATTTAGGGAAGGGACATGGGAGGATAATTGGGCTGAAATTTGACATGCCTCAAAGATTTAATGTTGTGGGGATAAAGTGTGGTTTTTATAGTGGAGGAGAGAGGTGATTTATCATTATTTTATTCATTATTTTATTATTTTTCTAAGGACAAGAAATAGTGTAGATTATTTTGACTAAATATAGTAATAAATAAATGTGAGTTTTAACCAACTCTGATCACATCATCCAAACATCCCCTATGACCCAATAAATCATATATTTATCATTTATTGTAAACTTTTGTATTTTACTATTCACAAAAATTCAATATTTTAAAAAAATACCAAACATTCAGAGTAACCATTTTTCACGATTTAAAATTCATAAATGAAATGTATTTTATAAGAATAATTTTCTAAATATGAGAAATCAAAATTTTAATTAAAACCATCAGTTGCTCAAAATATAAAGATTTTAAAACATTAATTGATTTCGTAATACGTTAAAAAATTAAATAAGTTCATATTAAATTATCCTAAAATTATAAGAAAATAAAATTTAATTTATGAATAAATTTTATATAAAATAATTTCTTTTAAATTATTTAATTAAATATAATATTGGAAATAAATATTTATTCTCCCAAAAATACCAATGCTTAATTAATAATTTTTAAAATATTCATTTACCTATACCGTGATATAATTGTATCATAATTTAATTTATATTATGTCCAAATTTAATTTATACAAACATGGGTGAGGCCACTACTTAATAAGTGGATTTACTATTCATAATGGTCATTTTTATATTCCTAAATTCATGTTACTTTTTCATCATTATTGGTTCTTTTACATTGAAAAATACCTCTTATTTTATTAATTATTCATTTATGATGTTATTATTATGTTATCTAGTTGGTTTTATATGATATATAATATTTAAAATAAACATAATAAGGTAACATAAATTGATGGAGTTCTGGGTCACTACATCTGATACAAACCTATCAAGATCCACCCCAATGGAAACTACTTCCATGATTACATTGTAGATGACAGTGACCCACTAATCCTCCCTCGAATGGTCTTTGGGTTGGTGACTATCACTGTAGGTATAAAACAAGTATATGGAAAATATTACCCAAGTAATTCCCAAGAAAATATAGATGAAAACCCCCAGTCTAATCCATGATTGAAAAAAATAAAAATATCTCAAAGTGAATATAAATTTCATAAAAATTAACTTCTCAATATTAGATAAAAAAATATCCTACCATATTGACTCTGACTACAACTTCATGCCTCGATCCCATAATCTCGAGCTCATTCACCGACCAATTTTTTAAAACCAATAAATTTATTTAGATATATCATGGTGATAATGCACATATAATTAGTGGGATCATACGCAATACTACTCACAAAAATGTGGAATGTGAATAATAATCCCTTTTTAAATAATGAGTGGAACAAACACAAACATACATTAGGAAAACTATAAAAAACAACACCAAGAAACACAAACCCAATGTAAAAATATAATATAATAACATAGTATAAAATTAATATATCAATAAGTCAACATGAAACCATTCCACCTAAGGATTTATTAATCTCTCACCCATATGAAAAACATTGTGTTATTTTATCCCCTATATATTACCACATATATATATTTATATCCTACATCAAAACCATAATTTCATTTTCTTAATCCCTTCATTCTACATACCACATAATACAATGTAACATAATCACAAACCCATATTAATAGTGCAGACTAGGTCAGTAAATCATAGACGTATACTACATCTTTCTCATAGTATTTTATCACTAACTTTAAGGACATAAAATTTATTCCATTATCCTAAAATTTAATACCTTTATCATGTAAAAAATGTACAGAAAAATAATCATAATTCTATCATAAAATCATCATCACATTATGGGAACACTATGTTGCGGATATCGTGGATTCAGAATCATAACATCTGAGTATCATAAAAGATACTAAGTATAAAGGTGTGGTGAGGATGGTGGAGTTGTTACCAATATGTCCTCTAAAAATATTGGATATTTATGGAAAACATTGAAAACACAAAAAATTTGGTTTTTGATAAGGAAATTGAATGATCATAGAGTGCATATGAAATCAAAATGGAAATAATAAATATATATATAAACACAACTTGAAACCGAGGGGTTATACCAAAAAAAACCTACCAGTTCACATAAATATGACCACAAAATCACTATCAATCAGAAAAAGTGGCCTCTATTTATAAAACATAAATAACAAAACATTCCCAAACAATATAGATGAAAAATGATTCAAAATTTTCCATTTAGTCATATCATTTATGTTTTTCACCAAAAACCATTTTATGAGAAACTTTTTATTATTTTTATAATCTATTTACTCATATTTAATGTCAAAATATTCATTATAAATTACCCTATAAACAAAGAGTTGGCACTAGCATTAACCAAATTAATACTATAGATTTATTCTCATTAAATGATTAATGAATCCTATAAAAATTACCATTCTCTAGAGATAAATTTACATGGAATAGGTACACCATAACTAGGATATAGGAAAGTATTATTGAATGATATTTTATGTAGATGGATGGTAGGAGTGCTGCATATCCGATATCATGTTATACCCTCAAAAATTATCATTTAGATCATAAAACCATTACTATGAATATATCCACCCAGATCAAAATTTTAGTACACAATATATTTCTCTTTAAAAAATGGATGGATTTTCACTCTGGAAAGATGGGAGATCATTCTATGGGCATTGAATGCTCTACCTATTTGAAGTCCTCTGGCCATAATTGCTACGAAATAATGTCGCACTAGGGAATTATTAACGGAATGGAATGCGTGGACCTTATCTAATATTAACCATGAAAAAATGTGTCTGATGAAACACTTGAAAAGTTGCAAAACAGAAACCATAATCAGACCTATCCTATTAGAGAAGAATTAAAAGCACACTACAAGCTGGATAAACTTCTGACTATCAATGAATGGATGGATCATAATTAGATTAATGTGAAATGGTTGATGGATGGAGATAGTAACATGAAATTATTTCATGAAATTCCCAAATAGAGTATAATAAGAGTAGATAATATTTCCATTACCATTGATGGATAAATTTGTATCCCTGAAGATGAAATTTCCTATGTAGTGGTAGAATAGTGTTGAAAATTTTACAATGATGATGGGATGAGAAACACATTAAAAATAATTGATAATATAAAAACATCTATAGATTATAAGAAAAACTTGTATCTCTTCCAAATCACATGTAAAGTAGAAGTAATGGTGGACCTTTTTTCTCTTAATAAGGATAGTGAAGAAGGTCCATATGACTTCACAAATAAATTATTCATTTCATATAGTTATATTGTGCAAGATGATATGAATAATGTAGTTAGAAACTTGTTAAAAAATTTATTCATTCCAAATATAATAAATTAACACATTATTTTATTTATTCTAATTAATAATGGTTAACTTGATATTAAAGTCATAAGACTAGTTTCTTTTGGTAACACCTTACCTATGGTCATTAGTAAGATCCTAATGAGTGGGATTGATGTAATTATAAAAAACTAAATTAATAAAAATCAGTTTGGGTATGTGCATGGAATAAAAAATTAGAAATGTATATTTATAACCTCTAGATGTATTAACATAATGAGAAGGAAAGTAATGGAGGGTAATTTTTCAGTCAAAACTGACATATCCAAATAATTTTCCACTTTAAAGTGGATATTTATTATTTCTATCCTCAAGAAATATGGTTTTTAAATGAGTTCACTAAAAAATTTCAAGCATCCTCACCTCTGTAAGGTTATCCATACTCATGAATGGGACACAAAGAGGGAGGTTTTTGTGTTTTAGAGGAGTCAAATAGGGAGATCCACTCTTAAGGAAATTTTTTAACAATGTTAAAGACTATATAAGAAGATGCATATTTTAACTTTTAGATATTTTTATTTAAAAGAGAATTATAGATGGAATATATGTCTACACTCTATCACATCTTTTGTATGCTGATGAAATTATACTCTTTGGTCGCAACTCAAAGAAAACTATTACATCGATCAATGAACTTTTGGCAGATTATGTGGATGTATAAGGATAATCAATCATTTGAAAAAAAATCCTTTATTATAATTAGATATGGTATAATGTTTGGAAGGTGGAAGAGGATTACTATAATGCTTGGTGTTAAGAAGGTATCCCTCCATTTTACATTTCATGGTGTCACCTTATTTTGGATAAAGGTAATAATTCAATATCTTTTGAATATTTTATATGGTATAATAAACCAAATTAAGATATGGAAGGGGAAGAACATGTACCAAGAGGGAATATTTTGTCCCTTAAATTCAGTTATCACATCTAAATATGCTTACTCTTTCTATCATTATAGATGGCCAAGGAATCTGATCAATGATATATAATTCATGACGAATTTTTTTTTTGCTTCATCTGTACGTGAGGTTTTCTTGATTATTATAGCATGGATGGACTACATAAATAATATTGAAATGGGTGGTCATTGAGTGAAAGGCTTGAGGATTGTAAATGATGGGCTCATTGGTATGTTCTCATGGAATCTTATTATATCTAATGAATCTTCATATGAGATTATTTGTAACAAGTTTTGAATGGTTATCAACACCATATAACATCCTATGTTTAGGGATAAATTAGGAACTCATTAAATGTTATTATGCAAAATACAAGATGGATGGTTAACAGAAACTCTTATCTAAATTAAAAGAATAACATATGTCTTAACATCATGCGCAAGGACATTACACTATCATCAGGAAATGTGAATATGTCTATTGCTAAATTTCCAGAGCTTATTAAGTACAATCATGAATTTTTTCCCAATAATGTCATAATGGATGCCCAAACGTACCCCTTCATGGGTATTGATACTCTTATAGATAGTCATATTAGATATAGAAATTCAATGTTGAAGTGTTCATTAAAATATAATATGACTGTTCAATTAGTCCACCTGCGTGGTAGATGAAATTCAAAATTCATTTTATTCTACCCTCTAGGATTATTATTTTAAAAATGTCATAGAAAAAAATACCTAAACATGATAAGTTAAGGAAATACTTAATGTACCTCGTGTTATTATTTCATTTGGTTTTAAAGGCCAAAGAGAGCAGAAAACACCTCTCCCTCAACTGTAGCTTTGCACATGAGATCTAGTGGTATGTGGGAATGTTGTTTAGAATAAAAATTAATGATTATATTTAGCTATAAAAGATCTTGGTGGTAGTGTTTTCATCTGGTCAAAATGATCATCTTAAAAATATTATACTTTCAGCCTATGATTCAGTATTTGTAACTATTTTTAAATTATGGAATGAAACTACTTTTTTAAAACATGTACCATCAATTAACCCATTCAAAATTTTAATTCAAAGGGATATACAAGATTCATCAAATTAGAAAACTAGGGAAATATATAAGAGATTATAAGATCAAATTATTCAATTAAATTTGGGGTTTTTTGGAAAAAATAGAATACCCTTATTTTAAAAACCATAAGATAGTTTCTCCAAATTAATTCATTGATTAATGTCAATGTTGATGGTGAATCCTTTGGTTCTCTAGGACCCTATTTTTTTAGAGGTGTATTTCATATTCATTGCGGTTTTGGGAATTGATATCTCTATCATTATATTGGCCTTGGAAAGGCTATGGAATCTGAATTTTAGGAAATGATACATCATATCAAACATGATTTCAAGGATAATTGACACAAATTATTGATGATATTTAATTCGTAAATTTTCACGGGAGAACAAAAATATAGACAAAAGGTGTTCCATTAATGGTACTCCCTCAATTAATTGAGTGCATAAACAGAGTAAGTCATATATACTTGACTATCTCACATACCTACATGAAAGAAAAACAGGTAGAAGATGTACTATAAAAGTGGGAGATCGTGGAGATTCTGATGGGGTAATCCTTCAGAGCCCCATACATTAGTGCATCAATGGTGGAAGATAATATGTGGTGATTAATTCACTCCTAACATTGTAAACCCCCTTAGAACTCTTTATTTTTATATAATTTTACTTAATAAATTTTTGGGGACCTGTATTTCTGGATCCTAGAACTTTTTTTAATTACCAACATTTATCATGGCCAATAACCATTCATTAAAATTTTTATTATTCATTAGTTTCTCATTGTCAATTAGATTCCAGAAAAATTCATGATGCTATATATGTTATTTCTATCCATTTCTAGGATATTTTATTACTATAATGGAATCCCGTAAAATTAATATATACATCACACATACCACCACATTGGATAATATCCACAACCACAAGACACAAAATTTATTTCCCACTCAACATCCCATCCACCTCATTCCAAATAAATTTCAGAAATCTCTATTTTAAAACATCAACAAAAATACTTCCTACAAAATAATTATCTTTTCCACCATACCAACCCAAAAAACACCACCTCTACAACTAGAAAATTCAAATCAAAATAATTTATATTATAACGTGGAAAAAGTATCTATGAAAATGACTACAAAACATATGATTATAACCCCAATATATCTCTACAACAATGCAACATCACCACTAAACATTTCACCCCCACAGCCATACTAAAACAGCCTCTATGGTCATGAAAAATAAAAATCCTAATTAAACCCAAAAAATCCTCCGAATGGATCTAAACATACTATTAGTATGAAACACCAATTTGAGTAGAAAAACACTTCAATAATCTCCACTTTTTAAACATACATTCATATTAATTCAACATACACTATAATAGAAGTCCATCTCAATTCCATTTTTTTAAAATATTTTGTTACCATATTTAAAATACTGAAAAATTAAAAGATTCCATTCACTCATTTAATTACATCCAAAAAACATAAGCGATAATAGCAAATAATCTATTTTAATGAATAAAAAAATATTCAAAACCCAAGTAATGTCATCGAATGATATGAAGACCATGAAAATCACCACTAAACTTTCAATTAAATATAATGTATTTAATTGTCTTAATTATTTTTTATTTATCATCCAACAAGGAAATAAGAATCATGGTTATAACAGAATTAGAATAAAATAAAAATAATAATTCTTAAACACCTAACCTCAATCTAAGCATTATTCATCCAGTCTGCAAGGAAAAATAGATAATCACAAAACCAAATCTTGAGGGAGAGATCAAATGAACCATAGATAAAAGATATAGGGAGAACCCAATATAACTAAAATAAAACTTACTATTGATGACATATTTCATATTCTATAAGGATAAGAAATAATTTCCTCTAAATAGTCCATAATGATTGAAAAATATAATCCTATAAATGTCTCTATTTCTTGGGGATATAATAGAAACTAAAATAATTTGGATGTGGTTCTAAAGTTATAATAAAACAATAAATATTGGGTATCATGGTGTGGAAACTCATAGTCATTCTATGATAGAACAATATTGAATAAATATCCAATATCCTTGTATAGTCTACTTCACCTTCCCGATTTAAATGTTAGTCAAATATCATAATCCAATATAATAATGGAAATTAAATCCCAACAGATGTGTTCACATAGTGCACATGATGTTTCAAAACTAAATAAAAAAGAAATAGAAATCCTATAGAGTGAAAGTCTCTAAAAGGGTAGAACCCCCAAATCATTCACCTTGGGATTCACGATGAAATAACAAAAACAACAACATGATAAACACGCACAAAAAATAAAACGATCTCACAAAATAACATTCATAGAATTGTAAAAATCCTTATACATAGTGATAATAAATTATAAATGTAAATATATAAGACAGATGAACCCATATGTTAGGATTTCTATCAAATTTATAGTATTTCATAATATATAAATTCCTATAAAAAACAATCATTTCTTGAGAGAATAAACCAAACCATGAAAAAAATCCTCAAAAACCATGATTTAAACTCGATCCCCTAGAATATTAAACATTTTGTGACAGAATAACCACATTGTGACTTAACACATCATGGGGCTATAGACAAGAATGAAAAAAATGCCTCCTCTTACCACCAACTCCTCATTATGAAACACAGATAAATATGCTGTTGAACTACTCATATATATAAAATATATACTTTAGCTAATATAATATTCCCCTATCATATAATTACATTTTAAAAAACTATAAATTAAAAAATTAATAGTTTTGGATGATCTTGGCCATTATATTTTCACATTTAATAGGTGACTTGAAATATAATCTTTTTTATATGTAAAGTAAAAAATTGTAATAAATTTAATGATTTTTAATAATTAACATATAAAAATATAATTTTTTAAATTTTAAAAATATATTTTTATAAAAAATAATAAATTTTATTTTATGAGGTTTCATTATAAATCATTAAATATACATTAATTAATTTTTATTTTAAATAATTTCACTCATCTCCCCTTTAAAAGGAAACTTCCTTTACCCATTTCAAGACACACCAAATGTAAAATTACATAGAATTAATATACATATATTCTATCTATATAAATTATATCATACATTTTAAAACCCCAGTTCCATGAAGAATACATAAATATTTTAAATAAAAAAAGACATGGTGGGAGGTAAATGAACCAGCTGACAATAAGGATACCAAAGAGAATGAGTTCTTGACACTAGAAATTTTTCAATATTATGCTCATTGCATGAATAATATAACGTTATTATGGTTCAGGATAAAATAAGAAAACATAGAATTTGAACATCTTTGATTATTATATGTTTCCACCAATTTTTATTTTAAAAAAAATTATTATTCATTTAGTTTAAACAAGAATGGTATCCATGAAGAAATAAGAAGTTCTCCTTTTTGAGAAGTGATAATTTTTCTTTATTTTTATATTTTCATCTCATAATTTTTTTATTTAATATGGTAATATATTCTATGACATATTAGAAAAAAATTATAAATATATATGTAATAGTGATATAATAATAAAATAATGTCTCATTTAAACACGAGTATTAATTTTTGGTTGTTCATATTTGGTTAGCCTTAACCATCTACATGGATGATGATATAAATATTTATTTAATGAATGTAGATGAAAATATAAATATTTATATGTAATGGTATTAATATGAACTTCTTTCTCATATGGCTTTATAGTGTTAATACAAGAATTTATATTGTTTTTAAAATAATGTATTTTATTTTTAAAAATTACAGAATCAATAATGTTGGAATTTTTTTTTAATTACACTTAATAAATCCATAAGAATGTACATGGTACTATATAATATATTGAAAAATTAACGTTATGGTGCCTATAATATTCAAAATATGATGGAATTAAGAAAAAAATGTTTTTATTAATGGAATCATACTAAAAATCCACAATAAAATTAATAAAAAAAATATCTAAGGAACAAAATAAATTTTGATTGACTAATTATATATATGTGAAATAAATTTCTAAAATATAATTATTTAGAAATTAATAAATATAATAAGGTTCATAAATATTTTTATCCTTTATTTAATGTATATTATGTGGAGATGTTTTCCATATTCAAAAAGGTTTTGATTAAAGGAAAGGGTATCCTTATCCTGGACCCCATTTATATGGGATCATTCACATAAATATAAATTTATATATAAGTAATTATATGAATGAATAATATTGTATTTACTTTATTACTATGTATAGTTTATGTTTTATTATATTAAATTTTAATGTTTAAGACCCATACACTTAGATCCAGTGCTAAAATCACACTCATTTAATATCATCTTGATACCAATTGAACTAAATCAAATTTTATCATAAATTATTACAATGTTAAAAAAATTATCAAGATTCTAAAAAATCTTTTGGACTTTTATCAATAGAGTTTTATAGAGTTAGAAACACCAAGACAAATAAAATCTCACATCATTCTCATCCAATAGAATTTTTTTTAATAATACAAAAAAATTATTCCATAATAATTGTTTTAAATCTAAAACAAAATTATCTAAAAAGAATAATCTTGTGGAATAATAGATCATATTATTTTTCTAAAATAAATAGGGTATAAATACATAAAAAAAGGAGAGCTCAAAAATATCAATAAGGTAAATCTTATAGTTAATATTTACAAGAATACCTAAGGCATTAAAAATGGATTAGATAGCCAATAATAAAATATGTCATATATAAAATATCATTAAAGGGGGAATATACCCAAGGATGATATAATAATAAATTTTTTCATAAAGGTACAAAAAACTATTTTTAAAACAATAGTGTAAATAATTTTACCCATCATAATTTATTTTCATGGAATCATACCATGAAATCATTTATAAATAGGTAAGGAATAAACAAAATAACCAAGATAATTTTTCCCATTTAAATGACCAATGAAATGAGGTTATTTTTACTATTAATTAACATTAATCACTTACATAGTCTTATTTACTCATTATATTAAATAAATGATTATATATTCAATATATAATCTACATTCTTTAATAATATTAATTCAATTTTCAAAATGGGAATACTAAATTTCAATACATTACGGGTACATATTCACATTCCCTTTTCATTCAGTAATCATCCATATTGAAATAAATTTTTTTTATTATTCACAATCCCTTTCGTAACTTTGGAATTAAAGGAAATAAAAATTTATAACAAAAAATGTCTCCACAAATATGATAAATTATATAAAATATTATGTATGAATATATTCATCCGGATAAAATTACACCATATAAATGAAAAAATGGTGCACAATATTAAACATGTCTCAAGGAATTGAAAATGATACTAAGAACCTTTGTAGATATAATAATTCTTAATTATAAAACTCTTGGATGTATGAAATTTAAATTGTAGATTAATTTAAATTAATAAATTTTTATTATGGTATAATATTTTAATATGGTATAATATACACCATTTTATAAAAATAAGCGTGTAACTCAAAAATTTTACCTTAAGAAGAAAATTTTAGATGAGAAACTCATTCCTTAGATTCTTATATGGTCAGTCACGTTCCAACCAACTGAATAGTTAATTTATATTTCTTGTTCTTAATTATCATATGAATATTTATGTACATAATTTATGATATAATTTAGTTTTAAATAATTTTTACCCATTACTCAAAATTCATTACTCAAATCAAATGATTTGGTTTTAATTTTTTTATTTCATATACATGGTTTTTTTCGATGGTCGCATTCCATGATCCTTCTTGATGGTTGAATCATATAAAAGGTATTGAAATATTATAATTATAAATTATATACATAAAATTTACCTTTTTTAACTATCCATGTCAGGTGTTCATGAATGATAATTTATATCTCTTCATGGAGGAGGTCGTCTGCACGTACGCATGAGAGATTTTATCATTTAAAATAGATGGAAAAGTAAGAAGGTAATATATATTTTATTATTTATTAATAATAATTATGTTACAAAATTTATATTAATCCCATAAATTAATCATTATAACCTTATGTGTGAGGGAGTTTAAAAATATATATCTCTTTATGGAGATAATAGTTTGTACATACATATGAGCGAGTTTTCCATAGTCATTTAGATAAAGATGGGATAGAAAATGGTTTTACCATTAACAAAATAATATTTTATTATATTAAATATCCTGATGTAAATATGATAAGGTTATTATAGAATATTTCAAGTAGGGTTTATAATAATTAAATATTAAATATATCAGAATAGAAATTTACCTAATATTCAGTTACCCACCTTTAGATTTTTCAATTTCTTTTAGAGGAGAGGTTTATTGGCTCACAAGGAAATTAGAAATTTTCTATAGAAAACATAAGTATATATGTATGTAAATTTTTGGTTTTAAATAAACTCATATATGTCCACAAATGTAATAGACTAAATTATTTTTATATGAAAAGCATCAATGGTGTCTTCATAAATACTTTGTCTTCAAGAAATAATCGAAAAATTTAAAAATTAATAGTTTTTAAAAAAAATTAGAACAATTTGGATTATTGACCATTTTACTATCCACATGAATCATGATTGTAATTTGATTATTTTTAATTAATTATATAAAACATTAGTTAACATTTAACATAATTAATTTCATTTTCAAAAGTATAAATAAAATTTTACATTAATGAAATTAGGATAACAAGACAATTCAAATTTAAATATTTAAAATATTAATTAAATTTATTTTATTTCCATCAAAATGAATAAATACTCATAATTATCCAAAAAACATCACATTTAATATTTTTAAAATTGTTTTATTTTATTTTTCACTTTCTTGTTAAAGAGATGTATCAGTGATATAGATGGTTTATATGTATTTACACAATAATAAAAAATATAACATTAATTGGTAAAATAAAAAATTTATTCACCTTAAAAATAAAACATTATAAAAATATATAATATACTTTCATTCTTGTGAAAAAAAATATAGATATTAATATAAAATGACTGATATCATGTATATAATCTTCACTAACAATAATATAAATAACATTGTCAATGAAAAATGGCGATAAATTATAAAATGTTTTTATATTATTTTTCTTCTCAAAATAAATTTATCAAATTATATATTATAAATTATTCTAGATGATTTGATATATTATCCCATGGTTTGAACCCTATTTATATCATTTTATCATTTACTATTGTAATCTAATTAATTATTTTAAGAAATTATTTTGAAATAAATTTTAAATATAAAAAAATTACCTTTTTATTTATAATATAAAAACCATTTTTTAGTCAATTTGTGGTTTATGTAAAAACCAATTTTAATATAACTTTAGAAAATCAAACAAAAATCATTTTTTGATAATTGACCATTTTAGCATAAAAGTGACTTTATACCAAAATCATGTGTATTGTTGAATCCCATTGATTTAACTAGTTATATTATATCTAAGGTGATTTATTTTACTTTAGAGAAAGAAAAACTAAAAGGATCCTTATGAATACATGGTTAAAAGAGAAGTGATGAAAAAGATTATATTTGAATAAAAACAGTGCATATATATCAAAAATGTAAAACATAAAATTGTAAGATGAACATTATATATTTTTAATGAATTATATATATAAATATATTCTAGAAAAAATCATTCAAAATATTCCATATAATTATTATACCATGATATTTTTATAAAAGTCGCATACTTTGAAAAATAGATATTTTTCTCTATTCACCCAAAAACAAACCATTTCATAAAAATCCAAAAACCTAACCTTACTATATTTTTGATATGATGAAACAAAAAATAAAACAAATTCTATAAAATTATATTTATAAAATTTATTTCTCATTATTTTAAATGAGAATCTAAAATATATAATGAAATTAATTTTATAGAAAAATGTACCTTTTACACAATAACTATTCATAACCCTATATGGTTTCATTAATATCATTCAAAATTGTGTACATATTTTTAATATAATAATAAATAAACTTGTAATATGGTATCTTTTTTGTATATGTTTTATATTTCAGTTACACAAATTCATACCTTCTATTCCAATGACTAGGGTATACCAATCAAATTTAAATTATGATATTTATGTAGTATATATTTGTGAATTTATACTAAGTATTTTATGTGGAACATGATATCAAACATTATATTCATTTAAAGTATAATTAACGTATTAAATACTAGGGCGTTGTATTTTACCCCAATTAGAAAAATTGCATCCTAATAATTTGAATTTGTTCTCAAAAAAAGAATAGTGTCTTGACACTACAGGAGGTTGCGGTGTGAGAGAGGCGGGAATTTTTCTCTCAAAGTTTCATCACATCTAGGGTTTGGCATGGTGTTTTCACCCCAGTCAGGTGCAGAACTTCTTCCTCGAGGTCGGTTCGAAGGCTACATACATGCTACTATGAGGGGTGGTATGAGCGGCGTGAGTTTGGGTATATCCAAACCCACGGTGGTGGTTCATGATTCACATGGGGGTGTTATTTTGACGATGGTCACCAATATGAATGGTGTGGGTGGTGTGGATGCGGTGCCTTCGGGTGATGCAAGGGTGGTACCGACCATTACAGATGGTGGAAGTGGTGAGCCGGCGTCCGGTGCTGCGACGATGAAGGATATTGCGAATCGTGAGGGTGGCATGACGATGCCTGATGATGTGAGTATGGTTTTGATGCCTAGTGTGGGTGGAACAACTGTTCCAGAGGTTAAATCCGCTGGATCAGACCAGATCTGTTACTCAATGGAATTGGATCCTTCGTTGATGGTGGATTGAAAGGATAGGGTAGCAGCTCAGTTCCCACATGAAGATGCCATGAAATTTGATCTGAGCAAAAGATATTTTCCATACATTAATGACATTTCCCTAGAGAGAATGGTTAAGAAAGGTGAAACTGCTCATGTGACCACTAGCCAATAAGAAATTCCTAACAGGTCTAAAATTTGTGAACACTCCATAATTGCTAGGCTTGTTCTTACTGCTGAAGGAAAGTTTAATAAGCTTCTTGATTTAGTTAGGAATCTGACCTCTGTATGGGTTTTTCTAGCTAGAGGTGCATTCCCCAAGTTTTGGGTTATTTTCATATCACATTTATATCGAAGGAGCTAAAGTGAAGTGATTGGGGGATTGGTTCAATACATTTAAGAGAATGTATGTTATGCTTTCAAGAGTGGGATTTTCAGTTTAATCCTTTTAGTATTAAAAACACCAAAAATCAAGTCTAGATCATGATTATTGGCCTTAATTAGATACTGTGGCGTCCTAAAATCTTATTTTATACTACATCTACTGTGGAGATACCAGTCAGGATGGATAAGAATACTGCGAATTTCAGATTTGGTCACTATGCTAGAGTTCTGTTCAAGGTTGATTTGAATACAAGCTTGATCTATAATGTTGTTATGTCAGCACTTGATGATGACATTCCTTTAAAGGAGTAATATGACCGATTTCATGAATTTTTTCCGGAGTTCCAAATGATTCTTCATGTCAATGATAAATGCCACAATTCCATGGTTTGCTCGTTTTTCTCCTACAAAGGGCACCCTGATGCTTCATGTAGAACGAAATTGAGGATGGATCTGACACAGAATATGGTGAACCCAATTAGTGACACAAAACACACTCTTGAAAGAGGTGATGTTTGTATTATAGATGATGCGGCTAAGGATTTGAAACATGAGACTCATATGTTAGGTAAGATGGACCCCGAGATCCAAATGGATGAGGGCCATCTTGTGACCTTGATGCAAAAATCTAATCAGGAAATTAAAGGGAAACAAAATCTTGGTGATGGGATCATCTCAAGGATTCAAGAGGAAATTAATAAATTAAGGGAAACCCAGGGGATCCATGGAATGTGGGAGGACATCGAGGATAATTACCTAAAAAATCGTCATATAGTTAGGTAGTATCCAAAGGGAAATCTATTATTGTGGAAGATGAAGGCCTTCAACCTGTTTCTCCAAGGAAAGTGAGGTGGAGGATAGAATATTCCTATCTCAAGCCGACTATGGTCTCGAGGTCTCATTTTCCATTAGATGACTCTGATTGGTATGATGATTATGATGATTCATGTAATTTTGAGTATGACTTATTATGTTTTCTTGTTTATTTTGGCATGAGGGCATGATGCTTGTATGACCTATTACATCTCCTTCCTGTACCACTTTTTATTTTAATAAGAGGGCTCCGCCAAAATCTTCTTTCATAAAATAATTTGATATAAATATATTCATAAATGTAGATTTTATCATTATAAGGGATCTATAAAATAATAATATGAAACATATCATATCTTTAATATCTATAATCCATTTTTGTACCATTAAAATATTCATAAATTTCAACATGTTTCCAAAATCAAAACTCAATAGTTTAGTGTTGTTTCATATATAAGACTTGATAGATTTATGCAACTCTTATTTTATTAGAGGAATTATTATAGTATCAATATATAGAATGAGGAAAAATCATACATGATTTTGATTCAATTCCATAAGAATGACTTCATACAATAGTTTTTCTTATAGTTTTACACCTCTACTTTGTCTCATAGGATAAATTACCAAGTTGAGTTTTTCATGCCTAAACTACTAAAAGTAACCATCAATGGATCAAAATATCCAAAAAAGGTAGGAAAAATTATTATCTTGTTTATATAATTTAACTAAAAAAGGTATAACAGTATACAATAATATCCACTATAAATATACCTTTATATGAATAAATAAAACATCAATCACTACTACCTCAACAAAAATACTCAATGTCTAACATAAATAATTCCATAAATTACTAACCATGACAATCATCAAAAATATCAACACAAAATTGAAACCATTTTGATATAATTTTATGATCACTTACTATTATAATATCAAATTAAGATTTATCTTCATTCAATATTATTAACTCACAGAGTTACATACTAAAAATGTATATCCCCAAATAAATAAATATCCAAAACATTCTAATATTTTAAAAAAATAATCATGATCTCAATGACAGAAAACCACAACAAAACCATATGTACTTCATATAAATATATAAATATACATTCTTCATATATTATTATCAGCATAATTAAAAAATCCCATTGATATTGGTAATATAATGTTTACCTTACACATATTTAATTCTTTTTATAGTGAACATATTCAGAAAATAACATTAATCACATATTCAAAAAATCACTTCTCAATCTCTTGGTTACAAATAGATAAAAAATTATTATCCCATCAATTTAATAAACCATTATCTTAATTAAATATAATAACATCAAATAGAAAATTAAAACTAAATATTTTTTATTCAATTGTATTATCGCCCCACAAATATAAAAACATTATTCCATGTTAAATTATTACAAAATAAAATAAAAAATACAAGGGTTATATTTTATATTCATAGAAATTTATCCAAAAATATTTTTTACCTATTTAATATATAGTCAAATAAACCTTCAAAAGGGTATCTATACCTTTTAATTATGACCAACCATAAACTTATTAACAAATAATGGTATCTAAAACTCTTAAATTTTCTTTAAGAAATAATATCTTAATGTCTAAATCTATATAAACCCTCTTGTGATTTGAACTATAAATACCTAGACCTGTACATTCATACCTTGTTCCAAAAACGGAAACATTACTTCTTAACACGATACAAATTGTATTCACCAAAATTTTATCTTCTATAATGAGAATTTAAAAATAAAAATATTGAGTCACTAAACATCCTGGAGACCTTTTAGGATTATTGTTTTGGAGATACAAGAAAAACTATAGAAAATTAAAACCAATATCATTATCTTCAAATTATTATAGTTTCCATCTATACCATGATTTTATAATTCATTGATAATTATTAGACCTATAAAAAGCATTCTATTCATGTAATACTCTTATATAAGTATATTTCATATTATTATTCTTTATATCCCTGGGAATAAAAATATATTAAAAGCTGAGATCAAATTCTTAATAAGGGAAGGCATAAAATAAAAACAACCATGAATAAATATGGAATATAAATTTCAGAATAGTTAAAAAATAATCAAATATTCCCATTAAAAACTCTCAGGAAAGGATGAATATATCCATCAATTACACAGTAACATAAATAATTACATGAATATACATAACTGGTATTATAATGATAGAATGCAGAATGTCGGACATAATAATCTTACGATCAAGGCCTCATCCTACGAAATCAAACATAATTTAGTAATTAAAACTCCAAATCACCTATAGATTTGGTCTCATGAGACCTACTGAAGAATTAATGTCTTGGGCCCCACATATTATTTAATATTTCTAATTAATCCATCATATAAAATTAATGAATAACCATTCAATAAATATTCGACATTCTTTAATAATAATCATTTTTGTTGTAAAATAAGAATACGAAATGTCAGTATTTTTCTAGTACATTTTATAATTCATTAAACATTTATGTTGATAAAAAAGTATATGTATTTTTAATGTTTCCACAATTTATAAATGATATATATTTCCTTATAAATTCCCATAATATGATTATATAAAAACAATTTTTAACAGTATTTTGGTAATGCCTATAAAACTAAATTAGTATTTGAGATTAGGTAGAATTAATATTTGATAAAAAGAACATGCACATGAAGATCAACAACAGTGAAATATAAATTATGTGTTTTTATTAATGATAACTTCCATGGGAAATATAGATTCAAACAAAAGTTAAATTTTGAAAATACATAAAAATTTCTCGACACTACTTCAAAAACAATATTAAAAACCCTTTATAAAATGTATTCCATGATGTTTCAATAAGACTAAAAAATTGTGAAAAAAATTTATATAGTTTAATCATTAAAATATTGTATAATTATGTAAAAAAAATTGAGTGAATGATAAACATGTATATAATTTGAGTGAAATACCTATTCAAAATATTAATGAAAATAATAAACCTTTACATTGAATAAATCCTATGATTATAAAAATAGTTATTTAATTGTAAAACCTTTAATAAATAGAAAAAAGGTTAAATCATGAATAATTTTCATGATGATGGGAGAAATAATTCATTCTGTAAATGAATAAAAATATATTCTTTTATAAAATTAATAAAGAATGTCAAAAATGGATTATTCATAAAATAATGAAAAATTTATTTTAAAATATTTATATAAGGTCTATTATAAAAAAATACATCTTTATTATTCATTAATGTTTAGGAAAAAATAATTCATGAAACAAAATAAATAATATTGATATGAAAGAGAAGGGTACACTATGAGGAAGAATGAAAAATGTTAGATTTCTTATAAACACTATCTCAGTCCATTTGAGTATGAATGAGATAAAAAATTAATTTTTTTATTTTAAACCCATCGTCTGCAAAAATTAGACCTAAATTGAAGAGGTTTAAGAGATAATGATAATAATATTGCAAAAACTAAGATTCCAGAACAATCATTCTGGATTAATAGTTATATTGAAAGATAAATCCTCTAATTTTTTTAAATTCAAATCAAATTCCATAAAAATTTATAACTTTACCTATTTCAATAATTCATATTAATTTTATAAAATATATTGTAAAAATATAATCATGGGGTAGTAATTTGACTATAATGAAGTAAACATAGATATCATATGAAGAATATCTCAATGAATCGAAATTATAACGAATAGCTATTAGAAAATTTAAAACACATAAACCATAAATATTGAATTAGATAACATCAAAATGAAATTTAATTATGATTATTAAAATTTTTATCAATATATAATATTTCAAATTGTTATCATGTATACCATGTAATGAAAATTTTTGTGTAATTCCAAACATGTCTCAAAGAAAAAAATAGATGAATATCACTTTTCATAGGTTCCCATTTGGTAAAACATATTCCTTCGTATTATATAATAAGTCTATTTTTTATTCATATTTTCTAGTTCCATATTTATATCTATGTTTCTAGATAACATTTTTTCATATCATCTTTTTACCCATCTACTCATAATTATGCAGTAACATAAAATATTTATGTTTTAATAGTACTATTTTTTATTCATGTTTTCATTTATAGGCCTTGGTCGTTGAATATTTTTAATGGTGTTATTATATAAAAGATACTACCATGAGATTTTGAAATATGAATATTAGGATTTATGGCATACATGACACGTATGACTAAGCTTAAATGAACTTTGGAAATTTTTATGTTACTATTATAACGTACCCATCAAATTGGTAGGAATGAATAGTATTTAAATAAATTATAAAACATATATCATGGACTTACTTATTGATAATTCATTAAAAATGATTAGGAAATAAGTACTAAATTTACAATACAAAAGTTTAATGATTTAGAAATATGTTTTCTTCAAAAATGATTTTTATTTATTCATGGGATAAAATATAATAATTAATTTAGTGAAATACTATAATTATCAATTATAAATTTAATATTATTTTTTAAATAATCATCTCAATATTATCTAAGGGTGAAATTTTTGGGGGTTTTTAACATAGACTTATTTTTAGTGAATACTGAAATATACTGCTCTTATTTGAAAACAGTAATTTTTTTCAAGCATTTATGAAGTTCAATTTTTTTCAGAATTATTTTAACATAAAATAAATTTTTTTATACTATGAATAATCCTATTATTTTAATTAGAACCCATATCATTGATTAATTATTTATAAACATATTTTCAAACATAATATGACATTATTTTTAAAAATTTCTTTCCATCATATTTTGTGACTTCTTTTTAAAATAAATTTATACCAAATATAAATATTTATTTTGAAAAAAATTATATCATATTTTTAATTATGAGGTTAAAAATTGTTAAATATACCTCTTTTATTTTGGTCACTATGAATAAATAAATTTGTAATCTTTTTAAACTCAATAAAGGATTAATCTTGTTACTCTCGGTTAATACTAAATGATAAGCTGATAATATTTTTTCTTCATTATTATTTGATGAATTTGATTTTTTTCCTATAAAAATATTATATAAAAAAAATTCAATTAATAGTTACCCATGAAAATTACAAATATAATATTTAAATAAATGGAAGTTACAAAACATCACTCTCTTAGTTATACATATACTATATGTGTTCATATAGGGATAAAATCATGTTGTGAAAGAAACAAATGTCTATTTTGTGACTAATATAATTATTTTAATTATGGATGTTTACTTATAATCTATATATATTATCTAATTACCATAAATTTGTGAACAATGTTGAAATAATATTTATTCAACAAATTAAAAAATAAAATAAATTATTTTAAAAATAAAAAAATTGATATAATATGAGTGAGTTATAGTTTTTTATTAATTTAATAGGTTAATTTAAAATATTAGTATTGTATTAAAGGACTATATTCTAATATAAACTTTTTTTTTGTTTTTTAATCCAATTAAATGAATAGTGTCATAGTGGACATTAATGATATTTTATTAAAATAATATTTTATTAAATTATTTAAAAATCATAATTATATTTTTAGAGGAATATTAGAATAATATTTTCTCTATAATTCCATAAATTCGCAACTTATGAGTAAATGGTTACCCTATAACTTAAATTTTAACCCTTAATGTGTGAACAATTTATTACCGTGGTTCATGTTAAAATTGGTGAACTATAGGGTCAAACAAAAAGTTAATTTTTAATACACCACATAAACCAATAAAAATTTTATTTGATGATAGAATTATAACCTTATCCTATCCCATATTGGAATTTCTATCCATTGAGAATAGTATTTCTTAAAAATGAAAATTTTATATTTTAATCATTTATTAAATTTCAAGTGTGTCCTTTACCCACTAATAAAATGACACCATAAGTTTCTCATACTTACACCAATATAAATCGTAAAATAGGCCACTCCTATCCATTTCAACTACCAATATCGAATGAAATATTCTAAAAGTTATTTTATTCCCAAAATTACAACCTTAGGCTCCTCAAGAAGAGATCCAAATGAGTTATTCCAATGAAGAGTTAATCTCATTAATCAACCACTTTATTTTTTTACTTCTTACTATAACACCACTGAATAAATGTTATTTATCATAAAATGGTAATACAAGTATAGTAAATATAATGAAATATTATCATGATTATTAAACCACAATTTCCCCCCTTTTCCTTGTCAAATGGGATGTGAAAGTATTTCCCCTATATATGTATGCCTTATGGTCACCACGTAGTGATATAACTCATTTTTCATCACCATATTTTGTATATGGTAATTTTAATAGGTTTAATTTTTTATATGATATTTATTAGGTAATTAGACTTATTAAGAGATAATATAATAGATTATGTATTACCTTACCATACATTGGAAATAGAGAATGTTTCTTAGTTGTTTGTGTAGACTACACCCTCCACAAAATGATGTGATACATTTTTTCCATTCAATTTTAATTGATTGATAATGATGATGTATTAGATGAAAATATATATTATATATAGTATATAATAAATTTTTTTAATGGTGAATAATTATCTTCTTTTATTTTATTCCATCTATCAAAAAGTGAAAACAACATTCTTGAATACATATTGTCCACCATATCCATGAATGATGTCATTAAGTTTCCTATATATACCATTTATAGAATAACATAAATATATAATTAATAAATATAAATTATATTTAGAATATTATTAATATTATTAATATTATCTATCCCAGATCATTTTATAAATATTAAAACTGATGAATATAAAAATACATGAAAAATGAAGTAGTTATTACCCAAAATAGTATTTTTAATAAGTAATTGTCAATAAATGAGTGGTAAAAGACTATAATTAATTTATATATGCTATTATATAAATGATTATTATTTTGTAATATTTTTTTTAAAAATAATCCCTTATTATCTTTTAGTTTCATAAAGTTATGAAGAATGTCATACTTGAGGAAAGGGTTCATAATCTCAAATTGCCTTCTTCGGGACCGATGTAATATTAAAAACATATCCTCTTTTATGATTTATATATAATAGTTATTTGATTTTTTATATTATGAATATCAATATATTCAAGGTATTGAAGGTTTATGTTAATGTTATTTTTTTTCTGGTGGTTATGAATTAAAAATTTTCAAAGTTCAAAGGGGTTATTTCACAATGTCATCATTATTTGATATTTTTTATGTTTATGTTTACATTGTCGAAATTATTTTAAATTTATATCTTAAGCCCATTATATTATCTTATACTACATTAAATAATGATATTTTCATGTAATAGAACCATTCTCACTTTTATTGGTACTTGAAATGATAGATAAATTATTTTTTAAGAAAAACAAACTTCATTTTATTTTACTCTTACATTAAAAACGATTTAAAAGGAATATTCTTGTCATTTTTTAGATGAGTCACATTTTATATTTCTATAAATGTGTCAAATGACTGTTTTTAACTTATATGGTATGAATGGAATTTCCCACTATTATGACCAATCATTGATTTGATGATTACATTACAAGATTAAAAATCAATTTTCAAATAATTTTTTTTTCTTTATCTTTGGGATAAATTTTAAAGTTTAACGTAAACATGTGTATTTTCCACAATAAATTTTTGAGTGACCTATTTAAAGTGTTTTAAATTATGTGTAAATATGTTTTTGGATATAATGTTGATTATATACTCTATTTATACCATAAAACTTATTTATATAGATTTCTTTTGATCCTTTAGATTGGGGATATACTATTTTAATACCTTTATGTATATTAATATGGATGTTTTATGATTCAGTTTGTTTACTAGTGAACGTATTAACATTTTATTTGATATTTTTTCAATTAATATATTTATATTTTTCATGGCCCCTTCCCTCTAAAGATTCCCCTCCTTAGCTAGCAATGAAGGAAGAGTAATAATGACCCCCCATGAGTCCCACCTCTAGCTGGCCTTGGGGTGGCGACCAACACCAAGGGTATAAAAATCACACAAAATAGGAGGCAGTACCTATTTATAGTAACCAATATTGGGATACAATATGTTTCAACCTAAAAAACACCATGAAATATATATAAAAGATTCCAAACTCCATCCCATTGTAATATTGAATGAAAAACTACTTGAAATACAATGAAATCCTCCAATGTAAATACCAAAAGAAAAAAGATAAGCTGTGATGCAGAAAATGTCCTAACGTCCAAGCTAGTAATGTCTACCATGGTCCTCATAGTGTTCATGGATACCTAAAAACAGTTTTATATACATAGGGTGAGAAAATAAGTATACTCAGTAGGGAAAACCAATGTCTCTTGTGGTTAATTAGAGAAGCATACTAAGCCCCCATGAGAAACCAAAGAAACCAAAAGAACCTAAAAAGGTGTACAAGACATCCCAAACTCACCAAAGTAATTCTCATTAAATAATGAATGTAAAGTAAATTAATATAGTGAGAAATTTGATGATAGGGTACATTGCATCACTTTTTAACTGATTATCAATTATCACATCCTAACAAAAAACGTTTTGGCACTCCCTCCTATTCTGAAATAACCACTACAGAACCCGAACACACACACCTGGGCCACATAACACATCACATCCTTCCCACAAACACACTTGTCCTTCACAAATACATCTTATCCTACCCTCAGACACCTTGTCCACAAACAACACCACATCCCAAATACATTTGGGAAGCATAAAAAATCTCAACCTGAATACACATATGATGCACAAATCAGCCATACACACCTCAACCTTACAAACCAAATCCTTCCCAAAGAGTCTTAGACCATCACCATGTGGATGATGGATTAGGGATGTGTGGGATTCCATTCATTCATCGTTCCACCAAAACTATTGGGAAGGAAACCCCCCATAAGAATGAGGGTGTTCGTCAAATAATTCTCAAATATGGTAGGGTGCATAGAGAATCACAAGATAATACATTTATATAAATATAGGTACCAAACAATCATCCCAACCTATGGGTTCTCAAGTAAATAACCACCCCATAACACTACCACATTTTCTACTATGTCTAAATGCACATATTATGAATAACGACAGTCACTTCTAAAGTTAATAAAAAAATCTACTCAAAACCCATAAATATTTATGTTATTAACATTTTACCTATTATTCCATCCCTACTTGGGAACATGACAACCATATAACACAATCAACCCCTCATCCAAGCCAAATAGTGGGAAACAAATATGAGAAAACACCCCCACTTCACACTTCCTCCGCACTTAGAACCCAAAACAACCATTGACATCATAATTCTTCATTGTAATACGGCCCAACCTAAGAAAAAATAACCATCTCACAAAAAAAACCTACAATATATCACATTACAACC
This sequence comes from Viscum album, assembly GCA_963277665.1. Taxonomy (NCBI): domain Eukaryota; kingdom Viridiplantae; phylum Streptophyta; class Magnoliopsida; order Santalales; family Viscaceae; genus Viscum; species Viscum album. Next base: position 1,757,864,814 of record OY728137.1, read on the forward strand.
ATACTCAGAAACTCCACTATATTTCCACACCATGCCTATAAAAATAAACAAAACAAAACCAGGTTGTGGTCCCACAACAAAACATCACTCAACCATTCCATAATCAAAAAATATTTAAACATGAGATTCCATTACACCCTTAATCCATCCACGCACCATCCACTCACACTACTGTGAAGTCGACAGTAGCAGCAACCAACCTGTAAAAATCTCATGACTTAAAAGAGACACACAAAGCTCATAGCCACACCAGACAAGGCATGTTGTATTTAGATTTAACACACTCACTATTTAATTCCACTTTGATAATACTAGGGTTATCACAGAATATGTTTGATCCAGGGAAATCCATTTATTTAACTAGATATATGTGATTAATCACCTGTTTCTGTTCAAAACTATTCAACAACAAAATTTCACAAGAGAAGTCCGCAGAGGCCACCAATAACCATGATTTCTATAAGGCATATCTTAAATTTGGATCTCAAAAAGGATCAATGATAAAAGATGAATCCATACCAATAACAACATCATCTTCCTCGCACCTCATTTATTAATTATTTTAAATTGGATCCAATCATGTTAACATGTAGACATCAGTATACCATCCCACCATGATAAAAAACAAAAAAAAAATAGACAAAGGAATCCTTGCCTCGAACAACATTTGATCAAAAAATCCTCCTTAGGATAAAACAAGGGGTTACACGCGCAACATGAAAGACTTCAAAGGATAAGTACATCTGAAGGCCACAACACAACACACAACTCCACGAGGAAGAAATGTTCTGGGTGTACGAAGATAAAATGTAAGGGTTCAAGGAAAAGAGGATATTTTAATTAGAAAAGGGTAGATCCTACATCAATATAAGGGAGACGATTTCAAAGTACAAAAAAGTTGGGTCATGAACAAGACCACATGGATTGGCCATTTCAAAGTATCAGGGGTGTAAGGATATTAAAGGTAAAATTACTATCTGTTGAAAGTGATTAAACAAAAATCAAACAAGGTTTTAATCTCTACATATATCAAATAAACCATAATAGGTGTGAAAATGAAAAAAATTGGAAAATATTGAAATGACTCGCTATTGGGTGAGTCACCGAACTGATTTCTTGACGTGACTCATCGACACCACTCATTAAAACCCTTCACCAAAACCACATACAAACACCACTCACTGAAACCAGATATCAACCTCACCCAATGGCACTACTCACTGACACCCCTCACTGATGCCACTCACCGACAACATTTCACCAATGCGTCCCACTAATGCAACCTACCGAAAGTGAGTCACCAACAAAACCTACTGACAACAAGTCATCGATAAAACCCACTAACATTACCTAATGAAAGTGATTCATTAATGTGAGCCACCAATGCAACTCACTAACACCACTCACTGATACCACTATCCAAAACAACCCAATAAATCCACTGGCAAACAACCAGTCACTAACAAGACCCACCAACACGACGTACCGACAACGAGTCACTCACATGATCCACCGATGTGACTTACTGTTGGAAAAAACTAGAAAACCATAAAAACCTTGAAACGTCTCATTGTGACCTCCCAAAACACATCAAACACTGAATAATGAAAAAGGAATAGATAGAAGGGGGGGTCCGAGACATTCAATCATATTCCTATAAATCTACTCTCGCCCTCGAGAATTTAAAACCAGATCCAAAATAAAAAGGGGTCTGAAAAACCACCTCGTAAGTTACCTGTGAAGGATTGACAACCCTATTGGATACAAAGATGAAATGAAACATCTACATCCATGAAAACCTCCTTTGGTATTTACTACACCCAACCAACCATAAGACAGACCTCATGAGCCCCCAAACCACAATGTCTGGACACATGAAGTAGGGAATTCCTCAATCCATGTAAAGATACTATCTGCAATATGTAGCACTAAATCACCCATATTAGTAAAATCTCATCTCAATTAATGAATCTCTTTTAGAAATTAGGTCCTCTCCTTTACACATGATAGGACTTCATCACACATTACAGAATCATGAATCAAATCATCTCATAGAAAACAAAGTTCAATAATTTCCTTATAAATGTAAAATCAACAAGAAAAAAATGATAACAACTCAAGGTAGTGGGAACACATCTACGTATACCATTCCCATGTACACTTCTATAGACCACCATGCCTCTACAACATGAGAAATAGAGGAAAGTTCCATTAATGCAATACCTTATCCTGAAGTTCTTGGAGAACTATTGGCCACTCCACAAACGTTGTGTCATCTTCGACATCTAAATCCCCTCATCCAATCAAATGGGAGTGATGGTGAAGATAGCGGTGAAGCTAAAAGATGCGAATGTTGTTGTGGACCTTATCTAACTATGGTGGTAGTGAAAACTGATATGACACCTTTCCAACTTGCTCCAACACCTTGAATGGTCCAATGAACCTGGGAGAAATCTTTCTCCCTCTACCGAACCTCCACTACCCACGTCGAGGTGAAACCAAAAAGAACACAAGGTCCCCTACCTCAAAATCCAAGGGCCTCACAATACAATCAGAATATGAATTATTCTCATCTTTTTCTACCTTCATCCTATCACAGAAAAGATGAACCTTCACTATCAAGGTTTTCGCCACCACAAGACCAAAGAACACATGTCTACTTAGCCTTTTTTATCACAAAGGATAATGACATGTACTTCAATACAATTATCCAAATGGAGACATTCCAATAGAAGAGTGATAAATATTATTGTAAGAGAACTCAACCAATGGAATGTGTTGCACCAAAGATACACCAAAGTCCAAGATGGATGCTTGTAGTATGTCCTCCAACATCTAGATGGTCTGCTAAATATGCACATCATTCTGAGGGTGGAAGGCAGTGCTAAAGAGTAACTGAGTTCCAAAAGAATACTTTAATCCCCAACAGACTCATGAGGTGTACCTTGCATCCCGATATAGGACATGGATCTCTAAACTCCATGTGTCCACACCACCTCATCAACATACCTCTTATCCATGGAATCCATTGTGTTCGACTTCTTAATGACTAAGAAGTGAGTTGATTTCATCAGATGATCCACCACTACCCAGATTTCATCATAGCTTATCTAAGACCTAGGTAATCCAATGATGAAATCCATTATGATGTCTTCCCACTTCTACTCAGGGGAATATAAGGGATGTAACAAACCACCATGAACATGGTTCCCTGCCTTCCCTTGTTTTCATACTAAGAAATTTGCAACAAACATTTCCACTACCCACTTCATTCTGGGTAACTGAAACTGCATCCTCAATCAATGACACATCGTGGAAGATTCTGGGTGTACCAATAAAGGTGATATGTGATACTCATGGAGAAATACCTCATGATTTTCCATGAAAACAAATATATTCCCATGAAACAACATCTCATTCTGACCATCCTTAGATCATCCTTCTAAATCATCAACATTTTCTATGTGATCATGTATCACTTCTGTCTCTGAGTCTCCCCACTAAGACTACTTCACATTCTATATTAGAGAAGACTACACAGTTATCTGAAACAAACATTATTTACCCCAATCTACTCATGTATCCAAGTGTAATGTAGAAAATTATCCATCTCCTTCCAATCATCGATAGATTCACAAAATAATTCATTCTACAAAATCCTGATCAAAGAGGTTTAGGATATTTATACATCACAATCCTTGAGAAACACTATCCACCTCCATTTTCTTATTTACATCTCACTAGGATAAGATATACCTCAAGATCTTGTGATCTATAAAGACCCCAATGCACTCCCCAATAATGCAATGTCACCATAAAATTAGATCAAACACAAAATCCAATTGATCTAGATCATGGGTGGAATAGTTACTTTCATGGAGATGTAACTTTGTAGACCCATAATAGATCACCCCATGTTATTGCATCAACACACATTCAATAACAATACATGAACCACCACAAAACACCTCAAACATCACCCCCTTCTTCTAGAAACTAGTGCAACAAAAAACTAACCAATATCCCCTTTAGATAACCAAACACTTCCTTCGTCTAGTCACTCTACACAATGAACTGGTCTTTCTTGTCCATGGCTATCAACGAAGCTGCTACATGAGATTAATCAGGTATAATTCTTCAGTAATAGCTTTCTATACTGAGAAAAATTTGAAGCTATACAAAATTATTGGTTTCTTCCCAAGAAACAATTTCCTCAAACAACGATGGGTCCACTGATACACCCTACAGGGACACCACATGTCCATGTAAATACACCTGCCACATCTGAAACATTCACTTGGAAAACATTCCATAGAGATGGTGGTGTCTAAGGACTTCCAAGATAGTACTAAGATTCTCTGTATGATCCACTTATTAATTTGATTATATCATGATATCATCGAGAAATATGATGACGAATTAGTCCAAGAAATCACAAAAGGCATAGTTAATGACCCCCTGGAAGATGGATGGTGTGTTCGTAACATTTAAATTTATAACCAGAAACTTGACGTTACCATACTAGCACCATTAAGAAGTATCTAGGATATCAGCTTCCTTAACACTCATATATTGATTCCACGACTATATATCAATCATAAATGACCAACATTATCATCTTAACTGGTTGAAACGATCACATATTTTCAGGAGATGGTAAATGTTCTTGACCATTACCTGACTCGACATCTGCTATTCTATGTACAACCTCATACCACCATTCATCTTTTTCAAAAATAAGACCAGAGCACCCCATGATGACACACTAGTATATATAAAACCCTTATAAATCTGATCATCTACCTCCTCTAATGGATCAAAGGCCTTCATTTTTTTATTTATTTTGATAATCCAACTTTCAAGGGGTGATTTGGAACCCTTACAAGGCCCGTAGTCAAAAGTATTACATGGACCACAGACCATATAAGAATTCAATGCAAGTTGGATTCAATCATTACATACAACCCAGACTAACTACTTAGAACTACTCCTCCCCAACATCTTCATCATGAAATCAGCTCTCCACCTCCGCATGGATATTCGGTTAGGCATTCTCGTCCATGCACATGATTCACCCATGGTAGGTTCCATACCCTCTCATTATTTCTATACGTTTAGCTTCTTCTATGGTGAAAGATCCTTTATCCTCTTCCATTGGACGATTGTTCCTTATAGGTTGTCTGGTTTGCATCTAAACATTAAGGTGGCCAAAAGGCCTTGAGGTGTCCTGAAATCCTTACTGACCTGAAGGCCTGGGTGGCCCGAAGGCCTTAATGGACTCGTGGACTGAATCAGTGACTCGAAGGCCCAAACAGGTGAATATTCTTAGCTTCTACACTGACAAATAGTGCCTACAATAGTACTGCTACAGTACCCAGAAATTTTCCTCCACCTAGATTTGATCCCGGGTCTCCTGTATGCACTTATAGAGTCCTCACCAACTGGGCTGAGACTCATGAGATAAACATGTGTTTCTAACATCGACTCCCAGAGGGGGCCCCCACCATCCAAAGTGCACGCCACATTCCCAAACTAAGAAATGGATTTGAATCACCCTGTTCATAATACGAACAATGTTCGAGCCTGGTGGGACTCGATCCTGAGCTAGTTCCCATAGAGAGCACGAGGTACAACCAGAGGGTACCACTCGGCTGACACCCCATTGGCATCAGATCATCTACATGAATCCACAACGTCCATATCTTATAAGTTTCCATCAGATAAAATGCCATTTAATATCAGAGAGGCACCGGGCTACAGGTCTATCTCAAACTAAACATCCCATCGAGGGGATAATGTGGCAACCTCTTCAAGGGAAAACATCCGAAAACACCCAAAAGCTATGGGAAAGAACTCTATATTAGCATCCACTAATTCCATTGAAAACTCAGTTAACATGGAATAAATGGGACCCATATGCTGACTGCCTATATGAAAACTTCACTTGCAAAAAAATCTACATGCTGGTCATCCATATCTAAAAGAATGAATATTATCCGCACATAGTCTATAACAACATGCATTGGAAATAACCATTAAATTGCAATAATAACTATGGATGTATTTATCTTTTGTATAAATAGATCCCTGTTGGACTGATGTGGCCCCAACATAAGTCTACATCCCCAGAAAACATCAAACAAGATAAACTAGTCTCCGAGTAGGGTACTCAACACTTGGGTCACATAAATACCCTTAATATCTTTTCCTAAATAATGGGATAGAGAGGGGGAAAGGGATGATTTTTAATCTCCCTAATCAAACAAATCACAATAAATTTAACTAAAAAATCTGATTATACATTGAAAAATCTATGGTCATGGTGGAACATCAGCCTCTATAGCTTGTAATAAACCACACCCTGATCCTTTTCCCCTCTGCTGAAGAACTCCCCCACAACCATGCCAAGGTTGAGGTCCCTAATGAACACCCTAAGTTCAGCCTCCACCTGCTTGATCTCCCATTAGTGGAGTAAAATGCTTCTTTACCGATTGGTGAAATGGAATGGTTGAAAATTGTTGTTAAGGCTCATGTTGATCCTAACCAACTCCACTATACTAATCTTGAGCAACCCTTAGTTACTGAATCTAATGATTGACATGAATTTCTTAGATAAAACACACAATCTCCAAGCCTAGAGTATAGAAATAATGAATAAAAGGTCAAAATAGAAACTGCTGAGGTAGACTCCCAAATGAATGAATCCTCAAAGGCCCTGGTTAATGAGGCATGTCGCCTATGGCCTTTCAATTTTAAGAAACTTTATGCCTCCCATATCATGGTAGAGCACCTCACGAGTGAATTTTCTCAACAAACCCTTCCTTCTTCTGGACCTCTAGGTATGTCAGTAAGGTAAAGGGAGTAACTACATACTAGAGAGTAGGACAAAGTGACTCTTCTAAGTATATATCCTGAGACTCCTCATCTAGATTTAGATTAGGAGATAATTAAAGAAGATCCTTGAAATTGATATCTAAATCCAATACTAACATACTCCCCTAATGTAGGTAGATTAGATCATGTCACTTCTCACCCATTGTGGTCAATGAATATAATTCTTCATGGAGCTATTTCTTGAAATCGACCCATTGAATATCACCATCCTTCCACTTTTTGGGTTAAAAAATCCACCACTGATGAGTATCACCTCTCATATGAGTAACAATCAATGGAACCATGTACTCCATCATAGCTCGGATCAGAATGAATGTGTTCTCAAGTTTCTCAATCCAGCTCTCCATCTATATTTCTAAGACACATCCCCCGTACTTTCCCATGGTATGCCACTGGAAAGCACGTAACATTCTCTTCTAATGGTTTTCATCCTCCTTAGGATCAACCCTCCACCAATCAGCTAGATCATCCTGCTAAACCTCCACTTCATAAGACATTTGTGTTCGAAAACATGGTACAATAGCTGAAAAGTAAATAAGGAACTCCTAAGCCTGAGTAGTATGATATTTTGTTTAAATTTTAGCTTAACTCATTTTATTATTATTCATATCAAATTTCCACAAGAAAACAATTAAATAAAGAAGAAAATTCATTAAGATGCATGCACAATTCCTTGGGTCTCTACCCTACAAATGGTGTAGCCTCACTTGTTCGTTTGGCAGTCTAAGAGTACCTGTGGTATATCACAAGGGGGTTGATAAAATTTGGTGTCCTAACATGTATTCCATAGAATATGTCACAAAAAAGGTCTCCTAACACTATTTTCTTACCTAAAAAATAAATCTTCACTTTGCGTAACTCAAAACACTATCATATCTCACAATCATCTATCTAATACCATTATGTCAAGACCCCCTCCCACCAATGATGAACCTCCTGAGCTGGAAATGAAGGAAGAGGGAAAATGACTTCCCTATGTCCCATATCCAGTTAACCATGGGGAGGCAACCAACACTAAGGGAATACAAATCTCAATAAATGGGAGAAATTATCTTATTTATAATCACCATGATCGGGAGATAAGATGTATCAACCTCAAAAAACTCCAATATATATATATATATTTATTTAAAAGAATACATAATCCATCCCACAAGAATGTTTAAAGAAAAACTAATAGAAATACAATGAAAAGCACCAAAGTAAACTCCAAAAGAATAGTGCTATGAAACGAGAAGGAAGCTATCCCAAATTTCGATATTGTAATGTCAAAAACGATCACGGTAGTCCTCCTACAAACTTGAAAACTATTTTATATATATAGGGTGAGAATACAATTATAATAAGTAGGGAAAACTAAAGTCCCTCGTGTACAAGTAAGAATGTATAAAAAATCCTGCATGAGAAAAAACAATTAAAAATCACCTTAGATGGTATATTATCCACTCCAACATCACCAAAGGAAAACACAAAAAATAATGTAGGTCATGTAAAATAAAATTCTAAGAACTTCGAGGACATGGTACTCCACACGACTTTCCCATTGATTATTCACTCTCACACCCTAATTGAAAATGTGCTTGAACTCCCACCTATCCCAAAATAACCACATCACAACCCATACACAGACACATCTAGGACACATACCACATCACATCTCTCCCTCACTCACATAGGCCTCAAAACTACATATTATCCCTCTGTTAGAAACATGTTCCACAATCTATGACACATCTTGAAGACACATGGGGAGCACAATGCATCTCATTTTAAAGTCACCTGGGAAGCACAACTCTCTGAAACACACTTGGGATTCAAAAACCAAATCCTTCCTGAATAGTCTTGTGATATCACTACCTTGAAGAGGGAGTGGTGACGAGTGGGTAGCCATCCTTCCATCCTTCCATCGAGATGTTTGGGAAAGACACCCTCCCCTAGAATAATGGGGTGTTTGGCAGAATTTTTTCAAAGAAGGTGGGGTGTATATAGAATCACCATAAAGTACATATGTATATATATAGGAATGAATAACCTATCCCAACCAATAGGTGCGCATGAATTAAACAACCCCATAAAATTTCATTATTTTTTGCTACCACTAAATGCACATATCAGGACAAATTAAAATCCCATTCGAATTTTATAAAACAAATCTTCTTAACAACCAATCTTTTAAGATTATTAATAATTTAATAGTTATTCCATCCATTCCAAGGCAACGAACAACCACAACTCAAAACAATCATCACAACCATGAAATACAGAGGAATTATCAATGATAAAACACCACATTTCACACATCCTCCTCACATTGCACCCAAGATAACTTGTGCCATCATCATTATTCAATGTAATGCCACAAAACCTAAGAAAAACCACCCAACTCACAATATAACCCTCCAAAATATCACTTCACAACCATACTTAGTATCCCCACGGCATATCTACACCATTCCCATAAAAATAAACAAAACACAACCTGGTTGCAGTCCTAGTGAAAAACACTGCTCCACCTTTCTAGAATCATACAATTTCTCAACCTATGATTCCATTACACAATTAATCTACACACACACACCGCCATGATCTCAAAAAAATACACATTAAACTCGTACAAATAATAAGATAGAAAAGGTCAATACACAGCCACACTAAAAAGAAAACGTGTATTCGGATTTAACAAACTCATTCTTTAATTACACATGGATAAATTAGGGGTTATTGTAGAACAATTTTTATCATGTAGAATCTATTTATTTAACAAGATATATGTTATTAATAAAGTTTTCATGTTCACAACCATTCAACGACAAATGGTCACAAAACAAGTATGAAATCAAAGGCTATTAACTACCATAATTCCCAAAAAACATATTGAAAATATGGATCAAAAATGGATCAAGGATAAGAGAAGAAGTAATACAAAAATAATATTCTTCTTCCCAAACACTCATTTATTACTTCATTTATATTTTATTTTACCATGTTAAATAGAATACATCCATATACCCACCTAGCACGATACACAAATAATAAGGAGATGAATGAATCCCTATATTAAATAATAGTCGATCAACAACTCCTCCTTTCACTAAAACAGGGGTGTGCATACAGCAGGAATGAATCCAAAAGAAAACTAGATTTTAACGCCACAACACAACCCAAAAATATGTAGGGAATAAAGGCTGTGGGAATACCAAGAGAAATCAGAAGGGTTTAAGGAAGAGAGTATCTTGGCTTTAAAAAATTCCAGATCCAATATCTACAGAAGAGAGATGATTTCAATATATGTAAAAGTCAGGTAGTAGTCAAAACAACGTGAAATGGACTTATCAAAGTATGTAGGGTCCTAATGATATTAAATATATAATTAATATCCTTTTAAAAAACATTAAAAATGGAAAAATATGGTTTTAAAATTGATTTGCATCTAATAAATCGTAAGAAGCACTAAACTGGAAAAAATAGGGAAATGATGGAAACGAATCACCATTGGGAGTGTCACTAACAAAACTCACCAACACCACTCGGTGAATCCACTAAATAATTCCACCTATTGACGCCACTCACTGATTCCACATACTGACACCACTAATAGATACCACTAACTGATGCCACTAACTGACAAGACTCATCGACAGCGAGTCACCGACGTGACCCACTGATTTGACCTACTGACAACGAGTCACTATGGTAAAATAATAAAAATGAGTCACCGACACAACCTACCAATAGTTATTCACCAACATGACCCACTAATGTGACTCACCAATGATACTCGCTGATTCCAATCGGCTAAACGACCTAATGATTCCACTCATCGATAGTGATTCATCTGTGCGACCGACCGACGTGACCTACCGACAGTGAGTCACCGAAACGACCTACCGTTTGAAAAAATTGGAAAATAGGAAACTCATGAAATGAGTCACCATGACCTCATAGGACACTTGAAACACTGGATTTTGATAATGTAATGGACTAGAGGTGTCTAGGCCATTATAATATTGATTATGTTTCACTACATTAATATAAGGAGTGTATTACACTTATTAACTGATGGGTGGGTCCTAGAAGTACATAACCCCAAAATTCATCTATTGGTATTATGAGAGAAACTAGAATGGTATTTTTTCATGGAATTTTCTATTTATATAATTTTTCTATGAATGGTTCTTCGCTGTTGTATTTAATATTTCAAAGAAAACTGAATCATGACTATGTTTTAGATGCCCAACATTATGCATTCCATAATTATGAAATTATTAATTTATTTATATTTTTTTTGAATAGTTTTTATATCCATGGATATGTTTTTATCCCATAGTATTATTTTATATGGAATTTTTTAAATATAATTTCTCCCTTCCATATTATTCAGGACCGATTGTCTTCTCCTATAGTCATGACATTTCAAAGAATCTAAGATCGCCACATTATAATGTTTCCTTTTCCCATGATACCCAAAAGTTTTTTTATGATTAATACGAATATATTTTCATACGGTAATAATGGTGTTCTGAAATAAAGTAATATTTTTTTATCGTACGTGTTAAAATTTATTATGAAATTTAAAAATGTAAGTAGTTTTCAAAGATATCAAGATTATTCGGTCTTTCTTGATGTGATTACTTATATCTAGTTCCAATTTAATAATATAACCATTAAATTTAGGATACTAGGGTCCGGGTCTTTAAAGGTGGTATCAGAGGAAGTTTAATTGAAACCCTAGAAAATTGATTTTTGAATAAGAAATAGAAAAAAACATATGACTAACTTTGATTATTAATCTATGTTTAGGATAAATTACTAATTCTTTAGTAAGGAATATATTGTTTTGGTTTCCTAGAAATAACTTCCAATACAGATAAACCATGTGTATATCGATGTAAAATAGTTTTACCTATGGGTAATAACTCCCAAAAAAGGCACATTGGGATTAAACTTGGTTGTCACATGTTTCATGAAAAAGGGACTTACTGTGATCTAGGTTTAAAAACACCCATGGTATATAATTGGGCTATTTCATATGTTATTTATAGACTATTATGAAGGACATGAATATTTTTCCGATTTCAATTTTTTTTGAAAGAAAACCATTTTATGATTTTGGGATTAGCTATAAATAAAATATTTAATTTAGGTTTTGTTTTTATATAGTTTTTTAATTATAAATTTTAATTTATAATGACATAATAAAATACATTATATGACATTATTCAGAAATGATACATAATAGAGGAAACAAAAACCATATTAATGAAAGAAATCCATAGATGGATTTCCCTTGTAGGAAGGATAATTAATCTAAAGATAGAGATACAACTACATATTATCAAATTATAAGAATATTGGGGTAACTGAATTGATTTTTAATCAACATCCATTCCCATATAGAGTGGCATGTTGATCGAGAGCATGATTTAATATTGTTATATTACATCGCGAATCAAAAACATTTAACATTTAGTGGGACATCAAATCCTTTGTATCCGAGAAATGGATAATTTCGTTGGAGAATATATTTCTCATATTGGGATTTCATGAATGGGAAATGGGTTTTATAGAATTTTATCATCTTTAATGGGATTTGTATAAGTGGTGGTCTTTTATTTAAAGAAATAATGATAAGGTTTAAATATTTTTCATGTAATATAAGGGTTTAAAAGAAGTATTAGAGGAAAAATGTTTTCCCTATGAACAAAGAGAAATTTTGGGGAGGTAATTCCTGAGTATACAAAACATTGATGAGTAAAATTATACTCTATACTAATATAAATATCCAATCTAATTAACACATATTACAGAGTATATATGTAATCCAAAGGGAGATTTTGATATTTTCATTTATGGGATAAATTAAATAATTCCAGGGGAAATATTATTCCAAATATCCCTATCACATGAAGATATATTTTGACGAACTATCAACACAATGAAATAATACTCAATGTCATTTTTATTTGAAGAAAAATAATCTTAGAAGAGGAAGACATACCAAAAAATGGATTAGGGGGAATAAGGGAAAGAATTATTTTCCCACATGTGATAATTTGGGAAAGAAACGCCATGGTAGCTTCTTGAAGGGAATGTGAGTTTTATTCAAATGTAATGAGAAAGGATATTAAGAATGTGATTACATGGGTTTGAAATAAAACCCCAATGTTTCGTGTCTCAAATTTAATAATATGGGGAACTACATATGCAAATTCCCCAATAATTAATGGAATATACCTTTTAAAAAAAATTAATAAATTTCATGCTTATGTTATTAATATAAATGAAATTGAATGACTAAAGTCTATGTATGTTTGGTTTCATGAATTTTATTTGGATTCATAAATTATATTGTAAAGATATTTTATCAGTGATATTTTGGTTATAAGAATCAAGAAAAATATAAGGATTATTCTGTAGTAGTTTTTCATTAGGAATAATATAACATAAGTTGATTGGTATTGATAATAAAAATAGTTATCATTATTATGGTTATATTCATTGATAATAAATGAATAAGGGAAGGATAATGCGTAATGTGTTCTTGATTTTGAGTAAATAATTTTTAGTTTTGAAAAAGAAAAGAAGGGCATTGGAAAATTTCATGGGGATGTGTTAATGAACATGAATATTGTTTTTTGCGATTTGATGAAAAATTAATTTATGATAGATTTTACTACACATTTGTATTTATGGGGTATATGGAATAAGGGTAAAGTTAATGTTGATTCATGTTATTAGTATATTTGATCAACGTATTTAAATGTTTAGAATCTATCATTATGATATAATCTATGTTATATAAGGATAATTGGTTGATCAATTTTTGGAATTTTAAATATGGGTAGAAATACTTTTGATGAGTCTTAATATTCAGTATTTATGGGATGGATTAAATTGAACATTGGGGTTATTGTAGTTTTATAGAGATGAATGTATTATTTGATAATTTTTTTTAATAATATCATTTTTTATAAATCTATAAATATAGGAGGAATATTTTAATAGTAATAATATCCATAGGCTTTCGTAAAAGTACATTGAAATAAAAACGTTATTTATTTTATTTTATTACCTAGAATTCAGTGGCCCTTGAAGCAATCACATATGTAATATTTTGTGATGGTCAAATTTCTCATGACCACGTTCTATATCAACCTCCCCTAATAATTTGGTATTTTTTTCTCTTAACTTTCCAAATATTACTTCCCACTGATTTTTTCTTATTTTTTAACCTAGTTCTGTGGTGACCATCATACATCCCTTCCCAATTTTTAATAAGATATTTTTTAAATTGTATAAATAAACTGGATTTTACATAAAATAAAATCAAATGAAAAAGACTTGATTATTGAACATAATTTAAAATTTTTTATATACAATTTTTTAAATTATTTGGAGATAATTCAAACCATGATATTTAAAAATAATAAAATCTTGTTAAACATCATACATGACATGCCACATAGAGCTTAAACAAACTATGAAATATTATTTTATAACCATCATCACATAGTTATCAAATTGGAAGGTATGCTTACAATTTAATTAATTATGGAATATTTATATGAAGTACTTAATCAATAAGAATTAATTGATTGATCTTAGTTTTTATTAACATTATTTTATTCTTTTGAAATATGATTCTTCAAAAAAGATTATATTTTTTGTGATAAAAAATTAGCATAAATTTCATGATCATATATAAATTTTATTTTATAAAAATTATATCATTTTTGAAACTAGAATAGAAAAATTATGTGAGGTTGAAATTTTTTGGATTTTTTAAAATGATAGATTTTCTAGTCAGTAAAAAAAATTAGCAGTTTCTATTAAAGACAATATTTTTATTATAATAATTTTAAGAAAATTATATTTATAATAAATTATAACTAAAATAAGTTATATTTTATTATTAAAAATTCGTTTTTTTCCATTGGAATTGATTTTATGATTGAATTTTCCAGAAAAATATTTTTAAATATAAATATAAATTTTATTAAAAAATAGCCCTTCATAATTTTTTGTGCATTTATTTTATAATTATTTTCAATATTAAAAAAAACTCAATTTTATAAATTTTCTTCTATATATGAATTTATGAGTTTAATTTTTTTTAAATACGAATCATTTATTTCAATTATAATAGTAATATTGTAAAAATTTATCACCCAGGTAAAGGGTAAATCATGTTAATCTTTTATAAAACATATCGATAAGGTCATAATATTTAATATAAATTCTTATTATATTAGTTTAATTCAAACTTTATTAACTTACACTCTAAATATATTTCTTAATGGACATATGTCTATGAAATCAACCAATAGAATATTTAAATCAACGGAAGTTACAAAATACTACTCTCATAGTTTAAAATATTTATTATTTGTTTACGTAGGGGCTATGTCAAATTATGAAAAAATTAAAATTGATTAATTTGAGATTAAAAAAACGATATCCCCAAGGGAGATTTAAATATAATTTTTTGATATTATATAATTACCTTAAATTCATTCATAATGCCGACACCATATTTATCTAATTAATCGGAAAATAAAATAAATACTTTTTAGAATATTTAAAGTGATAATTTAAGTTAGTTAAAGTGTTCCATGATTTTTTATATAAAAATGAAATATTATTAATTTAAAATTATTTAGTTTAATTTCAATATTTTTAATATTTATTTTAATCCAAATTAAATGAATAGTTAAAAAATTGACGTTAATGATCTTTTACAAAAATAATATTTCATTAAATAAATAAAAATTCACAAAAATAATTCAATTGATGAATTAGGATAATATATTATCTCAACTATCATATTTTTTCCATTTATGAGTGAAATATTACCTTATAAGTAAAATTTTTACCCATTATAATGAAAAATATATTACCATGTTAAAAGTTTAGATGATCGAACAATGTGGTTAAACCAAAAGATGAGGTCACAACCACCAATTAATCCTATCGAAATTAAATTATCTTATGATATTAAAAGCTATTACTAATTTATATTTTAACATATTTCCATTTTAAATCATTTTTTATTATTATGATTTTGTTACATTTTTTCATTTTAATAAATTCCAACGATGTCCTCACCCCCAATTATAAAAGGACACCCCTCATTTATATTTGTTACAAAATTTTAAACAATCAAGATCGACCAATCACATATAAGTTTTATTCCCAAAATCCATATCCATATTCTATACATATTTTACTTCCAAAAAGGCTAACACTATCACCCTTTAGAGGAGATCCAAAGGAGTACTTCTAATATAGAGGTATCACCTTAACCAATCAATTTTTTTTAACTTTTATTTTAGCATCAATAAATCTAGTTTATTTATCATAAAATGATATATTAATTTTCCACAACATATTTAAATCCCATTATTATAATAAAACCACCATTACCCACCTTTTCCCAAAAATGGGAAGAGAAATTAATACTCATACACACGTATGTCTTAATATCTCTACATAGAAATATAATTCATTTTTCATCATAATATTTTTTTCATGGAGATCATGGAATGTTTAATGTTTATATATGATATTTATGAAATAATAATAAATTAATAAGGATAATCTAATATCTACCTTATTAGCTTCCAGACCATTGGGAAATGATAATGTCGCTCTTGTGTACTTTTGGATTGCAACATCCCTAAAATGCTCTGATTCAAATTTTAATTCAATTTTTTAGATGGTAATGAGGATAGATTTGATGAATATATATGACTTATATAATATATTAAATATTTTTAGTAGTGAATAATTATCTACCTTTCTTTCATTCCATCTGTCAAAATGTGAAGACAACTTTCATGCGTATGTATGACATACTGTTTTAAAGAACAGTGTAATTCATTTTTGAATATATTTATTTCATGGATTACTAAAAATAACCATATAATGATTAATATTATATTTATATCATTTTTATCTTAGTGTATATTATTTAACCATGATGAAATTACTAATATCCAAACATCCAAACCAAATCATACATGAGAAATGAGGCAGTTATTACACAAAATAGTGGTTAGAACGAAGAGTTGTTAATAAATGGGTGATAAAATATTATAAGTTTTTAATTTATGGTATGATATTTAGGGTTATTTTTATGTAAAATATTTATAATAATTATATATTTATTATAAAAGAGTTTTCTAAAAAAACTAAGGAAGTGAGAGCTAAGGTAATGATTCTTCATCTCAAAATGTATTCCTTGGGAGATATGTTATGTTAAACATATATCATATTTTATGGTGTCTATAT
The DNA here is from genome assembly GCA_963277665.1 of Viscum album. Classification (NCBI taxonomy): domain Eukaryota; kingdom Viridiplantae; phylum Streptophyta; class Magnoliopsida; order Santalales; family Viscaceae; genus Viscum; species Viscum album. Next base: position 1,757,881,998 of record OY728137.1, read on the forward strand.
AATTCCCAAAAGTTAATTTTTAACATGTACATATTAATATTCATGTTATTTTAAATTTCATCTTATTTTATTTCATTTATCTGGGTTTTAATTTCAAATTTATGAAATAAGTATGGGCTTATTTCACAAGCACATTGTTATTTGAAATTGTTTATATTTTAGTCTCCCTTGAAATAATTATTTTATATTTATAAATTAAACTCAATATAATTTCTTATCCTATATTTATTCCTGGAATTTTCATGTAATAGTGCAATTTTCCATTCAATGATACTTAATATTATTGAGAATGTATTATAAGAAAAGACTACTTCATTTCTCTCATTTGTCAAAAATAAATTCTCTTATATTTAAATGTTTCCTAAAAAAGTTTTCAGATATTATTTTAAAATTATTTAATGAATTTTCCAAGGAATATCAGTATAGGTTAGAATTTATAAAAATTGATTAAAAAGAATCATCCAAATTTTTTTTGAATGAGGTACATTTTTACATATTTAAAAAAAATTAAAAGGAATATTTTTCAACTTATACAATAAGAACGGAATTTCCCACCATCTTGGCCACAAAATATTTTTAATATTCTTTTATATCATTAATAAAAAATTCAATTAAAAATTCCCTTAAATATTTTGGAAATATTATGTATTTCAAATTAAAAAAAAGTATTTTTATCAAGAAATATTATAGTGATATTTTAATGTATTTTCATCTATATCAACATCATTTAATGAATCTTATATTGAGGATATAATCTAATGATAGCTTAAATATTATTTATATAGATGGAATATGATCATTTTTATTGGGTATTAAACATTTATCTAGTTCGACTTAATACTCAGGATGGTTTATGATTTTTTTGTTTATTAGATAATGTATGGCATTTCATATTATTGCTTTTCAGTAATAATGATTACATTTATTATTATTCACACCTTTTTAATGATGAATTCATTGGAAATTTTATGTGATGGGAGGATTTGGAATTACATATCTCTTTGATGCATTTATGGATCTCATGATACAAAATAGATTTGTTTTTGGCCACTACCTTACATAATTCTATATTTTTTTCATGCAATAGGCATTGAAGTTTTTTTAAAGATGTCTTGGAACAATGCATCAGTGGTAATTTTCATATATTTTTAATATTAATTCCATCTTTTTGAAATAATTTTTTGATGTACATGTGATTATTTTAATAAATTTTATACCCATGATTAATTATTTAACTCTAGTTTAATTATTTTAAAATAATTTATTTCCTTATATATTTTTCATTATTTATTAGATTCTATTTTATGCATTTACTTAAAAGGGATATGAGAACTCCCATTTCTTATGTTTCCTGTCCTCAAGAAATAATAAACTATTTTATGATTGATATAAAAGGAAATTATAAATTGAATAATCCAATATTCAAATAAAAAAATATTTATTAATTTATTTGTTCAAATGTATTGTGAAATTTAAGTATTTATATTTTTTTTTCAAGAATAAAAAACTATTTTGTCCATAAGAATGTTATTACTTATATATTGTACTAATATAATAATGAGACCATAGAATCAGGGATAATGTGGTTGGTTTTATTATATAAAATATTATAAATACATTGTATGTCAAGATTATATAGTAAATATAAATTTTGGACCATATATCTAATGTGTCAATGAAAAATGAATCACATCATTTAGTGATTTAGTAGATAAGATATAAACAATGTAAACATTTTATAATAAATATAATAGTAAGAATATAGATAACATTTTTTATTAAATGAAACATAATTTTCTCAAAAATATAAAATATATTTCAAAAAAAATCCTTCTTTATAACCCTCAGGGGGAGATGGTGATGAGAATTAAAATGTATTACTGCATCAAGATGGAAATCTGTATATATCGAATAGGGATCTTATTTTATTCCCTCCAATGGAAATTATATTATAAACTAGTATAATATTATTATAATAAAATTTTAGAACATTAAATATAATAAAATTATTACGATAATAAATTTATAAAATATTTAGTGGAGGTATGAAAAGAAATAAACATGAAATGGACATGTATAGACAATTACCTCTTCTTCGGACACCCTCTTTCGATTAAAAATATAAAATGAGGAATGGTTTATAGTGGAAAAAATGGATTATAAATTTATTATGGGAAATTTGCTTAGATATTTGGATGGGGTTCTGAGATAAAAAAACTCATATTTCTGTCTTTGAAAGGTTTCGATTAAGTCCATATATATATAAAAATAATCATTGAAATATTTATAAAGACTTATTCATTATGGTTGAAAAATAAATTTAAAAATTAAATTTGGTTAAAATACATAAAATATTTATATATATTGAAAATTTAAAATATAATTCCATTCTTGACAGTTTTTTATATGGTTGATATTTATATTTATAAAATTTTATTTATTATTAAATATCCTTAATTCATTTTCTGAACTACTCAAAAACATTTGACATCAAATACATGCATATAATAATATAGTTAGAATTTTCATGTTTTTATAACATTAAAAACATTTATTTTTAAGAATAAAAAACATAAATTATTATAAATTATCTAAAATAGGTCACATTTATTATTTATAAAACTATTTAAAATGACTTTTCACCTGTATACACAAGAACTACACTGATGATACATAAGTATTATGAGTAATTATACCATCCAAAAAAATTTAACATAAATTAATATCAAAAAAATAAATTCATTATATTATAAAAAAAATTTATAATTGTTCATAAAATATTTTTATTCTTATGAAAATTGATTATGTATAATATGAGGAATATAGTTACATTTTTTAGGTATTTTACACATAAAATAATAGAAATGAACAATATCAAAGGAAATTGGTAAAAAATTACTTTTTTTAATATATGGTGAATTTATTTGAATTAAACTCATACAATGAAATAAAATAAACTATTTCCAAAAAATTGGGACCTTATCGCATTTTTTTAAACATGTTTATCTTATTTTCTTGTTTATTAAGGTAATGAAATTTTACCATGGTTACAATATATTTTTACCAAATTAAAATTTTATTTATAATAGAATTTCTTCATTAAATTAATTTTTTTTATAATTTTATAAAATTAATTTTTAATATGTTTTAAAAAGTCCAATTAATATAGTTCACAAAATGCAGTGAAAACAGTTTTCAGAAAAAACCATGTTTTAAATAAGAAAGTTATTTTATAAAAAAATATTCTATAATATAGATTAAAATGGAATTAATTATACTTTGTTAAATAAAATATTAATTGTTTTACATTAAAACTAAATCAAAAAATAAATAATCCTTAGGAAAACATGATTAAAAAACATGTATCAAAAATATTTTCTTGAATTAAAGCGTCACATAGAATTTCAAAATTTAAATCCAAGATATCTATGATGGAAATTATATTTTTAAACAAATTATATAAATACATTCTCTAGAAATAAAATTTCATAAATATGAAATTTATTTTTGTATCATTATAATTTTATAAAAGATATATTATTTGTAAATCGTTATTTTTCACTATTGGACAAAAAAACTATTTTAGAAAAAATAAATAAATCAAATTAATATAATATATAAGTGTTTAAAGAAAGAAATTAAATAATATTTATAGAATATAATTTATAAATTTATCTTTTAAATGATAAAATAAATTATAAACCAAAACATATTTTATTGGAAAATAACCCTTTTAATAATTTTACTTCTCTAATACATAAATGATTTCATTATTAAAATTAATAATTGTATACTTTTTTCAAAGTAATAATAAATAAATTTGTATTATGAGTAAATTTATACATATATTCCATAATATAGTTACTCTTATCCATAACCGACAATCCAACAAATTACATATACTGTTCATATTTAAATAATATGATTTATATAATATATTTTTGTTTGATTAATATTTGTGTTGTGTGTGGTAAAATATATTAATCATAGTAACCACTTATATGTTAATTTCATATTGAAATATCAGGGTGATAGATTTTCTTTATTTTTTAAAAATACAAAATGTGAATCGATTTCTCTCTCTTCTTTTATATTTCTCATTTGGTCATATTCTCACACTAATTTCTCCTTTTTTATAAATATTCCTCTTAATGTTTACTAAATAAAAGCTCAATACCATAAAATTTATTCTATTTGTTTTACTTTTTTAAAAAATTTATTCAATTTTTTATAAAATCATTAAAAAAGGTTATTTATTCTAATTTTTTTCATTCTTTAATGATTATCTAAATGATTTTTCATAAATTTAAATAAACATTTTATATTATAATATTATAATTATTAATTTTTCTCTTTTTTATTAGGGATTTAATTTCATTGTATCAAATTTTTTATTCGTATGGATAATATCTTTTTATAAGTAATAAAAATATTTCATGTAACTAATATTATTTTCATAGTTTATTTATGATATAAAATGTTGGATTTATGATTATTTTTATATTTATGTGGTGAAAATATTAATTTAAATATTTTATTATATTGATTGGAGTAGAATTATATAACCTCCCATGAATTGAGTGAATTTTTATATCTTATTAGATTAAAATGTTTATGGGATATTGAGAGTGAACCTAAACATCATTATTAATGGTTTATTTGAAGTGAAACCAATCCCCTATATTATGATGGTATTTGTGAAAATACTTTAACTATGATATTATATAATTATTTATGAGTCACATTCCTATTATTTCAGAATAATACAATGATACATAAGATGGGGTAAATTGTTTCTTTTCAATATCCTAAACAGCTTCAAAATTTTACAATTTTTTTAAGATTAATGATGATATATAGTGTTATATTTATTAAGTATATTTAGAATAATATTAACATAAAATTAGAAGAAAATAATTTTATAGTGGTTTGGGGAACAATTATCCCCTAGTCCACTATACCAATACTCTCTTTGGGAGCATTGTGATTTTGACTAGACATGTCCCCTTATCATAAGACTATTAAAACTAAATACAAGAATTTTAAACCATTGGAAAATGAAATTTACATGGTATTCTTGTTATTTTACAGGGAAACATAAAACCAAGAATAATCTGAAAATAATATAGTCTACCGGGATTGAGTTCGAGTAGTTGATACTCCAAAAAATCAGCAATGATTGATTTTAATGAATAAATATATTTTTCTTCATATTTATGGTATAAATTGATAGAAAATTCATCTTAAAATTCAATAATAAATATCTCTAGTAAATAACATATTCAAATAGATCCATGTTGCAAAAAATATTCAATAAAATAGTAACATAAAAATATCAGCAAAAAAAATTATTCAACTATTTATGTTGAACAAAATTTAAACAAGTATGTCACCAAAGGGTAGTTTTTTATAATAATAGAAATGTTTGATCTTTTATTTTTTTATCAGTTGTGTATTAAAAAATATATCACAACAATATAGAAACATAAATTACTCTTGCTATTTAGCAAGAGAATCTTTTCTAGTTTTCAGTTGAACCGATCCAAGATAATCTCTAGAAAAAATTTGATCATTTGAATTTAAAAATCAATAATAGAGAGTAAAAAGTCCCCTTTGAAATAATAATGGTATAATACCTTGGATATGAGATTTTGAATCGATCATAAAATAGATTTAGATACAAATTTACATCTGGGAAGACCGTTTCAGATTACACCAAAATATCTAATATTTATAACTCAATCATTGGCTATGTCAAATGATGAGATCCTTCACATTGGATAAAAAAACTAAGGAAGGGTTGGTAATGTTCATTTGTTTAAAAAAATATGATTGATGAAACATACATTTGTTCCTCAAATGTAGTGTTTTTTTCAAACATCAGTTTGTTGATCCATACTTTTCCAATAGTTTAGGGTTAATGATAAATAAGTTTTATTTAAAATATAGGGTTATCAAAGAATACCTTATTCTTACAAACATAGGGTATGAACATTATTTCAAAAATACTTTTAAAAACAACGAAACTACATAGTCAAACAATTTAACCCATAAAAAAGAAAAATTTAGCAATGGATATATTTATAAAAAACATTATGTTTATTTAACTAGTATAAAAAACAGGGTTATTTTGAGAATCAAAACAAATAAAATTCATTGAGTATTTTTGATACAATACATGCCAAAAACACATCCGCCTTTTGATGATCACAAAATATATAGAAAATAAAATGTATAAAATATGGGGCATTTAAACACAAAATAAATTGTACATTTAAAGAAATATAAAAGGAATCATCGTTGACTTATAAATTTTTATTAATAAATTTTATATAGAAATATAAAATAACATAAAATGTTATATTTTTTGGTATTTTTTATATAATAAATATTTAAATTCTAAATTTCATTGATTTAATAATTTTAAAAAATGTTGTGTTTACCAAAATATATCTCCGTTTTGTGATATAAAATTTAATTAATTAAAAATGTATTAAAAAACACATAATATAGCCTATAATTGTGAATACATGTTATAGAATTCCATGAAAAAATAAAAATTTCTATTAAAGTAGATAAAATAAAATATAATAATAAAAAAAATGAAAAAAATTATAAAATTATGAATTTTGTTAAATGATTTTTGAGAATAATGAACATTTGGATTAAAATTATTAAATAGTTGGACTAGAGTATGGTGAAGTTTTTTGTTCATATGAGGTGAAAGATGTTTGAGAATCTCAAATATAATGATGAAAATTCTTTAGAAATTCCATTATTCCATTAAAAAATTCAATAAAATATCAACTGACTATCTCATTAATGTTTTTGAATCCTGGACCATCTAAAAATTGTCAACCAAATTAAATTTAAAAAACTAATGAATATTTTCTTCATATTGTACAAACATTAATACAGTTTCAATTAAAAAATTAGATAATGTATTATAGTAGTATCTCATAATGTTAACTTCTCAGCAAGTTCTATTATATTTAATTAAAAATCATTTATGGAGAACTATATAACTGAATTGAATAAAGTGGATCATTAAAAGAAATCTGAACTAAAGAAATCAATTCAAACCGTCTTATTAAATTTACCGACATTTACTGAGTTTGAGTGAAATATCTGGATTGACTATAGTTACTCCTTAGTTATTCAAATTGACATCCCATGTATTTCTTTAAATAACTAAAATCAATCTTTAAAACTAATTCTAATTTCAGCTTTCCATTTTGTAATATTATATATAATTGATAGGAATAAACATATATTCCTTTAATTGAAATTTCTTTGAGTGTTTTCTATTAATTTTATAAATATTACTATACTTTTATTGGAATTGGTGAGTTTTTAAAATATTCCAAATATGTCATTATAGACTCGAGCTCATTATGAAATAACGAGTTCTCCTCCTTTATCTTACTGAACATGATCACTAACACTTCTATTTTACCATTATGAGAATTAGAATATTACCCTTGTTTATTTATTTATGTTTTTACTATTTCAACAACAACAAAGTACAAACCTTTATTCTCATCACTATAAGAGAATGATTCATTATACCACACTTTTTCCTTCTATGTAGATACAGATGCACCCTTTTCCAATGATTTTACAAAAGACAAGAATGATTGATTGCAAACTAATTTAGTAGTTTCAACTACTAATGTTTGATATTTCTCACATCCTTAACCAGTTTCCCCATCCTTTGTTTTTATCCAAATGTAGATAAATAATAATTCCATATAGGAAGAAGGAATCATTCCCTCTATATAATAAAAATGATTCTCATATCAAAGAATATATCTCATGACATTAGTCAGTAGAAATTAAATTATGTACAAATGAGGGTAAATAATATTCACTAACTCAAAAATTATTGTATTTGTTGCTAATTGAATAAATTGTATTAGTACCATCCGACAAACCTCAATAATATTTATAAGTATCTTTCTATTCCATGTCGATCAAAAAAGAGAAATATTAAAATCATTATATTTATTTTAATAATCTATGATGGGTTAAAGATCAAATTAAAAAATATTGTGGAAAATGAAAAATATTTTCAATTTTTTCTAAAGAAATGAAAGATTCCATATAATTTTCTAGTGAAATGATAACATCCTTCATGTCGCCAAAACTAAAATAAACATATTTATAAATCTTATTTATTTGTCTATCAAACATGAAATCTATATTTTATTCATTGAAAATAAATTATAACCCTTAAAAGGATATATATTAATACAATATAATGTTAATATAATATATCCATTCGAAATCAATAACATTCCCTTGGATATTTTTTTAATGTCCGAAAAGTGTATTGACAATTCAGTTTTCTCAATTCACCATCGTGTATCCTCTTGGTCTTCGACATTGCTGAAAATATAAATGTTTGAGGTAAAATTCTAGGGTTTCGAAGGGAAATATGAGATATATATAATTCTAAAGGGTTCAAATACTAAGGGTAAAATTGAGAGAGTAATTTTTGACAGTTTTTATGTTGTTAGTTTGGTTTCTTGATCCACATATTCAGAGTATTGAATATTTATTTATTTTCTAAACATATTCCAATTAATGAAAATTAAAAAATCCTCTATTTTTTAAAAATGTAGTATATTTTGTTTAATAAAATAAATAAGTCAATTGATACAAATATAAAGAAAAAAATTAATAAAATAATATTTGAATCTAAATATTCCAAAATCCTACAAAATAAATTAAAAACTAGCAGTGGGAAGTGGTTTATTAAAAATATTAACAAGTTGATACTTATCATTTTCAAATTATAAAGATGTTTCCTTTTTCAAAACATGAACTCTTATAAAATTATTTCTCATATTAGTAATATTACTTATTGAATGACTTACATGATTTTTTGAAATATTAATTTTACATGTATTGTCATGTAAAATAAGCGTGTTATTGAAATGAATCTAAATTAATGTAGTGTGTGTTTCATCCAAAACATGTATGTATAAAAACATATAATATATATGTATTTTCTTAACTAATGAAAGAGAAACTATTTTTTTTTTCAAACTACACCATGAAACAAAGGACATCCCAAAAAAGTGGATGGCTCATAATGCATATTTTTTATAGAATATGTAAACTGTAATATCACCATGTAAATATGATATGAAATTTAAATTGAATGTTTCTAGGTAAATTAAATTATGGAAAATATTTTATTTTATATATCTTAAAATATTTTAATAGAACAAGTATGGGATTATTTTTGACTTTTTTGAAACCATACACATAGAAATACACAAAACATATTGTCAAATCAACTAGCAGAATGATATCGTAAACAACCAATCATACATTAATATTACTATTTGTCAACTGGTTTTCAAGCATCATCCAAATACTGTTTATATATCTAAAAAAGAACGTTTAATACACCTTATTGTTTTTGTTCAATTTTTTTCAATAAATCCGAAATAAATTTTCTATTTTGTCAAATATTTACATATTCATTTTAATATATTTTAAAACATAGAAATAAACACTATTATTTTATCATACTCAAATCATATTCATTTTTCATAACATTTCCAAAATCATTACAATGATTCTTCTTTGTTGAAAAAATTAACAACATCTACATAAGTCAATAATAATAGTTTATTATATAATATTGATTTTTAAGAGAGAATGACCAAATAACCCTATAGAAGAACCATTTTCCAATAAAAATGAACATAATATTGCATTCCAAACTCTAGGTGGTTGTTTCAGACCATAAAGACCATTTGAAGGCTTTCAAACAATATTTTATTGATTATGATTTATAAAACATGGTGGATTTTAAATATAAACTTCCTCTATTAAATATCAATTTAAAAAAAGGTGAATCTACATTTATTTTATATAATGTAAAATTAATATGAGATGCATAAGATAAAAGGATCATAATTAATTCTAATCTATAAAAAAAAGGATTCATTATAATATATTCCATATTGTTATTGTTTTATTTATCAACAAATTTTTCATACTTTTTAATAATTAATCCATGATAGTCTTATTCATTTTTAAAAACCCATTTGGTTCATATTACTATATGATTAGATGGCCTATCCACAAATAACAAAATAATGTTTCAACAAATTTGTGTATGTTCGTCTTGCATATCTATTATCCAAAATTCTTCTTCTATATATTCCTCTATAGTATAAGGTTTAAATTGATATAAGAATATAGAAAATTCATCTAAATTTTTTACAATCCATCTCTTTATTACTCTAATTTCTAGAAATCTGATTATAGTTTATAAATGGTGATCCTTTAAGGCTCGACTATATCTGGGTAAGATATTATTAGTTTCATTTGTTTTATGTTCATTTGAACTAGACTAAATTTCATTTAGGTTTTTTTTCAAAATATACTTTGTTAATTCAGGACACATGTTTTCTAATGAATCAGCAAGTTCATATTTTTCATTTTTCCATAGAAAAAAAGGAGAACATTCATAAAACATTGTATAAACTGATTCTTCAATAATACTTGAATTTTATTTAAATACTCTATAATATTTATATGTAGTGGAATATATTAGAAATATTCCATTATAATTCTTTGGATATTATTTACCAATACTTCTATTAGTATTCAAAATATACACCTTGAATCTAAACACAATAAATTACCAAACATTAGGTTTTCTTTTATGTCATAGTTCATATTATTACATTTTATGAAAGGGACTTATTAAAACTCTATTCATGATATGATAAGTCTATTTTTATAGCTTCTTCCATAATTTTGGTAGGAAGACTATAGTAATTTGACATAGTTCTTATCATTTCTTTAATAGGTATGTTTCTTCTTTCTACAAGTCCATTTTTTGAGGTGTTCTTACTGAAGATAAGGGGTATTTAATACCTTAATATGGTAAAAATAAATTAAACTCTTGATTCTAAAATTAACTTCCATTATGAATTCATAATGATATTACTTTAATTATTTTGAATAATTTTTAAAAATATTTCATAAATATAAAAAACCTCACTCTTATGTTTTCGAAAATAATCCCATATACATCTTGAAAATTCATCTACTAAGAAAAAAGAATATGATTTTTTAGATATTATATTAACTATGGAAGTAGAAAAAAAATACATACGGATAATTTATAATGGGTTTCATATAGAAAATATGTTTACATAATTATTAGTTGTCTTGTGTTTCTTTCCAATTTCTCATACATCACAAAATCTATCATTATCAAATTTAAGAAGAGTAAAATATGAAACTAAGTGTTTCTTGGAAATTTTTTATAAGGTTATTAAATTTTATTGTCTAAGACTCTTATTAAATAACCATGATTAATTTTTATTTGAACGTAATCAATTCACTTTTAAGCTTAGAATTAATGTCGAAGGTTTAATCATCTTCAGTTCTTGTTTCTCTAATTTTCTGCAATTTAACTTTAATTAACATATATTTTTTTATTAAAATAATCATAAAATCCATCACCATAGAGTTTATAAATACATATCAAATATTGATTCAACCCTTGAACATATATCAATTTCTTGATTGAAATTTATTTTGGATCTCCAATCAAACCAACTCCAATAATTTTATCTTTATCAATATATATAAAGGTAACTAACCCTCCATCTAGATTCACTAATGTTGAAAAAGTAGAAGTGTCTCCACTTATGTGTCCTAACTATCCACTATCTATATACTATGACCCATATTTTTTCTTATGAAACATTTCTTACAAAGGATTTAAACCAATGTTTTTTTGGTACTCATATTTTCTTTGGTCTATTAATGTTAGCAAGAATGGATCTGGGAACTATATTTTCCTTATTTTTGAAAAGTTAGTTGTATACAGGTAAAAGATATTTATGGAAATAAATTTTATTAAATTTATACGTGTTTAGGGATTTATCAAAAAATTGAAATTTGAGTAATTTTTAAAAATTCCACAATAAAAATAAGTAACTCATCATATGTTATTATTTTTAGAACTATTTAGAAATGAATTTCTATATAATTTAGACTATTAACAATCGATTTGTATTAAATATTATTCCCTTTTAATAGTGTTTTTGATAAGAATATAATTTAAATATTGTTATATTTTTATTAAATATACTAGAATCACTTTTAAATATCTATAATTCATCATGTCATTTATTTATTTGATTTTCATGATCAGAATAGTTTGAAGTGGATTTGTTAATTTTTTATATTAATTATAATTTTTTTAACATAGAATATTTTTCTATTTAAATAGAATTTTTAATACTCATTAGTGATTTATTATCTTCAAAAAAGGTTTAGATATTTCTCAATGAATGTATTAGTAAATAGCTAATTTTTATTAGAAATATTTTATAATGAGAATTAGAAGAATAATAACATTTTAACTCATATTTTTGTCACAAAAATAAATCACATATTCCCTTTTAGATATTCATACTCTTTTTCTAAGTAGATTTTAATGAATTGTTATAGTCTTATGAAACAATCCAATTGTCCTTCATTTTTTTCTTTACTTTTTAACCATAACCTATTCTTATCTAATTTTTCTTTTCCTTATTCTCTATATTTATCTTTTCTTCCATTGACTATTCATAATCAGAACTGATATGTTCACGTTATTTTATATTCATAAAATCATACTTATTTAAATATTATTTCATATTTCATAATGGTATTCTTTAATCCTATATACATATCATAGAATTTAATAAATATTCAGGAAAGTTGAGTCAGATACAGTTTTGAATCTAAATATTTTGATTCATTTGACTATGTAGAATCAATTTTTTCATCACATCTTTCTGAGTAGTAATATTAAGGAAAGTATTTTATATTTTTATCTTTTTATGATCTTCAGTTTCATATTTCTTATCTTCTTCATTTAACATCATGGTCCAATCAATTCTTTCATTTTTAGATCCTTAAGTGTTGTTGATTTTCCAATATTAGTAGATATTATACTAAATGTAGAGTGTTTACTCTCTGTACTCTAAATGCTTTATTTTAATGTGAAAATTATATTCATAAGGAAAATATACCAATGGATATCGCGTTCCATAGTCCATTTATATGGGAAAATATTTAACCATAATACATTTTGAAAGTATCAAATTCCATTTTTTCATTAGTGTATAATAATTTTATAACACTTTTAGTTTCTTTATAAGAAACAAACATAATTTTCTATGTTTCATAGGTTGTATAAAATTGAGTTATTTGATTTAATTTATCTGGAATAATTCTACGCATTATATCATTCATTTCCATAGAATTTATATTATGCTCAAATTATTTTGTAGAATCTTAGGTTTTTGGTTCTTTATGAATTATATAAGGAGTAAAAATATTCATCTATACATTGAATCCAAATTTTTTCAAATAGATAATCATTTGATATTTCGTTCATCCATAATTATCACTATTATATTAAGAATAAATGACCAAAGACATAGCTTCTTTTTAATATTTCATTATATATGACTCTTAATTTGAGATTTATAAATGTTATATTATTTCTACAGAAATTACACTTTTGATACCAAATGTTTGGTTAGAATAATAATAAGATACAAAAGTAAAGGATGGATTTTTTATTTATATCAATGTTTAAAGATTAAATATTTTATATTTTATCAAGATTTATGTAGATATGTAGTTTTATATTCATTAATTATGTTGAGTTGTGGATTAATACTAAAGTAAAACATTAAAATATTTATTGTGTTTTAAATAACAAATATCCCCTAGTCCAATCCACCAATATTCTCTCAGCGAGCCTAGTGATTTTAATTAGATTTGTTTTCTTATCATAATACATTAACATTTAAGTATATATAGTTGAAAAATTGAAAAAGTATTTTAAAAGTCTTTCTAGTTATTTAAAGGTAACTACAATTCCATAGATTACTCCAAGAATATAATACTCCACCATGACTGAGTTAGAGCACCCTGTACTCCATTAAATAAAAAAATATTGATTTCATTAAATAAACAGATTCTACATCGTAATTTTATTATAAAATGAATATAAACATATATTATTTTAAAAATATAAATAGATGGAAGAAAAAAATCATTGAAGAGATACTAGTTTTATTGGATATTCAATAAAGAAAGAAATATAAAAAATAGAATTACGATTAATGAGCTATTTTCTCAACACAAGACTGAAACATGATTGTCTATAAACTATAGTTTTTTAATAGTAGAGTTCTTTGATCATTTATATTTTTAAAAAAAATTTATTTAAAAATATATAACACTTATATAGAAAATGAAAATACACTTATTACTTGTCAATAGAAACTAGGCATCATTTCTGTTGAACTTATCCAAGAATATCTACAGAAAAATTTCAATTATTTGAATTCAAAATTAATTCACATAGATTAATAACATACATTATATATAATAATGATTTAATAAATTGAATATGATCCTTTGTTTTGTTTATAAAATATAGTTAAACCAATGTTTACATCCGTTGATATCACTACAAATACATGGAAAATGTCTTTAATTTAAAACATTTTTATTGACTAAGTCAAATTTAGTGTTCCTACACATGGAAATGAACTCCAAATAATATGGTTGATAATGCATGATTAATTAGAAATGTTTATTTTAAAAATCATACATTTTTCCTTAAATTAATGGTTTCTTCCAAACTCTCGGTTTTTGATACATACTTTTCCAACGTCATAGGTTATATGACCAATATTTTTTATTCTAATAATTTGGTTCGCCAACCACACATTGCACTAATTTATAAGATATGGATAATTTTTCCAGAATACTTTTACACATGTCTATAATACTTAGTGAAATATTATAAACCGTAAATAAGATAAATTTCTCAATGAATATATTCCTAAAAAAAACTTGTTGTAATTCTATTATTATAAAAATAAAGGGTTTTTTGTGAATAAATATAAATATTATTTTTGGAATATTGTTGAGATAATAAATTCCCAGCAATTCGTATTTTATTTCAACAGAGATTATGATTATATTTATGATCACTTACTCTAAATCTATAAATATATTCCATTAATCCGGTTATTTTCCCCATTTACCCGTTTCACATATCTTTTTGTTCTAATGGTGAATCTTGTTTTATTAAATACTATAGTTTACCCCTTATTAGGTTGTTTATATAACACCATTGATTATAAATATATATATATATCCCATGGTTTCTAATGTTGTTATATGGGAATTAGGGAAGCATATTCAAGATATTTAATTGAAGGCCTACAATAAAATTTTGATAATTAATATATTATTTTGATATTTTTCACAAATACATAATATATATATTATTGGAGTGTGATTTTGATTATGGGTTATATCAAATATTGTAAAATATTATGAAATTTACCCATATAATTATTAGGTCATTGAAATGCTTATTTCATTGTAAATCGTTAAAGTATACTACGAGTGGGGTAGAAACAAATGTCTTATGAAGAAGGAATCCTAACAATATGTCTATACTATCAAAGTACTTAAAGCATAAATATATTGTAGGTCTCATATTTTTAGGGTAAAACTATTAAAATATAATGAAACTATTTAAAATTTATTTTAATTTAATATTTCCAAAAATAATCAATGAATGATAAATTAGTCTATATGACTTGAGTATCTCTCATTAAATTGGATATAAGAAAGAATATTTCAATCGGATAACAATACCATTTCTGAATGGAAAGGTAAAACCTTTTTTAATCACATCATTGAGTAAATAATAGTAATTTGTTTAAAAAAATGAATTAATAATATTTTAATCCAAAAATATATTTTATTTTATAATTACAATTAACGAAAAATTATAATAAATTGATAATGATAAATTAAATAATTTCATCATATATATTTAATATTTATGAACATAATTAATAAAATATTTTAAAAGAAGGAATAAATATATATCTTCAACGAGGATGTTTAATAAATAAATCAAGGTGAAAATATAAAGTGGGTTAAAATATATATCCCCCAAACAATAATAAAACATTATACAAAATATTTATCATAGGTGAAAGAGTTTCTAAAATTATTATTGTATGTATAGTAAAAAAATTGTTCTATAAGATTCAAAAGAAACTAAAATTATTTTTTTATATATGTATTTATATTTTAATCAATGAAAGGAATATATAATTCTTGAATGAAGTTAGTATTTATTATATATTCATAATTTTTAAAACATATACTTCCATGTTCTATAATTTAAACCATTTTATGTAATTAGAGGTTGAAAGGAATTTATTGATAAAATAATAAATTTTGATTTCTAAAAAAAAGTTTCTAATTATTATATATTTATTCAAGAGAGAATAAGTGATGGTATAAAAAATATCCAGAAGAAAATAAATTAATGGGAGCTAGAGAAAAGAGTAAAGAAATAGAAAACTTCCCTAAAAAGAACAATATGAAGTATCCTAAAACTTGTTATGGTATTCTATATCATCAACACTAGATAGATCTAAAATATCCTAATATAATATTATATAATGACGAAGTTTATTGGTTATTGAATTATCTCACTAAATATGAGACTCCTATATCTCTCAATTTATAATATGTGATGTATTATAATTTATCGGCATTACTATTGATGAGGTTTCGTTCTTGTATTAGTATCTATCTACACAATGAAATTTTTAGTGGAGATTTTAGCAATGACTTCCTCAAAGTGTGTGCCTTTTAAATTATAAAAGACTATAGGGTGTATCAAGGATGTTTATTTATTGTGATTCTATCTATAAATCCTGGCCAATAGGATAATCATTCCCAATCTCAGAATCCATGGAATCATTTATATCTTACTCCATAATAATAAATTGGGAGTCATTATGTCTCTCTTTTATGCTGATAAAATGGATTACATTTGCATGTTGACTATATTACCCATTTTATTTAATATTTTTTTTATAAATCCTTACATATGTTATGAAATAGGTTCATTGTATCCTCACATATTTAGTTGGTCATACCTTGGGTAAATATATTAGTTGGAAACTATGCAAGGTGTTTCATGTTCTGTATGGTCCAAAGGTGGACTAGTATGGTTCTAGTTAATATAAGTATAAGTTGGATGAAAATGTGTAATATGCCTAAATATTTATTATTTAAAGGGTGGTGTCAACCTCAATGGTTTAAGGAGGTTTAGGGATTGGGTTTGGTGAAAAATGGGGGTAAAATATATAGGATCTACGTTATTAAAAAAATTCTTGCTTAGGTTCCCATGATGTAACCATATGTATCCTCAATAAAATAATACTTCCTGGTTTAAGGGATGTAAGTATGTGTATTTTTAATTCGTATGGGTTGGTATATATTGTAATTTTTATTCTATATGTGGATTTTGTATGCAAGTATCCCTTATTGGTTGCTTTTGACCCTTTACTGATTGTGAACTCCTCATATTATGAATACATATTCCACTCCTTTTTGAGTAGTCATATCCTAATAATAAATGTTAAAAAAATATATAGAATATTAACTACATTAGTAAGTGGATAATTATTTTTGAAATCACTAAATATTTTTACAAGGAATGATTTAAAATTATAAATCCTTATTATCATTATCTTTTCATTTTAAATATTTCATAGTAGTTGATGAATTTTATGTCATTTTTCATGGATTTCCTTGACAGTATTGAATAATGAATACACATAATGAGTTTACTCAAACATCCATAGTTACCTAAAATATCTATCCACAATTATTTTATTTCCATATAAGGGATACATAGTATTGAAATATTTTTTTGGGTGCTCTTTTCCATTTCTAGATCATGTTTAATAGTGGGGATGAAGGCTTATGCCATCATCATTTAGAATCCCAAATTACTCCATGTGTCGATCATTGACATATATTTTGACCATATCTTAAGGAATTTATTAACGTACACATCCAATCCCATTCCAAAATAAACCAAATATATATTCTAGTATTTGTTCCCAAGGTGTAATTGGGAGTCACCATAATCATTCTCAAATATTGATATAAATTACAACTATTTAATTAATGATTCCCCCAACACTATTAAAAATCACCAAATGTTAATTTCCATTGAATCCCTTTTGATTGAGTCCATCTATATCTGTTTGAGCCATGTTATATATATCAATAATGAAACTACCAATCATCATTTTATGTGCAATTTTTCTAATTTTTCCTAGTTGATGTAGTTTTTAATCCAAAGGTATAGAGAGTTGTTTTAACATGTATTCCACAATTGAGGATTATGTTTGGATATATCTAAAGACCCGTAAATTCCATTTATTTTTTTTAATTATATGGGAATTTTTCGAGACTGCGAAATACGACAGCGCGCGTTTCTGAGGCCCAGAGTACCCTTAATGGCCTGTCAAAGTTTTGTTAGGCTTTAATTAGTGCACGTAAGTAGTTTTCCTGAAAAAGTGGAATAATTCTTAAATGGTTACTCGGATCAGAAATGTGACGACAGTGTTTCACTTAGGATGACGAGTTTACCCTAGGTGTGACTTCAGTTAGTCGGTGGGGGCAACCTGTGAGAAAACCCAAAAATGGCATAACCATATATAAAATAATAAAATAAATTATGTTATTTTTTGAATACTTATAAATCACAAACGGTAGCTCAGATTTAGAATCTGAGACCATTGTTGAACTCATGAGGGAATGCTTTATTTATGCAGAAACTAACTTTGGCCGACACGGGCCACCAGTGAATGTTATTTTTTGTCTGTAAATAAAATAATTAAGTGACAATTATTTTATTTTAAAATATATAACTTTTAAACTGTAAATTGGATTAGATATCTGGGAGTACCATTGGGTTCGTTGGGGCGTGTTTCACATGGGCAGAGCCTAACCTCGACCAGCACATATTGAGGGTGACTGTTGATAATTTTCCAAACTTTTTTTCAAGTACTTTCAGTAAACGCGCAAGCGGAATTTTGTATCTTTCGAACTGGTGCTCAGAATTAAAATATGAGGATACCGTTGAACACGTAGCACCGGTATTCGCTTAAGGAGACCTTAACATCGACCGACGTAGGTCGAGGGTAGAAGTTAGCTTATTATATAATCAAGAAATAATAATATAAAAAAATATTTATAACATTTTTTTTATAACCTCCCACATTTGGATGTTGAGAAGTGGGGATCACCAGACCCAAACCTCCCATGAGAGGTTATGGTGGTGGGGACCAACCGAACTAACCTCCCATGACAGGTTATGATGGTGGGGAACACCCTAGGCTTGAAACCTCTTGAACTCTCCTCAAAAGTGTGAGAAAACTCTTAGACTCCCTCCAACCATAATTGTGCCAACCCAAAAAATAATTAATTATGCCAACCTATGTAATTAATGATCCCTATTTTAAATTATTCCAACATATTATATAATGTAGGAAAATTCAATTTTAGTGGAATTGGGGGAAACTCTTTGAAAAAGGGAGACACTTGGGGCCTTGGGAGAATGCTCTCCAATAAAGAATACCAATGAAGAAAGCCAACGAATAAAGCCATTGAAGAACATTATTCAAAAATCAAGGAAGAGGAAAACTTACGAGCCCATCATCAAAGCATTTTTTTAGAAGCCATGATCGTTGGCACCCCCTTCGTCGTCTTCCACTTATTTCTCATGACCTCCATCGACGAATAAAATGAGGTTTCAGGTTATTATTGAATTCATGAATTCTCTTGATTAATTTCCTTGTTCTTTGAAATCATGGCCAATGTGGATCAACCAAAATGAGTTGATCCAAGATTCAAATGAAATTGCAGTGTTTTTCTTCATGACTCTTTTTTTCTGTTGAGAAGCTTTCTACCACTCTAAAGTGGAGGGTGTGGGCCAATCAAACATGGCCCAAACCCTCCGCCGTTCTGCTTCTTTGGTGTGTTCATCACAGTGGATGTATAAGGCCCCAGCCTTAAACCTTACTTAATCTTGAGTTATTACAAGATTACACATTGAGGATCTTTTCAGGTTTAGAGTTATAGAGAATTAGATCATCAAACATGCATTACATTACACATTTAAACAAAGTGGTTACATAAAAGATAGTATTCATTCTTCCCATAAACAGAAAAATATTTAAAATAAAACATGGATTCTTTCTTGACACATCCTTGACACTATCATCACATCATGTACCTTTCCCTTGACCTGTGAAAAACATTTCAAAAACTTGGGATGAGCATAAAAAGCTCAGTAAGGGTTATAAAAATATGGAAAGGAAACATGAGTTCATATATACATAAGAATGAAATCATACTTTACCCATAAAACATAGGCACTTTAACATACCTCATAAAATCATGAATAAATCATAGAAATCATAAGACATAAAAGGTAACTTGAGGCATTCATAGCATTCTTACGTAGGGAGTAACCCTCTTGGTTACGTTTGGAATACCCACCATAGTATATTCCCTAAATCTATTCGGAGAAACCTTAACATTTCACTCCTTCGTGTTATCCAATGAATTGGAGAGCTATATCAGGCTCACCAGCCCTTAGTTTATCATGGAACCACCCGTCTTCATAACAATGCCCAAGAACCATAACATAATCTTATAACATAAAACATGCATAAAGGAAACATAACATTTCCACCTTTCAATAACAAGATATCAATAAAACACATTAATAGAAAAACTTTATGAAAACCATTTTCAATACCAAAATAAAAGAAAAGTAAAACATGGTATTTATTTTTCTTTTAAAAAGAAGGTATGGCTTGTAGAAGAAGCCGAAACTCAAATAATGGTCACGGAGGCGGAGAAGTCGTTGTCGCCGCATACGTACGACAAAAACATTCCCTTTTGTCATTTAGTAAAACGCTTCTTATAAAAAAGATTCCTTTTTGGATAAACTTAAAAGTCAAAGGGGTTTATACACCGTATAAAAGAAGGTTGTGTATAAAACAAAATATGCCTCAATGAATGGAGATTGGGACGAAGTCCCTTACAAAGACGGTATCCTTGGTTTAAGGATAAATCAATTACATAATTATGTGTGACAAACGAATATACAAAATATAAGTGGATATTAAGTATAAAATAATCAAAGTTCATTAACACATATTCAAAGGATGACATATTCAATAACTACATGTTGAACCCAATGAAATCGAAATTGGTTTAAGAAGTTCCCCTGACAGCCTAACGACGTCACATCAAAATGAGTTGATGAGAGATGAAAAAAGGGTATATCATCACTTGGACATAAAATTTACATCAATAAGGATATATGAGAACATATCCCAACATAACAATATGTCAATTAAAAGACCCAACAAAATAAGTCTTTTAAAAAGAGGAGGGTGAAAGGTTCCCTTACCGACATGCGTATCTTTCGAAACGTACACCTTGTGAAAGAAGGAAAATACAACATTGATGTAAATACTCATAGAAGAAATTATATTACACAGTGTGTAATATAATGGGCAGTACATAAACCACTCAAAGGAAATTTTGGAAAATGTAGCATAAA
Organism: Viscum album; assembly: GCA_963277665.1. NCBI lineage: Eukaryota > Viridiplantae > Streptophyta > Magnoliopsida > Santalales > Viscaceae > Viscum > Viscum album. The sequence continues at coordinate 1,757,903,515 of OY728137.1, forward strand.
TCTCACGGGAAGAAAAGTGAGATGAAAAATCCCTTACGAAAACTTGGCAGCCTAACGGTGCCACATAAAACTTAAAAAAATGGGTTGATGAGATCAAATAGGGTATCTCATCATATTAACATAATGTTTATATAAAGAGGAATATAAATTAACATCCCCCAACATAACAAAGAGGAGCGTAAAAGAAATGACATAAAGGAGAGTACTTAAAAAGAAAGAGAGAGGTTAGATCTTTTACGAAAATTCGGCAGCCTAACGGCGCCACTCAAAACATCCAAAATGGATTGATGAGAGAGAATAGGGTCTCTCGTCACATGAACATAAAAATTATAGTAACATTAATATAAAATAACATCCCAATAACAAGAAATATGATCTTTAAAAGGAATGGAAAAAAAACTGTACTTAAAAAGAAAGAGTGGAGTAGGATCCCTTACCTCAAGTCCAACTTGTCTTGTTCGTTTCTTTATATTACTGAATAATAAACTTCGGTCAATTATTAATTTCCTAAGTAACTCCTTTAGATATTATTATTCAGTTCATATCACATATTATAATGTTATAATAATTTTTTAATAATGTTAGTTCATATCAGACGTTTTTGCCGATTTTGGTACATGAGTCAAAAATGAACTTGTTTGAAAAAAGATTGCCCATGTAGTTATAAGTAAATAATTTACAGAATAGTATTAATGATTAAAATATCACATATATCCAGTAAATATTCATTTTATACTATTCCATATCATTTGGAGATAAAAAACGAAAAGCACCGTTCATGGAGACGGTAGGCCGTACGTACGCATGAACGCTACTTTCATTTTTTTGTCATATTAATGGAATTAAAACAAAATGAGATATATATATATATATGTTATAATTCCATAATTATATCCATTATTTAGATGTAATATATTACATATATATCCATTATATATATGTACTTATAATATTACATAACATTTTGAGATAAGAAATGAAATGTACCGTTCATGGAAACGGTAATCCGTACGTACGCATGAACGCTACTTCCATTTCTATTTCATATTTAATGGAATTATAACATAATGATAAATAATAGTATTTTAAATCCAGTATGTTATCATATATAATATCATTAAATATATCCTTTATACATACCACATATGGTATTAACGAATAAAATCACTTTGAGGGGGCAGTAGTCCGCACTTACTCAAATGAAGATATCGCGTTTACCCATAATGGAAACCATAAAGGTACTCCATAAATGAAAAATACAGAAGCTTAAGTAAAACATAAACATATTATATATCATATATAAATATATTTTCATCTTAATGGCCACCTTTGAATCTGTTAGAGGAATGTTGAACAATCATCGTTTCGGGAGGTAGAAATTCTCCATCCACAGAAACAGTATGTTCTTTAACCATTAGATGTAGGTGTGTGTAAGTGTAGCTCTAATTTATCTTATAACAACATAATAGTATATTTGAGAAAGTTTATTTGTTACAAAATAAATGAATAAAAAGAGTTTAGGTGGTTGGAGAAGCAAAATAAAACAAAAGGACACAAGTGAAGACATTACCTTAAAATCGGGTAACTCCCCTTGGTTTGAGCACAAAGGCTTCCTTACGAAAATTTCTGCCCAAAGTGAGGCTTAAAGGAGTAATAGTGGGAAGTGGAGAGACAAAATGGGCAGGGTTTGGCCAAGCCAAAGGCTTTGGGAGTGTGGGTAAGGAGGTAGAGGTGGGGGCCTTTTATAAGAGGAGAGGAGGGGCACTCTTGTAAAGTTTCAAAATGTTACTTTATTTTCAAAAGGGTTTCGGATTTTAAAGGTCCCATGTAACGCCCCGACCCCAGCTACCCAGAGTCGGTGCATTACTTCGTAACATTGGCATTATCACAACAAAGATCAAATCTCGAAAGACCGATTGGTTTAGTAGCCTTGGAAACACTAGATATATTCATAAGGTTTACATTACATCATTAAACGAAAAACTACTACAACAACATATGGTCTCCATAATCCACACTCATATCCCCACATAATATCCCTGCAGGTCATTCATAATTTACTTCTTCACTTCCTGGGAAAAATAAAACATAGAAAAGGGGTGAGCTCAAATGCCCAGTAAGGATAACAATATAGCGGAAACTTTCATAAATAAGAATAAACATTTAAGGCAATGTATAACTAAAACAAAAGCCTTTAAAACTTCAACTTTCAACATAGTATGGCATAAATAAAATGAAATAATGCCATTTACTTATTCACATGGTTATTCTACTAATCGAAAAATCACATGAAAAATCAATAACCACTTTCATAATGATGGAATGCATAATGCCAGACTATCATAACCACATAGCCAAGGCCTCGTGCCAAGACTACAAATAAGATTTTGTCAAGGCCTTGTGCCAAGACACTAGTTTGTCTCATGAGACCTACCGATGCATCAAGGAGCTATAGCGGGCTCCACCCGTCACATATTAAGTCCAATGCATTCCCATATGAAAAGGTTTAAATATATCATAAACATTCATATTAAAACTAGCATACGAAATGTCAATACTTTCACCATAAACTATGAATGGTATAAAAATAGCACATCCACAGTCAAACATATCACAAAACCTTCAATACAATATAGAGGTTTTGTATCATAAAAAATCAACTTCAAATAATCTTAAAATCCATCAAAGGATGTTGACATAGATGAAATCAAAATTCTTTTTAAAGAAATATCTCCTTTTATTTTGAAATCATTTAAGATCCATATAAAATAAAACATTTTCATTGAAAATAATCTTATAAGCTTGTAAGGGAAGCTTTGAAGATTTTATAACGGCGGAAAATAGCCGCACCCGCCGTATAAGTTAAAAAAACATTCTTACCCTAATTCTGTTGAAAAGGTAAAAAGGGACCTTGTTTTGAAAACGACGGAAATATTCCTTTATAAACCACTTATAAAAGTCAAAAAGGGTATAAATGACATTAACTCATATTCTAGTAAATAGGAAAAATGTTTTGAAATACATTTTTAAGAAACATGGATGTGGATGATAAAGAGATCCCAGTAGATTATTATATATAAACAACCTCGGATAATGAAGAGATTGTGAAATAACCCTTACCAATTTGGTAACATATGAAACATACAACCCATGAATGAGGTATCATACAATGAATATGTAAATACACATAAATTAGAGTGTATTACACAAGGAATATAATTATGGGCAGTACATACACCACACAAAAGGTGATGGTGGTAATATGGAATGAATCTCATGGAAATAAGGAGTGAGATGAAAACCCCTTACCTTGTACTTTTCCTTGGTTGGGGTAGGTTAACCTCCTGTATAATTGTGAAATAGTTTTTATTAAATTATACAAAAATCATATATATTAATATGATATCATATATGATCTTTTAACATTGATTTGTTAATAATATCTTAGAATTATCGTCGTTTCGGGTGTTAACTTACTCATTTTCTTTTATATGTTTTGTTACATAAGCCATGTTTGTTGTATCTTATTCATATCCAGAATGATATCAAGTCCTTAAACATCATTTTTAAATCATCAAATGATAATTATACTTGAATGGATACGATGGAGAATGAATCTCATCGCGTTCGTGGAGACGGTAGTCCGTACGTACGCACGAGCGATAATATCATTCTTTTGATATTAAAATAATATATAAATGGATTGTATATAATATATACAGAATCATTAACATGTTGTATTTATTATTTACATGAGTTACACATCATTATTATACCCATCCAAATAATATTATATTGAATAACAATTACACCACGACGTGGAGACGGTAAGCCGTACGTACGCACGTATGGTGACATGTTATTCAAAGGGTGGATAGAATACTGAATATAGTTGTACCATATTTATAATAACATCACAGTATATATATGATACTGGATTTATTATTTTAGAATGGTAAGAACAAAGGAAGAAGAAGTGGAAGAAGAAATGAACTTAGAAAAGGGTGGTGAAATCATTACCTCTTCTTCGGGTTCTTCCTTTTGATTTGATCAAAAGGACTCCTTAGGTTGGCTTTATGATCAAAATAAGGCCCCTAGGTTGTAGTTAGGGAAGTTGGGAGAGTATTTGGGCAGAGTTTGGCCGAACAAAAAGGCTTTGATGGTGTGAAGAAATGAGAACGAGGAGTGCCCTTTTATAAGAGGGGTGAGGGGCACCTTTGGAAAAGCTAGAAATATTAATTTATAATAAATTCATATTCAGTTTCTAATGGCTCCAAAGTTGATTATTCAAAGGTTAAGGTGGGGATAGGTCGAAAACCACTCAACCAATAGAATTTAGACAGGTTTGGGTACTTATATTAACCTTATCATTAAGTATTAACTCTAAGTTAATTAGTTTCACTTTTACAATGTCTCTTTTTATTTTTATATAATATGGTTAATAAACTTACTATATACATCCAAGAGACCCCCAAGTGGTCCATTAATGATGAAACTATCATTATATAAGTCTCTTGGCCGAACCTTAGATTTTTAGGAATTTAATATCAATTAATAATATAATATTTGTTTTAAGAACTCTTTTATGTCAATTTTGACACTATTCAATAGTTGATTTTTGTGAAACTCATAACAGATTGATTACTTCTAAAAAAGTCAATTAAATCAATCCTAATATATCATATTATCCTAGAAAATTAGTTTAATTCATTAAAAGTTTCATATTATATTTTTTTGGGTATTTATAATAACAATTATTTTAATTTTTCACTATTATAGTAATTACTGCATCATCATTGTGTCATAAATAAAATAAATTATTTAATGTCTAAAAATTATAAATAAAATATCATTATGTTGGAAATCTTTTTAGATTTCTAATGAATATTTATAATCTAAAATCAAACTTATATAACCATATGTAACAATTGTTTTTCTAAAAGATATATGCTTGTGTCATTTTTGTATTCATTTTGACTTAATTAAAATAAAGTGTCATTATCACTTACAAGTGGATCCATGGGGTCCCAAAATTGACACAAAGATGCCCATGGTCGACCATTTATCAACCAATAGGGTTAAGACACGTTTTAGGGTAATTTAGTATTATTATAATATTATTTTTTAACCCTTATTTACCGGATTTACCCTTAACCATGGTAAATAAAATATTTACCGTAGTAATTATTCAAAATGTCTAAAAATAAAAGTTACCTGTTTACACAAATTGAACATCCTGATTCCAAATATGGAATCCATTTTCCTAAATTCAAAACACAGAAGTGGCAGAAATTAATTTAAAAGTAATTCCCGCTGTCAAAACAAAAAGCGTGTTTTTAAGAGATAATAACTATCAAAAGATTGACACTTGTTTATGTTCGGTTTAATTGTAAAATTATGTCTAATGACCAACATTATATTAAATTGTAAAAATATATTCTAAATATACTTTGAAACCACTCAAATTCATAATTTATCACTATTAATTATTTTGATTAAAAAAGTTGTTTTTAATTAAAATTTAGTAATTTTCACTATTCATCAAAATCTGAAAGTTATCCGAAAAGTACCAAAATTTCACCTTAGGCTAAATTCGATAATCCGAATCCAAAAATGAAGTCCATTTCAAAATATAAAATATATATAATTTCAAAATTTAGGTATTACTATTCATAACGGCTAGTTTGATCGGTTGTGGTGTGTGTTAAAACTCGATGTTGCGTACAGCACACGCTACTGTTTTATTCAAAGGAAAGCGTACCGTGGAAGCTTGGGATGTTTCATTTTAAATTTTTTGATGTCTCCATTTAGTCAAAAAGTTTAAAATATTGTATTCAAAAAGGTTTCACTATCAAAAGTTGATAAATGTGCAATACTGAAAATGAATCTGTTCTTGCATTATGACTAAGAAACTCATAATATGGATTCTAAAATTATAAGGATTATATAAACATTAAAATTTATCTAATACTATTCATAACCTCTTTTGAACGGATTGTTTGGTAAGTCATGGTGTGATTGAACTTGGTGTTGCGTGTAGTGAAAGTTATTGAATTATTTTAAAGAAATAACACACTATAAAATCTTGGGGTGTTACATTCTCCCCTCCTTCAATAAATTGCGTCCTCGCAATTTGAAATTGTTCTTCGAAAATAAAAGGTTGAAAATAGATAATATATTTGTGGGAAAACCCACATCAGAAATTGGGTTACGAAAATTTAGTCTTAATATGAGGAAAAGAGAAATGAAAGGGTCACCACCAAATTATGATCTTGATTAGGAGAACATTGGTGGCAATTAGAGACATATAATCGGAGGAAAAATGTAAATATTTATAGGTAGTGATTGAGGTCATCAATCATAAACAAGTATAAAATTGAGGTCCTTAAACTCATCAATCTATGATGATTTGAAGTACCATCGGTTCAACAAAATATAGGGTATTGGGATAACACATTTTTGACGTTTCAAAATATCTTAGTTGAAATCCCACATCGAAAAATGAATTAACGAGGCCTCTATTTAAAATAAAGAGTGGAAAGTATGAAGATTACCGGAAATAACACATACTAGGGTTCCATGTAGGAAAATATGGATATGGAAGAGAAATCTAACCATCAATTATCTGATGGAGAGTGGTAGAGAACATGTCTATGAAAAGACCAACAATCCCAAAGCCATAAATTTGTGATGATTTAAGGTACCATCTAGGACAACATTTTTGTTCTAAGTTTCTATTATTAATGTTGAGGAATTTATTTATGAGATTGGATAAGATCATAAGGAGATATACTTACTTTATAATTAGAGTTTTGTCCATTAATAAATTTCTACCATAAACTCATCTTTCACTCGAAAAAAAAAATTATATTTATACTATTCGTACAGGGTTCCAAAATAAACGAATTTATAATTCATCTACCAGATCTTTAAAAAAACTAAATTATTTAATCCAGGACATCTCTTGGGCCAGTGGTATGTGATACACCCTTGTCGGCCTTCGGTTGCAGGTTCAAGTCTCGCAGCCTTGCCGGACGCGACGGGTTGTCGCCCGACCTCCGGGTTGTTTTTTTTATGGAAATCCAAAATAATCCAAACTAGAACTATCCAAAATACTTCTATCCAAACTCGCAGTCCAACATTTATAAGGAAGGTAAACATAATATAGATCCTTTTTACCCCGTAATAGCATATGAATACCTTCATCATGTACTACCATATTCCTTATTTATTACATTCATGTTCCCTTATTTCATATAAGATGCTGGATATACTTCATTAATCCAAAAATGTTTTAAACCCCAACAATGATGGAATATACAAATCATTAATCAGCTTCAGGGTAGTCAATAATATCCAATATAATTTATCCAAATCAATCATGTATTATTCTAAAATCACCACCTCGGTATCTGAACCATATTATGGTTTATCTTTCTCTCAACCATATATTTTCCAAACATTTAACCTGCTACTGAGTCACTTTTCTTTGTTCCACACCATCTCAAGTCCTTAATGAAATAGTACTGCAGTACAATCCTTATATACTCCATAATTATTATAAAAAATACATTGTTGATACAACACTCAATTGACATAATCATCATAAGAACTCTAATCACTTCTCTTCATCTGTGGTAGTATCATAACTTGATTATTATCCAATAACATCATTTGTGGAATAGTTTGATGACTGGGACATAGGTTCGCGTAGTGTCCAAACTCCTTGCAAATGAAGAATTGTACATTTAAAACAATTTTCTTACCCTTGCAGTCACGTACTTTGTGCCCTTTTCCTCCACACTTATAATAAACTCCCATTCCTTTCATGCAAGTTCCAGGGTGTTTCTTTCCACAAGTACCACATATGGGAAAATTCTTCTTTTCCCTTTTCCCTTTATCCATCTTTCTCTCTTCCATCCTTTTCTTCTCTTGATTCCCTTCAAAGCCATAGGACTCAGTAAACTCTTTACTTATCTTATCAACACATGATATTATTTCTTCTTATGATGATAATACATGGGAGACTATTTCTCTTATAAATTCTAGCTTAAAACCATGAAAGATATGATCCTTCCTTCTCTTTGAATCATGTGTATTTCTGGAGTTCTCATTCCTTCTACTGGGCACCATTTCTAAACAATGGCATACACTAGATCAATTTATGAATCAAAATACATAATCCCATACTTATAAAACACTTAACATAAATTGAACTATTTATGGATATAATCCATAATCATAAGAATTTTTTCTTTGAGGATGTATATACTCATAATCCCTTCAAAATGATTTGTAAAGAAAATGAGAGTTATCCTAAGAATATCCCCCGGGAGTGTCGTAACCAAGAGTGCAGCAAGGCCCATTGTCGTGCACCAGTTCCCGTTCGAGTCTAGCTCAAAGCGGTGTTTTCGGGTTTTACCCCTAGGTACATCTGTGCCAGAGCCGCCTCTACCTGCTCGTATCCAGACATGGATGTATTGCTCGGAAAACTCACAAAATCTCTACAATACCAAAATTCTAGGAAGTTCTTCTATACTAATCCTCAATGTTCATCTTAGGTCTACGTGCTCTAATCAGAGTTTATCTAAATCTAACTTCCAAGGTTTGTACTAAACTTCCTCTGATACCAACTGTAACGCCCCGACCCCAGCTACCCAGAGTCGGTGCATTACTTCGTAACATTGGCATTATCACAAGAAAGATCAAATCTCGAAAGACCGATTGGTTTAGTAGCCTTGGAAACACTAGATATATTCATAAGGTTTACATTACATCATTAAACGAAAAACTACTACAACAACATATGGTCTCCATAATCCACACTCATATCCCCACATAATATCCCTGCAGGTCATTCATAATTTACTTCTTCACTTCCTGGGAAAAATAAAACATAGAAAAGGGGTGAGCTCAAATGCCCAGTAAGGATAACAATATAGCGGAAACTTTCATAAATATGAATAAACATTTAAGGCAATGTATAACTAAAACAAAAGCCTTTAAAACTTGAACTTTCAACATAGTATGGCATAAATAAAATGAAATAATGCCATTTACTTATTCACATGGTTATTCTACTAATCGAATAATCACATGAAAAATCAATAACCACTTTCATAATGATGGAATGTATAATGCCAGACTATCATAACCACATAGCCAAGGCCTCGTGCCAAGACTACAAATAAGATTTTGTCAAGGCCTTGTGCCAAGACACTAGTTTGTCTCATGAGACCTACCGATGCATCGAGGAGCTATAGCGGGCTCCACCCGTCACATATTAAGTCCAATGCATTCCCATATGAAAAGGTTTAAATATAACATAAACATTCGTATTAAAACTAGCATACGAAATGTCAATACTTTCACCATAAACTATGAATGGTATAAAAATATTACATCCACAGTCAAACATATCACAAAACCTTCAATACAATATAGAGGTTTTGTATCATAATAAATCAACTTCAAATAATCTTAAAATCCATCAAAGGATGTTGACATAGATGAAATCAAAATTCTTTTTAAAGAAATATCTCCTTTTATTTTTAAATCATTTAAGATCCATATAAAACAAAACATTTTCATTGAAAATAATCTTATAAGCTTGTAAGGGAAGCTTTGAAGATTTTATAATGGCGGAAAATAGCCGCACCCGCTGTATAAGTTAAAAAAAACATTCTTACCTTAATTCTGTTGAAAAGGTAAAAAGGGACCTTGTTTTGAAAACAACGGAAAGATTCCTTTATAAACCACTTATAAAAGTCAAAAAGGGTATAAATGACATTAACTCATATTCTAGTAAATAGTAAAAATGTTTTGAAATACATTTTTAAGAAACATGGATGTGGATGATAAAGAGATCCCAGTAGATTATTACATATAAACAACCTCGGATAATGAAGAGATTGTGAAATAACCCTTACCAATTTGGTAACATATGAAACATATAACCCATGAATGAGGTATCATACAATGAATATGTAAATACACATAAATTAGAGTGTATTACACAAGGAATATAATTATGGGCAGTACATACACCACACAAAAGGTGATGGTGGCAATATGGCATGAATCTCACGGAAATAAGGAGTGAGATGAAAACCCCTTACCTTGTACTTTTCCTTGGTTGGGGTAGGTTAACCTCCTGTATAATGGTGAAATAGTTGTTATTAAATTATACAAGAATCATATATATTAATATGATATCATATATGATCTTTTAACATTGATTTGTTAATAATATCTTAGAATTATCGTCGTTTCGGGTGTTAACTTACTCATTTTCTTTTATAAGTTTTGTTACATAAGCCATGTTTGTTGTATCTTATTCATATCCAGAATGATATCAAGTCCTTAAACATCATTTTTAAATCATCAAATGATAATTATACTTGAATGGAAACGATGGAGAATGAATCTCATCGCGTTCGTGGAGACGGTAGTCCGTACGTACGCACGAGCGATAATATCATTCTTTTGATATTAAAATAATATATAAATGGATTTTATATAATATATAAAGAATCATTAACATGTTGTATTTATTATTTACATGAGTTACACATCATTATTATACCCATCCAAATAATATTATATTGAATAACAATTACACCACGACGTGGAGACGGTAAGCCGTACGTACGCACGTATGGTGACATGTTATTCAAAGGGTGGATAGAATACTGAATATAGTTGTACCATATTGATAATAACATCACAGTATATATATGATACTGGATTTATTATTTTAGAATGGTAACAACAAAGGAAGAAGAAGTGGAAGAAGAAATGAACTTAGAAAAGGGTGGTGAAATCATTACCTCTTCTTCGGGTTCTTCCTTTTGATTTGATCAAAAGGACTCCTTAGGTTGGCTTTATGATCAAAATAAGGCCCCTATGTTGTAGTTAGGGAAGTTGGGAGAGTATTTGGGCAGAGTTTGGCCGAACAAAAAGGCTTTGATGGTGTGAAGAAATGAGAAGGAGGAGTGCCCTTTTATAAGAGGGGTGAGGGGCACCTTTGGAAAATCTAGAAATATTAATTTATAATAAATTCATATTCGGTTTCTAATGGCTCCAAAGTTGATTATTCAAAGGTTAAGGTGGGGATAGGTCGAAAACCACTCAACCAATAGAATTTAGACAGGTTTGGGTACTTATATTAACCTTATCTTTAAGTATTAACTCTAAGTTAATTAGTTTCACTTTTACAATGTCTCTTTTTATTTTTATATAATATGGTTAATAAACTTACTATATACATCCAAGAGACCCTCAAGTGGTCCATTAATGATGAACCTATCATGATATAAGTCTCTTGGCCGAACCTTAGATTTTTAGGAATTTAATATCAATTAATAATATAATATTTGTTTTAAGAACTCTTTTATGTCAATTTTGACACTATTCAATAGTTGATTTTTGTGAAACTCATAACAGATTGATTACTTCTAAAAAAGTCAATTAAATCAATAATAATATATCATATTATCCTAGAAAATTAGTTTAATTCATTAAAAGTTTCATATTATATTTTTTTGGGTATTTATAATATCAATTATTTTAATTTTTTACTATTATAGTAATTACTGCATCATCATTGTGTCATAAATAAAATAAATTATTTAATGTCTAAAAATTATAAATAAAATATCATTATGTTGGAAATATTTTTAGATTTCTAATGAATATTTATAATCTAAAATCCAACTTATATAACCATATGTAACAATTGTTTTTCTAAAAGATATATGCTTGTGTCATTTTTGTATTCATTTTGACTTAATTAAAATAAAGTGTCATTATCACTTACAAGTGGATCCATGGGGTCCCAAAATTGACACAAAGATTCCCATGGTAGACCATTTATCAACCAATAGGGTTAAGACACGTTTTAGGGTAATTTAGTATTATTATAATATTATTTTTTAACCCTTATTTACCGGATTTACCCTTAACCATGGTAAATAAAATATTTACCGTAGTAATTATTCAAAATGTCTAAAAATAAAAGTTACCTATTTACACAATTTGAACATCCTGATTCCAAATATGGAATCCATTTTCGTAATTCAAAACACATAAGTGGCAGAAATTAATTTAAAAGTAATTCCCGCTGTCAAAACAAAAAACGTGTTTTTAAGAGATAATAACTATCAAAAGATTGACACTTGTTTATGTTCGGTTTAATTGTAAAATTATGTCTAATGACCAAAATTATATTAAATTGTAAAAATATATTCTAAATATACTTTGAAACCACTCAAATTCATAATTTATCACTATTAATTATTTTGATTAAAAAAGTTGTTTTTAATTAAAATTTAGTAATTTTCACTATTCATCAAAATATGAAAGTTATCCGAAAAGTACCAAAATTTCACCTTAGGCTAAATTCGATATTCCGAATCCAAAATTGAAGTCCATTTCAAAATATAAAATATATATAATTTCAAAATTTAGGTATTACTATTCATAACGGCTAGTTTGATCGGTTATGGTCTGTGTGAAAACTCGATGTTGCGTACAGCACACGCTACTGTTTTATTCAAAGGAAAGCGTACCGTGGAAGCTTGGGATGTTTCATTTTAAATTTTTTGATGTCTCCATTTAGTCAAAAAGTTTAAAATATTGTATTCAAAAAGGATTCACTATCAAAAGTTGATAAATGTGCAATACTGAAAATGAATCTGTTCTTGCATTATGACTAAGAAACTCATAATATGGATTCTAAAATTAGAAGGATTATATAAACATTAAAATTTATCTAATACTATTCATAACCTCTTTTGAACGGCTTGTTTGGTAAGTCATGGTGTGATTGAACTTGGTGTTGCGTGTAGTGAAAGTTATTGAATTATTTTAAAGAAATAACACACTATAAAATCTTGGGGTGTTACATCCCACGTTGTGGTATTTTGAGGATAACATGATAAGGGATCTCAATACACTCATCCAATAGGTTTTGGAAATGTGTAGGTCTTAGATATTACATTATCCTTCCATTTTATTTAAATCGTTAAATAATGAGTTCATCGCTGCATCATCATGATGTCATAAATAATTTAATTTATTTAATGTCTAAAAATTATTAAAAAAATACTATGATGTAGGAAATCTTTTTATATTTCCAATGACCATTTATAGTCAAAAATATGACTTGTATAACCCCTTGTAAAAATTGTTTTAGTAAAACATCTCATGTTTGTGTCATTTTTACTTTAACATTAAATAAAAAGATATTTATGTCATTTTCCAACCAAGGTGGCACCATGGGGTCCCCAAGATGACCCATGGATTTTCTTGGTCGGCCATGACACATAAAATGAGGGTAGGACATGTGTCTAGGTCATTTAATTTTATTAAAACATTATTCTTACCATAAACTACGCTAATTACCTCTAATCGTCATTAAAAACATAATAAGTTACTATTCACCAAAAAATTATTTTTATCCCATTGAACCCAATTTTAATTCTTAATGACAACCATGTATGTAGGATTTTTTAAATTCAAAACAAAAATATGGAAAAATTTCATTTAAACGGAAAAATCAGTTTTTATAAGTACCACTTAGTGGTTTCACTATTCATCAAAAATTGAAGTTTTTCAGAAAAAACCCAAAAATTCACCCTAAGCTATATTTGATATTCCGAATTCAAAAATGAAGCCTACTTTACAAAATTAAAAACATATAAGTCACATTAATTAATTTAATAATTAATTCATGCTGTCAGAGCAAATACCGTGTTTTTATGAAACAATAAGTATCAAAAGATTGACACTAGTTTAAGTCTGATTTCAAAGTGAAATTAATTCCGATGAAAACTATTGGATTTAATGGTAAAAATATATTCTAATTTCACTTTAAAACCAATTCAAAAGATAATCTAATCATATAAATAAATTATATTAAAAAGAGGTTTTGAATTAAAATACAACATTTTACACTATTCATTAAAAAATGAACTTTATCGGAAAGATACCCAGAATTTAAAAAAATTAATTTTGATGTCCCAATTAATAAGAAGAGTTTTATTTGGTCCAATAGAATGTATAAGAGTGAACAAAACTATATTTAATGACGGTTCACCATCAAAAGTTGATAAGTGAATCTTTAGTGAAAACTAGGGCATATACGCCTAAAATTGAATATTTTCCATATTTTAAGCCTTTATCTTTTATTGGATAAATGCAACAACATTTAAAAACATATATAATCATATTTTAGTTATTTCTATCCATTCACTCCAATAAAAATGGCTACATGTTAACTACCATTTAAAATAATATTATTTTATTATTAGAGTGCAACGTAAGATTCCCAAGAAACTCGTTGTTGCATGTTGGGTACGCCATCGAGCATAGTGTCCCCTTTAAAGTCATATTAATATTTTATTCACAAATATGGATAAATTTTAAAATGAAATATTCTTTATTTACCTGGGGTGTTACAGGATGAAGGTAACGAATGCAACGGCACCACCGCCCGTGGCCTTCGTGCCCCGCAGCGCTCCATTGCCCGCGGCCATGCCACACTACCTTGGTCACACCACCCTGCAGCCCGACCATTGCAGCCCCACCGCACCACCGTCGTTTCACCTCTGCACCACCCGCGGTCCCGCCCCTCCACCCGTGGCTCGCCACACCGCCCCACGGCCCCACCACAGCCCTCTGCCCAGCCGCCATCTTCTGAGCCGCCACCGTTATCCGCGCCACCATCACCTTCCATGCTGCCACCGTCTGAGCCACTGCCGCCATCTGAGCTTCTCCCTCTATCAGGGCCAAGCCTTCGCCGCCGTCCGAGCTGAGCCTCTGCCACATTCCGAGGAGCCGATGTCATCTGGGCCGACCCTCCACCCGAATCGCCGCCGACGTTATGAACGAACGACCCTGGCCGAGCCTCTTTGCGCACTCACGACACCCTCAAAGACCCTCCATAGACTCATGGCCACCTGTGGCTTGCCGGGCCAGACGCACCGGGCTTGGCCGCCCAACGGGCCGGGCTGAACCCAACAGGCTGGGCCGCCCAGTGAGTTGGGCCGGACCCAGCGGGTCATGCTGGATCAACCCGAATCGGGTCGGCCCAGGCCCGGTCAGGGCGGGTCGGACTGGACTCGGGCCAACTACGACCCATTACCTCTCTTTTGGACACAACTTTGGCACCAGACGTCTGTTTGACGAACCGAAATGGTGCTGGGTACCATGGAGTTATACTGTCTCTTTAATTATACCACACTAGAGATTTGGATTTAGTTTGTGTACAATCATGTTGGCTCGAGCACGAATCCAATTGGGCCCCCAAGACTTAAAGCCTAATAACTCTCAGACCGGGCATCCGATTGACACACCGTCTATTGCGTTCATACCCCTATGACGTGGCAGTTTTTTGAGATACTTTTTTGTGGGACATCGTGGAAGTTGGATAATAGACTAGTGGCTTCGGTAGCGGACTCTCCCAGAGATGAGAATGCCTAGTGCAGATTCCCAGTATGTGGCTTTGATGAGAACAATGGTCATAGATATTCTGTGAAGGTTAGCTCTTAGCTATCCTGTGTGGGTCATCTCCTTGAAATACTTTTTGGGTCATCTCATAGAGATCCTCTGTGGGCCAGCTCCTAACGATCTTGTGTGGGTAAGCTCCGAGCGATCCTGTGTGGGTCAGCTCCAATTATCCTGTGTGGGTCAGCTCCTAAGGATCGTCTGTGGGTCATCTCATAGGGATCCTATGTGTGACATCTCCAGCGATCCTATGTCGGTCACCTCCTAGAGATCCTATGTGGGTTATCTCCTTGAGATCCTATGTGGGTCACCTCCTAGCGAACCTATGTGGGTCACCTCCAATGATACTATGTGGGTCAGCTCCAAGCGATTCTGTGCAGGTTAGCAGCAGAGCCACATAACGGAGTAGGATGATTTAGTAGTTACATCTAATCATCTCTACTATTGTACCAAAAGATATACCTGGTGTGATCTGAGTTCATACATGTGTGGTACTTTTCTTCGTGGTAAAAACCTTGGTGGTATTCTTCTGTGTGGAGTACCTATGTGGTACTTGCCTTTTTGGTTTTCCTTCCTTTGTGGAACAGTTGAGATTTTGTATTTTTGGTTGGAACCTATGTTTCCTCATGACTAAGATGGGTATACATGTTAACTTAGGTATATCTATGGTCATATACCTAAGTAGGGTTGATAGTTGAATTCATTATTTGAGGTTTATCCTTTGTGGATTTTGTAAGACCTTGAGGGTCTCGGGGTCCCTACTAAGTATCTTTATACTCACCACTGCACTGTCTATGCCCAGACCTCGTTGTGTTGGATGCAGATGATGGACATCAATGATCAAGGATGAGAGTACCCAGACTGGATGGTGATCAGAGGTGGACTATATGGTGTGTTAGTATGTAGAGGAGACTGGTGAATGTGGAGTGTTGTGGAGGTGATTTGTACCTACCCTTTAGGTAGGAACCCGAACTATGACCTAGTAGCTACCTTTATTTTTCTTCAGTTATATTTTATTTCAGTTGTAATTGCACTATTACTGGTGGGATTGTATTCTTTCCACTTATTACTTTCAGCACTCATTCTGCTATACAGTTCACCAGCTTTCGTATCTTGTTGTGTTCTTGGTTTCATGTGTTTACAGGTTATAAAGGCAATACCTTCCCAGATTTAGGGAACACAACTTTTTTGCTAGTCGCCAGCCCCTGGCCTATGGAAGGCGGGCTTGGGGATAGTCACGACATGGTCCCCATGGGACGGGTCGTGACAAATTTGTATTAGAGGAGCATGTTCTACCATAGAACATTGGACCCTGATCTTTTTAACAGAAATAGACTTAAGTGTAGTGAGTGTGGTTATAGGTTTAGGAAATATAGTGTTTGTGCAGCGATCGATGTATCTATACACTAGGACCATAAATTCTGATTTCTGACTCAGTGCACAAAAACACTGATTGCATGTGTGTTTTGAAAAGTTTTCTTGTGTCTTCTTGAGTTAGCTCACATGGTATGACTAAATGACCATTGACCACCTCTTCCTTATAGGGATTCCATTGCATAGACAGCCAGCTAGGATTCCTAAGAGAGTACATGATGGCGGACCACCGAGCAACAAGGCTCTGGTGTAGGGCCCTCTTAATATGTTGGCACCTTCAGGTGGTTTACCAGCAGCCCCACCACCTACTGGGCAGCTGTTACCACCAACTGCACTAGTAGACGGTTCATGACGACTGATCGCGTTGCATGAGTTCTAGAAGAGGATACCTCTGAAGTTTCGAGGTGAGACAAATTCCCATGTAGCTGAGGGTTGGCTGGAGGCGATTTCTAGAGTTTTCCACCTAGTTGAGATAGAAGTAGAGCATATGGTGATCTTAGCTACTAGTCTTTTTCAGTGAGTGACCATGAGTTTGATCTTCATAGTGATGAGGCTTCAGTTCGTGGACTGTTTCTTGAGATAGTTCATTCAGGTAGTGTGCTAGCTATATCATTCCTATTGGTCAACAGTTACAACCGGCGGTACCGGTAGAGGTCACATTTAGGCTTAGTGCCTTACACGAGATTCAACATTAGATACTCGTCAGGTACTGAGGCGATCCTAACTAACAATCGCAGAGGACTAGCTTGAGGAGGTGGCTGAGATTTCCCTAGAGCTTTTATAGCTTCGGCAGGACGACATGTCGGTTGTTGAATATTCATCGAGGCGTGCCGACCATTCATGGTACTCAATGAATATGATTGGATCAGTGCTTCGTGGCTTGGATTCCCAAGAGGGGTATATTTAATGGCATCTGAGCCTGCACCATTCCTCTATGAATTCCTACATATTTTAGGGTGCTATATAGAACCTTTTTGGTTGAATGTTCTTAGGCTGAGAAAATACTTCCAGTGAATGTTAACAGTGAGAAAACAGGAAACTGTCGCCAGTATAAGAGACATGGGTGTGTAAAATATTTTAGGAAGAATATGTGATAGGGAAAAATGAATCTTTAGGGCTGGATACATGAAAGTAGAGTTGGGATATCAGCATGAGGTGGTTTACAATTCAAAATTTCACAACCACCCCCCATATGTGGTCCCCACCATGCTTAGGGAACTAGAGGAGAAGGCAATAGAGTAGTTGTATGCGGTGAAATAGTGAAACCAAAGTGCTATAGGAATGATTGGAGGTATGGTCTGTGTCTACTACTAGATACCATATCAATAGACAAAGGTAGCAATCATTCCTTCATTCAATGTATCTTGTCCAAGACCTAGATTTTCTGGTCAAATCATTGACTTGACCATCACGTCTGGAGATATCTTTGGGATGAGACACAATAAACAAATTTCACCGACAGTGTGATCTAACCCTTGAGATGAGAGTTTCGGTTGGAACCACTTGGTGGCTGCATCGAGGACTTATGATGTTAGTTTGGGTATGAATGGACATCCATAGTTCATACTCTGGTTACTGTATTAGGCATACAGGTTTTGGTTTCACTACAATGTTTGAATGGGGTTTTCCTTTGTTGGTGAAAAGGAAACCCAGGCAGCATAGGTTAAACTCATGCAGAGGAGGGTGCAACCGATCACTCTTGGGTCAGACATACTTACCCTTGTGGAAACATGAGTTTTGAGTTTTCATTTCCAAATAGGAGTGGAAGCGTATGGGGGAATCTTTTCAAAATATGTTTCCATGATTATCTCCACGAAATTAGGGGACATCTGCTTTGGTAGAATAATACTAGAGATTTTTTCTAGGCTTCTCCTATGTTGTAGCACCACTATCAGTATTGAAGAAGAAGGAGAAACCCATTGTGTGGTCAGAAATATGCAAGAAGAGTTTTTAGGAGCTGATTCAGAGGCTGAAGAGTTCCCCCATCTTGAGGATTCTAGAGGAGGGCGTAGGGTACGTAGTATAGTATGATGCAACAGGGACCATACTTGGATGCGTCCTGATGTAGGAGCGATCAATGATCACATATGGATCTCAAAAGATGAGAAAACATGAGTAGAACTACGATACCCATAACCTAGAGTTAGAAACAGTGGTCTTCTCATTGAAGATGTGGTGACACTATCTGATGGGCGTACTCTTTGTGGTGTACTCTGATCACTAGAGTCTCAATTATATCTTCTCATAGAA
This sequence comes from Viscum album, assembly GCA_963277665.1. Lineage (NCBI taxonomy): Eukaryota > Viridiplantae > Streptophyta > Magnoliopsida > Santalales > Viscaceae > Viscum > Viscum album. Next base: position 1,757,922,646 of record OY728137.1, read on the forward strand.
GGACCTGAATCTGAGACATCGACGTTTTTTTGAGTTACTCTAGGACTATGACATTGAGATAGCCTATACTTTTGGGAAGGGAAACATTTAGCAGATGCACTCAGCAAGAGATCTGGTATACAGCTGCTGGGCGAGGCGATGGAGCAGCTAGCCGCTTTGCAGATATCCTTTGTGGATGGAGATGGAGCAGTTTTTCTTCAGTATCTTACAGTCACTCCCCCACTTCTTCAGTGAGTTATAGAGGTTCACCATGGGAACACTGACTATGAGGCTCGACATATTCATATATTCTTAGGGTAGCCACATAATGGATTTTCTGAAGGTGGGGAGCACATCATCTTCTTCATAGGACGTACCATGTTACCAGTAGTGCAACATGAGGTGGTGTTGAGGGAGTTCCATACGTCCCCTGTGACAATAAATCCTGGTGTGGTGAAGATGTATTAGGATCTCTGATGTCAGTACTAATGGCCTGGGATGAAAGAAGTAGTGGTAGAGTTTGTATCACTATGTCTCACTTGTCAGAATGTGAAGACTCCATAGATTTGGAAGAAGTTTTATGTGGAAAAGATATGGAATACCTTGGAGTTTCAGGAGGGGGGCCACATATTCTTGCAAGTCTCTCCCAGACAGGGACTATGATGATATGGCTGAGGCGGAAAGTGATCACCATGGTTTATCGGTCCTTTTATAATACTTCGGAGGATAGGTGAGGTAGAATACCGCTTGAATATTTCACTGAATTTGGAGAGGATGCACGATGTCTTTCACATATACCATCTGAGGAGATACGCTAATGACCCACATTACATAATCGACCATGAGAGATGGACTTCGATGATGGGGTGACGTTTAAGGAGGTTCTAGTAGAGATTGAGGATCGACAGGAGAGGGTACTTTATGGGTGATCAATACCTTTGGTGCATGTGTGTTGGTAGCACGAGAACCTCCAAGAGAGCACATGGGACAAGGAGGCTCAGATTCTTGCTCAGTACACCCCACTTTTTTTTTCTAGTTTTTCTAATGTGGCTTTCAGGGATGCAAAGCCTTGAGGTGGGTAGAATGTAAGGGCCCATAAATTAAATGTAATTTTATTTTATTTATATGGGAATTTTTTGAGACCGTGAAATATAAAGACACTTGATTCATTGGCCCAGAGTTCTTAGAATGATCCGTCGAAGATTTTTTATGCTTTAATTAGCGCACGTAAGTAGTTTTCCTAAAAATTTGTGTATCTCTTAAATGGTTACTTGGATCAAAAACCTGAGGGCACCATCGGACTTAGGATGGTGGGTTTACCTTTTGCATGACTTAAGATAGTCGGCGCATGCTTCCTGTGAGAAGACCCAAAATTAGAATAAATGTAAATATAATAATTTAATGAATTATTTTATTTTTCAAATGCATATAACTAACAAACGGTGGCTCGGATAGGAAATCTGAGACCACCGATGAACTCATTAGGGCATGATTTACATAAGTAGAAACTATCTTTTGCCGGAATGGGTCACCAGTGATAGTTTTTGTTTGGCCGTAAATAAAATAATTAAGTGAAAATTAAATAAATTTTAAAATCCATAACATTTAAACGGTATATAAGATTAGAAATCCAAGAGTACCGTTGGGTTTGTTGGGGCATGTTTCACTTGGGCATTGGATAACCTCAACCGACATGAGTTGAGGGTGACTGTTAATAATTTTCTGAACTTTTTTTCGAGTATGTTCAATAAATGTGCAAGTGGAATTTTGTAATGTTTGTACAGGTGCATGGAATTGAAATCTGAGGACACTGTTGAACTTGCGGCCACTACGACCCATTTACGCTCTTTTGGCCGTAAAATTGGCACCGGATATCTGTTTGATGAAACGTCAGCGGCGCTATATACCTTAGAGCGAGATAGTCTCTTTAACTATACACCACTGGTGATTTGGATTATGTTAGTGTGTGGTCAATTTGGATCAATCACGAATTCAACAGGGCCTACGAGACTAAGAGGATAATAACTCATAGACCGGGCGTCCGATTGACACGTCGCCTATTGAATTGAGACCCCTATGATGTGGCAGTCCATTGAGATAATTTTTTGTGGGATATATTGGTTGTTGGAGAATCAAATAGTGGCTTTGGGAGAGGACTCTCCCCGAGGGGAGAAAGCCTAGTGCGGAAACCCAGTAGCTGTCTGTGAATATAAGAGTGCTCCTAAGTATCCTATGGAGGTCATCTCCTAGCTATCCTGTGCGGGTTAGCTCCTAGAAATCCTATGTGGGTCAGCTCCTAGAGATCCTTTGTGGGTCAGCTCCTATTGATCCTATGTGGATTAGTTTCTAGGGATCCTGTGTGGGTCATCTCCAGCAATCCTGTGTGCGTCAGCTCCTAGAGATCCTATGTGGGTCACCTCCAAGAGATATTGTGTGGGTCAGCTCTGAGTTGTATTGTGAGGGTTATCCACGAGTGATCATGTTTGGGTCATCTCCTAGCAATCCTATGTGGGTCAGCTCCTAGAGATCCTATGTGGGTCAGCTCCTGCGATCCTGTGTGGGTCATCTCATTGAGATTCTATGAAGGTTATCTAAAGATCCTCTTAATAGAGTAGAATGATTTAGTAGATACATCTAATCATCTATACAAATGTATCAAAATAAATACCTGTTGTGAGCTAAGTTCCTTCCTGTGTGCTACTTTTCTTCGTGGTAATACCTTGGTGGTATTTTTCTGTATGGTGTACCTGTGTAGTAATTGCCTTTGTGGTTTTCCTTCCTTTGTGGAATAGTTGAGATTTCGGCTTTTGGTTTGGAAAATGTGTTTCTTCAGGATTGAGATGGGTATACTTGTTAATGTAGGTATATGTAAGGTCATATACCGAAGTAGGGTTGAAAGGTGACTTCATGCTTTGAGATTTATCCATTGTGGATTTTGTGAGACCTTGAGGGTATCACGGTCCCTGTTGAGTTTTATTATACTCACCCTTGCACGGGGTATGCTCACACCTCATTGTGTTGCATGAAGACGATGGGCATCCCTGATCCAGGTTGAGAGTACCAGGACCAGATGGTGCTCAGAGGTGGACCATACGGCGTGTCGGTACACAGAGGAGACGGTTGGACGTGGCGTGCTCTGGAGGTGATATGTACCAACCCTTCAGGTTGGAACCCTGAAGAAGACCCAATAGATGCCTTTATTTTTCATTAGTTGTATTTTATTTCAGTTTTACATGTACTATTACTATTGGGATTGTATTCCGACCCCTTTTTACTTTCAACACACTTTTTTCTATACATTTGACATGAATTTGTATCTTGTTGTGTGCTTGGTTGCGCTTGTTTACATGTTATAAATTCAATGCCTTCCCAGATTTAGGGAATACGACTTGGGTTCTAGTCGCCAGCCCCTGACCTATGGAAGGTGGGCTTGGGGTTAGTCATGGCACGGGCCCAGGGTACGAGTCGTGACATTAGACTTATGGGTATTTTATTGTATTTTTGTATAACTACAATACTTGTAGTGCAATGAACTGGAATTTTATCAATGGAATTTTCCTTCTTATAGTTATATATTAATTTATGAAACACATACATCAAATATAAAACCTAATAAAAACATTTTTTTTGAATCAATTAACTGGTATTCATAGAAATTATGTAACCTATAATGATGGAATATTAACTTGACTATATGAATTGTAATATGACTATTTGGAATAGTAATTCTTCCGATTGAAATAGAATCCTCACTTATGATTTTATAAATAAAAAATAGGTATCTTTTATATCAAAATATCATATATTAATATCTTATAATAAGCTAATAAATGTTTTAAAATGATAAATCTTGTTTGTGTATTTTTATATAGTAAAAATGATTAATTGAAATTTTATAATTAATGTAATGATATAAATGACAATTTATTTTCATAATATATAGTCATGAAATTTTATTTTATTTTGTATTTTAATTATAATAAAAATGTATTAAACCTTAATTAATTTTTTAAAGTGTCATAAAATCCGTTATAATATTGAAATTAGTATTCTTAGAATAAATGATTATTTTAATTAAATTTAAAATTTTTATATATTGAAAATCATTTTCATCAAATGGATTACATTTTTTGAATTGTACTTATAAAAAGTATTAGGGTTAATATTTGGGGCATTTCTAAAACATTTGATTTTTTGATTTTTTGGTAAATAGTGAAATTCAATAATTTATGTTATTTAACAAATTCAATAATTACAGATTCATGGTAGGTTTATGGATGAGTTAAGAACCAGTTGGTTCAAACTCTCTGGAACCATTTACTATATTTCATCTTTTAAATCAACACTATTGAATGTCTTGATCCCAAATAATAAACATCGAATAAAATAATAATAAAACTCCAATCCTCCCAATATAAATACCACCCTTCAATGCCCCTTCTCCTAACTACTAAAATTCCTGGATTATTGTTTATATTATTCCCAATTTCCATATAAATACATTCCCCATAGTCTAAGAGATTCTGGTATCAACAAAAAACAAAACCCTCGTTTCTCATTGTCATTCTCGAAGAGACCTTTTACAAGTTGTAATACCCTCCACCTTTCTCTTTCAAATTATTCCATTCATCTACCACAAAATTTCCTCCATAATAAAAAGATAAATTATAAATCCAAAATCATATATATACTGTAATTTTATCATGGTAATGGAATATCATTCATTAAATACATTCTCTTATTCTATTATTATAAAATTTAAAACATCATCCATGTGGTGTCAATTCACTACCATCGTGGATAGCGAGTTTCCATTTTCCATTTCCACCTCTATGCATGGTCAAAAAACCGTTATTATGGTTAAAAATATTTATACATGTAAATTATATAACTTTTCATTTTATAAATCTAATTTATATAGAAAATATTAAATAATAAAATAAAAGTAGTTAATATTGATAAAAAACTACTAAAATAAACTAAATATTCTTCATTAATTATTTAGCTAACAGATCTAACATGTTCTTAATTAATTAACTAATGGATCTTTTTTGATAATCCAGGACACAAAGTGCATGTTCAAAACTCTTTTATGCATATGCTATGGATTATATCTAAACCTCCATTTTTTCGTCGAGTTATGCTTTATGTCTCATTTCCATAATATAATTATATATTATTTTTATTTAATGCTTTTAAATTTTGTTTTTATGTTTTTAACATATGTAACTAGATCAATTAATATTTATTTTAGGGGGTAATATGTGTTTTATATTATCCTATTTTAAATTTATCCCAATAACCGAGCCCGATTAAAAGAAATTGTCCACTTTACTACCCATTTTCAAGTAAAATCTATAAAGTATTTTAATAAACAATTACATATCTAAAATCACTAATTTTAACCTGAAAAATACCATATTTTTTTATGAATGAAATTATTCATTTTTCATCTTTAGAGACTCTTTTATATTTTCTCTTAAACTTCACTGAAGTGGGATGTTTCTAAATAATATTAAAAAATCGTTTTAGAAGTTTTAATTTAGACGGACCAATTTTCTCATGATATATTCCTACTTCCCCTTATAAATTTTCTTGTATGTTCTAAATCTATTCTTTATAGTAAAAAATTATCATAAACACCTTTGTTATTATAATGACCCATACTTTACATATATTTTTATTACTTCAGAATTGAAGCATACTTATTACAACATATAACAAAACAATGATAGGACTGTATAGGTATAGTGTCTTTAGAAACTAAGAAACATAAACAAATGGTTCATAAATCATCTAAATTATCTCCCATTTATCATATCTAGAGTCCCATTTGGAATATCCTACTTAAAACCCTTCTTCATGACCTGGGGAAATGAAAAAATACAAAGGATGCGCTCAAATTCTCATTAAGGGGAAACGAAGGAAATATCAATCATATCAAATTCATAAGAACATAACATTTTGAAAATCTTATCCTGTAAAAGAGATCATATGGGATATATAATAGTAGTGAAATATAATCCCAATATTCATAACATAAGATATTGAACATTTTTTAATACACACATAATCATAGAAAATCATTTCATATTATTCAAGACTCATTTTCAAGACTATCATAATGGACAAAGTCCATTACTGAACCGAGTTCACTCCTCATTCCAGTAGTGTATCACTAAACCAGATTAACGTGTCGTTCCAGCCATGTCTATCTCATGATATATATATCTTTACCCAATGCATTGTAGGGAGATATAGGGCCCACCCATCTCATAATGAAACCATTCAAATGTGTGCTACAAAATCATAAATCATACATCATAGCATAACCCATGTAATAAAAATGGGATTCTTAAACATCATGACATCATAACATAATCCATATAACATAAAAAGACTTCATAAAAAAAATTCCATCATAACATAATCAAATCAATGTAAAAATAGGGATAGAAACAGAACACCATGTTATCTTATATGGAAAATAATTTTAATAAAACACTTGAACTTCATTCTTGAGGAAAATTTCCTTTCAACTTAAAAAATATTTTTTCTTTATCAAGATGTCATAAAATTTTGAACTAAATGAATTTAATTGAAAATAAACTTGAAAAGTTTTAATGGAAGCTTCATGGAAATAATGTTCTATGAAATCATAAAAATACATTCATTTTTTATAAGTTAAAAAACAATTTTCTCGTACTTTGTCCGGAAAAGTCAAAAAGTATCTAGTACTGAAAACAACAAAAGATTACTTTCATATCATTTACTAAAAATCACCAATAGTTAAAATTGTATTTAAAAAATTGTATCAGGAGATAAATAATATTACATATTAAGGAAACATGGATGTGGATGATAAATATGCCCCGGTAAATTCTAAAGTATAAACAATCTCAGATAAAAATGAGATTGTGAGATGTTCTCGTACCTTATTTTTAATATGCTATCTACGTATCCGAACCTCGTGTATAATGATTTAAATAATTTCATTGAGTTATTCAAGAATCATATACATTTTCATGATATCATATATGGTTATATTCTTATCTTTTTAATAGTAACATCTCATTGTTACTTGTACTTCAGGTGTTCATTGCTTTATGTTCTTATGCATGTTTTTTTGAGTAAATTCTTATTTATATTTTTTAGGTTATAGCTACATAATTTAAATAATGGTATTATTATAATATATATTAGATATATTCATTCAATTCGTTAATATAATCATGGTTTAATGAAGATCATGTAGAACAAATCACATCACACCATGGAGAAGGTAAGCCTTACGTACACACAAGCGATGATATCGTTCCCATAATTATTTAATGGTATTGGAGTGGATGATATAACATCTTATAATTAACTTCATGTTATAATAATCATATATAGGAATTATTTACACCATTATACCCATCCATGTAAGGTGCTGGTGGAAAATATATTACACCATGGCGTGGAGACGGTATTCCGTACGTACGCACGTGCGGGGATTTCGGTTTCCGTAGGATGGATAGAAAGTGAAATAGGGTTGTTTCATATTTATAATTATATATTTGTACATGATTTATACTAATGTTATTACTTTATAATGAAACAATTAATGAAGAGGAATTATAAAAAGAAATAAATTTTAAAAAATCAGTAAGGATATTACCTCTTCTTTGATGCGCCTCTTCTAAACCTCCTCTTAGGGCTCTAATGTTGGTCTTTGAAGAAGATTAGGATATATAGTATGTTTTTAGGGACGTGGAGAAGAGAAATGGGAGGGGTTGGCCGAGAATGAAGGCTAAAAATTTTGTGAGGAGGAGAGGGAGGAGGTTCCCTTTTATAAGAGAGGAGAGAGGCACTTTTGGAAGCCTCTAAAATATTAATTTATAATAAACTCACACCCCAATTAGAAATAGCCAAAAATGACCCAAATCAGAATATTAGATGATATAGGGTTGTAATATGATCAAACAATCAGATTTAGATATTTTTTAAATTTATTTCAAACCTTATAGACTTGATTTATCAATATTTAATCTATTTAATTTTATTTGTGGTAATAATATTCTAAATTTTAAATTGCTATAACTAATTACTTATATGTGGTGAAATGTCCATAATTGGATACATTATGAAATTTTAGACCATATAATGTTCAATTTATAATTTTTAAATATTTTTTTGATTTTAAACAATTTTATAATATGTTATTTTTATAAAATAACAATAGTGTCAATTTTGACACTATTCATTTATTTGAATTTAAATAAAATCCAAACAGACGATATATCTGAAGAAAAATAATAAATAGATTCATAAAATTTCATATTCATCTGGAAAATTCTTGGAGAATAATAATTAGTTCATCTAATATTTATTTTAATATTTTTAAAACCATTTATTTGATATTTCAATCAATAAAATAATTTCCACATCACTATTTCGTCATCATTAATGATAATTATTTAATTCTCAAAAATTATAAATAAATTCTCATGATGTAGATAATTATATTATATATTTGGAGACTATTTATATTTTATTTTTTATGAATTTTATCACTAAAGTAAAATTGTTACACTTATAAGATATAAAAGAGTGACATTTTGTCACTTTCTTAGGTTTTAATAATAATTATATCATTTTCATGATCAAAAGTTCATTAAATGAATCTATTAAGACCCTTAGGTGATATGGGTCGACTTTTATTCAACTAATAGAAATTTGGCAGGTGTTAGGGTAATTTTATAATCTTATTTTTTCCCTTAATTACCTGATTTACCTTCATCTGTTGAAAAACATTTACCATAGTTGTTATTCATATAATCAAAAAAATAAAACCTATTAACATAATTTGGACCCACTAAATCCAAATATGGAATCCATTTTTCAAAATTCAAAACACAAAATTTTCATTGATTAATTTAACCTCAATCCCGTTGTTAATAAAATGAGTTTTAAACGTTAAAACATTGTCAAATATTGAAATGTTTTTACCTATGAATTCAATGTAAAATTAATATAAATGACATAAATTATATTATATGGTAAAAATATATTCTATTTAAACTTTAAAACCATTAAATGTTATCATTTGACCATATAAATGATCTTGATGAAAAAGGTTGTTTTACGAAAAAGTTAGTGTATTTTTACTATTCATCAAAATATGAAAGTTATTAGAAAAGTATCAAAACATTATCCAATGTAAATTTTTAAATCCTGATTCAAAAGAAGAAGTTTATTTTGTAATATTGAACTTATAAACTTGTAAAAAATTAAATTTAAAATGGGTGCGCCATCAAAAGGCAGTAAAACTGCATTTTTTGAAAAATACTTCTTTTATCAGAAAAATTGTTTTTGTTTTTATATCTAATTATAGAAAATGTGAAAGATGAATTATCATTTTATAAAATTCATAATTTATTTAATACTATTTATAATGAATAGTTTATAATATTATATTGATATATCATTGTTTAGTGAAACATGGTATTGCGTACAACGCAAACTATCGTGGAAGGTTGCTCTTGCGTGTAACGCAAGCCAAGCCAGTGTTGTGTGTAGTGAAAGATTCCTTTGGTGTTGCATATAACAGAAGACATAATATATATATATATATATATATCATAAAATTTGAGGGTGTTACATTCTACCCCCCCTTTAAATTGAATTCCACCCTTGAAATTCGCCACTTCGTACCAACCAGATGTGGATTCATCTCCCTCATCATATCCTCAAGTTCCCATGTTGCTTCTTCAAAGTGGTGGTTCCTCCAAAAATATTTAACCAAGCGAGTGGTCTTGTTTCGTAGAACTTCTTTTCTACGATCCAGAAACTCTATCGGCTGTTCTTCATAAGAAATATCTTGCTCCAGTGGTACATCTTCTGAGCTCAGTACATGTGAAGGATCATGTATGTACTTTCTCAAGAGAGGTACATGGAACACATCATAAACTAGAGAGAGATTTTGTGGATGTTCTAATCAGTATGCTACATTCCCAATACGATCCAGTATTTTGAAAAGACCGATATACCTAGGGCTCAGCTTGCCCTTATTTCCAAATCTCATTACTCTCTTCCAAGGAGGTATTCGTAAGAACACTTTATCACCCACTTCAAAACTCTAGGTATTTTCTTCAGTTTTTGGTATAACTTTTTTGGTCAAATATGAGATAGTCTTATTTGTTGTTGAATAGATCTGACCTTTTCTTCCATCTCATCAACCAGATCAAGTCCTAATAGCATTCATTCCCCAACTTCATCCCAGCAAGTTAGAGTTATGCATTTCTTTCCATAGAGAGCTTTATAAGGAGCCATCTGAATATTGGAGTGAAATATATTATTATAAGAAAATTACATGAAAGGAAGGTCTTGATCACAACCACCTTTGAAATCTATATAGAATGATCTAAACATGTCTTCCAATGTTTTAATTGTCTTCTCAGACTGACCATCTGTCTGAAAATGATAGGCAGTGCTGAAACATGACTCTTTATCTAGAGCATGCTGAAGACATCGCCAAAACTTCGAGATAAACCACGAATCCCAATCAGATATAATGGAATGTGGTACTCCATGAAATATTACCACTTCTTTGACATATATCCTAGAAATCTGATCAAGATATAAATCCTCTCTAATAGCAATTGAGTGTGCTGACTTCGTAAGATGATCAACTATAACCCATATAGCATTATTGCCTTTGGATGTTTTTGGAAGTCCGATGGAAAAGTCCATAGTGATTTTTTCTCATTTCCATTCTGGTAATGGTAATGGTTGTAACACCCGTTTAGGCTTCTGTCTCTTAGCTTTAACTTGATGATAAACCAAGCATCGAGAGGCATATTCGGCGATATCACTTTTCATGCCATCCCACCAAAAGTACTCTTTCAGGTCCCTGTACATATTTGTACTTTCAGGATGAATAGAGAATGAAGAACAATGAGCCACATCTAGAATCTCCTTATTCAATTATTGTATGGTTGGAATACAGACACGATTCATGAACCTTATTATACCATCACAATCAAGGTTGAATTGAGGAACATTTCTCACCTTTTTTTGAATCCCAACATCCTCCTTCTATGCCTCTTTAATCTTCACTTGTATAGATGTTTGAACATTACATTGATAATGATAAGATATCTCCTCTTTCATTAAAATTACATGATCCAACCATTGTAAATCCATAAATATTGGATACTTTTTGATCATCATCATGGATAAGCTAGCACGGTCTTGTCGACTTAATGCATCTTCCACCTTGTTTACTTTCCCGAGGCGGTAATGAATTTAGCAGTTGCAATATTTAATCAGCTCCAACCATCTTCTTTGGTGCATATTATGCTCCTTTTGTGTGAAAATATAAATTAAACTTTTGTGATCAGTATAAATATATCACCTTTCACCATAAGGGTAATGCCTCCAAACCTTTAATGTAAAGATTACCACAACTAACTCTAAATCATGAGTTGGGTAATTTTGCTCATGTATTTTCAACTCTCGTGAGGCATAAGCTATCACCATATCATTTTGAAAGAGAACACAATCCAAACCCTTCTTGGATGCATCACTGTAGATCACAAACCTTTATCCACAACAAGGCAGTGTGAGTACAGGTGAACTTGCTAACCTTCATTTTACCTCTTTGAAATTATCTTCACATTCCTCCATCCAATCAAACTTAACTCCTTTCTGAGTGAATTTGGTGAGTGGGTTAAATAATCTGGAAAGATATTTTACAAAACGTCGATAATACCTAGTTAAACCATGAAAACATCGTATTTTAGTTACTGGTGTTGGTCTCGGCCATCTTTCAATAACCTCTGTTTTTGTTGGATCCGCAGATATCCCCTATTTTGTGATTATGTGACCCAAAAATGAAACTTCTTGAAACGAAAATTCACATTTGGTAAATTTGGAATAAAGCTTCTCCTTTCTCAGTGTCTTCAATACAATTCTCAAGTGATCTTCTTGTTCTTCCTTTCTCTTTGAATAAACAATAATATCATCTATAAATTCTACCAAAACCCGATAAAGGTAGTCTCTAATGACTCTATTAATTAGATCCATGAAGATAGAAGGTGCATTAGTATGACCAAATAGAATCACTATAAACTCATAGTGTCTATACCTTGTACGGAAAGTCGTCATTTGTATATCCTTCCTTTTGACCCTTAATTGATGAAACCCTGAACGAAGATAAATCATGGAAAATTATTGAGCTCTGTGTAGTTGTTCAAATAAGTCATCAATGCATGGGAGAGGATATTTGTTCTAGATAGTGATCTTGTTATGTTCTCAATAATCAATTAAGAGTCTCATTGATCCATCTTTCTTCTTAACAAATAGAACATGTGATCTCAAAGGTGATTCACTAGGGCGTATGAATCCCTAATCAAGATTCTCTTGTAGTTGCTTCTTCAATTCCTGCAACTCAATTGGATCCATTCTATATGGTTTCTTTGAAATGGGCATAACACCCAATATGAGTTCTATTGAAAACTCAACTTCATGATTTGGTTGAAGACCTGGCAATTACTCTGGAATGACATCATAAAACTCTTGTAAAATGGGCATATTCTTAATGGTGAGTTTGTCTCCATCCATTTCTGATAAAGAACCTTCATTTATTGGAATCAAGACCCGTAATATGGAATAAATTCCCACTAGAAGGTTATATACATCCTTTCATCGATAGATGATCATACATTGATCAAGAATATGAAATGTGACTTCCCTTATTTAGAAATTGATATGAGCTCCATATAATGAAATCCAATCAATGCCAAGAATCACATCAAATTCCAAAATAAAAAGGATTACAAGATTTGCAGGAAGCACATTCCCACAAACATCAATCAGAGAATAATTGTAAACTTTTGATGCGACTGATGTGCCATTATGAGATGTCACAGCTAACACAACATCTAATTGTTGGGGTAGTATGGTGATACCCTTAGAAAATTAATCAAAAATAAAATAGTTGGTGGATCCAGAAACAAATAAAACATTTGATACTTTAGAGTGGATGGTAAGTGTACCTTTCACAACTTTGTTATCGTAATCTACATCGTCGATAGAAATTCCATGTGGCATTCCTTTGCCTTTGGCATTAAGAGTTTGTTGACGTAGATCATCATCAAAAACCCTTGGATTAGGGAATTGATTGGAATAATTCCCCATTTCCTTGCACTGGTAACATTGAAATGTAGGAGGTGCATTCTGTGTAGCCTTTTCATTATTCGCATCACTAGACATCTTTTTTCCCATTACTGTGGCATTCAATTGCCCGATGACCATCTTTTTCACACTTAAAACATTTAATTGTCCATTTAAGAAAATTACCTCCATGTTTCATTCCACACTTTGAGCATAAGGGATAACTCATATTCTTTTCTGTGTTGTCTTTAGATTTTCATTTTAATTCCATTTTACTCTTCTTATCAAACCCATATGACTGATGGGTTACTCTAATATCCATCTCAACCTTGAGAGAACATCGAACAATTTCCTCATTGCTATTGAAGTACCTTATTGCTAATGAACTTTAGAGACCTGGTTTTAATCCACTAAAGAATATATCGATCTTACTCTCAGGTTGGATAATAATCCCAGAAGCGTACCTTTAAATCCTTGTAAAATTTTATTCGTATGTGCCAAAGGATTCATCATCTGTTTGCTTTAGTTCAAGAAACTCCTTCCACATATTTATTCAAAGAATACGAGGGAACTACTTTTTGAAAAATAACATCTTGAACTCGTCCCATTCCATGGACACAATTTCATCCCTTTTCCATGTATTCTTGACAAGATTCCACCATTGATCAACTTCACCTTCAAAATGATATAATGCTAAAATGAATTTATCATGTTCAGAACATTGAATGACATAAAATATCTTTTCAGTTAAACTGATCCATTGTTCATCCACTAATGGATCTGAAGAACCGATGAATTAAGGAGGATTCTGCCTCATGAAGGATTCAATAGAATTTTTCTCCCTCCTCTGCTCGTTTGGAATACCTGTATATTTCATAGCTTATGAAAGTTCTGTGAGCATGGCTAAAATATTTTTCATTCCAGTTCCCATATCATTTGGTTTTTCAGGGGGTCAATCATTGCATTGCCCATCGCATTCAGCAATAACACGGTTCCATTGGGGCCCAACCATTGACTAAAACCAAGAAGAATTGTGTGAGAAATACTAATTACAACAGGAAACCATTAATTAGTAATAAAATTTCACACATTAGGTCTTATCAAAGGTTATTCATGGCCATTTATAAAACACAATGACTGTGTTCTATGCTTAGATATATCCTTAGGGTTCTTTCTGAGGCTTTCACATCCTAGATTCCAAAGGTTTACTATACATTTCCTCTAATACCAACTATAACGACCTGTACGTTACATACATTGTTATTAATTCAGAATTGAAGCATACTTATTAAAATATATAACAAAACCATGATAAGACCGTATAGGTATAGTGTCTTTAGAAACTGGGAAACATAAACAACTGGTTCATAAATCATTTACATTGTCTCTCGTTTATCATATCTAGAGTCCCTTTTGGCATATCCTACTTAATACCCTTCTTCCTGACCAGGGGAAAAGAAAACATACAAAGTGTGACCTCAAATTCTTATTAAGGTAAAACAAAGGAAATATAAATCATATCATATTCATAAGAACATAAAATTTTAAAAATCTTATCATGTAAAATAGATCATATGAGATAAATCATTGTGGGGAAATGTAATCCCAATATTAATAACAGAAGACATGAAACTTTGTCTCATACACACATAATCATAGAAATCATTTCATATTAGTGAAGAATCATTTCTATGACAATCATAACAGACAAAGTCCATCACTGAACCGAGTTCACTCCTCATTCCAGTCCAGTATCACTGAACTGGATTAACATTCTGGTCCAGCCATGTCTATCTCATGAGATATAAATCATTACCCAATGCATTGGGGGGAGATATAGGTCCCACCAATCACAAAATGAAACCATTTTTATGTGTTCCACAAAATCATAAATAATACATCATAGCATAAGCCATATAATAAAAATGGGATTCTGAAAAATCATACCATCATAACATAAACCATATAAGATAAAAAAACTTCTTAAAAATAATTCCATCATAACATAATCAAATCAATGTAATAATAGAAATAGGAATAGATCCCTATATTATCTTAGATGGAAAATAATTTTGATAAAACACTTGAACTTCATTCTTGAGGAAAATATCCTTTCAACTTCAAAAATATTTTTCCTTTCTCAATATGTCATACAATTTTGAACTAAAAGAAGTTAATTGAAAATAAACTTGAGAACTTGTAAAGGAAGCTTCATTGAAATAATTTTCTATGAAATCATAAAAATACCTTCATGACGTATAAGTTAAAATTAATTATTCTCGTACTTTGGCTGGAAAATTCAAAAAGTATCTCGTACTGAAAATGACAAAATATTCCTTTCATATCTTTTACTAAAAATTTGAAAATTGGTAAAATTGGATTTAAAAAATTGTAAGAGGATAGAAATAATATTACATATTGAGGAATCATGGATGTGGATGATAAATATTCCCCAGTAAATTTTTAAGTATAAACAATCATGGATAAAAATGTGATTGTGATATTTTTCTCTTACCTTAGGTCTGATATGCTCAATACGTATCCAAACCTCCTATATATTGATTTAAATAATGTAATTGAATTATTATAGAATCATATACATTGTTATGATATCAAATATGGTCATATTCTTATCTTTTTATTAGTAATATTTAATTCCTACTTGTTCTTCTGGTTTTCATTGCATTATGTTCTTATGAGTGTTTTGTTAAATAAATTCTTATTCCTATTTTTAGGTTATAGCTAAGTTATTTAAATAATGGTATTAGTATAATATATATACTATTTATTCATTCAATTTGTTAATATAATCATGGTTTAATTAAGATCATGTAGGACGAATCACATCGCACCGTGGAGACAGTAAGCCGTACGTACACACAAGCGATGATATCATTCCCATAATTATTGAATGGTACAGGAGTGGATGATATAATATCTCAGAATTAGTATCATGTTATAATAATAATATATAGTAATACTTTACACCATTATCCCCATCCATGTAAGGTGGTGGTCGAAAACAGATTATACCATGACGTGGAGACGGTATTCCGTACGCACGCACGCACAATGATTTCGTTTTCAATAGGATGGATAGAAGGTGAGAAGGGGTTGTTTAATATTAATAATAACATATAATTATATGAGTGATAATGATGTTATTAATTTATAATGAAACAAATAATGAAGAGGAAGTAGAAGAAGAAATAAATTTTAAATAATCAGTAAAGGATATTACCTCTTCTTCGATGCACCTCTTCTAAACCTCACCTTAGGGCACTAAAGTTAGTCCTTGAAGAAGACCAGGACCTCTAGTATGTTTCTAAGGAAGTATATAAGAGACATGGACAGGTATTTTCCGAGCATGAAGGATCAAAATGTTGTGAGGAGGAGACGGAGGAGGTGCCCTTTTATAAGAGAGGATAGGGGCAGTTTTGGAATCCTCTAAAATATTAATTTATAATAAACACAAACCCCACATAAAAACCATCAAAAATGACAACAATACAAATATTAGATGATATAGTTTTGTAATCTCATCATACAATAATATTTATACATGTTGGGAATTTATCTTAAACCTTATCAACTTTATTTAACCTTATTTAATCTATTTTATTTTATTTGTGGTAATAATATTCTAAATTTTAAATTGCAATATATAATAACTTCTGTGTTGTGAAATGTCCATAATTTGATAATTTATAACATTTTAGACCATATAAATTTAAATTTAAAAATTTTAAAAAATTTGTGATTTTTGACCGATTTTATAATATGTTGTTTTTATAAAATAACAATAGTGTCAATTTTGACACTCTTCATTTATTTGAATTTAAATAAAATCCACACAGAGGATATATCTAAAAAAATATTTAATAGATTCATAAAATTATATATTCATCTGGAAAATATTTAGATAACATTAATTGGTTCATTTAATATTTATTTTTATATTTTTAAAACCTTTTATTTGATATTTCTATTAATAACATAATTTCTACATCATTATTGTGTCACCATTAATGATAATTACTTAATCTCTAAAAATTATAAATAAATTATCATGTTGTATATATGTTTATTATATTTCAGGATACTATTTATGTTCAAATATTTATATAGTTTATCACTAAATTAAAATTATTACACTAATAATATATAAGGGAGTGACATGTTGCAACTTTCTTTGGATTTAATAATAATTATATCATTTTCATGGTCATAAGTCCATGGAATGAATATATTCCAACCCTTAGGTGATATGGGTCAACTATTATTCATCCAATAGAATATTGGCACGTATTAGGGTAATTTTATAATCTTATTTTTACCCTTAATTCCTCGATTAACCTTTAACTATAGTAAAAACAATATCATAGTTACTATTCATAATATCAAAAAAATAAAAGTAACATATTAACACAATTTGGACCCACTGAATCCAAATATGGAATCCATTTTTTAAAATTTAATACACAGATGTTACAGTGATAAATTAAATGTAATCATGTGGTAACGAAAACATGTTTTAAAAGTTAAAAAAAATTCAATGATTGAAATGTTTTTACCTATGAATTCATTGTAAAATTAATGGAAATGAGATACATTATATTAAATGGTAAAAATATATTCTATTTATACTTTAAAACCATTAAATTTAATCATTTAATCATATATAGTATCTTGATGAAAAAAAATTATAAGAAAAATTTAGCGTATTTTTACTATTCATCATAATATGAAAGTTATCAGAAAAGTATCAAAAATTTATCCAAGGTATATTTTCATATCCTGATTCAAAATAATAATTTTATTTTGTAAAATTTAACTTATAAACTTGTCAAAAATTATATTTAAAATGGGTGCGCCATCAAAAGGTGGTAAAACTGCATTTTTTGAAATATACTTCTTTTAACTGAAAAATTGATTTTGTTTTCATATCTCATTCTAGAAAATGTGTAAGATGAATTATAATGTTTTAAAATTTAAAATTTAGTTTATAATTTTCATAATGGCTAGTTTATAATAATATAATAATATATCATTGTTTAGTGAAACACAGTATTGCGTACAATGCAAGCTATCATGGAAGGTTGTTCTTGCGTGTAATGAATACCATGCCAGTGTGGTGTGTAGTAAAAGATTCCTTTGGTGTTGCGTATAAAAGAAGAAATAAAATATATATATTTCACATAAAATCTCAGGGTTTTACAGTTATGCATTATGACATGACTAAGATACCCATTTCGTTCCATGGGAAACCATTATGTTTATTCCATATGATTGATTATTCATGTGGAACACATATGATTGAACATATTATGATGGGTGAACCAAGGTAGTGCACCTATGAAATGGGTAATGTTTTCTCTCATGAGACGTCACATTGGGACAAGAATTGAACTTTATTACTTTGAGGAACTTTTTCTGTCATGTGATATAGTCAGGGGAGTTAGCCTTGAATCATGGTATATCAGGTTATATACTAATTCCACATTTCAATGAAACCATTATTTCATGATCACATATTATATATGTTCTTATTCTACATTTATATTACAATTCCATTCTTTCTTATTCCATCATGTTATGCCTTCTAACTAATGTGGTATGATTTATTTCAATATTTCCCCCCTACTTGTATTTTTAGCTCATAGATTTTGTCAATATATTCACCAGGATGTCCTATAAAGGTGTAAGATGTCAAATTAATTTAGAATGTCATTATGGATGATAAATATAAATATATTTTATCCTATTTCATTTTCTTCATTCATGTACTTAATTTTATAAAGTCACTAGACTTTATGATACTTGGATTGTATTTTACAGTTAATTTTTCTTAAAATATTTTAATAGTATATTTAGGATCTGAATTATAAATATCTCTAGATTCAACTAGTGAGTTATCCCTCTTATTTAGGGTTTATAGTTCTCCTTTATGGTTTGAAGCTCCGCCCCTATATTTCATTGTTGGTGATGGAGGATAGATTCTTTCTTCTAGCTCCTCACTTTCTGAATGAGTTATGTTTAATTTTCAAAGCTTCTTGAAAGCCTTCTCTCACTTCCTTCCATGTACTGAATTGTTCAATAAATGCATCATTCTTCTTTAGTTGCTGAGAAACCCTCTTGAATTCCCTCAAACCGGGAACTGGTTCTTATCTAAGATCCCCAATCATCGATCAATGTTATTGTGATGATCCATGGTTCTGTTAATAAGATTTGGTTTTTATTTGGCTTGTGGATTCTTGTCTTGTGGGTTCTAATGTCTTCTCAGGCATTGGTCTGTAGGCTCGGTGGTTCTTGGCTCCCACCAGGTTGTGATGCTCATGTTAAAGAGTATCACTTTGGATTTTTATAATCAGTTGAAGGTTTTGTGAGGCATGACACAACAACCTAGATAGAAAATGGAGGGGGTTTATGTGGAGGTTGGATTGTAGGATCGGGACACCAGTGTACCTCTTTTTTGTGGTGGTGTCTAGTTTTCTAATTGTTTTTGGGATTTATGGAAGGACATATTATGGATCGATGACATTTGGGGGGTGGGGGTTATTGTTTTTTTTCTGTTGGAAAGGGAATTGGTGGACTTCTGGATGCTGACTGGGATTTGTAATCTTCATTAGTGGTGGTTTTTGGAGTGATTAACATTAATTTTATATTGTTCTATAGTGGTATTCTTGGTTTTATTATTTATGGTGTTGGGAATTATCTGGGATAATGTATTAACATATTTCATTTTTATGTGGTGCATCTATTTATTGGTTTCACTATGTGGGTAGCCTCGAAATAGGGATGGGTGAGATGGCACCCGTCATTCAGCCATTCCTCATTACTATTTATAGACTTATGGGTACCTTTAAATTTAAATTTTATCAATTTTTTCATTTTAATTCTTCATTTCATTATATTGAAATTGTTGGGAGTCATTTCATGCTTTAGTTGGTGGGTAGTTCAAAATATGTATGGGTGTTCTAGAAACATTCATCCACCTATCCACTACATTTTTGAGTTGGTTCGAGATCAACTCTTCCACATTGTTATTCTATCATAGTGCACCATCTTGGATGATGGGATGAAACATAATTTTGTACATATACTAATATTGCATTTTAAGTTGAGGTGTGATAGGTATTTTTGGGTGATTTCAATGATTTTTTCTTCCTTTGGACAACATTTTGACCATTTTTTATTTTTTATCATTATGTATTATTTCCCTCATATTTAATGGATCCCTCTTTCCCAGTTCCCTCTTTCTTATATTTTTTTAAAGGGGCATTGAAACTCAAGATTTCAAAAAAAATATAATAATATGTGTACAAGGATAATGTATTTATAGTTGGTATCGAAGCATAGTCTTGTTATTTATTTATATTAAGACTATAAATATTTTGTAAGAATCATTATTGTAATTCCATCACATAGAATAACCCAGATTAAAACATTGAACATATCATGCCAGGATATAATTTTAATTTTCATGTTTATAAATTTATGTTTAAAGTTTATTTTATATATTATCATTAGAAAAGTATCCAATACCAATAATTTTATTTATCCTTTCTTGTTATTGTAGGGAAATAAGATAAATACCATGACATGTTTTCGCCCTAGTATGTAAGATGAAATTTCAAGGGAGAAATTTTATAAGGGGGAAGAATGTAATGGCATATAATTTTTTCAATGAAATTTACCTTCATACAATTATGTTACATATTATAAAACCCATATATCATGTCAGAATCTTAAAAAAATCATTATTAAGATGAAATAAATTATATTCATTGAAATTAAGAAACATATAATGATGGAATAGAAAACTGACCGTTGGAATATTATTATGATCATTAGTAAACATAGTTTAGATAATAAGATAGTATCATCACCTTGGATGGTATAAATAAAATATTAGTATATTATAGATGAAAATATGACAAATTTATATCTTGTAATAAGTGAATAAATGTTTTAAAATCATTAAATTATGTGTTAGTATTTATGGGAATAATAAATGTTTCTTTTAAATTATATAATTAATTTAATGATTTAAAAGAAGGTTAATTTTCATAAAATAGAGTCCTAAATTAATATTTATTTGTATTATAATTATAATATAATTTTATGAGACATTAAATATTTCTCCAAAGGGTAAAAAATCATTTATAATATTTAAATCACTATTGTTTGATTTTTTCTTGAATTTATTTAGAAATTAAATTATTTATATCTAAAATTATATTTTAATGAATTATATTTCATTTTACAATTATAGGCCTCAAAAAATTGTTTTTTGTTTTTATATATTCTTCTAAAATAGTTGATTTTTTATGGAATAGTGAAATACAGTAATTTGGTATTTTACACATACATTAATTATTGAGTCATGGATATTGTATGGATGAGGTAAGAACCCATTATTTAATACTATCTTAAACTATTAACATTATTTAGTCATGGATTTAAACAATATTGATAGTATTGAGCCAATGTAATAATAAAATGAATAAAATAATCTAAAGCACCCCACTCCTACCACTATAAATACCAACCCACTTCACATGTTCTCCTAACATGTTAAAAACTAGGAAGTTTTTCTACATTATTTCCAATTACCATACCAATCCTCTTAAACATGTTTATGATATTCTTTTCTTCTCAAATTTTCATCACTAGTGCCTTAAGGATGTTCTCGAGGAGATGTTATACAAGGGGAAAAATCCTCCACCTTTTCCTTTTAAATACAGTTTTTCTTCTCGATAATACATTCCATCAAATTCAAAATTTACATGATAAATAAAATATCAAATATATATGTATATAATTTAATTTTATGATGTTAATGGTATATAAATCATTAAAAAACATCCCTTCTACTTTTATTCTAAAAATGAAATCATCATTTGTGAGGTGTCGATTCACCACCTTCGAGGATGATGAGTTTTATTTTTCCATTACCACCTTCATGGATGGACATAAAACCATTATTATTGTTAAAAACATACTTAAAAATTTATATTAAATCTTTTTTCATATACTAGAACTAATATATTTACATAATAATAAAATATTAAATAAGAATATTTAATGTTGATAAAAAACATCCAAAATAAACTAATCATTTTCCATTAATGTTTTGTCTAATGAATCATTATATTATATAAAAAATGATAAATGAGACCATAGAAAATTATGGAAGTATGTTAATATCATTTCATTCCCCTTATGGGGATTTTTATTCCATTTTAAATGAAATCCCATAATTAAACTAAAGGAAACCAATCATAAAATTTGGAAATTAATGTGCCTTGAATGATGAAATTGAATAATATAACTCACCAAAAACCCATAAATAAACATTATAAAAAAATGGTAGATAAAATAGAAGTAAAATCAATTCATAATTAATTAATTAATTTTTTTATTTTCCAAGACATTTAGTGAATGTGTAGAACACATTCAGACATAAGGTAATAGATTATCTATGATCCTCCATTTTTCTATTAGGATACAATTTATTTTCTTTACCAAAATTTAATTATTATTTTCTCTTATATAATCCTCCTAAATTATGTTTTTATGTTACAAAAATATTAAATTAGACAAATTAATCTTTATTTAATGGTATAGTACATGTTTTATTTGGTTCCCTTTTTAATTCCTTTAGATAAGCCAGCCATCATAAAGTAAATATCCCAATTTCGTACCCATTTTCAAGTATACTACATAATATATTCTAATCCATTATTATTTTTCCAAAATCACTAATTTTATCAGGATAAACTATATTAGTCAAATTCTTGTTATATAAAAAATCGTTATTACTTTTTCTTACTTAAAGACACTTTTATATATTCCCTTAAACTACACCAAATAAAATCATTTCTAAAGTTTCATAAAAACTATTTTTATGTTTTTTCAATTCAATTTGGAATTCTTTATCACCATACCTAACTATTTTACTTCATAAATTTTTATTTATTATTGAACTCCCTTAATTCTTGTACACCATTGTGATACACCCCATAGTTAGGCATTATGGAAACATTACGATACCCATTTCCTTCAATGGGTAACCCATATGTTTATTGATTATGGTTGATTATTCATGTGGAAAAAAAAATTTAAGACCCAAAAATTCCATGTAATTGTTTTCAATTATTGAGTATTATTATGAGTCCATGAATATTGACGGTGCGGGATTCCGAGGCCTGGTGTGCCCTAAATGGAATATTGATCTTTTTTAAGGTATGTTCAGTAAACCTACCGACCACATTTTCTAAATTTTGAACCGGTGATCAGAATTGAAATTTGAGAGCACCATTGAATCCATAATGATGATATTTCCTTAATGGAATCTTCACTTTTACTGTAGTAGGTTAGGTGAAAAAGATAAATTTTGGAATTTACAAAAAAAATAATAAAATAACATAACAAAATTATTTTAATTTTTTTCTATAACTGTTGAGTGGTGGTGGCGGGACCCATGAAATGTAAATTCATTTAATGGCTTGAATCTTCAGTTTTGTATCCTCGATGTTATAACATTGAATACAGTCCATAAATGTACCGCATTAAGGTCATGCATCATGTTTGGATCCTCTGTCTATTTAATAGAATCTCGGGCGTGGGATTTTGGCACGAATGTGAGGAACCTCTGAAAAAGTGTTGCCACAACTTCCACCAAAGAATGAAGGATTGGATGGCAATGTCAGAGGAAATGAATTAGGAATTATGAACTCTAATGGCCTCATCAAGTGCAGATTCTCCTTCTACAACCCGACATCTCCAACGAAATCTGAGGTAGGTGGTTTATTTAAAAATGATTATCTATGATGAATTGAATAATATCCTTCTTGTTATCATGATCACATGGGGAGAGTAGGTAAAACTAACTAGGACATACCCTCTGCCACATCGATCATGTTGTGTTCATTAGGGGAAATTTTCAACTCGGTAGAAATTGAAAACTGGGAGGCACACAACGACAGCGGTATCCTAGGAGGTCTATAGGTGCGTCCAGAAGAAGAAAAGACCACCGAAACCCACACAGTGGCCTGTAGATGATCCATAGGTGTAGCACTATCATGGTGGCATCAGCGCCCAGAGCTGGTTGTGCCAGTAATGGCAACCGGTGGCCGACACTCACCGGCCATGGATGAGGGCGGCACCGCTCAATGCTGTGGAGGAGGAATATGAACCCGTATTATGGTTGGTCGTGGAGGCAGAGGTAACACACCATTTCATGCCATGGTGAGCAAGTTATGGCTATAAATCCACGGCGAAGGAGGTGACCATCTACATGTTGGTCACATGGGTGATGACGTGACGCATCGTGGGGCCACTATTTAATGATTTGAACGGCTCTTTGAACCGTTAGGGAGGCGGACCGCATGAACCCCATGCGGGTCGAAGCAGGAAGCAAGCAGAGCCACCACAACCATGCCTGACTAGGGCAGTCCACCGCCTAGACCAACCGGGATGGCCCATGCCGGTTCTGGTAGGGGCGGGTCGGACCTGGACTGGGTCAGACCAGACCCGGACCCCTCTCTGGTTTAGAAACGATTAGAAGGCCGTATCTTAAGAACTTAATGTCTGGTTGATGAACCTTCTACGGTAATGGGATCCTTGGAGAGAGATGGACCTTTTGAGATAGTATATGAGAGTTTTTGGGAATGTTGCAGAATGGCTGGGTTGGAATGACTCTGAATCCAATCGAGCCCTCAACACTAAAATGCCAATAAAATACAAAATGTGCATCCAGTTGATGTGTCGTCTGTTGTGTTGGAACCCTTATGACATGAAGGGTCGTGGAGTAACTTATTCGTGAGACTTTTTGCTATTTCAATACAATAAATTTCTTGAGGAGCATTTTATCCCAGAAACAAGCTTACTATGAGCAAGAATCGTGTGGCTGAATGAGATGTGAATAATGAAGAGTGATCTTGTGTGGATTAGCACCTAGAAATTCATTGTGAATCATAAAATAGCGAATGTTTTTGAATCAACAGCTTGTGATTCTGTATGAATCAGTACCTAATGATTCTATGTGAATCAGCACCTTGAAATTATGTGTGAATCATCACATATAGATCCTTTATGAATCAAAACCTAGCGATTCTTTTTGAATAAGCACATAGAGATCTTGTGTGGATCAGCACCTATCAATCCCATGTTTGTCTTGTTGGGGTTAGTACCTATCAATCATGTGTGGGTCATCAATTGTGCCTCTTGAAAGAATAAGACAATCTAGATTTATAGATAATCATCTGAACTACTTTACTCAGTTATACCTTATTTAAGCTGTGTCTTTTTCTTTGTGAATTGTGATTGATATCATGATTTTGGTATTCCTTTGAGGAATTCTAAGATACATTCGGGGGTATCAGGGTCCCTATTGGGTATTGTTATACTCACCCCTGCATGATCTTTACCCGCACCTTTTTTTTTCTTGTGCAAACCACGGTCCGCCTTGACTAAGACTTGGGGAGCTAGGGCCTAACGGTGGATGGTGGTGACAGTTGATGTGGAGAGATGTGGATATGATCTTTACCTACCCTTCAGGTAGGATCCCCATTGGATGATCACTGGAGCTATTTTTTGTTTTCAGTTGTAGTTCTATGTTTTTTATTGGGCTTGTATTATGGACCCCTACATTCAGTACACACATTTACTACAATAGTTTTACTTCATGGTTGCATCTTGTTGCATTCTAGTCTATGTGTTTATATAGGTTTGAAGGAAATGACTTCCCATTTTAGAGATATACCTTTTCTATGCTAGTCACCAACCCATGGCATATAAAGGTAGGCTTGGGGTAGTCACGACATGGGCCCTGGGGGATGGTTTGTGAAAATTTTGTATTAGAGGAGTCAGTTCTACTGAAGGACTAGGACTCTGATATTTCCAATGAAAAAATAGTGTTATGTGTTATAAGTGTGGTGTTCAGTTCACGGAGTCCAATGATGGGGTGGTGGACTATGTATCCATACACCACGACCCTGAATTGGGATTTCTGACTCGGTGCACAAAAGCATTGATTTCATGTATTTTCAAAATGATTTTACGTGATCTCTTTTGATTCAGATCACCAGGTATAAATTATTGACTGTGGGGCATCGGTTTCATTTCAGGATGATGTCCTGTAGAATACCAGCTATGATTCCTGATGGAGTACATGATGATGGACCACCGAGCAATGAGGATTCTGTGTCGGGCCCTCTTATAGTGTTAACACCTTCAGGTGGCCCCCTGACAATACCGCCACTAATTCGGCAGTTGTTAACACTAGGCCCACTGGTGGATGGTTCTTGTTGACTAATATAATTTCACATGTTCCAACAATATAGTCCTCTGAGGTGTCGAGGCGAGATAGATCCCCAGGCAATTGAGGATTGGCTGGAGGCTATGGCTTGAGTTTTTCGCCTAGTCGGTACACTAGCAAAGAAAATGGTGGTCCTAGTTTCTAGTCCTTTCCAGGGCATGTAATGAATATTCTGGAGCCTGATGCTTCAGTTACATGACAACGCGACCCTCACTTGGGTGGAAATTGAGAGCCTCTTCAGGGAGGAGTTTGTTTTAGTGATAGAATGCTCTGTCCATATCAAGGAGCTCTTGCACTTACAGAAGGGAAGCTTATCCGTGGGATAGTACTTGGCTACATTCACTGAACTCTCATGCGACTCCACTGACATGATTCAAGACCCATTCTTCTGGGATCGAACTTTTGAGAAGGGTCTCCGGCGGGATATTAGAGCATTGAAAATATCCCTTAATATCCCAACAGAGGCTAGAGTGATTGAGCGCGCTTTATTGGAGGTGATATTTTTACCTGAGTAGGAACCAATGGTGAGAGCCACTGCCAAATGACAAATATCTGAGTCATCTGTAGCAGGTAGTAGGCAGACGATGCATAAGTCCAAGAGGACCAGACCTTTTGAAGGGAGACCCCAAAATGTATGGTTAGAAGTGTGCAACTCGTGAGGTAGAGGGGCTCAACAGGGATGAATATTGTGCTTCACATGAATCGGTAGGGCCACATGGATCGCGATAACCCGACCCTCTATACCGACGATTAGAATATGGTCAAGGAACCATCGAGGCAGCAATTGTGTTTTGAGCAAGGAGTTCTATAGGGCGGTGGACGTGGCATAGGAGCAGGTCATGTAGTAGGTGGTGGACGACAGATTGAGGTTCTACCACCACAATCCCAAGGTGGTCCACCCCATCCATAGGGAGCAGGAGGATAGAGGAAAGAAAAGCTACATGCACCATAGGACTATGATCATGACACTCGAAAAATGATTAAAGGTATGATCTGTTTCTATTACACCTTAGCTGTAGTACTTATAGACACATGTGTTAGTCACTATTTTATTTTCACAGCACTCGTTCGGAGCTTGGAGATTTTGACGGAGTTGTTAGCTTGATCCTTATGATTAGAGACTCTTATGGGAGATTATTCGATGATTACACACTAGTGAAGGCAGTGTGGGCTCACTCTTGGAGGCGAGATCATAGGCTATTTTTTTATAGTAGTAGCGTTGTGGCCTTAAGACATCATCTTGGGCATGGACTCTCTATCCACAGTCCTTGCTCAGATCAACTGCTTTAGGCGCAAAATGCAGTGTTACTGTGAGGATGTGACCCAGTTTTCCATAACTGATGAGAATGGAACCTTTATAGCATATGATGGACTTACTCTGTGGAGGGTTCATCCGATCACTCATCAGTTTTCTAGCCTTACCCTCTAGGAAGTTGATGCGAGGAGTTAGAGTTATCCGGTAGTGGTGGACCAATATGCTGATGTATTTCCTGATGATGTTCTGGGACTACCTCCTCGAAGAGAGGAAGAATTCTACATCAACCTATACCCAGGGATGAAACCGATATCTACACCAGCATATCGAATGGCCCCTGAAAAGATTAGTGAGTTGTTGGTATTGTTTAAGGACTTGTAGAAGAAGGGATTCATAAGGCCCAATGTTTCTCCATGGTCATCCCTGATTTTGTTTTCCAAGAAGAAAGATGGGTGCCTAAGGCTTTGTGTGGACTATCGGCGCATAAACCAGATGACCGTGAAGAACAAGTGTCCACATCAGATGATTTTTCATCTCTTAAACTATCTAAATTAAGCTCGATGGTTTTCAAAGATAGACATCAGATATGGATATCCCCAGCTCTGGCTACGAGATGAAGACGTATTGAAGACAACCTTCAGATGTTGGTTTGGACACTATGAGTTTTTGGTGATGCCCTTCGATGTAACCAATGATCTCGTAGTGTACATAGGGATCATGAACAAGATCTTCCAGCCTTACCATGATCGCTTCACAGTATTCAAAATTAACAACATCTTGATATACTCGGTGTCAGAGGAGCAACACTACAGGATTCTGCAAATATTTCTCGATAATCCTCGAGAGCACCAGATTTAGTGAAATCACTCAATGTGGCAGTTCTAAATACCAGAAGCCCACTTTTTAGGGCATGTTATCTTGGAGTCTAGAGTTGTGGTGGATCTAGAGAAGATAGAGGAAGTACTTTCTTGGGAGCCACCCAAGCGTGTAACTGATGTGAAGAGTTTTCTAGGATTGGCAGGGTACTACAGGAGTTTTTTACCTGACTTCTCTAGGGTAGCAACACCCTTATCAACTTGGATGAATAAGGAGTAGCCTTTCTTGTGGATGGAGAAGTGCCAGCAAAGTTTTTAGGAGCTGAGGTAGAGGATGATGAGTTCCCCCCTCTTGAGGATACCTGAAGAGGGTGTTGGGTATTTAGTCTATAGCGATGTATCAGAGACCCGACTAGGTTGTGTCCTAATGCAAGAGCGAACAATGATCACCTACAACTCACTAAAGTTGAGACAGTATGAGAAGAACAATGATACCCATGACCTAGAGTTATAAGCAGTGGTCTTCTCGCTGACGATGTGGTTTCACTACTTGATTTGAGAACGTTTTATCATCCACTGTGATCGCAAGAGTCTCTAGTATATCTTATCTCATAAGGACCTGAACCTGAGACAATGACAATGATTAGAGTTCCTACAGGACTACGACTTTGAGATAGTCCACACTCATGGGAACGGGAATGTAGAATAATATGCACTCAGCAGGAGGTCTGGTATATAGTTGCTGAGTGAGGTGACAGAGAAATTACCCATGTTGCATATATCCTTTATAGATAGAGTTGGAGTAGCTTACCTCCACTCTATGACTATTACTCCCCACATTGTTAGCTAGTTTGGAAGGCACATCTTAGGGATGGGGACTGCGAGGCCCGACGTGCTCAGATATCCTCAGGACAGTCTCTTGATGGAATTTTGGAAGGTGGAGAGCACATCAACCTCTTCATAGGACGCACCACGGTACTAGTGACACTATGATAGAAGGTGTTGAGTGAGTTCCACGAATCCTCTTAGTGGTATATCATGGACTGAAAAAGTTGTACAAGCACCTCCGGCGTCAGTACTGGTGGCCAGGGATAGGGAAAGAAATGACATAGTTTTTATCCCGATGCCTCACTTGTCAGTAAGGGATGTCTGAGAATCATGTACCAGAAGGCTTAGCTCATCCACATGAGGTACCTGATTGGAAATGGGATGGTATTTCCATGGACTTCATGGTAGGGAAACCCCATACATATAGGGGTCATGATTCCATCTGGGTGATTTTTGACCGACTCACCATGTCATCCCACTTTCTACCCATCCAAGAGAAGGGATCAGAAGAATGATTGGGACGACTCTTCATATAGGAAATTGTATGACTTCATGGGGTGCCATCAATGACCATATCAGATCGTGATGCTCGTTTTACATCCCACTTGTGTAAGGGATTGTAGGAGGTATTTGGAACTCAGCTACGCTTGAGTACTACCTTCCACCTTCAGACAAATGGTCAGACGAAGCAGATTATACAGTCACTCGAGGACATGCTTCGTGCTTGTTTCCATGATTTTGGCCACAGTTGGGATGACCTCCAGTAACTTCTGGATTTTACATAAAACATCTATTATCACTCCACCATCGGCATGGCTCTATTTGAGCCCCTATACAGGTGATCATGAAGATCAAATTTTTTCTAGATTGACCTAGTGGAGTCAGTATTTATGGGTCCAGGGTCGGTACAAGCTACAAAAGAGAAGGTGCAGATCATCCCGGAGAAGATAAAGACTGCACAAAGCCAGCGGAATTCTTATGCTAACAGGAGGTGGAGACCCTTGAGGTTTAAGGAGGGAGACCATGTCTTCTGAGGGGTCTCACCCCGACGAGGATCACAGAGGATTGTCCAAGGTGGAAAGCTATATTTGAGGTTCATCAGGAACTTCTTGATCATCATAGGTGTTGGGATGGTGGAATACCATCTAGATCTCCCACCATAGATGCACCAAGTGCATAATGTTTTCCATGTGTCATAGATGAGGAGATATATGCATGATCTATCATACGTTATTGATTGGGGAGAGCTGGTCATTGATGATGGGGTGACATTTTCAGAGTTCCTAGTGGAGTTAGAGGGTCAAAAGGAGATGGTCCTTTGGAGGCAGTTGATTCCTCTTTTGTGAGTTTTTTGGCTGCACGGGAATCTCCAGGAGAGCACATAGGAGTAGGAGGTTCAGATACCTTCTTATTACCCCCATTTAACTCCCAAGTTATTATTTATATTTCAGAGAAAAAATCCCTATTCTAGAGATAATTTATTCACCTGTAAATTCCATACAATTGTTTTAAATTATTTTTTATTATTATGAGTCTTTGAAAAATGATGACGTGTGATTTCGAGGCCTGGTGTTTACAGAATTGAATTTTGAACTTTTTTTAAGGAATGTTCAATGAACGTATGAGAAACATTTTATAACCACTAGTACAAAAACCTTTTTTTACATTTTTTTTCTTTTTAACATCGGTTTTTAAGCGATGTTATTACGAGCGACATTAAAAATATTATTTTTATGTCAGTTATTTAATAACCGACGTAAAAATGGGGTAATATAGTTTTTAACGTCATTTTTTAAAAAACCGATGTGAAATACATTCTGGAAAATGGCGATAAGAAGCCATTTTTTACATTGGTTATTTAATAGCCGATGCTAAAAGTTATTTTTAACGTATGTTATTAAATAACCAACATAAAAAATGTTTATTATATTGTATAAAATTTTCTAATCTTTCATTTGAAAGGTCATAGAGCTCAAACGGATTTACAGATCAAAAGTTATGACCATCAGATGTTTGATATTTTTTTCGAGGAAAGATTGAATGAGCCAACCGTAACTTCATATTAGAAAGAATTTTTGAATCTGTATGGGGATTTTTAGTTTTATCATGATATAAAGAATAATCCATCATTATAATAAATTAACAATCATTAAATGGTATATCAATTAAGAAAACTACTCATATAAAATATAAATCATGGGAAAATAATTACAAATACCTTGACGAGGTCACGGAAATAAAAAAATCATTGATTCACATTGAAGATAAAACAAGGTGATTCGGTGGAACGATGATGGTTGACTGAAATGATCATAAAATGGTATATCAATTAAGAAAACAAATCATAAAAACCATAAATCATGGATGTATGATTAAATATACCTTGACGAGATCGTGGAAAGAAGAAATAATTGATTGACATTCGAGAGAAAAAGAGTCGATTTGGGGGAACGATAATGGTTGAAATAAATGATCATCAAATTAGGATGGGAGTATAATGGAAAAATATAATTGAGATTCTATGAGAAAATGTGGTATTAAAAATTTTTGGCGGCAATTCAAAATTTCGATGCCGTGATGTAAAAAAATTGAAATTTCGCGTTTGCGGGATATTAAAAATATCATTCACATCAGTTTTATGATAACCGACATGAAAAGATATTAAAATATTCACTTATTTTTCACGTCGGTTATTATAAAACGACGTGAAAAATCAATCTTCGTCACTCTTTCACGTCGGTTATCAAATAACCGACGTGAAAAATCAATTTTCATGACTTTTTCACGTCGGTTATTTAATAATCAATGATAAAAGGTATTTTTCACATCGGTTATTTAATATCCAACGTGAAAAAAGTTTAAAAAAATGTACTTCATTTTCAAGCTTTAATTTTACAGGTCACGGAGCTCAAACGGAGTTACGGATTAAAAGTTATGGCCTTTAGAAATTGGACATCCTTAAGACATCGTTTAGAGATGATCAAATTCTGAAGGCCATAACTTTTAATCCGTAACTCTGTTTGAGCTCCGTGACCTGTCAAATTAAATCTTGAAAAATGAACTACATTTTTGTAAACATATTTCACGTCGGTTATTAAATAAAAGACGTGAAAAAGTTGCGAAAATAGATTTTTTACGTCGGTTATTTAATAACCGACGTGAAAAATAAGTGAAAATATAAATATATTTTTCTGGAAAAGGATTTTTCACGTAGGTTATTTAATAACCAACGTGAAAAATCGATTTTTGTGACTTTTTCACGTCGGTTATATAATAACCGACGTGAAAAATCAGATAAAAAGGATTTTTAACATCGGTTCTTATATAACCGTTGTGAAAAATCAGCCAAAATGTATTTTAACGTCGGTATTTAATAACCGACATGAAAAATAGATTTTTAGATATTTTCACGTCGGTTCTAAAAAACCAACGTGAAAAATGGTGACGTAAAAAAAGGTTTTTTTACTAGTGAACTTTTTAACCAGTTCTCGAAATTGAAATATGAGAGCACCGTTGAATCTGCAGGGCCAAGATTATTTTAATGGAAGGTTCACATCGACCACAATAGATCAGAAGGAAAAGATAAATTTTGGAATTTACAAAAAATAATAATAAAATAAATTTAAAATGTTATTTTATTTCTTTTCTATAACTGTTGAGCGGCGGTGGTGGGACCCATGACTTGTCAAGCCATTTAATGGATTGACCCTTCTATTTTGTAACCTCGACCTTGTAACATTAGATGCATTTCATAAATGAACTACATTAATTTCATGCAATGCTTTTGGATCCTTATTCTATTTAATAGAAACTCGGGCCTAAGATTTTTTCACGAATGTGAGGAACCTCTAACGATGTGTTGTAGAGATTTCCTCCAAGGAATGAAAGCTTGGACAACAACGTTGGAGGAAATAGACTAGGAATGACGAAAATTTGTGGCTTCGTCAAGAGAAGATTATCCTTCCACCACCGCAACATCTCTAATGAAATCTCATGTAGGGGTTTTATTTATTAATGATTATATTTAATGAATTGAATAATCTCTTTTTTGTTATCATGAAAATGTGGAGGGTTCAGGCTAAACAAACAAGGCTAGACCCTCCACCGCTTAGTTCATGTTGCGTTCTTCAGTGGAAAAATTTCGAACAAGACAAAAAGAGGAAACCGGGAGGCACACAATGATAGAGGCATCCTGGGAGGCTCGTAGGCATGCCCGGAAATAAGAACCGACCACTGGAGATAATCTGGTTGCCTACAGAATATCTGACAAAACTCACCGGCCACCGATGGGTGCGACACCGCTCAGTTACACAACGGATGTATAAGCCGCCGACTTTTGGCCGACCGCAGTGGTGGGAGGCGGCGCAGCATCGTACACCACGGTGAGCATGCCACGACTACAAAGCTGCGGCGAAGGAGGCGACCTCCTCCCTATGGTTCTCGCAGGTGACATGGATTCTCCACATGGCACCACTATTTAAAGAATCGAATGACTCTTTGAGCCATTCGAGATACGGACCATGCGACACCCACATAGGTCGTGCCAGCCATCGGGCCGAGCCGCCATGGCCCAGCCCATTTGAGGCGGGCCAGGCCGGTCTATACGCTAGGCCCACTGTGGCTTAGCCCAACCAGGCCAAGTCGGTTCGACTGGGTTTGACCAGACCGGGACCCCTCTGAGGCCCAAAAACGCTTAGAAAGTCATATCTTGATAACCAGAAGTTTGTTTGATGAACTGTCTATGGAACTACGATCCTTGGAGTGAGATGGTCCTTTCGATATAAACCAGGTGATTTTTAAAGAATTCTAGAGTATGGTCATGTTGGATTAACTATGAATCTAACCGGTCCCTGGGAACTAAAATGCCAATAACATAAAGACTGAGCATCCAGTTGATGCAACTTCTATTGTGTTGAAACCCTTATAACATGATAGATAATTGGGTAACTTTTTCGTGGGACTTAGTACTATTTAAAATACAACCAATGTCTTGAGGAGTAGTTTATCCCAGAAACAAGTGTACTATGAGCAGGAATCCTGTGGCTGGATGAAATGTGATGAATAAAGAGTGATCTTGTGTGGATCAGCACCTACAATTCTGTGTGAATTGACACATAGATATTATTTGTGAATCATCACCTAGCGATTTAGTGTGAATCAGGAGCTCAAAATTTTGTGTGAATCAACACCTAGTGATTATGTGTGAATCACCGCCTAGTGATTCAGCACCTAGAGATTTTGTGTGAATTAGCACCTAGCGATCATGTGTGGATCGTCACCTATCGATCATGTGTGGGTCTTGCGGGGCTTAGTACCTATCTATCATGTGTGGGTCAACAACAATACTTCTTGAAAGAATATGGTGTTATAGCATTACAACTAATCATATGTACTACTGTACTCTGTTATACATGGTTTGATATGTTTCTTTTTCTTTGTTATTTGTGATTGAGATCATGATTTTGGTGTTCCTTTGTGGAATTCTGAGAGGCATTTGGGGGTCTCGCGGTCCCTATTGGGTGTTGTTATACTCAATCCTGCATGAGCTTTCACTACTCCTTTCTGTGTCTTGGGCAGACGAGGGGTAGCCTTGACTGAGACTCAAGGAGATAGGACTTGACGGTGGATGGTGATGATGGTTGAGATGGTGAGTTGTGGATAGGAGTTGTACCTACCCTTTGGGTAGGATCCCTAGTGGACAATCTCATGTGTTGTTTTCTGTTTTCAATTGTAGTTTTATCTTTTCAGTTGGGCTTGTATTCCAACCCCTTACTTTTTGTACACACTTTTACTACATCAATTTATCTTTGTGATTTCATCTTGTTGTGTTCTTGTCTATTTATTTTTACATGTTTAATGGAAATGCCTTCCTGTGATTGTTAAATGATTTCTTGTGCTAGTCCCCAACCCCTGACATATGGCAAGAGGGCTTGGTGTATGTCACAACACAGCCCCTGATGGATGGGTAATGAAAAAAATATTAATGAACATGTTATCATGGGTGAACCCATATGTCACTCCAATCCCATGGGAAACGTTTAGTCCCCAAGGGATTCATTTTGGGAATGGGATAAACCTGATTTCTTTATGGGACTTTGATTACAGTGTGATATAGTAAAGGAAGTTATCCTTGAATTATGTTCATGTCATGTAATATGTTTCTTTCATATTTCTATGTGACCATTTTTACATTGTCCCATGTTCCATATGTTATCATTCCATATGTTTATTCATGTACCATGTCTTTATATTTCATTATGTTATGCCTTCCAACCCATGTGGTATTCATTATTTCTATTTTTATTCCATAAGTAGGATATTTAGCTCATCTATTTTATCTAGGTATTTCCCTTGTTTTCTTATAAAAATGAATAATCTAAAAAGAAGTTAGGATATTATTATGGATGATTTATATAATGATGATTTATTATATTTCCTTATTTTCAGTTTTATGTACCTAATACTCTAAATAAACATGAATTTACTATCCTTGGTTTGTATTTGATGGTCAGTTATGATTAAAATCATATTACAATATGTGTAAAAGGATAGGTTTATTATATTTATTTTAGGTTGTATGTTTATTGGTGGATTTGAATTAGGTTTTCACCTTATATCATTATAGAAGGGATGCTTGGTATAGAGTTCACTTATTTCTTCCTCATAGAATATATATCCAGCAATTTCCTAAGTCTTAGGTTTAATAAATGATGATACTGTGATTTTTTGACATTTTAAAGGTTTTTATATAGGAAGCAATAGATGGTTGGTGGGGAAATGTGGTGTTTGGGTAAAATATGTGTAATTAATGTGGGATTTGATTATGGGTTTAATTGTTATGTGTGAATCATTGTGGGTGATGGTTATAATAGATAAGAAAAATGATAAAGACTATTACCATTTCTATTTGAACAGGATATGTGTGATTTTGAGGGAATAAAAATTATCTATATGGGATATTAATTTTTTGTTGTTGACTATATCATGTATTTATCCCATTATTATATTTAGAAAACAATCCCTTTTCAATCCTGTCTAGCATTCTAGTGTATTGTTACCATGTAATTTTCTTATTTTTCGTAAGTACATGTTATTTTATAATCATGAAAACACATAGGTATTTATTCATCCAATAAATTATTTTTTCTCAATAATGGAGTGACATTAAATTATAATAAATTTGGAAATGTTTTGTTTGTCTTATTTATAAATTTTCTAATATTTTCCGGAATAATTTTTTCTAAAGGACACAACAAGGATTTTGCAAATGTTTTGAAAAATTAAATAAAACATAATGGTTTAGATTGTACCTTAATTTTAGAACATATATGAAAAATAACTTTTTTAATGTCCGAGAATTTAATTGATAATTTTTTCATATATAAATGGGTTATATATTATATGATATTATATTATTATTATAAATATAGAGCACATATAGGAAAAAAATAATAATTCGTTAATTAATACTTTTACTTTATTTATCAAAAAAATTGAAATTTAAAAGATTATAATTAAAAAATATATAATATAAAAAAATGGAAAAATACGGATATCCCCAATCTATTTGAATCATCACTCCCAAAACCAACATTATAGAATTGAATAAAAATATTATTAAACCTATAAAAATATTTAAAAATGAACATATATATAATTTTAGGTATTGTAGTGAATATATAGTAAAATAATTAATTTGCATTTATATGAATTAATATTTCCATTAGAATATTATTACAACCACTAGAATAGTAATGTGACTATTGGGAAAAGTAACCAAGTCATTAAGAATAGTAGCATGACTGATGGAAATAGAAACTTGACATAAAAATAATAAACCGTGATATATATAATATTTATCCAGAGTAATATAATTAAATATAAATGTTATAATACTTAAAAATAAATATCATTTTAAAAAACAAATGAAAATACAAGAACATTTTATTATAAACTCTATTTTAATAGATTTTGTAAAAATCCTAATTTCTATATTAAAAATAAAAAATTACTTATATTATAAATTATTTTTCATAAAATGAATATAATTTTTTAAATCATCTCTTATGAACTTTTCAAGGTTGATTTTTTTTGGTAATTTTCTAAATTACTTCAATTTTTTGATGAGTAGTAAAAATGATTTTTTTCATGCAACTGATTGTTGCACCCCTCTCTCTTGGATTTTAATGATCACAATCACTCTAATTGTATTCTAACTTGTTTTCAAGTGTTTTGGATGATAGGAAATAGGGTGCCTAGAAGCTGGCCCAAGAAGAATTCAAAATGGACTGTTTAAGTCCACCGGCCAGCCGGTGTGAGACCACCGGCCAGCCGGTAAGGGCACCGGCCAGCCGGATCCAGCCCATCGGCCAGCCGGTGGACCAGGCAGAAGGCCCTGCCCTCTGCCAGGTGCCACCGGTCAGCCGGTGTCTGGCCACCGGCCAACCGGTGGGTCCA
Organism: Viscum album; assembly: GCA_963277665.1. NCBI lineage: Eukaryota > Viridiplantae > Streptophyta > Magnoliopsida > Santalales > Viscaceae > Viscum > Viscum album. The sequence goes on from OY728137.1 coordinate 1,757,960,462, forward strand.
GACAGAATGGCATACCTTCTGTCCAGACCACCGGCCAGCCGGTGCCTGACCACCGGCCAGCCGGTGGAACCCAGACAGAATAGCATGTTTCTGTCCGGACCACCGGCCAGCCGGTGGCTCAGCACCGGTCAGCCGGTGGAGCCAGACAGAAATCCCTTGCTTCTGTCTGGTGCACCGGCCAGCCGGTGGATCAGCACCGGCCAGCCGGTGTGCTCAGTCAAACTAGCCGTTAGGCTTTGACCAGGCTGGCCCACTTGATCCCCAACGGCTCCGAAAGCCCTCCAACGGCTATTTTGAAGTATTTGGGAGTATTTCTCCTATAAATAGACGTCCATGGATGCCGGGAACACCACCGATTATATACCGAAGCATACCAAAGCTATTTTGATCATTTGAGGCTCCTACGACAATTCTCAAACGCTACTTGAGATCCAATTGCCATCCTTGAAGCTTGGGCTGCCTCTACATCAACTACACTCACCTCTTGGCGCTCAAGGCTTCTTCTAGTTTGTTTTAAATTATTTACTTCAATTGTTTAGTTCTTAATTGGGTTTGTATTAAAACAAACCACCCTTTTTCATCCTTCTTTCAATTTGGGTTTCTTGCTACAACCATAATAAAAAAGCAAGCTGTAAGAAGGTGATCTAGCCTACCTTAAAACGACTAGTGGGTTTCTTGCTATAACCATTAAAAAGCCAGCGTTCGTATAAATCTCCCAACGGTTGAGTTGGGAGCGGAGACGTAGACTTGAGTTTAAAGCCGAACTCCGTTATCAATTGTGTCTTGCCTTTTTACTTTCCGCTGCATTTAAATTTGTTTTAAATTGTTAATTAATTTTAAAAAGGCAATTCACCCCCCTCTTGCCATCACCTCCGACCCAACATTTGGTATCAGAGGGAGCGTTTGTGTAATACCTTAACCGGTTACAAATGAAAAATCCATAGTGATGGCTTCTTTAGCACCCGAAGGGTATTCCATTACTCGGGCTCCATACTTCGATGGAACCGATTACACATATTGGAAAACACGAATGATTACTTTTCTTAGAAGCATTGGCTATCCTATATATAGAATTGTTATGCAAGGCTACACTCTTTCTAGTAAGGATGAATCTAAATGGACCCCCGAAGACATTTCCAATTTTGAGCTTGATGGAAAAGCCATGAATGCTCTTCATTGTGGGTTAGACCGTAATGAGTTTAATCGTATTTCTACTTGCACCACCTCACACAAAATTTGTAAACTTTTGGAAGTGACCCATGAGGGCACTAACAAAGTCAAAGACACTAGGTTAGATATGTATCGTCAAGACTTTGAGAGTTTCACAATGCACCCACACGAGTCAATCACCGAAATGTTTACTCGTTTTACTGATGTTTGCAATGGGAGAAAGTCCCTTGGTGATGATGTTTCAGCAGAAACAATGGTCAAGAAAATTCTTTGGGTCCTACCAAGCTCTTGGGCACCCAAGGTGACGGCAATCCAAGAAGCGAAAGATGTCAAGAAGATGCCGGTTGAAGAACTCATAGGGTCACTCATGACTTATGAGATTACCATGAAGAGGCAAGCCGATAAAGAAGAAAAGATCTTCAAGGAAAAAAAGAACATAGCTTTCAAGGAAAAGGAAGAAAGCTCCTCCGATGATAGTGAATCCGAGATGGCTCAACTAGCAAGGAAAATGAGCAAGTTCATGAAGAAAAAGAAGAAATTTCAAAAGGCACGAAAGGAAGAGCCAAAGGAGGAGAAAGAAATCACTTGCTTTGAATGTGGAAAGAAAGGCCACATCAAACCGGAGTGCCCCATTTTCATGAAAAGGTTAAAAGAAAAGAAAAACAAGAAGGCCTTCAAAGCATCAACATGGAGTGCAAGTGATGACTCCATGTCTTCAAGCGACTCAAGCGATGAAGGTGGAAAATGCCTAATGGCATTTGATGAGGTATCCTCTTATCACTCTTCTTCTCACTCTTCTTCCTCATCTTCTTCTTTTGATAATGATATGTCTTATGAAGAACTTCAAAATGCAAGAGATCAATTAGAGGAAGGTTTTCACGAACTTACCTCTAAATTTTTGACCCTGAAAAAGAAAAACAAAACTCTTATTTCCGAAAAAAACAAACTTCTCAAAGATAATGAGGAGCTTGCCCTTAAAGTCAAAAATATTCCAAATGTAGATTCTTTAAATTCTACCATTAAGGATTTGAAGGAATCTCTTGCCAAGTTCACCCAAGGTGAACAAAATTTAACTAAATTGCTAGGTTCTCAGCGTTCGGCTAGAACCACACATGGACTTGGCTATAACAAGCAATCCACTTTTTCTAGGGCACCCACTACTTTTGTAAGGGGGAGCTCTCAATACAAATTTTGTAATTATTGTAAAAAGACCGGTCACATGATTTATGAATGTTATTGTAAAAATGCTAGGTATGGAAGACCCAAATCCATTACCTACTCGGATGAGTATCATAGAAGGAATCCCTCTAGAACATTATGGGTTCAAAAGTCTCTTTTAGATAATCTTTCCGGACCCAAACTTATATGGGTACCAAAATCTCTTCTTTCTTGATTTTGTAGGATAAACACAAAAAGAGTAGGACCTCTAAAGGCTCGTGGTATCTCGACAGTGGTTGCTCAAGGCACATGTGTGGCGATCCCTCCGTGTTCAACTCACTTGGAGAATTCGATGCAGGATATGTCACCTTTGGTGATAACTCAAAAAGAAAGATCGTTGGAATAGGTACCATTGGTTTTGGTAGCTCCTCAATTATTAAAGATGTTTTATTAGTTAAAGGTTTAAAGCATAATTTAATTAGCATTATTCAACTTTGTGATAGTGGTTTTTCAGTAAATTTTCAAAATGATTTATGCAATGTGTTTGATTTTTAAAACAAGTATATATTTTATGCTTCCCGTTTTCAAAATGATTACATTATTGATTTAAAATCTCTAGCTAGCCAAAATGTTAAATGTTTAAGTGCTCTTGACAATGAGTCTTGGCTTTGGCATAGAAGATTGGGGCATTGTAGCTCTCATTCACTTCTAAAGCTTAATAAGAACAAGCTCATTCGTGACCTTCCTAAACTTAAATTTAAGAAAGATTTGATTTGTGAGCCATGCCAACTTGGTAAGCAACACAACTATTCTTTCAAATCTAAGAAGGAAGTGTCCACCTCAAAATCTCTTGAACTCCTTCATCTTGATCTTTTTGGTCCTACTCCCATAGCAAGCATAGGTGGAAAATCCTATACCTTAGTTATTGTTGATGACTTTTCTCGTTTTACTTGGGTTTTCTTTTTAGCCCATAAGAATGATGCTTGTAAAACCTTTTTGAAATTCTCTAGGAAAGTAGAAAACGAAAAAGGATATAAAATCATATCTCTTCGTAGTGATCATGGTGGTGAATTCGAGAACAAAGAATTCGATGACTTGTGTTCCTCTCAAGGATACAATCACACCTTCTCTGCCCCTAGGACTCCTCAACAAAATGGAGTGGTTGAAAGGAGAAACTGAACTCTCCAAGAAATCGCTCGAACCCTCCTTAGTGAATTAGACCTCCCTCAATATTTTTGTGCCGAGGCGGTAAACACTGCTTGTTATACTATTAATAGAGTCCTTGTAAGACCCCTTCTTAAGAAAACCCCCTATGAACTTTGGAAAGGCAAATTGCCCAAAGTTGGTTATTTTAAAGTGTTTGGGTGTAAATGCTTTATCCTTAACACAAAAGATAACCTAGGGAAATTTGATGCCAAATCCGATGAAGGTATTTTTCTTGGGTACTCCAACTCAAGCAAAGCCTATCGTGTCTTCAATAAACATTCAAAAACCATCGAAGAATCATCTCATGTCAAATTTGATGAAACTCTTCCAAAACCTCGCCCGGTCATTGAGGATGTTGAAGATAAGCTTGATAAGCTTCATTTTATTGATTCCTCTTCTCCTCCCAAGGAGGATGACCATCAAGAACCCTCTTCACCTTCTTCGCCTTCCACCTTGCCTAAGCTTTGGAAACCTTCTAGAGACCATCCTTTAGAAAATGTCATAGGTGACCTTCAAGCCGGTATGCGAACTAGAAGATCTATCCTCAATGAAGTTGAACATCAAGCCTTCATTTCTCACCTAGAACCTCAAACCGTTAATGATGCCATTAATGATGAGAATTGGGTTCTTGAAATGCAAGAGGAACTAAATCAATTCTCTCGAAATAATGTTTGGACTCTTTGTGAAAGACCCAATGATCATCCAATTATTGGCACTAAATGGGTTTTTAGGAACAAACTTGATGATCAAGGAAACATAACCCGGAACAAGGCTCGCCTAGTAGCTAAGGGCTATAATCAAGAAGAAGGAATCGATTATGGTGAAACCTTTTCCCCCGTTGCTAGGTTAGAATCCATTAAGATCTTGTTGGCATTCGCCGCCCACTTAAATTTTAAGCTTTTTCAAATGGATGTTAAAAGTGCTTTTTTAAATGGTTTTATTTCTGAAAAAATCTTTGTTGAACAACCTCCCGGTTTTGAAGATCCAAAATTTCCAAATCATGTTTTTAAGTTAACCAAGGCTCTATATGGCTTAAAGCAAGCCCCTCGGGCTTGGTATGAGCGGTTAACAAAATTTCTTTTAGAAAATGATTTTAAAATGGGTCAAGCCGATTGTACCCTCTTTTTAAAACACACTTCAAAATATCTTTTAATAGTCCAAATTTATGTTGATGATGTTATCTTTGGTTCTACCAAAGAATCTCTTTGTACTTATTTTTCAGATTTAATGAGAAAAGAATTTGAAATGAGTTTTATGGGAGAATTGAAATTTTTTCTTGGTTTTCAAATCTTTCAAAATTCAAAAGGTATTTCTCTAAGACAAATAAAATACACAAACGAGCTTCTAAGTTGTTTTGGTATGGATCAAGTAAAGTAAATTAGTACACCCATGAGTACTTCATGTAAGCTTACGTTAGACGAAGCCGGGAAACCGGTGGATAACAAGCTTTATAGGAGTATGATCGAGAGTCTACTTTACCTAACTGCGACCCGTCCTGACATCATGTTTAGTGTTTTCCTTTGTGCTCGTTTTCAAGCCAATCCTAAAGAATCCCATCTTAAATCGGTCAAAAGAATTTTTAAGTATTTAAAAGGATCCAAAAATCTTGGTTAATTTTATCCCTCAAATACTTCTTTTGAACTATCTTCTTATTCGGATGCTGATTTTGGCGGATGTCAATTAGATCGTAAGAGTACTAGTGGAACCTGTCATCTGCTAGGCAAGTCCCTTGTTTCGTGGAGTAGCAAGAAGAAAAATTGTGTTGCTCTTTCTACTGCCGAAGCCGAGTATGTAGCCGCTGGCAATTGTTGTGCCCAAATTATTTGGATGCAACACACTCTCTTGGATTATGGTCTTTCCTATGATCATGTCCCTATTCGGTGTGACAACACTAGTGCCATTAGTATCTCTAAGAATCCAATACAACATTCTAGGACAAAGCACATAGACTTAAGGCATCATTTCCTTCGTGACCATTTTCAAAAAGGAGATATCACTTTGGACTTCATTCCTACTGATTTCCAATTAGCTGATATTTTTACCAAACCGCTCCCGGTTGACCGTTTTGATTTTATTAAAGGGGAGTTAGGAATGATTCGTCAATGAGCACTATTAAATATTTGACTTTCTTGGCTTGCTTATATTTTATTTTTATTAGAATTTTTTAAACACCTTTTTTTTAATTCTGTTTTTTATATTTTATGAATTTTAGTACCACCGGTCAACCGGTGGTACATCACCGGTTAACCGGTGGTGTCGGGTTTCTGTTTTTTGGGACGACCCGGGGAAGGGTTAAAATTAATTTTAAAACCCTTCCTCCCTCATTTCTCTCTTCTCTCTCGGGAGGCTCCTCCTAAAACCGCAGCTCCTCCAAAACCTAGCCTCCCTTCTTGGTTTTTGCTCTCTCAAAACTCCTTTATTCTATCAATCTCTCTCTTTTTAGCTCCTTTTGCCATCATGGGACCTCGATCTACTCACAAAGGCAAGGGTATCGCTCAAGAAGCACCTCCTCCTCCTTCAATCCCTCAACTTCCGGACATATGGCATGACAAAATCATTTTTCCCGGTAGAGTTATTGACTTTCCTTGGCTTTCTTCTTCTCGTCTTGAGCTTTTTTCAATTATTGAGTATCAACATTGGCATTCATTTTTTGAGCCACCCGAAAAGGATTCCATTTATCCTCTTCTTGTCAAAGAGTTCTATGCTCATTTGACGTGGTCCGTTTCTGATGACATTGATACCATCTCCTCCACTGCTCTTGGGCAACCCATCACTTTCACTTCGGTGGAAATTTCCCGGATGCTGGGAGTTCCTCATGTCGGGCCTCATGCATTTGCTCAGGGGGAGTTTCCTCGGGACCGTGAGTTTGATATAGCCGTAGCCCTTGAGCATCTCACAGGGCAGCCCCCAAATCCCATTGTCAAGCTCTCCCAGCTCTCTCCTAACCATCGTATTATTGAGCACCTCATTCAAACTTCCCTTGCGCCCCGTATCGGGGATCATGATAATGTCAAATTCATTGATATTTATCTTCTCTCTTTTATCACCAGAGGCATTCACTTCAATTTGGTCCAGTTTCTGTTCCGGGCCATGACTTATGTGGCTGAGCACCCGCGCCGGTCAAAAACTCTACCCTACGGACGCCTCTTGACTAAAATCTTTTCCTTTCTTGATGTGCCTCTTCATGCTACTTCCTTCGAGCATCCAACGAAGGATAGCATAGTGAATTTTATGATGGTGCAATGAATGAACATCCGTTGGCACCCTTGGCGTCAGGAATGGATTGTCGACAAGGACGGTCTTCTCGAGGCCTACTATCCTCAGACTCATTCCCATCCTCCTGCCGATGCCATGCCTCCTGCTATTGCCGCTTCCTCTCCTCTTTCAGACAGTGAGGATAGTGATGATTATGAAGAGGAAGGAAGTGGTGACAGCGAAGGTGAGGCTGATGCTGCTGCTGATGAGGAGGCTGGAGAGGGTGATGATGCACCTGAGCCTGCTGAGGTTGTGCCCCCTCCTGCTGATGCTGGTGGCTTGCCGGTGACGGCTGATCAGTTCCTACGCTTCCAGGATCAGATTGAGACCCAGCTGGACTTGCAGTTTTCTTACTTCAGCTCTCAGTTTGATCAGCTCCACTCTCGGATCGATTCTCTCGATCGTCGCTTCGAGGCGGTCCAGGCTCCTCCAGATCCTCCGACCTTTAGGTGTCGTCATCTCTCTCGACCCTCTAGGAGTGAATAGAGCCTTAGTTGTTTTTGATTTGTTTTTGTATTTGTATTTTGGATTCTCCTTGTACCATTTCATCTTATTTAAATTTCAAGTTGTCTTGTCTATCCATTCCTTTTTATCATTGTTTACCTCTTTGATTGTTTTTCTTATTCTCTCTCATAATTTTCCTCCTATTTTGATAATCCCAAAGGGGGAGAAAACCTCTCTATTACATAGTTATTTATTAAAATGCTCTTTTTACAAGTTCCATTTTAAGTTATTGATGTCATCAAAATCTGTTTTAAATAGTTAAGTTATTGTTTTCAATTGATTTCTTTAAAAAATGGCATTTGGTTGCAATTTCAAAAAATGACCCTTTCTCAGTATTTCAATGCTTTCAAGATCATTATATTTGGCACGTCTCTAAGTTTTCCAAGTTCAAATTGTTTATTTAAGTTTTCAATTGACATACCCTTTTTTAAAGCTTTCATACCCTTTTTTAAAGCTTTCTCTTTTGTGATTGTGATCATCAAAATAGGGGGAGATTGTTGCACCCCTCTCTCTTGGATTTTAATGATCACAATCACTCTAATTGTATTCTAACTTGTTTTCAAGTGTTTTTGATGATAGGAAATAGGGTGCCTAGAAGCTGACCCAAGAAGAATTCAAAATGGACTGTTTAAGTCCACCGGCCAGCCGGTTTGAGACCACCGGCTCGCCGGTAAGGGCACCGGCCAGCCGGATCCAGCCCATCGGCCAGCCGGTGGACCAGGCAGAAGGCCTTGCCCTCTGCCAGGTGCCACCGGTCAGCCGGTGTCTGGCCACCGGCCAACCGGTGGGTCCAGACAGAATGGCATACCTTCTGTCCAGACCACCGGCCAGCCGGTGCCTGACCACCGGCCAGCCGGTGGAACCCAAACAGAATAGCATGCTTCTGTCCAGACCACCGGCCAGCCTGTGGCTCAGCACCAGTCAGCCGGTGGAGCCAGACAGAAATCCCTTGCTTCTGTCTGGTGCACCGGCCAGCCGGTGGATCAGCACCGGCCAGCCGGTGTGCTCAGTCAAACTAGCCGTTAGGCTTTGACCAGGCTGGCCCACTTGATCCCCAACGGCTCCGAAAGCACTCCAACGGCTATTTTGAAGTATTTGAAAGTATTTCTCCTATAAATAGACGTCCATGGTTGCCGAGAACACCACCGATTATATACTGAAGCATACCAAAGCTATTTTGATCATTTGAGGCTCCTACGACAATTCTCAAAGGCTACTTGAGATCCAATTGCCATCCTTGAAGCTTGGGCTGCCTCTACATCAACTACACTCACCTCTTGGCGATCAAGGCTTCCTCTAGTTTGTTCTAAATTATTTACTTCAATTTTTTAGTTCTTAATTGGGTTTGTATTAAAACAAACTACCCTTTTTCTTCCTTCTTTCAATTTGGGTTTCTTGCTACAACCATAATAAAAAAGCAAGTTGTAAGAAGGTGATCTAGCCTACCTTAAAACGGCTAGTGGGTTTCTTGCTATAACCATTAAAAAGAAAGCGGTCGTATAAATCTCCCAACGGTTGAGTTGGGAGCGGAGACGTAGGCTTGAGTTTAAAGCCGAACTCCGTTATCAATTGTGTCTTGCCTTTTTACTTTCCGCTGCATTTAAATTTGTTTTAAATTGTAAATTAATTTTAAAAAGGCAATTCACCCCCCCCCCCTCTTGCCATCACCTCCGACCCAACACTGATCTCTCTGAAATAAGATATTTCATAGTAAACTAATAGTTTCTATAACATTAGTTTCATAAAAAATATATTAACTTTCATTAATTAGTCATTATGATCAAATAAGAATAATTTCATATTTTAAAAATAATTTTCAAAGTCATAAAGTCATGTGATACATTTAATTGACAATTTTTCTTTTTTTGACAATTGTTTTTAATAAACTATGTGAATAAGAATATAAAAATATTAACATCCTAAAAATGTTTGATTATATTTATATGTGATATATATTGTTTAAAATTTACCATTAAAATACTTACCTTTGATATAATATTTTTTTTAATATTTTATCCTAATATTACATATCTCTTAAAGTATAAATAACCTCTCTCCCTCTCTTAGAAAACCACCAATCACCCAATTAAAAAAACTAATTCCTCAAAAATCCACTAAATTAATAACATAAAAAATATGTACATTATGGAGTAAACCAACTACAATCATTAGTGAATTCTAGTTTCATACAATATAATACACACTAAATAAACAGTATGTTTTTTTTCAAAATAATCCCTCATTTTAATTTTCTGTAATCCATTTTCCCCATTTCCATAAAAATAAAATATTCTTTTATTTAATTTTGAGAATTATGAAATTATATTAATTATTTTAAACAACTATGAAAGATATATTGATTTTGTAATTATATTTTATACCTCTTATTCTTCATATTTATAGAATGTTTTCATTAACAATCGTTTAACTACTAATGAGGGTGTTCCAACCTCCTTTATTATCAGCAAACTCATGGATAGAAATAATAAATTAAATATAATATATAATGGTATAAATATTTTTTTATGAATCGTTAATTAATTCTTATAATGTATTAATGTTATTTAACAAATATAATACTAAAAGAAAAATGAGTTAATATTTTGGCAACATGATATCAAAATGACTTCTCATTAGAATGGAAAATTAAGAAACATAATCCAATGATAATAATTGTAACATCCTGACCCCGGTTACCTAGAGTCATTGCATTATTTTAATACATTGGCTTGATTACAAGGAATCAAGTCCTGAAGGACCGATGAATTCAGAAATCATGGAAAATAGATTACATACATGAACATTACATTAAATTATAAAATGAAAAACAATAACAACATTGTATCCATTGACCCCATTCATATCCCATAGAAAATTTTTACAGGTCAGCCATAATATACTTATTCACATCCTAGAAAAAAATAAAACGTAGAAAGGGGTGAGCTTAGATGCTCAGTAAGGATAACAATATAGAGGAAATTTTCCTTAATAAGCATAAACATTTAAGGAAATGTATTAAACTAAAACAAAAGCCTTTTAAACATAAAATTTAGCATAATATGGAAAAGATAAATCAAATAATTTCATTTACTTATTCACATGGATATTATACTAGTCGAATAATCTCATGTTATATTAGTAGCTAATTTCATAATTATCGAATGCATAATGTCAGACTTCATAACCACATAGTCAAGGACTTTTATGAAGACTACAATTAATATTTTTCCAAGGCCATGTTCGAAGACACTATATTGTCTAATTAGACGGACCGATGCATCGAGGAGCTATAATGTGATCCACCCCATCACTTACTAAGTCTAATACATTCCTCTTATGAAAAGGTTTAAACCTAATATAAACATTCATATTAAAAATAGCATATGAAATGTCAATAGTTTATCCAAAAACCATGAATGGTATTAAAATAACACATCTACTACCAAACATATCAGATAAAATTTAATAGAATATGGAAGATTCATAATAAATGAACCTCGATCAAGAATAATATCCCGTGATGGATGTCGACATAGTTGAAAATGATTAGTAAAAATAGTTGAGAGAAAAATCACTTTTTCATGAAATAATTTAAAAGTCATATAAAGGAAGTCATTTAAAAGATAATTTTAAATCAAAGTGTCCCATACCAATTTGAAACTTCTGAAGGGAATTAAAATTTTAAAACATTCATGTCTGTATAAATAAATCCTTAATACCATTTTGAAAACATGGACATTAATGAGAAAGGTTTAGAAGAAAAATATTTAAAACTTTTAAAATGATTTTTTAGTAAAAAGTACCTTAAAAATAATTCCTTTGTATAATATTTTATAAAACATGTACAGGGATAATAAATATGTCCCAATAGATACTTATGTAAAACAACCTCGGATAATAAAGCTATTGTGAAATTAACCCTTACATTGCACTTTCCTTTGGTCAAAGGTACATTTAATCTCCTGTATAAAGAAAAAAGTATGTTATTAAATTATACTCGTACCATATTTATATTTATTATATCATACATGATTAATTTGTGACTTTATACTACCCTTTTAATAATGATTTCCATGTTAAATTAACATTTTGGGTAATAATTGCATTCTTTATCATATGTGTTTTGACATCTTATTCTTGATCGTATCTTTTAGATCATGATTTCAATACTTATAGAATATAAAACTATATTTATATATCTTATATATTTAGAATATAAATATTTATAATAGATATATCTATTAAATGGAAGGCACTGTTTATGGAGACTGTAGGTCGTACGTACGCATAAACGTTGTTTCTGTTTTCATATCTTGTTGAACGAAAGTAAGTGAAAAAGATATATGTAATTACAGAAACACACACACACAGATATATATATATATATACAGTATAATTTTTAGGTCATATATTGCATACTTATTAATAATTTATATTTTTATAATCATCTTTGAATGGTGAATGTGGGAATGAATCTCATCGCGTCATGGAGACGACAATCCATACGTACACATGAGAGAAAATATCATTATATTGATGGTTAAATAGCATGTAATTGGATGGTATATCATATATAAAGAATAATTAACATGTTATATTTCTTATTTACATCATCTATACTCGTTATTATATTCATCCAGATAAAGAAGTGTTTGAATAACAAACTACACCATGACGTGGAGACGACAGGCCGTACATACGCACATATGATTACTTTGTCATTTATAGGATGGATAGAATAAAGAATATGTTTGTACCATTTTTAAAACAAAATCAATAAATATATTAGGAACTGGATTTATTATTTTGGTATGGAAAAAACAAAGAAAGAGGATGTGGAAGAAGAAAATAAATTGAAAGAGGTGTTAAAATTATTACATCTTCTTCGAGTGTTTCCTTTTGAGTTGATCAAAAGGGCACCGTATGTTGTCTTTATGATCAATGTATGTACTCTAGGTTGATTTGAGGTAACTTGGGAGGATATTTGTGTATGGTTTGGACTATACAAATGGATTTGTAGGTGTCATTTTGAGAGAAGGGGAAGTGCCTTTTTATAAGAGGGGTGAGGGTCACTTTAAGAAAAGATTAAAGTATTAATTTAGTATACAATAATATTCGGTTAATAATGGATCCAAATGAATTTATTTCGATACTTATTTGGTTATGGGTGAAATACTCTCATCCAATAGGTTTTAGACAAGTTTAGGTTACCGTTTAACCTTATCATTTATATTTAACTCTTAGTTAAATAGTTTAACTTTTACAATGTCTTCTAGTATAATTAAACTACACAGTTAATAAACATACTCTAAGATTCCAAGAGAACATCAAGTGGTTCACTATTGAAACATATATTATTATCTAGTCCTTTTGGTTGAACCTTATATTTTTAGGAATATTATATCAACCAACAATATAATATTTTGTTAAAAATTAATTAATGTTAATTTTTACACTATTTGGTATTTTGTTTTTGTGAAAGTTATAAAAACCTTATCACTTCGAATAAAATTTATCTAACCAACCATAACATGTCATATTTACCATGAAAATTATGGGATGTCCTAAAAAATTTAATATTATATTTATTTTAATATTTATAATACCATTTATTTGATTCTTTCATTAATAAGGTAATTACCGCATCATCATTGTGTCATAAATAAATTTAATATTTTAATGTCTAAAAATTATAAATAAAGTACCATGATGTAGGAAATATTTTCAGCTTTATAATTAATATTTTTAGTTTTATTTTTCCTTTATATTACTATATATAAAAATGGTTTTGTAATTAAACATTGAATTTAACACTTTTAACTCTTCTTTAAATTAAATAATAATAGATGTCATAATCTAATCTAAAAGGACCTAGAGGATCCTATTTTATTATAAGGATGTTTTTAGTCTAATTAAATTTATCCAATAGAATTAGGACATTTTTTAGGGTAATTATAATATCATTTTTACCCTTAATAACCCTATTTACTTTTAACTGTGGAAATTAAAAGTCAAAATGTACTTTTCACCAAAAAAAAATTTCATATTATTGAACCAAATTTTACATACTGATGTTAACTATGTCTCTTAGATTTTTTAAAATGAACTCACATAAGTGGTAAAATTAGTTTTAATGAAAATTTTAAAATTCTCCTAGAAGGTGGGTAATAGACGGTAAAAGGTTCAATAAAATTTTATACATCTAATTTTATTATAAAATGAATTCAATGAATTTCATTTTGAATATATAAGAATTATATATCAATTTTGACTTAATTTTTTTTAGATAAAATAAATAATAATTTAAATAAAATATCTAGTTTTAAACAATAACGTAGTGGTTTTCACTATTCATCAAAAATTGAATGTTTTCAGAAAAATACCAAAAATTCACCCTAACCTAATTTTGATATTCTAAATCCAAAATTAATTTTTATTTTACCAAATTAAAAACCGATATTTTTTATAAATTAATTTAAAATTAATTCCCATTGTCAAAACCAAAAAGCATATTTTTTAAAAAAAGAAAAAACTATCAAAAGATTGACATGTGTTTATGTCAAGTTTAAATGTGAAATTATTTATAATGACCTAAATTGTATTAAATGATAATAATATAATCTATTTATACTTCAAAACCATTCAATTGCATAATTTATCATTATAAATTATTCTGATTAAAAAAGTTGTTTTCAATTAAAACACCATATTTATCACTATTCGTCAAAATATTAAAGTTATCAAAAAAGTACCAAACATTAATCCAAACTAAATTTTTATGCCCCATTTCTAAATAAAAATTTATTTTAATTAAATTGAATATATAAAAAGTTTATAATATTTATTTTAAAAATGGTTCACCATTAAAAGGCGTTAAAATTGCATTTTTTGAAAAATACTTCTTTTCTCTAAAAAAATAATTTTGTTCTTAAATTATTTCTAAAAAACACATAATATTGATGTTAAAATTATTTAGAGTATATAGTATTTAAAATGAAATTAATACTATTCCAAACCGCTTTTTGAATGACTAGTATGGTAAGTTGTGGAGCGCTCGAACACGGTGTTACGTGTAGCACATGTTATTGAATTAATTCTAATGAGATAATGTACTATGAAAGCTTGTTGTGTTATACTCTCCCTTCCATCAATAAGTTTCTTCCTCACAATTTGAAATTTGTTTTTCAAAAATAAATGTTTCAAAATAGAAAAATATCTTTGTGAAAATCACACATCGGAAATTGGGTTAATAAAATTTTGTCTCAATAAGAGGGGAAGGGAAATGAAAATGTGTCCACCAATTTATAATATCTATTAAGAGAACATTGGTGGAAATTAGAGACACATAATTGGAGGAAAAATGTTAATATCTATAGGGATTGTTTGAGGTCATCAATCACAAAAAAATGTAAAATTCAGGACCCCAAATACATCAATCTATGATGATGTAAAATATCATCAGTTCAACAAAACATTAGGTATTAGGATAACACATTTTTGGTTTTAATATCCCTTCTTTAATGTTTAATAATTAATTTATTCATAGAATAAGAGGAAACACACATATATATATATGATAAGTAGAGTTTTATCCTTCAAATAATTCCTACCAAAAACTCACCTTTCACTCCAAATGATGATAGAATTCAAAAATATTTTATTTATACTAATATTATAGGGTTCTAATAATTATTTTATAGTTTATATTTTCGACCATTTTAAAAAACTACTTTATAAAAACCAGGACATCACATAGTCAAGGGATATGTGATGCACCCTTGTAGCCCTTCAGTTGCTAGTTCTTATCTCACGACCTTTCCAGACGTCATGGGTTGTCACCAGACCTCCAATTTGTCCTTTTTATGAAAATTCCAAAATAATATCAAGAAATTATTTAACCTTAAAAATAGTATCCAAAGTCAATCTTCATCGATTCCATCCTTTAGAATTATCCTTAATATTTTTGTCCAAACTCATTGTCTAACATTTATAAGGAAGGTAAACACAATGAAGATCCGTTTTCACACATAATAACATGTGAATACCTTCATCATGTATTCTATTAAAACACTATAACACCATGAATTACCATAGAAACTTTTTGATTACGTTCATTCTCCCTTATTCCTTATAGAATACTGGATATACTCTTATCCAAAATTGTTATAAACACCAACAATGGTGGAATATACAAATCATTAATCAGTTTCAAGGTAGTCAAGAATATCCAATATAATTTCTCAAAACCAATCATATATTATACCAAAATCACTACATCAGTATTAGAAACATATTATTGATTATCATTTCTTCAACCATGTATTTTCTAAAAATTTCATCTTGCTATTGAGACACTTTTCTTGGATCCACACAATCTCAATTCCTTAAAGAAATAGTACTACAGTACAATCCTTATATACTCTATAATTCTTATAACATGCCCATCATTAACAAAATAATCAAATTAAACAATACTTTAATAACAACATAAAAACTCTAATCATTCCTCTTCATCTTCGGTAGTATCATAACTTGATTATTATACAATAGCATCATTTGGGGTATACTCTAATGATTTGGACATTGATTCGTGTAGTGTCCTAACTCCTTGCAGATGAAGTGTTGTACATTTGAAACCTTTTTCTTACCCATGAAATCACTTACTTTGTGTCATTTTTTTCCACAATTATAACAAACTCCCAATCCCTTCAAGAATTTACCAAGGTGATTATTTCCACAGTTATCAAATATGGGAAAAACCTTCATTCCCCTTTTATCTTTATCTATCTTTCTCTCTTCTATAATTTTCTTCTCTTACTTACCTTAAAAGACATATGACTCAGATAATTCCTTAAATATATTATTAACACATGAAAATAATTTTCCATATGATGAGAATAAGTGGGATACTATTTCACTTTTACATTTGGGCTTAATACCATAAAAGATATGACCCTTCTTAATCTTTATATAGTGCGTATTGTGGTAATTCTAATTCCTTCTACTAGGCGTCATTTCTAAACAATGGCATACCCTTGGTTAGTTTATGAATCACAATACATAATTCTAAACTTATAAAATATCTAATGTAAATTGAAATGATTATGCATATAATCTATGTTAATAAATTTTTTCTTTTAAAAAGTATTTACTCATAAATCCTTCATAATGGATTGTAATGAAAATGTGAATTATCAAAAGCATATCCCCCCAGACTGTCATAAACAAGTTTGTAGTAAGGCTCGTTGTCGTGTACCAGGATAACCTGAGTCAAGCCCAAAACTCCTTGTTAGTGTTTTCACTCATAGGTACATTTCTTCCAGAGCCGCCAATACCCACTCGTATCTAGAAATGGATGAATTTCTTGAAAATATTCAAAATCTCTATATTACCAAAATTATAGGAATTTATTCTATACTAATCCTCAATGTCTATCTTAGGGTAATGTTCTCAACTCATAATTTTTTCTAAATATATTTCCAAGGTTGTTTCTAAACTTACTCTGATACCAACTATAACACCCTAACCCTAATTAACTATTGTTGGTGCATTATTTTAATACATTTTAATGATTATAAGGAATCATGTCCCAAAGGACCGATCAGTTTAGCTGTCTTGGAAAATAGATTACATACATGAACGTTATATTACATTATAAAATGAAAAAAACAACAAAATTTTCTCCATTGACCACATTCATATCTCATAGAATATTCCTACAGGTCAGTCATAATAAACTTCTATGCATCCGAGGAAAAATAAATTATAGAAATGTGTGAGCTCAGATGCTTAGAAAGGATATCAATATAGAAAAAATATTCATAAATAATAATAAACATTTAAGGAAATGTTTAAAACTAAAACAAAATCCTTTTAAACATAATGTTCCACAAAATATGTTAAAGATAAATCAAATAATTCAATTTACTTATTCATATGGATATTATACTAGTCGAATAATCACATGTAATATCAATAACTAATTTCATAATGATGGGATGCATAATAGCAGACTTCAAAAACACATAGTCAAGGAATTGTGATAAGACTACAAATAAGATTTTTCCAAGTCCCTATTACAAGACACTAGTTTGTCTAATTAAACCTACTAATGCATCGAGGAGCAATAGCAGGATCCACACGCCACTTACTAAGTCCAACGCATTCCTCATACAAAAAGGTTTCAACATTACACAAACATTCGCATTAAAACTAGAATATGAAATGTCAATACATTATCCATAAACCATGAATGGTATAAAAATAACACATCGACTTTAAAACATATCACAAAACCTTCAATACAATATGGAAGATTCATAATAATGCAACCTCGATCAAGAATAATATCCCGTAAAGGATGTTGACATAGTTGAAAATGATTAGTAAAAATCTTTCAGAGAAATATCCCTTTTTCATGAAATCATTTAAAAGTCATATAAATGAATTAATTTAAAATATAGTTCTGAATCAAAGTGTCCAATACCACTTTGAAACTCTTTAAAATAATTAACATTTTAAAACATTCTTGTCTATATAAATTAATCCTTAAAACCATTTGGAAAAAATATACAATAATGAGAAAAGTTTAGTAGAATAAATATTTACAGACATTTAAAATGATGTTTTAGTAAAAAGTTTCTTAAAATTAATCCATTTGAAAACACGTTTTTGAAACATGTACATGGATAAAAAATATTTCCCTATAGATACTTACTTAAAAACAACCTCGGTTGATAAAGAGATTGTGAAATTAACCATTACCTTGCACTTTTTTATGGTCGAGGGTATGTTTAACCTCTTGTATAATGAAAATAGTATGTTATTAAATTATACCAG
This sequence comes from Viscum album, assembly GCA_963277665.1. Lineage (NCBI taxonomy): Eukaryota > Viridiplantae > Streptophyta > Magnoliopsida > Santalales > Viscaceae > Viscum > Viscum album. Next base: position 1,757,978,594 of record OY728137.1, read on the forward strand.
ACCCATATTAATATTTATTATATCATACATTATTCATTTATGTCTTTATACTACCCATTTAATAATTATTTCCATGTTAAATTAACATTTTGGGTAATAATCACTTTCATTATCGTACATATTTTAACTTGTTATTCTTGATTGTATCATTTATATCATGATGTAAATACTTAAATAATATAAAACAAGATTTATATATCATATACATTTATAATATAAATATTTATAATAGATATATATATATATGAAATGGATGGAACCGTTTATGGAGACGGTAGGCCGTACGTACGCATAAACGATGTTTCCATTATCATTTCGTATTGAACATAAGTAAGTAAATAAGATATATGTAAGTATATATATATATATATCTCTCTCCAGTAGAATTATTATGTCATATATTACATACTTTTTAATAATATATATTTTTATAATCATTGTTGAATGTTGAACTTTGGAATGAATATCATCGCGTCGTGGAGATGGTAATCCGTATGTACACACGAGCGAAAATATCATTATATTGATGGATAAATCGTATGTAATTGGACGGTATATCATATATAAATAATCATTAAAATTTTATATTTATTATTTACATCATTTATACTCATTATTATACCCATCCAAATAATTAAGTGTTTGAATAACAAACTGCACCACAACATGGAGACGGTAAGCCGTGCGTATGCACATATGGTGACTTTATCATTTATAGGATTGATAGAATAATGAATTTAATTGTACCATATTTAAAATAACATCACAGTATTTAGGAGGTACTGTACTTATTATTTTGGATATTAAACAATAATGAAAGAGGAACTGGAAGAAGAAAAGAACTTGAAAGAGGGTGGTGAAATTACTACCTCTTCTTCAGGTGTTTCCTTTTTGAGTTGATCAAAAGGGCACCTTAGGATGGATTTAAGATCAAAGTAAGAACTATAGGATTATGTGAGGGAATATTGGAGGATATTCGGGCCTGGTTGGGTCTTGCCAACTCACATTGAAGGTGTGATTTTGAGAGAAGTGGAAGTGCTCTTTTATTAAAGGGGTGATGGTCACTTTAGTAAATGATAAAAATATTAATTTATTATACAATAATATTCAGTTTAGAATGGAAAAATGTAATTTTTTCTATCCTTAAGTGGTTATGGGTCGAAATCCACTAAACCAATAGGTTTTAGACAATTTTAGGTTAACATTGTAACTTTATCTTTTAGATTTAACTTTTAGTTAAATAGTTTGAGATTTACCATGTCTTCTAGTATTATTACACTGTATGGTTAATAAACATACTCTAAACATCCATGTGAAACTCAAGTGGTTGATCAATGAAATAAATGATATTATTTGAGACATTTTTACGAACCATATTTATTTAGGAATATTATATCAACAAATAATTTAGTATTAGTTTTAAAAATTAATTTATGTAAATTTTGAAACTATTTTACTATATTGTTTTTGTGAAAGTCATAAAAAACTTATCACATAGAATAACATTTAACTAGTAAATCATAATATTTCATATTAGCCTATCGAATTTTTTTATGTCAGAAAAACTATGATATTATATTTATTTTAATATTTACAATACCATTTATTTTATTCTTTAATTAATATGGTAATTACTGAATCATCATTCTGTCATCAATAAATTTAATTTTTTAATGCCAATCTTTTTTAAATAAAGTACCATGATGTAGGAAATATTTTTATCATTCTATAAAATATTTATAGTCTAATTTATCTTCTGTATAACCTTATATTAAAAATGGTTTAGTTATTAAACATTCAATTTAACACTTTTGACTCATCTTTAACTAAAATAATAATAAATGTTCTAATATAATACAAGTGGACCTAAAGAATGATATTTTATTCCTAAGGTTTTTTTGGTTGAATTAAACTTATACAATAGAATTAAAACATGTGTTTGGGTAATTATAATATCAGTTTTAACCTTAATTTCCATATTTAATTTTAATAGTAGTAAATAAACATAAAAGGTACTATTAATCAACAATTATTTTGATCTTATTGAACCAAATTATACTTACTGATGTTAACTATGTCTCTCAGAGTTTTTGAATTCAACTCAAAGAAGAAGTGAAATTATGTTTTTTGTAAATTTTCAAATGCTCTTTGAAGGTGGGTAAAAGACGGTAAAAAGTTCTATAAAATTTTATACATCTAATTTTATTATAAAATGACATCAATAAATTACATTGAACTTATATATGTATTATATATCTATTTTGACTTAAAATAAATACCAATAAAATAAAAAATTTATTTAAATAAAAGTCGGATATAAATAATAACGCAGTGTTTTTCACTATTCATCAAAAATTGAGTGTGTTCAGAAACATACCAAAAACTCACCTTAAACTAATTTAGATTTTATGAATCCAAAAATTATGTTTATTTTAACAAATTCAAAACCTCAAAGTTTGAAGAATTTTTTTAAAAATAATTCCTGTTGTCAAAACCAAAACACGTGTTTTTTTAAAGTAAAAACTATCAAATGATTGACCTGAGTTTATGTCATATTTAAATGTGAAATTACTTATAATGACCTAAATTGTATTATAAGATAAAAATATAATCTATTTATAATTCAAAAACATTCAGATGCATAATTTAACACTATAAATTATTTCAATTAAAAAAATTTATTTCAATTAAAACATTGTATTTTCCACTATTCATCAAAATATGAAAGTTATCAAAAAAGTACCAAAAATTTTATCCAAAATAAATTTTTATGCCTTCATTCTAAATAAGAATTTAATTTCATGAAATTGATTATATAATAGTGTCAAATATTGGTTTTAAGAATGGAGTTCCATTAAAAGAAAGTAACATTGCATTTTTTTTTGAAAAATTATTCTTTTATATGAAAAAATGATTTTGTTCTTATATTATGACTAAGAAACAAATAATATGGATGTTAATATTATATAAAGTATATAAGATTCAAAATTTAGTTAATACTATTCATAACCTCTTTTTGAATGACTAGTTTGGTAAGTTGTGGAGCACCTGAATTCGGTGTTGCATGTAGCACAAGCTAATGAATTACTTCAAATGAGATAACATATTATGAAATCGTGGGGTGTTAAAATAATTTATAAATAGTTGAAAAAATAAAATAAATTACATATAGATGACTATTTTAATAAAATTATTTTAATTATTTTATATTCAAAAAAGTAATGAAATAATGAAATATTTATGTTAAGGGGAATGTGAAACCCAACTCTTTTTATTTGGGTTATCCCACTTTCATGATATATTTAGTATAGATATTCCAATAATGTTCCATAAATATTATTTTACTATTATTACATATTTATTTTAGGGATATACATGTTTCCACGTTTTTAAGATAAATATAATGATTTCACAAATATACTTTTCTTTCCAAAACACAACTTTTACTCTTCTTGAGTTGTTTCTCCTTAACTTAGGAATGATGATTTTTATTCCAAATATATATTCCATTGTTCATTTGGGATCCTTAAATTTATTTATAAAGTCATGATTTATGAAATTTTAATGAAACCTCATTCCATGGTTTAATTCATTATTATGAATGTTTTATGTTCTAGGATTAATCCTTGATTATGTAATTATTTTTATTTAATAGGTGGTCTTGAAATTATATAGCCATATAATGAAAGGTTTAATGTGATTTATCTCATTAGATAATGAGTTTTATGAATGAAAATTTTGTTATCTTTGTTAAAGAATATGATATTATGATTGTGGACATATGTTTTGTGTGAAAATGATACTAATTTTTTTTGACAAATATGTGTGGTATTTGAACACTATTACATTCTATTTCATTTCTATGAATCACAACATTCCATGACTATATCTAATGATTTTATTGTATTGTTTTTTATGATATTATGCATATGATTTGATGATAGTGATGGTTACCCATGTGTTTTTGATTTACTTCTCTTATACCTACTACTTTATCCTTCCCTTTACAGGGATTTTACCTCACCCCCTTTTTTGAAGCATATCCTCAGGTGGGTATATATGCTAAGTAGAACACGATATTTTAGAAGTATAAGGAATAAGAAATTAAATAAATGTTTATGATTAATTTTTTATATGTGATGTATTATCCTAATTTTCCCAAGATAATAAACCATTCAATCCTTGAATGAATAAATATTATATTTTTTAATCATTAAAATGATGTAATAGTCAGGTAAAAAAACTAGGGTCACTATTGTTGGTATTAGATTAATTGTTTAGTTATTTTGATAATTAGGATTAGAAAACATTATTGAAAACCCTTAGTATAATTATAATTATATGAAGAAACCCATGACTCCTTTTTTATAAAATATTATAAACATAGGGATCTAATTAGATGTGCCTTTAGAGTTAATTACCCAAAGGAATAAATTATTTATTCATGATTTATTAACATCGTTTTTTTGAAAAAAATTATTCTGAAAGATAATTGTAGAAATTGAATAAATAAAAAGAAACGGTGAATGGTGTGCTTAATATTAAATCAAAACTTGTGAAATTGTAATTTAAATAGATTTTTATGCATTCATTTGTATCATAACGATTTTCTAGAACATTGGAATCAAATCCCCAAAACCTTGAAGTATATATATCAATAAGAACTACTAGTGTTGTGATAATTTTATCCTAGGTGTTGGAATATTATACTATACCACATGTGGGAATATTCTTCTAGTGAATATTATAATCTATAAAGTGGTGGAATATGATGTGATACTAGGCATGGATTGGATATCATTATATAGAGGGAACATCAATTATTGGGAAATGGAAATCACTATTGAAATTCAGAATCATCCCACACTTCTATAGACATAAAATGAAGTTAATGAATTTCATTTTCAAGATTACACATTTTTGTGTGTGTTGATAACATATTTAGAAGAATTCATTTCCTAAATGGTAGAGTAAAATGAATTTATCAACCTCGTGATAATTTCCCTTAGTGGGAATGTAGTGATGTATTTCTTGAAGAGTTACCCAAAATTCCCCCAGATAGTGAGGATGAGTTATCAATAAAAGTTATACCACGAGCCAATACTATATCTAAATTCCCATATATGATCGGCCCATTCATACATGAAGAGTTAAATAAGAAAATGTGAGTAAATTTAGAACAAGGGTTTATTCACCATATTTTATCTCATTAGGGTGTGTCGTTTCTCTTTGTCAAGAAAAAGGATGGATTAATGATGTTATGAATTGAATATTAAAAGCTTAACAAGATCACAATAAATAACAAGTATATTCTACCATGGATTTATGACTTATTTAATAAATTATGAGGATTTCAATAATTCTTAAAGTATGATATAAATTCAATTTATCATCTAAATAATTTGCAAAGGAACATATCCACAAGACTATTTTATGTATATGTAATAGAAAATATGAGTTCATTGTGGAACACATGAGACTCATTAATTACCATGAAAGCCTAATGGATTTGATAAATAGTGTCTTCAGTTACTTCCATGAGAAATAATATGTGGTGTTTATCGATGATATTTCCAATTACTCTATGATCATGTAGGACAATTTCGAGCATCTATGGATTGTGCTGGAGAAATTATGGAATGAGATAATGTATTCAATGATCAGAAAGTGAGAATTTTGGACGTATATCATCACATTCTTGGGACATGTGATCACATTTGAGGATATTTTTGTGAACCTTAAGAGACAAAAAAAGTCAAGGAATGTTCCAAACACCAATGTATTATATAAATACATAACTTTCTTGTCTTATCAAGGGAATATTGATAAATTTTGAGAATTTTATCACACTTTTCTAACCGGCTAAGAAAGTGATCATAGAATGGGGTAAACATTGTACAGATAAAAGAATATGAGGGAATCATTGATATTCTTAAGAAGATTCTAATCATAGAGCCTATACTCACTATAAAAATATCTGTAGATGGTTTTATGATATATATAAATGAATTGATGAAGGTTTCAGGTTCAGTACTCAAGAAAAATTATAAAGTGGAACCCTATTCTTTACTATAGATGAAGATCCATGAGAAAAACAACCAACATCATGATTTGGAGTTTGCAAATGTGACCATAACCATGATGATTTAGAGGAATTACCTCTATAGTAATAAGTTTGAAATATAAATTGATTATAAGAGTATAAATTATATATTCACATAGAAGGAGAAAAAATGTATCAAATGATATGGTTAGATATAATCATCTATTAATATTTCTCTATTCAATACAATCATATAGAGGAAAATAAGGTATCTACTTCTCTTAGTAGAAAATAATATGCTACTATGTAAAACATGTTGATTTTGAAAGAACATATATCTTTGGATTTTCAAAGGATCAATCTAGAACTAATAAAGAAAAGGAATAAATCCTATCATTCCAAATTCTTTACGAACCATATAATTAGTAGAATGTTAATAAGGATCAAAAAAATCATATGGGGATTCAAAAAAAGGTGAAAGATGTTATTGAATGTATTCTTAATGAATTCTATAGTGATGATGATGGGCTGATTCTATTTAGAACCACACATTGTGGCACTTAAACACTTGATATAATGAATGAATTATTAAATAATGCACATACCACACCATTCTCTATTGATACTAGATGTAGCAAGATGTACCGTGATCATTGATAGAACTTATATTTAGAAAACATAAAGAACGAGATTGTGGAGTTTATCTCAATTTTTTTTCTATATGTCATGAATATTCAAATAATTCCAAAGTAATGATGCAACTAATGTATATACCCACATAAAAATGGGAGAATGAAACTATGGATTTTCACTAGTCTATTAAATACATCTAAAGTAAATAATCTGGTATGGGTTTTCGTGGACCAAATAAACTAGAATACCCATTTTATCATAATTTTATAAGATTTATATCATGAAAAACAATCCAATATATATTTGAAAAACTTAATGAGGCTGGATGGGGTACCCACAATCAATCATTTCAGATCACAATCCACGTTTAACATCTAAATTTCATATATGTATCTAACATGATTTCAGTACTGAACTTAGTTTCTAAATTGACTATCACTCAAAACTGTTGGCCAATGAGAAGAAAATATTTATACACTAGTGGAATTTCTAAAAGCCTAATCAATTTAATTTAATAGATGAAGTGATACGAATATTCCCTTAGTTTATCTCTCAAACAACAAATATTCAAACACAAGTATTCAAATGGCTCCATATGATACTATGTATGCTAATTAATCTAGAATTCATACTTCTTGGGATGTGGTCAGGGAAAAAAATACATAGACATAATGATTTATAAGGTATGATATAGAATGTTCATTCCATCCAAAATTATATAAAATATAAACATAGTTGGGAAAAAATTGAGCTAAAAATCATAGAAGGGAGTTAGAGTTTGATGTCTGAGAATAGTTTTTCCATTGAATATCACCATGGAAGAGAGTCATGTGGTTTTTAAAGAAAGGGAATCCTAGCTATAGTATACTACCTAGACTCTTAAAATTTATTTATTCTTTTAACTAATCAACATATTTGGTATTAGTCATATAATAATTAACTAATTGTTATAAATACTCTAAATATATATTATTATTATTTAACCACTAATTTCCACCCATTATTCCTTCAATTGGAAAGTGAAATTGCCTCTTTTGTGTACGTGTGGACTACCGCCTCCATGTGATAATAAAATTTATTTCCCATCAACAACATTAATTTATGATTATTGTGATGGGTTTAAAGGTTATATAATATATGTATTACAAAATTATTCAGTTTTAATTATAACATGACCACTAACTTCTTACCTCGGAATATTTCTAGAAACAATAATGTTCCTCTTGCATATATGTAGACTACCACTTCATAAAGGGATGTGTTTTTTTCATTTCATCTATAAATTGATTGTAATAAAGTTATATTTTATGAATATATATTAAATATATGATATAATAATGACTCTATAATATTGAATTATTATTATCTTTCATTTATTCCATCCATAAAAAATTAAAACTACATTCATGTGTATGTACGAGCTACCATTTTCCAAGAATGGTGTAAATAATATATATATATATCATTAATTAATTAATATAAATATGTATACAAATAGTAATATATATATACATACATATATATATCATAAGTAACATTCTTTATATGATGGAACAATTATCAAAGTACAAACACCAGAATTAGTAAATCGAAATTCTAATGCAAAAACAAAATAGTTAACACCTAAATGAAGAATTATTAATAATTGGGAATTCAAATGTTTTATTTTGAACATATATGTTAACATAATAATTTAATTTTTTTGTATATAATTGTAATAAATTTAAATTTATTATTTAGGCGGTTATATTGTTTTCAAAACAAGTTAACCATGATGTAAGTTAAATTTTCACACATTTATTTCTATGAGATACATGTCATATTCATAACTTGTTTCTTTTATTTAGTGTATATAATTTCCATGATGATGTTTATTATTATTATGAAAATTCATTGGATTTACATATACATATATAATTATCAATTTCATTAGGTTTTGATTCAAATGTTATCAAATTGGTAAGGGAACTATGTTATAACCACATAATTAATTTGGATAGTCTATGATTAAATTTATGATGTTGTAGCATTATTATCTATATATAAATAAACTTATGAAATTTATTCTAATATTTTTATTTATACAGATTAAATTTTATTCCATTCAATTTAATCACCTTATTATATCAATAAACTAAAAGAATACTTCTAAGGAAAACATACTTTTTTCTTTATTTGGACGATTTTTCTTCTTCTTTATACTTCCGTTCTAGAAATATTTTTAGGAATGTGTTTAATAATATCATATTATTATTAAATTCAATTTTAAACATGGTTTTATTTTAAATAAATTAATATAAAATATTTATATATTTTTTCAAACAAGGTTCTATTGAATTTTAATCGAAAATGTGAGTGGAATATTTTTTTGATGTATTTGAAATGAAGTGAATTTCATAAAGTCATGACTTATCAATCCATTAAATAATAATTTAAAATTTGCTGAGGTTATTTTCAAATAAAATTTTTTCTTTAACATTTGAGGAAATTTTAGATTTTAAATAATAGATTTCAAAATGAAATGGGCATTTTGCTCAATAATTTACCTATTGATCTATTAAAGATGGTTTTCATCAATGATATTTTACATTTATATTTCTATGGATTTACTTATGGTATTAACTATTAATACCGACCACTTTCATTATTATTATGGATCATGATAATGATGGTATAATATTAATAATATGAAACCCACTTTTTCTAATTGGTAAATTAAGTTATAATACAAAATTTAATGAACCTATTAATTCTTCATGGGTTATGAAATAATGAACTGTTAAAATGTTTATGAAAGATATTTCATTCCCACTATTTATGATATAAAGTTTAATGAATATTGATGGGTAAGGTCTCTGTGTTGGGTTCACCCAAAATTAAATATCCCTATAATTCATTATTTAATGGTGGATATCTCTTGATATAATTAGAAGAGGAATAGGGAATGAACCTAGATCAGTAAGGGCCTTTATAAACAATGATATTCATAGATATGAACCATGGAAAATGATATGATGTAAGTTTGTGTGAATGAAGTCCACTTTGATAGTATTATATTATTTCTTCACTTATGAAATGATTTTAATTTCTTATGTTTATAAGAAAAACATATTTATTATAAAGAATTTATTCTATCATTTCCCAAACTCTTTGATTCCAATATGATTATTATGTTATGAAATAACATGATTTATGCCATAAATGAGTATTATGACCCAAAATATGTTTAGTATGGGTTTTAAATTTTTTTATCATGTTCTCATACCTTTTTCCCATGTTATACTTATGTGATTATTTATATCCCAATTTTTTACCCTTAATGAGAATCTCATCTCACAGTTTATTAGGATTACTTCTCATAGGTTATGAAGAAAATATTTTCGTATGATATTATTTATAATATTTCTCGTTATAAATAACATAGTGGTAGATGATTTAAATCTCTTTCAAATAGATGTTTATATTTCAATGTTTCAAAATATGCTAAACTGATATGATTCATATGTGGATTGAAATGTTTTTATCTTGAGTATTCATTTACTAAGAATAATATTTATGTATAAAAAATATAGTTCAGTATAGTTTGTATCATAACACGGTTTAGTCACCTTTAGAAACATCGATAAGAAATATTTATTGTGAACCCTTATGATACTTTTATGTATAAGATAACATCTTGAGTTTTAGTAAACAAAGGACTATGGTTTTCCTACCAAAACACATAATATAGGAAACTAAAAGTGGATGTGGTTTTCTCAAAGATTAATATAGGGATGATAAACCCAATGAGAGTTTGTCAATTATATTTCATTAGTTATTCTAGTGAACAATGATGGTTACCTTACTGCACAGCTGGTTTTACAGTCCCTGTGGATATACATGGTTTAAACCACATTTTATTTATAAACCATTATGAATTATTTAAATAGATGATGATAATCAAGGATATAGGTTATTCTTAATGTGTTATATACTGAAAAGAGTGTTTCATCATTTTAACATCCTATGAATGAATTTTCATGATTAATCACTCTCATTATTGATATTTGATATTTATCCAAACCGTTTGGGTATTTGTAAAGTATTGAAGATAAAACGATAAAGTTGAGGTAGTTATACGTATGATAAAAAATTAAATAATCTTATTGATAACAATTAAAAGTTTTAATTTATATCACCAAATGATTCAGGGAATTTAAATTTATTACCTCAGTGACTAGATGTCGAATTAGTAGTGAAGTATCCAAATTGTACGATGGCTTTATCCCATGTGTAGGATTCTTCTCTAATTGAAGTATTTTCAAATGTATTTCTGTAAACTCTAATTATTCTACCTCTATTTGAAATTGATATTATATTTATAATGTATTTTCATTATTTACTTAAATCCCATATCAATTTCAAATGAAGGAATGTCGAATTTTATATTCTTAACTAATCTATGATCATTAATCAGTGATATGTTAAATATAAAAATTAAATGTAAATTAAATTCATAATATGGGCCTTTATTATTAGTGAAAATGGGAGTGTGTCTCAATTTCTTTAAGGGAAAATAAACATTGAAGATATTAATATTGTACAAAAGATTTTTTTATGTCTTTATAAAAGATATTCCTAGTCCTTCATTTGATTGTGAAGTTGAATTTTCTATATAAATCATACCTTGTGCTTCAACAATTTATATGAATTTATATAGAATGACTTAAATTGAGTTGAATGAATTAAAGAAGAAACTACAATACTATATTAACATGTGATTCATTAATCCAAGTGCATCACATTTCAGTGCGCATGTTCTTTTTGTTAAGAAGAATGAAAGATCAATATGACTATATATTGATTATTATGAACATAAAATGATCATAATTAAGAACTACTATCCTATTCTAAAAAATTACTAATTTTTAATTCAATTATAAAGTGATCAATATTTATCAATGAATAATATTTGATATAGATACTATAAGTTGATGGTCATATGTGATGGTATACCCAATACAACTATTCTTTTGAGGTATAGACACTATGATCTTTATTTATTATATTTTTTCTTACAAATCCACCCCCTCTGTTCATGGATTAAATGAATAGAGTATTTGGAGATCACCTTGGTCAATCTATGGAATACTTTATAAATGATATTATTAAATAATCCAAAATTAATGGCATGCATTAGGATCACTTTAGAATGTGATTTAAACCATAAAAATATAATAATTAAAATAAATTACCAATAGTGGATTTTGGCTACTAAATGTTATATTTTTGGGTCATATAATCTCAATTGAGTGTATATTAGTGTATCACTCAATAAAAGAAGTTATTTAACATTATCCCATACCAACCACTATGCTTGATATCTTCAGTTTTATTGGTTTTTATAGATATTATTGACTCATTCTGAAAAATTCTTGATAGCTACCGAATTCACACACCTAGTTAAAAAGGAAGTGAACCGACTTCCCTTGGACATGTTACTTTGAGGGAAATGTCATGGACATAAATATAAGGTTAGTAATTGCACCTATACTAACAATATTGAACATTGGAAAAGGGTTTGTGGTATATAGTGATGGATTGTAAATGGGACTACTATAATCCATCATGAATAATTATTTGGCTATATCATCTGCATCATGAAAATTGAATGTTCATGAGAAAATTACCTTACTTTTGATTTGGATTTAAATATGGTAATTTTTTTATTAATGATATGATGTGAGTATCATTATGGAGAATGGTGTAACATATATATTAATCCAAAATGTTTAAAGAATGTCTTCTCTAAAATGGATTTCAATATTATCCACATACGAGAGTTAGAGTTAATTATATATTAATATTAATGAATATATTACCACCTAGGTAATGTGGACAATGTGTACATTCATTGAGTTAAAATAATCATGAAATCATATCTTTTTTGAGGATCACAAAAAACAAAAAATTTAGTGTTTTCAAAGGATGGATCTGGAAATGTTGATGGAATGTGAGAAATGATATCTTTCACAAGTGAGTGTTTAACCTTATATTCAAGTAAATATTAAATAGGTGTATAAGGAAGAAGTAGATTTGAAAATAAAATTAAGAACTATTTTTTACTTCAACCTTGATTGTGAAAGAATAAAATGGTTCTGGAGCATTTTTTGTGACTTCTCAATACAATACATAAATAGTGAGATATTGGATAATGATGAAAGATAATAATTCCTTATTAATGTTGGATGAATGAAGATATAAATATATATGAATGGATATTTCTATTGGAAAAACATGATGGGATATACTAAAGACTATCCATCTTAGTAATTGAATGTTTATCATGTTTAGGATGTGAGATAGATGTGTAATGGGTTGTTACAATAATTACCCCTTCAATAATGGACACGATAAAACATTTACATGGATTTTTTTGAAAAACCCAAAAAATATATAAAGGAAATAATGATATTTTGGTTGTATTTGATCACCTTAAAAATTCAGCACAATTTATTTCTATCATAAAATATTTCCCTATTGATTATATTTCTATAATATAAATTATGTATGTGGTTTGTTCTCATGTAGTACCACATTATATTGAACATTAATGGGATCTTAGGATTAAAATTATTTTCTAGTGAACTATTTAGAAATATCTTGATTCATAGTTGTGTTTTAGTACTTCCAATCATCCTCAAATAGATGGTAATATATTTTGAACCAAGAAAACCCATGAGGGTATACTCGGATATTTTTTTAAAGGATTTTAATGTTTGTTTGATTAACATCATCCCTTAAAAATTTTTTTATACAATAATATCTTTATATCAATAATTCAGATTGATCCTTATGAAGACATAAATAGAAATAAGTGTCGAACTACAACATGTTGTGAAGAAGTTTTAGAAAATAAATCTATTTCGATTTGAGATAATCAAGGAAATGGAAATGAAATTTGAAACCATTTAGTGTCACTTCATAGAAACATAGAGTTGATATAAATGTTATCATGACTGTAACCATATTAATATTGAATTTGAAGTTAGTGTGAAGGTATTCATATGTATTGATCCATGGAATAAGTTTATGATATTACAAAAATTAGTTAAAGGAAATCCCAATGTATATTTTTTCCTTCATGATTCAAGATCGAGTAGGGATGATAGCATATCGATTAGAGCGTCCAGTGAAACTCTCTCATGTTCACAATATCGTCCATGTATTGATATCGAGGATGTATATAAATGATCAATCACATGAACTAAACTCGGATGTGGTACCACTAGAGCATGATATTTAATTTGAAGAAAATCTAGTATAAATCATTTATCCTAGAGAACAATTGAATGGAAAAAGATTGCTTCCCAAGCTAACTTTCTCTAGAAAAATTAGGAATATGAAGAAGTAATATGGGAACCAAAGGATGTGATGAAATTAAAATATCCTCATTTTTTTGTATTGAAATAAAAAAATCAATGGAATAAAACGTTTTATGTAGGTATAATGAAACACCCTGATATTTTGTATTTCACTTCAAAAGAAAATTTAATTACTCGATAGCTTATGATACACGCAAATACATGCCTAAATAATATTTAATAAAATATAATATTATAACTTTCCAATTAAATTAATATAGTTTATAATAAAAAAATATATAAAATAACATATAATGGGTTTAGATAAATCATATTTATTGATAAATCTTTACTCAATTTTTAGTAAAGTATTTTAGGAATCAACATAAATTTTTTGAAAAAAAAATTATTTTTATTTATTTTTGTCAGTAAAAAATATAATTAATTTTCGAAGCATTTATATAAATTTTTTTTCGAAAATAAATTCATTTTATAAATGAATATATCAAAATTTGATATTAGAAAATTAAAAATAATTTTATTAAAATATAGTGTTTGATGAATATGGATAAATATAGATTTTTATTGAGAAATATATTTTTGTTTAGATCATTTAGAAAGTTACATATTGTGTTAAATTAATCATAAAAGAATCATAAGTTAATATATATTTTAAATAATAAAAAAATGGGTATTTTAAGGAATTTTATGAATTAATTTTGCATAAAAACATTTATAACATAAGAAAATATTTATCTGAAATGCCAATTTTTATCAAATTTTTCTTGTTTAATTTAATTAAATTCTACCACTTATGTGTATTTAATTTAATAAAAATCTATTACATATTATGAATCATAATATTTAAATATTTAAATTAAGATTATTTTGTTTTTTGTCATAATAAATCATATAAACAACAAAAAGTTTTTGTTGTGGTTAAGGTTACAACCGGTTTATCATGAGCTAGAAAAGAAATTTTCTTAAAATTTACAATTAGACATTTGAAAATAATATTTTAGGGATATTTTCAGAACTCATACTATATCACACAGATAATTTATTCCCATTTTAAATCATTTTGAATAAGTATTCCTTTTTAATATTTTTATAATCTTTAATTAAATTCCAAGTGTGTCTTCACCCAAGTTATAAAATGAAACCTCTCTGTTATCTTTATTACACCAAATTTTTCCATCTATCTCAAATAAACCAATAAAAACTATCTTTTTAACACTCATGTCAATTAATTAGATTGTTTTATGCTAAAAAGAAAATTCCAAGGGTCCTTAATAGGAGATCTAATTGAGGCATATTGAAGAAGAGTTAATCATCCAACCCATCCTCTTCCAATTTATTTATTAATATACCACATATAAATTTATTATATTAATAATGAGTTAAATTTTATTATCCTAAATATACTAAAATGTTTTTAGTAATGTGTAACCACAAATATCCACCCCACATTCCATGAAATTGAAAGTTATATTATTGCGTGTGCATCCGTATGGACCACCACTTACATGTTGCGATACATATCATTTCCCATAACCAAATTGCATGGATTTTTATTATGATGGGTTAATATTTTAAATGTTATATTAATGAGATAATTATGTTATTGTAATTATAATATCGTATCTAACTTCCTACATTCCATTCTTTTAAATAATGATAACGCTTGTCATGCATATGTATGGACTACCACCTCAATTAAATGAAGTTATTTTTTGTACGCTATATATGGATGGTAATAGTAATATATTTAATTAATATATATTATATATATTATATAATAATTATTATTTGACGATTAATTATAATTTTTATTTATTTTGTTCCATTAGTAAAAAATTTAAATCTATTTTTAAGTGTGTGTACGACCAACCATCTCTATGAACGATGAAATTAATATTTCTGTATCTAAATTCTATGGATAATTTTAATAATATGTATAATAAATATATATGATATTTTTAGGATTATCAATATTATATAGATGATATAACTACGAACAATGTGAAAGAACTAAAACTATCGAACCGAAATTTCTCTTAAAAACAAAATAGATAACGCTAAAAAATGATGAATTTAATGAGTTTTTAATAAATAGACACTAAGGGGTAATAAGTGGAACATATATGGTATTATAAAAATTTAAAATATATTATAATATAGAAATTAATAATTAAAATATATTATATCAGAGGATATATGGATTCTAAAACTAGTAGATCCGGATGTATGGATTTGTTCCATTAATTTTTTTGAGGAACAAGTCATATAGACCATTTTCTTCATTTATGTGGTGAATATACATACCAAGAATATATTTTAGTATTTTTATAATGAAACTAATTTTTATTTATATACACATCTATGTTTAATAATTTCATGAGGTTTTGATTTGAATGTTCCCCAGGTGACAAGGGATACATGATATTAACATATTATTTATCAGGATTGTTTGTGATCATGTTTACAATGATGAAATTTTATCATATAACAATAAATGAACATCTGAAATTTATTATCCTATGGTTATGAATAAGTAATAATTTTTTTCAATCAATTTTACATTCTTTATATAATCAATATACATGAATAATATATTTTTTTGAAACCCAACTTTTTTTATCTTCATTTGGAAGTCTTTTTTCTTCCACACAATTGTTTTCTAAAAATATTTTAAATAGTGTATTTCTATTATATAAGGATATTTTAATTTAATTTATACCGATGATTTAAATATTAAAAAACTTATTTAAACGAATCTTCACTTTTTTTTCAAATGATGTACGTTATAATTTTTATTGATAATTTGAATAGAATCTTTGTTTGATCAAACATGGCATGAAAAATATTTCCCACCATCATGACCTCTTAATTATATGAAGAATAAATTACATATTTTCAATTTTACAGTAAAGGAAAATATTTTCCTTATTATTTGAAAAAAATTAGATTTTAAATATGTTACTTCAATGTGAAAAGGTTATTTTCCTTATGAAATATTATAATGATATTTTAAAGGTGTTTTTCAGCTATAATAACATTCTTTTATGTTACATTATGATTCTAGTTGACATGATCCAATTAAAATATAAAAATTAATTATTTTTAGTTTATATGGTGATTATTATTCAATATTGATTGTATGAAATCCATTTTTTCCATGGGTTAATTAAGTTATAATGATACTTTTAAGTAACCTTTTTTTCGTGACATATACTATAATAAATTATTGAAATTTTTACAAGAAACATTTCCATTTAATGGTTTATAATATTTTAGGGAAAATATATGAATTGATTATGATTATGTGATGAGTTTTATAAGAATTATATATCCCAATAATTAATTAGGTACAGATGGTTATCTCATAAGATAATAAGAATTGGAATGGGCAGTGAACCAAATTCAATAAGGGACTATGTACACTATGATCATATTATATTTAAACCTTGACTAAGGATATGATGGAATGTGTTGTGAAAAAATATAATATGATATTATTTGTAGTGAACCTTGAATAAATTATTTATCTTCCAATATTATTTGTATTCCATAAACATTTTTCTTATGGAAATGTTACACTCTCATAGATTATGTTCTTTGATTAAATTATTATCATTGTCTTATGATATGAAAAAATTTATATAATAACATTGTATTATAATATATGATACGCAATGTGTTGATTAAAAAAGTCAATGTTATTCTCTTAAACACTTATTATCATGTTATTCATAAGTGATCATTGATATCTCTATTGTTTTCCCTTACTAAGCTTTTGATATTAACCATTATCTTGATTTCTTTCTCTACATTATGAAGATTGATTTCACGTATGATATATATAAAAAGGGTGATAATTATTAACAACTTGGTGGTATATGATTTAGATATATTTTAAATAATATTTTTATGTATCAATTTTTTTAAGTACAATAAACTAATATGATAATCGAATGGATAATGATGTAATGTTTTCAATTTTCCTCTAAAAATACATAATATTTACATATGAAATTTATGGGTTAATACATGAAAATTAAGCGACATACATATGAGCATATCCCTATTTTTGATATATTTTATTTATTTTTGGTGAGATTCCAAGTGATAGAACATTATAAATTTTATATCTTTTTTATAAAATCCAATTTTTTTAGCTAATCATTTTGTTGTTATGTATGTTTCTAATAAATTTTTCATGTTGAAATAAACAATTATTGGAATTTTCTTCACATATTATGAGAAAATAAATTTAAACCTTAACAAAATTATACTAAGGAAAATAATATTTATTTTCAGTTAAGATGCATATGATGTTTTCAACTACATTTATGATGGGCATGTGATGATATTGTCTTCTAGATGAATAAAATGGTATTAATTCATTGACCATGCTTTTATTTTTCACAGAATAAAGAATTCATAAGATTTTTTATATTAGATTGACATTTTTCCTAACATAATGTTCACTCATTATCATAGGAAATGATATTATATAAGTATATAAATTCATTAAATGATTTTTATTTTAGTTGATATATCATATGAGATATGATTATGTATATAGAATATCACACAATAATCCTTAATAACTTGAATATAATTGAATATTTTTTAAAACTACATTTTTCATACATATATAGAATAAGTAATTAATATTTTTTTCAATGATACTTTGTATTTCAGGGCCAAAAAGATAGTCATTTTGATAATTATTAAGTCTTATAAAAAATCCACACCAAAATGAAGAGAGTATAATAAAAATTTCCAAAATTATTTTAATTGGATTCCAAAATTGTTTTTGTTTTTTCTCAATATTTTTCATATGATACTTAAGATCCTCTGTGATATTATTTGATATGTCTATAAAGGGATACATATTTCTTTATGATATATCAAATATCATATGTATTGAATTTCATGAGATATAGGCCATATGTTACAATTGATTTTTATTATAAAAGATACATATGATGTTTTTTCTATATAGAATCAGATTCATAGCTTATGATATATGTCTCATGGAATGAGAATGAACTCAAAACTAAAATTGTTTAGTTTTATCAGTTAAAAAATTTGATTGGTTAATTAATGTAATAAAATTTATTCATTTAAGAGTTAAATGAAAAAAATCGTACAGGCTATTGTGTTTGGGTACCATGAGATGGAATGTGATATAGTTGAATCTCTTCATTTAATTTATAGAATTAGGGATTCCAATATAAGGAAAGGGTCCACAATAATGGGTTAAAAATCAAATGCATGAAAATTATGAGACTAGATAACCACCCCCATCTTAGTTCACAAATTATTTTTTATAGGAGTTGTAATCACCTCATTGTTAAATCAAGGTCCTCCTGTTTGGAACATGGATCCCATTGTTTTTTATTACTTATGTAGCCAATGGGTTATATTTTTATTTTATATGATCAAAAATGAGTTTACAAAAAAGATTAAAGGATGGATACCAATACACTAGAGGTATTCTAATTTTTTATTTTTTCTATTACCATTGATTCTATTTAATATTAGCCAACCAAACCATGGGTTCTTTTTGATAAAAAGTATTATTAAATGGATCCCAAAAACCAAAAAATATTATATATATATATATATATCAAATATCTTCAAAAACATATTTTTCACTACTTATTTGATAGGAGGTGTTTTTATTCATTGTGGTCAAGTCTTTGGTTTTATTTTTTACATTGTACTTACATTGTGTTAAAAAAAGAGAGATATAATATCGTTAATATCAACGATACTCTACTGATAATTCTTATTACTTTATTTTATCCCTTAAAAACAAATGTATTATTATTCATTATACTATTAAACACTAAAAATGTTCAATAGTTTGTATCCTACTTAGAATAATGTGTATTTTAGATTTCTTAGGAGTATCTTAATCTCAATATCAAGGAATTTGATTGATATGGAGATAAATTATAAGAAAAACTCTATTGAAATGTGTTTTATTTCATTAAAAGAATATTACTACTATATATTTATCTTATTTTTCTATTTTATATCCAATTTCACATTATAGATATTCATTTGTTATGTGATTATTCTTAGTGGATCTCATACAAGTCATACATATCACCAAAAAAGAATTATTCAATGGATATACTTGGGGACATCAACATGATTAATATTTTTTTAAGTCATAGTTACCTGATCATCTACAAATATTAAAATATTTCACCCTTCATTAATGTCAATAAGCACATTTATCTTTTCTAGGAATGTTAAAAAAGGATGATATTTAGATTTTTTTATTATTTTACCTCAAATATAAAAAATTCAAAATGGATGATATAACTTCCAACCACCAATATTAAATACATGAGTAATCTAGTACATTATTTGATGTATATGAACACTAGTTAAAGATAAACTCTTATGGGAATCATATTATTTGTCCAAATATTCTTAAAAATAGTTAATAACATTCTATTGATTCTTTCACTAAAAACAATAAGTTTTTTCTTTGAGATGGTGATTCAATGGTAAATTAGATATAAAATAAATCAATATCATAATGATTTATTTTGATATTTTACTAAAATATAATTGATAATAGATTTCAAAAATAAAAATAATTTAAAATTTTCATTCTTGTTTTGTTTAAAATAACTCTTTTACAATCCACGTGAATACCATAATTTGTGTGATTTTGTTTAAAAATTAAAATATTGTTTTTATTTCATTGAATATCTCTATAATTCTATAATTTTTTTGCAACCTTTATTTAATTAATCAACTCTATATAAATAAGAGGCGGTTAGTAAGGCTACACATTATGATTTATTTGAATAATATTTATGAGTCTATGTTTCATCAATCTCATCTTCCTTGTTGGAATATTGTTTTATTCCATATTACCTACTCATTCTTTGTATATCCTTTTCCTAATAATCCAATTTATCCGTAGTTATTTTCATATCCTTATGTTGACATCCACTTCAATGTTTAAATTTTTTTTATCCTTTCTTGGAACCTAGTATTTTATTGGGTGGTATTTATAAATGTGTTATAGAATGGCTTATAAAATGATTCTTAATTTTCCATTAGAAAGTTGACGGGTATTCAAATGTTTTTCATAATTTTCTATTTTTTTCCTTTGGAAAAAAAATTCCTCTATTGCTTAATATATTGGGTTATAAATTAATTTAATGATATATGAGCCTAATAATCCTACTTATTAAGATTTTTTTATATGATTTTTAAGTTTACTTTGGATCTTTGGTGATTTATTTGTTGTAAAATAGGGTGGTGTGAATACAATAATTAGGGAAGACCTGCTAGAAATTTTTTATTAGTGAAATTTCCCACACATATATTTTGTCTCAATCCATGTTTTCGGTTAAATATCTTAATTTAATACCCTTATTGGTTTTTAAATAAATATTGTGGTTACTTTTACCCTAAAAATGTTACTTCCCCCACTAAATTCTACTAACCTCTCTAAAAGAAAGCATGATGGAGTTGTAGTCCTCAATATATCTCATATATATTCTATTACTATAATATATGTTGTTATCTTATTCATTTAATAGATAGAAATACCTCCAATTATCAATACATATCTTCCACTTGTGATTTCATGGATATATTCTACTCTATTTAGTGAATACCTCGTCATAGATGGCATTATATAGATTTAAACTACAAAATTTTACATGAATTGATGAAAAATATTTCTTTTATAATGAATTATTTATAATTCTTGAGGCCTCCTTTGGATTGAGCATTGACTATGGCTCAAGGTTACGATTTCAAAACAATTTATAATACTTCAAACTATATATAAGGACTATCTCTTAGTGTGGGGTCTTCCTTATCATCTCCCTAAACTATTTCCTTTCCTTAAAGGATAATTCTCTATTTTGTTGTGTGAAATTAATAATTTCATTAAATAATATTGATATTTTTATGGGAAGTAAGTACATATCTAAAAATATTTATTCATTAAATACCTTGTTGTTACTAAACCATATGGTATCGCTTTAAACTACTATATATCTAAATTTTTGTACAAAAATATAAAGGTTTGAAGCATTATAGTTTTTTGGTTTTGAAGGATAAAATGACACTCGTTAGAGAAAATATAAGAAATAATAATACTAACTACTAATATATACTATATGTATAATAAGAAATAATATATATAAAAAAATTAAGAACATTATGAGTACTCTTCACCATAGATTCTTAAGCCTTCATCTGTAATCACATTCCTATTTAATATCACTCAAAGGTAGAAATCAGATTCCCTTAACTATGATGTGTCGATGGGTTAACTAAATCACTAGATTATAAAGTCAAATACTATATATATATTGTATAGAATAACCAATCTTGGTTGAGTTATAAGTAAGGATATTTTTGAAGGGGATAATTAGTTAGAGAATGTGAATATATAAACACACACCATAATAATTGTAGTAGATCCCATTATATAGGATATGAGGATATATACAGAGCCTTCATGAATTAACTCATATATTATATAACATATGAGTTATGCTTCTACTATTCATGAATTCATCAAATGAATTCAATTTCAATATCCCATTTGTTGTATCTAATGATTCATATAGTGATATCTCGTGGAGACATTAAATATAATAATTAATATTTACGGATTGAAAACCATGAATCAATATATAGTGAAACATAAATCATATATTATGGTTACAATCATTATAACATTACTATTTTACAACATATCACAAGACAAGAGTGTGCATTTTGAAATCTCTATATCACAATAAAATATATACATAATGGATAACAATAATCCATTTGTATAATACATGTGATATTCTATGACAACCATATTATACCAATTGATATATATGCTTTATAGTATATGTATTTAATTACACAATATAGAGTAATGCCTAATAAGAATTTTTCTATTTTGTGTTATATCGAATCATATAAAATTACATAAAAATCATAATCAATTTTGTTTTAAAATATTATACAAAGAAATTGGCGTGTTATCATCAATTTCATACTATATCCCAAAATATGCTATAACGAAAGAATAAATATATACAAAACACTATTTGGATAGATGCTAAAATAATTTTAGAGAAAATTTCAATGTAAAATCATTCCCGTTTATGTTAACAATAACGTATAACCCCCACATTCCTTTTTAGATTAAAAAAACATAAGATTTACTAAATTTAAAAATGCAAGAAAATGGTATATTCTATCAAATAATGAATTCTAATCAAGATAGAAAAGGTCCAAACAAGATATCTGTCTAACAAATGTACCTTTATATTTGTTACAACAAGGAATACCATATTGATGAATGAATATCATATGATCCCTTTCTATAGTACATTAAGAAACTCAGTAAAAAATGGTTTTTAAAATCCTCTATAACAAATCAGACCTTCTATTTTATAAAATTATAGACTAACCATGTCAATTACTATATCACATAAAATTATTTATTATGGATGACAACATCAAATTTATTTTATCTAAAATATTACCAAATCATATGTCTTTTCTTGGAATGGTAATAAACTTCCCCATTCTACCTCAGTGGAGGGAATAGATTTCATTTGCATCAAATGAATGGAAATACATGTCTTGGTTAAGATCAAAAAGATGATGAAATAAAAAATATACACAAGCACCTCCTTATTAGGTAAGACTCAAGGATTTATAAATAAATTTATCATTGTATGATGTCTTTCTGGAAATGTATCTCACTAGCCTCCAGTGTTGAGGAAATATTATTTTGAACTATATATCCCATGTTTACCTAATATGTAGTATGTTACTCTCCAAGTGGTATACATCATTGTAAATTTAATGGAAAAGCCCTATTTTATTACAGAAGAACCATATTACATATATTTATATGAAATTATTCTCACACTACAATTATAATTTCATCATAACCTATAATACTTAATAACAATCATAAGGTAAATACAAATCTTTATTGAATATTGATTGTTCAGTTAGCATTTCACTCCATAATTGTATGAATTAAAAATTAATTAACTATAAAGTGTATATTTCATTTTGTATACATGATAAATTTCATATTCAAAAAATCCTTCTATGAAATTTTAAAAAAATATATGTAAGACCTTGTCTCATAATGTCACATTTTATACAATTTTAGATTATATTTATTCTCATTTTACTTTTATGGTTTTAACACATTACATCACCATATAAATGTTGATATATATTTAAGACTACAACAGATAGAACCCTCCCACAAATATCATCGGTGGGAATCATATTTGAAGAATTTAAGTTTTAATAATGTTGAGACATATAAATCATATTTCTAATGTTCAACTATTAAATTAGTATTAAAAATAATTTACTTAATAAAAAGAAATTTGTGATATTAAAAAATCTATCTTCTATATAGAACACATTCAATGTTTATCATCATCATTTTACTTGGAACCATTTTATAACAACCTTATTTTAAACCAAATTGTTAACTAATTCAACTCATTAAATTAATTTTACCATTATAACCTAATCCATCTATGAGATTATGTGAAATTCACTTTGTGTATTCATTAGTATAATCATGTTTTTAAACATCGAACCACATTATTTCTAAACATAATCCCACTGGCCTCTTAGAAATTATATTCCTATCATAATATAGTGTTTCATTTGAAAATTGTCGTTATGTTTTTAGGTAACACTTATTAAATATAATGGTAATATTAGAATATTAAAAAAAATTCCATTTCATACATGGAATTATATGTGTTGTTGAATTTTTTACAAAAACCACTTACCAAAGAATGATAAAAGTAACTAAACCGTGGTTGGTGTTATCGCATGGTATATATTACACACTAGACTCAATCATAGTCTGTGTTGTACACAGGATGGTTAAAATCTATTTCCATGTTAGGGAATATGATATACACTCAATTAATGGTCATAGACCATATATGGAAGTTGAGAATTACCCAATCACATATTTTTTCCCATTAGGTGTTATTTGAGTGGTTCCCCCTAGATACACCCCAATCCCTCTATGGGAAATAGACCAAGCTTGAGCACCTCTAGACTCGTACAATGATCAAATTATGATGATGCAAATTTAAAGCAATTTCCATGATATAGAACAAGAAACATGCTCTAGTCATGGATAGGGCCCCCACTAGGAGCCAACCATAACCTATAAACTCATTTTTGAAGCCAGAAATGTGGCTAAGTTATACTTGGTCAATACTACTACATCAAGAGGTTTGAGATAGATTCCTAACTGCTACACCTTGTCCCCTACTTTTGGATGACTGTGGATATGGAATTTTTTTTAAATGAAATGATGGAAGGAAATGAAAACACGTATGAAAGTGGAATATAGTGGTAGATATCAGTATAATTTTGAAATGAGTGAGGAAAGGCTAACCAGTGATCAATGTCATTCACATCACTGTTCAGTACAATGTCTGATAGAGATCCTGACAATGCGAAGGACTCTGATGGGACTGAACAACATATATCATTTGGACTGAGGTGTTGTTATGGTAAGGTAATGGTTTGGTTTTATAGAGTAGGTTACCTCAATTTGAGATCTATATCAGGTTTGGGGAGATCCATCATTGGTGATTGTGATGGGTGGATTGCATAGCGTTGCATTGTCTGATCGATTGCATGGTGAGTGTTGTTGTAGTATCCACTCGCCTTTTGGGCCACATCTTAATTGGTCTTACATTCCATTTGTATTAGGGTATATTTTTTTACGGACATATAATGGGTTTCATCTAAAAACGAAAAAGTGAGGGAGTTTCTTTCGATTAAAAAAATAGGTAGATTCCTCCAACATGTTAAAAAATAAATAAATGTTAAAAGGCATTTTGACCGGTCTTTCAATCAATGTGGTATAATCTAAAAGGGGTTTCAATTAAATAATTATTGAATCATTTAAAATTTAATAGGCTTATAATGTTAATGAAGTATTTCAATAGATATGGAATCATCAAACTCATTTCAACTTGTTTAAATACCAGACTCAAAAAACAAAATTCTCTCAATATTTGTTTGCTCTATTTTATTCGGAACAACAAGTACTATAACATTGATTTGGAGAATATGTCCTCAAAATAATTTGATGATTCCAGTTTCCAGTGGATACCAATGAATCTATGAACCCATTGGGTTTTTATTAGGGATCTCAATAAAGCACAATAACAATGATGATCAAAAGAATGTAATGTTTGGAATTCAGGTGTTATCATTATAGAGTTTATTTTATCAATTTTTTTGGATCTTGAATATGTAATTCATGTTTTATTAAACCTATAATGGGTATATATATGTACTATGAATTAAATAAAAGGTATCAGTTCCACAACTATTGATAATTTTATAGAATAGAGATCAATTTGGAGAACATTAACTGGATTTTACCCATGCACCATGGTGTTTTTCTTCCCAAATTCTAGTTTTTTCTATTGATCACATTAACCAAAAATTATAATTTCTAAAATGTATTTTTTGGTTCCTATTTATAAATTTACCATGAAATAATAATCATGAAATGATCATTTTGAGAACTGTTAAAAAATTCTGGAAAACACATCAATATAGGAAAATAATCTTTGTCATGCTTAGCTTGTTTCTATGTCATGGTCAACATTTTTGATAATAACACCCATTAAAAGTGAAAACATAAATATAATTTATTAAAATGGATTATATTCCTATAATTCTAGTGAAAATATTTTTTGTAATGGGAATAATACATGGTATATTAATAGGAAAAAATGACTTGCATTATTCCTCAGTGCAAGTATGTTTAAAGTAACTATTAAAGATAATATTATTTTTTAAAAAATTATCAAAACAAAATCACTAGAACTTGTAAAATGACATGACATGATGCACTAGCAACAAAACTAAGCCAATAGTGAGCTGATAGTTTTCCACCCAAGGGCAATGCTTAATTGGATAGGGGCACATGAATAACGATAAGAACTAATAACAAAAATTAGGTGATTTAACCTATAAAAACTAAACCATATATACAACATAATGTAATAAAATATCCATAATTAGATAAGAGTTATTTATATAACTAAAAATGAAATATAAATTCATATATACATATATTATAATCAAATTAAGGGAGTAGAATACAAATTACAATACAAATTGTGAACAAATAAAATGGCCAATACTATCGAGCTAAACTAACAATGAGTGACTAAGAATAAAGGGATAACTACATATTTAAAAATCCATATCGACAACTAACAACCATGAATCATACTAGGATATAATTATTTTCATATTCATAGTTGCATAACTTCGTAGCTGAATACCTATATTATCAAAAAATTTGTAATGACCTATGCTATAATTACAAATAATAAAATGTGTTACAATTAATATTGTTTAGAGGTGAGTATAAAAAACCGTGTATGATGCCTCAAAAAACAAAAAAGAAAATGAGACTATATATAATCATGAATCCAAGGGTTTGAGCTATAATTCTAACCAACTAAATCAAGGGGTAAAAACCCAGTTCGGGAATAAGGCACGACTTTACTTCTAATTAGAACAATGACCCTATCTTATAGGAAGGAAACATTAATAACCCCAAATGTATAATCATTTTTTTGGAACTAGGATCCCATGAACAAATGCCATTACTCGTGGGAAAACATATTATTTTTCATTAAACCCTGCTGAAAAAATATCTCATACCATTAAAAAAATATACACCACATGCTTTAGAAATTAATACCTACATTATCCTCAATAACATGAGTGGTTGGACCAAATTATTCAACATGAAATGATTGGAACCGAAATAACCACACAAAACAATAAGAAAATACATAGGAAGATTTTTTACTAAAGGGGAACTCCCCAAACCACAAGCTAATTTACATTAACCATCAACTCTTTTTTCCTGACAAGTAGAGCATGTATTTATACCTAATGTAGTATCACTCTTCCCATGAATGTGTCTATTTAAACATATGACCTATCTAAACATCATACTCACTATGTCCAAAATCCACAGTCAAATTTTGAGAAGGACCACACTACATTAATTATTAGATGCACAAGGGGTGTAAACACTCCCACATGTTGATGACCTACACACATTATAAATGGAGAATTCCCTATATCATCCTTCAATATTGAATTTACTACCTCACCCATGCTATGATCAATGGGGTAGATCAGCCATCCAATCATGTTAATTTTTTTCCACACATTTTGTCTCCACTTGTATGGTATACTCAATTAGAATATAGAGAACCTTGTGAATTAGAGGTCCCCATAAACCCAAACATATCCTATAAGCATGGATACCACTATCATCAAACCACAAATCTGATGTTTCAATAAGAGAAATATACCTCACTAGTGTAGGCAGAACTATTGAGGGAGTTACTAACAATGAGTATGTTAAACATTATCACTAGAATACCTCAATAACCATCAAATCACAAGTCACTTGAATATTTATCAATGTTTACAAACCTCCATTGCGAATATAAATCAAAAGAAGGAGTACCTACCTCATGTAGGACCTTAGGCCTCACCAAAGGAAAATGTTGGTAATAGATAAACCTTATTTATAATTGTATGGGTTATCGCATGCCTCAAAGAGGAAAGCAGTGTATCCTCATATTTTTATAGATTAAATTCATCCACATCTTTGGTGGTGTTCATAATCCCTTGAAAAATGGAATGAAACACCAATTGTACCATGCTAAAAGACCCATAGAATGCCCAAAATCCCATATCAATTATTCTCATAATATATATCCATTAGAACCGGTGGTCTAATTTATGGTATTCCCTAATGATTCTCTAAAATTGTATCTCCCTTTCTCCAAATATCATAACTAGAGGATAATAATTAAAGATAGAGGATATATACCATTGGTAATGAATATTTACCCAAAAATCCAACATAAAAAGATGATAAAAATACCCTATTATCTAATCTGAACCCCATGAATCAACTCTAATTCTAGGATATAGAGGAAGAAGGAAATATTTTTTATCATATTTATTTATCTTTATGTATCATAGAGGTACCATACTATGAAGAGGGAATCATTAATATCTTTTATGATCACCAAAATCCATGTGTATACATCAACTATGGATTCAAAAATCCCCCACAAAATTTCAAATAAAACTAATATCTGAAAATATACATGTGTCGATACGTGTGTCTTACCCCCAAGACCACTTCTACAATGACAATGGATAATTAATAACACTAAGAAATCACATATTAAAAATATAGATGTTTTCTTATACAACCATTAATATATATATATCACCATACAAAAAAATATTCAAAGTGGAATAAGAAATAAATATCTAGAAAATAAAAAATTATTCTTTCATGAATATATTTAACACCCCATGGGTTTTTATCATATAATGATGAACAAAATGGGGAAAATATAAGGCTTGATATGCTAATAATAATCTTACCTTGATTAAACGGGAAAAAATAGAACCTCATGTTATCCTAACTCATCTAGTTAAGAATACATTGTATAAACATTTAAGGGGATAGACCACAAGAATGATGTCACATTTGAAGGCGAGTTTACAACCCCATAAATGGGAAACCAATACCTTATCACAACTAGAGTATCCTTCCCTAACGAATCAGTTTTTAGGGAACTCTTCTTTATAAAAAATCCAAAATGGGTTTCTTTTGAACTAAATATGACTAAGGTGCAGATCCACCATCTATATAGTGAATAACATCTCACTAAGTGTAGTTCTACATTATTGTTATACTACAACAGGATATATAGAATCTAATACTCTATAGAACCCCAAAATATTAAAAGTTTTGCACAAATGTAAATTATAACTTGACACCCCTTCTACTCTCCACTTCACAATTTCAAACCTTTTTGGTTTGATCAATACATGACTAATTCACTTTTGAAAATCCATCCTTTCATCCTAAAAGAAATATTTTTTACACAAATTTATCATAATAATGATTTTGCTGAAAAAATAAGGAGGATACCCAAAGAATAGGTAACATTCATCAATGAGATATTTTTTATTTCATCATCCACCAAATTCAATTATTATTATAAAATTATGATAAAATATCATCATTATCATACATATAATGATATTTTTTATGTTAAGGTTATGAAAATTATCCATATCTACTTAAATAAAATGGGTTATGAAATCTTCATTCATGTGTACGGTGGAGTAAGAACTCATAAATCAATGTATTTCATTATTCCATTACCACCTTTCATGGTTGAACACAATCTTTATTTATTTTTTATATATAATATAAAATATATTATTATAAATATGGAATTTTTAAATTACACATACATTATATATATTATATTTTTTAGGTATATTATAATTTCGGTCATGTGTACATTGGACTATAACCTCTTGAAGTTATGATATTAATTTAGGATTCAAGTGGAACTTATTAAGAGTAGATTTAATGAAAATAGGTTATATATATAACATAGAAATTGTTAAGTAATTATAATATATAATTTATCTATCTCTTAATCAATAAAATTAGAAAATGGAAATAATGTTCTTCCGTACGTATGACAACCAAGGTATGTAAACATCTAGATTGAGTTACCAACCTCATGAACCTAAACAATCCATTATTGTGGACCACCATAACTATCCAAACACCACTCATATTTTTAGTAGGTTTCCTTCATGTTTTTTAAGAATAAAAATAGTTCTACGGAGTACCAAACCCAATGGGGACCCCATGCCTCACTCTAGGCCATGGTTGACAAAAAGCTTACTATATCAATATACATATGGTTTAGATTACACCTAAATAAAAGAGATTCAATAAACTATAACCTTATATAGAGGATATAAACCCTGAATTTTTTAGTGAGTATTGAATCAGTAAACATAAGAGACAACATGTGACTTAAATATGATATAAACTTTAAGGAGATCAAAAATTATATTCTCATACCACTCACAATACATAGTAATTGAAATTAGAATTCTAAAAAAATTAAACCATATATTTTAATATAAAATATTTATCTCCAGGTATAATGATCTATATCTAAAGAGAAACATTGATAACTGAGGATATCTACCATATAAAATGAAGAATATCCATGTAGGAAACATTAAAATATAAGGAGTGAATAACACCCCCGTCATATAATCCAAATAACAAACATGGACTATAATAATAGGGTCCATGGGAACGATAGAAGTCTCCATGAGTTCCTCATATATTATTAAGTCTCATCGAACTTCCCTATAATAATGACAGAATCACTTACAACTATATTGAATTCATGTTTATGAGACTCTCCATCCTCTAAGAATCCTCAAAAGACAAAAAACGTTTTATGGAAATTAATCTATAAAAACAGACGTGGGACTCACAATGTAGTAATAGAATATTGTTAGGTGCTTCAATCCCCACACCTACTCTACATCATCACCTTGAACCTACCGTCATCATCATAGGGATTTGATTAAATAAATTTCATAGATAATAATTGTAATTTCATTTAATTGTGTAGAAAACATCACCATCACATTCTATATATAAAGGTATTAATAATGGACTCCAAACTTCTCTAAATTGGGTTCTAAGCGTATAAATCATTCCAAAACACACTGAGAGGATGGTATGAAACATATACCATAGTGTATGTGGTATATAAACTCAATACCCCACCCCTATAAATTAATTTTTCCTATATTGATTTATATTCACAAATACATTGAATTATACAAAGGTAGACATTACATGGAATCCAAATGGGGCACTGATCTATGTCCCCTTCAAATTCAAGTCATGCAACCGAATATGCTCTGTACTTATGAATGAAATGTTCCTCACATGGTGTGTTTTTATTCATTCATGGACTCACCAGGATTAATGTAATATAAAATCCTATATTGTATGTATATTCTTCCAACACATTATGTTAACACCTTCCACAAACCTTTTCACACTGATGAGATACATAGTTTATGTTCTATAAATACCAGCTAGGTGATGTGGAATTAAAGACCCAAGAATAATTCAAATTATTATAATATATCATTTTCATCGAAAATTATACATATTAATCAGAAATTCAACCCTATAGTTGAAAACCAAAATCATGAATGAAAAGTGATATAGAAAAAGAGGAGGTGTTAATCTAAAAAATAAAGGCTACAGATTAGTGAAACACAATATCTCCAGTGTCAGACATTGATGATCCATGATATATGTCCTCGACTTCTTAATTCAAATTAGATCATCCTACTCATGAAATTATCCTCCTTTCTTTGGTCCAATAGTTTAAATTATGGGAAGGTTTATATTTTATCTCATAAAATTGTGGGATAGAGTATGGGAGAGATAAAAACCAGAAATTAAATTAATATAAATATCGATTAAATTCTATGTCCTAGGGATAAGATTTTGAGTTGAATTTATAAAATTCATTGGAGAAACACTAATTCATTAATCAATCATAAGATCATAATTCCTATATATAACTCAATTTAGAAGATATAAATATTAAAACTTGTGTGAATAAAAAATATTTATTTAATAGATAATGAATATCTAGAAAAAATATGTCTACTTAGAATTTTTCCAAATTTCATTCTAGGGGAAAATGTCTTATCTGGATAAAAAATGTACCATGGGAAAACAATTCCATAGTATTTTGTATAATAAATTACATTTCAACACTTCATAAGGGGTCTAGTATCTGGAACTCAAAAATGAGCCAAGTCTTCAATAAGGGTAAACAATGGTTGTTATACTAAAATTAGGTTATTTTAGAGTGTTAAAAAATTGGTTTTGATAAAATTGAATATATAATGTTTTTATCCAATGTTAAATAATTTAATTAATAGATTATTTAGGCTATTATTATTTAATTATTCAATTATATAATTTTCTAATATGATGTGAAAATTATATATTGTAAAATTTATATTGGAAATTAATTCCTCTAAAATAATTGTGCCATGCTGGTATGAAAAAATAAGATTAAATTTTCATCTACCTATACTTAATTTTGTTATTAAATATATGAGATAAAATTTAAAAATTGAATATAATTTATAAATAATATTTTTTAGAACTATAATGGTATTAAAATGTATATTAATTAAATTATCTCCATGTATAAAAACATTGGGATAAACTTATCATTTTTTATAGTCTTTTTACTTGTTAATAAAATTGTCGGTTAGATACATGTGACTCCAAGATTACTCATCTATTGATTTTAAATTTAATATTATTCAAAACCATTATATAAAGAGTTTATTTAACTTCATTAAGGGATGTATTTGGATATGTAAACATAATTTTAGGTTATATTATTGTTCTAGTAGCACAAAATATGATTTGTTTAATGAGTTACACAATATTATTTTTTGAACATATAATGTTGGTTGATTGAATATATATTCTAAAATTAAATTGTTTGAATAATTCATACAAGAAGTAAAAAAACATGATATAGTATTGATTGAGTTTTTTGAAATAATTATGAATTTAATTTTAATGTGATATATAATTAATTTCTGATATTTTTGTACAAAACCAATTAAATACAAGGTGTGAGATTTCAACTAGGTAAACAATTCTTGATCATAATCATTTAGTACAGGTGACCCTAATAATTAGTTTCCAATCTAACTTATTTTCAAAGGAAATAATATTATAGGTGAATCATACTTTTAAGTGTGTATATCTAACATAGTCCATGGATACACTTTGATGGGAAACTGTAACCATTATAATTCCAGAGGCATATAGTAGAATGTATTCATTTAAAGGGTTAGCAAAATGTGATGTCTACTAAACTTTTGAAGTGTGATATATGATATGATTAAAATGATTTTATAGAAGATATAATAATTTTTTATATGAAATTTTTTTTAATATTTGATTTGGTTCCCCATAACCACTATAATTATTACTTTTTTCCCAAATAATAAATTAATATATTGTCACATAAGTGTTGTTTTTCTAGGTAATGTAATTTTTCTGAAAACCCTTGGATTTATTATATAATTTCAATAAATAATTTTTTTGATTAATATGTTTTTTCACAAACAATACGTAATTGGAAAAATTTAATATATAAATGAGATAAAATAATTAAATTTTATTTTTATAAAATAGTCATTGAATTGATGGATCTAAATAGAAGTAAAATCATTATGAAAAATATATAGAAAAGTTAAGAAATGGAAAAAATCAAGAGAAGTATTCCACATGTGGGTCAATTTTACATTTTTGTTAAATATTTATCATTATTAGGGTTTTTACAAGATTATTCTCTAGAAGAATGTCATCATGTATGGAATGAGGGAAATAATCGATGGAAGAAGTTCAGGATGATGGAAATCGCTATGAGATCCATGCTAGTAGAATCACCACCAATAAATTCCACTATTTTTAATCTTACTCGTACATATTATATATAATTCACGGGTTTTTTAATTATAATTCATGATGATATGAAAATTTTATGTCATAAATTATATATATTCCCATTACATTATTTTCATTTTTTAATTATAATTTTAAAATAAATTTAATATTTTACTTTAAAAAAATTTGTTGATTAATTCCTTAGAAATAAATATTAAATTTTACTTATAACACAGACACACACACACACATATATATTTATTAATATATATACGGACACTCAATAAAATACTTTAACTTCGTAATGAATAAAAATAGATTAACTTTATTCTTATTTAAAAACATTTTAAGGAAAATTGTATTTTTTTTCCAAATTATGCATTATTATATTGAAATT
The DNA here is from genome assembly GCA_963277665.1 of Viscum album. Lineage (NCBI taxonomy): Eukaryota > Viridiplantae > Streptophyta > Magnoliopsida > Santalales > Viscaceae > Viscum > Viscum album. The sequence continues at coordinate 1,758,013,474 of OY728137.1, forward strand.
ATTATTTATCACTTGTAGAAATTTTATCAAGTAAAATTAGATTAATATTGGGTAATATAATTTTAATACTTTTTATTAAGATTTATTTCATTTTTTCCATAAAATTAAGACACTAATGTAAAAAAAATTCCATGATAAACAATAAAATAAAGTAAAATGGGTAAATAGAGATATAATATCTCAAAATTTTACAAAATATCATCTCTAAATGGGTTGATAAGGGATTAAATGAAATTAACATTTCATTTACACTATAATTATCATTTTTTGATCAAATTTCTTACAATTTTGGATCTGTGTTTACTAAATGAAATTAATATTTTATGAAATACTACCCATCTCAACGTTAAAAGAAACCCTTCGCAAATCAAGTTATACTCCCAAAAAAATCATCATATCTCTACCAATATATTAAAAACCATAAATAAATAACTATACACATATTATAATTATTTTTTGGTTATGTTTCCACCCTTTATATGCTTAATCCTATTAGAAAATGATTTTTCCCAAATAGAAATATTAGAACTTTTAATCACTATTTATCACTTATTTTACTTTTATTATTATTATAAGACCTAAAATCCATTATATATCCCCAAATATAATTATATATGTATAAATGATATAATATTTTTTATTATATTATTGGATAACCATTATATTCTTTCAAAAAACCAATTATATAATGAAAAAAAACATATATAACTATCTGTTCAACCACTCCATGGATGATGTATATTATTTTTGATCACCCAATAAATGGATGCCTCTAAAAATAAATTTAAGCAATAAATTTTCTTTATATGAAATTATTAATATTTTTAAAATATTAATTATATATTATATTAATTATGTTGAAGAAAATGATCATAATTATTATAATATTCAGAAAATGACCATACTGTGAAAATATTCGGAAATTAAATATATTTTTCATAGTCCATTAATCTTTTTAAATTATAGGCCAATAGAATAATAATAAACATACATATATATATATATATATAATTATATTGAAATTATGAAACTATCAAATAACTCCTTTAAACATTGTGAACATGCTAAAGTCAGTTTAGCGTAATTGGCCAAACAACCCCATGTGGCCAAGGAGTGGAAAAAACTAATCAATAAATGAATTAAATATTATATAAAATAGTTCATAAACACTGTGGTATACATTAAAAAGTTCATGAATAAAGTATTTAATAAAATTAAATCAGTTATTCTGGTTTTTAACTATACATATGAAGAACTTTGGGACTTGAGTTAATGTTTTTTCATCTACACTATTCTTGCCTAAGAAATTTTCAAATTATTAACTTATTTTAATTTATATGTTTTAAATAATATATATTTCTAATATAATATCATGATTATTTTTTGCTTATGAAATTTATTTCTCCATTTAACGTTCTTACTTTCAAGGATATTTGATTTTAATGCTTCCAAAGTCATAATTGTTTTTACTGGATTCCCTTTTCATAGGGTCACCAAATTTATTCCCCATCTATGATATTCAAGCTATATATGTCACGACCCCCTCCCCACAAAGTGTACCCCTCCTGGGCCGGCAATGTGAGAAGGGAGATAATGACCCCCGAGTCCCGCCTCCAGTAGGCCCCGGGTTAGCGACTAGCACCGAGGGTATAATACACACACAAATGGGAGGCATTACCCTCTAAGAGAACACATGCAGAAGAGAGAGATAGAATAGACTCCAGCCAACTCCAACTCATAACTGAAATATAAAAGAAACCCAAGTACATATATAAAATGTCATGAAAAAGTACTACAACTGAAAGGGAAAACTAAAAGTACCCAAAAGAAAGTAAAACGGCAGCGACCACAAGCCCGAACAGCTCCTCCTCCAACCGCAAGCTAGTAGTAACCAGCTTGATCTCCAACCTGCTCCAAGTGACCTGAAAACAATTTATATGTACATAGGGTGAGTATAACAGTATACTCAGTAGGATCCTCCTCAAGCCTCTCGTGCAAAAGTAAAGAAAGCATGCTAAAGCCCAGTGAACAACAAGTGAATCTAACTCGTTACCTAAACAGGTATACTAAGTTCCCAACCTCACCATGGATACTCTCACCATGTAACGCATACAAGAATATAGCATATAGTAAAGAATATCAAGGGTACCCTGCTACTACTTCCCCACTGGTTTGCCTCTTTTCCCCAACGACATACGTCCTGTGCATCTCTCTCTAAAGGCTTGCCCGCAGACACCTGGGCTAAGCTCCACAACTTGCACCACGTGCACCACAAAGGCTTGCCCGTAGACAACTGGGCTAAGCACCACACCATCCTCACAACCAAAGTAACCAGGTAGTTTCCGAGATCCACCACAGCTCGTATAACGTGTATCATACGTCGGGTATAATACCTCAAGCCATTACTACCGATACTCTGAGTATGAATCCTCAAGCCATTATAGCCTATACACGTTATACCTATAGTAGTCCATAGGATACTATATCCAGAATATATGTGTGTGAAATAACCACATGCCATTACAGCCCTCTACACATATATATGGGTAAAACTGACCATTGTGCCTACCAGCACAAATATCTACCAAGAGAAGAGAGCGGGGCCAAAGGGGGTAGTCAGCCATTCAACCTCCCATCAGAATGTTGGGGAAAACACCCCCCAAGGCTCAGAATCCCCGGGGTGTCAGTTTCCCTTACCGACAGGGTGGAGTAGCATATAGAAACACAAAAAAGTACCGAATATATATAACTCACAACCACACTAGGGAAATTACCTTTTCCTAGGCACAACTGCAGCTAACGTCTCTCAGACTCCAGGCTGCTACTTCTAAGACTAGGAATCCTATTAGCACACAACCATTTGAAGAGATTTATTATATTCCTCCATTATCATTTTATCAGTTCCACTGTATGTTAAATAATTCTTTAAACATTAATTAACCATGAACAATTTACCACATTAAACTAAATTGGCATCACATTCAAGAACTGCTCCTTTTTAGGATTCACATCACTATGAAATTCCAGTTTCTCCATCCTCGTGGATTATCACCATTTAAACAAACTTTCATTATGGAATTACCTTCCCCATATTCACAGGAATTCTAAAAAATAATCCTATGCTACTAAACACAAAGGGCTCAACACGGTGAATAGATATACTACCGGTCGAGTCTTTGCCGCCTATAGAAATAGCATAGAACCATCCTCCATCGAGAGACTAAACACGGAAAGCACGTGGCATACCCCACGTGTCTTCGCCTCCTTCGGAAAGAGGGTAAGCAAAACCAGCTGCCTTGAGCAGTGGGGAAAAGTAAAGCAGATAAACAACCAAACCAAACCACCAAAATCAAACCATCACATTCATCTCATACCATCATCCTTGGTGACCTCCCCGACACCCACATGCATAAACCGATGCATCTTGCCACACTAGGCGTCATCCGCTGCCACAACCACAATTCCCCATGCCTCTACATATCACAACATCCATCCAGGCTCACATCAAATCACAAGCAGCAGGAAATAAAAGATCACAAAATTGGCTCTCGGCCCTTTAACAAGGAATTCAGCCTTCATACAAGATGAGCACTCAGAGCTCCAAACCACAAGGCATTCAGCCTTACAAGCAAGCGGGTAACTCAGAACCCTTTTGAAATTATCGAAATAATAGTTCTTTAATCCATCTAGAATTAACAGATTCATTAACATGCCTCTTTATCTTTATCCAATTATTTGACAAATAATTCCGGTTTTACGTTCTTTATCAATTTCCATCATGAACGAGCAACTAATTAAAGAAAATCATAGATATCATTCTATCTAGGAAAACATGAGGCGAACCGTTATCATGGTACAAAGCAACAACATGCGATCAACCAATTCTTTTAATCCAGTTCATGTATTTAATTAGGTCAATTTCATTGTGATCCAAAGGGTTAAATCATGCTAATTCTACAGTTGCACATAAACAATTAGAGAAGCCATGAATCCCCTACCTCGAAGAGTTCTTGACGTCCTTTATCCACACAACGGGTCACAGTCCTCTTCTCCTCACGACAGCTGCATCCAGCGAAGGATGCCACGGTACGACAGTACCAACCAACCCCAAGAAAACCCATTAGAACCATGGAGATTACATGCTAATATGGAAGGAAGAACAAGAGAAGGTGATCCCCGAAAGAACGTTGATAAAACATACCTTATATGGAAGAACGATCGACACAACTTGGTTTCATCAACAGGGCGGAACTAATCTGAGTAACGTTTGATTGTGAAACTCCTACGAGAATGATGGCAAGGTTCTAGCATCTCATAGATGAGAACCATGAGGAAGAAAAATGAAGAATGATATCTCATTCCTTTTAAAAAAAATTCGAGAGGCGACGGTTTAAGATCCGATTTATTCTCCGTTAAAAACGGATCGCATTGACCCACGCGGTTTGACCAAGTAAAAACATCCCGGCCATAGGAATAATTAATATAGAATTTATGGCCTTTGAATCGGCCTTAAAGTCCTTAAAATAAGGTTTTAAAAGTATTTTACGTCAAAGAAAACGTCAAATTTACGAAACTGGAAACACTGTTCACATACTCAAAATTTGGAAAAGTATGGAATCGGTAGCTCTCATGAAGTCTGGAAACACTGTTCATTCGTGAAATTTGGCAACGTATGGAATCGGTAGCTCTCATGATGTCTGGAAACACTGTTCATTCGTGAAATTTGGAAAAGTATGGAATCGGTAGCTCTCATGAAGTCTGGAAACACTGTTCATTCGTGAAATTTGGAAAAGTATGGAATCGGTAGCTCTTAGGATTCTGGAAACACTGTACAAGTCTACCGATAGAAGTCCACTGATAGAACCTCACCGATAGAAACACTGTTCAAGTCTACCGATAGAAGTCCACCGATAGAACCTCACCGATAGAAAACACTGTTCAAGTCTACCGATAGAAGTCCACCGATAGAACCTCACCGATAGAAACACTGTTCAAGTCTACCGATAGAAGTCCATCGATAGAACCTCACCGTTAGAAACACTGTTCACTGAACCTCACCGATAGAAACACTGTTCACTGAACCTCACTGATAGAAGTCCACCGATAGAACCTCACCGATAGAAACACTGTTCACTGAACCTCACCGATAGAAGTCCACCGATAGAACCTCACCGATAGAAACACTCTTCACTGAACCTCACTGATAGAAACACTATTCACTGAACCTCACCGATAGAAGTCCACTGATAGAACCTCACCGATGGAAACACTGTTCACAGAACTAGAAATTTTGCAAAGTGTTAGCCGAGCTACTGCCGGACTGAGGCTACCAGTATACCGAGCTATCAGTACGCCGTGGCTACCGGTAAACAGCAGCTACCGGTAGATCGAGCTACAGGTAGGCAGCAGCTACCGGTAACCGGTAGGCAGCCGCTACCGGTAGATCGAGCTACCGGTAGGCAACAGCCGGGGGATAAGTCACCTTGACCTCCCGGAACACCTCCAACACCACATTTTCACTAAGTAATGGACCAGGGAGGTCCGGGCCATTACATTTGATACCTCTCAAAACATTCTCGTCCTCGAGAATTAAAAACCAACCCAGAAGAAAAGAGGGGTCTGAACAACCACCCCATAAGATACCTCTCAGGGGAAAACGACCATGAGTTGTTCAAAAGATGGAACAAAACTACGACATCCGAGAGTATGGAAACAAACAATCCATAACCAAACAATCCAAACATAACATCACATAAAAGGTACATAAATAAAACATGAAAGGTCCAACCACAAAGAAAACATCATTACATGAAAGGAGTTAAACATTAAACAACTCCGGGTACTGAGCACGTATCTGTGACTCACGCTCCCAGGTACTCTCCTCCATGCCACCGTGTCGCCACAAGACACGAACTAAGGGGATAGAACGCCCACGTAACACCTTTTTCTTGTGGTCTTGGATCTCCACAGGTCGCTCCTCGAAGGTTGCATCATCGTCAATATCGATCTCTCCCCAATCGATAACGTGAGATTCATCATGAAGATAACGACGGAGCTGTGATACATGGAAAACATCATGTATCCAACTCATCTGAGGAAGAAGTGCTACTCGATATGCCACAGCTCCAACACGAGCTAACACCTCAAAAGGCCCAACAAACCGGGGAGAAAGCTTACTTCCACGACCAAACCTTCGCTGAACACAACGGGGAGTCACCTTTAGAAACACATGATCCCCAACATTAAACTCTAACGGTCTCATTCTTTGATCAGCATATGATTTTTGACGATCTTGTGCTGTCTTCATCCTCTCACGAATCACCTGAACCATCTCTGTTGTATTCTGCACTAGTTCCGGTCTGAGAATTGCTGACTCTCCGACCCCAGTCCATCACAATGGAGAACGGCATGGCCGGCCATAGAAGGCTTAAAACGGCGCCATACCGATGGTAGAGTGGAAACTATTATTGTAAGAGAACTCTACCAAGGGTAAGTGCTTCGTCTATGATACTCCAAAATCAAGAACACAAGAGCGCAACATGTCTTCAAGAGTCTGGATGGTTCGCTTTGTCTGACCATCCGTTTGAGGATGAAAAGCAGTGCTAAGGCATAATTGAGAACCAAAAGCATGCTGGAGACCTCTCCACACCCTGGAGGTAAAACGAGGATCTCGATCAGAAATGATCGTCTTAGGAACTCTGTGAAGCCTCACCACCTCTTCCAGATACTGCCACGACAAAACTTCCACTGAGCTCGACTCCTTGATCGCTATGAAGTGGGATGATTTTGTTAAACGGTCCACTACCACCCATATAGCATCATGTCCTCCGGGAGCTCGAGGTAAAACTGTAACAAAATCCATTGAGATGTCCTCCCACTTCCACTGAGGAATCTCTAAGTGCTGGAGAAGACCACCAGGAACACGGTGTTCAGTCTTCACCTTCTGGAAGACTAAACATCGAGACACACATTCTGAAACTGTACACTTCAGCCCAAGCCACCAAAACTGACTCCTCAAGGATTGGTACATCTTTGTCACACCAGGATGTTGCGCCAAGGGTGAACTATGGAACTCTCGGAGAACCGTCTCGCGCATCTCCAAGGGAACAAAAAGCCTTCCATGATACAACACTCGGTGTTGTTCATCCTCCGGCCAACCATCAGGGGCCTCACCACATACAACTCTTTCTCTCAAAAATTCCTCCTCTAGGTCACCCAACTGAGACTCTTCCACCTTATGCATCAGGGATGACTGCACCGTCATCTGGAAAAGGCAACCTCTACCCCCAACTTCTCCCATATCATGATGCAAAGATGATAGGTCTTCCATCACTCCCAAAGAATCACCAGATTCACGCACAACATCATTACGTATCTATAGGCTTAGTGCGTCAGCTACAACAATCCCTTTTCCAGGTGTATACGATATTTCAAAGTCATATTCCTGCAAGAACTCCATCCACCGACGCTGCCTCAAGTTCAAGTCACGTTGGGAGAAAAAATACCTCAAACTCTTATGATCGGTGAAAACCACAAAGTGATCACCAATGAGGTAATGTCTCCACAACTTTAGAGCAAACACCACGGCTGCCAACTCAATATCATGGGTGGCATAGTTGCATTCATGGGGATGCAACTGCCGAGACCCATAAGAAACAACTGACCTCTACTGCATGAGAACACAGCCTAGTCCCAGATGTGAAGCATCACAGAAAACATCAAACTGGACTCCCTCTGCTGGAAGACAAATGACGGGAGCACTTACCAACTTCTCCTTTAGATACTCGAAAGCTGTCTGACACTGATCAGTCCATATGAACACTTTATCCTTCCTGGTCAAAGCTTTCAGAGGAGTCGCAACTCGGGAGAAATTAGCTACAAACCTCCTATAATATCCTGAGAGACCAAGGAAAATTCGCACCTCTGACACGGTCTTGGGGGCTGGCCAAGACACCACTGCTTCTATCGTCGAAGGATCCACAACTACTCCCTGTTGGGACACAACATGTCCCAAGAAACGAACTTCTCGATCCCAGAACTCACACTTGGACAACTTCCCAAACAACTGATGTTGGCGAAGAACTCCCAAAACAGCTCATAGATGCTTTGCATGCTCCTCTTCAGATGTGGAGTACACAAGGATGTCATCGATGAAAACCACAAATAACTTTTCTAGGAATTCACGGAACACAGCATTCATAAACCCCATGATAACAGCTGGATCATTCGTCACGCCGAATGGCATTACAAAAAACTCATAATGCCCATGACGATAGCGGAAAGCAGTCTTCAGGATATCCTCATCCTTTACACGCATCTGATGATATCCTGACCGCAAGTCGCTCTTTGAGAACCAACTTGAACCCTTCAATTGATCGAATAGGTCATCAATCCGCGGGAGAGGATAGCGGTTCTTTATTGTCACTTTGATTAACCGACGATAATCGACGCACAACCGCAAACTGCCATCAGCCTTTTTCACAAGCAAAACTGGTGCACCCCACGGTGACACACTTGGCCGAACAAAACGACACTGCAACAGACCATCGAGCTGAATACGTAGCTCTCGTAACTCAGAAGGGGCCATCCTATACGGAGACATAGAGATAGGAGACGTTCCTGGCTGTAGCTCGATCCCAAACTCGATCTCTCGTCGAGGGGGTAAGGATAAAACCTCTTCTGGAAAGACTTCAGGGTACTCCTCCACGACCCTAGGAAATGCCAACTGTTGAACCTCTTAAGAACTCAGCATCATCCCATCCATCTTGGATGATAAGGAAGGAACTCGTTGATGACTCATTCGAGGATCTCTCTTACCAACAAACACAACTTCCTCTCCATCTTCATCAAAGAAAACGACCTTCTTCCTGTAGCAATCCACAATAGCCTGCACCGAATACAACCAATCCATGTCGAGTATGACATCATATGGTTGTATTCGTAAACATAGGAAATCTCCCCAAGAGCGGTGTTTCCCCAACACTAGCTCACAGTCTCTACATACTTCAAACAAGTCAGCTCGACCTCCAACTGGCGTAGTCAACGCCAAGGGAACTGGAAGCCTCTCTACCTCAAGTCCCAAAGCATGGACAAGGCTAGGTGATATGAAGGAGTGTGTTGCTCCTGAATCAAACAAGGCATACACCAAGGTAGAAAACAAGAAAAGGGTACCTCGAATGACATATGGCTCGCCTGGGGCGGGTAACGCTAGAGCATGAAGCTGACCACGACCTCCTCCACGGCCTCTCTGACCCTAATGACGACCACTACCATGGCCATGCTCTGCTCTCCGAGGACGGGGAGTGTCATGGGGATGTCCTCTGCCTGCTCCATCTACCCTTTGGTGATCTAAAACTGGTGCAACCTGCTGCTGCTGCCTCGGCTGGAACTGCCTCAACAGAGGAACCTGAAGTGGAGCGCCCGGTGCACGATGACTGCTCTGAAAATTCTGGCACTCCCGCTGCTGATGACCACGACCACCACAAGAAAAAAAAGCGCCTGATCCCTTGGTATAGGTCTGAGAGTTTCTGCCTCCGGAGAAACGAGATGGGAAGGGCTGGGACCTACCCCCAGGTGAACGGAAACTCTTCTGTCCTGAAAATCGGGAACCCCAGACCACAGCTCTGCTTCGTGAGGAATCATGACGATTCCCCTCTCGTGACGATCCAGTCCTGGACAAAGTCCTATTAACAACCTCTTCCCTCACCAGCACCTCAAGATATGTCTTCAGCATAAATGGGGTGACCTGGCGCTGGATCTCTGGATGCAAAGCCTCCTTAAAATGCCTCGCCCTGGCCTCATCATCTGGTAACAGGTCTGAAGCATATCGTAGAAGGTTCTTGAAATGGATTCCAAACTCTCGAACACTGGAGCTCCCCTGTCGAAGGGTAAGAAGCTCCTGGCGACTGGACACCTTCGCAGTCGACGAAAGAAACTCGACTCTAAACCTGTCTCGAAACTCCTCCCATGAGATTTCTGACTCCTCACGATCACCGAGGAACAAGAACCACCACTGCCTCGCTGCTCCACGCAGCATCGTCACAACCAAGGACACCTAGTGTTCCTTCCGAGCACGAATCGAACTGAAGCCTATCTCGATCTCCTCCAACCAGTCTTCTATGACTGCATCTGAAACGGATCCCTTGTACTTCTGTAGACTCTGGTGCTGAAACTCTTGAAGCGTCTTCCTCCAAGTGTCATCGTCGTCAACCTCTACTCGACGGCGATCTGCTGGAACAGCCTGATGGGCATCTTCTGCGCAAACCTGACGATGACGTCAACCTGGAGCCATACCTGCAAAATAACAACTGTTAGAGCTCTTATGCCTGGAATATGGAAGACTCAACATTAATTAATTAATAGTTTTGTTTTATTTATTTTAGGTTACCTATCCCAAGGTCTACCCATTCAAACACAAGCGCAATGAATAATGATGCATGATCCTTTCCTAGGTCTGTACCCTGCAACCGGTATCACATTGTTTAGTAGCCATCGTAAGCTTAAAGGTCCGTGCAACAGATCATAGGGGGCCCTAAACGCCTATGTCTCTGCCGGTCTCCAGTATTTACCCCACTTTCTAAACATGAATGACACCGTTGCCCTACCATCCCATGCATCCTCACCTGTGCCTAACTCCAAACTCCATCCTTTCCCTCAACCTGACCTCTGATACCACTCTGTCATGACCCCCTCCCCACAAAGTGTACCCCTCCTGTGCCGGCAATGTGAGAAGGGAGATAATGACCCCCCGAGTCATGCCTCTAGTAGGCCCCGGGTTGGCGACTAGCACCGAGGGTATAATACACACACAAATGGGAGGCATTACCCTCTAAGAGAACACATGCAGAAGAGAGAGATAGAATAGACTCCATCCAACTCAAACTCATAACTGAAATATAAAAGAAACCCAAGTACATATATGAAATGTCATGCAAAATTACTACAACTGAAAGGGAAAACTAAAAGTACCCAAAAGAAAGTAAAATGGAAGCGACCACAAGCCCGGACAGCTCCTCCTCCAACCGCAAGCTAGTAGTAACCAGCTTGATCTTCAACCTGCTCCAAGTGACCTGAAAAACAGTTTATATGTACATATGGTGAGTATAACAGTATACTCAGTAGGATCCTCCTCAAGCCTCTCGTGCAAAAGTAAAGAAAGCATGCTAAATCCCAGTGAACAACAAGTGAAACTAACTCGTTACCTAAACAAGAATACGAAGTCCCCAACCTAACCATGGATACTCTCACCAAGTAATGCATACAAGAATATAGCATATAGTAAAGAATATCAAGGGTACCCTTCTACTACTTCCCCACTGGTTTTCCACTTTTCCCCAACGACATACGTCATGTGCATCTCTCTCTAAAGTCTTGCCCGCAGACACCTAGGCTAAGCTCCACAACCTGCACCACGTGCACCACAAAGGCTTGCCCGCAGACAAATGGGCTAAGCACCACACCATCCTCACAAGAAAAGTAACCAGGTAGTTTCCGAGAGCCACCACAACTCGCATAACGTGTATCATATGTCGGGTATAATATCTCAAGCCATTACAGCCCATACTCCGAGTAAAATCCTCAAGCCATTATAGCCTATACACGTTATACCTATTGTAGTCCATAGGATACTATATCCAGAATATATGTGTGTGAAATAACCACAAGCCATTACAGCCCTCTACACACATATATGGGTAAAACTAACCATTGTGCCTACCAGCACAAATATCTACCAAGAGAAGAGAGCGGGGCCAAAGGGGGTAGTCAGCCATTCAACCTCCCATCAGAATGTTGGGGAAAACACCCCCCCAGGGATCAGAATCCCCGGGGTGTCAGTTTCCCTTACCAACAGGGTGGATTAGCATATAGAAACACAAAAAAGTACCGAATATATATAACTCACAACCACACTATGGGCATTACCTAGTCATGGGCACAACTGCAGCTAATGTCTCTCAGACTCCAGGATGCTACTTCTAAGACTAGGCATCCTATAAGCACACAACCATTTGAAGAGCATTATTAGATTCCTCCATTCTCATTTTATCAGTTCCACTGTATGTTAAATAATTCTTTAAACATTAATTAACCATGAACAATTTACCACATTAAACTAAATTGGCATCACATTCAAGAACTGCTCCTTTTTAGGATTCACATCACTATTAAATTCCAGTTTCTCCATCCCCGTGGATTATCACAATTTAAGAAAACTTTCATTATGGAATTACCTTCCCCATATTCACATGCATTCTAGAAAAGCATTCTATGCTACTAAACACAAAGGGCTCAACACGGTGAGTAGATATACTACCCGTCGAGTCTTTTCCGCCTATAGAAAGAGCATAGAACCATCCTCCATCGAGAGGCTAAACACGGAAAGCACGTTGCATACCCCACGTGTCTTTGCCTCCTTCAGAAAGAGGGTAAGAAAAACCAGCTGCCTTGAGCAGTGGGGAAAAGTAAAGCAGATAAAAAACCAAACCAAACCACCAAAATCAAACCATCACATTCATCTCATACCATCATCCTTGGTGTCCTCCCCGACACCCACATGCATAAACAGATGCATCTCGCCACACTAGGCGTCATCCGCTGCCACAACCACAAGTCCCCATGCCTCCACATATCACAACAGCCATCCCGGCTCACATCAAATCACAAGCAGCAGGAAATCAAAGATCACAAAATGGGCTCTCGGCCCTTTAACAAGGCATTCAGCCTTCATTAACATGCCTCTTTATCTTCAGCCAATTATTTAACAAATAATTCCGGCTTTACGTTCTTTATCAATTTCCATCATGAATGAGAAACTAATTAAAGAAAATCATAGATATCACTATATCTAGGAAAACATGAGGCAAACCGTTATCATGGTACAAAGCAACAACATGAGATCAACCAATTATTTTAATCCGGTTCAAGTATTTAATTAGGTCAATTTCATTGTGATCCAAAGGGTTAAATCATGCTAATTCTACAGTTTCACATAAACAATTAGAGAAGCCATGAATCCCCTACCTCGAAGAGTTCTTGACGTCCTTTATCCACACAACGGGTCACAGTCCTCTTCTCCTCACGACAGCTGCATCCACCGGAGGATGCCACGGTACGACAGTACCAACCAACCCCAAGAAAACCCATTAGAACCATGGAGATTACATGATAATATGGAAGGAAGAACAAGAGAAGGTGATCCCCGAAGGAACGATGATAAAACATACCTTATATGGAAGAATGATCGACACAACTTGGTTGCATCAACAGGGCGGAACTAATCTGAGTAACGTTTGATTGTGAAACTCCTACGAGAATGATTACAAGGTTCTAGCGTCTCGTAGAAGAGAACCAGGAGGAAGAAAAACGAAGAATGATATCTCGTTCCTTTTAAAAAAATTTCGAGAGGTGACGGTTTAAGATCCAATTTATTCTCCATTAAAAACGGATCACATTAACCCACGCGGTTTGACCAAGTAAAAACATCACGGCCTTAGGAATAATTAATATAGAATTTATGGCCTTTGAATCGGCCTTAAAGTCCTTAAAATAAGGTTTTAAAAGTATTTTACGACAAAGAAAATGTCAAATTTACGAAGCTAGAAACACTGTTCCCATACTCAAAATTTGGCAAAGTATGGAATCGGTGGCTCTCATGAAGTCTGGAAACACTGTTCATTCGTGAAATTTGGCAAAGTATGGAATCAGTAGCTCTCATGGAGTCTGGAAACACTGTTCATTCGTGAAATTTGGCAAAGTATGGAATCGGTAGCTCTCATGAAGTCTGGAAACACTGTTCATTCGTGAAATTTGGCAAAGTATGGAATCGGTAGCTCTTAGGATTCTGGAAACACTGTACAAGTCTACCGATAGAAGTCCACCGATAGAACCTCACCGATAGAAACACTGTTCAAGTCTACCGATAGAAGTCCACCGATAGAACCTCACCGATAGAAAACATTGTTCATGTCTACCGATAGAAGTCCACCGATAGAACCTCACCGATAGAAACACTGTTCAAGTCTACCGATAGAAGTCCACCGATAGAACCTCACCGATAGAAACACGGTTCACTGAACCTCACCGATAGAAACACTGTTCACTGAACCTCACTGATAGAAGTCCACCGATAGAACCTCACCGATAGAAACACTGTTCACTAAACCTCACCGATAGAAACACTGTTCACTGAACCTCACCGATAGAAACACTGTTCACTGAACCTCACCTATAGAAGTCCACCGATAGAACCTCCCCAATAGAAACACTTTTCACAGAACTAGAAATTTGGCAAAGTGTTAGCCGAGCTACTGCTGGACTGCGGCTACCAGTATACCGAGCTATCAGTACGTCGTGGCTACCGGTAAACAACAGCTACCGGTAACCGGTAGGCATCATCTACCGGTAACCGGTAGGCAGCCGCTACCGGTAGATCGAGCTACCGGTAGGCATCAGCTACCGGTAACCGGTAGGCATCAGCTACCGGTAACCTGTAGGCAGCTGCTACCGGTAGATCGAGCAACCGGTAGGCAGCAGCTGGGGGATAAGTCACCTTGACCTCCCGGAACACCTCCAACACCACATTTTCACAAAGTAATGGACCAGGGAGGTCCGGGCCATTACAATATATTATTAATAAAAACATCTATTCTATATGTTTTATTATATTTATTTATATTAATGTAAGTTTTATTAACATGAAAATTTTCTTATTTGATAGATTTCATTTTCAATAAAAAATATATGATGCTGTTAATAATGATTTTCTTCATTTATATTGGTTATTTTTTCCCCATAAGAATTTTATTTATTTAATAAAATTTATTATTTTATTTTTATAAATTCATATTATCTAGTATATAATTATTAATTATATTTTCATTTATATATTTTTTAAAAAAATCAAATAAAAAAATCAATTTGGGGTTTTCATTAAAAAATTCATATAATCTAAAATGGTGTTTCTTTCTAGATCGATACTTTTTTACTTCAAGTTAAAATTAATTTAATAAAAAAGTTTTTTAATTTTTACTTTATTACGTATTCTAATAATGTTATGTTTTATAAATTACCCTTTCACATTTTAGAAAATTAACTTTGAATATGACTCATAACATTGACTTTTAATGCAACACCAAAAATGGTTTATGAAAACTCATTCACATGAATTCACATTAATTTTTTTCTATCCCCAAAATCTATATATTCCATAATGAGATTATTATTATAAAATTATAAAGTCATTTATATTTTATTTGGATATTTAATTTTTGGTATTAATTGATCTACTCATGATGTAATGTTTTTCATATCATTTGGAAATGACAATGAACTCATTTTTCCTTTGTATTTTCATGATATGATATATGATTAATTTCATTTGTATCAAATATTTATTTTATACCATTATGTTATGGGTGGGGACTAATATACCCTTCCAATTGTTTATATAATGATTTATGTATAATGAAATAAAGATTTTCTATGTTTATTTTTTTATGTCTACAATGTTATGTGTGAGAATATATTAAGGATCATAACATTATGTGATTACAATATTTTTATTTACAAAAGAAAATATATGGACCTATATGTGATTATTATTTTACAAAGTGTTATTATTATCTATGATTACTCATATACTGCATTTCATATTCTATATTTCTATATTATATGCCTATGTTATGATCCATGACTCACGATTATTGTGTCATGTTCTAATACCATTATACCATGGTATATGTTTGATCATTAAGTGTTATTTTTCCCTTCTATCATGATTAATATAAAAAAATTATTGTTCCTTTATCGTTTAAATTTTATATTTCTCCCATTATAATTTTTTCTCATATTCTTATGATCTACAATTTTATTACTCATTGATCGATTTTCCCTTACTAATAATTTGATCTCACTCATTTTGCTTTCATATTCAATTCAAAATTAAATACATGGAAATTGTTATATGGGTGTATCATGTATAGATGACTTTTAGTGATGTTTAACTGCTAATGTGTAAAAAGATATTTATATAGGTAATATATAAAAACATAAACCATTCAATTCTTGTATTGGGATATCATTTGTGGTATTTTATTTTTAAATTATGAAAATGATGTAAAATATATTAATGTTTTAATTGGGTTGTATAAATTGGTATTAAAGTGGTGTTTAGTTATTTTTGATGATTAATTTATGATAACCCAATTTAAATCATCCCATATTGAACCAAATGTGATATAATTTCAATCCAAATCATCATGTTATAAAATTAAGGTTCCCTATAATAACTCATTACTAATATGGACTATTTGAAATTATATAGTTTTCAATCTAATTATCTTAACATATAATTTTTTTTTCATGTAAAAATATTTTAGTTTTACAAAATGGTTGGAATCAAAATGAACCATATTAATTAAGGGTGTAAATTAATATTCATGAATTTTCGAATGAAAAAAATCCAATAAAATGGTTTCAAGAGTGATAAATCTAATAAAAATACTATCATTATTATCTCATGTGATTAAAAATAAAAAAACACAACATTCTCAATGAATAAGAAACTTTTTATCATTTCTTTTAAGTGAATATTTCCACCATTATTTTATGGATCTTTATATCAATTTATTTTCAACCATTGGATCAATTTAATAGAGAAGATATTATCCATTATCTTGTGTTTAGATAATGAATATGGGGTCTTATAAATTTATCACGTAGAGGTTGATGTTGACCAATGGTATACACTTGTTAATAATATAAAAGAAAATGAATTATTTGACACTATGGAAAGGGGGACTTGGATAAATAAATAAGGAAATATTTTTCATGAACACTTCATAGGAAAATTGAGAATGAAAATCATGATTTTAAAAAATAAGATGATTCCACTGAAATTTATGAATAGAACTTCAATAGTCTCTCATAGTATGCCAATAGTGTTAATAGTATCCCAGAAATTACAACCAGTCATTTCATTAGTGGCCTAAAATCAATTCATTGAATGGTATTGGTAGTAAAAGACCTTAGTATATATGAGGAAATTGTTTTATGTTCACATAAAGTAAAAAATGGAACTAAAGACCCCTATTTTTCTTAGTTATTTGGATACATGATAAGGAAAATGGACTTTCTTGGAAAATCCAATGGGAAATTTCAATAATTTAATAAAAATCCACAATCTACATGAATAAATGTTGATTGAATCAATTCATATATTTTAAAAAATGAATAATAAAATATAATTAGTATATAAGTACCATCTATTGTTCTCATAGTTTCTAAAAGTTATTATTATGTGGTCCAATTAAATATAGGAAACAAGGGTCCTACCATATACACCTACAAAACCTATTTGATTCAAATACATATAGTTTGTAAATAACTAAAATCAATTCCATAATCCAAACGATAATGAGGATAATGGGACTCAATAACCTCAAAACCTGGGGAACAAGTAAGATCATATGAAATTCCAAATGTTGAAGTAGACAATGATAGTTTTGTGGTGAAAAGTATTCTATCTATCCACTCTATATTTTCATAATTATTATTTGTTTATGTTTTTTTCATTCGATCATATAATTAAAATTTTCTATGAATATTTATTCACTTACTAAAACATTCAAAATTTATTTATCATTTAAAAATAATGGTTTTTTAATGATTAAATAAAGGGTATATGACTCTTATCTACTCTAGGATTTTTTGGAAAATAATTTTTTTAGATTTAGTATTTTTTCACATGTTAAAATATGATATGATATTAAGCTTGGATTCCCTATTATTGCACTGTTATTTTAATAATTATGTGGATAAAGTGGTATCATTTCATCTCCAAAATCATCTAATTATCAAATATCAATTAATGGAAGACTATAAACTCCTTCTGGATGTTAGTTATGTAATATGCATCTTGATACCCAATTATGAGGGGCACATGGCTCAAACGGTTTGGGAGAAACAAGATATTGTATCTATTAGAATTATATAAGAGTCCATAAATGTATTTTATGAAGAACTATATAGTCATATTTTAGAAGTATAGGATTATTTTTCATTTAAAATCATTCCTTTTGTTCCAATATCAATAAGTCCTTATAAAATATACAACATTTAGGTAGATTAATTAAATAAAAAACTTATGTAAAATCTAGAATACGGGTTTTACATTCCCAGTGCTTCACCATGGTGGCAACCCTCTATATTTAAGAAGAGTAATCATGTATCAATTAATCTTTTCCTTTATAATTATAAAATTAACTAAATCAAAATCAAAAAATGTTTTTAATTTCCATGTATTTATTAACTATTTAACCAACTTAGAGGGGATCAACACTTATTGAATGTAGATATTTGATCTGGATAAAATCAACTAAGGTTGAATATAGAATATATACCAATGAAATAATTATTCATTAGATATATACAATATTATTCCATAGATATTTTTATAGGACATACTAATGATCAAGTATTATTCAAGGATTTCATGAGAATATATTTTAGAGATTAAATTAAAAATTTGTTTTAATATTTATTGATGACATTCCATGTTTTTATAAAATAAATATGAACATGAGGAGTAATTTTTGTATTGTTATATAGACCTTAAATAAAGGAAAATTTATGAAAATTATATCATTTTTGAATTTTGAAAACAAAATATATCCTTATTGGGTCTTGTATTCACATGAGAGGGTAAATTTTCTCTTCCATTAAAGAACAAAAATATTTATAGATGTAATATATTATATTTAGTGAAAAACAATTTATCATAGGATAATTTTATACTATAAATGATTTATGATAAATTTATCTTGATTATAAAATCCTCCAATCTGGTAAACTCGTAATGGAGAAATTTTTTTTACAGAATAATTCTAAAAAATATTCATGTAAATAAAGAAGATTTTATTTCACATCACATGTAATCAAATTACCCATTAGTGGAGTATATATTTTCATATATAGTGATTCCGAAAATACGGTCTTGGGATATGTCATTATACAAAATTAAAAGGTAATTTTTTATGTTTTATGTCAATTTAAGAACAACGATATAAATCAACATATTCATGATTTTTTTTATAAATGTAGATATCATTGAGTTATTGATATATATGAACTATCATTGTAGATAAAATTTGATATATATACTAATCACAAGAGTTTAAATTGAATATTCACATAGAATGAGTTTAACATCCCCCAAAATAGATTGGTAATGTTAATAAATGATCATGATTTCTCAATAAATATCCATCTTGGGAATGAAATCTTAGTGAAATATTCTCTGTGTATAAGGTATCATGATACCCTATCCATGATGAGGATTTAATGGGATCCAAAATTTGTCAACATTCAAAGTATGTATATATAAATCATAAACGAAGGGATGAAATACTACCTTTTAGAAATCATTTTTGAAAAATCCGTATATATAAATATTAATGGGTCTCCCAAATATGAAAAAGTGATATAGAATATGGTTGGAAGATTTCTAGAGATAGTCTATCATACATTCATATTTATATGATTCGATAAATGAATATGTGTCCCTTTAATATCATAATCCATGAAGTAGCTTCAATATGATGAAAATAGATTATACTTATTGATTTATTCTTGAAAAAAAAATACATATTGATATTTTAAGTAACACTTTTCCTGGGAAAATAAGATAATTTATTTTCTAGAGTATGTATCTTGAAGATTGGTATGCCGGAAAGTTAAAATGCAATGACATGAATATAAGGGGTTGATGAAAAAATTTTCTACATTAGTATTGAAATGGGATGACATCACCTTTAATTATTTCACGATTTTCCCTTAGGCATATACTTTAAATAGTTTAATCTATTAAATGGTTGGCCGACTAATAAATTTGGTGCACTTCAATTCTATTAATGTGGATTTATCACCAGGTGAAATTCCCATGTCATACAAAAAGAAATGGAATGGTTTAATGGATTCCCACTTAGTTGTATCTATTCATAATACAGAGTTCTCGTTAAAATTATATATGTGTTTCTGAAAATAATTGGATATGATTCTGATCCTTATCATGGATTATCATCCCCAAATTAATGTATAATCTAAAATAACCTTCCATACCTTTGAGGATATATTACAATCATACTTTATTGATGTTAATATAAGTTCTGATCATTATATTCCTTTCATAGATGCTTTATATAAAAAAAGTATTCCACTCTGAAATTTAAATATATTGTTATGAGGTTGTATATAGAAATTTATTCAAAACATTGATATGTTTCCATGAATTTATAGAAGGAAACATTTTAGGTGTTTATCTTTTCAAGGAAACAAAAGTGAATGTTTAAAAAATTGTGTATACTAAATGGTAAACATAAATATGGTAGAAGATGCATTATGGAAACACTAAACTAAATCATGGTGTTTAAAGTGGGGAAATGTGTATTCCTTATAATAACACAATGATAAGAAGGTTATAAAATTTAAGAAGAATGGGAAATTGGGGAAATGATATATTCACCCCTTAGAGATTCCAGATCATTTGGGACTGTATCTTATTAACTTACCAGAACCCCAATCCTATCTAGGGTAAATTATATTTTACATATATCAATTTAATGGATTTATATTACAAATCCATCAAATTTTATAACCTTTAAAACTAAATCATTGAAATATTATCCCTCTTTTAGGAGTGACATGAGAATATATTAGATTGAAAATATAACATAATACAGAACCTGACCACCATCATATTCAATGTTTTTTTGGAAAAATCATAGGATTCACGAATCTATGTGGAAACATAAATATATAATGATACATAAGTACCCTCAAAAGTTTTTTATATTTGTAACATAACTTATAAGGTTAAATTATTTTTAACGGAGAATAATGAAAAAACATGGTATTGGGTAATATATTTTTTAAATAAGTTTTTTGTGATCAATAATAGATTCATAGACATCATCAACCAAAAAAACTCAATATATTAATGAGCTAAAATTATTAAATATTACCATTTTAATATAGTAATTTAATTGATGGGTACACTAAAAGTAATTTCATTATGAAATATCTTATCAAATAATATGTAATTGAATCAAGTAGTATATGTCTTTTTTGGTGATTCAATTAGCATTTGAGAATGAGGTATGATTATAATGGATGTCCCTATACCCAGTCCAATATGAACCTCAAGAATTATAGATTGATACAAATTGTTTATGGGAGAAGTAAAATATCATATAAATCACTTTGAAATCCATGCAATAAGAATCACCACCTATAATAACCAAAATTTCATTTCTTACCATTTGGTCTTATGTAGATGTCATAAGGGGTTTTATATGTATAATATAAGACGATATGTCCATGTAATATAAGAAGTAATATATATATTCTATTTATTTTATTTTATATCTCTATTAAATTTAATTTTAAAATAAATTAAAATAGTTGTATTAAATTAAAATATAATAATTAATTCCTATTAAATAAGTAATTAATTTTGAAAATAAATAGTAATATACTTTGATCTTTAAAATTATTATATTTAGAAGGATGTAATTTTATTATTGATTATGTTATCTATATTAATAACATAAATTTATCAATATTAAATAATACATTTAGTGAAATGTATTGGTAATAATAAAATTACTATGTAACACCCATATAATGTTTTACGTGTCAAATAATAAGAATAAATTCAAATTTTACCAAAAAATACATTTTATAAAAATTATTTCTTCACTTCACACATTATTATATTAAATTTTTTTATTATCACATCCATAAAATGAATTAACTAATATTAATTTATTATTATGATTTATAATTTACAATTTACATTATAGGATCAGTTAAATTTTTCCCCTAAAAATAATTTACAAGGCTAAAACATTATTATCACAATAAAGGATAAAATGAGGATTTTTTTTAAATCAAGAATTAAACAATAAAATTATAATAAAACATCATCAATAAATGGTATTTAGTTTCATTTCATGAATTTAGTTTATCTATTCTTCCAATATTATAAATATATGATCCACATTATTTGAATAATGTATCAATTTATATATTAAGAAAATAATAGTTATAAACAATTACCCCTATGACTTATAAAACTTCCCCTTAACCACCAAACTTTTAATCAGCATAAAATCTTCTTATATTATCCATTATCTATAAAAACCAATAAAAAAATCTTATCCACCCTTTTTTTAGTTTTTCTCATCAAAATATCACAGTTTTAAGGTTGAATAAAATTATCAAAGGAGTCATCCAATGGAGTAAGGTTAGAATGCCTCATCATTTATCTTCATTTAAATTCCTTTTATTATTCTTATAAAAAATAAAAAAAATATTTTAACCCTATGAATATAATAATAATGAGTCTCATAAATAAACATAAATGTTTTTAGGATGATGGAATAAATATTATATATGTTCCACTCACCAAGTTATAAATAAAACATCACTCATTTTGGGGTTGGCTCACACCTTTATGTACTATGTATTTCATTTTTTCACCACATGAAATGGATGGTTATTACATGGAATTAGTGAATAAATATTATATTTTTATGGAATCATATTTTCAAGATTTTATTTTTATATATTATTTGTAATATTTTGATACCAGGTTCTAAGATGGTGTATGATTCTGAGACATGGTGTGCCAGAAACAATTCATTGAAAAAGAGTCTGATTTTAAGAGAACACATGAATGCAATTTATTAAAAATTAATATAATATTTGTATGGATTCTCGGATCTGAAATTTGATGGAACCATTGACCTCAAAATGGTGGCATTACCATAGTTCTGAACTAACTTTGGTTGGCATGGGTAATCTGTAGGAAAAGTCACTAAAGGCGTAACCATAAATAAATTTATCCAATTTTAATATCCTGAGAACACAAAAATGGTAACTCATAATAGAAATTTGAGACCATATTTGAGTTCATTAAGGGTGTGTTTTCATTTGATGAGGCCTAACATCGGCTGGTGTGGGTAGGCTGTAAACGATAGGATTAAGACATAACTATCATTAAATTAATTTAATAAAAAAAAATCTTGACGTAGTGTTGGTATTTATTTAATATTGTATATTATTCTAAATCCAGGGTAACAACATAACCGATGAAATCATTTGAAGCATGGATACAATGGTCTCTCCAACAAAGGAAAACAGATTATTGAATGAAGTATGAAAAACCTCAGATTGGAAGGATCTTGACCACTATAACCACACAGATCATTATTCATCAATGATCAAAAAAAATTGGGGTAGGGAATTTTGGTTTTGATAATTATTTTCCACATTCATCAAAATCAATGACAAATATGGATCAACCAATGAATAGTTTGACCTGCGGATCACTCATTCGTGGGGTTTGGGCGTACTTGTGGTGTTTTATTCTTGGTGTTGTTTTCATTAATGATTTTATATCATTTCTTGATCATTCTTATTGAACGGACCGATGCTGGAATGAATAACAAACAAGGATCGATCCTTGGGTTGTTCTATATTATATTCTTCCTGCATGTTCTTCACATTTTTTGAGTTCTTCGTGTTCTTTATGGTTTATGTAGAAATGGTTTTTATGCCTCCCCTTCTTTCGACAACAATCCAAAATTGATGATCATATGTTGGGATGACCTACTAAAGGTGCGATGATTACAATGATGGACTAATAAAACAAAGTTTGGATATATTCTCATTCGAGTGGTTTTTCATCGGGAAGGGTCATGACACGGATTCGAGCCCAGGAAGTGAGGAATATGACCAGTGGATCATAGACATTCCTCCATTTTTAATAATAGAGAATTGGGGGGGGGGGGAATAGGTGGCCTGCGGAAGTGGAGACCGCGTGTGGCATGCGACACGCAATGGTGGAAACCATGTAAACCATAGAATAACTATGTCTGGTTTCCCACAATGGTAGTAGGCCATGGGAGAGGTAGTGGAAACAGTTATTCTACATTGACCAATAGGGAACATGGTTAGTGTCGACTATGTGGAGTATAGTGTGCCGACCCACGTGCTATGTATGCTAGAAAAGGTACCTGGGCTGCTCCAGTGGGCCATGTTCAGTGGGTTATTAATTGTAATAGTATATTTTTAGAGTCATTCATTTTTATATTCCTATGAGGCTATGACGTAGGAGACCATTCCCGTCATAGATTATCTCTCATGTTCAAAAGTGATTTGTCTCATCCCAACTTCGATAGATTACTCAATGGGTTGGAGCACGTGTTGAACCAAGAGACCGGGTTGTCCTCACTTCTATTTGTGTTCTATAATATAGGGTTTTTGGAGTTGGTGTCACTAATATTTATGTAGGAACCACTCCCTATCTAGGATTATGTTTCCAGTAGGTCTAGGAGTCCCCCCAGTGAGCCTAAGGCATGATTGACCCCCTATATGTGAATCGAAACTCCATGTCTTACATAATCTAAGTGTCTTATAAAAACAACATGTCTTATTGAAACGTTTTGTCTTATAAAGACTAGATATATCATGGAATCTAAATAACATTTCAAGACCATTATGTTTTCTTGGTTCCCTTTGGTAGACCTGTTCTACGTGATTACTACCAGATAACTTGAGGAGTGAGATCTCCTAGATCGATCATGATATGAGAAAAACCATATTGATGGAAGTGTATCAAACCATTTAGGATTGAAGTATTTTATTAGTACATCTATATGTTATTTATATTTTTGTTTTATACTTATACCTGTGTTGTGCTAACTATATCTTCTTAGTGATGTTTCCTCTATTGTATTTTACTTCATGTTTTCGGGGTGTCCTTCTGAGTATTGTTTTTGTCACCCCTGTAAATGTTTTTCCCACATGTTTCATGACTTTTACAAATGATGGATTTTTTATGGAGACCAAGGTGTACCAGGACTTGGTGGTTCTTAGAGTGACCATACAGTCAAGGTGTTCTCATGCGGCTTCAGATAGTAGTCCATATACCTACACTTCAGGTAGGGTTTTATGTGGGTGATATTTAAGAACTTGTGTATTCACATTTACGTACTACTTCCATTTTGATGGGCTTGTAATATATCCCTCTTTACATTATATTATTCTTCTATCATAATATTTTGTTGGTATTTAATTATTATGCATGTCGGTTTACTTAGTTTTTTTACATTTCAACATATTGTCCTTGGAGATGTGTGTGTGTGTGTGTACATGTACTTGGGAAAATGCCTCCCATTATGGGATATAATAACTCATTATAGTCTCCAATTAATGTTCAATTTGAGGTGGTCTTGTGGTTTTCATGACATGGCCCTCTCTTGGGAGTCATGAGAAAGTGGTATCAAAGGAGCTCGGTTCTACTTTAGAACTAGGAGTATGTGAGATTTGTATGGGGTAACAATGTTAAGTGTTTCATGTTTGTATTTCCATAAAGGGACTCCGGTTTTGGGGATGTAGCTGATGTATCTAAACACTAGGACACGAGAAACCTGACTTTTTTACTTGGTACATGAAAAAAATTGTTGTAGGGAAAATAAAGGTACAACCATCATATAAGAAAGGGTTTTTTTTCATTTCCTTTTTATGTCAGTTCAATAGGTATACTATTTTAAAAATGATACATCCTATTTTCATACAGGATGTATTCATGATGCTAGACAATTTTGTTTTCACAACATGTTTTAGAGTTCGACCTGATGTTTAATGAGGCCTCTCATAGGGGCGCCAGTCATGGGCCAGTTTTTCTTCAGGATGGTCAGCCTGTGGCACTTTCTCCTATTGATCAGTTTGTAGACAAACCTCAATTAGTTCAGGATAATTTATCTTTCTAGAATTAGTCATAAATGTCCCTTTTTGAACTAGATAATGATATGCAAGGATTTAGTTCATATCATAGACTTCTATGGTAGTGATCACCCGAGATACAGGGTCATTATGACCTACCGATAATAGGTTCATAATGTAACCAAAAAAATAGTTGGTTTTTCTGGAAGATATAAGGGAATGATAGTTCCCTAAGGAAGTGGAATTTTTATGCTTATTATTGGAAGTAAAATTCCACATGAGATTAAAAAACCATTTTGGCTGCAGTCAGAGAAGCAGTTGAAGAACCACCAAGGAAGGCATAGTGGTTGGAGAAAGAAAATCCACTAGGTAGAGGATGTGGCAGTGGAGATGAGGAAGTATTATGATGTTTCCAACACTTTGACGTGTTAAGACCAACACCCCCTGGTGGTTCATACCATACTCAGTGAGATCAAGGAAATGGTAGGATATAGTTATAGGATGTTTAGGCATATTACCCCAAGACTCCATGAATGGTTCAACGTATGATCTATGTCTTACTAAATTCGATGTTATAGATAAATGAATGCCTCGGTAAATGTTTTCCATCCAATTTTCCTGTTTTATACATAGAGATTATGGTCAAACCATTTACATAAACCTTACACTTAGAGACACATAATAGATGAGACTCAATGATCACAAACTAGTGCCGATAGTGTGACTTGACTCTTAAAGGTTTGAGTTTTGGTAGGGATCTCCTAGTAGTAGTGACAAGGCCTTACAATTTCATTTTGGGTGTGGACTGGTAGTCACAGTTCATACTTAGAATGATTCTTTTAGGAAAATGGTGTGGTTCAACCATGGTCATAGAACCAAATTTCCCTTTTTATCAGCAAAAGTGAAAATCCTTAAAGCTCAAGATGGACTCACTCATAGGAGGGTGCTGCTAATTACCCTTCCATTTTCTAACCTAACCCTTATTGCATTGGATGTCATTAGTCCTCAATTTCATATAGTGGTTTCATAGTATACAAACAAATTTCTTAAATAATTTCCTTGTTTAGAAACCCACCAAGAGTTATAATTTTTCATTGATTTACACCGTGAGACAAAATCGATATCTACCCCAGTAAATCAGATAGCTCTTGAAGACCATCGTGAGATAAGGGTACAGTTGGAGGAATTTCATATTAAGGGCATCGTGATACCCAGTGTTTCTCATTAAGAAATACTAGGTGATATTAATTGATGATTTCCTTATGTACTCGATATACGATATGGAGACCATGAGACACATGAGAATTCTCTTGGACAGTCTTCTAGAGAACCAACTTCTTTGGAAAATTTTAAGTGTCAATCATAGATTTGAGAGGTATTTTTTCTGGAAAACATCATCTCTGAGACTGGATTTGTAGTGGATATAATGATGTTTGAGGCAGAGTTTGTTGAGCGCTCTTATATTGAGGTTTCTAGAGGATTGTGGAAAGTACTTAGTGTTTTGTGATGCCCAAAGAATTTGGATTAGTTTGGTGCTAATGCATTGGGAACCAGTGATTTCCTATAGTTCATAGAATATGAAATAAAAAAACCAGAACTATGCAACCCATGATCATAGGTTATTTGTAGTAATAATCACATTGATGATGCGGTGACACTACCCTATGGGTGAGAACATTATCATCTAATTCAACAACAAGAGTCACAAGTATATCTTCTCTCAGAAGGGTAAGAACGTGTGGTAGATGAGATGTCTAGAGTTCTTCTAGGTCAATGACTTGGAGTTTTTTTCTCTTGGGAGGGGAAACATAGTGGTATTTTCTCTTAGTTGGAGATATAGATTTAATTTGATGAATGAGGAATCAGAGTAGTTATCCTCATGGAAGACATCATTTGTGGATGAAGTTGGAGAAGCTTATCTGTAATCAAAGTTTTTCATCCCTATACTCTTATGGAAAACTAGGGAGAAATATTTTGGTATACTGACAACGAGGCTCTACGTTAACAAATTTCCATAGGATACGCCTCTGGGGGATATTCAAAATATGGGGAGAATGCTATTATTTTTAGAGGAAGAATGATGATACTTGTGTCGTTCTGAGAAGAAGTTCTCAGGGAGTTTCATGCATCTCCTTTAGCGGTACATACATGTGTGGAATTGATGTAGCAGGACCTTCGACATTAGTTTGGTGGCTAGGGATGATGAAGGAATTTGAATATTTTGTGTAGAGACCCAAATATTGACATACATGGACATTACATTACTTTTGCGGAATACTTAGTACATAACAAAAATAGACACACAAGGACCGTAATAGTTTAGTGTCTTTGGAAACTCAGAATATAATCTTCTAATCGTGGTGAAATATCTTCAGCATCACCCATAAAGATCATCCCCTATTTTTTCATTCCGAAAACCTTTCTTTATATCCTAGGGAAAAGAAAACATAAAAGGGGTGAGCTCAAATGCCCAGTAAGGGTAATCATAGAGAATATAAAACAATCCATAAACATTTTAATGCAAAAACATGAACATAAAATCTAAACATCAAAATCTTGCGCAATGACCTGAATCTTGGAAGTACGTAAGGAATATTTCAAAAGGGAACATAAATCATGATAAAATAGCATGGGAATAAAACATGTAATTGTGGAAACTATTAATCATATGTTATGATTTCCATAGTAGCTAAGGCATTGCTACCAAGACCATCTTAGTGGACAAAGTCCCTTTCTAAATTGAGTTCACTCCTCGTATGAGTCATGTAACACTGAATTGGAATAACTTACCATTCCAGCCATGTCTATCTCATGAGATATAAATCTTTACCCAATTCATTGGAGGGATATATAGGTCCCACCAATCTCATAATGAAATCATTCTTACTTGTGCCACAAAATAAACATACATCATTCATAATAACCCAATAAATAAAATGGGTTTCATAAACATCATCCCATCATCACATAATCCATATAAAATAAATGGATATCATTTAATAATAAGAAAATTGAAACTATGTAAATCATAGAGACATTAAACTTGAAACATACACATATGAAATAATGTCATCTTAGATGGAAAATGGTTTTGATAAAACATTTGAAATGAATTCTTGAGAAAAATATCCTTTCTTCTTCAAAATCATTTTCATTTCACAAAATTCCATGCACATTTAAAATAAATGTATTTTGTTGAAAATAGTCATAAAATCTTGTAGTTTAAGCTTCATGAAAATGAGGCTCTATGAAACCGTAAAAATCCGTTCACGCCGTATAAGGTAAAAATAACATTCTTCTCGTACTTTTTTCGGAAAAGTCAAAAAGTACCTTGTATAGTAAACAAAGAAAAAAGATTCCTTACATACCATGTAGTAAAATAAAAAAAAATGTGTAAAAAGGACATTAAAAATACATGAAAACATTTTAGAAAACATGGGCTTAGATGATGAAGATAACCCCAGTAAATACTTACGAATAAACAATCTCAGATAAAAATGAGATTGATAAATTATCCCTTACCTTAGGTCCGATATGCTTCGTATGTTTCCGATCCTCATCTATAATGATTTAAATAATATCATTGACTTATTACAGAATAATATTTATTGTTATGATATCATATATGGTTCACTTATGACTTTATATTACCAGTTCTTTTGTAAGTTCCATGTTAAAGCAATGTTTTGGGTTAAATCGTTTTATTTATCGTACATGTTTGGACTTTTTGTTGTTGATATTATTACTTATATCCTGATATAATTAATTCCAAAATTTAAAACATGATTTATATATAATATATATTCAGTATATACATATATATATGATAGATAGATTAAATGGAATGAAATACACCGTTCATGGAGACGGTATGCCGTACGTATGCATGAACGATGTTTTCGTTTCCTTATTTAATTGAATGAAATTAAGTAGATGACATACATACATATACACATAAATATAGTAAATTTATTATGTCATATATTTCATGATTACTTATTATATATACATTATAATCATTCATGAATGGTTAACATGGAGAATGAATCTCATCGCGTCGTGGAGACGGTAGTCCGTACGTACGCACGAGCGATGATATCATTCCCATGATTGTGGAATTTCATTGAAGTGTATGTATAATATTTCAGAATCTATATCACTTTTCAATAATCATATATAGTTATTTATTTACACCATTATACCCATCCAAGTAAGGTGGTGGTCGAAAATAGATTACACCACAGCGCGAAGACGTTATTCCGTACGCACGCACGCGCGATGATTTCGTTTTCCGTAGGATGGATGGATGGTGAAATAGGGTTGATTAATACTTATAATAACATATCCTTATATGAGTGATACTTATTTTATTACTTCATAATGAAATATCTAAGTATGAAGAAGTAGAAGAAGAAATAAAGTTGAAAGAATCGGGAATGGATATTACCTCTTCTTTCGACACACCTTTTTGAAACCTCTTCTTAGGGCACTAAGATTGGTCATTGAAGAAGACCAGAACATCTAGCATGTTTCTATGGAAGTGGATAAGAGAAATTGTCAGGGGGTTTCCTAGATTGAAGGCTCAATGTGGTGTGAGGAAGAGAGGGAGGAGGTTCCCTTTTATAAGGGAGGAGATGGGCACCTTTGGAATAACTAAAAATAAAATTTTATTATAAAGTCATATTCGGTTATTAATAGCTCCAAATTGAGTTATTTCGAAGATAAGGTGTGTATGGGTAGAAATAATATCATAAAATATAATTTAGACAATTTTAGGTTTCTATTTTGACCTTATCATTTAGATTTAACTTTCAGTTATATAATTTTTATTTTACCGTGTCTTCTTGTTTTCTTACACTATAAGGTTAATAAACCTACTATAACAAGCCAAAAGAACCCCAAGATGTTTATTATTAATATATATAACCTTATCTATGTAATTTTGCCAAACCTTAGATTTTTTGGAATAAAATAACAATTAATAATATAATTTGTTTTTAAAACTATTTTATGTCAATTTTGACAGTATTTGGTAATTGTATTTTTTGAAAGTCATAATAGAATGATTAGTTCTGAATAAATTAACTAAATCAATAATAAAATTTCATATTAACAAATAAAATTAATGGAATTCATAAAAAGTCTCAAATTACATTTATTTCGTTATTTATAACATCAATTATCTCAATATTTCCTTAATAAGATAATTACTGCATCATCATTGTGTCGTAAATAAATTAAATCATTTAATGTCTAAAAATTATAAATATAACACCAATATGTAGGAAATCATTTTATATTTCTAAAGAATATTTATAGTCGAATATATCTTATGTATAACCCAATATTAAAAATTATTTAGTTATTAAACCTTGATTTTAACTATTTTAACCCTTCTTTAAATAAATTAATAATAAATGTCCTAATCTAATCCAAGTGGGCCTAAATGGTCATATTTTATTCCTAAGGTTGTTTTTGGTCGAATTACACTTATCCAATAGAATTAGGACATGTGTTAGGCTAATAATAATAACATTTTTACCCTTAATTACCCTATTTTCTTTTAACCATGGTAAAAGAAGTAAAAAGTTACTATTCACGCAAAATTATTTTCATCTCATTGAACCAAATTTTAGTCCTTGATATTAACCATGTCTCTCAAATTTTCAAAATTACACTCAGAGAAGTGGTAAAATTATGTTTTATGTGAATTTTCAAATTCTCCTAGAAGGTAGGTAAAAGACTGTGAAAAGTTCAATAAACTTTTTATATATCTAAAATTATTATAAAATCCATCCAATGAATTTCATTGAACATATATAGGTATTATGTATCAATTTTGGCCTAAAATAAATTTAAATAAAATGTCAGTTTTTAAATAGTAACCCAGTGTTTTAACTATTCATCAAAAATTGAAAGTTTTCAGAACAATACCAAAATTTCACCGTAGGGTAATTTCAATATTCCGAATCCAAAAATGTTATCCATTTTGTAAAATAAAATTTCTAAAAGTGGGTATTACTATTCATAACGGCTAGTTCATAATAATATTATAATAATATCTTGTTTAGTGAAACTTGGTATTGCGTACAACACATGCTATCGTTGAAGGTCGCGATTGCGTGTAATGAAAGCCAAGTCAGGGATGCGTGTAGTGAAATCTCCTTTTGGTGTAGCATACAACACAAGACATCAAAATAATTAAAAAGAATTTTTTTCATAAAATCTCCGAGTGTTACATTCTACACCCCTTAAAATGAATTTCGCCCTCGAAATTCTTCGGGGTTATAAATGGTTTACTACTTGAATGTTTCTTTAATAGAAACCCACATCGTAAAAAGGAATACCAAAACTTGGCTTTAAAAACTAAATTATGAAACGTAATGGTTACCTAAATTAACTAATCACTGGGTTTCCACATAGAAGAACAAAGGTGAAAATATGGAATGGAAGAGAAATCTAACGATCATGATCTGATGGAGAGTGGTAGAGAACATGGCTATGAAAAAGCCAACAATCACAAAGCCATGTATATGTGATGATCTAGGGTACCAGATGATTTATCGGATATAATTGAACTAGGACAACATTTTTAGTTTTCAAGATCATTTCCCTAAAGTTGAATAATTTGAATTATAAGAAACACTTTCTTGA
Organism: Viscum album; assembly: GCA_963277665.1. Classification (NCBI taxonomy): domain Eukaryota; kingdom Viridiplantae; phylum Streptophyta; class Magnoliopsida; order Santalales; family Viscaceae; genus Viscum; species Viscum album. Next base: position 1,758,045,913 of record OY728137.1, read on the forward strand.
TTTTGGTACAATCTCACTGTTGTTCGTGGTTTGAACAATTTCCACTTCATCTCTTAATGAAATGAAGTTGAATTTGTTATTCATGAAGTGCTAACAGATCATGTGATATAATGATGGGTCATTCCATCTGTTTCAAACAAAAGGTTATCAAAAGTTATCAAATATACATAAGTCCATCTATAGTGAGGTTAATCGTATATGATTCCAAAAATGAACTTATACTTTATCTATCATGCCTCTTAATAAAATAAAACTAGTTTCTACAAACCAGGGACTTCCTGTAGGCTAGTGGTAGGTGATAAAGGCCAGTTGCACTTGAGTTGTGGGTTCGATTCCCATAGCCTTGTCCGACGCGATGGGATGTCGCCCGTCCTGCAGGTTTTCCTTTTTCTAAAACTACATTACTATAATATCTCATCAATAATATCGAAAAAAAGATCTATCAACAAACAATACTACTTATTTCCAACATAATCCATTACAATTATTAGTCTTATCTAAAATACTTCGGTCCAAGCTAATAGTATACAGAAAATGATTACATGAAATGTCTTATAACAATTATGTGAATGCCACCATTTATCCCCCATATATCATAAGATATATCTTGTTGGTCAAGTTACAAACATGTGAATACCTTAATCATGTATTCTCTTGATTAATTAATACCCATTAAACCATAGTGAAAACATGAATGTTGATAAATTTTAACACATTCCATATACCAAAATCCCAAAAATTCTATATACTCAAACCATAATATCACTTAGTCCTTATATCAGTCAAGAGCTCATGAATACAATCAAACATATCATTATCTTCTTATCCCTGCATTATGCTCATATCATCTACTTTCCAAAAAACTATTTCAATCACTTTTTCATGGTTACCAGTACCATATAATAATTGAAAACCAATACATAGATATTCCAAAATTCCACATTACCACAAATGAGAATCCATGATACTATTTTGAAATCCCATTACATAAACACTTAATCATTACCCGACATCATTTTCAAACTCAACATCGCAAATAATGATCTCATGATACTTCCCTTTATCCTTTGCTTTAAGAGGTTTCTCATGTTGATCATCATTAACCCGTGGATCAGGTCATTGATTAGCATAATTCCCCATTCCATTTCCCTTGAAGCATTGAAGTGTTGGTAGTGCCTTCTCTGCAGTCCTGTCTTTATTCACATCATTAGCAACCATTTTTCCATTACTTCGACACTTAGTTTCTCGATGACCTTCTTTTCCACACTTAAAACATTTTCTAGTCCATTTAAGACAATCTCCACTATGCTTCTTTCCACACTTTGAGCATAAGGAAACATTCAAATTCTTTTCACCATTATTCCGATATTTCTCCTTGAACTCCATCTTTCGTTTCTTGTCAAAACCTGGAGCTGGATATGTAACACCAACTTCCATTTATACCTTGATAGCACCACGCACAATTTCTTCATAGCTACTGAAGTCTCTTATAGCTAATTCCCTTCTAAGATTTGGTTTTTAATCCACTGATGAATCGATCAACATTACTTTTAGGTTGGATGATAAAACCAGATGCATACCTTGCAAGTCTTGTAAAATTCGCTTCGTATATACCAAAAGATTCATCATCCTTCGGCTCAAGCTCAAGGAACTCCTTTTCCATCTTTGTTTGAAGAATACGAGGGAATTACTTATTGAACAATAAGTTCATGAACTCATCCCATTCCATGGACTCAATTTCATCTCTTGGACTCGTATTCTTGATAAGATTCCACCATTTATCATCTTCACCTTCCAAACAATATACTGCTAAGATAAATTTATCATGTTCAGAACATTGATGAACTGAAAATATATTTTCAGTGGTACTGATCCATTGTTCAGCAACAAGTGGATTAGAAGACCCACTGAAAGAAGGTGGACGTTTTCTCACGAAGGACTCAATAGAATATTGTTCCCTTCTCTGCTCATTTAAAAGTCCAGAATGATTCATAGCTTGTGTAAGTATATAAATATGATTTTTCACTCCATCTCCCAAACCATTTGTTTTTTCAAGAGGAAAATCATTGCATTGTCCATTACATTGATCAACACTGTTCCTTCGGGTTCCATCCATCGTCTATAACCCAAAAAGAATAGTGTGAGAGGCAGAAATCATGCTAGGGAAAACAACATAATAAAGGGGGAGTACCCTCAATATATAACATCTTAGGTTTAATTATAAGATCATTACCGTAATTCTAGGACTATAACTTATACTTATACTTAACCTTAGGGACATCCCTAGACATACCTTAGAAATATATCTAGGGATCTCACTAAAGTTCTCACATACTAGTTTCGAAAGGTTGACTAATCCTTTCCTCTGATACAAATTATAGAGACCCAAATCATGACATACATAGACATTACATTAATTTTTCAGAATACTTAGTGCATAACAAAAATAGACACACAAGGACCATAATTTTTTAGTGTATTTGGAAACATGGAATATAATCTTATAATCGTGGTGAATGATCTTCAACATCTCCCATAAAGATCTTCCACTTTTTTTCCTACCTAAAACGTTTCTTTATATCCTAGGGAAAAGAAAACATAAAAGGGGTGAGCTCAAATGCCCAATAAGGGTAAACATAGAGAACATAAAACAATCCATAATCATTTGAATGAAAAAACATGAACATAAAATCTAAACATCAAAATCTTGAGCAAAGACATGAATCTAGGAAGTACGTAAGGAATATATCATAAGAGAACAGAAATCATGATAAAATAGCATGGGAATAAAACATGTAATTTTGGAAACCATTAAGTACATGTAATGATTTCCATAGTAGCCAAGGCATTGATGCCAAGACCATCTTAGTGGACAATGTCCCTTTCTGAATCGCGTTCACTCCTCATTTCAGTCTTGTAACACTGTACCAGATTAACTTACTGTTCCAGCCATTCCTATCTCATGAGATAAAAATATTTAACCAATTAATTAGAGGGAGATATATGTCCCACACATCTCATAATGAAATCATTCTTACTTGTGCCACAAAATAAACATACATCATTCATAATAACCCAATAAATAAAATGGGTTTCATAAACATCATCCCATCATCACATAATCCATATAAAAGAAATGGATATCATTTCATAATAAGAAAAGTGAAACTATTTAAATCATAGAGACATTAAAATTGAAACATACACATATTAAATAATGTCGTCTTAGATGGAAAATGGTTTTGATAAAACAGTTGAAATGAATTCATGAGGAAAATATCCTTTCTTCTTCAAAATCATTTTCTTTTAACAAAATTCCATGCACTTTTAAAATAAAATCATTTTGTTGAAAATATTCAAAAAATATTGTAGAGTAATCTTCATCAAAATAAGGCGTTATGAAACCGTAAAAATCCGTACACGCCGTATAATTTAAAAATAACATTCTTCTCGTACTTTTGTCAGAAAAGTCAAAAAGTAACTCGTATGGTAATCCAAATAAAAAAGATTCCTTACATACCGTGTAGTAAAAGTAAAAAATGGGTAAAAAGGACTTTAAACATACATGAAAACATTTTTAGAAAACATGGGGTTGGATGGTAATGATAACCCCAGTAAATACTTACGAATAAACAATCTCGGATAAAAATGAGATTGATAAGTTATCCCTTACCTTAGGTCTGATATGCTTCATACGTTTCCGAACATCCTATATAATGATTTAAATAATTTCATTGACTTATTATAGAATAATATTCATTTTTATGATATCATATATGGTTAACTTATGACTTTATATTACCCGTTCTTTTGTAAGTTCCATGTGAAAGCAACGTTTTGGGTGAAATCATTTTATTTATCGTTTGTGTTTGGACTTTTTGTTCTTGATATTATTACTTATATCCTGATTTAATTAATTCCATAATGTAAAACATGATTTATATATAATATATATTCAGTATATATATATATATACGATAGATCGATTAAATGGAATGAAATACACCGTTCATGGAGACTGTAGGACGTACGTACGCTTGAATGCTATTTTCGTTTCTTTATTGAATTGAATGAAATTAAGTAGATGACATACATATATATACACATAAATCCAGTATAATTATTATGTCATATATTTCATGATTAGTTATTATATATACTTTATAATCATTCATTAATGGTTAACATGGAGAATGAATCTCATCGCGTCATGGAGACAGTAGTCCGTACGTACGCACGAGCGATGATATCATTCCCATGATCTTGAAATTGCATTGAAGTGTATGTATAATATTTCAAAATCAATATTACTTTTAAATAATCATATATAGTTATTTATTTACACCATTACACCCATCCAGGTAAGGTGGTGGTTGAAAACAGATTACACCACAGCGTGGAGACGGTATTTCGAACGTACGCACGCGCTATGATTTAGTTTTCCGTAGGATGGATATATGGTTAAATAGGGTTGTTTAATAATTATAATAACATATCAGTATATGATTTATACTGATTTTATTACTTCATAATGAAAAAACTAAAGAATAATAATTAGAAGAAGAAATAAAGTTGAAAGAATCAGTAACATATATTACCTCTTCTTTCGACACACCTTTCTGAAACCTCTTCTTAGGGAACTAAGATTGGTCTTTGAAGAATACCAGATCCTCTATAATGTTTCTATGTAAATGGAGAAGAGAAATTGGCTGGGTTTTTCCGAGTTTTACGGCTCAAAGTGGTGCGAGGAAGAGAGGGAGGAGGTGCCCTTTTATAAGGGAGGAGAGGGGCACCTTTGGAATTACAAAAAATATTATTTTATTATAAAGTAATATTCGGTTTTTAATAGCTCAAATTTGTGTTATTTCGAATATAATGTGGGTATGAGTCGAAAAAATCTCATAAATTATAATTTAGACAAGTTTAGGTTTCTATTTTAACCTTATCATTTAGATTTAACATTAAGTTAAATATTTTTTCTTTTACCGTGTCTTCTTATTTTCTTACACTATAAGGTTAATAAACTTACTATAACAAGCCAAACGAACCCCAAGATGTTTATTATTAATATATATAACTTTATCTAAGTCATTTGGCCGAACATTATATGTTTAGGAATAAAATAACAATTAATAATATCATATTTCTTTTAAAAACTATTTTATGTCAATTTTGACACTAATTGATAATTTATTTTTTTGAAAATCATAACAGAATGATTAGTTCTAAAAAAGTTATCTAAATCAATAATAACATGTCATATTGACCAATAAAATTAATTTAATTCATAAAAAGTCTAAAATTACATTTATTTGGGTATTTATAACATCAATTATGTCAATATTTCATTAACAAGACAATTACTGCATCATCATTGTGTCATAAATAAATTAAATTATTTAATGTCTAAAAATTATAAATAAAACTCCATTATTTAGGAAATATTTTTATATTTATAATTGAATATTTATAGTCGAATTTATCTTATGTATTACCCTATATTAAAAATGATTTAGTTATTAAACATTGATTTTAACTATTTTAACTCTTCTTTAAATAAATTAATAATTAATGTCCTAATCTAATCCAAGTGGGCCTAAATGGTCATATTTTATTCCTATGTTTTTTTTTGGTCGAATTACACTTATCCAATAGAATTAGGACATGTGTTAGGGTAATAATAATAACATTTTTACCCTTAATTACCCTATTTACTTTTAACCGTGGAAAAGAAATGAAAAAAGTTACTGTTCACCAAAAATTATTTTCATCTCATTGAACAACATTTTAGTCCTTGAGATTAACCGGGTCTCTCAGATTTTCGAAATTCCACTCACAGAAACGGTAAATTTATGTTGTATGTGAATTTGCAATTTTTCCTAGGAGGTAAGTAAAAGACGGTGAAAAGTTCAATAAAATTTTTATATATCTAAAATTATTATAAAATGCCTCCAATGAATTTCATTGAACATATAGAGGAATTATGTATCAATTTTTACCTAAAATAAATTTAAATAAAATAAATAATTATTTAAATAAAAAGTCTGTTTTTAAATAGTAACCTAGTGTTTTCACTATTCATCAAAAATTGAATGTTTTCAGAAAAATACCAAACTTTCACCCTAGGCTAATTTCGATATTCCGAATCCAAAAATGAAGTCCATTTTGGAAAATAAAATTTCAAAAAGTGGGTATTACTATTCATAACGGCTAGTTCATAAAAATATAATAATAATATCTCATTTAGTGAAACTTGGTATAACGTACAACACACGCTATCGTTGAAGGTCGGGATTGCGTGTAATACAAGACAAGTCAGGGATGCATGTAGTGAAATCTCCTTTTGGTGTAGCGTACAACACAAGACATCAATAAAATTAAAAAGAATATTTTTCATAAAATCTCGGGGTGTTACATTCTACCCCCCTTAAAAGGAATTTCTCCCTCGAAATTCATCGGGGTTATAAATAGTTTACTACTAGAAAGTTTCTTTAATAGAAACCCACATCCTAAAAAGGAATACCAAAACATGGCTTTAAAAACTAATGTATGAAACGTAACGGTTCCCAAATAAACTAATCACTGGGTTTCCACATAGGAGAATATAGGTGAAAATATGGATATGGAAGAGAAATCTAACCGTCATGTTCTAATGGAGAGTGGTAGAGAAAATGGCTATGGAAAATCCAACAATCACAATGCCATATATTAGTGATGATATAGGGTACCATATTATTTATCGGATATAAGGGCACTAGGACAACAGTTTTGGTTTTCAAGATCATTTCCCTAAAGTTGAAGAATTTGAATTAGAAGAAATACTTGCTTGATTTTGGTACAATCTAACTGTTGTTCGTGCATTGAACAATTTCTACATAATCTCTTAATGAAATGAAGTTGAATTTGTTATTCGTGAAGTGCTAACAGATCATGTGATAGAATGATGGGTCATTCCATCTGTTTCAAACAAAAGGTTATCAAAAGTTATCAAATATACATAAGTCCATCTATGGTGAGGTTAATCGTATACGATTCCAAAAATGAACTTATAATTCATCTATCATGCCGCTTAATAAAATAAAACTAGTTTCTACTAACTAGGGACATCATGTAGGCTAGTGGTAGGAGATATAGGCCAGTCACACTTCAGTTGTGGGTTCGATTCCCACAGCCTTGTCTGACGCGATGGGCTGTCACCCGTCCTGTAGGTTGTCCTTTTTTTAAAACTACATTACTATAACATCCCATCAATAATATCGAAAAAAAGTTCTATCCTTAAACAATACTAATTATGTCCAACATAGTCCATTCCAATCTTTAGGCTTATCTAGAATACTTCGGTCCAAGCTCATAGTATAAATAAAATGATTACTTGAAATGTCATATAACAATCACATGAATGACACCATTTATTCCCCATATATCAGAAGATATATCTTGTTGGTCAAATTACAAACATGTGAATACCTTAATCATGTATTCTCTTGAAGAATGAATACCCATAGAACCATAGTGAAAACAAGAATATTGTAAAATTTAAACACTTTCCATATACCAAAATCCCAAAAATTCTATATACTCAAACCATAATATCACTTAGTCCTTATATCAGTCATGAGATCATGAATACAGTACAACATCTCATTATCTTCTTATCCGTTAATTATGCGCATATCATCTACTTTTCAAAAAAAATATTTCAATCACTTTTTCATTGTTACCAGTACCATATAATAATTGAAAACCAATACACAGATATTCCAAAATTCCACAATACTGTAAATGAGATTCCATGATACAATTTTGAAATCCCATTACATAAACAATTAATCATTACACAACATCATTTTCATACTCGACATCACAAATAGTGATCGCATGAGACTTCCCTTTATCCTTTGATTTAAGAGGTTGCTCATGTTGATCATCATTAACCCATGGATTAGGTCATTGATTAGAATAATGCCCCATTTCATTGCACTTGAAGCATTGCAGTGTTGGTGGTGCGTTCTCTGCAGTCTTTTCTTTATTCACATCATTAGAAACCCTTGTACCATTACTTCAACACTCAGCTTCTCGATGACATTATTTTCCACACATAAAACATTTTCTATTCCCATTAAGACAATCTCCAACATGCTTCTTTACACATTTTGAGCATAAGGAAACACTCATCTTCTTTTCACCATTATTCTGAGATTTCTCCTTGAACTTCATCATTCATTTCTTGTCAAAACCATGAGATGTATATGTAACACCAACTTCCATTTCTACCTTGATAGCACAATGCACAATTTCTTAATAGCTACTGAATTATTTTATAGTTAATTCCCTTCGAAGATTTGGTTTTTAAGCCACTGGAGAATCGATCAACTTAACTTTCAGGTTGGATGATAAAACCAGATGCATACCTTGAAAGTCTTGTAAAATTCGCTTCGTATATACCAACAGATTCATCATCCTTCTGCTTAAGCTCAATGAACTCCTTTTCCATCTTTGTTCGAATAATACGAGAGATGTACTTATTGAAAAATAAGTTCTTGAACTCGTCCCATTCCATGGACTCAATTTCATCTCTTGGCCTCGTATTCATGATAAGATTCCACCATTGATCAGCTTCACCTTCCAAAAGATATACTGCTAAGACAACTTTATCATGTTTAGAATATTGAATAAATGAAAATATCTTTTCAGTGGTACTGATCCATTGTTCAGCAACAAGTGGATCAGAAGACCCACTGAAAGAAGGTTGATGTTGCCTCATGAAGGACTCAATAGAATATTGTTCCCGTCTCTGCTCATTTGGATGTCCAGAATGATTCATAGCTTGTGTAAGTATTGAAATAAGATTTTTCACTCCATCTCCCATAACATTTGTTTTTTCAGGAGGACAATCATTTCATTGTCCATTACATTGATCAACACGGTTCCTTCGGGTTCCATCCATCGTCTAAAACCCAAAAAGAATAGTGTGAGAGGAAAAAATCATGCTAGGGAAAACAACATAATAAAGGGTGAGTATCTTCAATATCTAACATATTAGGTTTAGTTCTATGATCGTTATCGTAATTCTATGACTATAACATATTCTTATACATAACCTTAGGGACATCCCTAGACATACCTTAGAAATACCTCTAGGGATCTCACTAAAGTTCTCGCATCCTAGTTTTCAAAGGTTGACTAAACCTTTCCTCTGATACCAACTGTAGAGACCCAAAGCTTCACGTACATGGACATTAAATTACTTTTTCAGAATACTTAGTACATAACAAAAATAGACATGCAAGGACCGTAATAGTTTAGTGTCTTTGGAAACTCGAAATATAATCTTCTAATCGTGGTGAAAGATCATCAACATCTCCCATAAAGATCTTCCCCTTTTTTTCTTACCTAAAACCTCTATTTATATCCTGGGGAAAATAAAACATAAAAGGGGTGACCTCAAATGCCCAGTAAGGGTAAACATAGATAACATAAAACAATCCATAAAAATTTTAATACAAAAACATGAACATAAAATCTAAACATCAAAATCTTGAGCAAAGACATGAATCTTGGAAGTACGTAAGGAATATATCATAGGGGAACATCAATCATGATAAAATAGATTGGGAATAAAACATGTAATTGTGGAAACCATTAAGCACATGTTATTATTTCCATATTATCCAAGGCCTTGCTGCCAAGACCATCTTAGTGGACAAAGTCCCTTTCTGAATCGAGTTCACTCCTCGTTTCGGTCCTGTAACACTAAACTAGATTAACTTTCCGTTCCATCCATGTCTATCTCATGAGATATAAATCTTTACCCAATGCATTGGAGGGATATATAGGTCCCACCCATCTCATAATGAAATCATTCTTACGGGTGCGACAAAATAAACATACATCATTCATAATAACCCAATAAATAAAATGGGTTTAATAAACATCATCCCATCATCACATAATCCATATAAAAGAAATGGATATAATTTAATAATAAGAAAAGTTAAACAATGTAAATCATAGAGACATTATACTTGAAACATACACATATGAAATAATTTCATCTTAGATGGAAAATTGTTTTGATAGAACATTTGAAATGAATTCTTGAGGAAAATATCCTTTCTTCTTGAAAATCATTTTCATTTCACAAAATGCCATGAAATTTTAAAATAAAAAGTATTTTGTTGTAAATAATCATAAAATCTTGTAGAGTAAGCCTCGTGAAAATGAGGCGTTATGAAACCGTAAAAATCCGTTCACGTCGTATAAGTTAGAAATACCATTCTTCTCGTACTTTTTTCGGAAAAGTCAAAAAGTATCTCGTATGGTAAACAAAAAAAATATTCCTTACATACCATGTAGTAAAAGACAAAAATGGGTAAAAATGACTTTAAACATACATGAAAACATTTTTAGAAAACATGGGCTTGGATGATAAATTTAACCCCAGTAAATACTTACGAATAAACAATCTTGGATAAAAATGGGATTGATAAATTATACCTTACCTTGGGTCCGATATGCATCGTACATTTCCAAACCTAATGTATAATGATTTAAATAATGTCATTGACTTATTATAGATTAATATTCAATGTTATGATATCATATATGGTTCACTTATGACTTTATATTACCCGTTCTTTTGTAAGTTCCATGTTAAAGCAACGTTTTGTGTTAAATGGTTTTATTTATCGTATGTGTTTGGACTTGTTGTTCTTGATATTATTACTTATATCCTGATTTACGTAATTCCAGAATGTAAAACATGATTTATATATAATATATATTCATTATATACAAATATACATGATCAATCGATTAAATGGAATGAAATACACCGTTCATGGAGACAGTAGGTCGTACGTACACATGAACGCTGTTTTCGTTTCCTTATTGAATTGAATGAAATTAAGTAAATGACATACATATATATAAAAATAAATCCAGTATAATTATTATGTCATATATTTCATGATTACTTATTATATATACTTTATAATCATTCATGAATGGTTAACATGGAGAATGAATCTCATCGCGTCGTGGAGACGGTAGTCCATACGTACGCACGAGCAATGATATCATTCCCATGATCGTGGAATTGCATTGAAGTTTATGTATAATATTTCAGAATAAATATCTCTTTTCAATAATCATATATATTTATTTATTTATACCATTATACCCATCCAAGTAAGGTGGTGGTCGAAAACAGATTACACCACGGCGTGGAGACGGTATTCCGTACGTACGTACGCGCGGTGATTTCGTTTTCCGTAGGATGGATAGATGGTGAAATAGGATTGTTTCATAATTATAATAAAATATCAGTATATGAATGATACTGATGTTATTACTTCATAATGAAACAACTAAATAAGAAGAAGTAGAAGAAGAAATAAAGATGAAAGAATCGGTAACGGATATTACCTCTTCTTTCGACACGCCTTTTTGAAACCTCCTCTTAGGGCACTAATATTGGTCTTTGAAGAAGACCAAAACCTCTAGGTTGTTTCTATCTATGTGGAGAAGAGAAATGGTCAGGGTTTGTCCGATCATGAAGGCTCAATGTGGTGTGAGTAAAAGAGGGAGGAGGTGCCGTTTTATAAGGGAGGATAGGGGAACCTTTGGAATAACGAAAAATATTATTTTATTATAAAGTCATATTCAATTTTTAATCGCTTCAAATTGAGTTATTTCTAATATAAGGTGGGTATGGGTCGAAATCCTCTCATACAATAGAATTTAGAAAAGTTTAGGTTTCTATTTTAACCTTATCATTTAGATTTAACTTTAAGTTAAATAATTTTTCTTTTACTGTGTCTTCTTGTTTACTTACACTATAAGGTTAATAAACATACTATAACATGACAGAAGAACCCCAAGATGTTTATTATTAATATATATAACTTTAACTAAGTCATTTGGCCGATCCTTAGATTTTTGGGAATAAAATAACAATTAATAATATAATATTTGTTTTAAAAAACTATTTTATGTCAATTTTAAAACTATTTCATAATTGATTTTTTTGAAAATCATAACAGAATGATTAGTTCGAAGAAAGTTAATACAATCAATACTAAAATGTCATATTAACCTATAAAATTAATGGAATTCATAAAAAGTCTAAAATTACATTTATTAGGATATTTATAACATCAATTATGTCAACATTTCATTAATAAGATAATTATTGCATCATCATTGTGTCATAAATAAATTTAATTATACAATGTTTAAAAATTATAAATAAAACACCACTATGTATGAAATATTTTTAGCTTTATAATTAATATTTATAGTCGAATTTATCTTATGTATAACCCTATATTTAAAATGATTTAGTTATTAAACTTTGATTTTAACTATTTTAACCCTTCTTCAAATAAATTATTAATAAATATTCTAATCTAATCCAAGTGGGCCTAAATGGTCATATTTTATTCCTAAGGTTGTTTTTGGTCGAATTAAACTTATCCAATAGAATTAGGACATGTTTTAGGGTAACAATAATAATATTTTTACCCTTAATTACCCTATTTACTTTTAACCGTGGTAAAAAAAGTAAAAAGATACTATTCACCAAAAATTATTTTCATCTCATTGAACCACATTTTAGTCCTTGATATTAACCGTGTCTGTCGGATTTTTGATATTCCACACACAGAAGTGGTAAAATTAAGTTTTATCTGAATTTGCAAATTCTCCAAGGAGGTAGGTGAAAGACGGTGAAAAGTTCAATAAAATTTTTATATATCTAAAATTATTATAAAATGCCTCCAATGAAATTCATTGAACATATATAGGTATTATGTATCAATTTGGACCTAAAATATATTTAAATAAATTAAATAATTATTTAAATAAAAAGTCAGTTTTTAAATAGTATCCCAGTGTTTTCACTATTAATCAAAAATTGAAAGTTTTCAGAAAAATACCAAAAATTTACCCTCGGCTAATTTCTATATTCCAAATCCAAAAATGAAGTCCATTTTGGAAAATAAAATTTCAAAATGTGGGTATTACTATTCATAATGGCTATTTCATAATAATATTATAATAATATCTCGTTTAGTGAAACTTGGTATTGCGTACAACACACGCTATCGTGGAAAGTCGCGATTGCGTGTAATGCAAGCCAAGTCAGGGATGCGTCTAGTGAAAGCTCCTTTTGGTTTACCATACAACACAATACATCAATAAAATTAAAATGAATATTTTTCATAAAATCTCGGGGTGTTACGTTTTGTGTCACGATGCGTTGCTTTTTGAAAAGTGAAGCATGAGAATTAGGTTCCAATGGGTTTTAATCAACATCTTGAGGTTACGGAATGGAAGTGGGGTGGGTGAAAAATGGAATTGGCAATAATTTTACCATCTATGTCTAGGAAATATATTACCATCTATGCGATCATTGAAAAACACATCAATTTATCCCACTTCCTATATTTTCGGGAATAGAGTTCAGTAGAGAGATTGGGACACATCTACACATAGAAGATAGTTCCACTCCATATAGTTACATTGACGATTGTTTCAAATCCAGATAATTTTTTCACATCTAGGTTATGAAAGTGATTACAATAGGATTTTGGGACTCAGTTACACTTAAGAATAGAGTTTCACCCTTATATGGATAGACAGACAGAGTAGACCATTCATAATCTAGAGGAAAATCATTAGGCTTGCATGTTATGTCATGGCCGCAGTTGGGAAGAACACATACCTCTAGTGAAGTTTTCATACAACAATAGTTACCCTACCACCATCATAATGGAACCATTCAAGGCTTGTAATAGGCAACCCTACAGGTCCCCACATTGTTGGAATGAGACAAGAGAGTCAGCACTCATGGGCCTGGTGTAGTTGAAGTCCACTATATAAAAGGTGAAGGTCAACCAAGAGTTGATGAAGACTGTACCAAGCCTTCAAAAATTTTATGCTAATAGGTGACTGGGGCCTTGAAGTTCGAGGAGGGAGACCGTGTGTTCCTTCATGCCTCTCCTCAACGCAGGATACTATGATTTTTCTAGGAACGAAAATCTATCTCTGAGGTTTATTGGTAGTTTCCTAATCACTACATATAGGAGGTGACACAGCGTACTTCTTTCCTCCACCCCCATAGTTTTATTGGGTACAAGACATCATCCATATGTCTCTACTAAGGAGATACATGTATGATTCATTGCACATCATTGACTGTGTGAGATGGAACATGATGTTGGGGTGACTTTTACTAAGTACCCATATAAGATAAAGGAATAAGAATAGATAATCCTTCATGGTAGGTTAATTCCTCTGGTGTGAATTTGGTAACATCACATGAATCTCCAAGAGAGCACATGGGAGTGGAAGGATGAGTTTTATGCTTAGTACCATAAATTTTTTTTGTATCCATTTATTTTTTCTTCTCTGGAAATGAAGCCTTAAGGTGGGGAGAATGTATTCACTCATATTTTCTAGATTTTATCTTTAGAAATTATTTAGAAAAAAATAAAGACTAGGCAGTAGGGTGGTGTGCGATTTTGAGGCATGGTATTTCCAAAAAAATTCATCGGAAAATGTTATATTTTTTATAACAAGCGTGCACACAACTTTTCATAAAACCAAAAATAACTTTTGATCAGTTTCCCAAATCATAAAAATGAGGACATCATTGGTCTTAGATTAGTGGATTTACACTAGCTATGACCTAAGTTTGGTTATCAAGTGTTTATATTGAAAAATCCACCAAGGGAATAAATAAATATATAATAATTAAATAAATTTATTTTATATAAATATTCTAATTACAAATAAATGGTAACTCATATTGTAAATATGAGAGCACAATTGAGTTTGTAAGGGGTTATTTTTCTATAGGTGACACCTAACACCTGCCGACATGCGATAGTTGTGAATGAAATATTTTCGATGTAAAATTTATTAAAATTATTTAATAAAAATTATTTTTGACCAAACATTTGTATTCTTTTAATATTTTTTGTTGTTAGGAATCCATGGTTACAACATAACCTTATAAATACTCTAAGGCAAGGAGAAAAATCTCTCTCTACTGATTGTAGAGGTACTGGGGAATGTAGAAGGATATTCCTGTATTAGAAGTATCTTGACCGTGGTAATGAAATGGTGACCGTTCTTTATTAATGATAAAAAATATCATGGTAGGGAGTTTTGGGATGGATTATAATATAGCCCATTCATGAAAATCAATAATGAATGTGGGTCAATGAACAAAAATGTTGAATCAAAATATTATCGTTCTTGCATGATGGGTATAATTACGGGGTTTTATTCTCATGGTTGATTTCATTAATAATTTGAAATTATTTCATGATCATTCATGTTGAATGGACTGATTCTAGAGAAAACAATTTTTGTGGTTAAATCCATGGGTTTTTTCATGTGCATTTCATCCATGATGTTCTTCACGTTCTTTGAATTTTTTGTGTTCCTCAAGGTTTATGAAAAAATGATCCTTGTACCTCTACATATTAGCACAACAATATAAAATCAAAGTTCCAATGTTGAGATAACCAACCGGAGGTGCAATTATGAATATGTATAATGGATCAAGGCGAGTTGGTAGATATCGTTGTTTGAGTAGTTTTTCATTGGGATGTATCAAGATGTTGATCTGAGCCTATGGTAGTGAAGAAAACAATCTGAGGATCATAGACGTACCTCCATCTCAAAAAATGGGTCATCAAATGAGAATTGGTGGCCCATGGAAGTGTCCATCAGTGTGATTCAGTGGTGCGTTGGTGTAGCAGAAGCTGCAAGAACCACATCTCAACCACATTTGGGGGGCCGCAGTAGTAGCAGACCATATGAGAGGCGGGGAATGAGGTAGTGATGCATTGACCTATGAGGCACGAGGTTGGGTTGGACTGTATGTGGCGTAGTGACCAAGACCATCTTCCATGTGGTCCAGAAAAGGGATTCATGATGCTCTATCGGTCTAACTAGCCCAATGGGCCTGGCCAGATCGGGCTGACCAGCCTAGGTGGGGTCAGTTTGGTCAGTGGGTTGGATCGGGTCAATTAAACCAGATCAGACCTGAACCGCACCTAGATCAGCTCTTTTTAGTAAAACAGCGATTAAATTGAAATAGATAATATATTTGGTGATCCATTTATGGTGTTGGTATCCTTGGGATTAGGCGGTCCTTTTGAGATATCTTTTTGGGTTTTTAGTTGGATAATAAGTGCTTTGAAGAGTTGTATTTTCTTATTATTACGAGGGTTTGATTCATGAACGTGTTCTTGTCACCGAATATGACCCATTCTTATAATTGTTTTGCCTCAACCTGTCATTAATATCTAACATGGTGGGTTGGCGATCATAACACACCGAGAGGCCCGGTGGTCCCTACTTCAAATTGTGTTACATTACATAGGGTTTGTGGAGCTATTGTGACAAATATTTACACGATTATAGCTCCCCTATATAGGACAATTTATCCAGTATGTCTAGAAGTTCCCCCAATGAGCCCTGGGTGTGGTTGACCCCCTATATGTGTATCGAAACACCTTGTTTTATTGTGTCTCCATGTCATACCAAACACTATTTTTTTCAGAACTTTATTTCATAGAGAGACTATATGTCTCATGGAAAGTACATAACTTTTCAAGACCATTTTGTTCTCTTGGGTAATTTTGGTAGACCAGCTCCATTTTATTATTATCAGATAGCTAGAGGAGTGGGATCTCCCAGATCGAGAATGCTACGAGTGAAACCATATGGTTGGTAGTGGATGTAACCTCGAAGGATTGAAATATTTTATGAGTACATCTAGATTTTATTATTATATGTGTTATATACATATACCTATATTGATATGAATTTATCTTCTTAGTGATGTTTCCTATGTGGTATTTTACTTCATGGTTTTTAGGTGTCCTACTGAGTATTTTTTTACTCACCCCCTCACGGGCTTTTCTTGCATGTGTCATGTGTTTTGAAGACGATCAATAGTATGATGGAGTCAAAGGTGGACGAAGACTAGGTGGTTCATAAAGAGACCAGATAGTCGAGGTTTGATATATAAGCTTCAAAAAGATGTCTTTATACCTATCCTTCATGTTGGGTATTCTGTGTATGAGTTTTATGAGATTTTGAATTCACTTTTTCAGACACTTTCATTTTTGGATGGGATTTTATTATTTCCCTATTTACATTCTAGTATTCTACTGTCATACAATTTTATTGGTATCTTAGTGGTATGCATGTATTTTACTAAGTGATTATAGATTTCATCAATTTGGGATTGGAGATATGTGCGTGTGTACAGGTACTTAGGAAAATTCTTCTCAATGCAGGATATGCCTACTCAGTGATAGATTCCATCCCATTGAAAATTAGAGGTGGGATTAGGTTAATCCCAACATGGGCCCCTATAAGATGGATCATTATAATAATTATAGAATAATTAACGATATTGTTATTTTTTACCGTTATATTAATTATTTTACAAACAATAAGTAAATTAATTTTAATAGACAAAAATCAGTATACTGTTACATCATTCAAAATGTTTATTGGAATATTTTATTATACAATATAAATATTATCCAACATAAATTTAAAATAAAATATTCCTATAAAATTCTAGTGTCTATGAAAATATTCAATATCCACTTCAACTTTTTTGAATGTGTTGAAGAAATTTTTGAGGAATTACCCAAATAACACTAAGTTAATAAATAAGAAGAAAATATAAAACAAATGAGTTTGAAATTAAACCAAATTAAAATTTAAAAATAAAATGTTTTCATAAATTTTATGAATCATGTATTTAATAAACATAATTTAGTTATTCATGTTGTTAGTTCGTTGCATTGAGTGATTCTGGACATTTGGTAATGTTTTTTCTTCTTAAATTCCATTATTTAAGAACTGTTCCACATTATGCACCTATATACATTTAAAGGGTTTATATACTCCATCATTGAAATATCTAATAATTATCATCAATTATTCATGAAATTTAATTTTTTATTTCATTTTCCTTCTTTCACGGGATACTGATTTATAGGCTAGAAAAATCATCAGGGGTTTGTCAACTGAATTTCCATTTCCTTGAATAATAAAATGTATTCTATAACTATTATCTAATAGGTATTTTTGAATAAAAAATTTCTTTATTATATATATTATATTCTATTTTTCATTCATTAAATTCAATTTTTATATATTTTTTTTGTTTTATTCACTATCAATAATATGAGTTTTTAAGAAATATTCATATCATTTTTAATGAATACTTTTCTTCAATGGCCAAATTATTTCATAATTAAAATTTCGTAATTTATTATTTTAAAATACTAATATGTATTATCTTTTATATTATTATTATTTAGGTTTATTTATATTCAGAATTAATCTTTTATATTTTTAAACTATTTGGGTATTTCGATATTACTGCTTAAAATATAAAAAGTATTTTTATTTGAGCTTGAAGATTTTTATCCTCAAAAACAATTTATCTACATAAAATTAATAATAGTTAAAATATAATTTACTTTGTGTTCTTCTAATTTTTTGTTTTATAATGTCTACTTTTACTTTCTTGAAACTGAATTTTGAATGTGACTTGTAATGTGGGGTTTTATATCCCTTATAAAAATGACTTCTATTTACTAATTTTAATGATTCCACTTCTAGTATCCACTATATATAAATTCTATATATCTTATACAAAAAAATAGGTCATTTTTAATCCCTTTACTCAAATTTAGAAATCTAATTTTTTTTATCAACTGATATACTTTTGATTTCATGTTATGTGATTCCCTCAGAAAACAATATAGAACAAATTTTATGTCTTGTGTGATAATGATTCCATTAATGGACATAATTTTTATGTTTAAAACATTATGTGTTGATCTATTTATGGTTATCCTAGTCCATAATGTTATTATTTCTTATGATTTTTTATTCTTTTTTTATATTCCTTATTTCAAATTTATAATCTAGGTTATTTCTCCATGGCTCATGATTTTTGTATCCTTCTCACAAACCATTATGAAGTGGTATATCTTTAATCATTTGAGGTTATATGTCCTTTTATAATTTTTTATTGAAAAATATTAATGTTCCATGATCCTTGGAATAAAATATATTTTCATTGGTCATTTTTTATCAAACGATTATGATCAAACCATTTATGAATCATTTATATATTTTTTCCATACTTGTCATTGGAGAACACTCTTTTGGTTTTCAACTTCCCCTAGAAATTTTATTCATGACTATATGTATAAGGATTTTTCTTTCAAGATGATTGAGGAGACACCAGAATTTCAAACATAAATATTACATTATTCAATAATAATATTCAATAAATCACATATTACTACATTCATGAAAATTTAAATGTTTAGTGTCTTTAGAGAATATATATATAATAAAAAAATTATGAAATATCTCCAACATCTCCCAAAAACATCTTCTCACATAATATACAGTGTAGACCAACCCAATCTAAAACATTTTTTCAAAACCTAGAGAAATTGAAATTGAAGAATGGGTGAACTTATATGGTTAGTATGGGTAAAAATAGAATATTCCAATCAATAATAATAAGTTCTCATAAGATAAGAATAATATTATAAGAACAAGATCATGACTTGTAAAATTCATACCCAATCAGTCAAAGATCATTAATCATGATTCATAGAAATCATTCATGACAAAATATAAAAGTTATAGGAGTGTAGAATCATTAATAATCAATTATGTGTGGTGATTACATACCATAAGAATAAGACACTTTTTTGTGTCATAAACACAAGAATAAAAAAATACACTACATGAATTATTAGATATTTTTTTTTATTTTTTTGGTATTTTCTAGAGAACTCTTTGTATAAAATATAATAATGGTTCTCTTAGCCATGTGATAATTATTTTTTGGTATATCTCTATACCAATGGTTTTTAATTAAATTGTTTTATATAGGAAATGGAATTTTATCTCTAATATTTGTCTTTATTTAACCATTAGTACCAGTCTCTACCAATGATATGAAACCATTGGTAAAGACCTGTACCAATGGTTAAGCCATTGGTTTATAATAATAATAAGGGTTTAAATCGTTAGAGTATACCTATACCAATGATTAGAAACTATTAGTAGACACATATATCTAAAGTTCCATCAAAATCATTGGTATAGACCCCCCACCATGTCCATAACTAGTAACACCCCCACCCCACCCAAACAACCACTAAAAGACACAAAAAATCATAGCATCACACCAACTTGACCAATAAACTACAAATATAAATCTACAAGAAAATATAAAAAATACCACTAAACTAGTTATAATGAACTTTCAAAACATTATATATATTCATTCAGAACTAATCATAAAACAAAAAAAATCCACAAATAATGTTCAAAATTTTAATTCATCAATATATCCTTCATCAATATCACAATTGTCACCATCATCCTCACCATCATCATCATTGCCTACCCCAACTTATCCCCCTCAATCATCCTTGATTCCACAATCATATTCATCGTCCCCATCATTCATACCATTATCATCATTGTTGCCATCATCAGGATTTTCATCATCATGAACACCACTTTGACCATTACTTGGTTCACTATATGATGTTCACAACGTTAACATATATGCATCACAAGACATGGTGATATATGGTGGACGTTATGGACATAATACCACCATATAATTCATATATTAATCATTGGCCCTTTGATAATGTTTTTTCTCTAGTATGACCATTTTAATAACTTCTTCTACATCATCCTTGTACTATGGTTCCAGTGCATTAGATTTTTCCATATCGGTGATACCAAAAATAGCACATAAATTGGACCAATATTTTTTTGGGACAACACACCTCCCTGGTTGATATCGTACTCTAGCATGGGTATCTGTTCCCAAAACCTAATGTAAATTGTAAATTTCCACAAAATGTTCATCTTCCTCATCAACAAGGGACTCTAAAGAATGTTGTTACCAATATAAATGAACTAATTAGTTAAAAATTAATATTAACATCTGAAATAAATAAAGATAAACTCAAAATATATTGTTTTGTTGGTTTATTTACTAGGATTCCATTTTTCTTCTTTCTATTCGAGAAAAAAATTCTCAAGGTAGACATCCTTCAAAATTAAAAACCACCCTCTTTAATGAAATTTAATACAGAAAAAAATGACATAAAATAATTTTTTAATAATTTATTTCATTAGTACAATGAAGTGGATAAGCTCTAAGATTCAATATTATATTCTATACAGACTGGTAACTTCATGATAGTATGATATTAGTTGGTTAAGAAAGGAAATGTTATATAATATTTTAAAAGAATTGAGTATATGATTAAATAATGAGTTGATAAATTAACATAACGTGGAATTTAAGGATTATTATTTTTAAATATTATTTACATTTATATAAGTTCAATTTAATAAATAAATAATGGAAATGGAATGTATTACATAATAAAAATAATATAATTAATTAAATGAATAATATGGTTAAATGGAAGTGTGAAATACCTGCTAAACATGTTCCAATTTGGATTTATATATTTCTATGAATAAATTTGAAAGGAGTTAAAATTAGAAAAAGACTGGTAAATAAAACATAAATTAATATAGATGGAAAAGTATAGTTAATATTACTATTCTTAGATAGATGAATTAGTTGTATTTATTTTTTATTTGGTTAAATAATGTTAATTTATAGTTTTTGTGAGACTATGTAAGTTCATCATGGGTTTGATCTATCCTGGTCCTATTTAAATTTTCATGGTATAATTTATTTATTTTTAATTCCATTTAGTTATGTATGATTAAATTCATTTTTTTTGGTTCAACTACATTCAATATCTGTTAATGACTGACCATTTAATTTATTTTCAGATTATTTTATCTATCTTAATTCAATTTGTATTATTCTTCATTATTTTTATTTATAAATATTCACTTGTATATGTTTATATATTTTAATTTTAATTTTTTTCATCCCTCAAATGATTCAGTTTAGAATATATTTTTTTATACTAATTTAGTTAATGTATATTTCAATTGATTTATTTAAATTTAAGTCAATTAAATTTTATTTTTAGTAGGTTTTTAAATATTTTTAATCACTTTTTCTATATCAGGTTTTGACCAGTACATTTTGTTATTTATTGATGTTTTTTTCGCATCTAGTTAGGTTGGTTTAGTTTCATAAGATTCATTTCCTTTCAGTTTGTAATTTTTTTATTATTTATTTAATTCTACTTTGTATTGGTTGGTTTGTGATACATTTATTTTCTGTTGTGTATTCATTATATGTTTATTTAGTTTGATATTCATTCATTTCTTTTTTATTTAGTTCTTTTCATGTAATGTATATTTATTATATCTTAATTTAACTTCGGATAGGTATGTTTGATTTTATTATTATAACTTTGATAATTTTTTATATTTTTAATTAAATTTAATTATTTATTTATGGATTTTTTTTGGATAGTTTCTATTGGTATTTCTGTTGATATTTATTTTCAATGCAAATAATTAGATTTTTTTCAGGTATTTTGGTTTGTTTGATTTTTGTTTGGTTTGTTTGAGGAAAATTTATTCTAACTAACTTTATATTGTTTGGTTTCTATTTTAGTCACTTTGGGTAGGTTATTGTATTTTTCTGTTGAGTTTAGCTTGATTATATTTATTTTTTTTAATTTTTTTTGTATTTTATTTTATCAATATTGGTTACATTCAATGAAGTTTACTTTATTAATTTTTACATTTACAAGATTTAGTTTTAGTAGATTTTGTTTATTTTAGTTCCATTTGGTTAAATATAGTTTATTTAATTTTTGTTAATAGGGGTTGGATTGTTGTGGCAGGTTAGGGTTAGTTTCTATCTTTTTTATTTTATTATAATATATTTACTTTAAAATAGTGGATATAGTAATTTTTATGACTCGTGGCATTACCATAGTGTTGAATTTCAGCCTTGTGAACACCCTAATGTGTAAGGGTACCTAGTATATATTTAACGATTCATGTATTTCTCATGGAAGAGGTCTAGTCTGTATATAACAGTTATTTTCGTTGATTCATAAAGTGTATTTTCAAATCAATGTGTATACATAAAGGAAATATTCCATTAAAAATAATAAGAGGAAAGTATTCAATGATCCGACATGCATCCCCTAATACGTGACCATAAAATATATTCTCATACTTGATTGTCATTGAAATCATATTTATAATTGAGAATAATGAAACTCAATCATTGTGAAAATTTATTGGTAACAACAAAAGTATTGTAAATCTAAAGAGATTTAAAAGATGTTTATTTTTAAATATCAAAGTAATACAATCTATGGAATCATGGATAGGATTTTAAAAAGTTTTTTTCTTAATTGAAGAGACAACATTTATGGGTGATGATTAAGCCATCAATTTAGTGGGATAATTGACAAAGAAATCATGTATTCATTCGATTTGTAAATTTCTATTTATATATATTAAAACAGTGAGCTAATAAAGAATTACGGATGGAATGATAACTTAGTATTTCTTTTTTTATTATATCTAAATATTTATATAATTTTTATTCATTCCTTAAACTAGTTTGTTTTACTTCTATTTGATATTTTATTTGATTCTAATTCGAATGTATTTCTTACTTGTTGGATTATGTTCACTTTCTATGGTGGTATATTGTCCATTAATAAAATAAATATTAGAAAGATATTTTGATCAAGAATAATTTGTAATCCTAATGAGAAAAATAATTCCTCAGTTTTTTTATTTTACCCATTTATATTACATACTCATTTATAACATTTTTTTAGGATCCTTTCACATATTTCATATAGATCCCCTTTCTTATTAAAAAAATTAAAAAGGAACCACATGAAAAGTAAATTAGAGATTAGTAGTAACCTCCATGAGAGGAAAACACATGGCTAACATTCAATACATTATATAGGGATAAAACATGACTATTGATTCATAGAAAATCTCTAAATTTTAACCAGAAATATAGAAAATGAGATATGCTTTTTGGGGGGCTAAAACCTTAGGATAATTTGAACACATTTTATGTAAATTAAATGTATAATATGTTAGAGATATAGTATGAGTATTATGAAAATTTGAAAAATTATGATATTTATACAAATTATTGTGATTTAATGAAAACATCTAAATCTACATTCATTGAACATGGAGAGAAATATGAAAATAATGAGAAGTGACAGATGAATTTTTGAAAATTTAATTCACCAAAATCATCTTTCCAACAAGGAAATATAAATTTATTTCATATTAAGGGTTTCAAAAAATAGATATGGGATATAATAAAAAATTTATAACTTATCATGTTAAGAATTTAGATAATGATTCAATGACTATAATAGAAAAATTAATCTAAATTAATGTCATACATACTTCATCTAAGGGTCTAGTATCATAGTCCCCCCCAAATTGTAGAGGAATTTCGTATAATACTTGTCATTTATTTCTACCTAACACTTTCAAAAAAATGATGTTTCAGTAATAAAAATTTACATATTAATAAAAATCAACGTAACTAACATTTGAAAATCAAAAATTTAATTAGAACCTAGAAATATTTGTTCTTCTAATAATCAATAATTTCCAAATAATATGATATCAGACATTAATTCATGATATGTTTGGCCTCTTCATTCGAAAAAAGTATAAAAAGTGAACTATTATACAACTTGTTCATATATTCTCTCCACATCTATCCTATTTCCATTTTTTTTGTTTTACTCAGAGCCTTACCATAGATAAAATTATAACGACACTAGAACAAAAATCGCAGTTCATATAAATGAAATAATAATATAAAATTAAGTCCTATAAATTTTTTTTACCCATATTTACAGCAATGAATTATTTGTTACTTTATTTTGATGATTCTTCTTAGATAGTGTTATGGAAGGAAGGATGTTACATTATTTGGAAAGAATCTCCAAAAAACTCACATGTTATCAAATAAAATTTTAATCATTAGATTGTTATCATTATACTAAAACATCATTTATGTGCACTAGTTGCACACAACCAACATGCATGTTCCCCCATTCATCATAGTGGAACATCCAGTAGTGAATGAAAAAACAAATATTATATCAATATATCATATAATGAAACTAAATTATGGTCAATAATATTTACAAGGGTTATATAAATAAACCTGAGGTAGTATAATTTGTGGTTGTCATTGGATTACTAGAATCTGAAGGAATGTCAACCTATATAGAAGTAGTGAGACATAACATCTTCTCTAGAGGCTTATAATGTTTCAGAGTAGTATTCGAAGGAGAAAAACATAGAATCTTGATGATAAATAAGTATAAGTAAAATAATATGGAATATACATTTATGGACATGTATAACATGGGTTGATATTGGGATCCATTATCATAAAAGGGATGGTTAGGTGTGGAGGATCAGAATAAAACGGTGGTGAAAACATAGCCATCTTAAAAATTTTGGGTGCCTCTAATAAAACTATAGGATAAGAATGTGTACTAGATGTTATATCTTTTCAAGTTAATGATTTTTATTGGGTACAAAAAGGTGTGAACATAACTAAAGTTCCACTTCCCCTTCGTATTGTCTAGCTGGTCACTAGTACCAGTAGGCTCAATGGAGAAAAACTATCACCTAGGTGGTGAATCCTGATTAAAAGGTAAAAATGAAATTAATCTCATGACAATATATTTTATTCTTATACATATTTTTGAAAGAAAATATTAATAATATGAACTAAAGGGGGGATGACCATAATAATTATTTGGATACTATTTTGTTTCATACTTTTCATTCATATCTCTTAAATGTTTTTCATTTTATACACTCGAAAAAAAAATTTAATTATTTATAAATCCATAACTAATATGTAATCAAAACAAGAATGAATATGATACATCACTAATTAAGGAATACCGATTGTGAAAACAAATAAATTATATATGGTGATAGAACAAAAGTATTTTATATTTAGTGGGAATAATATGAAAACCCAAAATACATGTTTTATAAAAACCAATACATTAAAATTAGCATGATTATCATGGGTATGATGAAGTTGTATTTTACTTTCATTTCAATTCTATTCAATTTTAGTGGGGTAATTTGGTTTATTGTGGTCAATTTATTAAGCTATTTGTCTGTTTTTTGGGTTATTTCATTTGGATTATATTTTTTCTTTGGTCATTTTCCCATTTTTTATTTTATTATTTTAATTGGTTTAATGTTTATATTAATAACTTAATTATCTTTCAATGCAGTTAATACTTTTCTCTTTCAAGTGTAATTATTTCTTGTTTCTTAGTTTTGGAGTCTAAAATAATATTCAGTTCAAAATTATAAAATAAAACTCAATGAAAACTCTAACAAGTATATATCGAAAATTCATAGGAATGTCATGTTGGATAAAATATAGTTGTAATAAATATAAATTTTTTTCTAAAGTACAATCCTTAAAAACTTAGTTATAGATAATCCAAAAGAACTATGAACATAGATGAAGGATTCAATATATTTTCCACCATGACATCATGTTTACAATCAAATCTAACAATTGAACTATTGGAGTCATCATAGGTAATAAATTGACATGGTACAATGGGAGTATGTGTGGTGTCTATTCCATCTCACCATAATAAAAAATGTATCTTGGGATTACGTTAATAATGTAGAAAAATTCTGGTTATAGATGATCAACCATATAAAAAACATGTTCTTCCAGTATTGCCAATATATATGGCTCATTAGTATTAACAGAGTGAGTCATGTCACTAACACCAAATTCAAAATAATCAATAAATGTTCCATACATATTTATCAAATCAATTCACTTGTATTTAATTATAATGACTTGACTTAGAGATTAATAATATATTATTAATATTTTCCCAATGACTCCATAGTAGGATAAATTTTTAAAACATAGTCTACAATTTGATTCACTTTCCTAACAGTCCATTGTTAAATTTACATAACGCCACTATGTTATTTTCTGATGATCATTTATGCTTCAATAATAACAACTCTACACACAAGGAAGAAAATTGATTTGAATTCACTAACCACTTAATTAGGACCAATGTCCAGTACCCTTATTTCCATAGAGATAGAATCAGTAGGAAAACTCAATACCTAAAATTTAAATGAATATTGAACCTAATTAAATAATAATAATAATATTTATTATATTTATACTTATACCTTCAATTACAACAAATAAGAAAACTCATTTCTATGAGAAGTCTGTCTCATTTCCATATAAAAATAATGATTTTTTTTATTTATCATATATTATGTAATATAGTGAAAAAATATAAATAGTCTTCCAAATATGTACAATTACTTGTGATGTGATAAAATATACATTTTATATTTAATTACATAATGTATTCAAAGAAGAAATCACAGTTAGCAGAAATTATACAATTTCATATCTCCCTATATTTATGTCTCATATGGTAATTATAAATGATCCAAAAATTCCTTCTATTTGGGGATGTGATATAAAACTATTTTCAATTTTCTTACATAATTATTCTTTATTTCTCACTGGTGTTTTCCATATCATAGTCATATCAGACAAATACATTGAACAAAAATCAAAAAATTCATGTGCCTGGTATCCTTTCATAATAGATCCATTCGGAAGATTCATGTTTTGGACATAAGTATTCAATGAGTACATATTTATTTCAGTTTGATAAATACAATGAGATGAAATATTTTATTTATGAATTATTATTTTTAGAATGTTTATAGTCATATGTAGCATGCATGTGAATAATGATGGGACAAATATTTTCTATATCTCGGAAAAAATTAACGGTGGATATCCAAGTATATTGTTTCAAGAAACAATTCTACATATTCTTAGAACAAATATTTATAAATAGCTGGAATGAAAGAATAATAGACATCTATACATTATTATATAGTAGATTATGGGTTTTTATTACAATTAACTCATGTTGGGGGATATGATAATCACGAGTCTTCACAGTTTCCAACTTAAAATATTTTCTATTAATATGTTTTGATATATTTATTTAATATCAATCAGGATCATTAATAATAAGTAGTAATTATTCAAAATGATTTATTTTTTCTTCATTTATAATTTCAAAAATAATATCATAGATGTTTCCATTTATTTTTGCTGATGCATGCAGGATGTAGTTTTTCATTGATAAAACAATCCACTATGTCTTACATTAATCATAATTCCTATTTATAATTTACCATAACTTTTAGAAGAATTGAAAGCATAATATCCCATATTGTTTTTTTAATGTGTATGAAATATAAGGAATGACATAATTTTTTTTTGAATAATAAGGAAACGCAATAAAAATAATTTTCTTACTCTAATTGTATATCATTTCATCATTTTCATTCTTCCTATTTATAGATTTCTATTGAAACTTCTAGAATGAAAAACTGGCCTCCTTATAATAATTAAGTACATTAGTTCTAGGAATACACTGATGTGGATGTTTGGTCTATATGGTATTTTCAGTCTTTAGATGATTATTCCCATATGGATAATCTGTTAGAATGAATCATTTATGTACTATTAAAATGAATCTATGATGATATTTATTTATTCGGGATAATTTATTCATCATTAAAAGAGTACATGATTGTTTTCCCATTGTGGTCTATCGAGAGATCATTCATTAGTAGGAAAATCATTTATCATCCACATAAGATCAACATGAATTTGAAATATGTCTTTTGAACATGCATCATATGTGAACATACATACATTCCAAAGATGTTGAAACTCTTTTATCAACGGTTTCATGTATACATCTATATCTTTTTCAGGATCATAAGATCTAAATATTAATAAAATTATGAATGTGAGATATTTTCTCATACATATCCATGGATAAAAGTTATAAATGTTTAGGAAATCCATCAATGTGTTGTAAAATGTGGGAGTCTTCGAAAACAGAGTAATATTGTCACATGATAGACCCAACCTTACATTACACAGGTCAACTAAAAATTCATGATTTCATGCATAAAATTTCCTCTATGAAAATCCATCTACTTGATGGATGAACACATCCTTATCAATTATTCAATCAGATTCATTACATAACCTTCTTATTGATTTTTCATCATACATGAAAATATTTTAGTGTATGAGAATTTTTGGAAAGTGGAAAATTACATCATATGTAACATTATATGGTTCATAATCAGTTTTTGGATTCCATTGAGATATGTCACATTTTATACAATCATACTAATTAGTAGATTACTCCCAAAATACTTTGGAAAATTTCAGTCAGGCATAGATTTTGTTTTTAGAAAATCGTTATTCATCAACTAAATTCAATTTCATATAATGGTGTATAGAAATATATATATAACCTAAAATTTATTCCTTTAAAAAGGTAAGAATATAATATATGGAGCTATTAGAAATCCCATTCATGGTTTTCCCATCAAACTGCAAGATCAAAAATTCAATCATTTTTATTTAACCACATTATCAATATAATTTAGTCATAGAAGAATCATTCAATTTTTTTACATTATCATCATCCACAATTTCATTACACAAATCATGTGTGATCGTAATGAAGTCTTCATTGGTTTTCACACATTATTTCCCATTATTAAAAATAAATTGATAACAGTCACCTAATAAATTCTCTAATATAGTCCTCTCATTCATATCATGAAAATTTTGAGATTTTATTTTCTCCACATTGTGATACCAAACATAGTAATTTGTTTGAAAACCATATTTTGTAATATGGTATCTAACTTCTCCATGAAATTACCAAGGTGTTAAAAAAATAACATGGGAATTATATATGACGACTATCAGAATCATTGTTAAATAGAAAATCCAAAATACTGTCGAACTAATATTGAAAATCAATATATATCCAATCAGTTTCATACATCCAACTTCTATAAATTTGGTACAAAATGTTACATTTCATGTCCTAAAATATATTTATAGAAATGTGAACTGTACACATTATATGAAACCATAATATATACAATATTTTATATGAGAATCATACTACAATGAAAATAAAAATCAATATATATAACAAAATAATATAAATATAAATCAATGATAATGAATTGGATTGTATCAATGAGTAATAAATACACATTAAACTATATAAAAATGGGTTTATAATTTTTATTTTTTCATTTGGTCATATTGAATTAACTTTTTATGTGTGTGAGATAGTAGTGAATGTGGGATATATCAGATAAAATATAGGAAACATATAAAATAGTGGAAAACAATATTAAATGTGTCCATGATGCAAAATGTTAGAAAAAATGAGAAGGTGTTAACAATGAGTGTATGTGATTAAATTTGGTTATAGTGAATGATGTAATGAAAACATGATTGAATTTAATAAAATAATTTATGGGGGCTTCCCTTTAGTTGAGTTTCTTTAGTTGTTTTCCTGAAATAACACCTTTAGTGGATCCAAGTTCATTAATTATTTATAGATGGATTATAACTCTAAACATTAAAGGTTCATCATAATAAGGAATATATTGACCGATAATGTGAACCACAATGGATATAATGGGAAATTATTTTATAATGAAAAAAATATCTTGGATAATAAAAAGAAACGTTTTGAATTAATTATAAATGTGTAGGGATAAATTTATTTAATAATTAATGATATTTATGATCAATGGTGACCCTCATGTAATGATATTTGTTTAGTGTATCAGAATTATGGAATCAAAATTGTAGTATTGGTGATCAATGATTTTAGAGTGGGCTATTTTGATGATAAACTTCTTATCAAAAGAAGGTGTGTATGTTTAATATTTTATACACCATTGAAGAGGATATATTTAATTGGATGTGTTTTTAAAGTATCCATCTTATAAAAAGTTATTTATTTGAATTTTATTAATAATTTTTTATTTATTTAACTTTTAATGACTCTGAGGGGACTCTTATGGTTTTATATAGGCTTCTATTTGATTTTTAATTTTCCTATATATGAGTATTCTGACAATATTGTCTTTCTTATAGGTTTTGATATAATCAACCATTTTTGGATATTCATAGAATACTATGGCTTATCACATATTTTTATTGGGATTCCAATATTTTTATAAACTCTAATAGTTAATACTATTTAAGGAATTTTCCTCTTAATAATCCACCCATCATTTGAGGCTCGAACAATACATAATTGATTACCCCTTTAAATGGATATTTATTATAGTGAAGTGTTATTCAATATGCTTTCACAATTTAACCCAATGGTATATATTTATTTTTTATCATTTCTAGTATGATTATTTTAAAGTAAATTAATGTAAAATAATTTTCTACCTCATATTAATGTTATATTTTATTTTTATCTTTTTAATAAATTATTTACGAAGCTTGTATTGTTGATGTTGAGGTGTATAGTGTCACTAATGGGTTGGAAATTGACAAAGAACACCAGATTAGTGGATAATATAAATAGATCATAGTTATGAAAAATTCCCAATTAAAAGTATAATTTTTTCAATCATTTCAAAATAAACCCCAAAATGAAATAACATGTATAAGAAATAATGTTATCAAGATTTATCATGTATTATATAACAAGACATATAAAATATTAATTAAAATAATCATATATCAAGAATAAATCATTAAATAAACTTGAATTCATTTATATATCTGAAATTATAGAACATATATAAGTGATATGTTGTCTTAATAGTAAAAGATTTTTTTCAATATCTAATATGTCATAAATTTAATTAAATCAAATAAAAATTCTCACCCAAAATCACTTGGAAGAGAATTCAACAAATCAAGAACTAAAAAATTTAAACACTTTAAATATTTTTATAACAAAACAAAATTTATATCATTATTTCAATAAAATCATAAAAATAATTGGTTTATTTAGATTTATATATCAGTAAATAGTTACATAATTTAAATTATATATCACAAACAATTAGGATTGTTATTCAATTCAATATGAAATATAGTTAAAATTAAATAATGTTCAATTAATATTAAATCTAACAAAAAATCATGGTTATTCATTTAGAACTATAAAATAATTAAAATGATGGTTGATTAAAGAGATCACGTATTTATATCTCACCAATTTGATATTTAGGAACAATCGAATAAATACCTTATTGGATGAGAGATTGTATTGGATGCGGAATAAAACATTATGCCTTTTGTAAGATTTCTATTTTCAGTTAAAAATGAAAATTATTCCTATAATATTATAGGAACCGTTTATAAAAAAACTTGGTTTTGAAGAAGATGAATGAATATTGTTACAGATGATGGATCGCCAAACATGGAGATGAAGATGAAACTACTCAAGAGGGTAAAATATAGCTTGATTTGGGAAATGAGTTTGTTTCCCACTAGTATTTTTGGGAACTCTATACCAATGGGTTTATGAAACCATTTTTATAGAAGTATCTATCCCAATGGGGTTTTAAAACCATATTCATTGTCATCATATAAATGGAATATCAAAACTGTTCAATAAAACCATGGGGATAAAACCAAATATACTAATGGTTTTTATAAACTGTCAGTATAGGTGCACTTGTATATACAAAATTTATAGTTGTGTCAATTTTATTAATAAATTATAATTTATAAGACTATAATAGTAGATAATTTCTTATAGTAGACTGGGTTCACTCTCCATTACATTATTTCAATAGTGAACGTTCTCTCCCATTACTATCATAGTAGACAGAGTCCCTTAATGAAATAGGATCAATCTACATTCTAATTCATATATTCTCGTGATATTTATATATTTAACCAAGGAAGTGGAACTATATATAATTATAGTCTCACCCATCAAATAATTGAAACCATACATATGTGTTCCATGATATCATAAAAGAATTCATCACATAATAGAAGATGTAAAATAAACATGTTTTATAAACTTCTCATCATATGATAAATAACTAATGGAATAGTTAGTGGTTTTGGGGAATCATACATGAAAAATAATATCATAGGACATCTATGGAAATTAATTTTATGGTATCATAGCATCATTCTGCCATTTAAGAATAACAATCTTTATTGGATGTTGGAACATTTGAAAAATGTATTTTTTTAAATCCATTAAAATATTATTTGAATATGAAGAGAAAAAATTACATTCCATTTAAAAATAAGATTACTAGGTAATTGGGAATTTGATTTAATTTATTAAACATTTGAATAATGAATATAGATATTCATGAAGATGAAATTATATGACTTTGATAAAATTCAATGATGTCCTATATTTTAAAAGACAACATTCTTTTCACACATCTGTAAAATTTCAAAACATATTCATATGAAAACACATTAAAAATATTATTTTCACTATTATTAAATATTGTAAAATTTAATAAAAAACGTATCATACTTTTATTTATAGAGAAAAAATACATAAATTTTTTTTAATAACATTGATATGTAAGATAATGATTCTAACCCCCAAAAAAGAATAATTACTTTGGATTTTCAAAAACAATTCATCATCATGTTGAGTACCAAAGATAGAATAATGGTTTAAAAAATTGGGATGCAAGAAATAGAAATTGGATAATAAAATATATAGGTTTTAGAATTCGTGGATTATGTAATTTCCCTCTATGAATATTTGGCATAGACAATCTTGAAATGAAATGATATTGTAACGCAAACCTTTACCTCAAGTCCTATCCAGATTTATATATATTAATATGTAAAATAAAATTAATATATATTTATTATAAAATTATACCATAAATATATTAATATATATCTCACTCTATATCATTTCATTATAATTTCCAATTAATTTTTTTTAATAATTCATCAATAAAATCAATATTTTCGTGAAGGATGATAAGTTTTCCTTTCATGATTGATTTTTTACTATTTTGATCCTCGCACCATTTTGATGGTATAATCATATCTATAACCCAATTTTTTTCATAAATATCATATTTATTCATTATACAATATTTTTTATTCATCCGTATAGGGTGTTGATGAAAAATTAATTATATAACTTCATGGAGACTGTAATAACCAAGATTTTCCAAGGCCCTTACTTTGTGATAATATATTGGTGTTCTATGAGCCATCAGTGGCTGAGTTAAATATTTTACCAAATTTCCCATTTTCCATAGTCAAGTAAGTGTGTTGCCATGTGTCTGTGTCAGCATGTCATTGTGTAGGTATGTCAGCAAGTCGGTGAGTCAGGGGCGTCAGTATCGGTGATTCAAGGTATTGGTGGGTCAAGCTATTAGTGAGCTATGTGCATTAGTATTTGTGAGTTTGGGACATCATTATTATTGAGTTAGGGCATCAGTGAGTTAGGTGTAGGTAAGTCGAGGTATCAGTAGGACGGTAGCTCAATGTCTGTGGATCATCGTCGTAGATCGCATTGGTAGCCCACTCGGCGCTGGCTAAGTGTTGGTGACTCACCTATTAGTGACTCATTTTGGATTTCCCAGTTTTTCCAAGCTTTTTCTAGTTTTATATCTTCTCCCCTCTTACATTTTATTTTACATAAACCACATTTAAATCCCTCTTTGTGAATTTTTAAGGGATTTTCAAATGGTATTAATTATATCTTTTAAATTTCTAATGTCCCGTGAGATTTGAGATACCCAAACAATGTGATCTTTACCACGATCTCACGATAATGTCTTTGGATACCGTTCTACCTTTAAAATAGGATCCAATGATTCAAATATAGGATATTTTATTACTTGTGTGATTTTTGTTTTCCTATGGTAAGCCTAGTGAATTTCTCTTGGTTGTGTCGTGCACCTAGGCTATAACCCCTCCTGCTTAGTTTTCATGGAATTCTTCCATTTAGCACATGTGACCCTTGTTCTCGATAAAAATGAACTTTTATCAATTGAGTATATGGTGAGGTTTACTTCTATCTCTATTTAATTGTGCATCATTTGTGGTGGGTATATTGATGATTCCTTGTATGGAACAGTAGAATAACTTTCATTAAATGATAAATAAACAACAATTAAATATAGTGAAAAGATAAGAGGGGTATGTAAAATAACTCGCTGTGAGTAGATTGATGTTGATCTACTTATTTATTTATTATATGTTATTTTTTATGGATTTTTTTGACTGTGTTCCATCTAAAAATCTTGACCATTGATTGTCTTTTTCTTGTTCACTACTAATGTTCTGGTTTGTTGTGATGCCTTAATAAAAGACCATATCATGAGAAACTATTAAACCACATATACATGGTTAAATAAATATATTAATTAAGATAAAACAAATTTTTTGATCACACCGATTAAAATTAAGAGGAATTAATGAACCCCTAATAGTTAAATATGTATTTATGCGCACATCATGTTGATGGGTATGGGTTAGTGCTCTGTTATGTTTAGTTTTGTAACCTTTTGTGAATTGGGTGGTGCTACTGTGGGAGCACAATATGTGGTAAAAGGTTGGATTGAAGAGTTGGTTTCATTCTATGGGTGTGGTATGAGTGTGTAGCAGGGCTATGGTAAATTTTAAGTACTATAGGATTTCTGGCTGGGGAGGTACAAGTGTTGAGTTGGTCTCTCAGTCTGAGAGACTGATTGATTGTAGAATGGATGAACTTCCAGGAAGATAAAATACCCTTTTTTTCATTTGGTCACGGGCCATCATTGGGAATCAAGACTTTAGTGTGGATATGGACTTTTATGCAGTTAGACTAGAGTGGGAAATATAATGATTTTGCGGTATAACTATGAAGAATGATAGTTGGCAGTGGTTGAATGGGAGCGTGTAGTGGGACTCAAAATCTAGATTTTCTCATTGTTTTAATATGTTAGTGGTTGGTTGTTTCCCAGTAGTTCTAGAATAAACTAAATTGAACCCCTTAATAAATAATGGAATTTGGTTAAATGAAACAAGGTTAGGCTTGTGTGATTGTACATATAGGGGTAGCAACGAAAGTAGTTCTGAATGGACTGCTTGTTGTTCAGAAACCAATAGGTTATGCCGAGTGTTTACTTATCTATATTTATTAATATTTGTTCCTTCAGATTTCTATATTAACCCCACCCTTATTGAGAACCATGTGCCGAACACCCTCATTTCATGGGGGAGGGTGTCTTTCCAAACATCCTAGTGGGAGGGTGGACGACTAGTTAGTAACATTATTCCTCAAGCCCTTTTTGATTTCATACTGTTCAAGTGTATCCGAGAAGGCTATAATGGATTGAGGATTACCCTAGCCCAAGATACTTTAGGGAAGGGTTTTTTTCCATGGGAGTCATAGGTGTTTGCGGGATTGTTTATCCCTAAGTATGTTTTGGATGAGTCCCAAGTGTCTATGGGGAGAGATGTGGTTGTTATGGACCAGGTGTCTGTGGGTGGGATTATGTGCATTTTAAGGCCTAGTTGTATATGGGAGGGTTGTGGCAGTGGGACTGAATATAGAAAGAGTTGTATAATTAATAATTTATTCGTTAGGGATGAGTAGTTAACAAGTGGGAAATTGGTGTGGGGTACCCAAATATCAATGTTCTTAAACTACTACTTTACTTAACTCTTATTATTAGGTGACTGTTTTGTGGAAAGTCCTGGTTGTTTAGTATTCCTTGGAAGGTTATTTGATGTTGTAATATTTTCTTATAGGGACATTAGTATGATCCCTAATTTATGAATGGCTAAATTTGGTTTTCCTACTAGGTGTACTTGTACACTAACCCTACGTACATAAAACTATTTTCAGGTTTCCAAGAGGACATAGAAGGCTCTGTTGGACTTTACGAGCTCGAGGTTTAGGATTGGTTGTCTTTGATGCTTATTACCTTGTCTTTTGGTACTATACATTGTATTTCTTTGTACCTTGAATGAACTTTACTTTTGAACATGCATGTGGGAAAATATTTTTGGATTTAATTTTACTTTTCGTATTTGGTGTTCCTTGGGAATTGCCCCCTTTTATCCCGATCTTGTTCTTTAAAATGGTTATTTCCATATATATTATGTGATATTAAATTCCCTTGGTCATATTAGAAACATGGGGTCCAATCTAAGGATGGAATAAGGGGGGGTGGGTGGGGGTCATTATCTCTCTTTTAACATGAGGAAGGAAGGGCATGAACAATTTTTATCCCTTCCATCATCTTGAAGAAGGTGGGTCATGAAAAAATGGTATCATAGGCTGATTTTTGGGAGTCTAAGAGATAGGATGGAGTTATACTTTAGGAATAGAAAGGATTTCCAGTGATGGTTGGGAAACAGTGTTAAGAAATCTTTTCACATGAAATAGGTTAGGGAAGACTGGCTAGGACTTGGGATATTCGGGCCCCCCATGATCTGATGTAAGGACTCTGGACCTACTGAATGACCATGTGAGGATACACTTATGCCAAGGTAGAGACCCTATGGGAGTAACTTGTATCATAACTAATTGTGTTCTTCTATGTCATATTTGTTTTAGAAATTTAAAATAAATGAATAATAAAAATAGATATAAATGAGTTTTTTCAACACTATTCAGGCATAAGAGTTCATTTATCACTTTTCAGATAAGGGATTCAGACGTCTCCCCCATGTGGTATGAGCAATTGTGGCACGATAGGTTGACCCATTTGATCAATGGAGGGTCGATCGGTAAGAGGAAGATGTCCAATGGAAGAAGATTCTTTGTTCCTTCTAGCGATATACATTGGGAACGTTTGAGGCGTGCATCTCAAACATGGAGATGGAAAGTTGGATCGTGGAGATGGTGGTCACCTTTAACATGAAATGGGGTCTAAAATGTACTAGGATCCTCTTTCAGAAAGCCAAATATGAGGTGCAGCATGTTAGTGGTGGACGATTTACCTCGAAAGAGGAAGGAAACGAAGGTTTCATGGGCAGACTTCAAGAATGTGATATGGGTGTAATTCCTTTCCTCCATGAATATGGATAAGAAGACGCAGGAGCTACTCTACCTCTAGTGGGTGAGTATGTTAGTAAGAGAACTAGGGATAAAGTTCAATATTCTATTTTGCTTCGTATCAGACATCTTTCTAGATGAGGAGTCCTGAGCAATACTCTTAGAGATGGAACTCTAAACTTTTATTTAATACGTCATTACTCATTTCACTCTACTGAAATATATAGAGGTTTGGAAGATGGTTGAGGTAGTGGAAAATGTGCACTCTCATGGAGGTGTTCCGTGAGAGGGGATCCATCTGAGTTCATCAAAGGGGAAATACATCATTATTTGGTCTTCGGAGTTAGGGCCTTCCAGGTTTCAGCTAGCGAGAAGTACTCCCCAACTGTTGCAGTTTCGATCCCCTTGTCCTCACCCTTTCTCCATGGGTCCAGGACTAAGTGTTTTTGTCTGTGGTGGTCATGTAAATATTTTCGAACAAATGACCAGTTCAAGAACCGTGTGGTGTGGGTGGGTAGGTTCATCACCACCTTAGTAGTAGTAGTTTCTGTCCAGGCTCTTCCAGCTATAGGGGAAGAGACCTCCCATTCAATAGAGTGTAGAAGGTGCTGGAGGAGGTTGAACTCAGGGTGCTCTTTAGGGACCTCAACTAGGGAATGGTTGGGGAGGCGGTCTACAATAGATTTGTAGAGGAGCTGGGAATGGGTAGTTGCATTCCACAAATGTAGTTGTTCCGGTTGAACCAAAGGTTTTTTATGGTACGATGAGTTTGTTTAGTACTCTTGTGTGTGATTTGTTTGATTAAGGATCTTTGCAGTCCTTTGTTGCACCCGGTCTTTCCCATGCACTGGGATAAGGCATAGAGATACATCCTATTCCCCTCGTGTTGAGTACACCAATTTGAGGTTAGACCAGTCGATTTGATGTTTGTTGAGTATGTAGAATTATGTTGGGGTCTCATCAATATAGTGGGGATCTTATTTTGATATAAATGGAGTCATATAATTTCATCTTAGGAATAGACTAATTGTTTTTTTCTCACTGTTATCGACTTCTTCTAGATAATGGTCATGTTCTCATATAAGGGCATCTAATACGTTGACTTAATTGGACAATAGTGTTTTCAAGAGGGAAACCATTTTGTGGAACCCCTTATTTTTTATTATTCAAGGTGTAAGAAGAATAAGTAGATTCAGAGATGGTGTACATTCTTGGGGTTTTCACTAAATTCATGGAAATATTCCCTTAATAGTTTTTGATCCTAACCCCTTGACGTGATGTTGAGTTCAGGATAGAACTGCAACCTGATTCCCTTCTGATTTCCCTGGCTCTTGATCTAATGGTGCCTTCTGGGTTATGGGTGTTGCGGATTCTGGTTGACGACCTCATGAAGAAGTGTTTTATCTATCCAGGTGTGTTATTGTGTGGTTCTCTAGTCTAGTTCGTGTAGAAGGTCGAAAATGGTAAAAGAATATTATTAGACTACAAGAGACTGAATTAGGTGACAGTCAAGAATTGTAACCCCGTTTTTAGAATCGAAGATCTTCTTGACCAGTTAAAGTGGGTATGATGGTTCTCTAATATCGACCTATGGTCTGGATATCACTTGTTTAGGGTAATGTATGGTGATATCATGAATACTGCATTAAGATTAAGGTATGGTCACTTCGAGTTCGTGGTCATGCCCTTCTGTGTCATGAATACACCATATGTGTTTATAAGGAACATTAACTATGTTTTCGATGATTACATAGACTAGTTTTTCGTCATGTTCATCAATGATATCTTAATATACTCAATGTTAGAGGAGGAGCACAGATGGCATATGAAGACTATCTAGGAGGTCCGCTAACACCACAATCTCTGCAAAATTATTTCCAAGTACATGTTGTAGACACAATAGGTTCACAACCTTGGACATGTGGTGTATCAATAAGGGATAGTGGTAGACCCATCAAAGGTAGAAGATGTTGTTTATTGGGAATCACTCTTGAATCTGGGTGAAGTTCTAAATTTCTTGGTTCTGGAAGTCTATTAACGGAGGTTAGTACCCAAATTATCTCAAGTTGCAGCTCCATTTCTATCTTTCACCAGAAAAGACTTGGACATGATGTGAAGTGAGAAATTTCAAGAATTTTTTAGCTATCTAAGGTGGAATTTGGTCAGTGACCCAGTGATTATATTTCCAGAAGAAGGGGTTATGTTCGAGGTGTTATGTGACACCTCTGGCCTAGGCTTGGGATGTCTTTTAATGGAGTAGTAAAGAATAATCTCATAAGGGTTTATGAAATTTTTTCCTCAAGAATTTAATTATTCCTCATGTGATCTATAGCTTGGAGCAATAATGTTTGCTTTGATGTTGTGGTTGTATTACCTCATTGGGGAGCACTTGGTGGGATTTATAGTTCAAAATAACTTTAGGTATATCATTTCCCAATGATACTTGAAATTGCTGCAGTGAAGGTGTATGGAGTTCTTCTAGGATTACGACTTTTAAATCTCTTACACTCCAGAAAATGGGAGCATGGGGGCTGAATCCTTGAGCTGGATGTTTCAGAAGGAGGTTGTTCGGTTATGAATGAATGGTTGGGAGAAAGTGGAGGAGTTGGATACTTTGTGGCTAGATGATGGGAGTATAATGGAAGATGTTATCTATTTTAGATGATTTTGATGTCTACCTTGGTGCAAAAGGTAGAGGATTTTCAGTCAGGAGACTCCTAGACTGAGGTGATGCGTGATCGCATTGTCCAAGGTGATGCTCTAAAAGATGATTGAAGGACAATTAGAATACGATGTTGTTCCCTGGGAAGCTATTTATCCCAGTGACAATGTGTGGGGAATTCTCCATGAGTTCAATATTTCACCCATGGAGGTGCGTCCAAGATTCTATAAGATGTACCAAGGCTCTAAGGAATTGTTTTGGTGTCCTGGGGTGAGCTGGGAGTGGTGGAGTTTGTGGAAAGATTCCATGTGTTCAAGAAGTTGATGTCCTATTATCGTGTTCCTGGTGGTCTATTGTAGACCTTGGATAATCCCGATTGGATGTGGGATGACATCTCAGTGGATATTTTCATAGTATTACCCAGATCTCAGAGAGCATGTGATTCTCTTTGGGTAGTATTAGACGAGTTGATGATTTCAGCTCACTTCATGGGGATCAAGGAGTCGAATGTAGTGGATTTCTTATCATATAGGTACATAGGAAAAGTGGTGAGGATACTTGGAGTTTTTAGATTCATCATCTCAAATCGAGATGCATGGTCTACCTAATCAGTCTGGAGGATATTGCAACATGATTTTGGCACCCAGTTAAGACTTTTCACTACTTTTCACACTTGAATGAGAAGGTAGAGAGGACCATCAATGCGTTGGGGGACATATTGCGAGCATGTTTCTTGGACTTAGGAAGATAGTGGGTATTAAACAAGCCCCTGCTATAGTTTTCATACAATAATACCTATCACTATACCATTGGCATGGAACTATTCTAATCCCTGTACCAAATATCCTGTCGCTCACCCATATTCTAGGCAAGGGTTGGGAATTCTACCCTTCTTGGACCAGAGGCATTGTAGAGCATGACAGAGAAGGTTCAGCTTGTGCGTGAGAGGATGATAGTGGGTCAGGACTGGAAGAAGTCGTATTCCAATCATAAGAGGAGGCCTTTGGAGTTCGAGGTTGGGGACCACATTTTCTTAATGGTATCCCCTAGACGTGGGAAATCAATGTTTAGTAGAGGAAGAAATATTTCTTCTACATTCATCAGACCATTAGGGGTGTTAGGATGAGTTGGTGAGGTGGCATATCAGCTGGCATTACCATCACAGTTGGGGAGGATAAAATATGTCTTTCATGTAACGCATCTCCATAAGTATCTACACAATTAATCGCATGTTCTAGTATGGGGGTTGAATGTTGAGGATGACACAATGCTTATAGAGAGACCAGTAAGAATCGATGATCATGATGAGAAGATGCTGCATGGACATGACATTCCTTTAGTTCTTGTGTTATAGAGGATTGGTGGCCTCATAGAGAACACATGAGAATAGGAGGCACAAATTCATGTTCAGAACCTAGAGATATTATGATTTTTGTATCTCTTTTTTACTTTTGTGCTTCGTTTCACGATATAATGTTTGACCTCAGTTGTTCTATGATAAGTTGTTTCCATGTTCTTTGATATTGGGTTAAAATTCCTAACTCTGTAGAGGGGAAACCTGATTACTAATCAAGAAACATTAATGTGGATTCAATATAACTCATGAAGGAGAGATAGTACCACCCAATGTGGATAATATATGGAAATGGATAAAGGATATCCCTAATCCATGTGTCTGGACGATTTGACCTTTTGTGGTTGTGTGGTTACATGGGGAAGTGGAGTAGTAGTGTTTCTACAGTTGTCCAGGAGATAAGTGACATGGAGGTGTTCTAGGATATTGAGGTTTATACTCTGTCATTATAATAACATATTTTTTTTACTCCTGAGAGGTATCTTAAGGGATGGTTGGTCAGACCCCCTTTCTTATGGTTAAGTTTTAAAATTATCGAGGATGAGAATAGTTTGAGAGGTATCTGAGGTAATAACCTAGAATTCCCCTGGTTGTTCCTTTGTCAAATCCAAATGTTTGAGGTGTTCTGGGATCTTTTGGTGGCTCAGTTCATGAGTTTTCTAAATTTCTAGTTTTCCATCAGTATTTTAGTGTGTTATAATGTTAGTGCATCAACACAGTACAAAAAAATAGTACATTAGAGGGGGTTATGTAGAGGTGGTTATGAACAAGACCCTCAAAATTCATGTTTTGTATAATTAGAGGGGGTTCTGTATAACCCCCCTCTAATCATTGAATTTAGCGGGGGTTATGACTTTCTCTAAATTAATTTTCTATAAAAATAAGAGGGGGATTATGTATAACCCTCACTAATCAATGAATTTTGATTGTGTTGTGGAACCCAGTCTATATTATTCAACATTATTTTCTTAATATCCTATCAGATTTTATAGATGGTCCAATACTCCCTCTAATGACTTAACTTAGAGGGGGTTCAAAAACCCCTTTAATCTATTTAATTTTAGGGTGTTCAAAACCCCATCTAATCTCTTAAATATTAGGGGATTAAACCCCCTCTTCCCCCCCTTTAATTTCATAAATTATATGGGGATGAAAACCCCATCAAATGGCATTAAATTAGAGGGGGTTCAAAACCCCCTCTAATGTCTTAAATTAGAGGGGGTGCAAAACCCCCTTCAAATGTCTTAAAATTAGCTGGGTTTCAGAACCCCCTCTAATGTCCTAAATTTGAGGGGGTTCAAAAACCACCTCTAATGTCTTCAAATTAAAAGGTTTTTTGAACCCCCTCTAATGTCTTGAAATTAAAGGGGGATTAAAAACCCCTCTAATTTAAGTGAGTATAGTGGTTGTGAACCACAACTATTTTTTAAATGAAACATCCATAATATATATATATACTTAAAACACAATATATAAATGTATTTGAATACATTATATGAACATATTATATAAAATATTTATATTATTTTATTTAGTTGTATTTATATATATACATAAATATAATTGTATAATATTATGTATATTAATATATATTTATTTGTATGAATTGTATTTCATATAATATTAATTATTTATAATATAAAGGCATAAATTAAATATATATATATATATTATTTATTAAAAAAATATACCATATAAAAATCAAAACCTGTAGTTTTTATAATTTAGATTGTAATAATAAAATTAAATTTTTAAATAATATGACTGTTCTTTTATATTATAAATAATTAATATTATATAAATATAATTTATATAAATAATTTTGAAATAATTTTAAAAATATTATACAGTTATATTTATTGAAATTTATATATATTAAAGTGAAAGATAATAATACATGCATTGATATACCTTATATAAATATTTGTATAAAATATATTTCATATATTTTTTTGTATATATTTGGTTAAATAGTATATCATATAATATTGATTATATATAATATACATGTTAATTATATATAATATAAAATTGGATTTCAAGTATCATTATATAAATCTCTATATAAATTGTATTTGTATAAATTGTATTTCATAGTGTGATATAATTATATATAAATTATATAAAATATTATACTATTTATACATATAATTATATATATTAATATAAATAATAATAAAAATATGTATTGAAATACATTATATGAATATATTTTTAAATAACACATATAAATATATTAAGTAAATACTTATATATATATTCACTAAATAAACATGTATAAAATATATAAATTTTTATTTAAAAATAATAATAATTTAGATAAATATATATAATATGAATTTTTTTAATAAAATATATGTGTCATATATATCATAAAATAAATTTATAGTATCTATAAAAAGAAAAATATAATTTTTATTTTTTATAAAACAGGTGTAGTAACCATAATAATAATAACTAAATATATATATTATAATTATATTCTATCTATAAATATTATATAAATACTTATATAGACACGCACATATATAAATGTATTTATAAATATATATTTATCTATGTAAATATAATTATTTATATATATTATCTAAATAAACATGTACATAATATATATATATATTTTATGTATGTATATAATTTATATGAATATATTTCTAAATATAAAATCATATGATTATATACATATAATATATAGTTTATATT
Source organism: Viscum album (assembly GCA_963277665.1). Taxonomy (NCBI): domain Eukaryota; kingdom Viridiplantae; phylum Streptophyta; class Magnoliopsida; order Santalales; family Viscaceae; genus Viscum; species Viscum album. Next base: position 1,758,090,584 of record OY728137.1, read on the forward strand.
AATATATATGTTATATATTAAAATGAATTTATATATATTATCTAAATAATATTTATTAGAATAGACAATAATATATATATATATATAGTAATGACTATAAAAAATAATAAAAACTACTAGTTATAGTGGTAGTGGTGGGTGACAATCTCAAGCAGGGGACTAATAGGTCCAGGTTTGAATCCCTATAGGAAAATCATTTTGTAGAGCAGCAGGGTGGGCTGGGGCGCGGGTCGATGGTTGTGGGAGTGAGGGAAGGATGGGGAATGGGTATCACAGGTAGTAGGAGAGAGAGCATTGCGGGAGGGTGTCACTAGGGCATGAGTTATGGGTAGGGTCACAAGAGAGAGGTCGACTGGGGAATTAGGGTGTGTGTTACGGGTCGTGGAAGAGAGAGTGGTCCAAGAGGGTGGGCTGGGGTGCGGGTCATGGTAGAGTGGTAAATAGAAGAGAATGGGAGGGGTAGGGAACCAGAGGGGTGAGAGGGAGGGGGAACTAGAGGGAGAGGAGGGGAAAGGGAACACGTGAGGGTGAGGCCGACCTTTATGAGGGTTTAAAAAATAAATGCAAAATGAATCCATAGGGGAGGTTCTCAAAACCACCTATAATGTAATCAAAATTATGAGTGGTTAAAACTTCACATCAGGCCTCTTAATTAGATTTAGTTGAGGCTGTTTCTAGAAAATTTAGGACAACATTAGAGGGGGTTTAATCCCTTTCTAATGTAACAGTAGCTAAAGTGATACTGATTATACAAGTGGTTCCTCAAAATTTTCCCTAATAACTGTTGGCGGCCACATTAGTGATGGTTACTCAAAACAACAGCTAATTCCTTTAGAAGGGGTTATAACCTCGTCTAAAGTGAATAATAACCCATTCAAAACTCATCATTTATTTTGTAGTGGAATGTTAGTGTGTCATAATGTCAGTGTGTTAGCATGCCAGTACGTCAGCATGTCAGTGCATCGATGAGTCAGGGGCACCGATATTGGGGATTCGGGGTGTTGTTGTGTCGAGGTGTCGTTGAGTTAAAGGAATTGGTATTAGTGAGTTAGAGGCATCGATATCAGTGATTCAGGGTGTCAGTGAGTCAGTCATCGGTAGGTTGAGGCATTGGTAGGTCCTTGGGTCGGTAACACAGTGTAAGTGGCTCATCATCAGTATGTCTCATAGGTATCTCACCCATTAGTGTCTCATCTTTGGTGACTCACCCATTGGTGACCCATTTTCAATGTTTCTTGTTTTTCCCAGTATTTCCCAATATTTTCATGTTTTTATGTTTCTCCACTCTTAATTTTTATTTAACCAAAACCATGTTTAGATACATCTTCAAGCATTTTTATGGGTAACACCCCAGGATTTCATAGTACGTTATTTCATCAAAGTAATTCAATAACTTGCACTACATGCAACACCGAGTTCAAGCACACCACGACTTACCAGACTAGACGTTCAAAAGCGGTTATGAATAGTATTAACTGAATTTTTAACTTTATATAATCCTTATAATTTTTGAATCTATATTATGTGTTTCTTAGAAATAATGTAAGAAAAAATTTATTTTTTTCAAATAAAAGAAGTATTTTTCAGAAATTCATTGTTACCAACATTTAATGGTGAACCCTTTTTAAATCCAATATTTGAATCTTTAATATACTCAATTTTTCGAAATAAACTTCTTATTTAGAATTGAGACATAATAATTTAGTTTCAATAAATTGTTTCTGTTTTTCTGATAACTTTTATATTTGGGTGATTAGAGAAAAATAAAATATTTTAACTGAAAACAACTTTTTTAATAAAAATAATTTATAGTGTTAAATTATACATTTTAATGGGTTGGAAGAATAAATAGATTATATTTTTATAATTTAATACAATTCTGGCCATTTTATTTAATTTCACTTTGTAATTGGACATAAACAAGTACCAATCATTTGATAGTTATTATTTCGTAAAAATACGCCTTTTGGTTTTGACAAGAGGAATTAATTATAAATTAATAAATGAAACAACTAAGTTTTGAATTTGATAAAATAGACTTCATTTTTGAATTCAAATTATCAAAATTATCTTAGGGTGAAGTTTAGGTATTTTTTTGATAACATTCAATTTTTGATGAATAGTGAAAAACACTGAGTTATAGTTTAAAACTGAATTTTTATTTAAATAATTATTTATTTTATTAAAATTTATTTTAGGTAACAATAGATAAATAATACTTATATAATTTCAATATAATTAATTGGAGTCATTTTATAATATGTTTTGACAAATAAAAATTTTATTGATCTTTTGACCGCCTTTTAGCCACCTCCTAGGAGAATTTGCAAATTCACATAAAACATAATTTTACTGCTTTTATGAGTTGAATTTTAAAAATCTGAGAGACACGGTTGATATCAGTATGTAAAATGTGGTTCAATAAGATGAAAATGATTTTTGGTGAATATTAACAGTTTACTTTTATTTATCATGGTTAAAAGAAAATATAGTAATTAAGGGTAAATATGATATTATTATTACCATAACTCATGTCCTAATTCTATTGGATAAGTAAAATTCAACCAAAAAAACAATAGAAATAAAATATGATATTTAATTCCACTTGGATTAGATTATGACATTTATTATTATTTTATTTAAAGAAGAGTTAAAAGAGTTAAAATTAAAGTTTAATAACTAAAACATTTTTAATATATGGTTATACATAAGTTAAATTCGATTACCAATATTCATTATAAATATAAAACAATTTCTTATATAATGGTATTTTATTTATAATTTTTGGAAATTGAATAATTTAATTTTTTATGACACAATGGTGATGCAGTAATTACCTTATTAATGAAATATTAAAATAATTGATATTTTAAATACCCAAATAAATGTAATTTTAGAATTTTAATGAATTAAACTAATTTTCTTGGTTATATTACATGTTAGGGTTGAGTAAATAAATTGTGTTCGATGTAATAATGATGTTATAAAATTAACAAAAACAAAATACCAAATAGTGTCAAAATTGACATACAAGAGTTTTTAAAACAAATATTAAATAATTAATTGATATTATATTATTAAAAATATATGGTTTGGCCAAATTACTTAGATAAGGTTATATATATTAATAATTAACCACTTGGGGTTTTCTTGTCTTGTTATAGTATGTTTATTAACAATAAAATATAAAAAATCAAAGAGACATGGTAAATGTCAAAATATTTAACTAAGAGTTAAATATAAATGATAAGGTTAATATGGTGACCTAAAACTATATAAAATATATTAGTTCAAAGGATTTAGACCCATCCCCACACTATCTTCTAAATAAGTCACTTTAGGGTCAATATTAATTGAATATTAATTTATTTTAAAATAATATTTTATGTTTTTTCTATGGTGCCCCTCACCCCTCTTATAAAAGGGAACTTCCCTTTCTCTCATATTAACACCATCAAAGACTATTGGCTCAGCCAACCCCCACCCAAATATCCTCTCAAATTCCCTCACTTCATCCTAGAGGCCTTACATAAGTTAGAAATCTTACTCAAGGAGACCTTTTGATCAAATCAATAGGAAGAACCTGAAGAAGAAGAGGTTAACCTACCCTCGATCAAGGAAAAGTACAAGGTAAGGGTTAATTTCACAATCTATTTATTATCAGAGGTGGTTTTTACGTAAGTCTCTATTGAGACCTTATTATAACCCATATCCATGTTTCTTAAAAATTTATTCCAAAACATTATAACTATTTACTAAACTATGGGTTAAAGTCATTTATACCCTTATTTGACCTTATATGTTTTGAAAGGAATCTTTCCACTGTTTTCCATAGAAGGAACATTATGACCTTTTAGACAAAATTAAGGTAGGAATGTTTTTTTAACATATACAGTGGGTGTGGTTATTCTCCACTTTTATAAAACCTTTGAATCTTACCTTATAATATTATAATAATATTTTCAAAATAAATGTTTTCTTTAAAATATTTTGACTCTTAAATGATTTCAAAATAGAAAGAAATTTTTCTCTCAAATAATTTTTATTTCATCTATGTCAACATCCTTTGATGAATTGAAGAATTTATTGAAATTGATTTATTATAATACAAATCTTACATTTTGTATTTAATGTTTTATGATATGTTTGACTACAGATGAGTTATTTTTATGCCATTCGTGGTTTATAGTTAATGTATTGACATTTCGTATGATATTTTTAATACGAATATTTATGTTATATTTCAACAATTTCTTATCATTAATGTATTGGACTAGTATATTCTGGGTTGGGGACTGGTAAAAGTAAGCCCTCCGGTTTGGGGTCCAGTTATAGCAAACCCTCCAGGATGGAGTCAGGTTACAGAGGCTCTTCGGGATGGAGTTCGGTTACAGAGGCTCTCCAGGTTGGAGTCCGGTTACAGAGGCTCTCCGGGATGATGTCTGGTTATAGGGGCTCTCCAGGTTGGGGTCTGGTTACAGTTTTCAAATGGGTCCTGGCACGAGGCCTTGACACAGAAATTAATGTTCCGCGTTATGCATTCCATCATTATTAAAGAGGTTATTGATATTTCATGTGATTATTATACTATTATAATATCAATGTGAGTAAGTAAATGGAATTATTTGATGTTCTCTTTGCCATATTATGCTGAATTTTATGTTTAAAAGGATTTTGTTTTAGTCTTATACACTATCTTAAAAATTTACGCTTATTTATAATGTTTATGCTATATTGATATCCTTACTGAGCATCTGAGATCACCCATTTCTATGTTTTATTTTTCCCAGGATGCGAAGATGTATATTATACCTTACTTTCAGGGGTAGTCTATGGGATCTCATTATTGTCAATGGAAACAATGTTTTTGTAGTTTTCCATTTTATGATGTAATGAAAACCTTATGAATGTATCTAGTGTTTCCAAGGCTACTAAACTAATCGATCTTTCGAGACTTGAACTTTCGTGATCATGCCATTGTTATGTAATAATGCACTGACTCTGGGTAACTATGGTCGGTTAATTACATTATGTGCATTTCATAGGTTATTAAATATATCTTCTAATATAATAATTTCCAGGGCGATTTGAGATACCCAAACCACATGATCTTCCCCATAACCTCATGATAATGTATTTTGAAGCCATTCTCCCTTTAAAATAGGATCTGAATCATTAATGAAAGGATCACAACTTCCTTGTGTGGTTTCAATTTTTCTATACTATTCCAAGATCCTTCCTCTATATACCAGTTTTGTACGTATTCTAGAGGCCCTCCTGCTCATATTTCTTGTATTTTTCCTTCTTTCTCACGTGACCCTTGTTCATGGTGCAAGGTGCAACATCAATCCTCTGATCATCTGGAGGATATTATTTCTTTTTATCTATAATTTTGCATCATGTGAGGTGGTTACACTAATGATTTATTATAAGTAACATCTGTATAAAATTTTTGAAATGAAAAATTAACAAGTTGTAAATACGGTCAAAAGATAACATGGGTAAATAAAATAACTGGAAGAGAGTTGTTCGATGTTTGTTGACTGTTTTATTTATTATGTATGACTCTTTAATGGATTTTTTTGACTATGTGCGTATATAAAATCAGGACTATTGATGGTTTTTCTTATGCACTAATAATATCATATATTCTTGTGATGCAATAATAGATGACTGAAACATGAAAAAATGATAAACCACATATACTGGGTTTAATAAATTGATTCCACAGGATCAAACCTTTTTTGTGATCACCCATGTAATAATTAAGGGGAATTAATGAACACATTTGTGTTAAATATGAATTTATGAACACATCTTTTTTATGGGTGTGGCTGAGTACTGTGTTCTATTGAGTATTTAACCCTGTATAAGTTGTGCGGCGTTGCAGTTTGTAGCACAGTTGTGGGTACAAGGTTGGACAGTGGATTTTGTCCTTTGAGAATGGTGTGGTATGAGTGTGAATTGGGGCTATGGTAAATGGTAGTTACTATGGGATTTGTGCATGGGGTAGTACAGGTGGTGAGATGGTCTCTCAGTCTGAGAGATTGATTGATTAGGGAATGGATGAACATATAGGCAGCTGAACTACCTTTGTTGTGTTGTGCTCACAGAGAAAAATTGAGCAGTGGGAAAATGGAGTTGATATGGACTTGTATGTCATGGGACTATAGCGAGAAATATTAGGGTTGTGTGATATCACTTTGAATAATGAGAGTTAGAAGTGGTTAAAGGGAGTGTGCAGTGGGACTGTAAGTCTCAGTTTTCTCTTTTTTTAATTTTTTTATTTTCGGTAGTTTCCTGGTAGTGGTAGAATAAACTAATGTGAACCCCCTAATAAATAATTTCATGTGGTTAAATGAAATGTGGTTGGTCTTTTATGCTTTTTTATATAGTGGTTACAATGAATGTGGTTCCGAATGTAAATGTTGGTTGTTCAGAAAACCATAGGTTGTGCTAAAAGTTTTCTTATCTATATTTATACATTCTAGTCCCTTGTGATTTCTATTCCCACCCCACCCTTTGATAACCATGTGTCGAACAACCACCATTTCTTGGGGGATGGTTTCTTTCCCCACATCCCGGTGATAGGTTGCTTGATTGGTTACTGAATTTCTTCATCTGACCCTCTTCTGTTTTGTTATTACTCGAGCATACTCGGGTAGGCTGTAATGACTTGAGGATTACTATAACCCGAGATCCTTCATGAAAGGGTTTTTTGTAGATGAGAGGCCTAGGTTTTTTCAGGACAAGTTTGTTTTCCCATCCATCTTCGAGATGCGGACGTGGTGTCTTTGGGAAAGTGACGTGGTTATTGTGGCCCAGGTGTCTACAAACATGATTGTGTATTGTTTGAGGCCCATATGTGTGTTGGCAGGTTGCGGTAGTGGGACTATGTATGGGAAGATTGGTAGCATCAATACGTTTGTCATTACATATGAGCAGTTAATCAGTTGGAAAGTGGTAAGGCATACCCAAATATTGATGTGTTTATACTAATACCTTACCTAACTAGTGTGATTAGTGAGTAAACTTTGGTGAGACTAGTCTTGTTAGTATTATTTGGTTGGTGCATTGAGGTTCTACTATTTACACATAGAGAAATTAGTATGTTCCTAAACTTGTGAATGGGTGGATTTAGTTTTCTACTGGTTATACTTGTATACACAACCTACTTATATAAATTGGTTTTTAGGATTCCAAAAGGACATAGAGGGTCATGTTTGAATTTAATATCTAAAGCATTGGGATTTGTGGTTGTTTCTACTTATCCTCTTTTGTTTTGGTACATTACTTTAGATTTTTGTTGTAACTTGTATCATATTTACTTTTGAATAGGCTTGTGGGAAAATTAGTTCATATTTACTTTTACTTTAGGTATTTTGTGTTTCTTGGAATTTACTCTCTTATCTCCTAATCTTTTTTTATAAAAAGGGTAATGTATTCTATATTAAGTGAGATTCTATACACTTAGTTATTATCACTACTCAAAGGCCAATCTAAGGCCAGACGCAGGGGTCATCATCTCTCTAAAAACATGAGGAAGGAACGCAATGTCTCTTTGTTTCCCCTTTCCTCATGTTGAAGAAGGCAGGTCGTGGAAGTGATGTTTGTCTGTATGTACACCTGTGTAATGTTTCAACTTTTCAATTGATAGAGGAATAAAGGTATATAACAAATAAAAAATATATGATTTTTTATCATGAATTTAATGTGTATTCATTATTTTTATACTTAGTACCCACTATATAAACATGAAATGATTAACAAATCACATATCTTCATAAAGGTGGTTGTCCACACAGATGCATGAGTTATATTATAATTAATAGACTGATGGAATGATAAGATGGTAGATAATATTTTATATTTCTAAATTCATAATTATGATAAAAAATATTATAAATTCCCTTATTTTTTTAACCATCCATGAGAGATAGTGATGAGAAATAAAATACATCTCTTCATGGAGATGGTAGTTCATATATACGCATGGGTGATGCTATCATCTCACATTATATTGTAATAAGATAGGAAATGCCTATATCATTAACATAAAAACGTTTCTTATATTAGATATACTTATTTAATCATGTTAATGTTTTTATATATTATTTGGATGAGTTTTAAAGAGAATGAAAAATGAAAGTGGATGGTAAAAAAATATACCTCATCTGTGGGTATCACCAATTAAAAGAATCCATAAGGGAACATGGATCTCTATTTTAGGATTACCAGAATCTAATTTCCATGGATATGAATATTATGACTATATTATTTCATAAAAGGGGTGACTTAAATAGACCAAATTGTTTAGAAAATTGATAATTGGAATTTCCCAATTATATGTGAGGTGGGAGGAAAACATGTAAATGTTAAGAATATTATAATATAATAAAACAATTTTCAAATAAAAATGGATCCAAATAGCCATATATTAAAATTTAAGAGGTTTAAGGTAGGAAACCAATGAAACTACACAATTAATGAATGTTTTTTGTGATATTTTAAACTATATAACATAGTTTAACCCTTCCTTTATGCCTTTTAACCATTACCATGGTGCAAGAATTTTACAGTAATAATTACCCAGTAAAGAGATAATATTTTTTGAAATTATTATATAATATTAAATATGGTGATTAAAAATATTTAATTCATTTTTAGGGAATAAATTATCAGAAGTTTAATATCCGTTCAGAAAACTCATAAAAACAATTTCTAGTTAAAACATATTATTAAGTATAAAACTGATTGTATTCTAATACTTTTCTTAGTAATAAATATTAGATTAATATTAATATATTTTATTGAATAAATTATATATATTTTATACTACATTTATTCATAAATTGTGATTAATTTATTCACTATGTTAAAAATACATTGTTCATATTGAAATTGTATTTTAAAAAATAACTATTTTCCTTAAAATAAATTTATCTTCTCATCTATCCATTTGGTAATCAATTTATGAATTAGTATTAATTTTTTCTATAATAAATGACAATGTATTTCATCAGAATAAAATTCTATTAGTGATCATGGTACATAACATATAGTAAAATAAAATACATAGAAAATTTGATCTTATAAAATAATTATATTTTATTCTTCACATATACAATTCAGTACTAATTTCCTAGAAATTAATTATTGATTTAATAAAAAATGTAATTCCTTTATTATTTTAGTTACTCATATTTATACCCACCAATATAGTGCCTATGAGATAATAATAACATTTAATAATAATATTTTAATATTATATTTTCATTCATTTAAGCTCAATATTATGTAAAAAAAGATATCAACCACATAAAATTTATTTAAAGACAAATATATCATTAAATATTATGGTGTTACATTCTATACCTTTATAAGAATATCTACCCAAAAATTAAATTACTTTGACCCAAATAAATAATGATACTACTTCCCCATAACAGACACAAATTTCAATATATCTTTGACAAATTCATCATTGCGCCAAAAAATATTGACTAGGTGAGAGGCCTTATATAGAGGAACATTCTCTCCTTGATCAAAAATATCCTTCATATTTTCTTCATAAAAAATACATTGATCCATTGGTAGAAACTCTAATTTTAGTACATATTAAGTATCATATACTTATATCTTATAAAGTGTTCAATGAAATAAATCATAAACTTGAAATAGATTTAGTTGATGTTTCAAGTGATAGAAATCATCCTGATTTGAACCATAATTTAACATGTATTGATATATATTGGGATCAGTTTTCCATTATTTTGAAATAACATTACCTTTATCCATGTATATGTTCATAAGAATTCATTTTCACTAAATTAAATCTCAATATATCATTGATAATTATACGTAATAATTTGTTATTGACGTGGAGTTTTTCTAATTTGATGATGAATCGGTATAACAATATATACCATTTCCTGACATACCTCAGGTCCCAGTATCTTTTTTGTTACTTCATTCCAACACAATAGAGTATTAAACAATCTATCATAGAGGTCTTCATTAGTAGATATCTATATTCTTGATTGAATGTTATTGTAGTATGAAATTTAATCTAAAGGACTATGTTATTTCCAACCACATTTGAAATCCATATAAAAGTCTAACAACTATTGTTAAAGGGGATTAATGGTCCTCCGAATTTAAACATCTATATAAAGAAGATATTAAATGTTAATTTTCATCTCTATAGTCAATTATTGTTGATTAATTCTCTATAAATATGAGTTAAAACATGGATACCGATCAGATAAAATAAAATCTGCTAACCCTTGTAGACTTACCTATTCTTTTATGTATGAATTGCGAAGTGATTTACATGGTGAACATCCATTGATAGTTATCTAATGTTCTTTCTTAATATGATGATTGGCTACAATACAAAGAGAATTATTTCCTTTATATATTTTAGGGAGTTCATTTCCATCGTTATGATTTTCCATTTCTATGCTGGTATGGATAATTGTTTTGACATCTCTATATAATTCAATCTATTGGAATTTACATGGTGACACAACATGATATAAAATAAAAATTCAATAATATCCAATTTTTTGTTGTCCCTACAAAAGCATTCTATCAAATATATGTACATTGAAGACATCTAGGATGTATAGAGAATGATTAACAATGAACATAATATGATGTCTCCATTTCTATGTTTAGTATTGATTGGACACATACACTGTTCTTGAACCTGATCATTCAATAAAAAACATAGGTAAATAAAGGAACAATCATTACCGTCTTTTACAATTTCTCATCATCCTTCTTCACATGTTTAATCCTCCCCTAGATGAATAGTTTCACATTCATACGAGAAATATAATATTTTTCCAATTTCATCTTTATTTAAAAATCCATCTTATATTAATCTACAAGTATTGGTCTATTTCAATTCTCTTCATATATATTCTAGAATTTTTCTTTCAGCTTAGAGCATCATCCACATTATTCACCATCCTAGGGTGTTCATATATTGAGTAGTAATAATATTTAATCAACCCGAACACTCTAATTTTGATAATACTATACTATTTAACTATAAATATATAAATATTGATTTTATGATCAATATATATCACAAATTTCACTATATTGATAATTCCTCAATATTTTCAAATAAAAAATTACCGATGTCAACTCTAGGTCATAATTCTATCAATTTTTTCCATGATACATTAATTGTCATGAGACATATTCTATGACAATATCATTCTAAATAACAACACATCCTAGTACCAATATTTATAAATAACTATGTATGATGAAATAATCTCTAATACAGGGTATTTTAAGTAATGATTCACTAACCAACATTCTTTTAATCTCCTTAAAGTTTTCCTCACAATCATTTATCTAGAGGAACCCAGACCCCTCTAGTGTTAAATTAGTTAATATATTATATATAAATCATAAATTTACCAAAATTAATCAATAGTATCCATCCATACAAAGAGAACAAAATATATTTATCCATGTGGTTGGTCTGGTCCTGTACTCAATAACTACCATCCTTAAAGGATCCACTGATATAACCTCACTTAAGATTATTTCCCCCAGGAATGAAACATTCTATAGCTAAAAATAACAAATGTAATTTTTTACTTATATAATATTATTTATTAGGGTATTAAACACAATAATCAAATCATTTTAGTTCTTCTCCTTTCACATTTTATATACAATAATTCCATTTATATGGACTAAAAATTTTATGAAGGTAATCTAGAAAGACTCTATTAATTGGATCTATAAAGGTAGGTGGGGAATTAGTATGTCCATAAAGAATCAATATAAATTCAAAATGACCAAACATAAAAATAAGTACAATCTTGGCTATATATTATTTATTTACCCTCAATGGATTATATCTATAATGAAAGTAAATATGATAGATGTACTGAACTCTATGTAGTTGGTCTAACAATCCATAAATGTAAATGAGATGATTCATGATATTGGTAGTGACATTGATACGGTCCATGAAAATAATCCAAATATGTAGTGATACATATTTCATAGTAACAAAAAGAATAGTTGAACACCATGGTGATTTACTCAAGTATATAAATCCCATATCAGGATTAACCTAGATTTTATTTGTTAATTCTTATAAATGAATAATGTTCTTTCTATAAAGGGTATTTAAAATAGGTGTAACACTAGGTAGAGTTATATTGATAAATAAAACTAAAAATTTGGGGGAAGAAAAGGAAATTGTTTGGAAATACAATAGAATATTCCCCAAAAAATAGGTATATCTTTAGTGTTTACTTTCACCCCACCCACTTATGATAAAGAACACTCATGAATATATAATAAGACCTATATAGTTGAATTTATTTTTATTAGATGTTCATATTCATCCTTGAAATGATAGATAATCATATGTCAATTAAAAATTCTATATATGGATTCAATTTTTCACAACCTTTTGTGGGATCTATATAAATAAAGGCAATAAAAACCCAAAGTAACATCAAATTAAACAATAGAGAGAATAAAATGAATTATAAGAATTAAATTCCTGAAAAATTCTATCATAGAGGAGTTATATACTTAATATTTGATCATAATTCCATTTGAAGTTTTACTATTAACTTAACATATTATCATTCATAATATGAATAAATATTCTTATATACATTTCATGATATAAAGAAATTAAAATGAGTGAAAAAATAAGATACTTAGACATTTTATTGTACCTATTACCACCTCATCATCATCATCATTTTTTCCAAATCACATAATAAAACCAAACATGCTATTTTGAGATTCACGAATAATTAATTATATTATAAAATCATAAAATCATAAAAATAATTTCAAATATTTAATAAATTATGACATATTTTTATCCATCTATGGAACTCCAGGAATATCCAAAGTCATATTTAATGAATCATATGTTTTCATATAGTATATCGTATCATTATTCAAAATAATTAATAAATAAAATGTGAATTGGCTATTTCATATCCCCAAATTTTCTGAACTATCTATGTAGTTAGTCCTATATTAATTATCCTAGTGATGATAATGTTAATAACCAACCACTCTTTTCATTGTTATTACCCCTAAGTGCACATATGTTAGGGCCTACATCCATTTGTTTGTATCAAAATAGGGATGTAATTTTTTGGGCACGACGTAATACATTTATTAATAAAGAATTATGATATTATCCTATAAATAGATTAATCCCATGGGTTTTCACCAAATTTTATCTCTTAAAAATGAGAAAAAATAACTAAACCCATATATGATGTTGACTATGGAGATCCAAAAAATTCATATATAAATATTACATTATTTTTTGAGGAATATTTAATAGACCTCATAATAATACATTCCCAATAACCACGTAATATTTGAGTATTTGGAGATTGTATAAATTTCCATCTTCTTTAATGAATGATCTTAAACATATCTTGTATAGTTCTTCTCACAGTTTAACACTTATTGAAAAATATCACTATGGATTTTCTGTATAACCTACAGAAAACGAAACATAATAATGGGTGAAATTATATTCTAATTAATATAAAAAATAGTATATATCAATTAATGATTGGTTGTGAGTAAATTATTATAATAAGAGTATTAGAATATGATCATAACATACAAAATTAATACTCAATCAGTCAAAGATCCTCAATAAAGAGTCATGAAATGATGATTTTTTTAAAATGACATAGTTTATAAGTGTTTGAAATCATCAGTAATAAATCAAGATCCTTGATAACATATCATAGGTATATGAGATCTGATTTTGTAATACACATAAGAATAGACAAAATAATTTCCTTAGTCAATATTGACTAATAATACGATCATAGTTGAAAAAGTTCCATAGTGCAATTGGTTCACTCCATATTCCATCATTTCCTCATTCAAGGCTCGCTACCAAGACTATCATAGTGGAAAAATTCCCTTATTTAATTGAATTCACTACACAAGGTGACCTAATAAAAACACACCTCAATATAAAATCATTCTAGAATAGTATTAAATACATTTTAGATTAATACATGCTCAGTGAATATGATGGTTATGTTTTGAGACCAGATATGTAGAAAATTTATTTTATAAATGATTATATGTGTCTCCCAAAAGCTTCTTCAATAAAATTAAACATGTCATGATTTTCAATATAAATACATTTCTTCATAACATGGAGAAGAATAAAACATGAGAGATGTTGAGATCAAATTATCAGTAATGGTAAACATAGTAGATATCAATCAATAATCATAAGTGATCATAAGAATAGGGGTATGAGAATATGATTATAACCATGGAAAGTAAAACAAAATTAGTCAAAGGGAATTAATAATGAAAATATAATATGGTTTTTTAATCAAAATACAAAATACTTATGTTTGTGGAATAATAAAAACAATCATGATCTTTGAGGACATATTGAAATCATAAAATATACATACATGTCATGCAAATAAGATGACAACATAATTTCCTTTAGTTAAGGAATAATTTTAAGGCTCTCATAGTGGCTTCAGTTCACAACCCATTCAATCATTAAATTAGTAAAGGGTCGCCCCCAGTACTATTCTAATATATTTTATCCTATTATAAACATGGTTTATTACCCATTATAGTCCTTATTATCTCATGATATATCTTTTTTACCCAATACCTTAAAAGGATAAATAATTTCATATTAACCAATCACATAATAAAAACCATTCCTATATTGACCACAAGATAATAAAAAATTAATCATTTCATTATATCATAACCCATTAAAAATAAATAGGTTTCATAATCATTCCGTAATTTCATTATCTTAAGACATCTAAAAAACAAATTTTTTGGGATGAAAAGAGTATTTGTTATCTAATCATAGCTTAATTAACCAATTGGAATGGTGTTGAATTCATATAATCATAATATGATCATCATCATCCCAATTAATCTATAAATGTTGATTTCATCGTAATAAAATATAAATAGTAAAATATAACAAAACATAATGTATGTTTACATATATTATAAATACAATTAAAAGACCATTCACGCCCTTATTTGAAGAAATGAGATAAATATCATTTATATTCGAAAAAATGTCAAATAAGAATTCCTAAATCATCGAGAAAATATATTCCATTAAAAATAAACACTTAATATTATAAATGAGGATTCAAATTTAGGAATTTTAATTATGATGGGAAATTGGTTCATACCATATAAGTTGAAAGAGAACATTATTTTCACACCTTGAAAAATGTAAAACATAACATGTATAGATATTTTTGTAAAAAAATTAATATTAAACATTTTTAAATATTTTAAATGTTAATGAAATTATATTTTTAAATAATATCATGAATATTTAAAAACCATCCATAGAACAATTTTTAAGAGCATGAACATTGAAGAAAATGTTCATTGACAAAAGAGAAAATATGTCGGATTTTCCTTAAAACAGCTTTCTATATAATTTAAAGTTACAAGGAGTGGAAAAGGTAACATTTATTGAAAATTACAAGAATAAATATATGAGGAGAAAATAATTTTTTTATATGTTCATGACCATATAATTTCCCTAAATGTAAATTAAGAATATGCATTCTAGGGAAGTATTGGGATTATAACATAAACTCTTACCTCATGCACCATCTTTCTTGAAGCACATTTAAATATATTATAAAATAGATTTACCTGTAATTAAAATATATTATATAACCATATTCATATATAATATATTATGTATCAATACTTTATAATTTATAATTATCATTTTATTTATAATTTCATTATTAAAATGAACATTTGTGTAAAAAGCAGTATGTTTTCTTCCCGTGTTTCAGTTTAATGTTCTCAATACTTTCACATTGGTCATTCTTTCCTAATATAAAAATAATAATCATGAAAAATTTATAATATTTATTATTCATATACATTTTAATATTAATTAATATAAATTCGTGATGAAAGATACATTACAACACATCATATAGATGGTAGTCTGTGCATCTTCATGAGTGTTATTTCCACTTTTTAATGGATGGAATTACAGAAAGATAAAAACAATCCACCTTTAGAAAATAATTATAATATTAAAAATAAAATATTCTAACATATATTCATTAATTAAATTATTGTTTACATCCATGTAAATAGGAAATGAAAAATTAATCACATCACTTAGTGGAGGTGGTTGTCCATATTTATATATGAGCGGCACTATAATATTATAAAAGTTGAGAATGTAAGAAGGTAGATATGGTATTATAATTATAGAAGTACAATTATTTCATAAATTGGTTATATATAAATTAAATAAATCATTATATTCAATCATCAATGTTGGTGATGTGAAAATAATTGTACTGCAATGTGGAGTTAGTAGTCAACATATATGCACAAGTGATACATTCTTCTCCAATTTGATGGAAAGGATGTGGAATTTTTTTTTACTATAATAATAATTGTAATGTATTATATTTAATACATTGAATACATCATATTATTATGAATTAAATAGATTTATTGAATTTATAAAAATAGATAAACACTTAAAGAGACAGATGATTAAATTACATCTTCCTTGAGAGGCCACCAATAGCCGACACCTTATTCCTTCTTATAATTGTCTTTTTTCTAGAATAGGAGATCAATAATTAAGGAAACAAATCTATCAATTTTTTTATACATGTATTTTCTAATATATAGTTCCCAATTTTTGTGAATAATGGAATAGAATAGGTAACTATTTCATTTGTGATGAGAATGATACAAATGAAATTACATGAAATATTTAAATAATTTAAAGTAACTATCTTATATAAGTGTATTGAAATTTAGAGACACCGAATTTAGGATAATATAATGTCAAAATATATTCAACATATAATAATTAGAAAATATTATGTTTCATTTCTATCCTTACCTCTTAGTTTTATGCCTTCCCCCATGATAAACCATTCTAACCCTAACTTTAGTAACCCAAATTAACTATTTTTACTATTAATTATTTCAAAACATAAGTTGAACATATTATATTAAATTATTTTTTTCTTCCACACATGTAATCCATTTTACATGAATGAATTTTTTATGTGGAAAATTTAATTTTAAAATAAGTGTGCAAAACACAATGAAAATGATTTTGTAGAAAAATGCATTTTTAAGAAGAAAAATGACTTTTCCTTCAATACATTCCATATTAAAACAATTATATGGGTCTTAAAATATATAATTGAATATATATTCTCAAAATTTCATTAATATCATTAAAAAATTTTATTTAATTAAATGAAACATAAAAACATGCCACAAGAATATTTTTTTTAAAATTAACAAATTTTATCTTCAGATACTTTTATATTCATTTATAAACAATTGGTAACAATTTCTTTCCTTTTATTAAAGTCTAAAAAATAATTTTTCATAATTGAGGTTGTCATATTCATTACATTAAATTAATAATCATGGATGTAAATGTAACTTAATAATAAATCAATAGTATATCACAGTTTGTTAAAAGGCAGTGTTGCATGTAGATTGATAGATATACGAAATTAAATTTATTTAAAGAGAAATATATAAAAAATAATCATGGTGTTATATTCTACCCCACTAATAATAATTTCACACTCAAATAACCATAAATATAATGCATATAATTGTGGATACAACTGTATCACCACAACATTGAGTTAGATCATAACTTCCTTAAATTTATGTCTTGTCCACAAAACATTTACTAATGGAATGACATTATATCATAGACCTTTATATCATCAATTTATTTTATACACCATTTATTATTATGTATAGTTATCATGATCCAATAGTACTACATATTATTTTAGTAAATTTGACTGATCAGTTATGTACCTCCTCGTGACAGATACTAAGAATTTATCATGACCTCCAGAGAGATTTATTTGAAGTGCTTAGTGATAAGAAACTATCTTGATATGATCAATAATTTAGAAGGGAATGATACATATAGGGATTATATTTTCATTAAATAAAAATATCAACAAAATATTTTATGTAGATATTCATAAGAATCCCATCTCAACCACTCTATACTATAGATTTTACCAATGACCATCAAAAAATTATTTTTATTAATTGTAGACATGTAACACCTTGAAAATTATAAATGATAAATTTTATCTGATAGAATATAACCTCTCGATACATTATGGTATTAATAAAATTAAACAAAATTAATGTATTATAAATATTTGAAGGCAAACAATACTGAGTTATAATGTGTTTCAGGAAATGATGAGTTTCTTTTATAGTTCATCTTACATGTAAGACTGAGTTTTACTAAACAACAATATATTATTAAAACATTATCATTTTATATAAAAATATTTAACCTAGATTATACATTACAGGTTATGAAAATTATTAACTATCGTTTGTAAATATATAGTTTATAAAAAATATAAATTGAATACCAGGGTTTCCAGTCAATTAGAAATGAATATTAGAACCTATTTAATATTAAGGATTCTTTTTATACACACACATGTGTTTTATCAGGATAAATTTAAATAATTACAATCAATGTGTGATATTAATGTAATATATATATATATATATATATATATATATCAAATAATTTTCACATTATCCCAATAGATTTTAAAGGAATAAGATAAGGATAAACATAATTTTACACATAAGCACCATATTTTTATATAGGCAATTTTTCCTCATTTTAACGGAGTTCCTATTTAAAATATATCTTTTATTTCTTGTATAAATCTAAAAAAATAAACATTTTTTTGAAATAGAAACATTAAAATTAGGTTCGGTTTTTTTTATTTTTCTAAGTGGTTATATTTTTTTATGAATAGTTAACAATCTTAATATTAATAAATAAATTTTTTTATAATTTATTTATATGGATAAATAAAATTTTAAATTAATTGTTAATTAAATCTAGATAAATTTTACTACAATTAACCCAATTTAGGAAACTTTAATCATAATCAAATTCATATTTTATACAAAACAATTCATACATTTGACCATTTTTACTTTAAAAACCCATTTCATCATCCAAATTGTCGGATTAATTTCAGATTAATTATTCTTACAAATGTTTTTATAATTAATTAAAATTTATTATCTAATTTTTAAAATAATAATTTCTAATTTCTAATATGTTAAACATATTTTTTTACAAAATATATTAGTAAACAGAATTTAAATTAATTACACCGATTCATAGAAAAACAAGCTTAATAAAGGACTAAACCTATAACTTGAGGGCCAAAATTACCTATCCAGCTATCTAGAGTCCTATTTATGGACATATATATACCTTATACTCACATTTATGAAATTTTATTCATTATTAGAATGTATTTTCATAAAATAAAAGTTTGGTTGAATTACGTTTAGAAATATATACAGGAATGCCACTCCGCAATAAAAAGGCACTCACCAGTATCTCTTATTGAAACATCTGTAGAATTTTTTCTAAAAAAAAATCCAGAAAATCATTTCAAATTTCAAAATATATTCCTTTGTGCCTCAATTTACGAGTACAGAAAACCATGTAAGACTTTTTGTATAAACAAAAAGGAGTTACTTGAATAAGGGGTAACATTCTTCAATGATCACTATTGTTTCATTTAATTATACACCCCTTGAATTATTTTTATATAATTATTTTATAATAACCAAATTATATTAAATATACTAGTGTTTTTTTACTATAATTATACAAACACTTTCACACAAAACCATTAAAGGGATATGCAATATTCCTTCGTTTGTACAGCAGATGGTCGCCTCACAAACTCATATTGTTTTTTATTAAATTACCACCTTTCAATGTTTGAATAATGATGTATTTATAGTTTATTTATTATATTTATGATATTTATAATTTATTTATGATATTTTATTTTTTTTATAGTATAGAAAATTTTGTTTTCCATTTTGTGGGAATGTGATAACATTATTTGTGGATGTGTGGACTACTGCTTCTTCAAAGCGATGTGATTCGTTCAGGCTATAGATGGAATGTATTATGGATTATTTTAATAAAAATAAGTGACATATATGATTTAAATATGAATATTTAATTAAAATATACATTTATATCATTTAATTTTTATTTTTTAAAATATGATAACAAAACAGATGTAGTATTATTATGTATGTAAGTTCAACCGTCTCCATGAACGAGGAATTTCATTTCATACCTCCAAATATTATGGATAAATATAAAAAATATATAATGAATATATATTGTAATTAAATCACGTGTTAAGTTTTATTGATTATTATATTACGATCGACATCAGAATAAAAAAATAACAAGTAAAAACATACTCGAAAAACTAGGAAATAAAGACCCGAAATAATAAAAGAAATGATTTTTTTAAAATGGGTGATAACATATTATAATAAGATAATATATGATATAATAAATATGATTATGAATCAATTAGATGTTATTGAAATTTAAAAAACCATTATATTGAACGATAATATATGTTCACCCAAAAAGAAACACAAGGTAAATAATTCTTATCTCACTTTTCTATCTGTGAGTCATACACCATTTTTAACACTTCTTTTTTTGTGTTGTATGTACTACACCTATTGTATTTAATATAATTAATAAATTTATCATAGTTGTATTTAATGTTTCATTTGATGTTATCTCATTCATGGGGTTTATAAATTCAAAAGTTAATAAGTGATAAGGAATTTCATCTCAATTTACATTGCATGGAAACTTATTTGATTGTATGCACCAATTTCCTTTAATGTGGAGTATGTACATCCCATTTTCCATTTAATATCATGATAATATCATAATTAATTTTATTTTGAATTTCACTTTGAATTATCTCCCCCAATATCATCACCTTAAAAATTACTAGGTGGTAAAAGTTATCTCTACAACCTCACTTTCTTTTATGATAATTAATATTCACATGAAATAATAAATTTATTGTAATAATTTGTCATTTAAAATATCATTGAATATTAATATTATTATATTATGGATATTATTATTTCTATTACCATATACCATTTTTACATAAGGTGTTTACATTTATAGATATTTGATTAAATGTGAAAAAATAGATCAATTTTTATCTTCTACTGAATATAGATATTTGATTATAATTCACATTATTTATTAACTAAATCGATTATATAAATAATTAAATGGAATGTATTATCAGTGGTATTAGAATTTATATATCCCTTTTATTCAAGTAAATGTTCTAATGACACATATTAGTTGAAAACATTAAAGAGGTTTCTACCTTATGTTTTGAAATGTCTTCTGAATTGTCTTGATGATATATGTTTTCATGTTCCGCACACATGAAAAAAAATAATTAGGAATCAAATTTATTTTCATTCATTAATTATATACCATTATATTTTCGAAATGAAAAATTATTAAAATTCATTTCATCTTATGTTTATTGATATAATGAAAGTTGTTATCAATTTCTAATATTTCTGTATTGATTTTTCCCTATCAAATTATTAAAATGGAATGTGTTTTTAGTTATTTACCTTGCCATATTTTTTATAATAGTCCTTCTTAATTTATTAATTTATTGGCATTTTTCTTTACATATTTACCTTTCCATTATTATTGTTATCATTGATTAATTATTGATTTCAATATATATATCCTTACTGAGCATTTGGTCCCATCTTTATTATGATTCATTTCCCTAGAATTTCCTAAAGTGTGTGAATAATAATATAAAAGTATACACTATATGTAACAAAATTATTATTAGGAAATATTATATTGTAATTTCTGTATTATTTTTTAATATAAGACCCATCAATGTATCTAGTTTACCAAGAAAAATACACACTTTAATCCTTTGGGACATGTTTTACTGGTATCTTATGCTAATGAAATGGTAATAGGAAACGACTCAAGGTTTTCTTATGTCAGGTCACTATATTTGTCCATAGATATAGTTTAGTATAACCCTTTGGAACTATATTAAGGAAAAATAGACTATAGAAAATAACCCTAACATTGAATTTGAAGATAAATATAGAATAACATCCTTGAATTTTCCGTAATGTATAGACTATAAGGGTTTTCTAATTAATTCACCCTTGTGTGGATACTAAATTTTAATGTAGTTCTAGATCAGATGTACATAGGTGTAACAACTAAGATAAGGGCATGTTGGGATTGAATTGAGTGTAACATGGTACATGATAATGGGCATTACTACACATCTAGATTGATACTCCTAGGGGATATTTTTTTGATAATTTACATTTTATTTCAAGCCCATTATAAATAATTTCAATATATAATGAAAATTAATTACCTTCGTTAAACTTAATGTGTCGTATATTGAAAATAATGTTTCATGATTTAGATATCTTATTAATGAGTATATCTTTTTCTAACTATAAATATTGTTACTCACAATATTATTTCTTGTTTTGGTCAATAGATTGAACTTGAAGAAGTCATGTTAACATCGAACATAAAGGAAAAGGTGGTGATAACGAGAAAGAAAATGAGGTGTTCATAGGAGTGAATGTTATCATGTTTGTACCTAATAAATTATCTTGTAATATGATTGACAACTAATACTTAATAGAACTCCCAAAGTCACCATATTAGAGAAGGATGGAGGTTTCCTAGCACATGAATGGTGGATATCAATGAGAAAATAAGTATTTAATTATATCATGCATGAAATGTGGATGAATACACTTAGGAAGGTGTATTAACTGAAGATGTAAAATCTTTAATTGTTGAAATTAAGCACAAAAAAAAATAATTCTCAAGGAAAAATGAAGAGTACAAATAAAGGAAATTAAAAAATTTTATGGATACATGTATAGTTTGTTTTCATAAATGTGGGGAACCTAAGAATTACCTGATTCAATTGCCTCTTCTAAAGGATAAAACTTAAAAAAATGGAGGGCATATGTTTAAATAAATTGATAAAGTATTTATGTATTTGGGTTGTATTGGAAAACATAGTCAAATTCCTATTTTATAATTTAATTTCAAGGATGTCCATCATATTTATTTCAAAAAATTTATTAATAGTATTTTAGAAATAAGTGACTTGTGTTTATGGTGACAAAAAAACATTTCCATAAATTTCATGGGACATGAACCCATGAAAAAAGTACGATAATGTTTTAATGTCAATCACTGACATATGTAATTTCTGGGTTAAAATGTCATTACGTCAAGCTAACCAATTTGATTAATAAATGTTAATTATAAATTATTAGTATTAGTTTTATTTAGAGATTAAGAGATTAAACATATTTGGTTTTTAAAATATTTCAACATATATAAAAATAATTTTCATCCATTTATGTATCTTATGATTCATTGAATGAGAATTTTAATGCCATAGGAATAAAATATGTCATTCATATGTAATAATTTCATAGAATAAAGTGAAAAAATTTTAATCTAATAGAAGAAAAAAAATGATAAAATTATTCTTATAAAAATATATAAATTAAGTACGTTTTCTTTCTTTTATAGGCAATAAAGGGTTTACTAAACATTATAAAAATTATCAACAAACAATCATTCTTATTCATTAATTTTTTAACTGGTGGTCTATTAAATCATCAAAAATTTATAGTTTTGTATCCATAAACATTACATATATCATTCAATTTTTTTGATAGATGACTGCAATCACTCTTTATAATTATTTATTCCTTTCCCCTAAGTTGATATTTTCAATTTCCACTAATGTTATCTTTTATAGTAACCTAGTAATATTTTATTACATGTGACCATTGTACTTGTAATTCGCTCTTATTAAGAGTATATTTTGTTAAATATTCTCAAGATGTTGGACTTCAATAAAGTAATTTTCAAATATCGAACTCTATTTTATTGTGATTGAGTTTAAATGGAGAGGACACAATTTACTTACTGTGGGGAGAATGTAACACCATGAAAATAATAAGAGTAAATTTTATCTTATAGAATATAAAATATTGATACATTATAGTATATTAAATATTTCAAATAAATTTAACATATTCTATATCATTAAATTAAAAAAATACTTATTTTTTTGTGTCACACACAATTAGGAGTTTCTTCGATAGCTTATCTTATATGGGAGATTGAGTTTATCCAAACAAAAATATATTATTAAAGAATTGTTTTTCAATATAATAATATATAACCTATATAATAAATTAGTTGTATGAATGGTAATTACTAAAATATTTAATAATATGTTTTAAAAATCATTTAATCAATTCATAGGATAACAATCAATTAGAAATAAACATATTAACCAATTGAATATAAAGGAATGTTTTTATGCTCAAAAGGTATTTTATCTTAAAAAAATAAATAATAAACTTTTATTTAGTTGTATTAAAGTAATATATATATTATAAATTCAATAAAATATTTTTGAAATTTATCATATATATTTTATAGTCGTAATATAAGAACAGTCCGAATTTTGCCCATAAAATCCAATATTTTTATAAATACGATTTAACACCTTTTAATTATGAACCTATTATATATATATAAATTAAATCTTTGATAAGTTTATTATGAAAAAATAAGATTTATTTTTAATGGAAGACATTAAAATAATGTTAGGGAAATTTTTGGTATTTTTCTGAGAGGTTTCATTTTTCAATTAACAGTGAAAAATACAGAATTTTAATTGAAAAATAATTTTTCCTCAAATATATTTATATACATAAATAATATTTTAAATTTATTTTAAAATAATAATATAAAAATTATAAATATAATAATCTCGTTTAGGTCATTGGATCACATTTTGGATTAAAATTGTATATGAAAACATCTCAATCTTTTAAGCATTCTACTTTAAAAATCATGCTTCATCATCTCAATTACAGGATTAATTATAAATAAATTTCATCCAATTATATGATATTAATTTAGAAACAGTTAACCCATATATTTAATCATAAATATTTATAATTGATAATATTTTCAAATTAGTCTTTTTTCAAAAATATTAGTGGATTTAATAAAAAATAATTATAGTTCTTAAGAGAAACATTATCCTAATAAGGGACTAATATTTAATATTAAGAGAAAAACAACCTTTCATGTTTTTTAAAATTAATTTTATGGAACTACTTTTTCATATAATACCTTTTATCTAATTTTTTTCACTATTCTATCCAATTAACATGTAAAAAGTGTGGTTGGAATTCCCTTTTCAAAACCATACAACAAAACCAATATTCTTCCACTATAAAATGGCACTAACCGCTCCCACTTATTTACACATTTCAATAAAATTATCACATAAACAATCTTCACTAGTAATCCCCAAAATAATCTCCCATAATAATTTGAGACTCACTTTTTGAATAAGGAAATCCATCAAAGAATTTTGGTATAAACTAAAATGAGTTACCAAAATAAGAGGTAACAGTATTCAACAGTCACTTTGGTTTCATTTACTTCTCTACCACATAATTTTAATTTATATCATGATTGTATAATTTCCTTATTATATGAAATATAATAATATTATTTATAATAAAATATCATCCTACACTTTCTGACACATCCATAAAATGAGAATGCAATCATCGCCCGCAGGTACGATGAACTATCGACTCACGAACTGATATCATTCATTCATCCTTTAACACCTTTCAAGGTAATTATAATGATTTGTTTATAGTTTTTATATGATATATATTGTTTTTTTTATTTTTAAATTTATATATATAACATAAATATATGCTTTCCAATTTCTGGGAATATGATAACATCATTTGTAGAAGTGTGGACTACCACCTCATCAAAATGATAAGATTCATTCATGCTCTACATGGAATGTATTAAGAAGGATTTTTATAAATATATTTTAAATTTATAAAAAATTTTGATACTATAATTTTAATATACAAATCTAATTTACTTTTTTTTATTATGAGATATAAATGGAAGTATCGTTCTTATGTATGTACGACCTACCCTCTCTAAGAATAGGGCATTTAATTTCATATCTCCAAATATTATGTATTATTTTTTTTTTAAAAAAAGTGAATAAATATGAAAATTAAATCATGGTATACATTATGGAGATTAAAATATCATGATCTAGATATTATGACCAAAAAGAACATGTCAAAACAGAGTAGACAAACAAGGAAATTAATGCCCGAAATAATAAAAATAATGATTTATTGTTAAAAAATTAGTAAAAGGATATTATAATAAGATTATATATGATATTATATATATTACTATGGTTATTATATATGTTATTTATATTATTTAAATTATTAAACAAGAGGTTATATGATTTTCTCCCAAAAGGAAATGTGAGGTAAGAGATTCTAATCTCAATTTTCTTTCTTTGAGGAATACGATATTTTAACCACTTATTTATTTTGTTTAGTGTACATAATGACACTATTGTATTAAATATCATGAATTCATTTATTTTCATTGTATTTAATGTCTCATTTGATGTTATTTATTTTAGGGGACTAATAAATTCCATATTTACCATGTGGTAATAGATTTCATCACAATTTACACTCTACTAGGAAATTTTTGATGTTACAAACCAGTTCACATTAATGTGGTAAATATACACACCCTTTATTATTTTATATCATGATTCCCTAAGACATAATTGAAAATATAACAATTTCTACTAAATCATGATTCCTGAAATTACTGTATATGCTCACCCTCTATATTTTCAATTAGAAAATTATTGTTGTCAACACAAAATGATGATTCAAGATATTTTTTTTAACAATAACAGATATGGAAGATGAAAAAGCTATCACAATATCATTCTACATAAGATTTCACTCTAGTTTCTCATTTGATGCATCCCTATAAATTAAAATCCCATGTTTAAAATAGGATGTGTTATTATAGGGGTTATGAACAACCCTCTTTATGGGTCCTGAAATTTTACTTATATTAATCTATCAAAAAGAACATGGCTCCCTTTTGAT
This sequence comes from Viscum album, assembly GCA_963277665.1. Lineage (NCBI taxonomy): Eukaryota > Viridiplantae > Streptophyta > Magnoliopsida > Santalales > Viscaceae > Viscum > Viscum album. Next base: position 1,758,117,590 of record OY728137.1, read on the forward strand.
TCAACACGATTATTGGATTATATAGCTATAATAAATACATTCCAAAGGGTGAGTAGTATCCAAAAACCCCTAAAAACCATATATTTCAATCATTTTGGATATTTTTGAGCCATTTCTCATCAACTTCTATATTTTTAGGATCTATTTATTTAACCATTCATAAGATTATGTTAGTCAAGAATAAAACATTTGGTTTCCAAAATTCAAACATTCAAAATTTTGATTACTTCTTATCCTTACTCAAGGTCATAAATAAAAACGAAAAATGATCTCATTCTATTACTTGAAAATGTAAAATATTCAAATAACATCGATAAATAATATAATAAGTTAATAGAGTTAATCGCTAAAAATTTTATTGTAAAAATACATGAAGATAGAAGGGGGATAGATAAGCCCAAATTGAATCAAATTAAAATAATAATAACCATACCTCATACGAAATATTTTCATTGGTATATCAACATTATCTACCATCAATTGATGACATCTGGTAATAATTTCAATATTATTAAAGTATTTGTCTCTGTATAGTTAAAAAAATGCAATAAATTATAATAAAATGATACTTATTCCTGATAATGATCTTTTAAATTAATCAATAATCAATGAAATGATGAATTAGAATATATTTCTTGTAATAAATGTTAGGTGCATCCCATGGTGATTTAGGAAGACATATGAATCCATTACCAATATGCTCTATGTGTTTATTCTTTAATTCCCATTACTCAGTTGGTTATATTCTATATGGAAGTTGTGATATGGGTGTATCACAATATATGAGCTATTTTGAAAATAGAATTTCAAAATTTTGGTAAATACTAGCAAATTATTTCGGAAATAAATCAACAAAAATTAGGAAAATATACATATATTTGATTTTTAGTTTATACCCATCCATCTGAGATAAATATCTCTCATGAATAGGTACTCAGAACCATGCATGAGAAGTAACTTTTTTGAAGGTTTTTATTGATCCGTGTAACGAAATATAGTCATAAATTGATTCAATATTAAAAATAATAATTCACATCCCTATAAATTGACATGTACTCAATATAGAGGGAGATAATCCAATCCTAAAACCACACCAAATTCAACTACAGATAAAAAAACAATATATATAGGAATCACAATCCCATAAAATTCAATCATATATGTGATATAAACATGATATTTGATAATTATACCACTTAATTTTTTTAAAAAAAAATAAAATTTTATTCATTTAGGTGATATAATTATTACCATATAAATTTATTTAGATATAAAATAGTGGGAATATAAATAATCAAATATTAAATATATACTTCTAGAGTAGAAAGTAATCATACCCTTAAACACTTCATTATTATTACCCACATCAGTAGTGTCATCTTATGATCTTCCCCTTGTCCTATTTTATTGAAAGGGTTCAAATGTCAATTGAAATTATGAACCCTTGGATTCTTTCACTGATTGAAATTTTTTCCACACTCCTTTCAATTATATCACTTGAGTGTGGTTTTAAGTTTCATTTGAGATTTTTTATGGTTACATTCTTTGATTGGAAACTTTATATAATATTGATATTCTTTTTCTTAATAGTTGTCTTTTACAAAATTAATCATTTACCATAAAATATAATGAAATTTCATTTATGATTCTTTCAAAACATATAGTATGTAGGTAGTTAAATTTTCTTTTCTCTATGGGTGTTATTATTAAAAATTTCATGATATTACATCTTTCTCTTCATATCCCCTAAACCGTAAGAATGATGAGGGTCTCCCATTTCCATTTATAACATTATATCCCATGCAATTATTTCATATTAGGTATAAATTTCTCTAATAGGAAATCCATTTTGAAGGATTCATCACTTCAATCTCATGAATCAATGACTTTTTATTTTAGGGTTTGTGATAAAACACAAATTGTACAACGAATGTATTGTGAAATTTTCTTCATAGTTACTAATTGATTTAATATCCTTATACTTAATTTATATATACTACATGTCAATTTTTAGTTAATGAAATCATTGAAAATATATATTAAAAAATAATCTCTTAAAATCATTTCATTTCATTGATTCAATTTCCTCCTATTTCCTCTTATTCTTAATAAGATCCCACCATTGATATAAATCTCTCTCTAAATGATAATATTCACTGAAAAAAAAATTATTTCTTGAACATCGGTGAATGGGAAATATATTTCTAGTGGTATAAATCCATTTCTCAAATTAATGGATCATTGGACCTATGAAAATATTGTATATATTTTCTCATGAAAGAATCAATAATATATTGTTCCCTCCTTTTCTTATTTTTATTCTAAACATGATTCATTTCTTGAGAAAGTTTTGTAATCAAAAGAATGATATTTTTCATTCTAGTTCCATTATTATTTTGTTGTTAAAGAGTAAAATAATTTTTTTCCATCATATTAGGAAATTACATGATTTCTCCTTGGGACATCCATTGACTAAAATGAAAAATATATTTTTGAGTAACAATAATTATAGTTGGCAATCATATAGTCATACAAAATAATTCATAGGACATATTAATCGTAACATCATATTTTCAACATATTATTCCTTATGTTTAACCAAGTTTATTCATAATAATCATCTATTCAAATAATTAATAAGGGTTCATAAAGAAAATATTAATTATCCCAAGAAAACCCCCCAGCTATGTCTATCCAGTTGGGTAGTCTTAGGCCCATACATCATGCTTAAATAATTATTGAGTTAATACCCAATTATCTCTTTTAAATTTTGTTACCAATAGTCATATCTATACCAGAGCCTCATATACATGATAATATCTATACAGGGGTTCATTTTCCTTGAAAACCACACAATCTCAAAATTTTTAATGCATTGAGATGTCATCCTATACATTTAATTATCTCTAGGATTTTAAAAACAATTCTCTTAAACTAATCTTAAAAAAAGAATAAACCTTAAAATGATACTAACTAAGGTGACCCTATAAGATCATACATAAACATGACATCATTTATTATTAATATTAAATACATTTAATAATAATACATGATCAAGGATGGTAGAGTTTTATTTTTTAGAAAAAAAAATATACATAATAAATTTATTTAATAAAAGGTCTACAAAATATCCCACAAGGATATTCTATCAAAATATCCTTCTTAGACATTTCTTAATTCATGCCTTTTTTATAACATTGGTATGAAGCAAACATAGGAAAAGTTTAATTAAAATGGTAAAAAATAAGAAACATAGGATATAACAATAAATTATTATAAATTATCATCAGCATAAGGTTGTGGAAATATTAGCCTAACGTAATAAAGTCACAAAAAATAAGTCTAAGTGCCTTAATCATGAATCACAGAATATGGCCATGTTAATTAAAATTCATAAGTAATTAGATTCATTAATTATAAATAACAAATCATTATCCATGAGAACTTCTTATAAGAAAAACACCCTAGTTTTTGGAAAAAAGTTATAGATTTTGATATCTTCTTTCAGGAACAACTTCCAACTATATCGTATTTGATTGGGTTTTCTTCGCATTCCATAATTTTCATAGTCAGGTTTCACTCTCATGAATTCATTGTGGATATATTCTCTTACCAAAAATTTTTCAGTCCACATTCCAATCTCTATTCTATAATTATATATATCATTATTTACTAGTTTAATTGGAGGTGTACAAACTTTAAAGCCCACCAGTGACATACATAAATCCATACATATTTTTTTCATAAAATAATCATCATATAATCATAAAATAACATAGTAGAAATAACCAAGTTTTGTAAAAATCTCATCATCAAATAATCATAAGTCATCTAGAGAAATGATGTGGAAGGTATAATAAATTAATTCATCATCTCAACATATCCTAATTTACCTACATCAAAATACGGGTTTAATCTAATAATTACTTTAAGAATTCATTTTATAAATTCTTTGAAAACAAAAAAAATTATCCTTTTTTGTATGCTTTTAAATAAAAAGTCCTTGAATATTATGATTTTTTTGAAAATTCCCATGGAATCATGTAAGGGAATCATAAATGTAATTAATGATAATTGTGGGAGGAAAATATATTCATTCTATATAATTTGAACGAGAACATTATTTTAACATTAAAAAAACCAAAAGAACTTGTTTATAATATGTTTCATTAAAAATATTCATTTTGAAACATTTTAAATAAAGAAAAAGGTAGTGAAAATGAAAATTTTAAAATATTTCTGGTATAGTTAAAAACCAATGAAACATATTTTTTATGATCATAGACATGGAAGGAATGGTTCATCAACTACAAAGGAAATAAGTTTATATTTTCATTAAAAACATTTTCAATGTCATTTTAGGTATTATAGAGAGGAAAAGGTATTGTTGCATTAACAGTTCTAGAATAACTATTGGATACGAAAACATATGGGTTCTAGAGGCTATGGTTTCTGTAATTTACATAAATTGAAATTTATCATATACAATCCTTGAAAGAAATTATATCGCAACATAAAAACTTACGTTGTAACGACCCAAAGTTTCATTAATGAAAATCTCTCTTGATCTAATTAAATGTCTCTTTATGTTTATATAAAATGTCAACTTCAATGGTTTTATGTTATGAATTTTGATCGCTGCTAATATAGTCGTTGAACAGTGATCACATGATTAGTATAAATATAGGACTTTAACAAATCCAAATTTACTCAGACAAAGTAAGCGATGGCCTCATCCAGTAGAATTTCCCCATACGAATCCCATTTGTCAGAGCACAAAAAAGTGGTGGTGTCTATGGGATTTTCCCTTGACCAAGCCCAAGCTGAGCTTCATCATGTCAATCTCAAACATGACCGTCTATGGGAAATGAGGAAGTTGATTGAAATTACCACTCGAGCGATGTTATCCAAGCCACCCCAAGAGTCTGTCACCATCATGCTCCTTACCCATAGGTCTAATGTGGCTGTTTTATGGGGTTATGTAACAAATAAGTAGTACTATGTTCATGTACATTATTTTTGAATATAATAATGAATATTATTTCTAGTAATTTTTTATACTTTGTAAATAGTTTTTAAAGTACAAATGGTGTTTTTAGTTTTTATTTAATTAAGAAATATATTTTATTAAATTAAGAGATTTTTGAATTAAATATTATTTTAATAAAATAATAATAATATTATTAAATTAATATATATTAAATATATATGATCTTATAATTTTATGAATGCAATTAACATTTTTATTGAGGTTTGAAAGCCATTTTTATCAAAACCAGTAAATATTCTATAAATGTCGGCTTTTATTTTAAAAGTAAAAATTAACATATTTAGAAAATTATTTTGAGAAAATAAATTTTATTTCTGGAATCAGGACGTCAAAATTATCCAATGGTGAATTTTCATAATTTTCTGAGACAGTCAAATTTTTGAGTAAAAATTAAATACCGTTCAAATATATAATATGTTTTATGACATCATAATGACCCAACAGTAATGTAATTAAATACTATAATCTTTATGTTCTGAAAATATATGTTTTACCATTAAAATAATGTTATTTTGGTTTTGTTTGGCTTACTTTTCAAAGCATTAATGGACCCCACAAGATTTATTCAACACATTGCCTTTTTAAATTAATTTACATGGGAGTGTGACTCACCTCCACATAAGAAACCTTATTATTTTAAGAAGTTCGGAATTTGGCCTTACAAAATATTTTTTCTCTATTCCCTTTTCCAAAAACCAATGGCAAAAACCATGGGATGTTTTGTGGTTTGGATTAATTTAATATAAGGGGTCCCAAACCTAAATAATAAAGATTTTTCTCACCTTTCCTATATAAACCCACCCAAGATCCCACTTCCTCCTCACCCAAATCCCTTGGAGTTAGTCCAACCTCTACCCTAATCTCTCCAGAATCCTCCTAAGGTGCCCCAAGATCCCAAGAAGCCTCTCACAAGCCACTCTCTAGCCTTTGGAAGCACACTTCCAATTAAGGGTTTTTTCATCCTTTCTCATTTTTGTGCAATTTTCTTTAAGTTGTTTTTCCCTTTTAATTTCAATTATAAATGTTGGGGTATGGTTTCATACCACCCTCATACTTCCATATTTATGTTTTAATGATGGGAGACCCATTCTCTCTCATTAAATTCCTCCCATGTACACCCGTTACTATGCCGAAATTCCGAAAGGAACTTCTCCTTCATCTTTTACATTAAAGAAATATTTTTGTATCATGAATCTAAATTCCATTACAATTGTTGGGAAATGTATCTATATGACCAAATTACTATCCATTACATGTAAATATGATGAGAAAACCCTTTCTCTCTCATCAACCATTTTTATGAATTCTTATGTCACGCCGTTACGCTGCCGAAATCGCACCGATTTTCTAAGACATTGTCATTGTGTAGTGAATACCATGCCCATTTATCCATAAAGGGTATTCATCTTTATACACATTTACTTAATGATTGTATAGTTTCATGTATGAATTTCACATTATTTTATCTTGGAATAAATGGTTATGTTTTATGAATCCATGTATTATGATCCATGTGGCACACTTATGCATGAAATGAAATGTTTAAGAAGGGTGCACCCTTATAGTGGTCCAATTCATTGGGTAAAGTATAGTATCATGATACATCATGTGAAATGAGTGTTGAATCATGCTAATTCAAGTGCAAAGAGGGCTTACTTATGCTTTATGTGCAATTAGGATTTACTCATGCTCCATGTGCAATGAGCATGGTCTCATGCTAATTCCATGTTAAGTGTTGTTGCCACATTTCCCTGTTATGATTATCATACATCATAATGCCTTTATGTTCAGGTTTCTCTTATGCTCTATTGATATTCTTATTGTCTAAAATGTATTTTACTCCTCATGTTATTACATGTGTACTCCCTTACTGGGCTTTATAGATCGCCCGTTTCTTATGCATGTCCTTAGGTTATCCCTTGCAATGCTAAGTAAGAGGGAATGTAGTGGTCATGTAAAGGAAGTTTTCAATAAAGATATTGTATTTCATATTTTATGTTTTTATGTAATGATCCTAGGCCCCAAAGACACTAAACCTCTCTATATTCTTGTTGTATGAAGTGTAGTTTTATGTAATAAATAATTTTTAAGTTGTAATAAAAGCCGGATTGTCATAGTTGGTATCAGAGGACAGGTTTAGTTATTTTTGGGATTAGGGATCCCTAGTAAAGACTTAGATACAAGACTATGTATAATAAATACATCCATAAGTTTTGGTAAGTACTGAGTAAGTTGTTTATCAATCAAATACATCCATGTCTAGATACGAGCAGGTAGAGGCGGCTCTGGCACAGATGTATCCTAGGGGTAAAACCCGAAAACACCACTTTGAGCTAGACTTGAACGGGAATTGGTGCATGAAAACGGGCCTTGATAGACTATTCGTTATGACACTCCCGAGGGATATGTTTTGATAAATTCACAATCTTTGTATGGACCCGTATTAAAGAAAAATAATGCCCCTAAGAATATATGTTAGAAAGTAGATCATGAAAAGCCTAGATTGAAGCTTATAGACTCATGAGTAAGGAAATAAAAGTTTATTTATAAGTCATCAAATTTTTTCTTTGGATGACCCTTTATGTGTTACCCCTAACATTCATTTTATTCAAGCCAATGGCCGGTAATAGGAGGACTCGTGGTAACAACCGTTGTGAAGATCAGTGTGATGACTGTGCTAATGAGATTCCAAATCCAATGGGAGAGGGAATTGCAAACTTTGTCACGCTTCTCTATCAGCTAACTCAAGTTTTGAATAGAAACACAGGTCAAGAGGAACGTTCAACCCCCCTAAGAAAGAACAAGTCTCTATTGAATGATTAATGAGACAAAGGCCTCCTACTTTTAGTGGATCATCTGATCCCACGATCGCTGAACAATGGATCAACTCCATTGAAAAGATCTTCTACAAAATTCAATGTTTTGAATAAGAGAATGTTCTCCTGGTTGGTTATTGTATGAAGGGTGAAGCTGATCAATGGTGTATGTTGATCAAAAATACGAAGCCTGAGGAGGAGATCAATGTGTTGGAATGAAAGGATTTCCGGAAGATGTTTTTTGATAAATATTTTCCGCAGACCCTTTGGCTTAAGGTGAAAAGGGACTTCCTTTCTCTCAAGAAAAATTATTAAGAATTTGTTGGAGAGTACAAGGAAAACATCACAAGACTTGCACGTTACGCTTCCGGATTTGTCGTTACCCCCGAATGCAAGGTTGACTGCTTGTTTGGTGGGCTGAAGCCTAGCTTGCGGAAATCATTAGCGATCCGTGACATCGACATCTATGAGGAAATTTTCCGATGTGTCCTCAAGGTCTAAATGGAGATCAGGGAATCACAAGGGTATCATGGGGACAAGATTCATAAGGTGGACTTCAATGCTGGTGGTATGATGGATAAATCCAACCGTGCTATGAAGATCCAGCACCCCACTTTGCAAAAGTGCGGGAAGAAGCACCCAGGAAATTGCCTTAAGGGGACAAGAAAATGCTTCAGGTGTGGAAGAGAAGGGAACCTAGCTGTAAACTATCGGCAAGAAAGACCCACGACTACGACAGAGGATAGGAACGCTCCGTTCGAACCTCAATGTGTTGTTCAGTGCTACAAATGCAACGAACCGTGTCACTTTACAAATTAGTGCCATAATCCAATGGTTTTCGGAGACAACCAATAACCTCCACAACAGCAAGGAAGATCTATTGCCATCACTTCTTCCAAATTGAACCCCAACAACAAAGTGGTGATAGGTACGCTAGTTATTCATTCAAGAATAGCGAATGTACTTTTTGATTCAGGTTCTAGGCATTCTTTTATATCTCAAAAGTTTAGTAGAACAATCCCAACACCACCACAAATCATGGATGTAAAGATGTCGGTGAGTAAGACAAATGGGGAAATCATTGCATCCGATGAATATAAGTCCTCCCATGTAATAATTTGTGGATTGAATTTCCAGGAGAACCTCTTCATACTCCCTCTGGTGGAATTTTATGCAATTCTTGGCATGGATTGGATTTTTTTATATAGAGCCAACATAAATTTTCGGGAGAGGGAAATCACACTCCATATAGAGAATCGACCCCTGATTATTTACAAGTATAAGGAGGAAGTTGAATATCTTTTAGCTGCAACATCTCAAGAATGGATATTATTGTCTTATGAGCATGCGTATCTAGCTCAGATGATTGAGTCCAAGGAAGAAACCATCATTGTAGAAATTCCTTTTGTAAGGGAATTCACTGAAGTGTTTCCTGAGGAACTGTCTGGTCCTCCTCCTAGAAGAGATGTTGAGTTCTTAATTGAACTTATACCTGGGGTGCTACCAATATCCAAGAATCCATATATAATGGCTGTTGTTGAGCTTGAAGAGCTGAAGAAACAACTATAGCAGAATCTGGATAAAGGGTTTATACGACCAAGTGCATCACCATAAGGTGCACCAGTCCTCTTCGTCAAGAAGAAGGATGAGTCAATGCGGCTTTGCATCGATTATCATGAACATAAAAAAATAAAGATAAACAAAAAGTATCTTCTCCCAAGAATCGATGACTTGTTTGATCAGCTTTGTGAAGCACAATACTTCTCCAAGGTGGATTTACGGTCGGGATATTATCAAGTAAGAGTGAAGAAGGAATATGTCCCCAAGACTACTTTTTGTACAAGATACAGGCACTATGAATTCATAGTAATGCCTTTCGGACTCACCAATGCTCCAGAAATATTCATGGAATTGATGAATAGAGTCTTTAGAGATTACCTTGACGAATCTGTGGTAGTATTTATTGATGATATTCTAATATACTCCAAAACCAAGGACGATCAGGAGGAGAATTAAAAACTGTACTTGAGACTTTGCGCAAGGAGAAGCTCTATGCAAAGTACATCAAGTGTGAGTTCTAGTTGAAGGAGGTCTCATTCTTGGTCCATATCATCACAAGCAATGGGATATCTGTGGACCGCTCTAAAACAGATGCAATTGAGGGATGGCCAAGGCCAACTTCGGTAACAGATATCCGTAGCTTCTTGGGGTTAGCTAGATATTATTGATGATTTGTGATAAATTTCTCATGATCGTCCAACCCTCTTACCAAGCTAACTCGAAAGGTAGTAAAGTTTTCATGGAGTGAGTAATGTGAAGAAAGATTCAAGGAGTTGAAAATGAGGCTTATCATTGCACCCGTGCTCACTTTACCCACAACTGGGGAAGTTTTTGTTGTTTTTAGTGATATTTCAAGGAAGGACCTAGGGTCTCTGCTGATGCAGAAAGATAAAGTTATATCCTATACCTCAAGGAAGTTAAAAATACATGAACGAAACTATACAACACATGATCTGGAGTTGGCGGCGGTGATCTTTGCCTTGAAAATATGGCAGCATTATCTATATGGAGGGAACTGTGAGATATATACTTACCACAAGAGTCTTAAATATATATTCACAGTGAAAGAGATTAATATGCACCAGAGAAGATGGATAGAGCTCATCAAGGATTATGACTGTTCAATACATTACCACCCTAGGAAAGCGAACAAGGTGGAAGATGCCCAAAGTAGAAAGGATCCAGTGATTCTATCAATGATGAGAATTGAGAAGGATCCAATATTCTTATACTTGATGAAGATGGACGTGGGAATCATAAAGAAGGGAACATCATCAATACTTTCACAAATGATTTCTCAACCCTCTCTTTTGGAAAGGTTAAGGGCTGCTCAAAAGGATGATGTGGGAATTCGAGAAAAGTTTGAAGCTATCAAAAATGGGAAATCCTCGTATTTTAATGTTAATGAAGAAGGACTTATGCGGTTTGGGAAAAGACTATGTGTTCCATCAAGTCCGGAGCTGAAGAAGGATCTTTTGGATGATTCACATAGTACAAATTTCTCAATTCACCCTGGGAGCACAAAGATGTATCGAGATCTCCGAGAAAACTTTTGCTGGGATAATATGAAGAAGGAGATCGCTGAATATACATCAAAGTTCATGGTGTGTCAGAAAGTGAAGGCAGAGAGGCAGAAGTCTAAAGGGATGATGTAACCATTTCCCATACCAGAATGGAAATGGGAGAACATCACCCTGGACTTTGTCATCAGAATTCCAAGGACATCCAAAGGCAACAATGCAATCTGGGTTGTTGTGGATCGTCTTACAAAGACTGCACACTTCATTGCTATTCGGGAGGATTTCTCATTGGATAAACTAGAACATATATATATCAGGGAAGTGGTAAGGTTGAAAGGAGTACCACTATCTATTGTGTCTGAATCAGATCCAAGATTCACCTCTATGTTTTAGAAGAGTCTTCAACATGCTCTGAATACTGAACTAAACTTTAGTACGGCCTATCGTCCTCAAACTGATGGCCAATCTGAGAGGACTATCCAAACACTTGAGGATATGTTGAGAGCGTGCTCAATGGACTTTAAAGGAGGATGGGATCAACATCTTCCTCTGGTTGAGTTCTTTTATAATAACAGTTTCCACTCTAGAATCCAAATGGCACATTATGAAGCCCTGTATGGGAAAAGGTGCAGAACACCGGCATTTTGGGATGAGGTCAGTGAACGTAAGCTGCTTGGACCAGAAATGGTCGAAGAAATGGTGGAGAAGGTGAAAACCATTCAGCAACATATCAAGGCAGCCCAGAGTCGACAGAAGAGTTATGTAGATAATTGTCGACGAGACCTTGATTTTAAAGTTGGAGACATGGTGTTTCTACGCATATCTCCGTGGAAGAAGGTCATGAGGTTTGGAAGGAAAGGGAAGTTAAGTCCAAGGTACATCATCCCCATCGAGATTCTTGATCATGTCGGGACTATGGGAAATTGACTAGAACTTCCACCCGCCATGGCCAAAGTACATGATGTCTTTCATGTATCCCTCTTAAGGAAGTACATACAGACCCTTCACATGTACTCTATTCCGAGGTGGTACAATTGGAAGATGATATTTCTTATGAGGAGCAACCAGTGAAGATCATAGATCATTGAGAAAAAGTTCTACGAAATAAGACAATGCCCCTCATTAAGGTGTTGTGGAGAAACCACAAGTTTGAAGAGGCAACTTGGGAATCAGAGGATATGATGACGCTGAGTTACCCACATTTTTTTAGTGTGGGAAAATTAAAATTTCGAGGGTAAAATTTATTAAGGGGGGAATATTGTAACGACCCAAAGATTCATTAATGGAAATCCCTCTTGATCTAATTAAATGTCTCTTTCTGTTTATATAAAATATCAACTTCATTGGTTTTATGTTATGAATTTTGACTGTTTCTAATATATTCATTGAACAGTTATCACACGATTAGTATAAATGTAAGACTTTAACAAATCCAAATTTACTGAAACAAAGGAAGTGATGGCCTCATCCAGTAGAATTTCCCCATACGAAGCCCATTTGTCAGAGCTCGGAAAAGAGGTGGCATATATGGGCTTCGCTCTTGACCAAGCCCAAGCTGAGCTTAATCATTTCAAGCTCGAACATGACCATCAACGGGAAAAGTGGAAGTTTATTGAAATTACCACTCGAGTGATGTTATCAGAGACACCCCAAGATTCTGTCACCATTGCACACCTTACCCTTAGGTATTATGCAGCTGTTTTATGGGGTTTTATAACAAATATGTAGTACTATGTTCATGTACATTATTTTTGTATATAATAATGAATATAATATCTAGTCATTTTTGAAATTTGTAAATAGTATTTCAAGTACAAATGGTGTTTTTAGTTATTATTTAATTAAGAAATCTATTTTATTAAATTAATGGATTTTTGAATTAAATAATATTTTAATAAAATAATAATAATATTATTAAATTAATTTTTATTAAATATAAATGATCTTATAATTTTATGAATGCAATTAAAATTTTTATTAAGGTTTGAAAGCCATTTTTGTCAAAAATAGTAAATTTTTGATAAATGTCGGTTTTTATTATAAAAGTGAAAATTAACATATTTCGGAAATTATTTAGATAAAATAAATTTTATTTCTGGAATCAGGATGTCAAAATTATCCAACAGTGAAGTTTCATAATTTTCTGAGACAGTCAAATTTTTGAGTAAAAATTAAATACCGTTTAAATATATAATGTGTTTTATGACATCATAATGACCCAGTAGTGATGTAATAAAATAATATAATCTTTATGTTCGGACAATATATGTTTTAACATTAAAATAATGTTATTTTGAGTTTGTTTGGCATACTTTTCAAAGCATTAATTGACCACTCAAGACTTATTCAACACTTTTCCTTTTTAAATTAATTTCCATGGGAGTGTGACTCACCTCCACATAAGCAACCTTATTATTTTAAAAAGTTCGGACCATGGCCTTATAAAATATTGTTTTCCTCTTCCCTTAGCCAAAAACCATGGAAAAAACCAGAGGATGGTTTGTGGTTTGGATTAATTTAATATAAGGGGTCCCAAACCTAAATAATAAAGAATTCCCTCACCTTTCCTATATAAACCCACCCAGGCTCCCACTTCTTCCTCACTCAAATCCCTTTTAGTTAGTCCAAAATCTTCCATAAACTCTCTAGAATCTTACCAAGGTTCCCCGAGCTCTCATTAAGCCTCTCACAAGCCTCTCTCTAGCCTTTGGAAGCACACTTCCAAGTAAGGGTTTTTTTCTTCCTTTCTCATTTTTGACCAATTTTCATTAAGTTGTCTTTACCTTTTAATTTCAATTATAAATGTTGGGGTATGGTTTCACACCTCCCCCATACTGACATCTTTATGTTTGAATGATGGTATACCCTTTATCTCTCATTAAATTCCTCCCTTGTACACTCGTTACTTTGCCGAAATTCTGAAAGGAACTTCTCTCTCCTCTTTTACATTCAAGCAATAATTTTGTATCATGAATCTAAATTCCATTACAATTTTTTGGGACATGTATCTATATGAACTCCTTACTATCCATTATATGTATATATTATTACTAACCCCTTTTCTCTCTCATAAACAATTTTTATGAATTCTTATATCACTACGTTACGCTGCCAAAATCGCACCGATTTTCAAAGCCAATGTCATTTTGTAGTGAATACAATGCCCATTTCTCCATCAAGGGTATTCACCTTTATGAACATTTACTTATTGATTGTAAATTATAATGTATTAATTCCACATTACTTTATCGTGGAATAAAGGGTTATGTTTTATGAATCCATGTTTTATGATCCATGTGGCACACTTATGCGTGAAATGAAATGTTTAAGAAGGGTGTGCCCTTATAGCGCTCCAATGCATTGGGTAAAGTATAGTATCATGATACATCATGTGCAATGAGTGTTGAATCATTCTAATTCATGTGCAACGAGGGATTACTCGTTCTTTATGTTCAAAGTGGATTTACTCATGCTCCATGTACAATGAGCCTTGACTCATTCTAATTCCATGTTAAGTGTTGTTGCCACATTCCCATGTTATGATTATCATGTTTTATCATGACATTATGTTCATGTTTCTATTATGATCTATTGATATGCCTATTGTCTAACATGTATTTTACTCCTCATGTTATTCCATATGTACTCCCTTACTGGGCTTTATAGCTCACCCTTTTCTTATGCATGTCCTCAGGTTATCCCACGCAATGCTATGTACGAGGGAATGTAGTGGTCATGTAAAGGATGTTTTCAATAAAGATTTTGTACTTCATGTTTTAAGTTATTATGTAATGATCCTAAGCCCCAAAGACACTAAACCTCTCGATCTTCTTATTGTATCAAGTGAGTTTTTATGTAATAAATAGTTTTTATGTTGTAATAAAAGAAGGTTTGTCATATACCTGAACTCAATATTTCCTTCATGCATAATAATGCAACCTATAGTATATATATAAATTAATTAAATATAAATTTTAAATACATATCAACACAAACCATACTATTTATTATTTTTTATAATTTCAAATTATCATTTTATTAATAATTTCTTTATTAAAATGAACAATATGTTTAAAACATGTCTGTTTTCCATCCGTATTTCAGTCTGATGGTTTTATTATGTGAAAATATTCTATTATTTCATCATCATCATTATATTAATAATGATATATATCACATACTTATTCATAATTAGATATTTTATAATATTTTTTATAATGTGGTGATGAAAAATGAATTACATTACATCCATGAAATGTTATTCTTTATGTATACACAAGTAATGTTTCCACCTTTCTATAGATAGAATGAAATAAATTTAAATAATAAATAAACATTAAAATATTTAATATATCATAAATATAAATATATTCGTGAAATATATCATTATTTCCATCCATTTTATGTATAAATTAAAAAATAATCTCATCACTTCATGGATGTGGTTTTCCACACTTATGGATGAGTGATGAAATCATTTTCCAAAGGATGGAAAGGTAAGAAGTTAAATAAGATATTAAAATTACTGAATAAAAATAATTTCATGAATACCATATTTAATCATTAACTCATCAGAATAACTATCCATGAAATATGTATATGGGAAACAAATCAGATCACTTTGTGGAAGCAATAGTCCACACATATGCTCTAGTGATACAATAATTTCCCATTTGAAGGAAATAAGGTGGGAAATTGTTTTCAGTTAATCAAAATAACATATAAGTATATTTATTAAACATTTTTCAATCATTTAACAATAGATTAAATCTATTTATTAAAATTAGGAGTGATGACCATTTAATGATTATAGTAAGATCGTTAACTCTTATTTGAGATACCTTCTTCAAATTACACCTTTTCCCTTCTTAGTATGGTATTAGGGTAATACAATTAGATAAATATTTAATAGAAGGTATCTAAAAATTATTTTTTTAGTTATTTTCATAACACGATTACTCAAAGTTTGTGAAAAATGGATGATAAGAGGTTTTGTTTTATATGTAAGGAAATGAATACCCCTGGAATTACATAAAATATTTAAATAATATCGTCACATTATTGTGAAAGTGGATCAAAATTTCTATGTATTAAAATTTGGGATAATATAATGTTAAAATATTTCAAATAATAATATTTATACAAGTTTAATTATAATTTTATATTTTTATATCATACTGTAACACCCATAGTAATCTCTTTTTAACTATATTTATGGTAATAAAATGGAAATATATTTAATATTAATGATAAAAAAATAAGTCAAAAAAATTAAATTATATTAATTATTATCATTAAAAATAGGTAATATATATTAAAATATACAATTTATAAAATTATAATAGATTAAATTTCAAATAAGTGTGCAAAATGTTATGAAAACGTTTTAGATAAATGAATTTTAATATATATTACCTATTTTTAATTATAAAACTATGTTTAACATAATTATTTTCAATGTAAAACTATTATATTTATGTTAACATATATGATTGAATATATATTATATACATTTAATTAATATAATTAATCAATATTGATTTATTTAATTAATAAATAAACACATTTCATACATAAAATAATTCAATAACAACATTTTACCTTCAAATACATTTATTTTCTATTCTAACTAATTATTAACCAATGAATTGATTGAATATTGGTATGATTTTTTTTTATATTTTAGTTAGTCTTATTCAAAACCTCTCAACTCGTCACTAAGTAAAAAATCTCACCTAATACTGATTCAATGGTATAACACAATTGATTTAAACACAATATATTGTGTATATAGAGAAATTAAATAAAATCAAATTTATTTTAAGAGAAATATATCATAAAATATTGCTGTGTTACACCCATTATAGGTCATATTATATTCTTAAATATTAATTTTTAACCAATTTTGTAGAGTTATATAAAATTCATGGACCACCCATCACAAAATTAAAACCAAACATAATTGGAATAAAAAATAATAAAAACATTCAACCTAGCATAACTCTCTAAAAGGAAATCTGATTCATAAATATGTTACCATAATACAATTATGTTGAGTAAAATTAATGTGTTTTATCAATTAATCATTAAAATATATTTATCATTGACCATTAGGTGAAATACATTCTATGGTATAATGTGATCTTATTTCTAGTTCATTATAATAATCCATTGAATATGTTGAGATAGTTTAAAAATCTATTTTATAAATACATTTAAAAGGCACTTTTTGAATCAAGAGAAAAACCAATTTTTTATTCAAATATAAATAAAATGGAACTAAAAAAATAACTCTATTTCTAAAACCATTTAAACATATAAAATAATCATTATAGAGGAAGAAATGTTTTAAAATGTGAAAATCTATTTTTTTGTATATATAAAAAGAGAAATTTTAAACAAATTTTCAAAAAGAAAAAAGTGATTCATGTGAAAACCCATTAAAATTATTACTTTTTTATAATTTTTATGTAAATTTAAATGTGATGAAATTAAAAAATTTTAAATGTTTAATAATATATAAAAACTTTCATAAATCATTATTAAGAACAAGGACATCGATGAGAAATATTCTTGTCCCCAATATAAGAAAAACTGAATTGTTTTCTTAATGAAATATCTATCAGTTTAAGTACTAGAGAAGGGAAAATGATACAAATAATTGAAAAAAAACTAAAGTATATTAAAAAATATTTTCTAAAATTATAAATATCATATAATTTCCCTCAGTGAAAATTTATCATATATTATCCCAAATAGAAATAAAATTGCACAAAAACCCTTACCTCACCTCCTACCTTGAATTTTATGTGTTCAAGCTTAGTATATAATAAATATAAATTTATTATAAGTTTATAATTGATCTATATTAATATATATAATACTATATGTAATACCATTATACTTTCCTCTTATACTTTTATTACGATTTCATTATAAAAATCATTATTTGAGTCAAGATTTATTCATTTTCCAAGAACATATCAATAGAATGGTTTCACGAAATACACATTGTTCATGGTATAGTCATCTATAAAATAACAATAATATAATTAATGAAATATTTTTTCTTTATTAAATCTTTTATAATCAAGTATATAGGATGAGTATGAAAAATTAATTACATTATATCATGGGGATTGTTTTCTATACGTAAACACGAGTAATGTCTCCACATTTCAATATATGGAATGAAATAAAGGTAATAATAATTATAATTTTAAAAATAATAAATATTAACTATATATATATTAATTAAATATATCATTATTACAATCCATGTATGTTTGAAATGAAAAATTAATCACATTACTTCATGGAGGTGGTAGTCTACACGTACGCACGAGTTATGTTATCATTTTATTACTAATAGGTGGGTGTGAAGGTAGATATAATATTTTATTAATTATTTATAATTATTTAATAAAAATCATATATATCCATTATTTGTCTTTACATAATCATATAATATATACTATGATGAAAATTTAATCACACACATATATATAGATATGACAGTTTTTTGTATGCATGAGCGATGTTTTCAACTAATATTAAATGGAAAAGAGATAGAAAATTGTTATAAAATTGAAATAAAAATTTATTAATATAAATATAAAAATGTAATGATGTTTATATGGTTGTGTGATTGTTTTAAAAGGTTTAGGGAGAATGAAACTTGAAAAATATTTTTAATAAGATATACCTCTTCTATGGGGGTCATCCATTGAAAAGAATCTAAAAGACTCTTTGATGGATATTATAAGAATATAATAACATCAAGGATGTGTATAAAGATATTTTTAGAGAATATTGGTAGATAATAGGTTAGATAAATAGCTAAAATGGATTATAGAACTAATAAGAGGATGGTCCCTTATATAAGTGAGTAGGGTGGTAAACATGTAAATGTAAAGAGTATTAAAAAATAATAAAATCGCTTTCATGGGAATGGGTACCCAATTAAATATATATTATAAGACAATAATTTTAAGGTCTAAATCCAATCAACCAATATGGTTATTTATTGTTTCTATAATTTAAACCATTTATCTTAGGTCAAACTATATATTAACAATGTCAGTTGTTACTGTGGTCAAAATAGTTTTTCCATTGGAACAAATAATTGTGTAAAAAATAAGTTCAAATTATTACCTTATATTAGTTAATATAATTTAATATAGGAAACCCATTTTGAATGATCCATTTCCAATAGGTGGATAAAATTAATTTTAACACCCACACACAAATTGCATAAAAACATTATTAGAGATGAATCATTTGTAAGCCTAAAATTAATTTTATTCTCATTCATTAACTAGTAACAAGAAATATATGAATTATATTATATTTTATTAAGTAACATATTTTCAGAATACATTAAAATAATCCATAAGTAGAGATAATTTTAATTTACTATGATAATAATACATTGTTCCCAAAAAAATGTTTTCTAAAAAATAATTCTTTTAGCTTCAAATGATTTTATGTTCACTTATAACTTATTAATAATAATGTTTGAAATGTTTTTTATTTTTTTCATTATATACCATCATATTTCATCCAAATAAATATTCATTGGTGTTCAAGGTTCATAATAAATAGAGAATTTTAATACTAAGAAAAATAGATATTTTAAAATAAATTGATAGTAATTTTCATGTTTTTAGTTGACTCATTAGGTTCTAAAATTAATTTATTTATTCAAGAAAAAAATACATATTTTTTATTATTAAATTATTGTTAAAAATATCCTCCAATCAAATGATTCAGCAATAATAATCACATTTAAAACAAATTTTTCAATAGTATATTGGGGTTGATATAAAGTCAAGGATTCGTATATAGAATGATATCAAGCACTTCAAATATATTCAAAGAAAATTATATTGTTGATGGAATAATTTATTTAGATTTTTTTATGTATTTAATACCAGAAGATAGTAATCCTTTGGGTTATTTTATTGTGATATAATTTATCATAATTAATATATAAATTTTCCAAATGATATAAAACATATTCATGTTCGGTTCATGTTTTATAAATTATGGTAATGTTATTTAGAGTATATATCACATTAAAATGTATTATAGTTTAAAAAATAATTATAACCTAAAGATATTATGAAAATATTCTTTAATATATTTTATATGTTTATGATAACATTTTTATTATGAGGTATATATGATATTTTATTATCATATGTTGAGGGATTATAATATAATGGATCTTATTGTAATTAATTTCACACAGGGTAATATCAAATAAGTGAGGTTATTAAGATGTACCCACCAATAGAAATTTGATATGATATATGTTTTATTGGATATGTTTATCTATGAATGTGTGTATTGGTCCTTAGTCAAGATATTATATGATAGAGGTCTAGAAAAAAGAAAAGATCCTAACCTTATATTGAAAGTTAATAGAAAAATATAACTATTGAACTCATGAGGTCAGAGAAAGATATTTTACCTAATCCTAAAAACCAATTTAAAAATCAGAAAATAGATTTCATACTCATCACTATTGTTATAATCATCAGCAGTTCCCTACTCTGACTGTGAGTGAGCCTGATTGGGAACCCTATGGATCGCTACAATAGAGCTTTTATCCAACACAGTGCATTTGAAATTTAATGATTCAGATGATGATATTTTAGAAACACTCCTTGGTAGATAAGAATAATCATTAGTTGCCTTACTTTTAGAGGAGACACATATTTCCCTTCATTATCGCTTCCTTTCCCCTTCCATTTGTGATAAAATCCATAATGAAAACATCACCACCAATACCTAATAGATGGGATGTATACAATTAAATAATCTTATGCTCTTTATCAATACCATAAATTGAGATGTTACTCCATTGAATTTATTGAATAACTAGAATCATTCCATTTTTCTTAGATAACAATGTGAAAGTAAAAAACCCCAAGATCACGTTGCAAAATATCACATGCCAATCATGTTGAGTATTAAAGGTAGCACTAAATTCCATATTAATATGATGAGAAACATAAAAACCCATCTCTTGACTAATTTCATTCCACTCCTATGAAACCTCACCCAGATATACAAGCAAATAAGATGAAACATCAACCTCATCGAATGAAAGATCCATTGGAGAGCTATTAGGATTATTAAAATCTAAATCTAGAGAATCATCCTCATTTATAGTAGGGAGTCCACTAGGCACAAAACATGCAACATGTTCAACATTAGGAGGATTAAAGTGACCATAATTGTATGTTACCTCTTCAAAAAGATGCAACTGAGCATTTGAAGTTCAACTATTACCACCAGTCAAAGCCTATTAATTCCACAACATCCCATTTCCCATTAAATTAAGCATCTGGAAAATAATTTTTTTGGAGGCGTTCACACCAAGGCCGTTTTATAGGGGCCTTATATGTACATTTCCATTATGAACTATAGGTTTGAATATAAATTTTGGAATCTTGTGACAATAAGAATCTAAGTGACCATTCATCCCACACATATAATAGGAGACAATCCTCTGACATAACTCCAGTGAGTGATCAACAACCATACAAGAATTAAAAATGAGTGGTTTTCATTCTTATTCAACATGAATTTTAATTACATATGTGTGAGTGGATAATGGAATTTTATCAACAGTGGTGGAAATTAGATTAACTTCCACTAATAGAACGGGAAAATATCCCAACTCCACAATCTATGTTTCCTTATCAAGGTAAAAGGGAGTCTTAATTATTATGCTGATATGACTAATAATCCTAGGATGCCAAAGAACAAAATTTAGTCCATGAAGACAAAACCATACATAATTTTTGGCATTTGTTTCAAGTGAAACATTGAAATACAAAGACCATTAATGTATATGAATCCATCCATGCTTCAAGAATAGAGAACCAACACTCAATTCCTCATGTTTAGAGTCAACCTAAGTGAAGAGGTGGTGACCAAAACTATAGCCAATGGATATAAACCTATAGTCTATATATCCTCACCGAAATGTAATGATACATACCAAATCATCAAACCTATATGGATTATAACCATTAGGTTAAACTAGTCGTACAAGGTGCAAGTGTTTCCAAATTACAAGTCCCTCATAAAACACTTCATAATTCACCTCATCTTGTGCTACAGAACCCTTTCCAAGGATCCTACCAATTCAAGAGTCCTTAAATGATTCTAGAGTAATCCGAAAACCATAAGATTTAGTATTCAAATTAATACATGACATTATATTCCAAATCCAATCAAGATGATCTTGTATTTGTGCACCCTTTACCACCATAATATCTCCAGATAAAAGGACACCACCCAACTCATCAGTCCTCAACTAAACCATTCAATCACCAAAACCATATGGTATAGTATCCCACACACTAGGATGCTCTAAAAAGATACATCACGCATTTTATTGAAATCCACACACTACTGGAATTTGAGGTATTAATAGTGTTTTATTTACAATGGGATCCCGTCGAAAATGCTCTTTTGTGATGGAATATCATCACAAATAGCCCATCGCAGAAAACGACATTTCAAATAGTCCATTACATAAAACTGTTTTGTAAATATTTTTTTTCGACGAGCCAGTCACAAAAAATACTATATGCGACTGGATGATTTCCCATCCCAAATAAGTCTCTGATTATATATATTATATATATATATATAACTTTTGCAATGGTCCCGTCACAAATAGGTTTTTGTGTGGGTTCTGTTTGACAATCACAAATAGTTTTTCGATTATATATATATATATATTATATATAAAAACCTATTTTGATGGGCCCGTCACAAAAACATATTTGCGACTAGCATAGATTTCCCATCGCAAATAATAAATTAAACAATATACAGACTATTTATGATGGGAACCCATCGTAAAATATCTCATCACAAATACATAATAAAATAAAAAATATATATCAATAAAATTATAATAAATTAATATTAGAAAACCATAATATTATTAATTCTATAAATATAAATAATATTATATTATATAATAATAATACTATTATTAATAATATAAAAAAATAAATTATTATAATATTAATAATAAAATAATAAAATAATGTTATTATTATTATTATTATTTAAAAAAAAATATTAATGTTATTAAAATAATAAAAAAATAAAAAATTATTATTCTCGATATTCACAAAAAAAATAAAAAAAATAAAAAAAATAATAATATTATTATTAGTAAAATAAATCATCATTAAAAATATAATACTAAATAAATTATAAAATACTAAAATATTAAAAATTAAAAAAATTAAATTATGTAATATTTACACCAATATAAAATACAGAAACTATAAATAATTAATATTACAATAAAATTTGAGTTAAAATGTTTTTACATTAAAAAAGTCACTAGGGGATAGTCTCTTTAGAGGAGTTGGAGGAGTTGAAAAATGTGGTGGAGGAAACATCATTTCTAAACTAGGAGTCAGATGGCAGATGTACTTTATCTTCTAATGATACGGCTGCTGCCATAGACACGTCTCCTCCTCGTACTACCGATGTTGTTGCTACTGACACATATATTCCTACTGCATGCGCAATCTCTCTATAAGATCACTCTAAACATGAAGATGCTCCAGATTCTATCAGCCAGAAGATGATGTCTCTTCACAAGATCCCCTCAAGCTGGACACTGATATCGGAGCAGTACCATAATAAGTCCAAGGAGTTATATGAGTGTCCATACCAACTACTAGACCCTTTTCAAAGCCATACATGGTCTTCTACATCCATGCCTCCTCATCAAAATGTTAGACACTTTTTTGATTAGCTGTCTTGGCCTAAAACTCAGCCTTTGTCTGAGAGTTCATGGCCTTATATGAAACCTTTAGTTCAAATTTGAAATTTAAATAGTGAAAATATTTTTAGTAGTTAATTTTCAGGCTGAAAAAGAAATAATACTGACCACAATCCGACGTCATATATGAGTATAAAATAAAATGCTTATAATTAATGATATATAAAATATTTATGAAAAGTACTTACATGATGCTCTCTATGCGCACTGATTATACAACTACTGTCTCAATGCGTTACATCATGTCTCCCTCAGTTCTTTTGGCCCAATGAAGATCTCCATTGAAATCCACCACCCAACAAAGAGTAAGCACAATCCATCCCAAACGTGAGATGATTTTTTTTCGGTTTAGTGGTCTCTACACGAATCATCAAATACAACCACTCCTTCTTTCTTCACGGACTTCATTCTCATATTGCACAAAAATTTATGGAAACGATCATGCATAGACACCTCCTATTCCGTGTGAATAGTGTCACACATGATATCATCAATGGGATAACATAATCCCCACAAATAATTTAAAATATCATGTTATTAATGAAACAATTTTCAAAATAAATATTATTTTATTACGTACCAGCCAATGATCGAACAAGATGAGATACTCATCAAAGGGAATCTGCTCCTATTTAATCCTAGGCTGAGAAAAAAAGTTGTGTAAGTTAGCTCTCCCCTGTCCAACAAGTATATACAAAAAATTTTGAATATATAAAAAATAAACAAAAAATTAATATATAAATAAATTAATTAAAACCAACTAAAATACATAGGTTACCATACCTTCACATGTGTGGATCGAAGGCATGATGTGGATGTCTCTCTGGGATAGGGTCAATAATCATCAGTCTCTCAAGGTCGTGCCCCCTCAATATACCCGCTGAACCACCAGTAGCCTGAGGTTCAGATGATCCCAAATCCTCCTCATCCAAAGGTAGCTCACCCTCCTAGAACTGATGAAATAAATCATCATTCATCTAAAACCCAAAATAATTTTTCTTAGTGAAGTTTTAAAAATAACTATTATATATAGATATATATTAGGTTTTATTATAACTATAATTTAACTATGTCAATGTTTACCTTCATTGTCATCTTCATATCTAAAAATGTAAATGACATTATATTCTCCCCCAACATCATCCATATCCATATGAGTTTTAATTTCATCATATCCTTCCATTTCAAATTAATTTTTATCATCTTTAACATCATCATCATCATCGACCCTTAATTATGGGATGTCATCATCTATATTCATGTCTCTTTGTGAAAAAATTGAGTTTGAGTAGTTTCTTGATACAATTTCAATTCCATGCACTTTGGTGGAACCACATTCACTTAGATTATACTGATTTTTCTGAGATTTCAATTTTATTATGCTACACCAATCACTCTGGTCTCTTGAAGTAGCACAATACTTTGCATATAAAATTTACTGTGCTTTTTGAGCCTGTAAAAATAGTTCATTTACTATAAGTAGAATTTTATATTTACTATCAGTGATTCATGAGTCAGATGAACATGAAAGCCATTTTTAGTATCCAAACACCGACATTTAAGCAACGTTATGTGAATTTTTCCATGATATCACAGTATAATAATTTCATCCAGCATGCCATAAAAGTCAACTTGATTTTCTCTATGAAGAGATCTTCTCAAGAAAACTGAACTGTTTGTTTTTTTGATTTCCCACTCGCACGTGTATGAAATCGAAATCCATTCAACATATATGCGTTATATGATTTATCATTTTAGATGGTGGATTACTCAATATTCACAATCGCCTATCATTTTTATCAACATGTCGAGACATCTAAATAATTATAAAATAATTATCAATATACAAAATAGTAAACTGAATTTATATGATAAACCATCAATAATTTATGTTACCAGTTTTTGAAACCATTGAGAAATTCTTTTTAGAGGCATTTTTCAAGATAAGCAGCTATAATTGGCTAGTTATTGGCAATTTTTGCTAATTATTGCTAATAATTTCTAATTATTGCGTATTATTGGTCATTATTACTCATTATTATTGATCGTGGATGATTTTTTTTTATTATTGTTGATTATTGTTGATTATTGCTGTTAATTTCTGCTAGTTGCTACTAATTAGTGCTAATTAGTGCAAATAATTTCTGGTTAATTATTTCATGCTAATTATTTATTTCTAATTATTGCTAATTATTTATAATTATTGCAAATTATTGAAAATTATTTCTAATTATTGCTAACTGTTTCTTATTATTTCAAATTATTGATAATTATATCAAATAATGCCTAATTATTCTTATTTAATGCTAATTATTCCTAATTATTGCTAATTGTTCCAAATTATACCTAATTATTCACAATTAATACTAATTATCAATAATTATTACTAAATATTACTAAATATTAGTAATTATTACTAATTATTACTATTTATTAATAATTATTATTAATTATTACTAATTATTACTAATTATTAACAATTATTACTAATTATTAATATTTATTCGTTTTTATTCATATTTATTTTTAATTATTTCAAAATATTTTCTAATTATTGTTAATTATTAATAATTATTGCAAATTATAGCAAATTATTTCTAATTATTGCTAATTATTACCAATTAATTCTAATTAATAAAAATTATTATTAATTATAACTAATTTTTACAAATTATTACTAATTATAAATAATAATTACTAATTATTTTTAGTTATTACAAATTTTAACTAATTATTACTAATTATTACTAATTTATTCTGTTTATTCGTATTTATTTTAATTTATTTCTAATTATTTCTAATTATTTCTAATTATTTGTAATTATTGCTAATTATTTCTAATTATTACTAATTATCGGTAATTATTACTAATTATTACTAATTAATACTAATAGTTACTAATTATTACTGATTATTAGTAATAATTCTTAATTATTCTTAATTATTACTAATTGTTACTAATTATTACTAATTATTTCTAATTATTTTTAACTATTACTAGTTGTTACTAATTATAAATAATTATTACAAATTTTGACTCATTATTACTAATTTTTATTGATTTTTACCAATTATCTCTAATTATTACTAATTATTACTAGTTGTTAGTAATTAATACTATTTATTCATATTTATTCGTATTTGTTGCTAATTATTGCTATTTATTACTAATTATTGGTAAATATTGCTAATTATTGCTAATTATTGCCAATTATTAATAATTAATACTAATTAATATAAATTATTAAAAATTATTACTGATTATTAATAATAATTACTAATTGTTACTAGTTATTACTAGTTATTACTAATTATTACTAATTGTAACTAATTATTCATAATTATGACTAATTATTAGTACTTATTGGTAATTATTGCTAATTATTTCTAATTATTTCTAATTATTAATAATTATTACTAATTATTACTAATTATTACTAATTATTACAAGTTATTTTAATTTACTGTTATTTATTACTGTTTATTACTAATTATTACTTATTATTACTAATTGTTACTAATTATTACTAATTATTACTAATTATTTCTATTTATTGCCCTTTGTTGATATTTATTCCTATTTATTCATATTTATTTCTATTTATTGGTAATTATTGGTAATTATTGCTAATTATTTTTAATTATTTATAATTAATCCTAATTAATACTAATTAATTCTAATTATTACTAATTATTACTAATTATTACTAAAAAATAAAAATTATTAATAATTATTACTAATTGTAACTAATTATTACTAATTTTTACTAATTTTTACTAATTATTACTACTTATTATTATTTATTAGTATTTATTAATATTTATTAGTATTTATTTGGATTTATTATTATTTATAAATATTTATTGTTATTTATTATAATTTTTCATAATTATTGCTAATTATTGCTATTTATTGCAATTTATTTACTAATGTATACTAATAAATACTATTTTTTGTAATTATTAGTAATTATTTTTAATTTTTTGTAATTATTAGTAATTATTAGTATTTATTACTAGTTATTAGTATTTATTATTATTTATTACTAATTATTATTTTTTGTGTACTTATTACAAATTATTACTATATATTAGTATATTTTAACTAATAATTACTATTTATTCCTAATTATTACTAATTTCTGCAAATTATTACTAATTAAGGTTAATTAAAAATAATTGATGCGAATTGCCGCGAAATAACGCTACTAATTAGTAATTATCGCTAATTAATTATTTTAATTACTGATTGTCATTAATAATTTCTAATTGTAACTAATTATTAATAATTAGTAATAATAATTTCAATTTATTATTATAAATAAATATTGATGAAAAAAACAATTTAAATCTTATTTACTTATAACTAACTAACAAAAATTAAAAATAATATAAAAATTGAAATAAATATTAAATTAAATACAACATAAATACCTTTAAACTAGTTCTTTTATAGGTGTTGACGACTACAAAACATTTTAATAAAAAATATCCTCTCAGTTAAATTTTACCTCTAAAATTAGAGTTTAGAGAGAGAGAGAGATAGTAGGAATTGAGAGGAAGAAAGAAAAAATGGATGGGAGTATATGTAGGTTAGATTATTTGTGATGATACTATTTGCGACGAGACTCCTGTTGCAAATACCTTCGGCTGCATTAAATACTTTCTACGGTTAAAAGGATATTTTTGGTGGGTCCCGTCACAAATAGTGACCCACCGACACACTATTTTTGATGGGGGCATATCCCGTCGCAAATTGTTTTTACCACTACCGAGTATTTGCAATGTGGAGCCCCCCCCCTCCGGAAAATACTCTTCTCGTGGTTCGGCACGCAGTCTGCGCCAAACCATTTGCGATAGGAACCCTAATTCCATCTAAAAAAATTACTTATTTTCAAAGGGATTAGTGTCCCATCACAAATGTGGTCTTCGACGGACTAGTTGTGGTGGGATTTGATCCCATCGCATATACCTAATCGCAAAAGGCCATTTATTCCATAGTGAAAACTTCATTCTCTCTATAATCGCCAGTCAGAAGCGCATCTTCCTTCCGAACGCCCAGATGAACTAAACTCGTGACCCTCTGAGCATCTGAGAAATGAATATCACCCACATGATTCACCGCCACATCTCAACATTCTCTTCCATCTCTGGCCAGCAATGCACCTTCTCCCAACAAAGCATCCTCACATCCAGTAAGGGGCACAAATCGCAGGAAATGATGAAGCGGCATGGTTGAAAACCCTAAATCCCATCGAAATCCCTATAGGAGCAGCACTCCAAAACCCAAATCATCTTGTTATACATGATATTGTTATAAATGTTTGTCATGAATCATGTTATTTTATGTAAGTATGAAAACCTTGAAAATATATCCTTAACAAGAGGAAACATATATTAGGTTTTTCAATAGATATATGACATTTGTTAAGAAAAATTACGGATATGTCCATTCTGAGATCATGAAAGTAGATATCTCTACACCATTGATATAAATGGAACTATTTTATTAAATCCATGGTCAATGTAGTTCACCCATAATTTCAATTCCAAAAGTTGAAGAATGATAAATGAAGAATATAGGATGTTGATAGAGTTTTGAATCCTACTTAATGTTATATCCTAACAATGGAATGAAATTATATAGTAGATTTTGTAGGATGTTTTTTACCTATTGCATTAACATCATTTTATATGGGTGATAAGACATTTTTTCTACCCATTGATGCTAGACTTTAATTATGTTCAACTAATGTCACTAAGATAATGGTTTTAGGGTCACGCAAAGAGTGTATTCATAATCACAATAAATTATATTTAATTTAATAATTTGGAATAATATTATTTTCAAATTTTGGAATATTTACTATTCAAGCATTATTGGCCACATAAAATCATTCATGAGAAATCTGTGTTTAGAACATGTGAGCTGATAATGTAATAAATAAATAATATTTATTCACTAGTTTACTATATACATTAATATAATAACCAATTCAATTAAGATAATGGTAAAATAAATATTTAGTCAATAGTTTAGAGAGTATAATATTTTTCTATATATTAATAAAATAGATTTAATTTGTTTAAATAAATATTATATTATACAAGGTTAAATAAATATCCATTATGATGGATATTTTGAGTTAATGGACCAATGGAGGTGATATGTTTTTCCTGATTTTAGTTCATGTCATATGATATAGTAATAATAATATTACTTATTATCATAGAAATCAGTTTAGAAAAAACAATTATATAATGGGACTTTTTGAATTTATTATATGATTTACACAAAGATTAAAATCCAAATTTTGTTATTTTAAAGAGGTTAGTTGTGCGCAATGGAGAACCTCTCAATAAATTCTCTCATGATCTATTGATAATACCCTTCTCTATCACTTCTAATGAAAAACAACGAAGTGGTGAATCACTTTTCGAATCACTAGTGAACTAAACAAAATAGTAGGTTGGTACATGCTACCACATTAAATATCCCGAGTGTGATTCAATAATTCTTTGTGAATATATTTATAATACTAGAGGAATCCTTAATTGGTTTCTTTACTAAGATTGCAATATAATGAAAGTTTAGTTACAATTAATCAAGAGTGATTATCATGTTTTATATTGTTCTTGATATAAATTAACTATAATTAAAATGTGAACGATCCTAAATAGTAAATTTCATGGATTTTTTCATCATGCTTTTTGAAAATACACATTGAAACTATAGAAAAACTAAAAGTGAGAACCACCCTACTACTTTCATTATGCTCTTTAGCCTTCATGTTGTAACAACCAGATAACATTCTAATTTGTAATTATTTTCAAATTTTTGGATCATTTTTTCATTTTTCATCCTTTTCATTTCCATAATCATGTTCTTAATCCAACTATCATGATTTCATATCTATCTAGTTTGTCTGTCCAAGAATAGATAAATAAAACATGAAGAACGTATTGATTCCCCATTTTAAGGATCCATGGTTTCTAGATTCATGATAGGGATACACAACATGTAATAGTAAACTACTCATTAGGTAACTGTGACCAACCACAGAAGGTGAAAGTAGTGATAAAGAAGACTTGTATAATGGATTTATACAGAGTGTCATTACATGTTGTGTATTGACAACCCATGTGGGACATAGTTTGATATGATTTACATATTGTGTAGATATCTAATACACCATATAACCTTAAATTTAGTTATATTTGTAAATCATGGAATGTCTTGTTGGGAACTATATGGAATACTTAAAAATTGTGTATTGATTTCCAGCTAAAAAGCATGTCTAGACATGGATAAGATGACAGGTACAAGGTTGTACATGTTATGTAACACTTGAATGAAAAACTAGAGAAACAAGCTACTCCCACCGACCTATAGCCACGTTTTTAAAACCATGTCTATAGGTGGTTACGGCCACAGTTATGTGGCCTAAAACCGTATTTTTAAAACAAGGACTACAATTCAGTTGTCCCTAGCCTATATCCAAGGTTTCAAAAACCATGGATATAACCCACACATATAGCCCCAATTCTGTGGCCTATAGCCATTATTTTCAATACCATGGCTATAGAAATTTTTTTCAAGGGATATTAGTATAGTTTTTAAAACTGTGGCTATAGGTCTCCTGCACTTTCACAGGAAACATTTTACCACCTAAATAATTTCAGGAAGATATATTTCCATAGTTTTGAGGCTATTGACACAGTTTTTATTATGATATATATGTCATAATATATATATATATACTCAAAGTGTTCTTTAGTGTAGTTGTGAGTTCGTTGATGAAAAAAGGGGTGGTACAAGTATTGAAACGTGCGGGTAACATATTTTTTAGGCTATTTCAATGGTTTATCGAGGCTATATTCACAGTTTTCCACTATGGATGTTTCACCTATATCCACAGTTTAAACCGTGGTTATAGATAAACTACCACCATGGAAAAAGTTGAGGCCTATTGAAATGGTTTATAAAAACGTTCTAAGAGGTCATACCCTACTACCATGACTATAGTACTCATGGTTAGGAAAAACAGTGGTCGTAGGCTACAACTACAGTTTCTGACATATTTCCATGGTTTTGAACTATGTTAATAGCCCTATTTTGTAGTTGTGAAAATAAAACAATAAAAATGGTAATATAGGAATGTCCTGTATATCAATACATTAGTAACTAAATAGAGATAGAAACTCCATGATGTGTAGTAGGATATACTCCCCATGTGTCCGGTATCGTTTTGAACTAGCTATATTTTGAGTGATTATTTGTATATTATCATAATAATAATGACTAAAAATTATTATAAATGTTAATTATGAAACTAATTGATCTTAAATAATGTCATGATCTATATGTATTTGTTATGTATATGGCCCTAGCCTTAAACATACATAATCATGAGTTAATTCATAAATATTCATTGAGGGTCATTTTAGTCTTAGAGTTTAAGAGAAATAGACCATAAATATTACATTACATCTCAAATATTAAAATGTAGATAATTATAGTCTATCCATGTTTATTAACAATAATAAAACTCACTGAATAAAACATGAATTATTTTGTTCAAAAAAATATTATTTATTTTTTCCATTATCTTATACTTCATTATTACCTGCGAAAAACATTCCAAAAATTTGGGATGAGCATAAAAATATCAATAAGGGATATAAAAGAAGGAATTAAAAGAGAAGTCCATGAATACATAAAAATCAATGAAATCATATTTTTCACTAATAAAAAATAATATCTTAAACATAACTCATGAAATAATAAGATTTCTGAATAACTCAAAGAAATCATAAAACATGAAGGTAACTTGTGGAATCTATAACATACATACATTGTATATTTAACAGCTACAGAGGGAGTAACCTTCATGGTTACGCTTGGAATACCCATTATAGTACATTCTCTAAATCTCTTAGGGGAATATTCTTCAATGAACTCTATCATGTTACCTAATGCATTGGAGAGCTATCTAGGGCTCTTCTACCCTCCGTTTATCAATGAACCAGTCATATATATAAGAAATTCCCAAGAACCATAACATAATGATAACACATAAAATATGCCTAAACGAATGATAAAATTTCGAAATGAAAATGACAAGATATCAGTTAAAGATATTTACATAATCAATCTATTCTCAAAACCATTTTCAATACCAAAATACCCAAAAATATAATATGTTATTTAATTTTCTTTTTAAAAACATTTCGGCTTTTAAATGAAGCCAAATATCAAATAACAGTTACGGCGGCAGAGCAGTCCTCGTCACCGCATAAGTTAGAAAAATTCCTTTTTTTAATTTAGTAAATGAATCATTGAAAAAAGATTCATTTCAATGAAATTAAATGTTTAAGGGTTTTATTCTACAATTTATAAAAGAAGGTGGTGCAAAACATCAAAATAGGCCCAATGAAAGGATATTGAGATGAAGTCTGTTACCTTAAGTTTGACTTCTCTTGCATGTTCCTTATTCTTCCTAAATAATAAACATACTTTAATTTATAATTGTTTCATAAAACATTTCAATTTTATAATTCCTTTTATATCACTTACTACATCTTTATAAAAATCACATAATTATTCAAGCTCATATCGTTCTTTTTGTGATTATTCGGTACCTGATTCGAAAATGAACTTGTTTTTATATGAATAGCCCATGTAATCAAAATTAATTCATCTCCATAATAATTTTAATGAATTAAATATCATAAATATCTACTATATAAGTATTTATAATAGCCCATAACATTTGGACATAAGAAATAAAATTCACCGTTCATAGAGACGGTATGTCGTACATAAGCATGAACACTTCATTAATTTCATTTTCCTATTAATGGAATAAAAAAAATGATAAATAGGTATGATAGAATTCTTATATAATATCTTTGATATATATGTAACATAATTTAATTAATTCCATCCTTTATATGTTCCATTCATTGAATGAACGAATCATATTACTTTGAGGGGGCGGTAGTCCGTATTTCCTCAAATGAAATATTTTCATTTACAAATTTTTTATAGCATAATGATATGTTGTAAATAAAAATAATAGAATCATATGAAAAATATAATTATAATATATATCATGTATAAAAATAGTTCCATCATAATGGCCACTGTGAGAGGTGGTCGAAGAAAATTGTACAATCAGCGTTTCGCAAGGTAGTAGTTCGTAGTACATAGAAATAATACGTTCGTATCAATTAGAAAAAGGTGTGTTTAAGAGTAGCTAGAATAATTCTTATAAAAAAATACTAGTATATTGAGGATACTAGTTTTATTATGTAATCACTGAATAAGAAGAGCATAGGGATTGAAAATGGAAAACAAAAGAAAGGATCTTGAGAGAAGACATTACCTCTAAATCAGGTAACTTCTTTTAATTTTAGCCAAAATGATTTCATCAATTGAATTATACAAAAGTTAAGGATTATAATAGGAGATTTTGGATGTTGGGATATTATTTGAGAAGGATTTGGATGTTACAAGGGGGTTGAGAGATCGGATTATGTTGATAGATGTGGTGGCAATTTGTAAGCGAGAGGAGGGGCACTTTAGGAATGCCTTAAAATATTATTTTATTATAAATTGATTTTAGAATTATAATAGTTCAAAAAGTGATATATTTAGATTAAAAGATTATAATGGGTTGAAATAATATCAATAAATAAATTTTAGAGAAGTTGAGGTCATAAAATTAACCTTATCTTTAATCTTTAAACCTTAGTTAAAATCATTACCTCTTTACAGGTCATCTAGGATTTTCACAATATATGGTTACTATATTTACTATAAAACACCAAGAGACCCAAAAGTGGATAAATAATAAAATTTTTCACAATATATATGTGATTTGGATAAATAATATATTTTTATGACTATTATATCATTTAATAAAATAGTATCTGTTTTAAAAGAACATTTATGTAAATTTTGACATTATTTAGTAATTGATTTTTGTTAAAGTAATAACAAATTTATTCCTTTAAAAAGGAATTAACATAAATATAATATGTAAATATCATCCATAAAATTAGTGTATGTAATAAAAATAATAAAATTACATTTAATTTAATATTTATAATATCATTTGTTTGAATAATTTATTAATAAGGTAATCATAGAATCATCATTGTGTCATAAATAAATTTATTTATTTAGTTATTAAAATTTGTGAATAAAATACCAGAATGTAGAAAATATTTTTACCTTACTAATGAATATTGATATTCAAATATTTCTGTTATATAACCCTATATTAAATTTGTTTAGTAAAATATACATGTTTATGTTATATTTCACTTTATATTAAATTAATTCTTATTACATGTCATTTTCTCACCCATGTGGCTCCCAAATGAGAAAATTTAGGTCTAAGGATGATTATTGTCATACATAAATAATAAAATAATATTAAATCATTTTTAGGATGGTTTTATATTATTATAATATTATTTGTAACTCTTATTTAACAGATTTACACTTTAACCATTTTAAATAATAATAATTATTGACGTTTCCATTCATAAAGTATAAAAATAATAGGTACCTATTTACACAACTTGAATCATATAATTACAAATATTGAATCCATTTCTCCATATTAAAAACATATTAATTTTAGTAATTAATTTAAAATTAATTTCCATTTTCAAAACAAGAAAGAGTATTTTTAAGAAGTAAAAACTACCAAAAGATTGACATGTGTTTATATCCAATTGAAAAGGTAAATTACATCCAATTACTGAAATTGAAATAAATGATAAAAAACAATCCTATTAAACATTAATACCAATTAAAATAAAAAACTAACTATATAAAATAATTAGATGAAAATATAGTATTGAATTAAAATGCAGTATGTTTCACTATTCATTAAAAATGATCTTTATTAGAAAATTACCAAAAAATTAACCAAAGAAAATTTTTATGTCATGCTTTTATATAAGAAGTTTATTTTTCAAATATAATATATAAAAGTGATATAAAATAGATTTAAAATGTTTTCTCAATAAAGGTCGGTAAAATAACCTTTTAAAAATATTAGAGTAATTCATGATTAAAATCGGATTCATTATTATCTTAGGACTCTGAATTTTTTTAGATAAATGTATACAAATTTAAAATTATTGTGTAATTATATTTTATTTAGTTTTATTTATTCCATTTAATTTCATGTCTAGGTGTTAACTACAATTTAAAATAATAATATTATTATTGAATTACTTTCCGGTATAACTCAATGTTGTGTGAAACATAAGATTACTAAAAAACCCATTGTTTCCTGTCAAGTACACTATCAGATAATGTGTCCCTTTTAACAAAAAATTAATATCTTCTTCATAAATATTAATATATAGGAAAAAGTATTATTCTATAAATACATGGGATCCTACATCCTGAATTTCCAACACGAACCATGTATATTTATTTAATATCATGTGGTGATACAGAACATGTAGAATACATAGATTGTCCCACGGAACAAAATTCAATATATATCAT
Organism: Viscum album; assembly: GCA_963277665.1. Taxonomy (NCBI): domain Eukaryota; kingdom Viridiplantae; phylum Streptophyta; class Magnoliopsida; order Santalales; family Viscaceae; genus Viscum; species Viscum album. The sequence continues at coordinate 1,758,153,900 of OY728137.1, forward strand.
GAAACATCATTTAGAAATGAATTTTTTCTATGTACATGGTACATAAAAAATTACCATACACAATGTAATTCACATGATATGCTGAGTGAAAATATAAACTGTGTAAGTATAATATCTGATAAATGAATATAATATTACAAAGAATGTACATTCTTTTTCACCTCCAATGTATATAATGTGTATATATAAAGATATTGAGATTAATTTAATATATAGTATAAAGGTATAGATGTGTGGCCACACATTTATATTCTATTAACTTAATGTTTTTAAAATTAACCATACATTTATTTAATATATTTTAACATTATTGGATTAGTGATTTTTATATCATAATTTTTATTTAGACAAGATTTTAATATAATTAATTCATTAATTATTATATATATATATATTAATTCTATAGTTATGGTAATTTTTTAATTATAATTAGTTTAAATTAATCATATGATGTATTAATGTGTATTCATTACATGTTTTGTTTGATCGTGAACTTGACCAGCTTATGTAAGGGTTCAATTTATTTAATATAATTATTTATTGAATTGTTTTGTACAAAAATTTAATATAAAATTAAACATGATGATATTTTAATCATCTATTTATCCATTATTGTGTATGTTAATGTATATCAAGGTTTATTTTATGTAACCTCAAACTTCAGATACCCCTCCCCTACAAGTGAGTAATCATTCATAAGGGATATATCATCTTGCATAAGGAGACTATTCAAGACCTGATCGAATGTGATACAAACTAAATTTACATATAAGATAAATATGGAATACTATATCTCAATATAGTCATTGGATCATGGAGTTTCCCCATAAGTTCGAGGTTATTTTATCTTCTAGTCATTAAACGAACCAATAATTAAATAATAATGATAATATTACTTATTTATTTTATTTATCAATGTGTAGTTATTTATTTATCTCTCTAATTTTATTTATATTCAGTATGTTAAATTTTTTCCAATTTATTAATGGTCTTTCAATGATGAAATAAATAAAATATATTATTCTGAAAATATTTATTCAAAAATGGGTTTTAAATATGTAAAATCTAAATTGTTTAAAAATGAATGTGAATAAATAAATAAATAATATTTATAAATAAGTTAAATAAAATCCCTCAAATAAAATATTAAATCATTAATTACGTTTCATCAAAGAAGTTATAATGAAACCATTAATTGATGACTTGTTCTTTCTTTATCATGGTTCCTTCAATTATTATGGGGTCCAAAATAATTCTTGTTTAAGATCAACCTAAATATAATCTATGGTTGATTTCCATAGAAATAAATTGTATAACATATAATTTACAACCATGTAATTCTACATAAAGGACATTATTATTATATAGTCAACAAAGATCAAGGATCCAAAATAAATATATACGGAAATAAAAGACAACCTAAATAACATTGACTATTTTTTCTAACTGAGACCAATATTATTTAATGTGAAATATGGATCCTCACCACTAGAATATCATAGCGATATTATATTATTAATATTTTTGTGAGGGATTTTGGGATTTTCTAAAATTAGGTGAGATTAAATAATTATTTTATTATTTTATAACATCTAATCATGATAAATTGATGATATTGAAATCTGTTTTTTGAATAGAATTAAAATCCACATGACCAGATCACTATCCTTATGATGCATCTTGGTGATTGATAGTATCGTAACTAATGGTATTTTATAGTAATTGTATCTAGGTTTACACATTCTAATATGAAAATAGAATATATTTTTGGGTGATGGAGTCTTTAGTTGCTAGTGATACCTCTATGGGGGTAGGTGGGGATGCATAAAATATATTATAGAAAAAATTGATGATACATTGGTTATCTAATTACTCATGTTATCATTCATAACTATTAATCTCTATATGATACACAATGCCAAGTATTAATACACGATATTATATATTATTTACGCTCTTTGTCAAGAGAAAACAATAAAATAGAGATATGAATTCTCTGAGGGACATTTTAAATGTATGATATAATAACGAGTTCCATTATAACATCATATAGTTAATATATCATGATATATTATGAATTAAAAAATTCAAGGAATAATGAATAATAATGAATTGTTCATGGATAATGTAGTTACCAGGAATCATATAGAGACCCACACATTTTATAAATAGATATTACATATTAATAGGAAATAATTCATCATAGAACATTGTGAGAACGTTCATATAATAGATTATTAACATGTGTCATGTAAAAAAACATTGGATGTTCATAATACATGAATCATAAATGAATTAATGTAAATAATCCATAAGAGAATAATATTGATTTACGATATTGATTTGTGGTATACATATAATCTAATATCATATAGAACTTGTATAAATATAAAATAGTTCAGTAATTATATTAAGGAAATTAAATCAGTCCCGCATATAACCTAATGAACATGTAACCGATCCCACACATAATATCATGGAAATTAAAACTTGACACATGATTAGACTTATTGAAATAAAAGTATGTATGCACATATAATTGTGAAAAAGAAAATAGGTTCACACAGAACATAATTAACTAATGTGTTATCCTTTATAACCCAATACATTGTAAGGGGATATAGGTACCAACCATAAGATAAATAATATTGTAATTTTATTCTAGAAAAGATCAATTAACATTCCTCATATGAGATCCGATGAAAATAAATTGTATTTATAAGCAATTAATCATATTATAACCCATGTAAAAACATTGGGTTAAATAAAAATTTTATTCAGATAATCAGAATCAACTCCAAGAAAGAATAATAATGGTATTGTATTATCATGTTCCCAAAAAATTATGAGTTACATGAAATCATATCATCTTATATGTAAAATTATCTTGAAATATCACTAGGAACATTTCTTGAGGATAAAATCTTTACAACATTAAAAATAAAATTTTAATTTTTTTAAAAAAACATATTCAAATTTCATTTCATGGAAAATAACATTAAAATCATATAAATAAATATTTAAATAATTTTTTCCTTGATGTAAGAAAATTACATTCACTTCAAACCTGTTAAAACAATGATTCCACTAACTTTTTTAAATACAAATCGGCCTTTTTTGGAAAATGTCATAAAGATTATTTTGTAAACAAATTAAAAAAATAAAACATGGGAAAATATTTTAAAAATATAATTTTATAATTCTATAAAATTCCATTAAATCATTTTTATAAATCAGGGATACAAAAGTAAAAGGGTTTGCGATCAAAGAGAGAAATAAAAATGGTATTTTGTAAAACACTGTTTTTTACAATTTAATAATTTAATATTGGAAAATTAAAAGAAATAATATAGTTTTTTTAAATATAAATGGATAATAAAATTCAGGAATTTATTGAGAGTTGGATAATAATATATTATAACTGGAAACATTATCATACACAAAACTGATAAATAATGACATTTCAATATAATCTTTTACCATTAGGGAAACTTCATAATCAAAATCCCAATGAAAAAATATCATTAAATAAAACATGAAATGCCATGATTATAAATAAGTTTAATCATATAACATGTTATATGGAATAATATATTTTTTATTAAATAATATAAGTAAAATAAATGAAATATGCCCTAAATAAGACAATTTGAGACAAATTTTCCCTATATTTTATCCTGAGTTCTGTTGTACACATTTTAACTTATTGTATAAAAAATATAGGTTTATTAAATATATATTAAATAAACATACTCATATGTATCATTCCACATATGATTTACTAAAGACAATTTATTACACTTCTATAAACAATCTCTGGTTAAAATCATATTTTGAATATAAACTTCATTGTTTTTTATTTATATTTTTGTTTTTCATTATCATTACTCTTACATTGTTCATGTAAACATAATCTATATAAGATAACCTTTATATAAAAATCATATATATTCAATATATATGTATTGATATAAATCTAATAGTGTTATATATATAAAATTAATCACACCATTCATGTAGGTGGTAGGTCAAACATACGCAAGAACATTGTTTCCATTTTCTTGACTGATGAAATAAAGAATGATAATAAATATATTACCTATAAAAAAAATTATATGAAATATATATATCAAATATTTTATTTAAACATATCCTTATTATCTAACTTGTAATGTGAATGTGAATAATGAATCACATCTCTTCGAGAGGCGATAGTCTGCGGTACCCAAAAGAGACATCATAATATTCCCATTGAATGAGAAGTAATATGGTATATGTGATATTATATTTAAATAACTATAATTATATTTTAAATATCTTTTATTTATGATAAATATATAGAAATATCAACTTGTAATATGTGGTTATTGAAAACGATCTACATCAGTTCATGAGGCAGTAGTTCACCGTATACATATTCAATGGTTTTGTTTCGCATTTGAAAAAAGAGGAGATGGATATTGGATATTAAATAAACATAATAAAATATCATTAGTTTCTATATAATATTATATTATATTTTAGTTTTTTTTAATTAATAAATTGGGTAAGATAAAAAGTAAAAAAAGAAATATCTTATTGAATATAATTAACTTTTCTTTGAACAACCTCATTTAGATATCTTATTAATGATGTAAGGGTTGGTATTTTGGAATGAAAAGAATATCTAGAACATGTATAAAATTTTTTGAAGGTTTCTTCATAGTATTTTTTGAAATAATTTTTTTTAATTTTTAATAAGTGTAGGGAGAAAGTTCAATTTTGTAATTGAAGAGGACTGAAATTTCTGTAAATACCCAAAACTATTCAATAATAAGAAGTTAATCTCAACCAAACGCATAAAAAATTGATAAATATTGATTTTAAGGGATAAAATGGTTGGTATACCCCAAAAAAATAAAACATACATATTTTATAAGTGATATTCTTTTGACATTATGTTTTTTTAATTTTTCTACTAATGTTTTTACCATAGTGACATATTTTTATTTAACATGGAAATTTATCCTTTCATACTCAAATTAAAATGATCCATAATAAGTATCCCAGAAACACGAATTATAAATGGTAAATAATTTTCTTAAATAAATATCATTTGTTTGTGTAAAAATAAATTGAACACTATCACATGTATTGCGCAAAACCTAATTTTCACATTAATCATGGGAATTAATTTTTAGTTTATTTATTAATATTTATGATAAAAAATATTTTGAAATTATGATTTAATATATTTTATTTTTATTCCCTAAAATTATAAAATTTTATAAAATTACAATCAATGAATTGGTAGAATTTAATTTATTATTAATCCTGCAAATGAGATGAAAATTTGAGTTTCCAAAGAGAGAATTTTTAAAAGTATAAAAAGTGTTAATATAATGATTTAATATTTAATTTATTCTAATGAAAAAACATTGATTAGTAAATAAATAACAGAACTACTTTTATGTAAATAAAAATTTAAATAATATGTAACTTTGTAAATTCATTGAAGAAAAAGTCAGATTTTATTAAAAACCTATATTTTTCACTATTCATCGATAAAAATAATCTATTACGAAAATTATAAAAAATTAAGTCTATGAAAAGTTTGGAAAGTTGATTTCAAAAATGAAGTTTTTTTATCTCTTATATCAAAGTATATTTTTTATATGATCTACAATCTACCACATTTTTCCATTATTAGAAAGATAATCATCCATCTGAGCGACCTCTGAATTTAGTACACATGATGGATCAATTATGTACTTCCTCTAGAGAGATCCATGGAATAAATTTAAATATTGAGAAAGTTTTAGTGGAAGCTCAAACTTATGATAAACTATCCCTACTCATTCAAGAATAACAAACCCTCCAATATAAATAGTGTTTAGCTTTAGTTTCATCCAAAATATCATATCCTCCTTCTATGGACAATTTTATGGAAATAAATTATCACAAATGTAAATTTATAGATCATGTTGGTGATTTTTATCACAATTATTATATTGAATTTGAGATTCCATGATGAGTTTTGGGATGGATCTGACATTATATTCCTTTTCCCAGATTATCTCAAGTCCGAATAGCTTCTTTCCCCAACTTCATATAAACACATATTAGTCCAACAGTTATTTTGATATATGGATTCATATGGATTTATATGAATGATCAAGTGAATGATATTGTTATTGGAAAACTCAAATAGATGAATATGTTTATCCCAACAACCTTTTGACTCCATAGAAAAAGATTTTAGTATATACTCTAAGGTTTTAATTTTTATCTAAGATTGACCATCTATCTGAAGATGATGCTAAGGGATGAAACTCATCATTTTATCATGATTTTGAAGAATAATTAATCCAGAACATTAATGCAATCCTATAATCCTAATCTTATACAATGGAATGTTATAATCCATGCATCCTTTCCACTTATTCAATGTGTACCCAAGAAAGATTATCTGTGTGTAAATATTTTTAATTCTGAGGATCTGTTCTGACTTTGTAAAGAGATCAAATACAACGTGAATTGTATTACATCCTTTTTATTTTTTGGGGAGTTTAATTGAATAATAAAAGGTGATATTTTTCAATTTCCATTTTGGTATGGGAAATGGTTGTAGAATCCAATTTGAAAATTTTTTACCAACCTAAACATTGTGACATAGTATGCACTGAGATACATACTCATTAATATCTCTCTTCATCATCCAACCATAAATAAAATATCATGTGGGAAAATGGTAGGTATTATTTCCTTATCAACCTTCAGTTGTGGTTTTAGGCCTCGAATCCTTTATAGATACAAAAATTTGTCCCTCGACATATTGGTTATCCCTTTTCCAAGACTATAATAAAATATTTCATAAAATATTCTCAAATTCAAATAGCCCATGGTTACCTATTCATCAACGATATGATGAACCCTAAAAGTGACCAATACCTTAAATCATATTTCCATAAAATGTAAAGGAATTCCTCCTCAAATAACTTGTCACTAAAACCTAAAAAAATGGGTTTTATTTCCATAAATCACTCTCAAAATTACCTTAATTTTGATAAAATTCCATCACATAAAACCATAATGGAGTATCAATGAATTTGAACATATTCATCATCCTTAAATTCAAAAACCCATGATTTTATCTACAACTCTTAATTTTTTCTTACATGGGGTAATATATGTTTCAAAAATACAATTCAACCTTTATTCCATAAATAAGATCTTTCCCTAGACATAAACATTTACATAGGAAGTTTTTGTTAATCCTTTCACTGATATATTATCAAATGTGATTTCATTATTCAAGAATCTATATATAGAGAGATAATAAATTCTCATAATTAATTGATGCAGAAAAATATTTTCATAGGGCTCAATCAAACAAACTCAAATTTGAAATTCCCAAATCAAGAGTGGGTGATAAGTGGCCCCTATTTATCAGGATTCACTTCATCTAATTTGATTGTATTCACTTTTACTTTTCAATTTTAATTTAGAGGTTTTGTGGATTATTATCCTAATTTTCCCATGTGTTATGTAATTCATTTACATTCTGGATAAACTCCTTGAACATTAATCAATAGATTTTGGGTGGTGAATTTACTAGTGATTTCCCTCTATTCCCATCAATATGTTACTTATTCTCATTAATTCGGTAATAAATTTCCTGATGATATTCCTTTAAACACATAAAACAATTACCATTTAACTTACGATAATTTCCTCCATGTTTTCTTTCACACTCCAATCATGAAGGAACTATCATATGATTCTCTCCATGGTTTATGGAGTTTCCATAAAATTTCATATTTATTTTATAACTAAAACCATGATATTGATAGGTAAATCAAATAACCATTTGAAACATGATAGAATTCGAATGATTTCATTATAGATATTGAAGACCATTATGGAAAATTCAATTTAGATACTTGGTTTTACAAATAATAATTGATTACCCTTTGTTTTATGTTGGCTGATAATACCAAATCTATACCGCCCAAGTTCTATAAATATTTATTCATGGGTGCTAACAGATTCATTATCGTTTTTCTTTAACATGAGGAATCACTTCCCCATTTTCATGTGATGATTTTGAGGAAATTACTTATTGAAATATAATTTGATAAAAATAATTCAATTACAGGGATTCAGTTTCATATTGTTGAATTATATTCTTGATAAAATCCCATAATTGAAAATATTCTCAATCGATATGATATATAACCACAATGAATTTTTCATAATCTGATTACAAGAGAATGGAAAATATCTTTTCAATCACATTGATCTATTTATCAACATTATTGGATAAGAAGAACCACTAGAAAAGGAGTATGTTTCTTCATCAAGTACTCAACACAATGTTGTCCCCTCATTTCCTTATTTGTATGTTTATCATGATTCCTAGAATGCTAATGTTGTGTGGGAATAACAATGTGATTTCTCATTATATCTCATAAAAAATTGGTTTAACATGATGATTATCATTTAATTTTTCATCACACTCATTATTATCACTATTCCATTTAATTCATTCTGTTGACTAAAATAACGACTCGTATATTGAGAAACAATAATATTAGCGGGGAAACATATAATCATGGAAAATCACTTATATGAAGTATAAATAATAAAAAAATCTTTTCAATATATTAAATCTTTGGATTAACTATAGATACTCATGGTCATTATTCAAATACATCATGACAATTCATAAAAGTATGGTGAATTAACCAAAACATATTTCATATGAGTGTCAAACTTTGTGCATAGTAAGGGAACAATCACTGTGCTCCAGAATAGTGGCTAAGACCTACCTGGACAACAATTTTTCAGGTTATAGCCCCTTAATGCTTCTACTCCAAAATCATGTCCATTTGTAGTATCCAGTTAGGGATGTATTCCAAATAAAACCACATAATATCATATTTACAAAAACATTAGGATTATATCGAATACTTAGATTCATACAAAGAGTTCTTTTTAAAATTTTTCTCATCGTAGTTTCCAATTGTTAACTAAACCTCTATCTAATTCCAGCTATGTTGAACCATATTATTATACATATATATTCCATCTTAATAGATGAATATTCATTACATAACTTAATGATAATTTCCATAATCATTTAATTATGATCATTTAAATAATCATAACACAATGATTATTTTCATAAATAGTAACATAAACAACCCGTTCACAGATGAACTATGTCTTCTCCAACCAATTTATTCATATCTTGATCCCTTCTTGGAATTAGGACACACAACCCCATTATTCATTACTTTTGGGTGAAAACATATTAAATAGTGATATTAGAATCTCAGTATGGGTAAACAACAAAGATATATATGATCATTTAAGAATAACATGAGAATAATGGTATGATAACTTGATCTTAAAATTTGAAAACCAAGCCCTCCGTATCATATATAATGAACCTGAATCATTAGAAAACAATATCATTTCATAATAAATGAATCATAAAGGAATCAAAGTACATAATAAATGAGAATATATAAATATCATAAGACATAGATTCTCTGAAACCAATAATCTTGTAACATTGTGAACTTGTCTAAGTTGAGATAGATTGAGTCATTGTTCTATGGAAATGAAATCAGGCTCTGTTATGAACTTATGGGCATGTAACCATTCCAATTCATAAACATATAGAAATAAAAATTGGGAAAACACTTAATATTATTGACATGAATAAGTTTAATGGAAAACATTTTGACCATGAAAACATGCACACATATAACATATTTAATACAAGGGTTATTATTTATTACCCAATGAATTGGCGGGATATATATATGACTCCCTACACATAATGAAAAAAATATATATGTGTTCTAAAAGATCATAATATATTCATCAAATCAAAATACATGAAAATAAATGGGTTCCATAAATATTTAATAATATCATAACTCATACTAAAGCAATGAGTTTCATAAATATTTCATGAACATAATTGTAGACTATATGAATATATAATAATACTTATATCTTTGTATCATATATGAATTAAATAATTAGTAACATTAAATCATGTCATCTTAGATGGAAAATGATTTCGAATGATCCTTTCAAACATCTTTTGGGGAAAATATCCTTTCATCTTTGAAAATATCCTTTCGAATGATTAATTTTAATCCGTTTTGTAAGAATGTAAAATATTGGTAATAATGACGTTAAATAATAAATGTGATGACCCAAAACTCATTTCTCATTCAATAATAATATTGTGGTTATATTCTTTTTAATTTACATGTTTTCTGAATAAAACATACAAAATAAACAAATGTATTTTTATTTAATTAAACACCATTGTTTTTACATTACAACATAATTAATGGAAAAACATTCTACCAAAAAACACCTATTAAATGACCTATTAAAATTACAGAGAGACCACCCAATACAACAAAAAACCCCAAGAAGATAGTAAGGGTCTTTTAGATCTGTCACAATAAACATCTGTATGGCTAGGTCTACTACAGCCGCACTGAGCATCGATGGAATGATATGCACTATCATTAGTGAGATATTGTAAATATGGAACAACCTAATACACATTTTTATAAGGTCTCAATTGGACCATTTCCACTATGGTGATCATTGTTTTATTTTCTGACATTGGGTGTTTAAAATCAGGTTACCATTAGGATTTTATCAAAAAACTATATTTAAAATTTAAATTTATTAAGGATATTTTCATATAGTATAATGATTGAAAATTTATATTTTTTTTAAGAAGTATAGTTTAAAATAACTATTTTTATGAAACATAATTATCTAATATCGAATTATTATTTATAGAATATTTAAAATAATAATTTTACTAATATAAATAATTTTTTATTTGTTTTATTAAATGTGAAATATATATATGTTTGTGTATTGGATTTTAATTATATAAAAATACTATTATAAAATAATAATTTTATATTCTGGTCATCCCTGACATTGAATATTTTTATTTTAAAATACTTTAATGACTTTATTTTTTTGCAATTTTAATTATGCGTAATTTTATTTAATCTATTATATGAATAATTATTTAGGTTTTATATATTTTTTAAAATATGAAAATTAATATATTATAAATTGGATAAATGTTTCATAACATTATTATTATTTTGAATGTATAATATAACTATTTTAATAGAAAAATTGTGTAGATTTGAAATGATATTTTGATATAAATCATTGTAAATTTTAATCACATATATATATGTGTAATATTAAAAATATTTTAAAAGAAATTTTTAAATTTTAAAAATATTTTTTTACAATTATCATAATAATTATTTTGTTTTTCAAGATAATAAATTTTAATTTATCAATTTATAACATTATAAGAATATTATATGAAATATGTAAATATATGTTTTAAAATAGAATTTTATAATAATAACTTTTACTTTTTAAAAGTATTGAGTAAATAAGATTAATATATTATTAGTTTTGTTTAACTTTTGAAATTTTTTAATGTTACTAATAATATATCAAATGATTAGATAAATAATGTTAAGGTATTGTAATAATAAAATAGATTGTAAATGACAAAAAAAAAGAAGATCTGTGAAGGGTAGGGTTTTGTCATGCCCCATAGAGGGGTCCCTATTTCTAGAATTAGAGCAGGGTGTGTCACGTTTACGGGTAGAGTCCAGTATGTTCGTCGTCCGGGGAGCTTCGGTGCAAGGGTCTCAACTGGCCAAGCGGTGTCGGGTGTCACGTTTCAAGGCAAGGAGCCGAGGCCCAGTGGAGTAGGGCGTCGTGGTTGTCAAGCAGGAGGCTGGGACTGAGTCGGGTTTTGTCTGGGAGGCGCCGTCTTGTTCCAACAGTGGGAGGTGGTGTCCTACGGTGGAGTTAGAGTGCTATAGGCAGAGCGGCGTCATCCGCAGATGAGGCGGAGTCCAATCCTAGTGTCGAACCGGGTTAGGGTTTCATTTTTGGCATCCAAATCTGTTGTGTGGTTGGTTCCCATTTTTCTTTTGGTTTTTTGTCTGATTTAGTTGTCAGTCATATCACATGTTTGCCTTGATGTGTTTTTCCCTTCTTCATACTTATTTACATTATGAACATATATTGTTTAATTTTGACCCGCCCGTGATTCCACTTTGGCCTTATCTTTTTTTAATGTTTGAACATATTGGTTTCATTGAAGACCACTTGTGTCTTTGTAGTGAGCCTCTACCTTTTGGTTTGTGTCTGCTCAATTTTCTCTACAAGCTGTGCATTTGTGACTGTATGACCAGTCAAAGCTTTGGCTATAAAGTCCTAAATCAATTTTTCTGGTGCAACAAGGAATACTATTCGTGATAGAAAGAGTTGGTGGTTGAATCTGCATCTTATTTTCTCTTCAAGACCAGGTAAGGGTTAAATATTTATTTCAAACATTTATATATTTTATGATCATATATTTTGTAAGGGAATTAATTTTTATGGTTGAAATTAGTAAGGGTTTTTAATTTTATGATTTTTCTCTGTGGTGAAAAATCATATATACATGCTTTGTATATATTTATATATTTATATATATGCATATAGTCTTCCATCATAAACATACTATAGTTTTCTAAATGTTGTTTATCAATGTTTATCCGACACATGCATTACTTGTTTGGTTGTGAATTGAAAAACCCATATACTTATTTATATTTATATATAATAATATATATATATAAGTATTTATATATATATATATTATCTCTAAGGTGAATCCAGGTTTTTCAATGTAAATATTTCATAAATATTAATATTTCTAAGGTCGATAATAATATAAGGTTACATTTAATATGGTTTTTAATTATGAAAAACCAAAGATAAAATAAGTGTATATTCAGACATATACACTATAACACCCTGAGATTTTATGAGAAATATATATATATATATTCATTATGTCTTTTGTTATACACAACATCAAAGGAATATTTCACTACAAGCAACACTGACTTAGCTTGGGCAAGAGTAGCCTTCCTCGATAGCTTGCGTTGTATGCAATATCGTGTTTCACTAAACAATTATATATTATTATAACATTATGAAATATCCGTATGAATAGTATTAACTGAATTTTTAATTTTATAACATTATAATTCATCTTACACATTTTCTATAATGAGATATGAAAACAAAATAAATTTTTTCGGATAAAAGAAGTATTTTTAAAAAAATTCATTTTTACTCCCTTTTGATGGTGCACCCATTTTAAATATAATGATTGATAAGTTTATCAGTTCAATTTTACAAAAAATACCTATTCATTGGAATCAGTACATAAAAATTTTACATTGGATAAATTTTTGATACTTTTTCGATAACATTCATACTTTGATGAATAGTAAAAATACGCTAAATGTTTCTTAAAAACAGTTTCTTTCATCAAGATAATTTATATGGTTAAATGGTAAATTTTCATGGGTTTTAGGTATAAATAGAATATATTTTTACCATTTAATATAATATATGTCATTTCCATTAATTCTACATTGAATTCATCGGTAAAAACATTTCAATCATTGACAATGTTTTAACTTCTAAAACCCATTTTTTTAACAAACATGATTAATATTAAATTAATCACTACAACTTCTATGTTTTGAATTTTGAAAAATGGATTCCATATTTGGATTTAGTGGGTCCATATTTTGTTAATAGGTAATCTTTTTGATATTATGAAAAGTAACAATGATAATTTGTTTTTACCACCGTTAAAGGTAAATTGGGTTATCAAGGGTAAAAATAAGATTATAAAATAACCCTAACACATGACAACATTCTATTGGATGAATAAAAGTCAACCCATATCACATAAGGGTCAGAGTAGATTCATTTCATTGACTTTTGACCATGGGAATGATATAATTATTATTAAAATCAAAGAAAGTGACGACATGTCACTCTCTTATATCTTATAAGTGTAATAATTTTAATATAGTGATAAACTTCATAAAACTTCGAATATAAATAGTTCCAAAAATATAATAAAATTATATACATCAATAGAATTTATTTAGAATTTTTAGGCATTAAATAAATATCATTTATGATGAAACTAGAGTGATGTAGAAATTATTTTATTGATTGAAATATCAAATAAATGGTTTTAAAATATTATAATAAATACAATATTACCTAATTAATGTTCTCTAGAAATTTTATATATGAATATGAAATGTTAGGAATCTATTAAATATTTTTTTTGGCTATATCCTCTAATTAGATTTTATTTAAATTCAAATAAATGAATAGTGTCAAAATTGACACTATGGTTATTTTTTAAAAACAACATATTATAAAATTGATTAAATATCACAAAAATATTTAAAAATTATAAAATGAAATTTATATGGTCTAAAATTTCATAAAGTATCCAATTATGGACAATTCACAACATATAAATAATTAATTATAACAATTTGAAATTTAGAATATTATTACCACAAATAAAATTAAATAGATTAAATAAGGATAAATCAAGATGATAAGGTTTAAAATAAATTACCAAACTGTATAAATATTATTTTTTGATGATATTAAAACCCTATCTCATATAATATTATTAATGGAGTCATTTTCAGATGTTTTTAAGTGGGTTTTAAGATTATTATAAATTAATACTTTAGAGGTTTTCCAATGTGCCCCTCTCATCTCTTATAAAAGGTAACCTCCTCCCTCTCATCCTCACAACATTTTTAGCCTTAAAGCTCGGTCAAACATATCCATATCTCTTCTCCACTTCCCTAGAAACATACTATAGGTCATTGTATTCTTCAACGGCCAGCTTTAGTGCCATAAGAGGGGGTTTTGAATAGGCATGTTGAAGAAGAGGTAATATTATTTACCGGTTCTTTCAAATTTATTTCATCTTCTACTTCCTATAATTATTTGTTTCATTATAAATTAATAACATTGGTATCACTAATATACTGATATGTTATTATAAATAATAAAAAACCCTTTTTATGTTTCTAACAATCCTATGAAAAATGAAATCAGCGCGCATGCGTACGTACGGAATATCGTCTTTATGCCGTGGTGTAATATGTTTTCCACTACCACCATACATTTGATGGGTATAATGGTGTAATGAATAACTATATATGATTATTATAACATTATACAGATTCTAATATCTTCTATCATCCACTCCAATACCATTCAATAATTTGGGAAAGATATCGTCGCTCGTGCTTACGTACGGCTTACCATCTCCACAGTGCGGTGTGATTTGTTCTACATGATCTTCATTAAACCATGATTATATAAATGAATTGAATGAATAAATCTTCTATATATTATACTAATAAAATTATTTAAATGATGTATCTATAACCTAAAAAGAGGAATAATAATTTATTCGACAAAACAAGCATAAAAACATAAAGCAATGAACACCCGAAGAACAAGTAGCAATGAAATATTACTAATAAGAAGATAAGAATGTCACTATATATGATATCATAACAATGTATATGATTCTAGAATAAGTCGATTACATTATTTAAATCATTATAAAGGTGGTTTAGATACGTACATAGCATATCATACCTATGGTAAGGGAAAATCTCGCAATCTCTTTTTTATCCAATATTGTTTATACTTCAGAATTTACGGGGGCATATTTATCATCCCATCCTTGTTTTCTCAATATGTAATATTATTTATATCCACCTAAAATTGTTTAAATCCAATTTTACCTATTAGTGGATTTTTAGTAAAATATATGAATGGAATCATTTGTCGTTTTCAGTACGAGATATATTTTTCATTTTCAAGCCAAAGTACAAGAATAATATTTTTTTAACTTATACGGCATGAATGGATTTTTATGATTTCATTAAACATTATTTCCAGGAAGCTTCCATTTCAGGTTTTCAAGTATATTTAAAATTAACTTGTTTTAGTTCAAAATTGTATGACATATTGAGAAAAGGAAAAATATTTTTGATGTTGAAAGGATATTTTCCTCAAGAATGAAGTTTAAGTGATTTATCAAAATTATTTTCCATCTAAGATAATATAGGGTTCTGTTTCTATCCCTATTATTACATTGGTTTGATTTTTTTGTGATGGAATTATTTTTATGATGTCCTTTTATCTTGTATGGATTATGTTATGATGGCATTATGTTTAGTAATCCCATTTTTGTTATATGGGTTATGCTATGATGAATGATTTATGATTTTGTGGCACACATAAGAATGGTTTCATTATGAGAGGTTTGGGACCTATATATTCCTCCAATTTATTGGCTAAAGATTCATATGTCATGAGATATACATGGATGTAACGACAAGTTAATCCGGTATAGTGTTACATGACTGGAACGAGGAGTGAACTTGGTTCAGTAATGGACTTTTTCCATTATGATATTCTGGGAAATGAGTCCGGAATAATATTAAATGATTTTCTATGATAATGTATGTATTCCATAAAGATTCATGTCTTATTTTATGAATATTGTGATTAAATTTCACTACTATGATTTACTCTATATAATCTATTTTTCTAGATAATATTTTCAAAATGTTATTTCCTTATGAATATGATATGATTGATATTTCATTTTTTTCCCTTACTATGCATTTGAGCTCACCCTTTTTTATGTTTTCTTTTCAATAGTTTAGGAAGAAGGGTAATAAGTACGATATGCCAAAAGGGACTCTAGATATGATAAACATGAGACAATTTAGATGTTTTATGAAACAATTGTTTATGTTTCCCAATTTCGAATGATAGTATACATATATGGTCCTATCATGGTTTTGTTATATGTTGTAATAAGTACGCCTAAATTCTAATGTAATAAAAATGTATGTTAATTATGTGTCGTTATAGTTGGAATCAGAGGAAAGGTATTGTCAACCTTTAGAAACTAGGATGTTAAAGCCTTATTAAGAACCCAAAGGATATGTATAAGCATAGAACAAAATCTTAGTGTTTTAGAATTGGCTATAAATAACATATGATTATACCTATATTGTGAAATTTTATTACTAATTTTGTGGTTTTCCTATTTTAATTATTATTTCTAACACTATGCTTCTTGGTTTTAGTCATTGGCTGGAACCCAAAGGAACTGTGTTAATACTGAATGCAATGGGAAATGTAATGATTTTCCCCCTGAGAAACCAAACGATATAGGAGCTGGAATGAAAAATCTTGTAGCCATGATCACACAGCATTATCATTCTATGAATCATGGAGGACCTCCAAAAATGCTATGGATGGAGAAACACTCTATTGAATCCTTCATGAGGCAGCTTCCACCATCATTCTACAGTTCTTCGGATCCATTAATGGATGAACAATGGATCAGTACCACTGAAAAAATATTTTCTGTCCTTCTTTGATCTGAACATGACAAATTCATCTTATTAGTATATTGTTTGGATGGTGAAGCTGATCAATGTAGAAATCTTTTCAATAATACAAGGAAAAGGGATGAAATTTAGTCCATGGAATGAGACGTGCTCAAGAACATATTTTTCAATAAGTACATCCCTCATATTCTTCAAACAAAGACGGAGAAAGAGTTTCTCAGAACAATGAAAAAGAATGATGAATATGTTGGTACCTACGAAGAAAATTTTACAGGGCTTCCAAGGTATGCTTCTGGGATTATTATCCAACCTGAGAGTAATATCAATCAATTCTTCAGTGTCTTAAAACCAATTCTTCAAAGGTTATTAGCTATAATGGACTTCAATAGCTACGAGGAAATTGTTCGATGTGCTATCAAGGTTGAGATGCAGATTAGAGTAACACATCAGTAATATGGGTTTGATAAGAAGATGAAAATGGAAATCAAAGGAAAAT
Source organism: Viscum album (assembly GCA_963277665.1). NCBI lineage: Eukaryota > Viridiplantae > Streptophyta > Magnoliopsida > Santalales > Viscaceae > Viscum > Viscum album. The sequence goes on from OY728137.1 coordinate 1,758,171,732, forward strand.
CCAAAGACCACAATGAAAAGAAGATGAGTTTTCCGTTATGCTCAAAGTGTTGATAGAAACATCGAGGGAATTGTCCTGAAGGGACAAGTAAATTTTTTATGTGTGGAAAATATAGTCAACGGGAAATTGAATGCCGCAGTGATGGGAAAATGATGTGTAGTGATGCGAACAAAGAAAATGCTACATAGAATTCACCTCCTACACGACAATGTTACAAGTGAATGGAAATGGGGCATTATGTTAATCAATGAACTAATCCAAGGGTTGTTGATGATTATTGATTTCAACAAACTCTTAAGCCCAAAGACAAAGGAAAGTCACCTGCAATTTCTATCAGCGATGTGGAGTACGATAAAGAAGTGGTAAAAGGTGTAATTACCATCCAGTCTAAAGTAGAAAATATTTTATTTGATTATGGATCCACCCACTCTTTTATTTCTGATGAATTTTCTAAGGGTATCACCATACTACCCCAAAAATTAGCTATTGTGTTAGCTGTGGCAACTCCTAATGGCACAACAGTCGCATAATAAGTTTACATTTTTTCTCCGATTGATTTTTTTTGGAATGTGATTCCGGAAAATCTTGTGATCCTTCCTATAGTGGAATTTGATGTGATTCTCGGAATGGATTGGCTTTCTTTATATGGAACTCATATCAATTTACAAAGAAGGGAGGTCACATATCATATTCTTGATCAATCTATGATCAAATTTTGATGCAAGTATGAATATAACCTTCCAGAGGAAATTTCTTCTATCTTATGGGTCTTGATTCCAATAAATGAATGTCATTTAACTCAAATAGTTGGATAGAAACTCACAATTAAGAATATTCCCATTGTACGAGATTTTGATAATGTCATTCTATAGGAATTTCTAGGTCTTCCACCAAATCGTGAAGTTGTGTTTTCAATAGAACTCATATCCGGTGAAATGACCATTTCAAATACACCTTATAGAATGGCCCCAATTGAGTTGTAGGAATTAAAGAAGAAACTCTAAGAGAATCTTGATAAAGGATTCATACACCCTAGTTCATCACCTTAGGGATCACATGTTCTGTTTATTAAGATGAAAGATGGATCAATGATACTCTTCATTGATTATCGAGAACTTAACAAGATCACTATAAAGAACAAATATCCTCTCCCATTCATTGATGAATTATTTTACCAACTACGCAGAGCTCAATACTTTTCCAAGATTAATCTTCATTCAAGGTATCATTAATTAAGGGTCAAAAAAGAGGCTATACCAAAGATGGATTTCCTTACAAGGTATGGACACTATGAGTTTATTGTGATTCCATTTGGTATTACTAATTCCACTGCTAATTATCATGGATCTAATGAATAGAGTCTTTAGAGACAATCTTGATTAGTCTGTGGTAGTCTTTGTAGATGATATTTTTGTCTATTCAAAGAGGAAGGAAGAACATGAAGATCAATTCAGAATTTTATTGAAGACGATGATAAAGGAAAATCATTATACCAAAGTTACCAAGTGAGAATTTTGGCTTCAAAAAGTTTCATTTTTGGGCCATATAATCTCAAAATATGGGATATATGTGGATCCAGCAAAAACAATGGTTTTTGAAAGATGGTCAAAACCAACAACAGTAACTGAAATTAAATGTTTTCTTGGTTTAGCTAGGTATTATCGAAATTTTGTCAATGTTTTTTAAATATTATCTAATCCACTCACCAAATTGACTCGGAAAGAAGTTATGTTCGTTTAGACGGAGGAATGTGAAGAGAATTTCAAAGATCTAAAAAGAATATTAACCAGTGCACCTGTTCTCACACTGCCTTGTAGTGGAGAAAGGTTTGTCATCTACAGTAATTCATCTATGAAGGGTTTGGGGTGTTTTCTCATGAAAAATGATATGGTGATAGCTTATGCCTCACGACAGTTGAAAATCCATGAGGAAAATTACCCAACTCATTATTTGGTGTTAGCTGCGGTAATCATTGCATCAATGATTTGGAGGCATTATCATTATGATGAAAGGTGTGATATTTATACATATCATACAAGTTTAAAGTATATTTTCACACAAAAGGAGATGAATATGAGCTAAATAAGATGGTTGTAGCTGATTAAGGATTACGATTGCACAATTCATTACCACATAGGGAATGTGAACTAGGTGGCAGACGCATTAAGTCAACAAGACCATGATAGGTTATCTATGACGAGGATCACAATGTATCCAATATGTATGGATTTACAAAGAGTGTATCTTCAAATTTTATTGAATGGGGAGATATATTATGTTTCTCAAATGAATGTTCAGCCATTTATACAAGTGAAGATTAAAGAGGTGTAGAAGGAGGATATTGGGCTTGAAAAGAAGGTGAGAAATCTTCCTGAATACAACATTGATTATGATGGGATAATAAGGTTCAGGAACTGTGTCTGTATTCCTACCATTTAATAATTAAAGAAGGAGATATTGGATGAGGCTCATAGTTATTCTTACTTTATTCAACCTAGAAGTACAAAGATGTACATGGACTAGAATATGTACTTTATGTGAGATGGCATGAAAACAGATATCGCTGAATATGTCTCTCAATGATTGGGTTTTCACCATGTTAAAGTTGATAGACAAAAGTCCAAAGGGATGTTACAACCATTACCCATACCAAAATGTAAATGGGAAAACATCACTATGGACTATGTCATCAGACTTCCAAAAACATCTAAAGGTTCTAATTCTATCTGGGTTATAGTTGATCATCTTACGAAGTCGACTCACTTCATTTCTATTAGAGAAGATTTCTCACTTGATCACCTTTCCAAGTTATATGTATAAGAAGTGGTAAGATTGCAGGAGTGTCGTTTCTAATTATATCTGACCAGGATCCAAGGATTACCTTGACGTTTTGACTAAGTCTACAGCATGCGCTAGATACAGAGTTGAGTTTCTGCACTGCCTATGATCCTCAAATAGACGGTCAGTCTTAGAAGACAATTCAATCTTTGGAAGAAATGATGAGAGGTTGCTCAATGGATTTCAAAGCTGGTTGGGATCAACACCTACCTTTGGCGGAATTTTCTTATAATAATAGCCTTCACTCCAGTATTCATATGTCTCCTTATGAAGCTCTCTATGGAATGAAATGAAGAACTCCAAATTGCTGGGATGAAGTTAGGGAATGAAAGCTATTAGGAACTGATCATTTTGATGAGATGGCAAAAAACGTCAAATATATTAAAAAACACATTAGAGCAGCTCAGAGTAGCCAAATAAGTTATGACGACAACCCAAGAAAAGACCTAGAATTTGAAGTGGGTGATAAATTGTTCTAACGAATATCTCCTTGTAAGAGAGTAATGAGATTTGGAAAGAAGGGAAAGCTGAGCCCTAGGTACATCGGTCCTTTCGAAATACTGGATTGTGTTGGGAATGTAGTATACTTATTGACACTTCCCCCCAAATCTCTTTCAAATTCATGATGTGTTTCATGTATCTTTCCTGATAATGTACTTACCTGATCCTTCATAAGTACAAAGCTTAAATGTTGTAGCGCTAGAGCAAGATCTTTTTTATGAAGAACAGTCGAAATAGATTCTGGATCATATCAAAAATGTTCTAAAAAAAAGACCACTCACTTGGTTAATGTTTTATGGAGGAACCAACAATTATAATAAGATACATGGGAACTTGAGGATATGATGAAAGAGAGGTATCCTCATCTGTTTGTTAAGAAGTGACAAATTTCGAGGGAAAAATTCATTTTAAGGGGGGTAGAATGTAACACCCTGAGATTTTATGAGAAATATATATATATATATATATATATTCTGTTATATGAAACACCAAATTAATCTTTCACTACACACGACACTAGCTTGGCTTACGTTACATGCAAGAGAAACCTTCCTCGATAGATTGCATTGTACGCAATACCATGTTTCACTAAACAATGATATATTATTATAATATTATAAACATTCTGTTATGAATATTATTAACCAAATTTCAAATTTTATTACATTATAATTTTTTTACACATTTTCTAGAGTGAGGTATGAAAACAAATCAATTTTTCGAATAAAAGAAGTATTTTTCAACAAATGCAGTTTCACCGCCTTTTGATGGCACACCCATTTTATATATAATTTTTTGATAATTTTATAAGTTCAATTTACAAAATAAATTTATTATTTTGAATCTGGATATAAAAATTTACATTGGATAAATTTTTGATACTTTTCTGATAACTTTCATATTTTGATGAATAGTAAAAATACGCTAAATTTTTCTTAAAAACAACTTTTTTCATCAAGTTAATTTATATTGGTAAAGGATAAAATTTAATGGTTTTAAAGTATAAATAGAATATATTTTTACCATTTAATATAATTTATTTCAATTCCATTAATTTTACATTGAACTCATAGGTAAAAACATTTCAATCGTTATCAATGTTTTAAATTTTAAAACCCATTTTCCTAACAACGAGATTAATTTTAAATTAATCACTGTAACTTATGTGTATTGAATTTTGAAAAATGGATTCCATATTTGGATCCATTGGGTCAAAATTATGTTAATAGGTTACTTATATATTTTTTATATTATAAATAGTAACCATGGTAAATTTTTTTACTACAGTTAAAAGTAAATCGGGTAATTGAGGGGAAAAATAATATTATAAAATTACCATAACACCTGAAAAAATTCTATTGGATGAATAAAAGTTGACCCATATCAGATAAGGGTATGAATACATTCATATCATGTAATTTTGTCTTTGAAAATGAAATAATTATTATTAAAACAAATCAAAGTGACAACATGTCACTCTCTTATATCTTATAAGTGTAATAATTTAACTTTAGTGATAATCTTCACAAAACATCGAATATAAATATTCTAAAAAAAGATAATAGAAATATCTAAATCATGAGAATTTATTTAAATTTTTTTGAGATTAAATAATTATCATTAATGATGACACAATAGTGATGTAGAAATTATTTTATTTGTTGAAATATCAAATAAATGGTTCTAAAAATATTAAAATATATATTATATGCACTAATTAATGTTCTCCAAAAAATTTCTAGATGAATTTTCAATTTTAGGAATCTACTAAATATTTTGGATCAGATATATCCTCTGTGTGTATTTTATTTAAAATCAAATAAATGTATAGTGTCAAACCTGGCACTATTGTTATATTATAAATATAACATTTTATAATTTTTTTTAAAATCACAAAAATATTTATAAATTATAAATTGAATTTATATGGCCTAAATTCTCATAAATTATCCAATTATGTACAATTCAAAACACATAAATAATTATTTCTAATAATTTAAAATTTAGAATATTATTACCACAAATAAAATTAAATAAATTAAATAAGGATAAATCGAGTTGATAAAGTTTAAAATAAATTTACAACATGTCTAAATATTATTTGTTGATGATATAACAACCATATATCATATCATATTCTGAATTCAGTCATTTATGGAGGTTTTTAAGCGGGGTTTTAGTTTATTATAAATTAATATTTTAGAGGTTTCCAAAAGTTCCACACTCCTCTCTTATAAAACGACACCTACTCCCTCTCATAATCACAACATTTTGAGCCTTCAAGCTCAAAGAAACCCTGTAAATTTCTATTCTGAACTTCCCTAAAAACATTATATAAGTCCTGGTATTCTTCAAAGACCACCCTCAGTGCCCTAAGAGGAGGTTTAGAACAGGCGCATCGAAGAAGAGGTAATATCCTTTACCGATTATTTAAAACTTATTTCTTCTTCTACTACAACTTTTTTGTTTATTTCACTATAAAGTATTAACAAAAGTATCAACAACATACTGATATGTTATTATAAATATTATATAACCCTATTTCACTTTCAATCCATCCTATAGAAAATGAAATCACCGCCCGTGCGTACGTACGGAATACCGTCTCCACACTGTGGTGTAATCTGTTTTCCACCACCACCTTACATGGATGAGTATAATGGTGTAATGAATAACTATATATGATTATTATAACATGATACTAATTATGAGATATTCGATCATCCATTCCCATCCCATTCAATAATTATGGTAATTATATCATCGCTCGTGCGTATGTACGACTTACCGTCCCCACGGTGCGATGTGATTAGTTCTACATGATCATCATTAAACCATGATTATATAAACGAATTGAATGAATAAATCTGATATATATTATACTAATACCGTTATGTAAATTATGTAGATAAAACCTAAATAGAGGAATACAAATTTATTCAACAAAACACGCATCAAAACATTAAGCAATGAACACCCGAAGAACAAGTAGAAATGAAATATTACTAATAAGAAGATAATAATATTACCATATATGATGTAATAACAATGTATATGATTCTAGAAAAAGTCAATCAGTTTATTTAAATCATTATAAAATAGTTTTGGATATATACAAATCATATCAGACCTAAGGTATGGGGAAATCTCACAATCTCATTTTTATCTGAAATTGTTTATACATCAGAATTTACTTGGGAATATTTATCATCCACATCTATGTTTCCTCAATATGTAATATTATTTATCTCCTCATAAATTTTTTTAATTCGAATTATTCCTATTGGTGAATTTTTAGTAAAATATTTGAAAGGAATATTAAGTCGTATTCAGAACGAGATACTTTTTTACTTTTCCGGCCAAAGTACAAGAAGAATGTTTTTTACTTATACGGCATGAATGGATTTTTATGATTTCATAGAACATAATTTCCATGAATATTACATTACAAGTGTTCATGTTTATTTTCAATTAACTTATTTTAATTCAAAATTTTATGACATATTTAGAAAGTAACAATATTTTTGAAGTTGAAAGGATATTTTCCTCAAGAATGAAGTTCAAGAGTTTTATAAAAATTATTTTCCATATAAGATAATATAGGGTTATGTTTCTATACCTATTATTACATTGTTTTGAATATTTTATGATGGAATTATTTTTATTAAGTCCATTTATCTTACATGGACTATGTTATGATGGCATGATGTTTAAGAATCCCATTTTTATTACATGGGTTATGATATGTTGTATGATTTATGATTTTGTGTCACACATAGGAATGGTTTCATTATGAGATGGGTGGGAACTATATCTCCCTCCAATGAATTGGGTAAAGATTTATATCTCATGAGATAGACATGGCTGGAATGGAATGTTAATCTGGTTTAGTGATACAGGACTGGAACGAGGAGTGAACTCGGTTCAGCAATGGAATTTTTCTATTATGATAGTCTTGGAAATGAGTCTTGAATAATATGAAATTATTTTATATGATTATGTCTGTATGCCACAAAGTTTCATGTCTTATGACATGAATATTGGGATTACATTTCAGTACTGTGATTTATTCCATATGATGACTTTTGAATGATAAGATTTTCAAAATGTTATGTTCTTATGAATATGATATGATTGATATTTCCTTTGTTTTCCCTTACTGAGAATTTTAGCTCACCCTTTGTATGTTTTCTTTTCCCCAGGTCAAGAGGAAGGGTATTAACTACGATATTCCAAAAGAGAGTCTAGATATGATAAACGAGAGACAATGTAGATGATTTATGAACCAGTTGTTTATGTTTCCCAGTTTCTAAAGACACTATACCTATATGGTCCTATCATTGTTTTGTTATATGTTTAAATATGTATTCTTCGATTATGAAGTAATAAAAATGTATGTAAAGTAAGGGTCGTTATATACACATAATCTAATCTTGTTCTATTTTATGATATTAAAGATGATTTTTATTTTTTTAAAAAAATACTTGGATGTGATTAACTTTTTCGGTTCAAATGGATTTGTATTATTATGAAAAACATTAGTTCTTATGTATGTATGTCCATGCATTTATATAGACTAAAACAAACATGAGTTTTGGTTTTCAATCCTGTGATATTTTAAATTAAATAAAGTTATGGAGTTTTAATTAGTGTTAAGAGAAATGATATTTATTTTGATGGTTTTTATTATACTCTCAATTTTCTAGTTCTATGCAAGGGTTTTCATTTATAATTTACATTGTGTTTTATAGAATTTTCTATAAGGTTTATATTTATTTTATATCATGAACTTCATTTTATTATTTTAATTATTATTTAAACAATTGTTTGTTATTTTATGAACTTTTAATTTATTTTTCAAATGATCATTGTATTAAACAACACCATTTTTAATTTTACATTATTTTTCCATTGGAGTTTTCATTTTTCAATATATGAATTAATCGACTTGCATATTCACTTATACCAGTGTATTTAATGGCATGAATTTATATTAAGTAATCCATTTGCATGAATCATTTATTTTTAAAATTAAAAAATTATCATTTTATGTGACATCCCCATCCATTCATTACTTGTGAGTTTTAAATAAATATCACATTTTCAATACATGTTTATGCATGTCATTGGGAAATTTTTTATCTAAATAATAACTAACATATTATGTTTTAGTCCAACGTCATTTCCAATTATCGGTGCATGAATTGTGCTTGAATAATATCTTTTCTGAAGTCATATTCATGTGTTTTTAATGCATTGAATGTTTATTACAATGGAAGAAAGGTTCGTAATGTTATTAGCAATTCAATTTTTTATTTATTTATCAGTTATGATAATTAATGAAATAATAATTTAATAAATCAAAGTGGTATGGGAAACTTTGATTTAGGGAAATGAGGTATGCACTTGATATAGTAAGTTACAGGTGGGACCCGTTATATCCCCTTGATGCATCAGGAGGTCACATGAGACAAATAGACTTGGAATTGGCTGAGGCCATTGCGAATAATGATTTATAGATTATGGCCAAGGTATTTATCATTTTAGACGTATTGGACAAGGCCTTGGCAGTGTCAGACATTATGTACTCTCCTCATTATGACTATATAATTTAATTAATCAAAAGAATATTTGACTATTAGAATATTATTGGTCAATGAGATTTTGTTTATGAGAACCAGAACAAGTAAAAGCTTTAGGATTATTAATTATTTCATCACTTAGAGATTAATCCGTCAGTTTATGTTTCACAGTCTTAAGGAATGAAAGTGATGTTATTATTTTTCATGTGCAACTACAACCATGTATTATTCTTAGATTTAAATTATTTACTTTCATATTCAAATTCCATACCCATTAAAGTTATAATTAATGTTTATTCAATTCACCATATGATCTGCGTGAGATTGTATGTAAATAGAGCAAGAATCCTTATGACTATGTTAGAATTCCCTGAATTGTTCTCTTTTAAATCTTAGACAAATGTTATGTTATGATGCAGATGTTACAAAATTTCTTAAGAAAATTTTGTATGAATATCGTTAAAGGAATGTTTTCAAAAGAATTTATTTGTTATATTATATTATTTTTAGAACCCCTAACTGTGATTTTTATTCTCACCCTATAATTTTAAATAAATAGTTTTAGGTATCAGTTTTCAGATGAAGAATCATGTCAGAAGTGACTGGTTTCCCAGAACCTGAACCGTAACTAATTTCTATATGGGATGTAATGTTTAAAATATTAGTGCATGTTTTTTGTAAATAATTACATGTAAATTTTTAAGGAACTGTATTTAGGTATTCAGTTGTCAGAATGTGACCGTTGATATTAGAGGTTCGGTTTATATAACTCTAGAAAACAAGAACTGAACAATTTTTATTATTTAAGCATTACGGAGTATGATGTTCTTTTAATTTTCAGTTGAAAAATGAAAATAACAGCCTTTTGTCTCTTCCTATCGAGACTCTAGAAACCATAGTTTCCATAGTTATCCATAACAACATTGTATATTATGCACACTTTCGTATGACATGCAATCACCTCCAAAACCTGTCAAAACTCTTCCCATGTATTTCAACTCCACTAAGGAGAATTTTTAAACTACCTATTTATGATGTAAATCCAATTTACATCCAATGCATGTTGGGTGAATGTACTTTGAGGGTCTTTTTGGATTCCTCACCAAAGCATAAGGAATCTCGTACCTCTTGGTTTTCAATGAAGCTGCTGCAGCGGCTGACCTCCAGGAAACATATGTTTGCCAATGCTTGTCCTATGGTAATTATGGTCATGTAATGGACATTTAAATACTTGAAATTCAGGCCTTATGTTCTTTGTACAGACATCAAGTACATACTAATGTATCAAGGCTTTACACCCATCATATCTCACTCTGGAGACAGTATAAGCATACCCATGAGATTGAACCAGACTGCTCGAGTTGCATTTGGATCCTGGTGATTGAGAGTTTTGAAATTGTTTTGGGGATTCATGTTGTTGAGAACTGGGGAAACCATTAGTCTTGGGTTTGTGTACCAGTTTTTTTTGGAAAATAAATCTTTTGGATTTTTATTCCTCATACCTTTATAGTGTTTGTTCTTTTGGATGAGTTTCACTAATCTGACATTAATGAAAAAAATTATATTTACAAATGGATGGAAAAACCTATATCTTATCTCTTCCCGTAGTGGTACTAGAATCCAATATGGTCAGAACCTAAGCAGAAGAATACCTTCCCTTCAAAAATTTATAAAGGACAAGAAAACATATTTATGATGTATCAAATAGTCCGGATATTCTCCACTCCTAAAAAGGGAATTCCTATATCTACCATCACAATGCCACTGATCAACTCACTGAGTATTGGCGAAGGGAAATGTACAATGAAGGAATATTCCTATTCATCACTCTATCTTGAAAAATCACAGCATTAACAAGGATAAAAGTGGTTTCCTTGAAAGGGAACATTCACACAGCCTACATGCACCAGATCATTGGATTCGGTTTGTTTGACCACATCTACGACATTGACATTCTCGGACACGAGACTTCATGATGGTCTCTTAGATAGTTTTTCCATTCAGACATCCCTAAACATTCTACCATTTGATCCTCCTTATGTAAGCCCAACGTTGCAATGCATGTGTTTAACCCTTACTGTTAGAGGGGTGTCTGGGCTATGGAAGGAGAGGAATTGAACACCAAATTGGGCATTTAGCTGAACTCACCTGAGGATCCACAATGATGGGGGATGCAATAAAGAACGTGAGAGAATATTTTTATCATGGTTATATGAAATCAATTATGAGGACGAAAATCCTTGTAGGGGGAATAATGTGACGCCCCAAAAATTTGTTCTCATGTAAAAATAATAATATGGTTTTATTCTGTTTAATTTTCTAGTTTTCCGAAAAAAACATACAAAATAAATACAATTAATTTAATTTAATTAAACACTAAAGTGTTTACATTAAAGAAAGGCCAAAGAAAAACGATACTACACAAAAATACCGATTAAAAGACCTATTAAAATTATAGGGAGACCACCCAATACAAAAAATACCCCAAGAAGATAGTAAGGGTCTTTCGAATCTGTCACAATAAGCATCAATATGGAAAGAGCTACTACAGCTGCACTGAGCATCATTAGAATGATATGAACCATCTTCACCGAGTCTTTGTGAATATGGAACACCATAATATGAATTTATATAAGGTCTCAATTGGTCCATTTCCCCTACGGTGAACATTATTTTACTTTATGACTGTAGAAATTTAGAATCAGGTTACAATTAGTATTTTATTAAACAGATATATTTATAATTTAATTTTTTATGGAAAATTTTATGTAGTATAATGACTGAAAATTTATATTGTTTATTTAAGATATATAGTTTAAAATAACTATTTTTAAATAGAATTATTTCTAATCGAATTATTATTTAATAGAATGTTTTAAATAATAAGTATACTAACATAACTAATTTGTTATTTGTCTTCCAAAATGTGTAATATATATATGTGTGTATATTGGATTTTGAATTATATAAAAATTTTATTATAAAATAATAATATTATATTGTGTTTATACATGTCATTGAAAATTGTTATTTTAAAATATTTTAATGACTTCATTTTTACGATATTTTAATTACGTGGAAACTTATTTAAACTATTATATTAATAATTATATGGGTTTTATATATTTTTAAAAATATTAAAATTATTAGATGATAAATTGGATTAATGTTCAATAACATTATTATAATTTTGAATATAAAATAAAACTTTTTTAATAGAATAATTGTGCAAATATGAAATGATCTTTTGATAAAAATAATTGTTATATTGAATCATATATATATATTATGTAATATTAACTATTTAAAAAATGTTTCAAAATTTAAAAATATTTTCATACAATTATAATAATAATTATGTTATTCAAGATAATATATTTTAAGTTATTAATTTTTATCATTATAAGTATATAATATAAAATATGTAAATATATGTTTTATAAACTAATTTAAAAATAATAACTTTTACTTTTTAAAAGTAATGATAAAATAAGTTTAATAAATTAATTGTTTTGTTTAACTTTTGATTTTTGTTTAATGTTATTAATAATATAATAAATGATTAGATAAATAATGTAAACGGTATTATAATAGTAAAATAGTTTGTAAATGAAAAAAAGAAAAGAAAGGATCAATGAGGGGTGGTGTTCTGTCGCGCTGCTTAGAGGGGAACTAATTTCTGGAATCAGAGTATGGTGCACACATTCAAAGGTATTGTCCAATGGGTTCGTCATCCAGGGAGCATCAGACCAAGGGTTTTAGCTGGCCAAGTGGTGTTGGGTGTTGCATCACAAGGCAAGGTGTCGAGGCCCGATTGAGTAGGCCATCGCGGTCGTCGAGAAGGAGGGTGGGACATAGTCGGGTTTCATCTGTGAGGCGATGTTGGTATCAAAGAGATGGAGGCACAGTCATGTGGTGGATTCTGAGAGCTGGTGGCCGAGAATCATTTTCCACAGATGAGGTGGTGTATGATCCTAATGTCAAACTGGTTTTGGGTTTCCAAGTCTGTTGTGTGGTAGGTTCCTACTTTCCTTTTTTTTATTATTTAGTTGTCAATATATTCTTTTGGTTGTCATGATTTGTATTTTTCCTTCTTCATGCCGATTTACATTAGGAATATAGATTGTTTTGTTTTGAACCACCCATTATTCCAGTTTAGCCTGATAATTTTATTAAAGTAACAACATATTTGTTTCATTGAAGACCACTTGTGTCTTTGCAGTGAGTGTCTACCATTTTGTTTATGTCTGCTCAGCTTTCTCTACAAGCTGTGTGTTTGTGACTGTATGGACAGTAAAACTATATCTATAATGGCCTAAATCATTTTTTCTAGTTCAAAGGAAAACCCATTCTTGATAGAAAGTGTTTTTGGTTTAAGATGAGTGTTCTTGTCTCTTCAAAACCATGTTAGGGTTAAAGATTTATTTTGAAAATTTATTTATTTTATGATCTTATATTTTGTAAGGGAATTAATTTTTATCGTTGAACTTAGAATGGGTTTTTTCGTTTTATGATTTCTCTCTCTGGTGAAAAATCATATATACATGCTTTTTATATATAAATATATATATGTATACAGTCCTCCATCCTAAAATTAATCTAGATTTCGAAATATTGTTTATCAATGTTTAACTTACATGAGCTGTACTTGTTTGGTTATGAAATGAAAAACCCATACACATATTTATATTTATATATGTTTTTATAAATAAAAAATGTACAAATATATTTATATATATATTATCTAAGGTGAATCCAGGTTTATCAAGGTTAAAAGTTGGTATTTATTAATATTTCTATGGTCGATAATTATATAAGGGTTCATTTTATATGTTTTTTTAATTATGAAAAACCAATGATACACATAGTGTATATTCATACATATACACATAATTCAATCCAGTTCTATTTTATGCTATTAAAGATGATTTTCAATTTTTAAATAAAGACTTGGATGTAGAAAATGTTTTGGGTTCAAATGGATTTTTATTATTATAAAAAGAATTATTTTTTATGTTTGTATGTCCATGAATTTATATACAACAAACCAAAAATGAATTATGGTTTTATATCCGATGATACTGGTAATTAAATAAAGTTATGGATTTTTCATTAATGGTAAGTGAATTAATATTTATTTTCATGGTTTTTATTATACTCTCTATTTTCTAGTTCCACGTAAGGGTTTTTGTGTTTAATTTACGTTGTATTTTGGAGAATCTGGTATAAGGGTTATATTTATTTTATTTCATCAAAATAATTTTAGTATTTTAATTCTAATTCTGATATTTGTTTATTATTTTAAGAACCATAAATTAATTTTTCAAATGAAGATTATATTAAACAATCACACTTTTAATTTGACATTATTTTTCCATTAGTGTTTCTATTTATCAGTATATGAATTAATCTACTTGAATGTTCAATTATACCAGTCTATTAAATGTCATGCATTTATATTTAGTAATCCATTTCCATGAATTAATGATTTTGAAAATTAAGAAATTGTCATTTAATGAAAAAAACCACCCATTCATTACATTTGAGTTTTAAATCAATATCACATGTGCAATACTAGTTTATGAATGTTGTTGGGAAATTGTTATCTAAATAATAACTGACATGTTAAGATTTTTTCAATTGTCATTTCAATTTATCAATGCATGAGTTGAGCATGAATAATATCTATTCTGAAGTCCCAAACATGTGTTTTTAATGCATTGAATGTTTATTACCATGGAAGAAGGGTTTATAAGGTTATTATCAATACAATTTATTGTTTATTTATCACTTATGATAATTTTGTAAATAAAAATTTAATAAAACAAAGTGGTATGTGAAACTTTAATTTAGGTAAATGAAGAATGAATTGGAATTAGAATGTAACAGGTGGGGCCCACTATAGCCCCTCGATGCATCGGTATGTCTCATGAGACAAATTGAAGTGGAAATGGTCGTGACCTTTCACAAATATGATTTATAGATTTTGGTCAAATCCTTAATCATTTTAGATGTCTTGGACGAGGCGTTGACCCAGTCCTGCATTATACACTCAACTCATTATGACTATGTAATTTAATTAACCAAAAATACATTCTACTAGTAGAATATTCATGGCTAACCAGATTTTGTTTACGAGAATCCGAAGAAGTAAAACATTATGGATTATTAATTATTTTATCACTCAGATATTAATCAGTCAATTTATGTTTCATAGTAGTAAATAATTAAATTGAAGTTATTATTTTTAATGAGAAGCATTGATCTTGTATTACTCATAGATTTAAATTATGTACATTCATATTCTTATGTCATACCCATTAAAGTTAGAATGAATTTTTATTCTATTCAACATATGATCTGTATGAGCATGCTTATAAATGGGGCATGAATCCTTAAAAATCTGTAAGTATTCCTTGAACTGTGATCTTTTAATCCTTAGAAGAATGTTATGTTATGATTCATGTCTTATAAAATTCCTTAAGAAAATGTTTTATGAATATTTTAAAAGAAATGTTTTCTAAAGCATTTAATTGGTATATTATATTATATTTAAATCTCCTTACTGGGATTTTTGTGCCCACCCTATGTTTTTTAATACAATTTTTATGGTATCGGTTTTCAGCTGAAGAATCTTGTCAGAAGTGGCTAGTTTCCCAGAACCTTAATAGTAACGCTCCTCTGAATGGCACACGATGTGTAAAATATCAGTGCATGTTTTTTGTAAAAAATAAGATATTATGTTTTATGCCACTGGCTCCGGGCATTCTGGAGTTGGACGGTGAAATTAAACATATGATTATAAAAACACTCTTTGAAAAACATTTATAGAAATACTGAATTTTGAATAAAAAGGATAATCTATCGAAGATATAAATAAATATTATTTATCTAAAAAAATTATTTTGATCTCCTTAATAATTTAAATGAGAAAATAAAAAACAAAATGTGAATTTTCAAAAGATAACTTGTGGGGAATAAAATTCACGAATTTATTTAAATTGGGAAAATAATATCTCATAATTTGAAGAATAATCAGAAATATTCTTGATAAACAATGATATTGTGACATAAAACATTTTCCACTTCGGTATCTTATGAATCGTAATCCACATGAATGAATAACATTAAATGAAACATTAAATATCATGCGAATAAATATATTCATGATGCAACTTTTAAATTATTTTTTATATACACTTCATAAAATGATATAGGTACATAAAATACTATATTTCCCAAAAATACAATTTATGATGGAATTAGATTACCCTAATTACTGACTTTTTTCAAAAAAATTAGAATACATAATATTATGATTATAAGTTTATTATAAATATATTTCATAACCATACTAATATTTATCATTCCATATATTATTTAGGTATGGCCTTTCCGTACCTCTTTATTAACACTTTCTTATAAATATCATATTTATTATTATAATGGCATTGTTTTTAATGTATGTTTTGGTTTGGTACACTACTGGAAAACTAACCTATACCAACGGTTTAGAACCATTTCTTTAGGCCTCCAAACCGTTGGTATAGACTATACCAATGGTTTCGAGAAACGTTGCCAAGTAAGCCGTTGGGATAGGTCTATACAAACGGTTTTGGGAAAACCATTGGTATAGACCTATACCAAAGGTTTTGGAAACCATTGGTATAAGTATTATGAAAATCTATTCCAACGGTTATGGGACTGTTGGTATATGTATTTCAAAAAAAACATTCGCTGGGATTTGATCCCAGGACCCCTAGTTTATCGTTGAACGACTTAACCACTAACCTAACATGACTTTTGTGAACTTAATTACATATATATATATATATGTATTCTCAAAAATATTTTAAATTTTTATTTATATAATGTTCTCGGGGAGAAGATATGATAAAAAATAAAAGGATCTATAACAACGGTTGTCAAAACCATTGGTATAGGTCTATAACAAGGATGTCAAAAACGATGGTATAGATCCTTGGTTCTAGAGCAATTATGGGTGGAAGGATGATTTATGGGGGACCTTTCCCACCGGTTTGGCCAAACCATTGGAAAAGGTGGCCACAAAGTGGACTTTTCCCAACGGTTTGGCCAAACCATTGGGAAAGCCATACCCTTTTCCAACGGTTTGCGAAAACCTTTTGGGAAAGGTGGACTCAAAGTGGGCTTTCCCAATGGTTTGGCCAAACCGTTGGGAAAGGGGACCTATACCAATGGTTTTTACAAACAGTTGGCATAAAATCTTTGGGAAAGGTCAGATTTCTAGTAGTGGTATTTTTATTACTCTTAAATTGATCATTGTTTAATTATATCCATAATTTAAACCATGATTCAAATATTATTTATATTATGTCTTTATATATATATGTATTAATCCAGTAATGTATGAGATAAGAAATGAATTATATCATTCATTGAGAAAGTTGGTTGTACAAATCCATGAATATTGTTTCCATTTTCCATGCGGATGAGAAAAAATAAAGGTAAATATTATACTAACAGTATAAAATAATTAATACTTAATAAATATATATATATATCATATATTTTCATTAATAAAATACTTACTACCTTCTATGTAAATTGTAATGGAAGACTTAATCGCATCACTTCATGAGGCATTAGTCCATTGTACTTATGTGAAACATTATCATATTCCCATAAAATGTAATATAAGATGGTATATAATATATTATAATTACATAATAATAGTTTTATAAAAAATAAAATATAAATATATTTACTCCATAATTATATCCATACATGATATGTGGTGGTGGAATACCAACTACATCGCTTGGTGAAGAGGTAGTCTGTCATACACACAATTGACTATTTAAGTATCCATTTTATAGAAGATGATATGGATATAGGTTATGAAATCAACATAAGAACATATTAGTAGAAGTTAGATAATAATTTTGTTATACTAAAATCATTTTTAAGTGAATTTATTTTGTATGTGAATAAGTAAAAAAATTGTATATTGAATACAATTATCTTTTTCTTATAACGTCTTCATTTGGGTCCCTTTTTAAGGACCATATGGTCGGACTTTTAGAATTAAAAGTGTATATAAACCTTGTATAAGTATCGTTTGTAGGTATTTTTTCCATGATTTTTGAATCCAAATGGCTTGAGAGGTGTGAATAATAGAGGATAGAGAGTGACCTTTTATAATTGAAGTGGAATGACATTTGTGAAAATAACCAAAAATATTCAATAATGGGGATTAAATCTCACCCAAAGTGACAAAAAATTGATAAATAAATTATTTTAGAGATTATTTAGTCCATCCAAAATTCCAAAAAAAATCTATTTTAAACATTCTATTTTATAGCATCTATGTTTACATAATTTAAACTTTTAATAATTCACCACATTAACTAGTACATTTTTTTACATAGGTAATTTATCATTTAAGACTATAATTCAATTGATAATTATTAAGTAATTTATAAAAAAATATTCTAAATAGTAAATATAATTAATTAAAGATAAATCCAAATTTTTTAGAAATGTAATTTTACACAAGAGCATGTGATGCACAAAACCTCATCTTAAACTTAATCGTGGTAACTAATTTTTATATAATTAATTAATCTTAATAACAATAATTTATCATTATTACATAATAAAAATTATTATTATTCAAAATAGGTAATGCATTTTTTCAAATAATAAAATAAAATTTGAAAATTTTAATATATGATTTACATTGTAGGCGGGATGAAAAAACAATCTCCCTAAGATTACATTTTCAAAAGTATACAATGTCATAATGTAAAAATTAAATATAAAATTGATTACAATGAACTAAATTAGATTATTTAAAATGTAATTGATCTAATTTTAATTTCAAAACATTTTTTTTCTAATGTAAAACATTGTAAATGCTTCAAATTAAAAGGATGTTTTTATTAAACACCGTATTTTTCATTATTCAGAGAAAAATTAATCTTTGAAAAAAATTAATAATAAATATCCATAAGATAATTAATAAAAAATGACACCAAAAATTAAATTATTTTCAAAGGAATTTTCTAAAATTATCAGATATTAATTTTTTAAAAAAATTAAAAAAACTAATTTCAAAAAAGGGTTTTTCAAAGAATATAAGGACTTTAATTAAAAATAAGTAGTTTTTTTGTATATATATATTTTCTTTGTCTAATGTAATTATAAATAGTATTTAAATTTTTTTTAATCCAATTCAAACCAAAAATTTTATATTCTAGGTAGAAAATTATATGTTTAAATAATAATTTTAATATTATATCCTAGTTTTTTCAAACTCAGTGTTATGTTTAACACAAGCTATGAAAGAATTTATATTTATTTTGAAAAAAAACGAATCATATTAGGGTGTTATGATTTCTTTAATAGTTTCATGTTTTATTGTGAATTTCCACATGAACTATATAGATAAGATTCTCTAAGATTTATTGACTCTAAATCATCAAATGAATAAACACATAAATAATGATATCCCTTATATCAATTTCCTAAAAAATAAAAAATGAAAGAGGAAAAGGTTTACCAAAAATACAAGTCTACGGAAGCTTTACACTACACATATTGAATGATAAAGATAAATAAATATTATTACGTGTGGGATTAATTATGATTTTCTTATGGAAATAAAAGTTAGAAGAATAATAATTTGTCCATGGAAAATAATTCGTAGGATTATTTAGTTACATTCATTATCAATTTTAATCATTCTATTTTTGTAAATTAAGCATGTGATATGGAATGTGGTTATAAAATTTGTATCCATCAATAGAAAACATTTTTATTTTTTAATATTTCGTTAATATAGGATGATATTTTATCTATTAATGTAGAGAGAGTAGATTCTTTGTCTATGAATGACTGTGGTCTTAATTGGTTTTTGTTTTTATATATTGTTATTTTTCACATGGTGTAACCAAGAATATAATATATATGTATAGTTTATAAATATATGTTTTTATTTTAAGGTTTCTAAATAAATAATACAAATTTTATAATGATTTTATATGTTTGTGGATGACACATTTGAATAACAATATTTATTTTAAAGAATTTTTAGTTCACCTATTATAAATATATATCAAATCAAATTTAAATTAATCATATCAAACCTAGTTATGGAATCACCATCCTTTTCATTTAAACAAAATATTTTATAAAATTATATCAAGAATGTTATTTATATTATTTTGTAAAAAATACAGGGGTATATGGATTTATTTTTTGTAAGGAACATTATCATAGTGACATTAAAAGTAAAATGTGGATGAATAATAGGTATTTTAACACGATTTTATAGAGATGAATGATAAAATTTTCTAATAAAATATTGAGGTGGATACTGAAAATAACTTTTTTAAAATATATTAATATATTTTGATATATATACTTAATAAGGTATCAATTTTATTATTTTGATAAGTTTATGGAATAAAAAAAGGATGTAGAGTATCAAATTAGATATAAGATTACGAATTAATACACATACCGAGGTGGTGAATATTGAAGAGAATAATTAATTGAATCAGTAAAATAATTTAAGAGACTATCTCAACTCTCAATCCAAATTATATACCTTAAATTAATCATGTTAGTGAATGGAGTAATAGAACCATGTTGTACATAGTGATATCGATGATGAGTTATTCTGATCTTCCATTAAACAATTTCATCCATACAAATTAATGTTTAAAAAAATGAATTTAATTGAATTTCATGTGACTAATGGGATAAAATGAGATATATTTTTTTATATATAAATGTATAGGTATGTCAATAAAATTATATATAGTTATATAAAAATTATATAATGAGGCACCAAATCTGTCATTATTGAATATCCCAAAATACAAGAGGATATAATCTATTTGAGCACTAAGATAGAAAAGGAATTGTGGAAATAAAAGACATATTTATAGAAAAATATAACAAATCCAATGGATATAGTGGGATGAAAATATACTTTGTTGAATTACATTCTCAAAAAAATAATTGTTGTCTTGGGGATTTTTTTAGAAATCTCATTGTATGAATTTATTCTAGAGACACAAGTACTATAAAGGGGAACTACATTGGTTCAAGAACCAGATAGATATAATTTTATACTCACTGAGGTAGGTGACACATTACAAATCATGAATAATAATCTATTATACTATATAGATGAAATATTTTCTCAAGAAATGAAGAGTGGAATAAATATTGAATTATAAAATGGAGTGTATATAGAAAATCCAAGATTTAGTTTTTTTGGGATCCTTCTGTTAGTAAAAATCATATTTCATGAAAATGGGTATTCAAGAAGAGACTAGGCATGTATTGTAAACATTATACATATAAAGCATGAATGGTTTCTAAATGGTTTATGAAATGTTAAGGCATATTCTATGATGAATCTTTTTTAGTAGTCCCTATACTTAAATTCATTAGAAGTATACTTTCCATATAATAATAACAAGACAATGTGATTTATAAAATGGATTTGAATACATCTTTAATTAAAAAAATGACATGTAGAATATGCCTATATAACACAAACAAAGAGTTTTTGACACTAAAGGATCAGAATAAGGTGTGAAACTTATAAGTATTCATTTATGGGTTAATAGAAAAATCATGACCATGTAAAATTTATTTTTTATTAAGTGGTAAAATAATTTGGTTTCATAAATAATTAATGTGATCACATTTTTATAAAATGTTATGTGGATGTTTAGAATTTTTTTAGTAGTTTTTATTATTTATATAGTACTATTAGGACATGAGATACTAGTATAACTATTTATAAATACATGGTCAAATAAATTATTCTTTATAAAATACATTAGGGGTGTAACCTATACTCAAGGGATTCATATCAATTTTGATAGAACAAAGAGTTCATATGGAAAAATTCATGGTCCATACATTGATATGGTATTGAAGAGATTCGATATGGGTCAATCCAAGAGAGTATTTCTTCCAATATCACAGGGTTAACATCTTTCTAAGAAAATATGTTATTTAGCATTATATGATAGTGATAATTAGCATGATCCATTATGTATTGATTATTGGACATATCATATTTGAAATTATATGTACATAACAAGACATTTCATACAAATTGAACCTGGTAGGTAAAAATTAGGTAGTCCCACGAGTGCCTCATTTATTAGAAATTAAAATACTCATTATTTACACGAGGCACGAAAATGATATGTTTTTGATTTATAGAGTTTTTAATAACTATTTTAGGGTATATAAGTATTACATTTTTCTAATAGATTAAAATGTTCTTAAATTGAATTAATGAATTTTTTTTACCTTAATGGTGGGACTTTGACCTAGAATTTTTCTTTCAATCCCATGGACAACAATTATATTGTATATTTTTTATCAAATTATGACATTTAAATGTTGATAAAGAAGTAATTTGGATACATATATTCATCCAGAAGGTGGATATTTTATTATAAGTAAATATGTTATCACTCTGTATGGTTAGAATATTGTAGTACTTGTTCAATCTGTGGAACATAGGTCACATCAGTAAATAAGGAATATAATTTGGATATATCTCCTCTTAAGGAACATTCAAAAAAAAGTAATTTCGTTGTAATAATAGAATCAACATAAAAAAATATAATAGACTCAATTACAAAAGAAATATATTAGTGAAATCATGAATCTCATTTTAGATTTAAAGGGGATAATGTTTTTAGTTGTTGAATATAGTGTAAGTGGGAGTCTATTGGAGTTAGTGTCCTAGAAAAAATAGCCATTGTACTTTTTATTACTATAATATTAGTGAATATAACATCACATGGTGATTTTTTATCTATATAACATTTTTAGGTAATATGAGCTTAGAGTTTTTTATATCATCAAATCATTATATTTATTCCCGACTATAATTATAACCTAGAGTTTCCATGAAAAAATATACATAAGTACATGTTTTATGATTTAGAAAACACATATTTTATGGGACAAATATGATGTTATAATGTAATGTTTTGGGAGATCATAAGGCATCATCACTTATTAACTGGTTGTTTACCCTTAGTAATTTTAAATAAGGTAGAATATTAAGACATACCATCTAATATGAATTACAAAAGTTAATTACATCATTAGGTAATCCTGTCAAAGAATTTGTATTTTATTACTTTGATATGAGGTTATTTTTAATGTATATAACAAATCACATACACTTCCATAAGGATGAAAAACATATTGTCATGGGGATGTAGCATACATTAGGTGTGTCATAAGGGATATAGAATTAACCAAAAAAGTGAACAAGGGAATTTCCCCATCTGATTTAAGGGATGTATATATTTGTATCCCATAGATTAAAATTGGACTCTGATTAATTTCATGTCCATTGTATTTTATCGACATAATCAGTTCCAAAAGTCAAATAATTACGAATCAACCACATAGGATAGAGATGCATGAATAAATGATTCATGAAATGGTACCATAAAAATATGATTATATTACATATTACTATTTATAGGAAGGTTCTTATTTTTGGGATATTAACTAGTTTCTTTATGGGTTCATTGATGTGTTTCTAGATTCTAATCTTGTATTTTTGTATATTAATACTATTTTATTTAGGAAAATAACTATATAGTGACATAATATATGTATCCATAATTTCAATAATTTCTATTGTATTAAAAATTTATAAATTTTTCACTTTAGGATTTTTGAATAATAAATATTATATTATTTATCTCATTAATTCAGCATTCATATATTTGAGTTTAGAATATGTTATTTGAAATTTATATCTCATTTACTATTCCCAAGGTATGAAATAAAAATGTATTTTTTCACTATTTTAGTAAATAAATTAAAATACATATTTATTCTATTATGTGTATAGTAAAAGATATATTTGTTCTCAATTGTAGTAAAAATAATATTTATTTATTTATTAAATGAATAATAATTAATTATTTTTGAAAATATTTTATTATTTTAGGGTTGATGAATTTTATGGAGGATGAATGGGTAAAATCATTTTTCTTATAGAGATGCTAGATTTTCCTATTTGTCTAGATTATGTCATGGGATAAAATAATATTTTTATTATTATTCAACACGGTATTTATTAGATTAAAATATATTATAAAGGCACTTTATCTAATTATTAATTATTTGAACTTATGTATTAAATCCCAACTATATCATTTTATATAGGTTTTTTGTGCATTAACACTCAATAAATTTTCTCAACCCTTAAGGAAAATTTCTTCCACCCTCTAACTCAAGAACTAAGAGATATACATAGAATCACATGTTGTGATAATTGGTGAATAGTTTGATGAAATATGTTCCTCTACACTAACACCTGAAATATAATAGAATCATTTAGATATTTATGGATCATGTATCCACACAACAAGGGGAATCATTTAGTAGATTATTATCTGAAAAGATGATATACTAATGACGACATTAGAATTGATCAGGAAATATTATATAGTTTTAAGTCATTATTTTTTAACATAATAATTTTTTTATGTTAAACGTAATCTCTAGATGGGTCTGAGTTTTTATTCATCATGTATTTTGTATTTATCCAAAGAAACTGATTAAAACCCAAAATGAAGCGTTGTACAAAAAAAAATTATTGTACCACGAAAATATCATGTAAGTAATGATAAAATATAAATAATTTCTCACTAAACTGCTATTATACATTAGGAAATAATTTTTTTGGGTCTTTATTGACTAAAATTAATTAATACAATGATATAAAACCTGATACTCACTCCTATATTTTTTTTATTGTCGAATATAGCTTGTTTCAAGTTTATAATTTTTTGGTCTCTTGTATTTTTATACTATAAAATAATTATATTATTATATCTATGTTTTAGACATTTTCTCAAAGAGAAATAATATGATCATATCGATGATAATGTTGTATAAGTAAATTTCCCTAATTCTAGCACATGGTTATTGGATACGTAGTGTACATCACAAATTTCTTATGAAAATTATAGGCTAATAAATAATAATGAATTGAATAAGTGTTAAGTAGATCTATGTGTCAAAAAAATGGAATGTGTTTTTTCATTAGAGGTTGGAACAAATGATATATGTCGAGCTAGTGGAACAGTTCTAGAATTATAAACTTATTATTTTATCCTATTAGAAATAAACATTTGATTTATATATCTTTATTTTCAAATTTGTGATTTCCATTCATTATTATGAAGAATATATTTTATAAATATATAAATTAACATTTTTAATGAATTTGGGATATAGTAAATGGTTTCTATATTATTGACATGGGTAATTGAATATATAAAATTCATAATAAAAAGTTCATGTTTAATTATAACCCCACATACCTCTTGAATTGTCACATAGGATATATATATATGGGAAACACATTAAGTAACTCCAGAATGATGGACTATTGGAATAAGCAGATTAAGAATAATTTTAAACATGTTAATACTTTTTAAAAAAAATAAAAAAATACATTGATGCGTCATGTTATTTATCACCATTGATTGGGGGTTTATTCAATTGTTATATCTTTAAAAATTCATTCACTTAAAAATAATCCTCTACAACTTGTTAGAGTTTCTATATTATCATCTTTGTTACTCACCCTAAACTATATGTAAAATAAGACAACTAAATTTAAGGAACACAATTTCTAACTATTTTGGTCCCATTGTATGTAACATCTACATTTTGGGTTCATAATCGCCTGATTTACAAATTTTCTCTTAACCTTTATCATAGATACAAATGCGGGTAGGTAAGGGGTCACCCTTAACCCAAATGATGGTGGGATATAATCATTTTCAATATATGAATATTGGTTACCAAAAATTTAATAATTTTCATCCACTAATATGAGAAATATATTTTGACCCTCCAATTTCTTAATAAATAATGGAATTAATCTTCTGATCCTATAAAGTAGTCCAAATTATCTATTGATCCCAAATCAATCATAAAAACATTTTGGGCCCAAATCTTCTTCTTTTGGAACTTTGTCCTAACATATTTACCCTTTTTTATTCTTCTCATTGGTGGATCTCAACTCCCAATATTCTTGACAACTATTAAAAGGATTTATCCACTCTTTATATACTCATGATTCCTCAGATAAACAAGAATGAATTGTTGAATTCAAATTCAAATTTATAATTTGTCTAATTCAACATTTTAATTCTTTAAAAGCCTCCAAAATTTATAAACTAAAAAAACTCATAAAAAAACCTTACATTATATAATTTTTTAACTTCAATTATTATAAAAAATCATTTTCAATAACAATATATACTTTATGAATATTGATTCGTAGAAATTATACCTTACCATATTCATAAATGATATAACGTATCATGATTTTTAAAATTCCATTTCATAAAATTATTTTTGAACCACGATTCATTAAAACGTCGATTCCATATCTTCATTCGAGAAAATTGTATTTCTTCTTCAAATGAAATTACATATTCTACTTTTTAAAATCATTTCTTTTAGATAAAAATTTTTAGGGATTAAAATTATGTATGAATATATGTCTATTTAAATGTGAGAACTTATAAATCTAGGTTTTATTTGTGAGAACCTATATGTTCTCCATATCCTCTTAAAAACACCCCTCTACTTTAATTTATAATTCGGTGAATATTTCTCAATATCTTATTCTTCATATATCTCTGTTACTAGAGCTTCTCTGTCCACATCAACTTTAGTCGGAAGCTTTTATCCGATAAACACATGTTTTTACTTTAAAATCATGAAGGACTATATATTCAAAATGATATTTATCATTAAGAATATATATATAATTGATCTATATAGAATTCTTAATTTAGTAAAACCGTGTCAAAAAAATCATTCTGAAAACCCCAGTCTCATAACTTCATCCATGAAAAATCAATTTCAAAACTTATTCTATAAAGTTTTCACAAATTTATTCCTTTAAATAAATTGTCTATGAATTGAAAAAATAGTTGTAATAATGACAATATAAACATTATATATTAGAAAAAAAAAATCATTGTACATAATATCTAGACCGTCCAAAATTATTCTAAAATTTTAAAATGTAGTCCTCCTAGAAATGTTTTTTCGAAAGAAGAATTTTTTATTTAAAAACACCTCAAAAACATATTTTTCATTTTTTTTAAAAAAAATACCGTAAATAAAATTATTGTATCTTCATTGTTTTTATTATTATTTTTAATAAATATTTAAAAACATTTTTTATTCAAACTCTTCATGAGCTCATATATTTTCACAAAGGGAAATATATTCACAAAACACCATTGAATAAGGGAATATTTTAAATGAATTTAATACCTTATTTAAAACTATGTTTTAATTATATGTTCACGGTTTTATTCCCCAAATTTTAGGACAACTAAAACGTTATATTCATGGAAGACTAAAGATGAGTTTTGAACTGAGTCTATCCATTTAATAACAAAATCCAAATTATTCTGGGGGCTCCTCATATAATTTTTTAATTTTATGGGGTGGGATGAACTTGATGTTTCAACCTTAGTGGATTAAATATTTTCCAAGCAACGTATTTGGTGAAGATAAATTAAATCTGATCCTCTATTAGAATATAACCTTGTTATATTTATCGATAATTAAATTTATCATTGATAAAATTATATGAGATATCAATATAGTAAGATATTTTGTGTTGCACTAGTTTTTTTGAAATATCATTAAAACATATATTGCGATAGGAAATTTTCAAATAAATTTCAACTTATGCTTTCAAAAAAACCAGCTAAGTATTCATCCATATTATTTGAGTAAATTTATTTATAATAGTCATTTATTCTGATTCAGTTATACATAAGGTCATAAATATTATTTTCTTATTAGTCCAAAATACATAACTCTCACACTGAAAAAATTTACCTCTAGATGTTGACATGAGAACACTGAAAGTCTCCATACCAACAAGAATCTTTGAACCCTATAAACATCACTATGTTTCTTATTTTGTATATTAATCAAAAAAATAATGTTCTGTTATGATATATCCAAATTATATTGGACTCTAAAATGTTATATTCCATTTTATCACAATGATATATACTAAATAATGTTATGAAAATGACTATTTTTCAATATGCTACTTTTAGAGAGTGTGAAATTTCAATAATCCTTCAAATGTCCTTATAACTAAAAATTTTTCTAGCTTCATCCTCACAAATCATTGTACCAACAGAAATAGGTGTTTAATTTTTTTGAATCATCCATGATAAAATTTCATAATAATCCATTGAAATTAATTCATTTTTATAGAATGTTCTAGAAATCAGTTTTCATGTACTGTATCCCGAGAAAGAAATTAAATTGCACAAAAATATACATCTAAAAGAACCAATTCATCTATTTTGATAACTCATGAAACATATAATATAAATCACAATAAATGATTATGAAATAAATATCAATATTAATAATCAATACTTTTTAAACTATTACCTCAAAATAAATATTATTATCACCTTTTCCACAAGAGATTTTAAATTTTGGAAATAAATTATCAGGTATTAGATACTAAGTCGAAGAATACTTCTTCAACCCATAAAATTATTTATTCATCATAATTTTTTTAATCCATTATTTTAAGGATGAATCTATATGGTTTTTTGAAAAAAAATCCTCTTGAACTACATAATTTAATAAGTTTTACTTAACATCCATTTTAATGAAATTTTATCTTCATTTTGAATTAATTTACAAAAAAAATTATTATAGTTTCACGTTTGGAAAAATGTAAAATGTTACTGTAAAATCAAAACATTATTCATATATATATAATTTTAGATTATATCATATTTTTTCCTTAAAATATCCCCCTTTCATTCAAATTATGATGAAATACATAATCAATTCATATGATATTTTCTTCTTCTAGTCTTGGAATAAGTTTTCATTTATCATTTTTTTCAATTAGTTATTAATCGTCATTCATATAATATAAATATTGTTTATTTTAAATATATTCTAATTGTGGTTGTATTTTTATTTAATTAATGTGTGTTTTTAGATTATCCATTCATAGATTCTTTCTTTTTTTTACTAAAGCATCACTGATTTTTATAATATTAATTTATTGATAAAAATTATCTTCATAAAGTTTCATATTTTTAATTATTTTCTTCCAAATAACTAAAAAAATATAATCATGGTTCTTATAACTTATATAAAAATATTTCTATTTTAACTTTTGTTATTCTGGATTGATATAAGATTTCATCTATTAAGATTTCATCACAAAAATTTCTTTATCCATTACATTGAAATTATTCACAAGAACCTTATGTTCACAGGAATCTATAAATTTGTGTCATTGTTTACTCAAATACTTGTAGATTATTCCATTTTTTATTCCCCAATAAGATTCATTCCACGTTTATTTCATAAAATTTCCCAAAAATATTTCTACTTTTATTCATCATCATGTAAGGAATTCTAAATAGAATGAAGTATTTAACAATACGCCTCTTCTAGTTCCACATTCCGTAGGAATTTTATTTTTATTTTATTCATGGAAATAATTATTTTTTGTATATTTAATGTCATATAAAATACTTTATATTAAAGGTATTTTGAGATTTCAAACATATAAATCCTCGCATAGACCATACCAAAATGACTTTGTTTTATCCTCATAGAATATCTAATTTTTTTTAGAGTGTAAGATGTTTATATTGATGTATAATCCCATGCCTTAAGAATCAAATTTATATTATGTATATGTAATTTATTCTCAATTTAATGTTCACAGTTTTAGTATATATAATTCGTTTTCCTTCTAAACTTATTTCTACAATATTCTGATCATTTTTATGATCATACATTTATTTATCATAAATTATACTTGAATATTCTATTTAAATTCATTAATGAAGATTAATATGTACCTATCACCAATGGTAAACTGATGTCTCATTGGTCTATAGAAATTAGATTGAATAATTTCAAGAGGCTTAGTATAATAAATATACACCTTTTAATGGATTTTTCCAAAAAATATCTCTTTCTCAGTTGAGTCAAAAACAGTCTATATTTATTTCTATGTTAAATAAATATACCTCACAAATTATTTTATAGATATTTGTATCTGATTTCCTTAACAGTGATATCCAAATTTCAAGTTCCAAAATTCATTTCCATCTCCAGCTTTCAATTAAAAAGAGTTACATAGATAAATGATTTGGAACAAATATCCAATGTTTTTCGTATCGCTAATATTAATCATTTAATATTAATAATTTTTATAATTTAATAATATATATTTAAGATAACTTCATTTCCATTATCAAAAAACTAGCCGAAATGTAATAAATAGTGGTTATGTCTATCAATATACAATTTCTTAACTTCAGCTTTCATAATTTATTTTTAGTTGTGCCAATTATTTTTATATTGAAACAATAGTCTTTCCAAAATATATACAGTATTCCATCACGTTCTCTTATATTTTAGGATTTTTATATATCCATATATATGAGAATAGAATATTATATTGAGAGTCCATGGCTTTTTTTTATTTTTTATCAAGTCGTAGCTAATAATGAATTATCATCAATAATCAATTTATTAATTTCATTTTCATTTCTGATGAGTAAATCTATTTTTGGGATGTGTATTAATATATTATTCTATATGATGAAAAAATTCATAACAACTTCTATAAAACTTATCAATACATATATTCCTATTTTATATTTTGTATTGTTTTACTTCAAAAAATTTCATTTTAACTTCAATTTTCTATATCCATACATTATTACCACTATTAATAAAATTTATCACCATATCTGTATTTCTACCCTTCGACTCATTCCATTACCAAGAAAATGAAATGGTGTTCTAATGGTTTATTTGTTTATGATCACATGACCAACTACACCAAAATACACATTAAATATTGGTTTCCATAGTGATATGAATGTTAACTGAAGTAATATATTTGATATTTGACTAAATTAGAAAATTTCTTCATCATTCGATGTTGAATATTCTTCTTATGGGAACAAGCATCAATTTTTGATTAATTTTGAGAGGAATTAAATTTTTTAAAATTCTCTTAAATAAATTCATTTAATTCTCTATTCAGGGATCAAACATGTTTAGAATAAACAATATTAGTAAATTTTGAATTATCAGGTGAAGTTTGACCTTGATTTTTTTATAGGTGGATTCTATGAAAAATAAGTATGATTTGTGTTTAACATCCTTCCTTTTATAAAAATATTTATATATCATTTAAATTAATTTTTATTTTGGATAAATCCTGGTTGATTCTTTCCCAAATATTATTCCATCATGAAATGCTTCAAATAATTTTATTTTAATGTAATTTATTTCCCAATAATTTTAAAACTGAGATATTTAATTTCATTAATATATCCTTTTATAATTTTTAGGAAATATTCCATTCCATCTTACAAAAAAATAAGTTTGGATTATACATACAATACTCATGTTTTGATATAAAATATTATTATTTTTATGTTTCTTCTTATTAACCTTCTTCAGTCATAGAAGTTTACCCTTGTTTTTCGATACATGCCGTGAAATTATTGATTTTTCTAAAACAAAAATTCACGATGAATTAATTTTTTTATGAGTTATTCTCATCTTTATTTGAAATAAATATCACACTTCTTTATTTAGAATATCTTTTTTTCGTCTACCAGGATTGGTTTTTCTATTTGTAACTTTTAACCCACTTCTTTTTAGGGGCCTATTCATTTATTTATCTTTTTTTGACTCTCCTCATTTATTTTATGGAAATTTGTAAATATTTCCTTGATCAAAAAAATTATTTTTTTTACCTTCTGTTTTCCATTATATTTTTGATATTTTTTGTTATAAAATACATAAATAATGATTAATATTCATTATATATAGATTCATACTATGATATGTTGGAGAAACCATCATCTTCCAAAAATATTAGTTACTTCATTGCATTAAAATAAATTTTATCTTTTACCTTATTCATAAAGAATATATATTTTATCCTTTCATATTTAATAATAAACATATAATTCTCCTCTAGAGAAAATTTTTATTAATCCTCAATATTATAGATTTTGGGATTAAGCCTATATTAAAAATATCAAATCAATTTTTTAAGAATGGTTTTATCTAATAATGTGCATCCAAAACATCTGATGTTATTTACTATTTAATTTACACATGAAATTTTTTAGAATCTGGTCTCTTCCTATGACATTATCATATATTGGAATTTACACCCCTTGATTTGGTCTTTCATTTCCTTCACATTAAAATTTCTTTGAAATATTCTTTAACATTTATCCTAAATAAACTTAATCATCCGTAGACCTGCCAACATAGTAGAAAATGTGTCTAATGGAAACATTGTAATATAATTTCATGTCTTCAAATCATAATATAGATTTATTTTACCAAAAAGTTTCAATGTTACATCCATTTATCTATGTTTAAATAAAATCATTTTTAAATCGACCACTTATATGCCACATAAATGAAGATAAGGTGTCATTCAATTCTCTAATTTCTGATAGTTGTTATCATTATTAGTAGGCACTACTATACTATTTACTAAATTTTGATTATCCATAATTCAAATAATATACATATAGAGGTAACCTACATTGATACCAATTGTAGTGTCTATATGTGTAGCAGCAATAAAAATAGGGTTAAATTATATTGATATTTTCTTAATTTCCTTTACATAGAGATAAACCACTATAACTTATTAGTGATTTGATAAACTCAACATTTTATCTCACTCTCACTCATATGAATAAATATGAAAAATAATTAGATGACATACATTTTTATAATGTTTGGTCCCAATATCGATACAAAATCCTTATTGTGTTAAAAAATTACCCAATACATTGATTTTCATCTGAGGTCCATCATAGAAACAATATCATGTAGGGAAAGTATCCCCTTAACCCAAATGATGGGGGGAATGATTCACCATAGTCCAAATAATGTTACTTATAACCTATTATAAATTTTTACTCCACCAATATGAGAAATATCTCTAAACCACCAACTTCGTCAAAAATAATGAAAATCATTATTAGGGTATGCAAATTTGTTTAATGTAGTTCTCACACCTAAATTAATCTTCTATATTTTTTCTCATCTAGCACTTATTCAATGAGAACATTGTTCTTATAAAATTTTATTTCATTAATTATTCACTATAGTATCTCATTGGACTCAGATTCCTAATAATAATTAAAAACAACATCCCCTTATGTATTCATTATTAATATGATATAAAATGAAAAAATATGGACATAAAATCATAAATTATCGCTCAAATCATTCTTCCCTTGAATACCCTCACGACAAAATAATAAATCAAATTAAATAATCATCATACAAATTCCAAAAAATTGAAGTACCAAAAACATTAATGTATTCCTGAAAACATAGCTAGATTAATGATCCTTTAATCCGAAATTTTATGTCTTTTAACATTCAAATTATCATAATCATACATATTTTGAATTCAAATAATATATGTTATTACCTTCAAGAGTCTTCTTCTTGAACAATTCTTCTTTAACTCATCCCTTCCAAATCATATTTTGAGGTAAATAAGTTTCTTAATCTGGTGATATTACATTCTATACTTCTATAAATCCTCTCATTGATATAAAAAGTTGTAGATATTCAATCCGGAATGCATATCTATCTGAAACAATATAATAACTTATTTATTATGATCTTATAAATGAGAACCTCTTCATATGGTATATGTTAAAAAGAACTCATCTATTCTATAATTATCCATATTGTGATGCTTTGGAAGGATATTCTTCTTCTAGAAACCTTTTTAAAAAAGCTTCTTTTTAAGATCCCATTCACCTCAAAACATATATCTTATGAAATAAACATTGGAATTAATGAAAGTCATCTCCGTTCAAAATGATACTGAACATCAAGAACATCTACATAACATCTATATCGGAAAGTGGAAATATAGTAAAATTGAATTCAAAATACTGAATCCAAAAATCTATTACTAGAAACTACATTGTAGAAGACTTAGTATAGAAAATAAAATTTCTACAACATTTAAGCAACATATTTTTTAGAACAAAATCAACTCAGAATCAAAGAAACATTACTAATAATGATATTATTGATTCTAAATATAAGGAAATAATGATGAAAAATAATATATATATATAAATCTTCTCAAAATGTTGTCATAAATTTTTATAGATTTATCCTTTTAGAATTTTTCTTAAAAAATAAATACTTTAGATATAGAAAAATATCAAAAACACATTAATCATATTCACTAAGAATAAAATTAATTCAACAAATAATTCATTGTTCACAACATTTAACTGTAAATGGGGAATTGTTAGTGGACTATTTTATCTTTCATAGAGTGATGTATGTGGTCCAATGAGCACTTCAGAAAGTGGTGTGTTTTGGTATTGTATAAACATCGACAAATAATTTAGTCAAAATAGTAATTTGTTTGTGATGATGCAAATATTTAAAACTTTTTAATGGTTTAATGTGATTTAGAACGAATTATAGAATCAGTTGGTAAATTTTATTAATATTCTATTATTAGACTTTGGTGGTGTATAATTGAACTATTAATTCCCTGATAATCTATGAAATTGTGAAATTGTTTCAAAAATCACACCACTCAGATCACAACAATGTTATGGTTTATCTAATTGGTCAAATAGTATTTTGTTTGATATGGTACATTTAATTATTAATATTTGTCTGTCATGAATCATACTCTTAATGGGATAAACCTCGTCATCAAACCCCATGGGTCTCTTATAATGCCTTGGTTTCCTTCCAAGTACGCCACCAAATATTACATAGCAATGTCACTTATGAAACTAATTATTATCCCGACAAACCATGACATGGTATTTAAGTGTTTTTTTATTGTGAAACATAAAATCCTTAGACAACTCCCTAATAGTTCACCCTTGCCTTCTCTAATCCATGTTAAAAATACATATCCATGGAGTTCTTATCAAAAAAGAATTCAAAAAAGGATGGTCAAACTTATTGACATGGGTTGTACCAATTGATCTTTTCAAAGAATTAATTTTTTCAAGGGGTGTTACTCTCCCCACCCATTAAAATAATAGTATTATTTTTATATACCCAATATGAAAACATGTTTATATTGCACTACACTTCTAGAAGGATATTATCTAAGATACCCTTTTTCATGACCTTACCTTCATGGTATATGAAACTAGTCATCTCACCCCATGGGTATCCTAAAATACCTTGGTTCCCTAACCATTATACCATAACCTATTACCAAATTGGGTCATATATATTACTAATAAATCCCCCCACATGACAACACATGTATTTTAGGGTGGTTTTTTCACTAACGCACACCTTTTGAATCTTCTCTTGAGGTCACCCATCCAAACACTACCCTATGTAAATAATGATTAGATATGAAGTCTTTGTTATTAAAAAACCCCAAAATAAATTCAATCCCTGATGGAATTGGTATTACCAATGACAATATCGATATGTACCATTTTTATGGGTGTTATAGTATGATCTTCTTGTATAATCCTGGTGGAATTCTATAGAAAATTTGGTATTTTTATATATTTCTACTCATTTAAGGGGGTCATAGTGACAATATATGAGATATACTATGTGAATAATATTAATTTATATTATATTAGAATTTAGGGATCCAATGAATATGAATGATTTTTGGATTTTGAAAAACGTATCCTTAAATGATAATTTATTTTCATTGGTTGTCTTGTTGATACTAAAATATATTGTTTTCAAAATCTAACATATCATTAAGTATTTTTGGCTGATTTTGGGTATTCATTGAGAAGTAAAACATTGTTTCAGGAGTCATTAGTGGGAAAAAAAGTCTTATAAAAGTGTAATATCAAAAAAAATGGAAATAATTTATGTGTAATTTGATCTATTTATAAAACAATATGTAAGAAGAACTGAATATGTTTTTAAAAGAACCAGGAATATGAGGATGGATTTGTTAAGATCCGGTGGGATATAGATTTCTTATAAAAAATAATGATGTATTAATGTTTGAAGATGGTGAAACTAATTCATAACAGTTGTCAATTAATGGTTCTGAATCTAGGAATCTATTAAATAACCTGAATTCTTAGATGGGGTCAATGTAGACTTATGATGTTTAGAACCCGATGGATTATAAAAAATGAGACTTGGGTGACTTTCCTCATCAACATACCCTACGAAAAGCACCAGGGCATCAAAATAAAACTATTTGGAAATGGTTTAACCATTTTAATCAAAAAACATTACATGAATTCCTTAAATTTAGGATCTATGATCCTAGTCATCTGAACCTGTGGGTATACTTGAATACCTCGGTTTACTTACCATTACACTATAACCAATAACAAAATCTGGTCACTTTTCATACTACAGAATCTCCCCACATTCCAAGGCAAGTTATTTTAGTGTGATTTGTATTCACGGACACACACCATGTGAATATTAACTTATGGTCACCCATCCTGGAACTAGTCATAGTCAATCAAGCTTAACTACAGAGAATTTATGTAATGCCCGGACCCCAGTTACCCAGAGTTGGTGCATTATTACATAACATTGGCATGATCACAAGAAAGATCAAATATCGAAAGACCGATTAGTTTAGTATCCTTAGAAACACTAGATATATTCATATAGTTTTACATTAAATCATAAAAATGAAAACTAAAACAACATAGTATCCATAGTCTACACTCTTATCCCATCATACTATCCCTGCAGGTCATTCATAATTTACTTCTTCACATCCTCGGAAAAATAAAACATAGAAAAGGGGTGAGCTCAAATGCCCAGTAAGGATAACAATATAGCAAAAACTTTTATAAATAAGAAAAAAAATTTAAGGAAATGTATAACTAAAACAAAAGACATTTAAATTTGAACTTAAACATATTATGGAAAAAATAAAATGAAATAATTCCATTTACATATTCGCATGGATATTCTACTAATCGAATAATCACATGAAATATCAATAACCACATTCATTATGATGGAATGCATAATGCTAGACTATCATAATCACATAGCCAAGGCCTCGTGCCAAGACTACAAATAAGATTTTGTCAAGGCCTTTTTCCAAGACACTAGTTTGTCTCATGAGACCTACCGATTCATCGAGGATCTATAGCGGGCTCCACCCGTCACTTATTAAGTCCAATGCATTCCTCATATGAACATGTTTAAACATAACATAAAAATTCGTATTAAAACTAGTATTAAAAATGACAATTATTTCTTCATAAACCATGAATGTTATAAAAATAACACATCCACAGTAAAAAATATCACAAAACCATCAATACAATATGGAAGTTTTGTATCGTAATAAATCAACATCAAATAAGCTTAAAATCCATCAAAGGATGTTGACATAGATAAAATCAAAACTCTTTTTAGAGAAATATCTCTTTCTAATTTGAAATCATTTAAGGGTCATATATTTATAAAATAAAACATTTTCTTTGAAAATATTCTTATAATATTGTAAGGGATGCTTCGATGATTTTATAACGGTGGAAAATATCCGCACCCGCCGTATAAGTTAAAAAACATTCTTCCAATAATTCTGTCGAAAAGGTTAAAAAGAACCTTGTTTGGAAAATGACAGAAATATTCCTTTATAAACCTCTTATAAAAAGTCAAACAAGGGTATACATTACTTTAACCCATATTCTAGTAAATAGAAAAATATTTTGAAATACATTTTTAAGATACATGGATGTGGATGATAAAGATATCCCAGTAGATTATTACGTATAAATAACCTCGGATAATGAAGAGATTGTGAAATAAACCCTTACCTTGTACTTTTCCTTGTTTGAGGGTAGGTTAACATCCTGTATAATGGTGTAATAATGTTTATTAAATTATACAAGAATCATATACATTAATATTATATCATATATGATCTTTTAACATTGATTTGTTAATAATATCTTCGTATTATCGTTGTTTCAGGTGTTAACATACTCATTTTCTTTTATATGTTTTGTTACGTAAGCCATGTTTTTCATGGATAGGTTGTATCTTAATCATATCCAGAATTATATCAAGTCCTTAGATACTATTATTAATCAAAAAATGTGAATTATACTTGAATGTATATGATGAAGAATGAATCTCATCGCGTTCATGGAGACTGTAGTCCGTACGTACGCACGAGCGACAATATCATTTTTTTGATATTAAAATAATATATAATTGGATGATATATAATATATACAGAATAATTATCATGTTATATTAATTATTTACATTAAATTACACATCATTATTATACCCATCCAAATAATAATTTATTGAATAATAATTACACCATTACGTGGAGACGGTAAGCCGTACGTACGAATGTACGGTGACATGTTATTCAAAGGATGGATAGAATACAGAATATTATTGTACCATATTTATAATAACATCAAAGTATATATAAGATACTGGAGTTATTATTTTATAATGGTAATAACAAAGAAAGAAAAAGTGGAAGAAGAAAGGAACATGAAAAAGGGTGGTGAAATCATTACCTCTTCTTCGGGTTCTTCCTTCTGATTTGATCAAAAGGACTCCTTAGGTTGGCTTTCTGACTAAAATAAGGCCAATAGGATGAAGTGAGGGAATTTGAGAGAGTATTTGGGCAGAGTTTGGCCGAGCCACATGGATTTGAAGGTGTGAATTGATGAGAATATGGAGTGTCCTTTTATAAGAGGGGTGAGGGGAACCTTTGGAAAAGCTAGAAATATTATTTTATAATAAATTCATATGCGATTTATAATGGCTCCAAAGTGGGTTATATAAAGGTTTATGTGGGGATGGGTCGAAAAACACTCAACCAATAGAATTTAGATAGTTTTGGGTCATTATATTAACCTTATCTTTTAGTTTTAACTCTTAGTTAATTAGTTTGACACTTACCATGTCACTTTGTATTTTTATATTATACAGGTAATAAACATACTATATACATCCAAGAGACCCCAAAGTGGTCCATTAATTATACACCTATCATGATATAAGTCTCTTGGCCGAACCTTATATTTTTAGGAATTTAATATCAATTTATAATATAATATTTGTTTTAAAAACTCTTTTATGTCAATTTTGACACTATTCGGAAAATGGATTTTTGTGAAAATCATAACTGAATTATTACTTTGAACAAAGATAATGAAATCATTCCTAACATGTCATATTAACCTATAAAATTAGTGTAATTCATAAAAAGTCTCAAATTATATTTATTTGTGTATTTATAATATCAATTATTTTAATTTTTCACTATTATGGTAATTACTGCATCACCATTGTGTCATAAATAAATTTAATTTCTAAAATTTACAAACAAAAAACCATTATGTATGAAATCTTTTTATATTTCTAAAGAATATTTACAATAGAATTTATCTTATGTATAAACTTATATTAAAAAGGTTTTAGTAAATAAATTTTGATTTTAACTCTTTTAACTATTCTTTGAATTAAATAATAATAAATGTCCTAATCTAATCCAAGTGGACCTAAATCATAATATTTTATTCCTAAGGTTGTTTTTGGTCGAGATACACTTGTATAATAAAATTAGGACATGTGTTAGGGTAATATTAATAACGTTTTACCCTTAATTACACTATTTACTTTTATCCCTGGTAAATAAAAGTAAAAAGTTACTATTCACCAAACATTATTTTCATCTCATTGAACCACATTTTACTCCTTGATATTATCCATGTCTCTCGGATTTTTGAAATTCCATTCACAGAAGTGGTAAAATTATGTTTTATGAAAAATTCAGTTTTTTTATCTACCACTTAGTGGTTCCACTATTCATCAAAAAATGATGTTTTTCAGAAAAATACCAAAAATTCACACTAGGATAATTTCGATATTCCGAATCCAAAAATGAAGTCCATTTTGAAAAATAAAATTTATAAATTTCAAAGAATAGGTATTAATATTCATAACGTCTAGTTTGATTGGTTGTGGTGTGTTAGAACTCGATATTGCGTACAACACACGCTATTGCATTATTCAAAGAGAATTGTATCGTAGAAGCTTGGGGTGTTTCATTCTCCCCTAGTTCAAATAATTTCATCCTCGAAATTTCTAGAATACTACCGCATGAAATGACTCGGGTGGTTCTTCATCATCAGTTCTTCGGGTTCCCACGTTGCCTCTTCCATCTTATGGTTTCTCCACATGACTTTTACCAGACGAGTCGTCCAGTTTCTCAGTACTTGTTCTCTCGTATCAAGAATCTTGATAGGCTCTTTGCAATAAGACAGTTTAGGTTCCAGTTCTAATTCCTCATAGGTGAGTACATGCATTGGGTTAGGCATTTATTTCCTCAACAAAGATACGTGGAACACATCGTGAACTTTGAAGAGACTTGGCGGCATTGCCAATCGGTAAGCTACAACCCCAATTCATTCTAGAATTTCGAAAGGTCCGATGTACATGGGACTCAATTTACCTTTCTTACCAAAATGTATGACTCCCTTCCGTGGATATACCTTCATGAAAAAATGATCACTGACTTGAAATTCCAAATCCTTCCTTCAATTATCAGCATAGCTCTTCTGCTTACTTTGAGCTGCTTTGATATGGTTTTGGATTACCTTCATCTTTTCCATCGTTTCTTCCACCAGTTCTGTACCTACTAGTTTTCTGTCACCAACGTCATCCAAACATGTT
The DNA here is from genome assembly GCA_963277665.1 of Viscum album. Lineage (NCBI taxonomy): Eukaryota > Viridiplantae > Streptophyta > Magnoliopsida > Santalales > Viscaceae > Viscum > Viscum album. The sequence continues at coordinate 1,758,212,465 of OY728137.1, forward strand.
GGTGTGCGACATCTCTTTACGTATAATGCTTCATATGGTGCCATATGAATACTTGAATGGAAGCTATTATTATAGGAAAAATCTACCAGAGGTAAATATTGATCCCACATACCCTGAAAGTCAAGTGAGCAGGATCTCAACATGTCTTATAAGGTTTGAATAGTTCGTTCTGATTGTCCATCTATTTGAGGGTGGTAGGCAGTGCTCAAATGAAGTTTAGTATCCAAGGCTTTCTGAAGACTTTTCTAGAATCTTGAAGTAAAATGGGGATCACGATCAGAAACAATCGATAGGGGTACTCCATGAAGTCTCACAACTTCATTAATATATAGTCTTGTTAGTCATTCAAGTGGTAAATATTTCCTTATAGAAAGAAAATGTGCTGACTTGGTAAGACGATAAAAAATAACCCATAATGCATCATTCCTTCTAAGAGTCTTTGGTAGTCCCATGAAAAAGTCCATCATGATATTATCTCATTTCCACTTCAGTATGGGAAGAGGTTGCATGACTCCTCCAGGCTGTTTCCTTCCAACTTTCACTTGTCAACAAACCATACATCTTGACACCAAATCACCAATCTCCCTCTTCATGTTGTCCCACAAAAAATTTTCCTTCAAGTCTCTATACATTTTGGTGCTCCCTGGGTGTATAGAAAAATTGGAATTATGAGCATAATCCAACAATTCCCTTTTTAGATCATGTATATCGGGAACACAAAGTCTCTTACCAAATTTCAGAATTCCATCTTCATACACAAAGTCTCTCAATCTCCAATAATTCACATCTTTAATCCTCTTTTGAAATTATTCATCATCGGTCTGAGAACTCCTAATCATTTATAGTAAAGATGGTTTGGAAACCATTTGAAAAAGCATTGATGTTTCACCTTCCCTGGTTATTCCCATGACCATCTTCACTAGATCCATGAAATTTGGATCCCTTTCAATACTCATATTGTTCAAAACTCCATGATCTTTTCTGCTCAAAGCATCTACCACCTTGTTTTCTTTCCCCAGGTGGTAGTGTATCATACAATCATAATTTGTGAGTAATTCAAGCCATCTCCTTTGCCTCATGTTGAGTTGTTTTTGTGAGAAAATATACTTCAAACTCTTGTAATCAGTATAAATCTCACATTTTTCACCATAGAGGTAGTGCCTCCATATCTTCAAAGAAAATATCACAGCTGCTAACACGAGATCAAGAGTAGGATAGTTTTGTTAATGAATTTTCAACTGTTGTGATGCATAGGCAATAACCCTATCATTCTGCATAAGAACACAACCAAGTCCTTTCATCGATGCATCACTATAAATAACTAACCCATCATTCCCCGATGGTAGAGTCAATATAGGAGCATTGACTAATCTTCTCGTAAGATCTTCAAAACATTATTCACACTCTTTTGTCCAAAAAAATTTACCCCCTTTACGTGTGAGCTTCGTTAATGGGTTAGCCAACCGGGAAAAATTCTGGATGAAATGTCGATAATAACTTGCCAATCCAATAAAACTACATACTTCAGTTATACTCATCGGTGCAAGACATTCTTGGATTGCCTTGGTCTTATAAGGATCAACAGAGATTCCATATTTAGAGACAATATGGCCAAGAAAACAAATCTCCTGAAGCCAGAATTCACACTTGCTAAACATCCCATATAATTCATGTCTTCTCGGAGTCTTCAGGATAATGCGCAAGTGATTTTCATTATCTTCATAGATTTTGGAGTATACCAATATATCATCAATATATACCACCACAAATTCATCGAGATACTCCTTGAAAAATCTATTCATCAGATCCATGAATACAGAGGGTGCATTAGTCAACCCAAAAGGCATTAATGTAAACTTGTAATGCTCGTACCTAGTTTGAAATGCTATCATCGGAATGTCTTCCTTCTTCACACACAACTGATGGTATCCAGATCGAAGGTCAATCTTTGAAAAGTATTGAGCTCTATGCAGTTGGTCAAATAAATCATCAATGCGAGGTAAGGGATACTTGTTCTTTATTGTTATATCATTGATATCCCTGTAGTCGATACATAACCTCATAAATCCATCATTCTTTATAACAAAAAGAACAGGGTCTCCCCATGGAGAAACACTAGGGCGAATAAATCCCTTATTACTCAATTCCTATAGTTTTTTATTTAGTTCAACTAATTCTATAGTGGCCATTCTATTAGGGGTCTTAGATATATGTCTTGATCCAAGAATTAAATCAATGGAAAAAGCAGCTTCTCATTCTGGAGGATGTCTAGGTAAATATTCTGGGAACACATCTACATATTCTTTCACAATAGTTACATCATCTATTTGAACATTACTTTCCTCACCCATAGTCATTTCATCCTCTTCCTACCCAATAATTGAATTTAGTTGAGCTATTGGGGGTGGATCTAGATAAGAATTAGGTAGTGATGATTCTTCTCTAAAGATAAGGTGTTCCTTATCATCATCATCAAAAATTGTAAAATCATTCTTCATACAATAAATCTTCGCATCATGGTTCGAAACCCAATCCATAATGAGGATTATATCAAACTCAATCATAGGAATGACGATGAGATCAGCAGATAAAGAACATTTATGTGCTCTAATGGGGACTGATTCACAAAACATTGATTCAATGATACTTCCCATAAGAGTTTTAACTGAAAACTCCCTTGTAAAATCAAATTAGAAATATCTAATTTTTTTAGCAAACTGGGAAGATATGAAACAATACGATGATCCAGAATCAAATAATGCATTTTCTAAACTTGAGGAAACCATTAAATTACCTTCCACCATGTCATTCGGAGCTTCTACATCTGCAGTAGTGATAACATAAGCTTGGCCTTGATCCCTTGGCCTTTTCTGAGGTAAGTTCCCCTGATGCTTAGGACATTCATTTGCATAATGTCCCATATCCCTACAATTGTAGCACTGAACATCAGTAGCTTTCTTCTTCCCCTTTCAATCACGGGCTTGGTGGCCTTTTTCACCACACTTGTAACAGACTCCTGTTCCTTTTAAGCAAGTACCAGGGTGTTTCTTCCCACATTTTCTGGAGGATGGATATTTAACTTTTCCCTTCTTCCCATTATTTCCATTCCCATATTGATCAATAGATCTCTTCTTCTCTTTCGTTGCTTTAAAGTCATAAGACTTAGAGAATTCCTTTTCTCTCTTGATAACACATGAGATAATGTATTCATACGATGAAAAGGATTGTGAGACTAATAATTGATGGAGAAATGGGTTTAACACATCAAAGAAATGATAAAACTTACTTCTTGGGTTACATATATAATCTCCAGCATACCTTGCTAACCATGTAATGTTATCCTCATACTTTGCGACATTGTCATCCTTCTTTTGTCTTATACTCAGAAATTGTCTTTCCATATCTGCCCGATGGTCACGAGGAATGTATTTTTCTAAAAACAAATCTTTGAACTCCATCCATTCCATATTTGATACTTCATCGTCTTCCTTTGTGTTTTGAATCAAAGACCACCATTGATCAGCATCTCCAGTGAGGCGGTAAACTGCCAAGATAACTTTTTCCCTTTCACTACTCCCCAAAGCCTGAAATTTTTTCGCTAGGAAATTTATCAATTGCTCAGCTACTATGGGATTTGTACTCCCATTGAATTTTGGTGGTTGTTTCCTCATAAATAAATCTAACATTGACCTTACACGTTGCGGATCAGGGTGCTCCATACGGGTAAGGTTATTTTTCATAACCTGAGTGAGTTGTCCCTGTATGGTGATTAGCTTATCGGTACTAGTTGCATCACCATCTACACTATAATTATCTTGAGTAGGAGGGAAATCCCTACATGGAGTGCGTCCCGTGATACAGTTTCCATTTCTTCCACTAGGCACCATTTCTATACAATGGAATAAACTATATCAGTTTATGAATCAAAATACATATTTCCATACATATAAAACACTTAACATAAATTGAACTATTTATGGATATAATACATAATCATAAAAATGTTTTCTTTGCGGAATTATATACACATAAACCCTTCATAATGATTTTTAAATAAAATGAGAGTTATCCTAGGCATATCCTCCGGGAGTGTCGTCACCAAGAGTGCACCAAGGCTCATTGTCGTGCACCAGTTCCCATTTGAGTCTAGCTCAATGTGGTGTTTTCGGGTTGTACCCCTAGGTACATCTTTGCCAGAGCCGCCTCCACCTGCTCGTATCCAGACATGGATTTATTGCTCGGAAAACTCACTAAATCTCTATGATACCAAAATTCTAGGAAGTTCTTCTATACTAATCCTCAAAGTCCATCTTAAATCTATGTTCTCTAATCAGAGTTTATCTAAATATAGCTTCCAAGGTTTGTAAAAAACATCCTCTGATACCAACTGTAACGCCCCGACCCTAGTTACCTAGAGTCGGTGCATTATTATATAACATTGGCATGATCAGAAGAAAGATCAAATCTCTAAATACCGATTAGTTTAGTAGCCTTGGAAACACTAGATATTTTCAAAAGTTTTACATTACATCATAAAAATGAAAACTACAACAACATAGTCTCCATAGTCTACACCCTTATCCCCTAATACTATCCCTGCATGTCATTCATAATTTACATTTCAAATACCAGGAAAAATAAAAAATAGAAAAGGGGTGAGCTCAAATTCCCAGTAAGGATAACAATATAGTGTAAACTTTCATAAATAAGAGTAAACATTTAAGGAAATGTATAACTAAAACAAAAGCCTTTTAAACTAGAAATTCAACATAGTATGGAAAAAATAAAATGATATAATTCCATTTAATTATTCACATGGATATTCTACTAATCGAATAATCACATGCAATATCAATAACCACTTTCATAATGATGGAATTTATAATGCCAGACTATCATAACCACATAGCCAAGGCCTCGTGCCAAAACTACAAATATGATTTTTTTCAAGGCCTTGTGCCAACACACTAGTTTGACTCATGAGACCTACCTATGCAACGAGGAGCTATAGCGGGCTCCACCCATCACTTATTAATTCCAGTGCATTCCTCATATGAACAGTTTTAAACATAACATAAACATTCGTATTAAAACTAGCATACGAAATGTCAATACTTTCATAATAAACCATTAATGGTTTAAAAATAACACATCCACAGTAAAACATATCACAAAACCATCAATACAATATGGAAGTTTTTTATCATAATAAATCAACATCAAATAAGCGTAAAATCAATCAAAGGACGTTGACATAGATGAAATCAAAACTCATTTTAGAGAAATATATATTTCTATTTTGAAATCATTTAAGATTCATATATTTATAAAATAAAACATTTTATTTGAAAATATTCTTATATGATTGTAATGGAAGCATTGACGATTTTATAATGGTGGAAAATAGCTACACCCACCGTATAAGTTAAAAAACATTCTTACCTTAATTCTGTCGAAAAGGTTAAAAAGCACCTTGTTTGGAAAACGACGGAAAGATTTCTTTATAAACCTCTTATAAAAAGTCAAACAAGGGTATAAATGACATTAACCCAAATTATTTTAAATATTATAAATGTTTTGAAATACATTTTTAAGAAACATGGATGTGGATGATAAAGAGATCCCAGTAGATTATTACGTATAAACAACCTCGGGTAATGAAGAGATTGCGAAATAAACCCTTAACTTGAAATTTTCCGTGGTTGAGGGTAGGTTGAACTCCTATATAATGGTGAAATAATAGTTATTCAATTATAAAAGAATCATATACATTAATATGATAACATATATGATCTTTTAATATTGATTTGTTAATAATATCTTAGTATTATCATTGTTTCGGGTGTTAACTTACTCATTTTATTTTATATGTTTTGTTACGTAAGCCATGTTTTTCATGGATATGTTGTATCTTAATCATATCCAGAATGATATCAAGTACTTAGATACTATTATTAATCATCAAATGAGAATTATACTTGAATGGATAAGATGGAGAATGAATCTCATCGCATTCATGGAGATGGTAGTCCGTACGTACGCATGAGCGACAATATCATTCTTTTGATATTAAAATAATATATAATTGGATGGTATATCATATATAAAGAATCATTATCATGATATATTTATTATTTACTTGAGTTACAAATCATTATTATACCCATCCAAATAATAATTTGTTGAATAACAATTACACCACGACATGGAGACGGTAAGCCGTACGTACACACGTATGGTGACAGGTTATTCAAAGGATGGATAGAATACTGAACATGATTGTACCATATTTTTAATAACATCATAGTATGTATAAGATTCTGGAGTTATTATTTTAGAATGGTAATAACAAAGAAAGAAGAAGTGGAAGAAGAAAGGAACTTGAAAAGGGGTGGTGAAATCATTACCTCTTCTTCGGGTTCTTCCTTTTGATTTGATCAAAAGGGATCCATAGGTTGGCTTTATGACTAAAGGAAGGCCTCTAGGATGAAGTTAGGAAAGTTTAGAGAGTATTTGGGCAGAGTTTGGCCGATCCAAATGGATTTTAAGGTGTGAATTAATTAGAAGGTGGAGTTCCCTTTTATAAGAGGGATGAGGGGAGCCTTTGTAAAAGCTAGAGATATTATTTTATAATAAATTCATATTCGGTTTCTAATGGATCCAAAGTGGATTATTTAAAGGTTAAGGTTGTGATGGGTCGAAAAACACTCAACCAATAGAATTTATACTAGTTTGGGTCATTATATTAACCTTATCTTTTAGTTTTAACTCATAGTAAATTAGTTTGACACTTACCATGTCACTTGGTATTTTTATATTATATAGTTAATAAACTTACTATATACATCCAAGAAACCACCAAGTGGTCCATTAATGATATAAATATCATGATATATGTCTCTTGTCCGAACCTTAGATTTTTAGGAATTTCATATCAATTAATAATATAATATTTGTTTTAAAAACACATTTATGTCAATTTTGACACTTCGAAAAATTGATTTTTGTGAAAATAATAACAAAATGATTACATCAAAAAAGTTAGTTAAATCATTCCTAACATGTCATATTAACATATAAAATTAGTTTAATTCATAAAAAGTCTCAAATTATATTTATTTGGGTATTTATAATATTAAATATTTTAATTTTTCACTATTATGGTAATTACTGCATCACCATTATGTCATAAATAAATTTAATGTCTAAAATTTACAAATAAAAGACCATTATTTAGGAAATATTTTTAACTTTATAATGAATATTTACAATAGAATTTATCTTATGTATAACCCTATATTAAAAATGTGTTAGTAAATAAATTTTGATTTTAACTCTTTTAACTCTTCTTTGAATTAAATAATAATAAATGTCCTAATCTAATCCAAGTAGACCTAAATGATAATATTTTTTTCCTAAGGTTTTTTTGTTCGAGATACACTTGTCCAATAGAATTAGGACACATGTTAGGGTAATATTAATATCATTTTTTTCCCTTCAATTACCCTATTTACTTTTAACCGTGGTAAATAAAAGTAAAACGTTACTATTCACCAAAGATTATTTTCATCTCATTGAACACCATTTTAATCATTGATATTAAGTGTGTCTCTTAGATTTTTGAAATTACACTCCTAGAAGTGGTAAAATTATGTTTTATGAAAAATTTAGTTTTTTTTAACTACCACTTAGTGGTTTCACTATTCATCAAAAAATGAAGTTTTTCAGAAAAATACAAAAAAATTCACCCTAGGCTAATTTCGATATTCCGAATCTGAAAATGAAGTCCATTTTAAAAAATAAAATTTCTAAATTGCAAAAAGTAGGTATTACTATTCATAATGGCTAGTTTGATTGGTTGTGGTGTATTAGAACTCGATATTGCGTACAACACACGCTATTGCATTATTCAAAGAGAAGTGTACCATAGAAGCATGGGGTGTTACACTTTATTTGTCAAAATCCTAGAAATAATGGTGAGAATTGGTGGAATTGGTAGTTAAAATAATTATACTAATGTATATTTTTAGGGATGTTACAATACTCTCTTACTATATCATTCTGGGGAAATTCTCTAAAACTGATGTATTCGTATATAGTTGAACTCATTTAAGGTATTCCAATTGACACCGTATGAGATATGGTATGGGAAAAATTTAAATTTATATTATATGATATTTTAGGGTAATAAATAATATGAATGATGTATGGATACTGAAAAATATATCCCTAATATAGAATAATTATTTGTATTCATTATACAATTGATACTATAATTTATTATATTTACAATTTAATAGAGCATAATGTTTTTTTGGCTGATGTTATGCATTCATTGAGAATTAAAGATTTTTTTAAGGAGTCAATGGTTAGAAATTTAAACATATAACAGCAAAAAATTCAAAAATATGTATTATTGATTTATAATTTTATTTATTTCCAAAAAAATTATGGAAGATGAACAAAATCAGGGATTAAAATTAACAAAAAAATATGGAAGGATTTGTTAGGACCCTGAGGGATATGTATTTCTTATAGAAAATAATGCTGAATTATCTTTTTTAGATGATGAAACAAATTCATAAAAAGTGGAAAGTGAGGGTTTTGAATCTAGGAAATTATTAGATACCATGAAATCATAGTTGGTTTCCATGTACACTAACAATTTTTGGAACCCAATTTATCACAAAACCCAACCTGTGGTGAACTGCCTCATCACCCGACCCTGTAATGGGAACCAGATCATCAAAATAGAACCATTTGGGAACTGTTTGACCATTTAAATCCAAATTAAAATTTCATGAATTAATCCTAAAAATACTACATGACCCATTCATAAGGTGGAAATATATTCCATAAAATAAATAGTTTCAAAATATTATAAATTATCAAATAGAGTAAAAAAAATAAATTCAATTAAAAATAACTCATAAATATCACATTGTTATGATAATGAAATATAACAAACATAAAAAATAAAAATAAAAACAAGAATTATTTCTACATAAGAGAGGCCAATATAACATAACAAAAAATGATATATGATCCCAAACATCTATTCTAGCCCAAATCTTCATCTCCCCTGGTCACCATAGAAAAAAATGAACATTAAAAAATGATAAACAAATGTAGGATGAACCATACAATATGTAACTCTTCCCTTTACCCATGTTCTACAAAACCATGTTTATATTATCTGAGTGGAAAATGTAGGGCTTGAGAATAAGCCTAATAGGATACCACCATGAATATATATGACACATTTCTTAATGAAAACCATTATTTATATTTTTTAAAAAATTTTGAAATAAATTATTATTTGAAAAAAAAATTAACAATATCCTTTCTTTTATAATTAATAATATCAGCTTCTATATAAATTCATAAGATAAGTATATTGGATGGATGATTGAATTAACCAATAATAACATTTACATTAATTTAATAATAGTAGGTATCACTATTATGAATAATCAGAAGAATAAAAGAAGAAACCTATTAATTTCTCAGACCTATAGGATCAAAAGTTAACTAAGATTCACTATAAGAACACCAATGGATATATAAGATCTTAAAAAATCAATAAATCTTGAGGCCTTGTGATACCATTCTAAAAAACCTTATATACTTTTCACTTAATGCTTGTCTGGAACTCATCCATTCCACAAGCTACTAATGGTCTCCCATTTGAAAATGAAATTAAGCCATACAAAAAAAAATACTCAGGTAAATAAATAATATCCTAAAACTGAAAAGATAATATGAAATCAAAATATATTATTTAGAAACCCTTTTTGGGACATATATTAAAAGAAATAACTTCCTTTAAGAATTATAGAAAACATCATGAATGTATAAATGTATTTTTCAATTAAATCTCCGATGAATCCTTGAATTCATTACCAACCACACAAATATATAAATGATACTACACAAATAATTCTAAAAAAATTTATCTCAACAACATATCTTAAAAAAAATAGTAAAACTCATGGAAATTATATATTCCAAATAAAATGTATTGTTATGCAGAGAGACTTACTTTAGATTCACTAATAACTCATCCCCTTGTCAATGTGACATGAAAGATGAAGAGAAAGGATACTTATAAACCTAAATCATAATAAATTTCTTCAAAAACACACCATAACCAATAGGTATATTCCTCCATGGAAATAAGGTTAAGGGTTGAATAATGAATTGGTAAGAATACAACATTATTTAAATATACATGAAGAAATCATATTGAACCAAGATTTAATGTAATATAACCAACCAAATGAAAGGAATATGTCACTAAATAGAGGTGAGGGAGAGATCCATAGTGGTTGGGTACCTCGATCATGTGAGGAGAAAATGGGTTGAAAATAGATAATGGGATTTTGGTAAATTCGTATTGTAAAATGACCATAGAAAAACTCACTATTTGGAAATATAGTTTATCAAGCCATGTGACAACATTATAGAACACCTACCCTTAAAAACATGCTATATGTTTTTTCTATGTATTATGTATCATTGGAAAAAAAATTAGTAAACATGAAAAGGTGACCCTTGTTCCGAGGAACCTATCTTGTTTTCCAAAAAATAAATATTTCATACCCCCCCAGTAAATTATAAAAACTCCAATGTAAATGAGATGAATAAAAAACGGAGTAAAAAACACCAGGGACCTAAAATATATTAAAATTATGATTAAAATTACATTTTCTTTATCCCCCAATTCATCGAGTAATCAAATTTCAGAAAAGGTGTCACTCGTTCTCCCTCACCAAAGATTCATTTCCCAAAGTCTCATTATATTCCACATTTAAATTATTTTGTAAAAAAACTAATTTAATAAATTTATCATGATACACATTTATATGATAATTCAAGGTATAAATAAGATAATAAAAAATATTTTCCTCAACTACAATTTCTAGATCCTCCCACTTGACCATAAGGGATGGGTCTAGATAGTTTTTCTATAGCTATGATACATGGAATATATCATTGATGGGTGTCTCCTGAGAGAGAAAATCTAATTAATACACCACTATCCCATGGTACTGAAATATATCGAATGGTCCAACATAATTTAGTTCCAATATTATATTCATCACTACATTATTGTATGCCAACCTAGGAGAAACCCTAAATGACACTTGATCCATGACCCAAATCTCTCATTGATGACAAACATGTCGATCATATTATTTATTGACGAAAATGATATGGCTTCTAAGTATTTCTGATAAAATATGATTTATTTGTCTTCTCCTGAATGAGGATTGGCTCCAATAATGTGAAGTCACCCAATTATCTCTAATATATTGGACATTAACTTTGTCATCCATACAATACCTCAATGCCATCCATATATATAAAAAAATTATATCTATTTTTTTTGAAAATATGGCAAATGAAATAAGATTTTCCCAAGAGACACTATTATTAGGCATGCAAACACTAATAATATCATTAGGAATATAGATGGAAAACATAATCTGACCATCAATTTATAGATTATATTCCATGATCAATATCATCTAAGAGCTAATTACTTTATAAACACCATTCGAGGTGTAAGATGTAGAATATGTGCCTCAATGAAAATCAATTGATAAGGGACTCCTATAGAGTCTCACAATCTATAATCTATATAGTTTTCAATCATACTCCTCATTTATCAACACCTGTAAGGATATGGAATTGCATAACATATCTGACCATTCAATAACCACCAAATTATAATCTTTCTCAATCATCAACTGTGGCAATCCAATTATGAAATCTTTTTCTATCTCATCACACACCCATTATAGAATAGTAAGTGGCTGTAATAAACCAATAGGTATCTACTGTTAGGCCTTAATTTACTGGAAGGTTAGACATCAAGATACATAATTTGTAAGGAATTATCCCACCATGATAAACCAATACTCACATCATAAATCATAGAACAACTGTGTACCCCTAATGTTAATGAACATACTTGATTTCTTCCACCCTCCACTAACTCTTACCTCTAATCCGAGGGAATGAAATGAATATTTTAAAATAGAAAAAATCAATTAGAGTACTTGGACCATTACAAAAAGGTCACCCACCATTTATAATACCACCAATGTGTTATAAATATTAAACCTATACATCACCATGATGAAGATAACCTTATAAGGAAGGAATGGCCTATAAATAAGATAAAATCAATTTCTCTCAATTATCTTTCACATCTTGCCACATAATATGAAATAACCATATCAAACACCATTCCTCTAAGGATTGTATCACTGTCTATGTCATTAGTTTTCTACAAAATTAATTAATTAAATTTATCTTATTTATAGGAGTATAAGCTTTATTGGGGTATAATGATTGGTGATACTCTCCCCAATACCAATTCTAATGATTTAGATATCATTAAGTAAGTATAAAATTAAGAATTATATGGTTTAAATACACCACAAAACACTCCATGAAAATATTGTGTCCAAATGTCTATAATTCATGCATCACTTATGTGAGGGGGGTAATTCTTCTCATGAGAGAATAACTGGAGAGATCCATACAGTAACACATTATCACGTTTAATTGACATAAATCCCAATATTATACATAAATAACCCTATCCTGACTTAGGATTAATAAATACTATATTTGAATTCAACATCACTTTAAACGCATCAAAATAACTTTGTAACTTCTCATACCATTGGACATTCACCCACTTTTTGGTTAGATATTCCAAGGGTAAATCCAACCTAAAACTTTTTATATAGAGATACTATAAATTTTAGATAGAACTTGGAAACTCCTTAGATAAGAAACATTCTTATGTTACTCCATAGAAATAACTTTTTTTTATTATAATTATCCATTGAGATGAATTCTCATATTTAAAACCAACCACTAACATTACCACCAGAATCTATAACTAGAATTTATGTTGAATATAATATTGATGAATCTATATCAAGAGATTTAGGATAAAAAATATGTAGTATATTTTCCATCCTTAACATGGTCTACAATTGTATTTCACTCATAAATACCAAAAAATTAATATAGATAGATATTTAATATCCATTTCATGAAATCCATTAATACTTTAACAGTGTTAGTACAAAAAGATGAAATAACCATATAGTCATAGTGACTGAAAATGTTTCTGAAAGTATTGGTAGAAATATCTACTTCATTAGCACTCAACTAGTGGTATCAAAATCATAGGTTAGTCATTTAAAACTAATAATCTCCACTATATTTTTAGATGATTTTATAAATTTAGGGAAATGTGTATTTATTCATGATAATTTAATTGATGAGATTCTCGTAATCAATACAATTTTATTGACTTATATATCAATTAATTATAAATAAAATAGTTTAAACCATTGGTGACATACTTGGTTGAATAAATAAATGTCCTTTAATATACCCATAAAATATTTATAAACCTTTATCTTGGTAGGAGTCATCAAATAAAAATGCAAGGAGATGAGGATCATCAAAAAAAGTAGAATAGAAAATATACCACAAACTATGGTAGAATTGCTAAATAATATTCCTAAAACATCATGAGATACCTATCTATTACCACTACAATCTGACCAATTAATCCCTAACCAATAATTCCAATGATAAGTCTAAACAGATGGAAAAATATTGAGCTAATATTTGGAACAATAGGTCATTCCATCATGAATATATGTTCATACATTCACCAAAATACATTATTGATCCCATTAAAAGATAACAATTTGCTCTATTGTGATATAAATAAATAAATTCCTTTAAACTAATCATATGAACTATTAAAATATCTTGGTATAAAATTTTAGGGATAGTGACCATGAAATCTGAAACAATCTAAACATAATTAGTTATGACCTGGTATTCTAAAAATATTATTACATACTCATTACTCATTATTAATAGTGTGTAGTGATATATTATTTATAACATATACTCTAGTTTAACTCTTTATGAATCATAAAATTTATATGAGTTGCACCTATGTCAAAAAATGCCAATGCTATAAAAGAATCAACAAGCATGTTACCTTTAACAATCACTGTATCTAGCTATGAATCCTTTGGAACATACTTTATCATTAATGAAAATCTATTTTATAGACCACCATGACCCTTATTAACTAAATGAGCACATATTTTCACCTAAGAATGATACCCCACTCCCATTGATGCATCTAAGTACACCTTTGACCCCTCAATATGAGATGAAATCAACTTACTTCCAAGATGATAAAATATGTTGAAGCATTGAAGATTCCCCAAGAATCCACACTAATGAAATGTCCCTAAATCATACTGGTAGAATTTCATGGTATTCCATGGACTCATTTATACATAAAATTCCATGGAAATCCATTATAGTATTTTTCTATAAGAAAATTTAAGATACCACACACTACCACTACGACCCAGTCAAGTCCCCTCTTGTTTCCTCTTTGAACAAAAGAAGATATAAAACAACCCCATATAGAAATAGGGGTACCACTAATATCAATCGAACTGGTTATTAATTCCATGACCATAACATCATTGTACATCAATTTCTAAAAAGTTGTTAGAAATAGAGGATGATAACTGATCAAATATTTTATTTTAAACCGATTTCAAAATGACAAGCCTTTAGATAGTCATTCAAGAGAATCCCATTAGAAAGAAGAACCATCTTAGGAAAATGAGTATTTTATTCTGTAAAATAAGTTTCTTTATACTACAATATCATGAAATCCATTTATATGGGAATGCTTAAGGACTTTGGAGAAAACTATCCATTAAGAATATATTTTAAATTAGACTAAGAATATTATTCATGGATATTGTAAATATGATTACCTACTTCCACCTACAACAATGTACTTCAATAATATAGTTTAAAAAACCCATGATGTCTCATATTTCTTGATGGAGTTTTAAAATTTATACAATCATTTGTAATCATTTTTTGGGGTCATGTGTCCCTTAATCACCTCAAAATGATATAATATTATATTTAATGAACTCATTCACATCATACTCACTTTACCATGACCACTACCATTCCCAATTGACAAAATGATCTTGATAAATGATTTCTTATGTTGTGTATTATCTATAGCTTCCTACATCATATTTCTATGAGTCTTTCTAGGAGACATGTTCTGTAAAACACGTTACATAAAACATAATAAATAAAATATATAAATGAAAAATGAAGAATAAAATCATGAATAATATTTTAATTTTTCTAAAATGAGTAATAATAATAATATCATAAATTATAAATACAAAAGGGTTTAAATAATATTAAATTTAATCATTTTATAAATGTGGACTGTTTCGCTACATAAATTTAAAATCATTTTGTAAACCATAGAAATATGGAACTATAAGAATAGAAAACATAGCTGAATGAGATCGTTATTGTCTCTAGAAACAAGTTTCTTAAACTATGGTCTACATTCTTGCTCTCCTGATTCAACCTCAAACTCAATTTTTTTTATAAAAATGACACAAAATTTCCTCCTTAACACCCATGGTAACTGAAGGTTCGATAAAATAGGACCTACCCATGAATTTACCTACACATATATGTTAATCCATTATGATCCTATATTAATACT
This sequence comes from Viscum album, assembly GCA_963277665.1. Taxonomy (NCBI): domain Eukaryota; kingdom Viridiplantae; phylum Streptophyta; class Magnoliopsida; order Santalales; family Viscaceae; genus Viscum; species Viscum album. The sequence continues at coordinate 1,758,228,081 of OY728137.1, forward strand.
ACTTTTATTCCCTCAATTATATGAGGAATATGACACAATTGTTTAATGAACATGCCTTGGTTGAATTGGTACTTCACCAAACCCACGAATCTAAAACTCTTGAAGCACGTTCTTGATAACTATGTGCTTTAAACAATCACTAGGCTGCCAAAATGAAATAATTTGTGAATATTTTCACCCTAAAAAGTTAAATAAAACTCACATAGTGTCCACTAAAAGGATTAGAATTACCAATCCATAATTTTCAAATCTATTCCCTCAAATGAGTTGTTTCATAATTATTAAACAATAAAATAGAGTATAAATAGAAAAAAGTAAAGAAAAATAATTCATAATATTCATATCATCAACATAAAAATAATTACCAATATTCATATAAAATAATTAAAAAGGGAGCTATAGGATAGAGAAGTTGATACAACATAACCTAAAATCATAGAGGATCTGAACCAGTGCATAAGATACAGTTCAATTTGGCCAATATTTGACCCCAACAAAAAATATCTCATGAAGGACGGTGAAAATTTGGGGGATCCACAATACCACATGGAAATATTCCCTTTACACGTACCCTATAAAATAATATCTATATACAAAAAGGATTATGTAGAAAGTAAGGTAATTAATATTAAGATAAGACTATGATCTACATAATTTTTTTCAAAATGAAAACCTTTCATACTATTTTGGAAACCATTTGATGTAAATTCTCTTATATAGAAAATTATCATACCCCAATTGATTTTATAAATAAAAAACTCCCAATATTTATTAGCATAAGATAATAATATATGAAAAAAATAAGGAATTAAACAATTATAACATTATCTTAAAAGGGAAAATAGTGGGAATAAGTTTTATGTATCATCATAATCATAACATAAAAAACATTGGATGATTTATTACTTATAGGTTTGAAAGATAACTTGGAAACACTCATGAAAAATTGCACTATGTTATCCCAAACAAGTATGATCATTTGGATCCTCAAGGTGCCTTAATATAAATAACCCTTAGTTAGATTTCAGAACTATATAGGGCATCACTCATCTGGTCAGCCATCTAGATATGGTATTATATTTTCCAGCTAATTTTATAAATTTCAAATCAATGATCAAGATAAAAAATAATAGCCTAAAACAAACAATATAAATTAAAATCGGATTTTATTTTTATGAAATACTTTTGAAAACTCACCATATAAGAAATAAGTTCCATTAATAATTTTGAAAAACACATTAATCGAATAAAACATATATTCAAGGGAAAATTAAATCATAAAACTATCATTCATACAAACTACCAAAAATATAAAAAACACACATTATCCATAAATATATAATTTCAAACACAATTAAAACAACAAGGGAATACTCATGAAAATTTGGTATTCTAATTGATAATTCATGTTACCTGGTGACACTTACTTTATATTCAATAAAAACACATTTCCAGAATAAAATAATGACCAAAATAAAGAGTAGGGATACTCAAATACATAAAACATATGATATTTCATAAAAACAACCGGGAATAATAGATGTTTACCAAAATTGACTATAGAGTTAGGTTGATGAAGGAATGGGATGAAGAATGAATTAATGGAATATTGATGGAATAAATTAATGGGAATCAAGGTTTTACATAATAGAAAATTACAAATACAATGAATTAATAAAAATAAATGGAAAAGAGTGTGAGTGAAATGGTCAGAGAAGATCAGAGTAATGTGAGGGAGAGACGATAATAGAAAATGGTGTTAAGAATAAATGAGTTCCTTTTTGAATATTCACAAATTTAGGATACCACAACAGTCTACTAGATTTGGCCACGTGGTTTACCAAACCATACACTATTTATGTAGTGCACCTCACCATAAAAAAAAGGAGACATAAATTTTCTTGATAGCTGGTTGGTTTTATATGTTTTGAAGTAACCATGAAAACAACTATAGTATCTCCAAAACATATCCCATAAAGTTATCTTCATATTAAGAAATATTTATTTCCACCGGCATATTTTACTAAAAATTAATATTTTTTACCCCTGATTCTTAAAAAATATAATTTAAATTTGATAAAAAAACTCACAATAAATAATTCTAATGAACTGGGGGTAATAACATGGAAACACATGAAGGGGTTGGGCCTATATAGTGTTTGTGAGTTTTAAATATGAAAACTATAATGGTTGGTTTATTTTCTAACAATAATTTTTATTGTAGATAATGGTTTTAAGAAAATTCATGGTATTTAATATAATAAACTATTTTAGAAACTTTTATAATAAACTAAATTAATATATTTCTTTCTACAACTACTCATTATGATTATATAATATAACAATTGGGTATATAATAGATTTCCTTAATAGAAATTTTGTGGATTATGTCTACCTGATATAGTTTAAATATTTTAAATTTCCAAAAGCCTATACAAAGGTTTAAAATTTGAAATGATCCATTTATGGATGACGTAAATATTCCTAATGTTGTAAAATCATGTTTAAAGTGGTGATAAAATCGTTTTCCTTCATATAAAATATATATGATGCTTTCATATACAAAAATGATAGTGGGAGTGTTTTGGAATTTCTGATATTGTATGTTGATGGAATACTATTAATTGAAAATCATTTCCTGATATTATATTATACAGATATGTATTTGGGAAATCCTTCGAGGTGAATGAACATAGATAAGCATCTTACATAATTAGTATTAACATCGATATTAAAAGATCTAATAGGTTTCGTAACACCCCGAGATTTTATGAGATATATTATTATTATTTTTCATATCTTTTGTTGTATGCTACACCAAATTACCTTGCGCTATACGCAACACCAAATAACTTGCAGTATACACAACACTATTCTTGGATCAAGTTATACACAATTTCAAGTTTGTTTGATAGTTTTTATTCTACGCTACATTGAGTATATATATATATATTAAATTAATAAATGAAATATGTTTGGATTCTGGTATATGAAACAACGAAGGATTCTTGCAAAACACGCAACCCTGACTTGGCTTGCATTACATGCAATCACGATCATCCTCGATAGCGTGTGTTGTACGCAATACCAGGTTTCACTAAACAAAGATATATGTTTATAATATTATTATAAACTAGCGGTAATGAATAGTATCAACTACATTTTTAATTTTATAACATTTTTATTCATCTTACACATTTTCTAGAACATCGTATGAGATAAAACTAAATTTTTCACGTAAAATAAGGATTTTTCAATAAATGCAGTTGTTCCGCCTTTTGATGGTGCACACACTTTAAATATAGTTTTGACATGTTTATAAGTTCAATTTAACAAAATAAAATTATTACTTGGAATCAAGATATAAAAATTTACTTTGGATAAAATTTTCATTTTATTCTGATAACTTTCATATTTTAATGAATAGTAAAAACATGGTATATTTTAATTAAAAACAACTTTTTTCATCGCAATAATTTATATGGTTAGATTATATTTTTAATTGGTTTTAAAGTGTAATTAGAATATATTTTTACAATTTAATCCGACGTTGTACATTGTAATTAATTTCATTTTGAAATTGATCATAAACAAATGTCGATCTTTTGATAGTTATTGTTTCTTAAAAACACGCTATTTATTTTGATAACAGAAATTAATTTTAGAATTAATTAATTCCAATTATATTTTTAGAATTTGGAAAAATAGACATCATTTTTTAATTCTGAATATCAAATATATATTAGGCTAAGTTTTTGGTATTTTTCTGAAAAACATCAATTTTTGTTGAATAGTGAAACCACTTAGTGGTAGTTAAAAAAAACTGACTCTTTCATTTGAATGAAATTTTACCACTTTTGTGAAATGAATTTCAAAAATCCTACATACATGGTTGTTATCAAGAAGTAAAATGTGGTTCAATAAGATGAAAATAATTTTTGGTAAATAGTATCTTTTGGATTTTATTTTCCACGGTTAAAGGTAAATAGGGAAATTCAATGTTAAAGGAATATTATAATAATTCAAAATTACCTTAACACTTGTCTTAACCTTATTGGATGAGTATTGACCGACAATTTTAATCATTGGGTCGATTTTGGGACCCCATTGAGCCACATGGTAGTGGTAATGAAAAGTTAGATTAATTAATTTAATGTAAAGACAAAATTGACATTAACAAAAATCTTTTAGTAATTAAATTTTTAATTGGGTTATATAAATTATCATTTAAACTATAACTATTCATTAGAAATCAAAAAATATTTCCTACATGGTGGTATTTTTTTATAATTTTTGGTCGTCAAATAAATTAAATTATTCATGAGATAATAATGATGCAGTATTTACCTCATTAATAAATCATTTAAATAAATAAGATTATAATGATTAAAATATTATCCAAACCATGTCCAATTCTTATTAGATGATTATATTTCGACCATGAGTCATTATATCTTTATCGTTAATTATTTTTTGACCTTTTGAAACTGAATATAAGTTTATAATAAAATAATATTTTCACACTTTCCAAAAGAGCCCATCCTCCCCCATTATAAAAGGAGACCGTTTCTATCCAATTCCTCACACCTCTCAAGCCATTTGGCTCTCCAACCACTACCCAGTTAAGCTCCCTACATCTCTATCCTCCCCATATAAGCCTTAACTTATGCTTAAGGCACTTCAAGAAGTCCTTTTGGTTCAAACCAAAGGAAGTTTCCCAAATTAAAGGTAACAATTTTTCTTAAATTGTTTTCTTTTATTCTACTTCTCCAACCCGTAAACTCTTTTTAATCATTTTTTTGTAAAAAAAAATAGTATCCTGAATATACTAGGATGTTGTTATGAGAAGTATTCGAACTAAACTTACACAAAACTCTATATAATGGATGAAGAACATAATGTTTCTGTGGATGGAAAACTAATGCCTCCCGAAATGATGATTGTTTGATTTTATCCTACTGCCTCTCATGGTGTCCATTATGATGGAACTATATTTATATATTATATATATTGTGTTTATTATTTCCATATTCTTCTTTACTTCCCAATTATATCAGGCCTTTATGGTTTCCATAGTGGGTAAATACGATAATCTCATTCGAGGAAGTGCGGACTACCGCCCCCTCAAAGTGATGCGATTCGTTAATGCCCTATGTGGGATGTATAAAGGATTGAGTTAAAGATATTACATATGATATTATACTGAAATTATTATATACATATGTATCATTATGTTTTAATTCCATTAAAATAAGAAATTGGAATGAAAGTAGCGTTCATGATTACGTACGACTCACCATCTCCATGAACAGTGCATTTCATTTCTTACCTCCATATGTTATGTACTATTATAAATTCATGAATATTCTGGATATATATTATATATATGATATATAAATCATGAATATAATTCTCGATATAATGAACCTTTGACCACATGAACAACATGTAATTATAAGAACTCCATTATTGACCCAAGTACCAAATATCGACAAAATGAACGTTACTAACACAAATTGTTACATAATGTTTATAACATGGTAATAACTGATATAAAAGGAATAATAAACATAAAAAAGGTTCATAAGAAAGTAGAAATTCACTTTTTTTTATTATTAATGAAATTAAAGAATGATCAAGTCAATTCAGACACGAGGTAAGGGAACTTCTTAACCCAATTTCCGTTCTGTGGGTTGATCTTCTCTTTCTTGTTTATATCGTTCTTTGATTATGTGAGAAATGAATTTTTATATCTCATCATGTATTTATAATTTCTATATGTGACCTTATAGTGAATACACATAAGTGATCTCTTTTATTTCGAAAAAGATCTTTTTAAGGGATAACTATTCTAATCTCGTTCTTATCCGAGATTGTTATTCGTAAGTATTTACTGGGGTTATTGTTATCATCCATGCCCATGTTTTATAAAAATTATTTCATGTTTGTTTAATGACATTTTTATCCATTTTTGACTTTTACCACATGTTATAGAAGGACTCTTTCTTTTTTTACCATACGAGGAACTTTTTTGACTTTTCTGACAAAAGTACGAGGAGAATGTTTTTTTAAACTTATACTGCATGAACGGATTTTTACGGTTTCAAAACACCTTATTTTCATGATTCATAATCTTAAATATTTATTGAATATTATCAAAAAAATCCTTTTATTTGAAAATTTCATTGAATTTTGTGAAAAAGAAATTATTTTAGAGAAGAAATGATATTTTCCTCAAGAATTCATTTCAAGTGTTTTATCAAAACCATTTTCCATATAGAATCTAATTATTTTATATGTGTATGTTTAAAGTATAATTTTTTAATTATTTACATGTTGTTATTTTTCTGATGAAAAAATGATATCCATTTGTTTTATATAGATTATGTGATGATGGTATGATATTTATGAAACCCATATTATTCTTTGGGTTATGATGAATGTTTTATATTGATTTAGTGGCACAAGTAAGAATGATTTCATTATGAGATGGGTGGGACCTATATCTTCCTCCAATGCATTGGGTAAAGATTTATATCTCATGAGATAGTCATGGATGGAACGACATGTTAATCTGGTTCTGTAATACAAGACTAAAATGAGGAGTGAAATCGATTCAGTAAGGGACCTCGTCCACTAAGATTTTTTTGGCAGCAATGCCTTGGATACTATGGAAATAATATCAAGTTCTTAATGGTTTTCCACAATTACATGTTTTCATCCAATGCTATTTTATGATTATTGATGTTCTATTATGATCTATTCCATACTTACTGCCATGTTTTATGTCATTGCTCATGATTTTGATGTCTAAACATTATGTTCATGTTTTTATGTTTAAATGTATAAGGTTTTTTTTTATTTTCTCCATGCTTACCCTTACTGATCATTTGATCTCACCCATTATATTTTTTCTTTTAACCTGGATATAAATAAAGTTTTAAGTAAGAAAACAAAAGGGGAATATCTTTATTGGTGATATATCTAATGTATGTTTAGGGATGTCCCTATGGTTAAGTATAAGTATTGGTTATAATCCTAGAATTACGGTAACAATCATAGAATTAAACCTCAGATGTTAGAGATTGAATGTAATCCCCCTTGATTATGTTGTTTTTCTATTACGAGTTTTTCCTCTTATACTATTCTTTTTGGGTTTTAAGAAATGGTAGGAAACAAGAGGATTCATGTTAATAGAGAATATGATGGACAATGGAATGATATTCTTCATGAGCAACCAAATGAAATGGTATTGGATGTCCAAACAACGTTATTATGCCTAATCATCAATCTCATAATATGATTGATAATATCAACTTCGGTAAGTTTCCTAACTTGTCTAATATGAGAAAGATGGAGTTTCATGATGATGATAGAGGATAGAAAGTTCAATTTCCCTCATGTAAATTATTTGGGAATAGGCATCAATTAGAATGTTTCAAAGGAACTAGAAGATGCTTTAGGTGTGGAAAAGAAGGACACAAAGACAGTAATTCCAAAGGAAAAGGTTCAGTTAACACCATGGACAAAGATAATGATATTTATAAGCCATCAAAAATGGTTAAAAGTTCAAAATGTGGAATGTATAGGAATTATGCAAACCAATTCTCAAAGGGAAAGTCTCATGAAGAGAATAAGCATGGTCATATGGGTAGTATTTATATTGATGATGATGAAGAGACTACAGATGATATGTGAGGTGAAATAATTGTTGAAGCTCGGTCAATGGTTTAAGAAGGTAGTGGAATGATTTTATGTTTATCAAGAGTAATTCTGTATAGTTAAGGGTACTATGGAATAAAGATACATCTAAGGATTTTTACACTATTGTTTTCCCTAAAGTATTTGAATATATATTTTGAATGGTACCAGAAACCATGAAAGGTTATTCAGATATTTTTTGGAAGAAGATAATATGCGCATAATTAAAGGATAAAGATAAAATGGAATGTTTGATAGTATTAATGAACTCATGACTGATATAAGGACAAAGTTATATAATGGTTTGAGTATATAGAATTTGGGGATTTTGTTATGTGGAAAGAGTTAACTTTTGATAGCATTCATGTTTTCACTAAGGTTTAATGGGTATTCATTTATCAATAGAATACATGATTAAAGTATTCACATGTTTGGAATGCGATCAAAATGATATATCTTGTGATATATGAGGGATAAATGTTGGTATTCACAAGATTGTTATATGACCATTCTGGTAGTTTTTTTAATATGATATTGGATTGAAGTATTTCTGATAAGCTTAAATGTTGTAAAGAATTAAGTTAGACATCAGATAGTATTATTTAAGGATAGAACTTGTTTTTTGATATTATTTTTGGAATTTTATAATAGTATAGTATTAGAAAAAGGACAACCCATAGGACGGGCGACAGCCCGTCGCGTCGGACAAGGATGTAAGAATCGAACCCCCAACCGAAGGGCGACATGCCTTTATCACCTAACACTGGCCTACAAGAAGTCCTTGGTTAGTAGAAACTAGTTTTATTTTATTAAGCGGTATGATAGATGAAGTATAACTCCATTTTTGGAACCATATTCGATTAATCTCACCATACATGGAATTATGTATATAATTATTGCTAACTTTATGTTTGAGACGGATGGAATGACCTATCATTATATCGCATGATCTACTAGAACTTCACGGACGAGGAATTCAACTTCATTTCTTTAAGATATTAAGTGGAGATTGTTCCAGACATGAACAATGGTGAGATTGTACCAAAATAAAGTAAGTATTTCTTCTAATTCAAATTCTTCAATGTTAGGGAAATGATCTTGAAAACCAAAAATGATGTCCCGGTACCCTCATATCTGGTGAATCAGATGGTATCTTAGATTATCACAAATTTATGGCTTTGTGATTGTTGGATTTTTCATATCTATGTTCTCTACCACTCTCCATTAGAACATGATGGATATATTTCTCTTCCATATCCATATTTTCCCCTATGATCTCCTATGTGGGAACCCAAGTGATTAATTACTTTGGGTATCCGTTTTTTTTCTAACATTAATTTTTAAATTTATGTTGTGGTATTTCTTTTTACGATGTGGGTTTCTATGAACGAAACTCTCATGTAATAAACCATTTATATCCTCGAAGAATTTCAAGGGTGAAATTCATTTTAAGGGGGTAGAATGTAACACCCCGAGATTTTATGAGATATATTATTATTATTTTCATATCTTTTGTTATATGCTATAGCAATATTTCCTTCTGCTATACACAATAGAGTATTAGCTTGCAGTATACGCAACACTATTCTTGGATCATGTTACACAGAATTTCAAGTTTGTTTGATAGTAGTTATTCTACGCAAAAAGAAGTGTGTATATATATATATATATATTAAATGTATAAATAAAATATGGTTGGATTATTTTATATGAAACAATGATGGAGTCTTTCACAACACGTAACCCTGACTTGGCTTGCATTACACGCAATCACAACCTTCCTCGATAGCATGTGTTGTACACAATACTAGGTTTCAATAAACAACGATATATGGTTATAATATTATTATAAAATATCCTTTATGAATAGCATCCACTATAATTTGAATTTTATAACATTATTATTCATCTTAATAATTTTCTGGAACATCATATGAGAACAAACTAAATTTTTCGGGTAAAATAAGTATTTTTCAAAAAATGCAGTTTTGCCACCTTTTGATGGCACAACCACATTAAATCTAGTTTTTTGACATGTTTATAAGTTCAATTTAAACACATAAAATTATTATTTTGAATCAGGATATAAAAAATTACTTTGGATAAATTTGTCATATTATTCTGATAACTTTCATATTTTAATGAATAGTAAAAACATGATATATTTTAATTAAAGACATCTTTTTTGATCGCAAAAAATTATATGGTTTGATTATAATTTTAATTGGTTTTAAAGTGTAATTAGAATATATTTTTACCATTTAAACCAATTGTGGTCATTGGAATTAGTTTTACTTTGAAATTGAACATAAACAAGTGTCGATCTTTTGATAGTTATTGTTTCTTAAAAACACGATATTTGTTTTGATAATGGGAATTAATTTTAAAATTAATTAATTACACTTATATATTTTTAATTTGGAAAAATAGATATCATTTTTGAATTCGGAATATCAAATATATCTTAGGCATAATTTTTGTTATTTTTCTGAAAAACTTCAATTTTTGATGAATAATGATACGACTTAGTGGTAGTTAAAAAAACTAACTCTTTCATTTAATTGAAATTTTACCACTTATGTTAATTTAATTTCTAAAATATGACATAAATGGTTGTAATCAAGAAGTAAAACATGGTTTAATAAGATTAAAATAATTTTTGGTGAATAGTAACTTTTGACTTTTATTTACCGCGGTTAAAGGTAAATAGGAGAATTCAATGTTAAAAGAATATTATAATAATTCAAAATTACCTTAACACTTATTCTAACCATATAAAAAGAGTAGTGGCCGACCATGGGCATCCTTGGGTCGATTTTGGTACCTCATTGAGCCACATGGTAGTGATAATGACAATTTCGATTAATTAATTTAATGTAAACACAAAATTGACATTAACAAAAAACTTTTAGTAATTAATTTTTTAGAGGGGTTATATAAATTATTTTTTGGACTATAAATATTTGTTAGAAATATAAAAAGATTTACTCCATGGTGGTATTTTATTTATAATTTTCAAATATAATATAAATTAAATTATTCATGACACAATAATGATGCAGTATTTACCTCATTAATAAATGATTTAAACAAATAAGATTATAATGATTAAAATATTATCCAAAACATGTCCAATTCTGATTGGATGATTATATTTCGACAATGAGTCATCTTATGTTTATCTTTAATGATTTTTGGACATTTTGAAACCGAATATAATTTTATAATAAAATTATATTTTCACACTTTCCAAAAGAGCCCCTCCACCCCCTTATAAAAGGAGACCATTTCTATCCAATTACTCACACCTCTCAAGCCATTTGGAACGTCCAACCTCTGCCCAATTAAGATCTATAAATATCTCTCCTCACCCTAGAAGCCTTACCTTATGCATAAGGCACTTCAAGAATTCCATTTGGTTCAAACCAAAGGATGTTTCCCAAATTAAATGTAACAGTTTCTCTTAAATTGTTTTTTATTATACTTTTCCAACCCCTAGACTCTTTTTAATCATTTATTTTGTAACAACACCTGTATTTTCAATATACTTTGATAGAAAACTAATGCCTCATGAAACTATGATTTTTCCATTTTCTCCTACCGCCTCTCATGGTGGAAATTATGATGGCACTATATTTATATATGATATATATTATTTTTATGATTTCCTTATGATTCTTTACATCCTAATTATATCAAGCCATTACGGTTTCTATAGTGGGTAAATACGATAATCTCATTTGAGGAAGTCCGGACTACCTCCCCCTCAAAGTGATGTGATTTTTTTAATGCCATATGTGGTTTGTATAAAAGATAGAGTTAATGATATTATATATGATATTATCCTGGAATTATAATATACCTATGTATCATTAAGTTTTAATTCAATTAAAATAATAAATAGAAATGAATGTAGCGTTCATGCGTACGTACGGCTTACGTCTCCATTAACGGTGTATTTCATTTCTTACCTCCACATGTTTTGTACTATTATAAATACGTGTATATGATGGATATATATGATATATATCATATATATATCATGAATATAATTCGGGATATAATGAACCTTTGTCCACGTGAACAACATGTAATTATAAGAAGTCCATTTTTGACTCATGTACCAAATATCGACAAAACGAACGTTATTAACTTAAATGGTTACATAATGGTTATAACATGTTAATAAGTGATATAAAAGGAATAATAAACTTAAAAAAGGTTCTTAATAAATTAGAAATTAACTTTGGTTTATTATTCAGGAGATTAAAGAACGACCGACCCAAGTCAGACCCGAGGTAAGGGAACTTTTTAACCCAATTTTCATTCTATGGGTTGATCTTCTCTTTCTTGTTTCTGTCATTATTCGATTATGTGAGAATTAAATTTTTATATCTTATCATGTATTTATACTTTCTTTGTGTGACCTTATAATGAATACACAGAAGTGATCTATTTTATTTAAAAAAATATCTTTGTAAGGGATAACTATTCCAATATCGTTCTTATTTGAGATTGTTATTTGTAATTATTTACTGTGGTTATTGTTATCATCCATGTACATGTTTTATAAATTTTTTTCATGTATCTTAAATGTTATTTTTACCCATTTTTTGACTTTTAACACATGTTATGGATGAAATTTGTCTTTTCTTTACTATACGAGGAACTCTTTTTACTTTTTTGGGAAAAGTATGAGGAGATTGTTTTCTTAAACTTATATGGCATGAAATGATTTTTACGGTTTAAAAACACCTTCTTTTCAAGAAGCTTAATCTACAAGATTTAATGAATCTTTTCAAAAAAATCCTTTTCTTTTAAAATTTCAAGGCATTTTGTGAAAAGAAAATTATTTTGAAGAAGAAACGATATTTTCCTCAAGAATTAATTTCAAGTGTTTTATCAAAACCATTTTCAATATAAGATGGAATTATTTAATATGTGTATGTTTCAAGTATAATGTATCAATTATTTACATGGTGTTATTTTTTTTATTAATAAATGATATCCATTTGTTTTATATGGATTATGTGATGATGGGATGATGTTTATGAAACTCATATTATTCTTTGGGTTATGATGAATGTTTTATGTTTATTTTATGGAACAATTAAAAATGATTTCATTATGAGATGAGTGGGACCTATATCTACCTCCAATGCATTGGGTATAGTGTTATATCTCCTGATATAGACATGTCTAGAACGACATATTAATCCGGTTTAGTAATACAGGACTGGAATGAGGAGTGAACTCGATTCAGTAAGAGACCTTGTCTACTAAGATGGTATTGGCAGCAATGCATTGGCTACTATGGAAGTCATTTCATGTTCTTAATGGTTTCCCACAATTAAATGTTTTATTCGCATGCTATTTTATGATGATTTATGTTCTATTATGATATATGCCTTAGGTAATACCATGTTTTATGTCATTGCTCATGATTTTGATGTTTAAACATTATGTTCATTTTTTATATTGAAATTTATATGGTTTGTTTTATTTTCTCCCTGCTTACCCTTACAGAGCATTTGAGCTCAACCTTTATATGTTTTCTTTTCCCCAGGATATGAAGAAAAATTTTAGGTAAGAAAAGAAACGGGGAATATCTTTACGGGATATGTTGAAGATCATTCACAGTTATTAGAATATTTTTTCCGAGTTTCCAATGAATCTAAAATATTAAGAACCTTGAGTGTTGGTTTTTGTTATGTATTAAGTATTCCGAAAAAGCAATGTAATATCCATGTAAACCAAGATTTGAGTCCCTACAAGTTTATTGGATTATTTTAAAAAACTTGTGTTAGTAAAGTGCTAATCTAGGGCAGGATGGATCTCTCTAAGAAAGAGTCATTACTGGTGTTTCCTGGAATGAGTATATAGAATATTCAAAATCATTATAAATTGTTATAAATGATGGAAAAAATGCATTATGTTTTTCCAAAAGATAAAACATGTATTTCATATTATTTACTCATCCTAATGTCTTATATTCTTTAATGATAAAATGTTGTTGTCCATCCAATCCTTTTGATAGTTACCAAAATCTATTCAGGAATATGACTATGTGAAAAATAATAAGTGAGGATATAATATTTTACATTATAGGTGATTATGATATGATTATAATGGGTTATAATGATTCTTATTTCGAATATATCAATGATAAAAAAATATCTCAATCGGGTATTATGACTTGTCTAAATGGTGGAAAAAGTAGTTGGTACATTTCCAAATATACCACAAATACTGACTAAGAAATAGAAGTTGATTACATCAATATATCAGATACTGTAAAATAATATTTTTGGTTCAGTAATTTTATGCAGGAAACATAGGTTGTTTCCTAGAATTGAGAGATATTTTATATTTATAATGGAAATAATAAATTTATTTTATAGAATAAATAAAAACTGTATCACCAAAGGTCTATACGCATCCTTTTAAATTCCCATATCAATAAAAATAACAATTATAGGGAAAATGTAAGGATCAATTGGGTGGACATCGATAAAAATGTACTGGATAATTTGAAAATACCATTAGTGAAACAAGATCATTGGTTTCTAATTGAATCTCTTAGAATTCGATAAAAGGGATATTAGATGTAAATATTTTAAATTTTTATATGGTAATATATTAATGGAACTCTTTATTTATCATCCATGCATGTGTGTTTAATTTATATATCATAAATACTGGAATGTTAATATCAACTTATAGTAACACATTGAGTTTCCAATAATCAATTATCAACACAAATTATTCTGTGTTGTGATAATATGTTAATATTAACATAAGTGAAATCATTTTTTTGATTTTAATAAATGTATATTATAAAAAAATCTCATGAGATAAAAATCAATATTTATATTTAAAAATAAATTACATAAATATCACATGTAATTTCATAATGCCACTTATATACTAAGTGGTGTACACTTATTCCAAACCAATAATACTTGGGATTAGTGAGGAAACTTTCATGATAAATTTCATACTTTGATACCAATCATAAACATGTATTTAGGCTTTCTAAATTAGGTGATGGTTGGGTACATTTTAAATCATGTAGTCATTCAAATATTAAGCAAGAAGTGTTTTGTATAATTATATATTAATAAAAGACAATTATTCCTTTGATTGAACAAGACTTATGAAATGTATACATTTTCATAGTTGATTCACAATTTTATGTACTCTTCTATATGCATGAATGACATGAGATGTATTCAATAAAACTGAATAGTCTATTTTGAATTATTAAGAATATATGATTTATTCTATAAAAGAAAAACATTTTTTTATCTAATGGTCACTAGATTTCATAGAAAAGGTATTATATAGACCTATATATGATGTGTATAGACACATCATCTGATAGACACACACACACACACACACACACATATATATATATATATATTAAAATAAGAGAACATTTGTTCAAGATTAAGAAAGACTGATTTGTATATGGGGGTGCACAGATATTTTTCTATAAGAAAATCATTAAAAAAATTATTGATGAGGGAATTAAAAATTGTTATCAATAATAAAAAGTACAATAAATTTTCACATAATGTCTTGGAATGAATATTTTATTTAGTTACATGTTTTTTCTAATTTTAGAGAGAGAATACATTAATCTAAAAGGGTTTAGGTTGATTCATGGAGTTTTAATGTTTTTGTGTAAGGACAATATATATTTAGCACAAGTGGGAGATTATTTTATTTTTTACAACAAATCAAATGTCGTGACATGGTGAAAGTCACCCTCTCATGGTTAGTGTTTTAATTTTGTAAATGGTAGCATGATGTGGTACACGTGGATTAATGAGATATGTTAACATTCAAATGATTATTTCATGAATATTATCATGTGTTTTTCATCTAATGATACACTATATGATTAAGTTAAAATTAAATGATTCCTAAAATTAGTTTTTATATTTTATTTAATCAATGAGGTAAATTATTATATGATTAGTTGTTTTATATTTTTTGAATCATTTGTACTCTAAGAGGATCCTATTTTAATGATTGAGTTTTATAAAAATAGATTGATGGAACTCAATGGAGTGGATATAGATCATACCAACTAATGAAAAACTCTATAAATATCTCTTCCCTGTATTTTAATATTATCCTGATCATCTTGAACCGAGTTGTATAAAGATTTCATACCAAAGTGTTTAGTTAATGTCCTGGCTACAAGTTATTGTTATAAGTAATAACCCATTTCTTATTTCGTAATGATCTACCTCAAATTCACTACCAATTAAAATATAAATCATTGTTTATGAGGTATTATTGGATTCTTATTTTATAATTTATTTTATAATTTTGTCTCAGTATCATCATATATAAAAAATTCATTTTTTTCCTATCGTTTTAATTGAAATATAGATGTATGGAAAATCATATCTCATTTCTTGAGAATTATTCAAAAAATAAGATTTTATTCCTACAAATATTTTACTTATTTATGGTGTAATCTCAATGAAATCATATTTTAGAATATATATATATACTAAAAGATCCATTATTAATCTATAATAAATAAAAAATTTTCAAAAAAATAATTTTAGAATACAAAATCTATTGTTTTATCATAATATTACAAAACATAGTATATAAAAAATTATGAAATTACATATAAAATAATGATTGAGAAAACTTTGACAGAACATATAGAAATACAAGGCACCAGTAAAATAATAAACCACAAAGTATCACACATTAAAATAAAATAATGATATATAATAAACATTTTTATTATAAAGAAAATAATATAAAATGAAATAGACATGGTATCATATTAATGAAGATGATATTAATGATATTAGGATTTTATAATTACATGTGTGTTTATAAGGGGTAATATGAACATTGTAATTTGACTATTGTAATCTGTCAATTGGAATTTTATCATTGGAATCTAACAATTGGAATATGAAAAATTGGACCTTACCACTAAAATATGTATTATAGAAACATGACTATTTAATAACAATAAAATAGTTAATTATGGAATTTTATAATAAAATAAATAAAATAATTTGATAATAATATAATAATTAATTATAAAACCATTAAATAATGATTCATACTATAATTTCACACATACAACATATAAAAAAATATAATTTACTAAAAAGAAGAGTTTATATTGTTTTTCCAGCAGAAAAATTATTTCTAAAAAACCAATGTTTTATTTAAAATTAAAATTCATATATAAAAAATATTATTCTAATAAAAAATGAAATTAAATGTGAATGAAGTTTGTAAAAAATATTGAATGGGGTTTTTATATAATTTTTTTACAGATTCAAATTTTATTCTATGTTGTAAAATATAGTAAACATATTCATTAAAAATTATGACATTATTATGATGCTGAAATGATGTAATTATTTATAAAAGAGAATCTGTAACAGAAAATAATTTACTATTTAAATATAATGTATATTAATTAACTAAAAATAATTTACAAACCTATAAATAACATTACATATTCTAAAATAGGAACTATGTTTTTGAAAGTAATATTTCATGGGAAAATTATATTCCCATGGAATAAGTAATATTGAATAATGAATATCAGTTATAAGAAATTTAAAATTAAAAAACCATGTCCTACATATGAAAATAAATGATCTAAAACAATAGGTAATCCGGTGGTTATAAATTTTAAATAAACAATATATC
Source organism: Viscum album (assembly GCA_963277665.1). Lineage (NCBI taxonomy): Eukaryota > Viridiplantae > Streptophyta > Magnoliopsida > Santalales > Viscaceae > Viscum > Viscum album. The sequence goes on from OY728137.1 coordinate 1,758,245,490, forward strand.
AATATAAATGTTTAGAAAATTGAAAAAAACCTCCCTCATTTTCTACATATACCCAACAATTCAACCATTCCTCTATACTCCAAATACATTAATAACGAGTTATCTGGCATTATATATCTTAAGAGTGTAACCCAAGATGATCTATGGATATAAGGTTTTATGGTTCCCTTATTATGGTTTAATAATTTATCCTTAATGGAAACAGTTCCAAATACCTTCTCTTATTTTACTTATAGAATCTTTCCAATTACATTACCTTTCATTGTGAAATATTTTTATGATTAATTATTATAAATTAATTACAATATTTTAAATGATATATAATCATTCCATATCATTATAATATATTCATACTTCATAATAATTATCAAATATTCCTATATCTATAGAACCATTATAAAATTTTTGTTATATAAATTTTGTATAGTTTTCATAAAAATAAGATCCATCGATGAATTCAAAAATGTGGAATCATGAAATAGAATTAATTCACTAAGAGCCTTGAAAAATGTTTGGATGGTAATTACTTAACCTTCACTAATTTCAAAATGAGTGGGCCTCAGTAAGGACCATCTTTGAAACTAATAGAGGATATGCAATTGATAATTCAAATGTTATTTATAAACTAAGTTGAATAATTTAATATATTTTATCAAAATTATAAATGTTATGTATCTATAGTGGTATCCTAGAATTTAAAATACTTGTATTCAATAACCTAAACACCTTGATCATCTAAATAATTGAAAATACTCTATAACATTAATTTTCAATTTTCACTTATTAATGATTTTTATTTGAGCATTGTAAATCCATAGTTACCCTATGTGAGATTCGTGGGTATTCACGTACAGGTCAATTTTTAAAAAAAGTGGGGAAATATATCTTCAATAGCATATAATATTTTATTGTATATAGAAAATGATATATGGTAATCAAAATAGAGAACTAAATCAAAGTATTCTTATATGGCCCATTTTTTAACAGTATTCCCTAGATGTATAATATTCATTGGAATTAATTGGAATTTTTTCAGGTAGGGCCTAGAATAATATATCCCCTGATTATATCGACTATTCCCATGAGACAACTATGGTACGGTAATGGGATCATGGTAAACATTTATATATGATGTCTTAGTATATGGAATCGATAATATGTTTATGATGTCTGAAATTATATATTCTTATAATTTTCATCATTATGTGACCATTTACACATTTATTAACTTTCCCTTCCATGAATAATGTTATGTGTATGTATTCATTAATATTTCATTAGTATTTTATATGTTCCCACCACATTTTTTATGTCATGTTATCTTTTTTAGTACATTAACCAATTCAAAAAATTTTGTCCCACCCCTTACTTTTGTTTCCCATTTCCCATGTTAATGATTTAGAATACTACATAATGTCATTTCTATGGATAACACAAAAAAATAATGAATATTACTCAGATGTAGAAATTTTTCTTGAAGTAATGTAATATTAAATTATCTAGTATCTTGAGGACTATTAATCCTTAATATTGGGAATTTAATCTCATGTATTTTTACTACAATGTAATAAATAACCCACCAACACTAGTTGAATATGGTTGGGAGAGTTACAGTTTTTATATGAGAATGTTTTTGTAGAAAACATATGTACTTTTAAAAAATAATAAGAGAAAAACATAGGTTCTACCATTAAAAATTAATATATATTATTATATTATGGTTTTTATATATTTTATAAATATAAAAATATTTTAGGGAAAGATGATATATAATTATTTTAATTTATATTAGTATTTTTTAATATTTATAACTCAATTGGAAAATTTGATAGTTAGTGAAAAATGTTAGAAGAAATGATAATCCACCTTATAATCAATGATAAATTAAGGATTATCTAAATAATAATGATAATGAAGTTGATGTTGGTGATTAATTTTTACTATGTTAGGTAAATAATCTCATGTAATGAAAATTTTTCTAGCTATCCAGAACAAACTTTTTTCCTGTCAATATATATCAACTTGTTTACATTATTTCATTATGTAAAAACCTAAATTGTTTATTGGGTCCACTAATCTCATGATTTAAAATCAATGCATTTATTCCCTGGGGAATATTCTTATAGCTCTACTGATTAATGGGAAGGAATAATTTACCATTTTTGTGTCATTTAAATGGTTATAATGTAGAATAGTGGTCTATAATTCAAAATAATATAAAGGTAAAGGTTATAGAATATATAGAAAAGAATAAATATAATGTAATTTTTTGGACAAAATATTTTACACCGGGATAATGTGTAGGGAAGAAAATGAGATTATTAAATTTACTAAAAAATGAATTTTAAATAGTGGCTGAGTATGAGGATAATTACACAAGATTATCAAAATTTTGTTTTAGATTATGAACATGACACAAAAAATTAATATCATTACTTTTTTCATGGTTTGAATACAAATATTCATATATAATTTTTCTATAAAAACTTTTCATTTTATGAGGAGACTGTAATATGATCTATTAATATTGAAAAATAGTTTTCAAAATCATTAAATTGTAAATTAATGCATAAGAATAACAGGATGGCCAATCAAAAATTGGTAAGAAATACTAGAATAAAAATGAAAGGAAGTGATGAGTTACTTGTTTTCAATAGATATGGTAAGAAATAACCAATGACATCATCAAATGGGTTTGGTGTATTCTTAAAATGTATAGATAACTTTTAGGAAGTGCATGAGTAATAAGGAAATAGGTAATCAATAAATTTTAAATGCATTAAATTTAGGGACATAGGGAATTAATATAATAAATGTACTATGTTACAATGTTATATTCTCAAATATAATCAAATAAACAAGGAATGATAATTTTAAGTAACAACAGGTAAATTTTAATATACATAATTTTTTATAAATGGTAATATTATTATTCACTCAATAATATCCAATATATTATTTAGTTCTAGTCAAACACACACACTTATATCGTGCATCTTTTATAGGGATATTTAAAACCATATAATTCATTAGGGAATGATTTATCAGTTAGAACACTGAGTGGTAATATTATTTCAATGAAGATATATATGGAATTTAAAATTATAATACATAGGTCATTCCTAGTTGAATATAAAATAATCATACTAAAGGTGGATTTTGATGTAATTCTAGGAAGAGATTATCTATACAATTATAAATCATGAACCAATTATATGGATAATGAAGACAGAATTGGTGAGGGAATGTATGTAATTACTTATTTTTTAAGGGGACATGTTTTCAACTAATGCTTTTCTTGAAGCACATCTAGTAACTCATCTTAATTAAATGAATGGTATTTCATGGATGAAATTTTTTCAATAATGGTTCAATAGGATTTGAAAATAAAATATGTAACAATTTTATAAGAGTATATTAATGTATTTACAAATTAATTAGCTATATTTACCCCATATGATGTTGTATAATTATGTATTGATATTTTATCTGAGGAAAAACCTATATATAATCCAATATATATAATTAATCATGTAGAGATAGGTTTGTTTAACAATAAAATAGAAGACTAATGTGATAATGGTTTTATTTTCCAAAGTGTTTCTCTATGGTGGACCATTTTATTCTGGAAGAATAGGTATGGTTCAATGAGACTATGAATTATTTTTTTGAAATAAAAAAAATTCATATAATAAATAAGTATATATTTCCTCATATTGATGGCCTACATAATAAAATTATTTGGAGGGAATACTTATCAAATATTGATCTTAATTATGGTTATAATTCGTATATTTTTAAGAAAGAAGATATCCAAAAAAAGAAATTTTGAATGAGGTAAAGTCATTATGAGTTCACAATAATGCCTTTTGAGTTAACCAATAAACCCTTTATTTTTATATATTTCACGAATAAAGTATTCATGTATTATATTGAAATGTTTTTGGTGTTATTTATTGGTGATATTTATATATACTAAAATATTTTTTAGGGTTATAAAACATTGTGATTTTTCATTGATGTTCTAATGAAAAATGAGTTATATGGGAAATTACATAATTTTGAATTTTGGCTTTTATAAGTATCCTTTTAGAGATCTATTATACCCATGAGTGGTATATAATTTGGTCTTACAAAAATGATAACAGGAAATTCCCAAGACCTACCACAATATTTGATATATGAATATTTCTATGTTTATCAGGGTACTCTCAGCAGTTTCTTGAAAATATCTCTCAATTTTCTATTCTCTTAACCATGATAAAAAATAAAGGGGTATTAGAGGTTGAAAAATAATTTTTTTAGGTAATTACCAATCCTTTTTTATTGGAGATGATTACGAAATATTTGCATGATTATAATGACATACGAAAGAGTTTGGTAGACATAAATAATGTAAAATTTATATGTATTTATATTTGTGAAGATGGGGGTTTATTATTTGTTAAGAGTTTATGTGTTTCATGAAAATAAGAGATAAATATAGATTTATTTAATGAATCTCAAACATATAATTTATCTATACAGAAAAATTGTATGATGATATATAATTATATTTATTAACATTTTTTGTGGGAAAAGATGATGTGAGATATAAAAATTATGCTTCATGATTCTTAGCATGACAATAGGTGATGTTTGAAAGAAAACTTCCAATGTGTGTTGTGAAGGAATTACCTCCACCATAGTGGATGTTGAGTAATATTACTATGAATTTCATCATTGGGTTTCATAATACATCTATAGAGAATAATGAAATATGATTCCATGTAGATCATATTTCAAAGTATTCTAATTTTATTGTCATTTTAGATGATATAAATCTTGAACATCTTCATATTCTATACATAAATGATGTTTTAAGACTTCATGTAACACACATATATATAGAAACCGGACATCACCCAAGGGTTACATCAATGTTTTAGTGGAATCTGTAGAGGTATTTAAATATATTTCTTAATACTGCAACAGCCTATCACCCTCAAATGAATGGGAATTCAGAAGAATTTTCCAACCATTATAGGATATCAAAAGTTCATTATCTTTATACATTAAAGGTAGTTATGACTAGTATTTAATACTAGTGATGTTTTCATAAAATAATAGTTAACACACTGACATTAAAATGGATCGATATTAATCCTTTTATCAAAATAGACGTTCGACTCTGAAAAATTGTGATTAAGTTATATAAAGAAAGTCATTGATTTCATAACATTCGTAAGAGACATAAAAAATTTATGACCCATCCAGGATCATATCATGGAATCCGAAAGTAGATTGAAAATTTATTCTAAGAAAATAAATGTACTTTAATTTTATGTATGAGACTTTGTATTTGTGATGATATCTTGATGGAAACGGGTAATGAGATTTGGAAAAAAGGGAATTTTAAGATTAATGTATATTGTGTAGTTTGAAATATTAGATTGGGTAGGAATTTGTCAATAATTCTTGGGAATTTGGACAAAGCTAACCCATGTTTATGATTTCTTTCATTTATCAATTATAGGGATATATATTTCAGGCCCTTCTATGTTCTAATAATGGTAAATGTTTTTTTAGAATATGAACATTCAGGTAATAAAGTGTTGACTTAGGCACTTGATATGAGAAATAATGTGGTTTGAAATCAAATTACATGGTAAGGTAAGTTTCTCTGAAGGAATCACATTTTGGAAGAGAACACATGGGATCGATGGTATCAAATGAAAAAGTCTTGTCCATATTTTTTTTGATTTGATTTAAAATTTCAAGTATGAAATTAATGAAGTGGGAATGTAAGAAACCATATTGATAAATAACAAATAAATACATCATCAAAAATTATCACATAATTCACACTCTATTTTAAATTCATAATGTTACTACAAACATTATATCACAACAATATAAAATTGCATTTATAATAATGGCTATAACTAGCGATAAAGAACATGTATAAATATAAGGAACTACCACAATTTTTAATCTACTGGGGGTCACACTCTAAAATGAAGGAATAATTTATAATATTCATTGTTACTATAAATAAAATAATATGAAATAGAATAGAAATGGTGTAAAAATGAATAAAAGGATATGAATGGTATTAAGATGATAGAATATTGTGTTCTTGTAAGGGGTATTATAACCATTATAATATGACTATTGGAACCCGACTATTGTGATCTGATTATAGGAATCTAGTTATTCGAAATCAAACTATCATAATAGTAATCAAATAGTTATTAATGAAAGAGTGTAATGAATTTAATTAATTAATATCATAATAATAAAATTTAAATTTCAAAAATTCATATTCATTAATAAATGGTAATGTGTTCACATTAATATGACTTATAAAAAATAATATTTACTATAAATAAGAGTTTTAAAAAATCCTAGGATTTAAATCAGTATATATACACAAAAAAGTTGATAGAAGATATAAAATAGATGAACCATGGGGAAATATAACTAAAATTTGTTAGTTGGTTAATAAATTAATCATTACATGGTGAAAAATGGGTGTGCCTAATTACACACCTGGTCTGAGACACTGTGGGGTTATTGTTTGGAATGTTTCATGCTCAATATAATTAATAATGAAGGTTTTAACGCATTGTATCTAATGTATTGAATTTATAACTTAGGAGTAATCTCCTACAATTACAAATAAAAGTATCTTATGATGTAAATTTTCATCCATCATATTGTTTTCATGTACACAATAACTTCAATTAAATTATTACTCACACTAAATTTAGAATTAAATGACCCTTATTGGATACTAAAGTAAATTCCGTTATACATTCCAACCATTTATTCTCCATCCAGTTTAAAATTTAAACCAATTTTTCTATCAGCAAAACTTCTGAACATTTAAATCACATTACTAATATTTAATATCTCAAAAAATTGAGTAAATATGGTAAATATTTATTAATATCATTCACATTGTATAATGTTTTTCAATGATGATTCCAAAATTCAGTTCAACTTCTAGAACAAGTCATAAGATAATCCTTCAGTGTTTCCAAGACATAATCCTTCCCAATTAATTTTATTATATATATTAAAATAACATTCTCGTAGTTTCTATGTATGTTTTTCCTTCTAAAAATTATGTTTTAAATTATATTCTTCTCATAAGAATCTAGATTCATCAATTGAACAAAATCAATAATTTTTTACTAAAAAATTTATTTCTCTAAAATGTTATATTTTATTACTCACCTTCTAAAAATTTCTAATTTTTTAACTTGTGTAACATTTTTCTTACAATAATCTTATCCTCTAAATAATATTTATCTCAAATTCATGTTAGATTAATATTAACCTTTTTAACCTAGATCATTAAATTTTATCTTATTTGTATTGTGTTTACAAACATTTATTTAGGAAATTTATAAAATACCATCCCACTAAAATTATGACCCCTTATAAATTTAGCACATTCAATACTGTGTCATGATTAATATTTCATCATGAACTATACTGAATAATCAGGTTTTTAATCAATGGGTTTTCACAGTAGATAATCATTCTAAGAATATCATATAATACATATGGATTGTTGAGTGGAAAACTCACTACCCTAATCCAATATAAGAATTCAATCAACTCATGTACTATTTTTTATTAATGTTTCCCAGGTAAGTATAACCTAAAGTAAATTCAATGTTTGGGAGCATTATAATTAGGTTTATCAGTTTAATTTATTTTCTTACCCAAGACAGTCCATGGGAACATATTGTTTTGGTTCATGCATACTGAATGATCGAGGGCATAACACATTTTACATGGGATGAAATATAAAAGATAATATATTTAATATTGATTTAATCTCAGTATATTACATCTCATATTGGATTCACATGTTTAAATGCATCTAATGATCTTGTTTAAAATCATATTATAACCCCCAAAATAAATATTTTCTAACCATATTGAATAGAATTTTTTTCAAAACTGATACCTTCTATTTAAATCATAAATTAATGGAAAACTATATTAATAAAATTATAAATGCATCCCTGGAATTATATATATGGAACCATTCATGTAAACTCATAAAATCATATTGAATTAATAATCCCCCAAAAGGGTAATATTGGATAGAAAATAGTAAAAAAATTAATTTCTATATAAGGAATTCTCTTTTAAGGTAGTGACTTGTCCAACCCAAACAACCTCTATATAAGGATATTTTACTCAAGGAAGACTTCAATTTCCTTATAATTATAACTCCTAATGGTTAGAAACTGTTACTAATTTCTGATTTAATGATAATAAACTAGTATAATCTAATGAAAATAAAAAAATATATCTAAATAAATTATTATAAATATAGTATAACTCCTCTGAATCATTTATAATAATTTATAGAAAACTTTTAATACATTAATCTAAAAATCACAACACAATTCATGATATAAAATTTACAAACAATTCATAAAAAAATAACACACTTTTTAATTTATACATACATTAAAGACATTCCTTAACTAAATAAATATAAACTATTTATATTTATTTCTTGTATAAAGTACTTCATAAAAACCTTTTATAAGGAATTTGCTTTAAATGTATGATGTAGAATAAGAAATCAAAATTCAAAATTCTAATTCTATTTTTTACATTATTTATATATTCATACTGAGACAAATTATCTTTTTTTAAAATACATGGTATAATCAATAATGAGAAATGATTTTGATAAAGTTTGAATAATTTATAAAATAATGATTTTATATTGAAGAATTCAATTAATATGCTATAATAATTCAATAATATTAAATATAAACATTTATATTATTAAATTATCTTGTATTTTAAAAATTATTGATAAATTTATACAATAATTTCCATATATAAATTTCATATAAAAAATATAATTCATTACATTTATCTTGAAAAATGGGTTTTAATAATAGTTATTAATATTATAGAAATAGATTTAATAAATGTTTCTAAACATTTAACTAATTAATCATAAAAAATTATAAATAATTAAATAATACAGACATTTATATATTAAATAAATATACAAAAATAATATTACCCATAATTTGTAAACAATTTAAAAATTATATTATCAATTCATAGTTGATTTTTTAAAAAATAAACATTATAAAATTTTATAATAAACCTTATATTATAATGTGTTGTATGATCAATTACTAGTCATATTTTAAGATTGATAATGCATAGGTGTCATATCTATGGTAACCTTTGTAATAAAAACTCTTTATTTTAGGGAAATAATATAAAATTATAGAAACTGATATCTGATTAACTAGGTATCGGGTGATATATTCTCTGATATACCATGACATCACTAGTATGATGTGGTACTCTTTTATCAATTTTAGAATGGTATTTTCATTTAATATGATATCATATATCATATTTAATTATATAAAGAAATTATAGATGTAAAAAATAAATAACAAGCTTGGATATCTCAAAAAATCTGGTATAATCAAATCATGACTTTCAATATAGTATAATACAGCTATACATAGAACCAAAATAATATTATTATTAATGATATGGAATTTAAAACCAATACCATGTCAATTTCATTAATTTTAAAACCTTATTTGGATATCATAATGTATGGTGAGGGTTAGATATCACTTTTCAGTTTTCCATGAATTGAACGATAGTCATTCAAGGTAACATAAGCAATTAAAAACATCATTCCCAAGATCAAATATTTGTGAAATAATAAATTATATATATATGTAAATAAAGATCAATTTTTTATCCTCACATCATAGATGGATGAGCCTTCATATTCAATCACATTTTTTTAAAAATGATCCTTGAATAGAATATATCAACACCCTTATCTACGGTGGATCCATGGATCAAATGAGTCACCTTTAACATGGGTGGAATTCTCATTATCTTCAGAATTTTCTAATATTTATCATGGAAAAGGTAGATGTAGTGAGCTTCAGTATTGAATAATCAATATAATCATTATAACCTATGAAAAAAGATCATCATAATGGTAGTGGATCTCTTTATATATGATTTGAGGATTCTCCTGAAGCCTTTATTCAAAAACTCATGTGTTCTATAAAATTTATGATATAATTTAGTCATTTTTTCATTAATCACATGTATTTCGTATTAATCCTCCAATTTGTTTCATCTTGTGAAACATAAAATGATAAAATATATAGATGATAAATCTTATCATTTATATTTTAATAATTTACATCAATTAATGATTGTTTAAAACCATATGAATCATACATTATGATTCAATAATTTATAATATATGAATTTAATATCATATTACATCCAAATATATTTCATTATTATATCTTCTATCATAATAAATGATATACCCAATGGATGGTAATAATCCATTTTCATTATGCTTGACATACTCTATGGAAACCTTGTCATGTAATATGATATAGTAAATCTAGATAATATCTTTTTCAGTGTCATCATATGAAACCCTATTGTCCTTTTAATTATAACATATTTCCAAAAAGTTTTATAGGTGTTCATTTGTATCCTTTTTTTTATGTCCTTATAAAACCAGATGATTTGGATCAGTTATAGAATACTTAGTTTTAACTAAATAATATTTCTTTGGTTTTTGTTCTTTAAATTATAGGAATAGAACCATAAATTTATGGAAGTCTATTTTCTATTATAAAAATATTTTTTATATCCAAGACACTTTTCTAGCTATATAACGAATCTCTTTCTCAGTCATTCATGGAGGTTTGGCCCAACTGTCACATATCTATACTAATAAATTATGAAAATTTTGATCTTGAAATTGTGATCTTAGTATTGAAAATTTTCAACACTCATTGACTAATTAAAATTAGTTATCCTTAGGAACATGTGACCTGTTATAGAAAAACCCAGAGAAACCATGGATCTAAAATGTAATAAAAAGATAAAAACAATTATGGGTAAAAAAATTAATTACATAATTATCCAAATAATTTTGACTATATATATTTACATGATTCATTATTTCCCATGAATACAATTTAAAAACAAAAGCTACCCTTAGGCTTTTCCAATTCCCAAGGATTAATGTAAAAGTTTAGAAATTTATATTCAACGGCCCACCCTAATTGAATAACAAAAAAAATATTATAATTAACTATCAAGAGTCAATTAACTATGTAAATTTGATATACCTCGATCCCAAAATATTTATATTTAATAGTTTTCAACTCAATATTTTTTGATTTGAAATAAAATTTGAAAAAAATATAGCTACATATCAATGATTTACTTATTTGAGAATTTAAATATATTAAATTAATTTGAGAATGTATTTTAAGAAATGTAATTTAATTTAATTATGAAGGAAATTGTGTTGATTATTTGAATGGTTCATATTTCATCATCATCCTTTAGATAAATTTCATTTGATATTATCATACCACTATATTTTTTTATGACCAAAATAATATATTAAAACTGGAATCCTTTAAAACCTTATATTTGAAGGAAAAATTTTTATGTACAGTTTAAAAAAAATATCTCTATATCATATTAGTTCCCCCTAATAAATATTTTACGAGAAAATTTATTTGGGAATAAAATGAGAAAAATAGTCTTAATAAAATATTAAATCAAACACAAATCATTCACAAGAAATATTATTCTTCAATAAGTACCCATTCTTCTAATCGTGATTTACCATCTTGTAGGTTTATTATTAACTCATTATTGATAAATTATTACTAATCTATGAATATTTCACCTTAATTAATCTAGAAAAAAAATTAGAGAAGAAAAGGGAGAGAAACAAACTTAATATAATTGCGAAACATTGCTAGTATATAACTTATATTTTAGCACTCTATTGAAATTTTCCTTATTCCCTATTATTTCAATAAAAAAAATTCTTATTTTTTTTATATATTTTATTAGATATAAAAAATATTTTAGATTATAATAGTTTAAAATTTTCATTTTCATTTTTTTCTGGGAATAATCTGTTTAATGACAAAATATACTAAAAAAGTTCTTTAGTTATAAAAAAAATAAATATTTTATAAATTTAATTTAAAACATAAAAAAATATAGCCTACCACAATATACCTCATTGTAAATGTTATATCTCATGAAGACAGTCATGGGGGTATCACAATGACAACATAATCTTGATAAAGGTCCTCCCAAACCATAATCCCATGGATATAATCTCAGATATAATCTAGGAGGGGCATCTCACTAACTTCATCTTGTTGAAGAACATAATAAGAATTTCAAACTTCAACATCATATCATGGTGGAGTAAAACAATTAATTGGAAACCATGAAATAAGAATCAATATAGTTTTATCACAATGAACATCTGTTTTTTGATGCACGTTTTTCTAAAAATACTAATTTACTGAAAGACACAGACCACAATAGGAAATCATTATCTCATACTACAACACATTATACATTATTCTTATAATAGCAACAAGACTCTAAATTCCAAAATCCTTTGGTATGCAGACATAACTTCGTTATTCAAAGACTATTTCATTCTAATATGCAAGGTATACTCAATATATAATGTGTGATACATTTCCCATAAAATATATTTTCAATTCCTTGATATGAATTCAATATTATAGAACTATGATTTTTTTCATTGAGAATATCTATTTCCACGTAGTCACAAGCTTTTGAGTTAATATAATAGGAATATATTTGAATCACACATATTCATCCAAATTGGTTAATTAACATGTGGGGTTCCACATGGTACTTTTCCATTATTTAGAGGAGAGGTGTATCCTAAGGGAATAAAAAAAAATTTGATGGAGAATATCAAACACTCAACCATAGAATCATTCACTCATTGAGTTCCATATATATTTCATCCACATTATGGAGAACTATAGAGGGATCTTATATATTAAAGATATTAGTGGCTATTATCCCACATGTAATGTGTCATCACTCCAATCCCAATGAATGATTTTTTAAATTATTTTAGTTTTTTAATATATAATTTCATTTATTATTTTCAATATTATATTTTACATTTCCAATTAAGTATCTCACATTTATTCTTTTATTCCCCATCATTCCCAATTGCGCCTCTCTAATTCCTAAAATGGTTTCTAAATCACTAATGTCATAGATTGAGTTTATTTTTTTCATCGTTATCTAGGATTTATGTTCTTATTTAGTAACATTTTATTCTAAATATAATGAGTAATTGGGTGTTTTTATTTTTTTGGCATCTGACCACCTATAAAAACATTTTCACCATTTCATTCCAGTCTCTATCATATCAAAACTCCCCTCATTCACTCATATAAATGATTATATGATTGAGTAGGGGTGGTCAAGGTATAAAATGGAATATTATGATGTTGGGTTTGGGATGGTTTCACATACTCTATTGAGGAATGTTTATCAACATGGAAAATTGTATTATTCAATATTTATTATGTTTAAGATATCTCTTAGGTTTTTTTCCCACAACATATCTAGATGATAGTAACTCAGGCACAAATAAATGAGTTATTGAATGTATTTTAAATTAGAAAAATTTGATAATTATTGAACACGAGTATCATAACCTTGTACCAAGTAAATTAATTTTCACTAGGGTTCCCTCTTTCAATCTTCCATTATTTTTATTCATCTTTTATACCATGAAATCCCGAAATTTACCAAATTTTATAATATTAAATAGAATAAAAAATATTAATTGAAAATTATAGGTGGTAATTTGACAATGATCCTAGGAAATAACCCTATTAATTTACTATTCTACACCTGGAGTTATATTAATATTTATTTAGTTCAAGGCCCAAAAAAACATATGAGCCACATGCCCCTGTTCTCAAAAAGCTATGTATGTTTCTCACTCTTTCTATTACTATATACATATTTCCAGGTGTCTACATAAATTATAATTCAATAAAATGGGGTCATTTATTACTTCACCCACCACCACATGTGATATAGTGAAACCTTTTTGAGGGTATATTTGTGATGTACAACCATCTAACTATAGATAGGATTAATTTATGGAGCTCATCAAAATACTAAAATAAGACATTGAATAAAAACTTCTTAAATCCTTTTTTCATTGGGGAAATTTAGTTTTATGGGTACATTTCTATGTTCCATTTATATTTGGATGTTGAACCATAAGTCACATTCCCTCCAATATTTTTAGAAGAAATCATAGATGGTAAATCTATCTTACATAACCCTATACTCCAACACATGTATACAAATCATCTAGTGGAATTATATATGAAATTATAGTTCAAAAATAAAATTTTAAAATGATCTAAAACAATTTTAGATTCAATTGTTTAAAAATTTAAAATAATTATTTGAAAACTAATAGTCCTAAAATTTTATATATTGATGCATCACACTTCGAGTTTTCCTTGTAAATTGAAGAATAAGTCGAGGAAGAACACATTAAAGAGAATATAGAGTAGATTCTCGACGATGAAATCATTAAGTTGGCGTTGATCAAAGAATAAGTGCTCGAGGAACCAAAAAGTGATTTGATTTCCTCTATTGTGAAAAAATACATTTATAAGAGAAGAATGTTTGAAATTTGATATGGATTCACTTTTTTATTTCCATTCCCCACTGTACATTAACTTTTATCTTTCTGTCTCTCATTATGCGGGGAATGAAATTTTATTCTTTCATTTTTTTCTTCAATCCTTATGTATACTCATAGACATTAAGAAAAATAAATTGTGGTGTATTTAATCACAAAAACCACATCCCCTATCATATTAGATAAAATAAACAGGTTCTACCTCACTAAAGGTAGTATCAACCTAGTATACACATGGGGGTCTAAATGAAATGTCACTATTTTGGGGGAGTTCTATGGGTGGAGGACACAAAAAGAGGATAAAAGAGGCCAAACAGTTTGTAGGGAACTGTAGGTGCACAGTTAGTACATACCGTGAACCTGACCATGGTAAATAGTGCTTTCAAACCTCCATTCGGAAAGAGGCTAGTGCATGATCACCACATGATTTTATGAACTATGTGGGTTCTTATAGGAAAACACTCAACCAGTCCCCTCTTGGAAAAAAAGGATACACACGATTGGTGCCCAGTTTGGATAACTGTGTGACCAAACTATACAACCAAAAATATTGTGAAATTCTAGTTTTTTCCTCTCATATTTTAAGTGCACTGACTATAATTTCATCCCCATTCCTCATAAAGTATCTTGGTGGATGATCCATCCCATTATAAACATCTAGGGTATTATTCTCTTTCGATTCCTAGCCATTTGGAGTGCTCTTGAGTGAAAATCAATGATCCAGGTGAGTCTAAGCCTCTTAACCATGTTTTGGATTTGGTTCTATAAAGTACTTCTACTTCTTCTAAAACCCAATAAACCTCACTTATAGAATAATATATATTGGTTATTTGTTGTTTATTTTCGTTTGAATCAATTTTTTAGGTTAAGAAAGTTATTTTCAACGATCATGATGTAGGTGTTCACAAATCTCTTATTTATAGACTTGGTATTTTATACGTGTATTTAGTTGTGAAAACAAAATTTCTGGATTCATCTTAATGTATTTCATTTCTAAATGTGACTTTGGCCTTATATTGAGGTGTGAAACCCTTTATAGAGATCATTTGTTTCATTTTTTACGTGATACAAAACCATGGGGTACCCATGGGGTACATTGAACCATTATAAATGGTGAATAAATGGATAAACATTATGATTTGAGGATTATAAGAGAGAATGTATAGTAAATGTGTAATTGGGCCCGTGTAAATTGTTAAGGAGTTAATTTAAATGATTATATTTTGGATTTTGTAAAATTATTGAGAGGTACTGATTTTGTTTAAATGGTGTGGTTTGGGTATTTGAATTGGTTATTGATTTATTGGAAGAAAATTAAGTTTGAATGTGAGTAATAATTTGAAAGGATCAGTTGACAGGAAAATGATTATAAAAGGGGGGTTTTCATAATATATTCTATATTGTGACTGAAATGAGTTGTGTGGTACCTTTTTTCATAAATATTTTTTAATGGTTATTTTGAATGTAAGAAATGGAGATGAAAAAATCAAGGGAACATTTTAGTTTTTTGAAATGAATACACGTATTTGAAACAATGGCATTGAGGGAATTTTAAATACGTTTTTTGGAATTGAGTATTATTCTATTAATTAGACTAATAGGTATTTTGAGACAGTTTTAATTGAAATTAAATGGGGTTTAATTTAATGTCATTGTGATAGTGGTGTTATCATGTAATAATGTTAATAAAATGATATGAATGATATGGGGTTTTGATGTCAGAATAGAATAAGGGGGTTTTTGGTTTATTTTGAATCTAAAAAATGTTATATGGTCAAAAAATGGAGTCTTTGAAATAGAAAAGTAAGTATTTTCACCTGTCTTGGTGGTATATGGGGTATTTAAATGTGGTTCTACATCGATGGGTCAGGTTGGACTGACGCCCTAAACCCAAACCCAATAATGCACGGGTATGTGAGTTAGCCTGATGCCCTTTACCTTTAGAGGATTCAGTTTTTGAGACTACATGGATTGATTATACAAGGCGGTTGTTTTGGTATGTATGGTTGGGATGTAATAATTAGGCGTTATTCTTCCCAATATATGAACACAATGTTGAATGGAATGTCAGAACGATGCTCTATGATTAAAAAACATGTGGACATGGCTTGATTACTAGACTAAAGTTCTTGGGTATGTTGATAAATTATGATTTGTGAATACCCCTTATGTTATAAAAGTTTTTAACCCCTTAAGATTTGGCTTAGGCTCCCAAGAAAATCATACCTATTTTATTAGGATGGTTGACACTTGTGAACCTAATGATTAAAATGGTTACTTATTTGTTTCATAAACATAAGACAAAATTATATTTATTTAATTGACCTATATATTTTAGAACTATTCATATATTTTACAGACTTTTGAAAATAATTTTTATTTCTTTACACACCATTGGTGGTGGCCTATTGTGTTATACTCACACCCTTCTCGTGCCACCATGGAGATTGGGTACACGAGCATATGTTACTTTTTTTCTGATACATGTTTAGGATAGGGACCTAGTTTTTGGTTCAAATAGGGGATATTTGGTTTGAAAATGTGCTTTCAGGACCAGTTTGGGAATTTTATTCATGATGGTTATTATAACTATTGGAATTATTTATTATGTGGAATTACACTGAATAGAGGGTATAGTCTTCCCGATGTTTTTCTATAAACATGTTCTAAAATTCGGCAGCCTAGGGAGTATGGGGAGGTCCTCATGTGTTAATGTGATGACCTGGCTCAGGATAGCAGATATAGTGGCCACTGTGATGATGATATTACAAAGTAGTATCAGAATATATGTTTTGTTTTACCATTTTTGTCATGGTATACACCAAAATCATATCATGTTGGTGCTTGGTAATTATCCTCTATATAGGATCATATATACTAATGGACGAAGGAATAATATGTTTCCAGGGTTGGGAATTGATGTTATGCATTTTGATTTTATTTTTTATTGTTATCTAACCCTACAGTTGAACACCAAGATATGATGTTACTATTTTATGAGGTTTTATCTATTTTATTGGAATGTAATGTGTGGGTATGTGAGTTAATGCATCATGCTAGGCACATGGGATTGGTAGGTCATTTATATGTTTCTTATGATTGGTAGTTCCTTGGGATTCTTGTAATAGTAGTGTACCTTTCAGTATGTAGTATATTCCTTTTTAATCCATCCATGAAATTATTGTTAATGAAATATGTTTTAAATATTTATTGGAATAAATTATGGGATTTATAAAGTGTAAATAATTGGGGGTTTGAATTGGAATGTTTTGAAATTTAAACCATTGGGTTTTAAAAAAAAGTTTAATTAAAAAGGGAAATGTACAAGGCTGTAACATTTGGGAAACTGTTGGTGGGTATACCTTGTACTAGTGTTTGACCCAATGTATGGGTGGTTTGGGCAATGATAGTGCCTTTCTTTTAAGAAATTGGGATGTGGGACATGAGGCCTTATGAGGGCTTGGGTGTGTCGGTCGATGTGATGTTGATTGTTCTGTCATTGGTTAGGTTGTGACATTTATTTCCTGAAATGAATTTTGTTAATGTGGTAATTATTAATATTTTGGGTTGGCACCATATGTGTTTTGTTTTGGACCCTAGAGTGGTTGTTTGGTTCGTGGTGTTGATACATGTGCGTGAGTATCGTTGGACTGAACCATGTACGGAATGATTGATTGTTGTGTTAAACAAAGTTTTGTAGGGATAGGGGTTGGATTATTTGCCATGATTAATGGGTAGTTTGAGGTTTTATTTGTAAATATTATAGAGACATCCATTGTAATTTTAATATATATAACCTCAGTTTAGGGAGTGGGTATAGTTTGACCATTGATGTGACATATGAGAGGGGTCTGTCAGGTTGTGGGTGCCTTTAGTTCCATGAGGCACATATGGAATTTTTGGCATTTGGTGGCGATGAAAAAAGAGTGATATAAAATGTAGTCTATACCAACGGTATTAGTGGTAAATAAAATGGTTTTGTTGATGCGACTCAAATTGTGGCTATGGGTTGATAGTCTGGGGTAATATTGTGGGTACCCTCGAAGGAGATTAGCTGAGTGTTGTTGATTTTTTGAAATATGAATCATGGGAGGTTTATTTTGAGGTTGGATTAATGAATGATGGGTTCCATAATATATTTGGTAAAAACCACATAGTTGTGTCCTGGTCTCTCCTTGGGGAAGAACCTGACTGATTATGTTTGGGATTAATGGTGGTTTTAAAGGTCATGATCATTTAGAGATCTGACACTGTGGTTTTGATGGTGTGATTTGGGGATAAATGTCAATTTCGGAGAAGAACGATATGCATTACCTTGGTGTAGAAAATGTATTTTAGAGAGAAAGTGACACTTGAGGTGGTTGTCGTCACATGGTTGGATTTTATTTAACCAATGGTTTGGTAGTTAGGTGAGAATAATGATAATTACATGAGTCCAAAAAAGAATAATGGACATGGAGGCATGATCACATGAATTGGCAGGTGTTGAGGCTAGCTATAATGATATACAACATAAGTGATAGAGAGTCGGGTTTATTGGGTGGATGTAGGAAAGTGTAAGTCCTATAGGGTTTTTGAGGATGTCATGATTGGGGTATGTGTTTAAATGAAATGATGTTTTTTAGGAAGGGTGAATATGTTTCGCAGAATAATAACCTATTGAATTTATGTGTGATCCCAGCAGGAAATTCTAGTTATATAAGGGGTTGGCCATTTTGGGATCAGTATGATAGATTTTTGTTTCTGTTTTGTGCCACCAAGGTCATATTAATAAGATCATCAGATATGTATAAGGGGTGGTGCTATATGAAGCCTTAGTTCATGGAATCTGGGAAAAGGGTCATGAAGTGACCGTATGTTTTTCATAAATTACTCCTGAGTTGTGGTGGTTGGGTGTCAATGAGAATTTGGTGCATGAGGATGCCCAAGAAATATGGAATGCTAAATTTTCCACATATTGGGAGGTTAAAGCGGTGATGGATATATTACGATGGAATTATTTTATGACTTCTTAATATAATTTTACATAGTGACTACACTTTCCAAATTCATAAAATCCTCTAAGGTACACTACGAGAGCTTTGGATTTAAACCTAGCTACCTAAATGTGATCGAAATGGAAATTAATAATCCTAAAGGAAATGATCATGGAGTGATTGGAGTGGAATCAGATACTGGGAAGTTCACCATCAACAAGTCATCGAATGGGAACTCCAGAAGGACCTAATATCAATGAATGTCATGGGTGTTATTTTTAAAAACTGACAATGGGTAGACGTTTGTGATTTTTTGTTTTTCTGTGATTATATTGAATTCCATGAACCTATTTTGGGGTTCAACTTTTGCTTTAATACTGAGCCGGAGTGGTTTAAATTACTTGTGGATTCCAGTGAGAATGACACTCTAATGTTGGGTAGTGGTATGTCAGTTATGTGTTTATGGCATAATCTGGAGAGTGGATGTGGTAGCATCATCATGAGAATGTGAAGACTATACAGTGCATGTTTTGGTTATTTGGGAGAAATCATGGGGGTCAAAGATGTGGTGTATGATAATTCCATGCATTGGATTCAAGATTATTATGGTGCTAAAAGAAATCGTCGGTTCATGTATTAGAGCTGTGATGAGGGTTGTGAAGTATAATTTGTGATTGTAAGTGTAGGGGATACCTTGATAGTGATGTTTCAATGGAGGTCGTGAGTAGAATCTAGTGTGTCCATGTAGGTGAATGTGGTACACCTTATGTGGGAAGGTGTCAAGTCCTTATAGAGGAGTGACATACTAGTAGTTGATGTTGGGAGTCGACAATATGAGCGGACCGGAATGGGGAGACACAATTGGGTAAATGGGTATAGATGGGGTGGGCAGTCACAACCTCTAATTAAGGATGGAATGATAAGTGTGTCCTATTAGTTAGACAATGTTTTGAGGAAGAACAAAGTTGTCCATAGTTGGTATATAGGAAAATAAAGGGTGACCAATTGGGTTAGTTTCAGTGTAAACACGGAAGCTAGAATTGGGTGCAGTTATCCTGGATGTTTCGGTACGATGAGTTGAGAAACACAATAGGTAAGTTGTGAGGGTTCAGTTGAGGTTTTATTGGTCTGTTTCTCGATGATATAAGTGGTCAACACCAGAAAATGGAGGTGGTGACCTAAGGAATATGGTGGAGAGTACCGTAATGGGGATTTATTTAGTTAATGACATGACCAAATTTCTAGTTGGATGGACTCGAGTAAGAGAAATCTAGGTTATCAATTTTTGTAATCAGCGTTGGATAAATTTAAAATGATTAAGTACCATGAGTTGAATAGTATACATTTTCTTACATCAGATTTTTTTGAATTGAGTAACCCTATTGGGCCTCAGGTTGCAGATATATGTTGGTCAGGAAAAGTGGTTGGAACCTAACGAACATGGGTCATAGATAAAATTTTGGGAACAACAGAAGATTTATCCAAGGGATTTTGTCTAGGAGATGAGGAGAGTATTGGACTGAAGGTGTTCGGATTGGATTTCCCTGGGGTAGTGTAGTGATTTTTCATTAACCACTTATGCGGTGGTTCAATAATGTTATACAGACCATTATCTTTTGTTTGAAGTAGATAATAATGAGTGTATGTGGATGCGTCTTTCAAGAGAATCTAGTTTGTGATTGTGGATCATGGTGGGGGAAATTTTTTCCGGTTGGATGGTTTCCTTGGTTTGAGTGTTATTAAAATATTATCGAGTTCAGGGATAGAAATGGATGATATAAGTTGATAGGTGGTCCCATATCCTGACCACTTTCCTTGGATTATTTTTTATGCTTGTAATGTGTGGCATGGGGATAGGACATTATAAGGTAGGGAGGTTTTAAGATCCTTATCATGAAAGAAGGTACATCACTATTTATTATTTTTTGTTAAACATCTTTTTTGGGATGATTAATTGGTTTCTGGTTGTATGGTATGTTTTAAGTTTTTTAAGGCGTGAGGAACACAAAAGGAGGAGAAACAGATTCCAATTATTCTGTAATATGTGATTATCGCAAAGTGTTTACAAAAATTTTCCCTAGTAAGGGGAAACTAAGTGGCCAAAACTACCTTCATTAAGAGGGTGGGGCATGGTGACCACATGTTTTCCTAAAAAAATTGGGGTGATTGCATTAAACGCTCTATATTTGACCATATTGTATGGAGGGATATGAATGGTTGGTGCAAAATTTGGCTAATCATGCTGCCAAACTGTGCATCCCTCAAATGGTGTAAAATTCATGGTTTGACCTCATGGACTTTAAGGGTTCTTACTCAAAGACATTCCCTATTCCATCTCCAGAATCATGCTTGTTGAACCAAAACCTTATATATATTTATATCCAATTAATGTTACTTCTTTGATTCATGGTTGTTTGTAGAGAACTTGGGTGTGAATCAATGATGTTGGTGAGTCTAACCATATTTCCCCTGTTTTATCGAGATTACGGAATATAGATATGTTATACTTATTTTGAAACTCTACAAACTAAAACATTATATAAGATTCTAAGTTAGTTATTAAAATCTACTGAATTGATGTATTTTAATGGATTTAATTTTTAAAAGTAATTTGGGCCTTATATTGAGGTGTGAAACCCTTTACTGACCTATTTTGGTACGTTAGTGAATTTATTCAGAACATGGTGCTACCAATAGTGTATGCCAAACCCTTGTAAATGGTCAATAAATTGATAAACATCAATATGAGGGGATTATGAGAGAAAATGGGTAGTAAAAGTTCAATTAGGTATGTATACAACAATAATGGGTTAATTGAAATGATCATAAGTTGGATTTTTCAAAATACATAAGAGGTCTTGGAAAGGATTAAATAATGTATTTTGGGTCTTTGTCTCGCTTATAAATTTATTGAAAGAAAATGATATTTGAAAGTGAATAATGATTTCAAAGGAGTAATTTACCACAAAGTTATTTTAAAACAGGGGTTTCAATATATATTTCAAAAGATTAATAAAATGAGGTCTATTTACACCTTTTTATGAAATTGGTTAAATAGTTATTTGGAATGACGGAAATGGAAATAAAATCCTACGGGGAATATTTTAGTTTTCCAAAGTGGAAGAGCCATGTTTTAAAGGGTGTACTAAAGATGATTTTAGATGTGTATTTTGAATTGTGTATTATTATATGAATTGGACTTAGTGGTCCATTTGGATATTAGTAATTGATGTGATTTGGGGGAAATGTAATGAAATTGTAATTGTGGTGTTATCATGTAACATGGTTTATTAAATGATATGAATGATATGGGGTTTTGTTGTTAAATTTGAATTAGGGGGTGTTTGTTTTATTATGAATATGTGAACTGTTAAATGGTTGTTCAATGGAAGTGTGAAATGTTTAAATAATCATGTGAACATGGTTTTTGGTATTTGGGGTATTGACTTGAGGTTCTACACCCACGGTCTGGGTGGGACTAAGTCTATCAACTCCACCCCTATAATGTATGGGTTACATAGTCAAACTAAGGTTATATGCCTCTAATTATTGAATTTAATGTGACTACCTAGACTGAGACTCCTTGGTGATTGTTTTTTGATGTTTGGTTGGGATTTTGTATTGAGACATTATTCATCCCAACATATAAACATGGTTATGTAGGGGATATCAGACTGGGGTTCAATCTTTCCTAAACATATGGACATGGATTGATTACCAGGTTGAGGATCTATGGTATGTTAAAAAATTATAATTAGTGAATTCCCCATATATTTTAAAATTGTGTAACCCCTTATGATGTAAAATTGGACCTAGTTTATTTAGTTGGTGTAAACATTTGAACTTAAAGATTAAAATGGAATCTTGATAGTTTCAGAAACATGGGACACATTTATATTCCTATATTTACTTAATTATTTAATAACATTTCCTATATTATTACATGATTGTACTTATTTTTATTTATTTATACACAATTTATTGATGCCTAATGAGATGTACTCACACCCTCCTTAGGCCACCATGGATCTTGGGTACCTGAAAAGATGTTACTTGTTTTCATGTACATGTTCTGGATAATAACCTAGTGTTTGTTTCATACAAGGGATATTTGGTATGATCATGGGATTTCATGATCGAGTTGGGAATCATGCATATTCTTGGGATCTTTTGGTAGATTTTGTTTTGAGATATTATTTTCATCACTACCTGACATGTAGTCCACTAATCATATTGTAATAGCAGGTGCTCTTTTTTTCTCAATGTTATTTTTCTTATGGTGTCCTTTTTTTCTTCAGGCTATTATATATATTAATTTTATTTACTATGTGAAATTACTCTAAAAATTTGCTATACTCCCCCAGACATTTCTCCATATACCCGTACAACTAGTATACATCCTTTGGTGTATCAGGATGTGCGCATGAAGTCATTTGACAACTTAGATCAGGACATCAGATGTAGTTTCTATTAGGTTGAGGACGTCCCAAAATATATGTTTTGATAAATCCAAATAAAAACAATCACAAAAAACCATTGATAACCATAACCATTACAGAAATAAATTCACATGTTTTTAGAAAAAAATCAAAACGTTTTTTCATATATAAATCTAAAATCTCATGAATTTCATAACAAAATTTCATAAAAATATTCTTTACAAAAAAAATTATTTTCAATGAAAAAATAAACTAGAAACCATTGGAAATTATGATTAAATCTATAATAGAAAATCATATCGATATATTTTATCAAAAACCCTTAATTTTATAAATGTAAATATGGATGTAAAAAACAATATTTTAACATAGTTTTATCTCAATGATATTTCCATATTTTTTAAAATTCTAATCAGCTTTCTAATATTTTTATAGGATTTTTTGTGAAAATGATAATTTAATGGGACCATGATGTTCCATAATATCAAAATCTACTTATTTTATTTTTCCATGATTATTTTCTTCTTATGATAAATTAAATTTTATCTACTATATTTATTCTATATTTAAAATAATTCAATATAGTGAAATAATGTATTGTTGATACGTATTACATAGTACATGGGTTTTATAAAATACCATAATTTTAAATATGACTCACATGTAAATTTAGATGTTAAATTATGAATATAAATGTTCGGGTTATTACATTATTCCCGAACATACATATTTTTACATTGAGATTTGAAAATGATTGGAAGTGTTGTGGTTACCTTCGTTCATCACATCCATGGGATTTTATGTTTCCACTTTATACTAATGATTTTCCAAAAGTACACTCACAAGGTTACATGTCTTGTTGTATATAATTTTGTCTCTATAATACAATATATTCACTAGATAATCCCCATAAGAGAGGTCAGGGTCATGATTTACCGCCTCGTGATTTTCTACATTTGAGGTGATGGGTACATACTTATTTAGGAAAGATACATGGAACACAACATGTAATTGAGATAGGTTTCCTAGAAACTATTTTTAGTATGATAAACCTCTTATGTTATCAATAATATCATTGTGCTAAATGTTACTTGGTTTGACCTTTACCTTCTTTACAAACCACATGACTCTCTTCCTTTTTGATATTAAAAGTTACATTTTTTATCAAAATTAAAACTATATATCCCTTTAATAATTTTCTGGATAAATCATCTATTAAATATAAGAGACATTAATAGGTTACTTAGTTTATTGAAACATCTCTTGTATCTCTTACACATATTTTTTTTCAAGAATATTTAATTCACCAACCCAATATAAGTATATTAGAGTTATAAAATATTTCTCATATAGTGAGTTATATGGGGAATATAAATATTGCATTATAATACTATATTATTTGATAACTCAAAAAAATAATTATTAAAAAAAAAATATCATCGATGAACATAGTGAAATCTCAAATCATGTCAGCGAATAGCTAAGTGGTCCTTTTTGATTGACCATCAATCTTGGGGTGATTGGTTTTGATGAAGTTTATTTAAATATTTAGAGTATGTTGAATAATCCTATAGAAAATGGAGGTGAAACTTGGATATTGACCTTATATGATTGAAATTGGTTTTCCTTAAACCCTCATCACATCTGTAACATATAATGTGGGAATTTGTTCAAGTGTAAAATATTCATGAATAGTGATCAAGTGATCAATTTTAATGAGTAGATCCCCCGAAAACCATATGGATTTTTTTTATTTCAGTGTATTTATAAGATCGATTAAAACATTCATGGATATTTAAATTAATATTCATTATAGTATGAATAATTATTGTATCATCCCTTTGAAATTTTTAGAATATTCATTAAATTTCTGACATATAAAGAACATTGAAGTGTACACAACAATATCCTTATTCATATTTTCCAAACAGAAATTATAATCAATATAATAATATATATTAGTAATTATATAGTGTACTGAGAATGACAAGGTAAGTATATCATCCAATAATTCATAATTCATGTCATGTGTTGATGGTACATAGAGTCTAGGAACAAACCCTACTAATCCATCTATGAAAATTTTGAATTCATGAAATTTGATATATTTTTTACCTTTCCTTATTTTTAATAATGGAATCATCTAAAAGGACCCACCATTTTAAGGTTATTAATTTTATTGGGAATATTAATTCTTGGTATTAAGTGATGGGATCATTTTGTTAACCGGAGTTCAGAATGGAAAGCCAACTATTTGGTCAACTCATGGAGATATTTTTGGATGTTGAATGAGGCAACGATGGTGTTTCTTGTCCTTGGGTGGACTCCAGGGAATTTCCTCATTAAAATATAGGAATATTATCCATAAGTTATCCATAATGGTGAGAAATAGAGTGAATATTTTCATAGGGGGATAAAATTTCTATTCTAAAGGTAATTTTAATATAGGGGATTTATTTCCAAGGGAGGATTTCCTTGAGAAATTGGTAGGTAAAATAATTGTTTTCATGATCCTAGTGCATCAAAAACAACATTCCGAGAGTCCCCACAACATGGTGTTGGGTAATTTAGATTCCCAGTTATGGTGCCTCGACATTTTGTTTTGTGTGAAACCCAAGGACGGGCATGGAACATTATAGTTTCAACTATTGGGAAATGGATTGAGAAGCCACACAATCATGGAATCATGAATCCACTTTTGAGTCACCATTAGGATAATCACACCATGGTTTCTAGTTTGGTGTGATGGATGACGTCTTATCCTAAAACACCAAATGAGAACCAGGTTTTCACCCCCACAATGAAATGAATTTTCTACATTGGGATTGTCCATGGAAAACTTCACACTATGGAAAAAAATCAAAGTGAAAAGTTGGGATCACCTTACGAAGTGTAAATATAATAGATCCATCTATAATGACCTAACCTACATGGACCTACCTCATTGGAGGAATATTAGGCTTACAAAACCCCAAGCCCAACTCCATAGGCTTGGGGATGCACATATGTGCCTAGAAGGAATAATTAAAATGTGAGTACTTTTCCTAACTTAAATGTTTGCATGTACCCAATCATATCCATATAAAAGTGTATTGGAATAATAATAAAATAATATAATAGAGATGGTAAAAATAATGCACGTAAAAATCTCTTGATAATACAAAAGTGTGAAAAAGTGTTACCCAAAATGAAAAAGGTCAGAATACATTCCCACCGAGAAAAGATCCCCCAACCTGACAACAATATGAATAGAAATGATGAGAGTGCCAGACATCAGATCTCAAAGCTTGACCGTCGTACATAGTTTATACACCTGAGTATCCCAAAACTGTTATGAAATCACATTTTACCTATATTTTGTCTACATAAGAGATGAAACATGTCGGAAATAACATTGAAGGGTGAGTATATATGCTCCTTACATGATGTTGAGTTGTCCTACAGCTCCCAAGGTCCATCACCAATGCCCGAAATCTTAGGTGTTTTACTAAAGAAGTCACTATAAAAAGGTCCCATATGTTGACTCCATGATTCATAGATGAGGGGAATGAATATCCATGAAGAGCACACACACCATGGTTCTACTAAGATTGTAGATAGAGAGAACTTTCCCCAGTACATCAGGGGGTTCACTCAAAAGGTTGAGGACCCACACTCATTTCCATTAGGGTGTTTCACTCAATAGGTAGATTACCCACCCCATATTACATAAAGGTGTTCCACTCAATAGGTATAGAGGTATTTGGTACCAATTACTTGGAATGATTGGGATGATTCCATCCTCATCCTCTCTCTGATGATCATTCTCGATCACTGTTGTCATCGAGCATTTCCTAAAAAATCATCATGCTTAAAACCTCATGTATCATCTATAAAATGGAACTATGATGTCTTCCATCACATTTTATGTGGAATAAATCTAATGATACTCTACTCATGGTCCAAAATACAAGTCAAAAAAAGGATATATGAGATAAAGAAGTTTCTATGAATAGTACATATTTTTTACTAGGGGTCACATTGTGTGTGACCTCTCCTATCCTCCAAGCCATGTCCTCAGTAGAAAATTGCTCTCTGTCCATGTAGTAATACATGGAATTTAATGGTACTATGTGATGTGTATTGTTCTCATAGGTCCAAGCTGTGTACCTATAGCCATTCCAGTTTTCTTCGAGTTGTTTCCATGTACATAGCTATGTCCCACACCGGGTACTAGCCATGTTCAAGATCTTTTAGTTAGACTGTGTTCATGTGTCTAACCGTGACCATGCCCTTATACTTCATTATTATATATTGGGCCATTATAAAAGGGTTACATGGAATTTTGGGGTCCCACATGGCATGTGATACATATCTCTTACTAGGAAACCTACATGATACATCTAAGGGACTACATGGTGTCTATTCACACCAGCACATGTTGTGTTGTTTGAATGTTAATAGAATGCTATAACTATATCATGGACTCTATATCCACCACACTCCCTAGAGAATACACTATTCTGAAATTTGAAATAATTTTAAATCACCTCTGTAGATTGATCTTGTACCTTGGGTGTATGAAAATCATATTTTCTATCTTCTGATGGAAGACACCATGTGCCTTGTGATCCTCCAATAATATTTACCAATTCATATCATTTATTAATAAATTATCACCCACATTCAATATCAATCCATCTAAAAAACTCTAATCTTGTAATTGCTTGTACATACACCATGAATATGTGGGTATGACCATCCTTAGTCCTAGATGGAAATGTCAAACTGTGTCCCCATAGAACAACATAAAGAGAATTAAGAAAAGATTTGGGAATAGAACAATGAAAAGGTACATCAATCCTTGGACAATAATATTTGTAGAATTATCATATATCATAGAACATACAGGTGAAAAACATGACCTAATCATGAATAAATCAAATGCAAAATTTAATTATATATATGGGCTTCTTTGAAATATTACATTAATCAGATTTCAATGAATAAAACATAAAAACATGCACAATATTTTAATCAGAGGGACGAAACCAAAATTTATGATCCCTAACTTGATTATTGATCGATTAATTTGGAAGAACATATTCTTCATTAATGTGATGTATCTTCTGCATTCACTATCTATCAACACACTTTGATTCGATACCTGGCCAACAACTGATCTCGATCCTCCAATGAGGAATAAAAAATCCTCCTATTAATGAACACAAGGTTTTGTAACTAACCCTTTATATTTTCTATAGAAGGATAATTATAGAGGAAAATATATTCATTAAATTATATTAATTATGTTAATTAATTTATAAATTAATCTACTTCACATACACACCAACTGCTTCTACATCTGAAGGGCTGGAAAGACTAACATTAAGTCATTCCTCTGGGAAATCCCATGCATCAGATTCACATGTGGTTACAAATTTATTATATGAGAATCTATTAATGTTATATTCTATAATTTCTGAAAAACTATATGCGCATGATAAAAAATCTATTTAATACCTTTATAAAAAAAGTTAGGACTCACTAGGCCTTGAAATCCCTCACCATCCGATCACCAGGATCTAAATATATTTTTTAATATATTGGAATATATTACAATGGAAAAGTATAGTCTCTACATTAGTTCCTCCAATAAAAATTATCATCATCATAATTCCAAAATAATCAAAAAGTGGTGATACATAGACCACATCTGGCGCTCCCTCTCCAAAGATCACTTTCTCATGTTCACATAATACCAGAACACATGAATCGAAGGAATGAACCATTAGTGAAGGGTCTTCTCTTTTTGATCCTCAATCACCACTGGGTACTTCATAAATTATTCTCTATACTCAATGTCTAGTTTTACACTTTAAAATACATGTTTAGGATAATGCATGTTGGTCCTCGACTTCAACACATGGAGTATGTTTTTCACATTCTCTTGTTTTGGGTTTAAGGTTGGGTAGTAAGAAACCTCACCAACACTCTATAGGATATTGAACTTCTTAATGATCCTCAGGGATATCTTTTATACCCCACTAAATATCCACAATCACCATTATGCGGTGAAACTCAAGAAAATGTGGCCTCCAAACTCATAACCAAAGGGCCTATGACATTGATGTACATACGAATTTTTTCATCTCTAGGCTATCCTTACCCACTCATGAATTATCTAGACCTACATTGTCATAGAATGTTCTGCCTCTACCCCAAAAAGAGATTCATTATTGATATTAGTCTAGTATAAAGGAGTCCCATAGGGTATACCAAATAGGGGATTGAAAGGTGACATGCTAATAGTAGAGTGATAGATAATATTATAAGCAAATTATACCAAAGTTAAGGATTCCTCCCAAATCATGTTGATGTTTAGAATTAAATACCTCATCATATCCTCCTTCAGCTGGATAGTGCACTTCTTCTTCAAATCCATATGGGGGTGAAAAGTTGATCTCATTCTAAATTGGTTTAAAAATTCCCCCTTTATTCCTTTCCACAACCAGGATGTGAACCATGATTTATAGTTTGAGACAATAATCATGGATACCCCATAAATGTATATAATTTACCCCACATACATCTTCCCTAAACTCTCCATGATCTCTACTCCATGATAGAAATGATGTGTGTCGACTTGGTATGTTGGTCAACTATCACCCATATGGAATTGAAGTTTCCCACTATTCATGGAATCCATATATAATATTACATGGATATTCCATCAAATTTTGACGAAGTGATCTGAAGAGGATATAAAAAACCTACTATGAATTGGTGTTAATCATTCACCATCTAACATGTGAGACACCAAGAGATGAAATCATCAATGCTCTACCTAATTATAACCCTCCAAAACATCCCCCATTGGTTTTTGTACATATTACCTACATATGGATGTATATATAAAGGATAGTTTTTATAATCCATGATCACCGCCACCCACATCATAATTATAACCACTATTCAGCCCTAGAAGAAGATGACATGATTACCTTCTTGAGAGATTCCACCTGGTATGTCTCCTAAGGTTATCAGGAAAAAAACCTCACATTCAATTTCTTCCATCTAATAATCCCTCTAACTCTACATAAGAGAAGGATTAAAAACCATTTACTGAATATAAGATTCACCCCTCTCCTCCACAAGAGCCATCCATAGGGAATAAAACTACTAAGATGCCCCCTCCACCAAATGAGAACAATAATTCTTATGGAGGTCAAATTCCTTCATTTCTTCCTTACCAAGAGTATAGACTACCTAAAATTCATAATTCTATAAGAAATACAACCACACCTAAATTTTAGGCTCAAATATCTCTGTTTGTAGACATACATGTGATTATAGTGGCCTGAGTAAATAACAAATAACTCTAATAGAAAATAGTGTCTCCAAATCCTAATCATCATGTCTACAGCATCTAACTCCATGTCACGAGACATATTTTTTTTCTCATGTGTTCAAAAATTTTAGAACCCATGTGTGTTAAATTCATTTATTTTAATATATATAAATCCCATACCATCTCTTGATTCAACACCATAAATACATACTTCATAACCTCCTCTTGTAGTCTGAATAGTGGAGCACTAGTCTGCTCGTCTTAAGATCCTCGAAGTCTGTTTGGAACTTCTTAGTCTTGGTAAATGGATTATATTTATTTATTGTTGTAAAAGGGGTTGAAATCTTGGAGAATTCCTACTAAAATATACAATAATAACCCAGCATTTCATGAATGTTTGAACCACTAACATGATCTGGGGTCACTCCCAATAAATCTCTACATAGATGTTCACAGTGGTCATTTTAAAGACAAGATCAGAAATTGAATTCCTCATAATGTGAATCATGTAAATTTAGCACTGTAACATCATGAGATTACCGTAAATATGGTGATCACAAAGTAAGTATTAGAACATCCTCATGTTCTATACATTCTTCTTATTTTATTCCTAGTAGGCAAGTAATCCACGAATTAGAAAAACCAAAAATTATTCCATGTATGGCTATAATATCAAATTTGATGGAGCCATGATCATAGCGGGGGAATTATTCACACTGAAAGGCATCATCAGGAACTCATATTGTCTAAAAAATGTAGGAGCTCCATCTTTAAAAGATCATCCTCACAAATCCCAAAATTTTGTAGCTTGACCATAGATCGATCTTAGGAAACCATATCACACCCTTGAAAAAAATAAAAGTGGTCTAAAATCATAGTGAAAAGGGTAAATTTTCTTTATCATGATGTAGTTTTGGTTATAACAGAAAAAAAGAAACTATATTCCATTCGGATTTTTCATGAACAAATATGTAACATCCCTTAGGACACCCTATTTATTATAAAACCATTATCTAAAATATCCTCAATATACACCCTATGATCCCAAATCTTGGTAGGGGACATATTATATTCATTAGAAGATACGAAATTTCTCTTGTGGTTCATGGAGGTGAAAAACTCTATATTCCACCTTAAAGGTATTCCCTAAACATACATGGGGAATACGTCTATATAATCCTCTATGACTGAAGAAAACTAGAAACATAATTATCCCTCTATTCCATGGGATAAACTAACCAACTAATGGGTGATGGGTTTTATCTTCCTTCTTGGATGATCCACTCACTCCTCCATGTGATCTGCCTCACATACCAAGGTGAATCTCATCCAATCAGTCAAAAGGCATCTGAATCATATGTGTTGAAAATTGATCTGGGATTAGAATTTGGAAGATCTATCTATACCCAGGATGAACTCATATGGTTTCATTGTGATGAGTAATAGGACACATGAGAATATCTCTACCCCA
Organism: Viscum album; assembly: GCA_963277665.1. NCBI lineage: Eukaryota > Viridiplantae > Streptophyta > Magnoliopsida > Santalales > Viscaceae > Viscum > Viscum album. The sequence goes on from OY728137.1 coordinate 1,758,278,281, forward strand.
ATAAATAATTCACACTGTTAGTAGGTAAGTGATATCAATGAATTATTCCCGGTAGGTTCCTTATAACAAAGATGTTGTGATAAAGTTAGAACTGGGAAATCCAAATATCACATAAATAGTTAGTATGTGAATAAATTACTCAAACATGGTTTTAGTATTATATAATAAAGAGTATAAAAAATATAGAACGTAACTCTGATCATATTGTCAATTGTCGAGTAATAAGCCTCAAGGGCCTGTAGTTACGCACATCTCCGACCACTAAATCCATAATCCTCTCATGGGACACCTGGTGGTGGTCATGGAAGGATATCATAACATCATCCACTTGTATACGAACCACCTATGGTAGCCTCCCACACTCTTCATCCAGCTTAATCTCCCTGAGGTTCTGCCTAGCCATGCTTGGGAGTACCATGATTACAATGTTTCCTCTAATGTGGAAGGCCATCACCTATATGTCTTCCATACTTAGAATTTCAATTCATGTAATGAAATGTAAAGTGACCAATCCCTTCAAATTCATATAATTATCCCTCTTTAAGATACCTTGGCCCGCTGTGTGGTTCTTATATCACATAACCAAATGCCTGATTCCGTCCATGAGGAGTTATCTTACTCCAAAACTATTTGAAATGGTTCCTTCAAGCTACTATATATGAAATAGCCCTGAGAAATACCCTTCCATATCTATCTTAATATAATACCTCATATAATAATCCCCCACCACTATCTCAGGCTCTAACACTCTAGTATATGACAGAATTAATAAGGGTACAACACAGACACAAATTTCTCTACAAAGTCCCATCTCAAACTTCTATGAACAAAATTAACCATCCCAAATCATGTCAAGGGAGTACCACATAAAATTTAAAAACCACAAAATATAATTGAAATCTTTCATGCCTCCTTGTTATGCCTCCAAAAGATGCCGAATCCAAACTGAGTGAAATCATGAGGGGTACTACTCTTCAGCATACCACTACTAGATGTCGTACCATGAGAGTGTAGACTCTTTAAGACTCTTCATTACTAGACACCAATATTTCATAACTTCTCCATGTAAAAGACCAGATGGATTTTCAACATAATTATTAGTTTGAGTATTTACATATCAAAAAATTGATTACAGACTCATGAAAATTATGTATTTCCTAAGGTTCTTGCACATGACAAAACCTCATTGGCTCCAGGTGCTAGAACATATAGAGTTAACTATTAATTTGCTCATCCTCATCCTCCTCTAACACTATTATCTACATATCAATAGGTGTGGTGATGCTTCCTTCCATCCTAGAGAAATGATCTTGTGAAATGACCCATGAATTGAGGCATCATAACTCCTATGATCATCTTCATGATCTAAAATATTTACCAAGCTAGTTCTGTTACTAGAGTTATCCTAAGAATTTCTCTCTACGTTACATTGTTAGATGAGAATATATATATTCGGATCTAACTTAATATGTAAATTTAAGGGACTCAATCCAATATGTTTCACGTACCAAATTTCCATGCAACCAATGTCTCGATTTGATGCGTCGAAAAAATAAAAAATTAGATTCATGGTGAATGGATACAAACACTGTCACCCCAACACCGATCTCTCATTCCGGAATTCCATACTCAAGAAATTTTGACAAGTTTTCCATAAATTTCCTTCTAAACATAAAAAGGGGAAAACACCAACCACTATCTAGAGGATAAACCTCCTCTTATACAAATCTATAATGACCTGACCAAATGGGACCAAACTAACCCAGGGAATACTGGGCCCCCACAACCCCAAGAATAACTCCTAATGTAATGGGCTAGAGACAATCTATAAAGGAATAATGAAATATGAGGTATTTTCTTAAATTACATATACACACGCACCCGACCATCTCTATGAAGAAGTGTAGAGGAATAATAATAATAGATAGTAAAATTTGGGGGAAAAAATTACATTAAAAAATAAATAGCAAATAAAAAGGGGAGAGATATAGTAAATATGTAACATGTAAAGATTTCATAGTACATTATCTCATTAAAGTAATACAATAGTTTGCGCTACACGCAACACAGAGTTCGAGTGCACCACAACTTACCAAAATGGTTGTTAAAAAAGAAGTTGATAATAGAATTAACTTCATTATAATTTTATATGCTCCATATAATTTTAATATCTATTTTATGTGTTTTATAAACATAATATATGAACAATTTCTATTTTTTAGTTAAAGGATATATTTTTCAGAAAATGAAATTTTACCACCTTTCAAAGGAGAACATTTTTAGAATCCATTATTTGATACATTTATATATTAAATTTACAAAATAAACTTATTATTTAGAATTGGGACATAAAAATTTAGTTTTGAAATTTTTTTGTGTTTTTCTGATAACTTTGATATTTTGTTAAATAATAGAAAATAATAAATTTTAATTGGAAACAACTTTTTAAATTAAAATAATTTATAGTGTTAAATTATATATTTCAATGGTTTGGAAGTTTAATTTGAGAATATTTCTGTGATATAATACAATTTAGTTCATTATAATTAATTTCACATTAAAATTTGACATAAACGCATGTCAATCTTTTGATAGTGTTTACATTTTAAAATACCGTTATTTGGATTTGAAAACATGAAATAATTTGAAATTAATAAATACAACTTATATGTTTTGAATTTGGAAAAATAAACTTAATTATTGAATTCATAAAATAAAAATTAGATTAGGGTGAGTTTTTGGTATTTTTCTGCAAACTTTCAATTTTTGATGAATAGTAAAAAACACTACGTTATTATTTAAAACTGACTTTTTATTTTAATAATCATTTATATTATTTAAATATATTTTTTGTAAAAATAAATATATTTTACCTATAAAATATTAGTGTAATTCATTGGAGTCATTTTATAAAAAAATTTGATGAATAAAATTCTATTGATCTTTTTAATGTATTTTACGCACCATCTTGGAGTATTTGTAAATTTGCATAAAACATAATTTTACTACTTCTATGAGTTGAATTTAAAAATTAAGAGAGACACAGTTGACATCATTAATTAACATTTGGTTCAATAAGATGAAAATATTTTTTTTGAACAGTACCTTTTGACTTTTATTTACCATGGTTAAAAGTAAATAGGATAATTAATGGTAAAAATTATATTATGATTACCCTATCATATATCCTTATTCTATTGGATAATCATAATAATATCTAAAGAAACCTTAGGAATAAAAATATGATCCTTTAGGTCTACTTGTTTTAGAGTATGAAATTTAGAATTATTTTATTTATAGAAGAGTAAAAAGTGTTAAATTCAAATTTATTAACTAAACCATTTTTAATAATAGGGTTATATATAATATAAATTATACTATAAATATTCATTATTAATAAATAAGGATTTATTACATCATGGTATTTTATATATAATTTTTAGTGATTATATAATTAAATTTATTTATGACACAATGATGATACGGTAATTGCATTCTTAATGAAATATTAAAATAGTTTATATGATAAATATTAAATAAATAAAATTTAAAAGTTTTGATTCCATACACTGATTTTATAAGTAAATGTGACATGTTAGGGTTGATTATAAGAAAAATTTTCTAATTGATAAGGTTGTTATGAATTTCAAAAAAAATACCAAATAGTGTCAAAATAGACCTCTATTAATTTTTAAAACAAATACCATATTATAGGTTGATATAATATTCCTAAAAATATATGGATAGGTGAAAGGTATTAAATAATATTATATATGCCATTAATGAACAAGATGATGTTCTCTTAGATGTTGAGAGTATTTTTAGTAACCATAGAGTGTAAGAATACAAGAAGACCTGGTAAAAGTTAAACTATTTAACTAAGAGTTATATATAAAAGATAAGGATAAAATGGTAACCTAAAATTGTCTAAAACCTATTCGGTTATAGGATTTCAACCCATACCCACCTAAGGCTTGAAATAAATTAATTTCTAGCAATTGAAAACAGCATATGAATGTATAAAAATGTAATATGTATATATTTTCCTAGTGTGACCATCACCCCTCATATAAAAGGGCACATCCCCTTCCCTCAAAATCACACCTCCAAAGCCATTGAACTCAACCAAACCCTACCCGAATATCCTCCCACCTTCCCTAAATTAAAAATATATTCCTTATTTTGTCCATAATTCCAACATAAGGATCCCTTTTGATTAACTAAAAAGGAAACACCTGAAGAAGGGTAATAATTTCAGCACCCCCTTTCATGTTGTTTTCCACTTCCACTTCTTCATTCACTATTCTTTCCATACCAAAATAATTAATCCAATACCTTATATATACGGTGATGTTATTATAAATATTTTACAACAATATTCATTATTCTATCCATCCTATTAATGGAAAATTCACCATATGTGTGTACGTATGGCTTACCCTCTCCAGGCCGTGGTGTAGTTTGTTATTCAATCACTTAATTATTTGAATAGGTATAATTATAAGTATAACTGATTTAAATAATAAATATAACATGTTAATTATTCTGTCTATATGCTATAACATCCAACTAAATACGATTTCACCCTAAATACAATGATATTGTCACTCGTGTGTACATTCAGATAACCGTCTCCTTGACACGATGAGATTCATTTCCTCGTTCACCATTCAACGAGAATTATAAAAATATATATTTTTAATAAGTATGTAATATATTAACTAATACTTATATTGGATATATATATTTTTATATATATATTTACTTACATATATCTTATTCACTTAGTTTTTTTCAATATGATATGAAAACATAAACAACGTTTATGCGTACGTACGGCCTACCCACTCCACAAATGGTGTCTTCCATTAAATATATCTATCTATTAAACTTATTTATATTATAAATATATATGTGATATAAAAATAATTTTTTGTATTATGTAATTATTTAAATCTAGATCTAAGTGATACGATCAAGAATAACAATTTAAAACCCGTACGACAAAGAAAGCGATTATTACCTGAAATGTTAATTTAACATGGAAAAAATTATTAAATGGATACAAAAAATTTATAAATGAATCATGCATGATATCATAGGTATTAATATGGTTTGGTTATAATTTAATAACTTACTATATACATTATATAGAAGGTTAAACGTACCCTCGATCAAAGGAATGTGCAAGGTAAGGGTTAATTCTACTATCTATTCATTATTCGAGGTTGTTTTTACATGGGAATATATCGGTACCAATATATCATCCACTTCCATGTTTTATAAAAATATTTTCAAAAATAATATTTTAAGGTTTTATTTAAGGAAATATTAAACTAGATCATCATTTTAATGGGTTAAGTATTTATTCTTTTAAATAATTCTCAATAATGTCCATGTTTTCAAAATAATTTCTAAGGATTTATTTATATGGAACTGAATGTTTTTAAAATGTTAATTCCTTTCAAAAGTTTCAAAGTGGTATGTGTCACTTCGATTCAAATATTTCCTTAAATTTATTCCTTTTTAAATTGTTGGATATTTAAATGTATTCATGAAAAGGGATATTTCTTTCAAAGAGTTTTACAAATCATTTTCATCTATATTAACATCCTTTGATGAATTTTAAACATGGTTGAAGTTTATTTATGATGACACAAATGTTATATGTTGTATGGAAGGTTCTGTGATATTTTTGACTGGGGATGTTTTATTTTTATACCATTCAGGATTTATGGATAATGTATTGACATTTTGTATGCTAGTTTTAATACGAATGTTTATTGAATGTTTCAAAATTTTCATATGAGGAATGTATTGGACTTCTAATGTGATGAGTGGAGCCTGTTATAGCTCCTTGATGCATCGGTAGGTCTCATGAGACAATTAGATGTGGAATTGGCCGAGGTCATTCTCAATTTGATATGTGGTTATAGCTGAGGCCTTAATCATTTTTAGATGTCTTGTTTGAGGCCTTGAAAAATGTTTTAGAATGTCCCACATTATAAATTCCCTCATTATGAAAATAATATTTATGGTTCATGAAGTTATTATACTAGTAGAATAATCATGATTATGTTATATTAGGGCATTAATTACTAAGCTCATATTCCGTCCATAAAGCATTCATGTTTATTATTTGTAAAGGAAAGTGTTTTAAATTACTCGCACTGCCTAATATTTATGTTATTTTACGCTATATTGTTATCCTTAATGTGCATATGAGCTCACCCCTTTCTATGTATTATTTTTCATATGAAAGAAAAATGTATATTATGAATGACCTGCGGGGATACTAAAAGGGATATTAATGTGGTCAATGGAGACAAAGTTGTTATTTTTTTATTTTAAAATGTCATGTAATGGTCATTTATGTAATCTATTTTCCAAGACTGCTAAACTGATAATTATTTCAGGACATTATTCTTTGAAATCATGCCAATGTATTAAAATAATGCATTAGCTCTAGGTAACTGGGGTTGGGGCATTACAGTTGGTATCATAAAAAGTTTATTACATACCTTGGAAAAAGATTTAGACAATTTCTGTTTAGAGAACATTACACAAAGATAGAATTTGAGGATCAGTATACAAGAACATCCTAGAATTTTGGTAATGTAGAGATTTTGTGAATTTTCCCAGAAATAAAACCCTCTCTGGAAACAAAAATATAGAGGCAGCTCTACCACAAGTGTAACTAGGAGACAAAAAATCGACAAGGAGTTTTGAGTTTGACCAAATGTATCCTGGTACATGACAATAGGCCTTGCTGCACTCTTGGTTATGAAACTCCCGGGGGATATTCATATGATAATTCACTTTTTCAGAACAATCCATTATGAAGGATTTGGGAGAAAATACTTCCTCAAAGAAATCATAATATGATTATAGATTATATGCATAATATTTTCAATTTATGTTAGTTATTCGACTTGTTTGGAATTATGCATTGCAATTCATAAACTAACCTAGTTTATGTCATTGTTTAGAAGTGGAACCTAGTAGAAGGAATGTGAATTTGAACAATACACATGATCGAAATATTAAGAATGATCATATATTTCATGGTGTTAAGCCAACTTTTAAATGGGAAATAGTCTCCCATGTATTCTCATCATATGAAGAAACAGTTTCATGTGTTAATAAGATATGTAATGAATTCTCTGAGTCCTATAGCTTTGAAGGGAAGAATGAGTAGAAAATGATGGAAGAGAGAATGATGGGTAATGGGAAGAGGAGAAAGAAGGATTTTCCCATATTTGATAACTGTGGAAATAATCACCTTGGTAAATGCTTGATGGGAATGGGAGTTTTTTATAAGAATGGAGAAAAAGGACACCAAGTACATGACTGCAAGGGTAAGAAAAAGGTTTAAAATGTACAACGCTTCATATTCAAGGAGTTGGTACACTATGTGAATCAACGTCCAAATTACCAGAGTATGCCTCAAATGATTCTATTGGATAATAATCAAGTTATGATACTACTACAAATGAAGAGTAATGACTAGTGTTTATATGTTGTTATTAAAGATTTATTTCATTTTAGTGTTGTATCAATGATATACTAGTTATTTTAAATTTGGAGAAGGGTATAATGTAACACCCCAAGATTTTATAGTACGTTATTTCACTAAAGTAATTCAATAGCTTGTGCTACCCTGTCACGACCCGCCATCACCAAAAGGTGGGGAGGGTAGCAGATTTCCAGGCCCTTCCTTCTTTAATTTGAAGGAGAGATAATGACCCTCGAGACCCGCCTTCAATAGGTCCTAGAGTGGAGACTAGAGCCAAGGGTATAAAATCACACACTAAATGGAAGGCATTACCCTTTTTCTTTCAATAGGATTGGGAGATAGAATGGTAAATCCCAACAACACCAAAAGAGAAATGTAAAAGTGAATCCAAGAACCATTCCCAATGCATGTTACAAAAGTAAAAACCACAAGTACAAAAAATGACCACAAGGTAAAGTGGCAAAGTAAGAAAAAAACAGCAACAGCAACTGCCCCAAAGGTCCTGCACTAGTATAGTCCCGCACGATCCCCGATGTCCTCCTGGAAACCTAAAAGCAGTTTTATGTACGTAGTGTGAGCATACAAGTATACTCAGCAGGGAAAACCAAAGACTCTCGTGCAAAATTTGGGGAACGTGCTAAAGTCCCGTGAGAAAAAGTGTAAACCAAACACCTAACATGGTAAACTATCCACCCAGGCCTCACCAAGGCACACTCCCCAAATAACTCAAGTCATGTAATTTATAATAATATCACATTGATGCATGGGTACCCCGCGCCACTTTCCCACTGGTTTTTGAAGACATCCTACACATCGAACCAATCCCGCCATTCTCACCGTAGTCCCACCGCCACACCCCGCTCGCAGACACCTGGTCCACAACCTCACACAGTCCCACTAACAAACCCCACCCGCACACACCTGGGCCATAACTATCAAACGTAACCATTCCTGTAAACACCTAGTCCAGAACAACCACTGCCATGCCTGACGACACCTGGGCTAGAAGATCCACTACCACGCCCGAAGAAACCTGGGCCTCATCCCGAAGATACTTGGGAAAATACCTTCCCACACACACCTGGGCCATAACCACCACACTAACCTGCCTGATGGTTCTGGGGATAATAATGGACCTCAGGCCATCACAGCCTGCCTGAAGATACTTGGGCTATCCGGTAAAGGGAGCAGAAAAGGAGCTAATAACCATCCACTAATATTAGTGTTGGGAAAAACACCCCCCCCATTAAATGGTGGTGTTAGGAACTATGTGCTCAACTTTGGTGGGGCGTGAATAAGAAACAAAAAACTACAAATATATATATAGGTAACAAGAACTCTCCCAAGTTTAGGTTTTTCAGCCAGCCTAAGGAACACAAACATCACTCATGTCCGAGTCACCAATCTCACCTACAAAACTCATTTGTATCATTCGTTTTCATGTTCAGTAGTGATGTTTAATTAAGTTCTGCACCTACTTGGGGAACTAGTAAGCATAGGCACAAGTCAAGGGGAAAAACAGTCAATCATCAACCATAACACCCACACCTAGTTCTCTCGTAAAGCCACCACAACTAAATAAAACCCCAGGATACAGCCCCATATCCAATATTCAGGAGCCAAGAAGGTTTCTCAACAACAGAGTATTCCACCCCAATTCATGGTACAATAGAGGATCCCATCCTCAATTTGCTACCAGTGAGAGTATAATAACAGGGGGGCCCACCCCAACCCACATCACCCAGGAATCGGCCCGTGAGTGAATAGACAGGGGAAACCCACTACCATCAACACAAAGTAGGCCCATGCCTGTATTTTTAGATTTATAAGATTTAACACAGTCCATGATTTTCAAATTCGCTGTACTTTAACTGGGGTTATCACAGAAGGGAGTTGATCCTGGGACTTTCAATTTTTTTAGGTGAATGTAAGTAATTAACCGATTTACTTTTAACAATAAGGGTTCAAAACCAAAAAACAATCCATTAAACACCACTAGAGGCAAGGATTCGTTAGTGCACACAGAAAGACCACCAATAGACATGATTTTTAGAAGGCGTAATCCCGTACAATTCAGGAATCATAAAATTATGGAATATCATAAATCAAAGCAGCATCATCGATCACAACCATCCCCCTTCATTAATGTTCATTAATTATCTTTATTAATGTTCAGGTTTATCCAATTCTACAGAAACAAAATAATGCCCACCTCGCATGATACACAAAAGGAGAGATGAGGGACAAATTCCCTACTTGTTATCAATGATCGACGCTAAGCCCGGGCATGGAACTTCACGGATAGCGATGCGGATCATCTGAACAAAAAGCTGCTCATCTAAACGAAGGGTACTCCAGCACAAGCTGATCATAAAAAAACCTAGGGAGAACCCTTTTTATTATAATGCCAGGGACAGTTGAGATAAGAAAGAAAAACCGCGTAAGGAGCGGGGTTGTGGGTTGACCACACGGTTGAGACACCCCATACATCATTAATGGGTCATCGCGGTTTAAACCGACGCACACACCAGGTTAACTCATTAAATATTTAATTAAATGACATTTATGGGTGTTACTGGGCTTTAAAACAAGCATTGAGGGTTCAAAATCGGGTTTAAAACCCAATTTGCAAACAGGGAGGATGTACTGGAAAAACCCGTCGGGGTAGGATAGAGCTACCGGTAGGCCGAGCTACCGGTAGGCTAGGCTATCGGTACGCTGCAGCTAATGGTAGACCGTGCTACCGGTAGACAGAGCTACCAGTAGGCTGCGGCTATCGGTAGGCCGAGCTACCGGTAGACAGAGCTACTGGTAGACAGAGCTACCGGTCGGCTGTGGCTACCGGTGGACCGAGCGACCGGTAGACAGAGCTACCGGTAGGCCTTCTAAAGGTAGGCTAAGGCTACCGGTAGGCCTACCGTTTCGAGATTCCCAGGCTACCGAGAACACCCAACATCAGTTTTTCACAAAGTAATGGACCCCAAAACCCGGGCCATTACATCAGATACTTCTCAAACTATTCTCACCCTCGTGAATATAAGAGCAAACCAGAAAGGATAAGAGTGGGGTCCGAACAACCACCCTCTAAAGATACTTCTCCGGGGAAAACCCCTCCATTTGAAAGCTTGAACAGAACCCCCTACATCCAGGAACACTTAAACTATCAAACATATGAGTTAGGGAGTCCCCTCCTACATGTCAGGATATTATCTGCTTTGGGTGGGACTGAATCTCTCGCATGGGTTCAATCACATCCACATTAATGCATCCTGATTAGCAGTCCGGTTTCCCATCATACACATTCATTCACACACACACACAGAGAACAGGGAATAAAGTACAAGCATTCTATATATATATTAAATCACAAGGTACAACACCATAAGGATCAGAATAGAACATAAAGTCAAAACAGCTCTGGGTACTGAACGCGTAACTATGCCTCCCACTCCCAGGTTCTCTCTTCGAGCCCACCATGTCTCCACAACACACAAACCAAGGGTATTGGTTTTCCATGAAGCACTTTCTCTTTACAATCCTCGATCATGATTGGTCGTTCTACGAAGGTCGCATATTCTTCGATATTTAAATCTCCCCAATCAATGACGTGGGAGTCATCGTGTAGATATCGATGAAGCTCAGACACATGGAATACATCATTTATCCTCAGTAGCGGCAGTAGTAGCGCTAGCTGATAAGACACTTCACCGACCCACCGTAGCACTACGAAGGGTCCGATTAACCTGGGAGAAATCTTACTCCCCTTGCCGATCCTCCGTTGTCCACGCCGTGGGGAGACCTTCAAGAACATGTGGTCTCCAACCTCAAACTCCAAGGGCCTCCTCCTGGTTCCAGCATACGACTTCTGCCAGTCCTGATCCACCTTCATCCTCTCTCGTATAAGATGAACCTTCTCTGTCGTGATCTGCACCACCTCCGGGCCATGAAAACCTGCTTCCCCAACCTCAGTCCAGCACACTGGTGAGCGACACGACCTTCCATATAGGGCTTCGAACGGAGCCATGCTAATGGTAGAGTGATCGATATTATTGTAGGCGAACTCTACCAGAGTCAAGTGCCACACCCATGATCCCCCAAAGTCTAGAATGCATGCCTGCAACATATCCTCCAATGTATGGATGGTGCGCTCTGTCTGCCCATCTGTCTGGGGGTGGAAAGTTGTGCTAAGGCGTAGCTGGGTGCCAAAAGAATATTACAATACCCTCCATACTCGTGAGGTAAAACATGCATCCCTGTCTGAGACTATGGAACTTAGGACTCCATGAAACCGCACTACCTCGTCCACATACATCCGTTCGAGAGAGTCCACTGCACTCGACTCCTTAATCGCAAGGAAGTGATCCGACTTCGTTAACCGGTCCACTACTACCCTGATGGCATCACATCCCCCTTGAACCTTCAATATTCCTGTGAAGAAATCCATCGAGATGTACTCCCATTTCTACTCGGGGACATCCAAAGACTGCAGCAGGACACCTAGAATAGGGTGTTCAGTCATCACCTGCTGACACACTAGGCACTTGGCTACAAACTCTGCCACTGCTCGCTTTACTCCAGGCCACCAGAACTGACTCCTTAGGCCCTGGTACATCTTGGAAACTCCTAGGTGTACCACTAGGGGTGATTGTTAGAACTCAATGATAACCTTGCCGCGCATCACCTCTGGGACAAAAAACTTCCCCTCGAAAAACATCTGGTGTTGACCAACCTCCGTCCATCCTTCCAGAGCATTGCTCTGGTCAACTCGGCCATGCATCACTTCGCACTCTGGGTATCCCTACTGAGACTCCTCCACTTGCTGAAATAGAGATGACTGCACTGTCATCTGATACATGAAACCTCTACCTATATCCATCCTCATATTCAGGTGCAAGACAGCCAACTCCTCCATCACTTTCCAAGTGTCTTCCGACTCTCAGACCGCATCCTTCTGCGTCCTCCTGCTCAAGGAATCACCCACTACATTCCCCTTCCCTGAAGTGTAGAAAATGTTTAAGTTGTAATCCTGGAGGAACTCTATCCACCTCCACTGCCTCACGTTTTGGACTCTCTAGGAGAAGATATACGTCAAACTTTTGCGATCTGTGAAGACCACAAAGCGTTCCCCGATGAGGTAATGCCGCCATAAATTTAGCAAAAAAATGACCGTTGCAAGCTCCTGGTCATGGGTGGCATAATTACACTCATGAGGGTGTAGCTACTTAGACCCATAAGTGATCACTCCTTGTTACATCATCAACACACATCTGAGGCCTTGCCCTGAAGCATCACAGAACACCTCATAAGAGGCCCCTTCTTCGGGTAGCCTCACCACTAGGGCACTAACCAACTTCTCATTCAGATAGATGAAGGCTTCCTCACACTGCTCACTCCACCCAAAAACCCAATCCTTCTTGGTCAAGGCCGTCAAAGGGGATGCAACTCAGGAGAAGTTGGGTACGAACCTCCGATAGTAACCTGCTAGCCCGAGGAAACTGCGAACCTCTACCACATTCTTCGATGCTGCCCCAGAAACAACTGCCTCAACCTTTGATGGGTCCACCGGTACCCCTTTCTAGGATACTACGTTCCCAAGGAAGTGCACTTCTCGCATCCAGAACATGCATTTCGACAACTTACCATAGAGCTGGTGCTGTTAGAGGACCTCCAAAACCATCCTCAGGTGCTCCGCGTGATCATCCTCTGATCTTTAATAGATCTAGATATCGTCTATGAACACGACTACGAACCAATATAGGTACTCCCGAAAGATGGAGTTCATAATCCCCATCAACACAGCTGGGGCGTTCATAACACCGAAAGTCATGAATACGAACTCGAAGTATCCATATCTGCACCTGAAGACCATCTTCAGAATGTCTCCCTCCTTCACTCTCAACTGGTGATACCCAGACCGCAAGTCGATCTTCGAGAACCACCCTACCCCTTTCAGCTGGTTGAAAAGGTATTCTATCCTTGGAAGAGGGTAGCGATTCTTGACCGTTACCTGATTCAGCCTCATATAGTCTATACACAACCCGAGACCACCATCTTCCTTCTTGGTGGACAATAATGGAGCACCCCACGGTGACACACATGGTCGAACATAACCCCTCTTCATCAGATCGTTAATCTGAATCCATAACTCCCGTAGCTCTGAAGGTTCCAACCAGTAAGGGGCCATCGAAATTGGACGAGAACCAGGATGCAGCTCTATACCGAATTCGATATCACGTCGAGGGGGTAGAGTCGCCCCTTCCTCAGGGAAGACTTCTATAAACTCGATGATGATCCCTGGCACCTCCACCAACTCAGCATCCACTGACTCCACTGATAGCTCGACTAAAAAGGAGAGGAACAGTTACTCTCTACTGCTGCCCTTCTGACTGCTCCGCTCGCCGGTGAAAACAACACGCCGACTGCCCATGTATGAGAACAGAACCCTTATTCGGAAGAAGTCGATGACGGAACACATAGAGAACAGCCAATCGATGCCTAGGATGACATTGTATGGCTGTATCTGTAGCAGATAATGATCCTTTACCGACTGATGTGGCCATATCATTAGTCTGAATCCTCGACAATCATATAACAAGTCATTCAGACCTCTGATTGGTGTTCTTAGCACCAAGGGAATTCTAAGTCTCTTGGCATCTAGGCCCAAAGCACGAGCTCTACTGGGTGCACCGAAGGATTGAGAAGCCTCGGTATCGAACAAGGCATAAGAAAGAGTGCTAAACAAACTGATCGTACCTCGAATGCCCTCCGGCCCTGCTAGAACGAATTCCTCTGTGGCGTGTAACCGTCCACGCCGAGCTCCTCTTCCCCTCGGCTGTTGGCCACCTCCCCGACCATGCCCTGGTCGAGGTCCCAAAGGAGCGCCCTGAGGTCGGCCTCCTCTTGCAATATGTTCCCTCGGAGGAGCAGGAGCTCGCTGCCCCTATTGCTGCTGCTAGAAAGGCATGGCTGGAAGCTGCTACCGGGGCGGGTGCTAGGGTTGTCCGCCACCGCCGTACTGTACTCGGTCCGGGAACTGTCTCCGGAGATGTCCATAGCTTCTACAGACGAAGCACCACTGTCCTGGGCCCGAAAGAAAAGGGCGAGGACCAGGGGTCATGAACTGAAACTGCTGCGGCCTGCTCCCTACTGGTCGGAACCTGGAGGGTCCTGACGCTGGACGCCTGGTGCTGTCGCCTTCCCCTTCGATGATCCCAGTTGGATCCCCTCTCATGTCACACCCCCTAGAGCATGCATCCTCTACACCACTTCGTCCATCTTCTGGACCTCCAAGTATGTTGGCAGGGTAAAGGGAGTAACAACATACTTGACGGAGGGTCGGAGCGCCTCCTCTAAGCGTCTTGACCGAGACTCCTCATCAAGAAAGTGCTCTGTATAAAAGCGTAGTATATCCTTTAAATTAATCCCCTACTCCCTTACTGATATACACCCATTATGGAGGGAGAGTAACTCCTGCCTCTTCTCTGCCTTCATCATAGAAGAGAGGAATTCTACCCGGAACGCCTTCTCGAAATCAGCCCATGCCACCTAGGCCTCCCTCCTCTCCCCCAAGTAAAGTGTCCACCACTGACGTGCTTCTCCCCACATCTGGATGATGGCCAGAGGAACCCAGTACTCTGTCGGAGCCTGGATCAAGCCGAAGTCTATCACCAGCTCTTCTATCCAGCCTTCCGTCTTCATGTTAGAGGTGCTACCCTCATACTTCTCGAGGGTCTGTCGCTGGAAGGCCCAAAGTGTCTTCTGCCACTGGTCATCCTCCTCCTCTTTATCATCTCTCTCCCGATTGGCCAAAGTAGTATCTTGGCCCTCGATCGCCCGTACCACATGTGGTCGCCGTCCGGGTTCCATAGATACAAGGTAAACAAGGAACACCTAAGCCCAAGTAGTGCAAGATATTGTTCTTAAAATTTATTAAACTTCTTATTTATTACAAATTCCCAAAATACCCTAGAAACACGAGAACACAAGTCATTATGATGCATGTACCTTTCCTATGGTCTCTCTACCCTGTAATCAGCATGGACTTTCTTGGTCATTCGGTAGGTCCAGAGTCCTTGCATCGGATCATGGGGGAGCCCTAAAATCCCGTGTCCTAGCCTGTCTTCCCTAGCCTAATTCACGCACCAAGGTCACCCAACACTTTTTCCTTTCCATCCCATGCAATATTCACTGTTCCTAACTCCAGAATCCATTATATATCTTAACCATCTGCTCTGATGCCATTATGTCACGACCCGCCTTCACCAAAAGGAGAGGAGGGTCAGTAGATTTCCAGGCCCTTCCTTCTTGAAGTTGATGTAGAGATAATGACCACTGAGACCCGCCTTTAAAAATTCCTGGAGTGGCGACTAGAACCAATGGTATAGAATCACACACTAAATGGAAGGCATTACCCTTTTTCTTTCAATAGGATCGTGAGATAGAATGGTAAATCCCAACAACACCAAAATCGGAATGTAAAGGTAAAGCCAAGAACCATTCCCAATGCATGTTACAAAAGTAAAAACCACAAGTACAAAAAATGATCACTAGGTAAAGTACCAAAGAAATAAAAAAGACAACAACTACAACATTCCCAAAGGTCATGCGCTAGAATGGTCCCACGCGATCCCCGAATTCCTCTTGGAAACCTAAAAGCAGTTTTATATACATAGGGTGAGCATACAAATATACTCATTAGGGAAAACCAAAGACTCTCGTGCACAAGTGGGGGGATGTGCTAATGTCCCATGTGAAAAAGAGTAAACCAAACACCTAACAAGGTAAAATATCCACTCAGGCCTCACCAAGGCACAATCCCCAAATAATACAATTCAAGTAATGTATAATAATATCACATCCATTCTTGGGTACCCCGCACCACTTTTCCACTGGTTATTGAAGACATCCTACACATCGAACTAATGTCACCATTCTCACCGTAGTCCCACTGCCACACCCCACCCACACACACTTGGGACACAACCTCAAGCAGTCCCAATTCCATACCCCGCCCGCACACACCTGGCCCACAACTGTCCCACATAACCGTGAATGCAAAAACCTAGGCCAGAACAACCACCACCTCGCCCGAAGACACATGGGCCTCATCCTGAAGATACTTGGGAAACTATCTTCTCGCACACACTAGGGCCATAACCACCACACTACCCCACCCGAGGGTTCTTGGGCTAATAATGGACCTCCGGCCATCACAGCCTGCACGAATATACTTGGGCTATCCGAGAAAGGGAGAAAAAAGGAGCTAATAAACAGCCACTAATAATAGTGTTGGGAAAAACATCACCCCCCATGAAATGGGGGTATTCATCACTAAGTGGTCAACTTGGGTGGGGCGTAAATAAGAAACAAAAAACTACAAGTATATATATAGGTAACAAGAACTCTCTGAAGGTTAGGTTTTTCAGCCAGCCTAAGGAAAACAAAAAACACTCTAGTCCGAGTGACAACTCTCGCCAACAAAACCCATTTGTCTCATTCATTTTCATGTTCAGTAGTGATGTTTAAATAAGTTCTATACCTTCTTGGGAAACTAGTAAGCATAGGCACAAGTCAAGGGGAAACAGAATCAACCATAACACACACAACCGGTTGTCTCTTAAAGCCACTACAACTAAAGAAAACCCCAAGATACAGCCCCATATCCAATATTTATGAGCCAAGAAGGTTTATCAACAACATAGGATTCCACCCCAATTCATGATACAATAGAGGATCACATCCTCAATTCGCAACCACAGAGAGTATATTAACAGAGGGCCCCACCCCCACCCCACATCACCAAGAAATCGGCCTGTGAGTGAAGAGAAATGGGAAACCCGCTACCATCAACACAAAGTAGGCCCATGTCGGTATTTTCAGATTTATAAGATTTAACACACTCCATGATTTTCAAATTCAATGTACTTTAATCAGGGTTATCACAGAAGTGATTTGATCTTGGTGCTTTCAATTTGTTTAGCCGAATTTAAGTAATTAACAAATTTACTTTTCACAGTAAGGGTTCACAACCCCAAAAAAATCCATTAAACATCACTAGAGGAAAGGGTTCATTAGTGAAAATAGAAAGACCACCAATGACAATTATTTTCAGAAGGTGTAAGCCCGCACAATTCAGGAATCATAAAATTATAGAAGATCATAAATCAAAGTAGCATCATTGATCACAACCCTCCCCCTTCATTAAGGTTCATTCATTATCTTCATTAAGGTTTGGGTTTATCCAAATCTATAGAAACAAAATAATTCCCACCCCGCATGATACACAAAAGGAGAGACAAAGGATAAATTTCCTACTTGTTATCAATGATCGACGCTAATCCTGGGCATGGAACTTCACGGATAGCGATGCAGCTCGTCTGAACGAAAAGCTGCTCATATGAACGAAGGGTACTATAGCATAGGGTGATAGAGAAAAGAAACCTAGGGAGAACCCTTTTTATTATAAGGTCGGGGACGGTTGAGATAAGAACGCAAAATCGCGTAAGGAGTGGGGTTGTGGGTTGACCACGTGGGTAAGACAACCCAAACGTCATTAATGGGTCCTTGCAGTTTAAACCAATTCACACACCAGGTTAAATCATTAAATATTTAATTTAAAGACATTTATGGGCATTACTGGGCTTTAAAACAAGCTTAGAGGGGACTAAATAGGGTTTAAAACCCAATTTGCGAAAAAGGGAGGTGCTACTGGAAAAACCTGTGGGGGTAGGCTGTAGCTACCGGTTGGCCGAGATACTGGTAGGCCAGGCTACCGGTAGTTTGCGGCTACCGGTAGACCGAGCTACTGATAGAGAGAGCTACCGGTAGGCATCAGCTACCGGTAGACCGAGGTACCGGTAGACAGAGCTACCGGTAGACAGAGCTACCGGTAGGCTGCGGCCACCAGTAGATAAAGCTACCGGTAGGCCTGATACCGGTAGGCTAAGGTTACCATTAGGCCTACCGTTTCAAGATTCCCAGGCTACCCAGAACACTCAACATCAGATTTTCACAATGTAATGGACCCCAAAACCCGGGCCATTACATTCCCGCAACCCCGAGTTTGAGGGCACCACAACATACCAAACTAGTCGTTCAAAAACTGGATATGAATAGAATTAACTAAATTGTAATTTTTATATACTCTTTATAATTTTAAAATCCATATTATGTGTTTTTAGAAATAATATAAGAACAAATTAAATTTTTCAGATAAAGAAAGTATTTTTTAGAAAATTCAATTTTACCGCCTTTTAATGGAGAACCATTTTTTAATCCAATATTTGACAGTTTTATTTATTCAATGTACAAAATAAAGTTTTTCATTTGAATTTAGACATAAAAATTGAGTTCTGATTTATTTTTGGTGTTTTTTGGATAAGTTTCATATTTTGGTGAATCTTGAAAAATACTAAATTTTAATTAAAAACAACTCTTTTAATAAAAAATAAATTATAATGTTAAAATTCACATTTTAATGGTTTGGAAGTATAATTAAATTATATTTTTATCATTTAATACAATATATTTCATTATATGAAATTCACATTTAAATTTTACATAAATACCTTCCAATCTTTTGATAGTTTTTACTTTTAAAAAACCCACTATTTGGTGGGGCAATGGAAATTAAATTTAAATTAATTAATGAAACTTTTATGTTTCTAATTTGGTAAAATATATTTCATTTGTGAATTCAAAATTTCAGAATTATCTTAGGGTGAATTGTTTTGTATTTTTATGAAAACATTCAATTTTTGATGAATAGTGAAAAACACTCCATTATTATCTAAAACCGAATTTTCATATAAATAAATATTTATTTTATTTAAATTAATTTTATGTCAAAATATATATATAATAGCTATATAATTTCAATGTAATTAATTGGAGTAATTTTATAAGAAAAAGACGTGTATAAAATTTTATTGATCTTTTTAACATTTTTTACCCACCTCGTAGGTGAATTTTAAAATTTGCGTAATACATAATGTTACTGAATCTATGAGTGTAATTTAAAAAATATGAGAGACCCGGATGACATCAGTATGTAAAATGTGGTTCAATAAGATAAAAATATTTTTTTGTGAATCGTAACTTTTGACTTTTATTTACCACAATTTAAAGTAAATAGGGTAATTAAAGGTTAATGTGATATTATATTTACCATAAAACATTCCCTATTTATATTAGATAAGTGTAATTCGACCAAAACCAACCTTAGGAATAAAATATTATCCTTTAGGTCCACTTTGATTAGATTCGGACATTTATTGTTATTTTATTTAAAGAAGAGTTAAAAGTGTTAAATTCAACATTTATTAACTAATCCATTTTTAATATAGGGTTATACATAAGATAAACTCGACTATAAATATTCATTAAAATATAAAAATAATTCTTAAATCGTGGTATTTTATTTATAATTTTTAGTGTTTAAATAATTAAATTTATTTATGACACAATTATAATGCATTAATTGCCTTGTTAATGAAATATTAAAATAGTTTTTCTTATAAAAATTAAAAAAAATGAATTTAAATGTTTTGATACCACTAACTAATTTTATAGGTTAATATGAAATTTTATAGTTGATTAGATAAATTTTATTCGAAGTGTTAAGGATGTTATGACTTTTAGAAAAGAAAAATACCAAATAGTATCAAAATTGACATAAATTAATTTTTAAGACCAATACTATATTTTGGTTGATATAATATTCATAAAACACTAAGTTCGGGAAAAAGGGATTTAAAAATATTATTTATGTCATTAATGAACAACTTGTGGTTCTCTGGAAAGTTTAGGGTATTTTTATTAACTATAGATTGTTATAATACAAGAAGACATGGTAAAAGTTAAACTATTTAACTAAGAGTTACATCTAAAAGATAAGGTTTAAATGATAACCTACTCTTTCCTAAAACCTATTGGTGTAGTGTATTTCGTCCCATAACCACATAAGGCTCGAAATAAATTCATTTGAATCCATTATGGACTGAATGTGAATTTCTAATAAATTAATATTTTAATCTTCTCTTAAAGTGACCCTCACCCCACTTATAAAAGGGAATTTCCCCTTCTCTCAAAATCACACCTCCAAAGACAGTTGGCTCAGCCAAAACCTACCCAAATATCCTCCCAACGTCCCTAACTTCAACATAGAGGCCTTAATTTGAGCAGAATTCTAGGCTATGGAGCCCTTTTGATCAACTTAAAAGAAAACACCTGAAGAAGAGGTAATAATTTCACCACCCTCTTTAAAGATCTCTTCTTCTTCAACTTCTTCTTTCGTTGTGATTTCCATAAAAAAATAATAAATCTAGTACCTTATATATAATATGATGTTATTATAAATATTCTACTACCATATTCAGTATTCTATCCATCCTATAAATGAAAAAGTCACTATATGTGCGTACGTAACGCTTACCCTCTCCACGCCATGGGGTAGTTTGTTATTCAATCACTTAATTATTTATTTTGGTATAATAGTTAGTATAAATGATGAAAATAATAAATATAACTTGTTAGTTATTCTGTATATATTATATAACATCCAACTAAATATTATTTCACCATCAATACAATGATATTTTCACTCATGCGTACGTACGGATTACCGTCTCCACGACGCGATGAGATTAATTTCAACATTGTCCATTCAATGAGGATTATAAAAATATATATTTATTATAAGTATATATTATTTGACATTAAAATTATACTAGATATATATATATATATGTACTTACATATATCTTATTCCCTTACTTCCGTTCAATACGATATGAAAACGGAAACAACGTTTATGCGTACTTACGGCCTACTGCCTCCAAAAATGGTTTTTTACATTTCATATATATATCTATCATACATATTTATATTCTATATATATATATGATATATAAATAATTATTTGTATTCTTCAAGTATTAAATCATGAACTAAGTTATAAGATGAAGAATAAAAAGTTAAAACACATACGATAAATAAATCGATTATCACTTGAAATGTTAACTTAACATGTGAATCATTATTAAATGGCTTCTATAAAGTTATAAATTAATCATGTATGATATAATAAAAAATAATAGGGTTAGTTATAATTTAATAACATACTATAGTGATTATACATATGGTTAAACATACCCTCAACCAAAGGAATGTGCATGGTAAGGATTAATTCTATAATCTCCTCATTATCCAAGATTGTTTTTAAAGGAGAATATAGTTGGACCTATTTATCATCCACATTAGTGATTCAGAAAAATATTTTCAAAAGGAATATTTTACGGTTTTATGGAAAGGAAACTTTAACTAGATCATCATTTTAAATGTGTTAAATATTTATTCTTCTAAATCATTCTAATTAATGTTCTTGTTTTCGAAATGGTTACTAAGAGTTTATATTTGTGCACAATATTGTTTTTAAATGGTTAATTCCTTTCAAAATATTCAAAGGGGTATGGGAAACATTGATTCAAAAATGTATTTGAATGTATTCTTTTCTAAATTGTGTGACATTTAAATGTTTTCCTAAAAAATGTTGTTTCTTTCAAGGAGTTTTACAAATCATTTTCATATTTTTCAATATCCTTTAATGGATTTTAAACTTGTTTGAAGTAGATTTATAATGATACAAATCGTCCATATATTATTGAAGGTTTTGTGATATGTTTGAATGTATATGTGTTATTTTAATACCATTCATGGTTTATGAATAATGTATTGACATTTCGTATGTTAGTTTTATTACGAATATTTTTGTTATGTTTCAACTTTTTCATATGTGGAATGTATTGGACTTAGTAAGTGATGGGTGTTGCCTGTTATAGATCCTCGATGCATCGGTAGGTCTAATGAGACAATCATCCATGGAATTGGCCGAGACCTTTCCCAATATGATATATGGTTTTTTTCGAGGCCTTAGTCATTTTTAGACGTCTTGCTTGAGGCCTTGACAAAATGTTTCAGTATGTCCCGTATTATACATTCCATCATTATGAAAATAATATTGATGGGTCATTTTTTTATTAGACTAGTAGAATACCCATGATTATGTTTTATTATGGCATTAATACTTAGCTCATATTCCTACCATATAGAATTTATGTTTATTATTTGTAAAGGCATGTGTTTAAAATTATTTACCATGCCTAATTTTTATGTTATTTTCTGCTATATTTTTATCCTTATTAAGAATCTGATCTCACACCTTTATATGTATTATTTTCCCTAGAATGCATAGAAGTATATTATGAATGACCTACTGGGATACTCTATGGGATATTAATGCAGTCAATAGAGACAATGTTGTTGTTGTTTTTCATTTTAAAATGTCATGTTATGTGCATGTATATAATC